>CM035131.1:97132694-98482475 GCA_020205605.1 Panax ginseng
TCTCTGAGTTTGGGACTAAGTTCCTCAGGATTATCTTCGAGGTTGAACCTGATTGCAAAGTTTAAAAAGAGCATTTCTGGGGTTATCTCCGGAACTGCAACTGCACTCCTCGGGGTTATCTCTGAGGTTGAGACTGAAACTCCCGATGTTGTTTCTGAGATTGAATATCTCGTGGTTATCTCTCAGATTGACAAGGCTTCTCCGGTGGGATTTTCAGAATTGGAACTGTTTTGTCCTTCAGGGTTATCTCTGAAAGATAATTCTTCCCTCCTGCAATGTTAGTAATAGGAATGCAAAATTTCGAGTGTCTACAATCACCAGGCCTGCTATAGCCGCAAATACATTTGAAATTAAGCCTGGGACTATTCAGATGATCCAAAACTAGTACAATTTGGGGGACTAGCGAATGATGATCCAAATGAACATTTGGTCAACTTTTTGGAGATTCGTGACACCTTTAGATATAATGGGGTGTCGGATGATGCAGTTAGGCTACACTTGTTCCTATTCACTCTGGGAGACAAGGAAAATAGTTAATTACACTATCTACCGCTGGGATCAATAACTACATGGGAGGACCTCGCTCAAAAATTTCTAGCCAAATTTTTCCCACCAGCCAAGACTTCCAAAATGAGGAATGAGATCACTATGTTTTAACAGCAGCATGGGAAATCATTGTATGAGGCATGGGAGAGATACAAGGAATTTCTCAGAAAGTGCCCACATCACGGATTATATACATGGCTACAAATGAACACATTCTATAATGGGTTACATGGGAATCTCAGGAGCAGTATTGATGCAGCTTCGGCTGGAGCTTTTATGGCAAAAAGTTATGAGGAATATGAATTGATAGAAATAATGGCGGCTAACAACTACCAGTAACCCATGACAAGAATGACACAACCTAAGGCACCTGGAGTGTTAGAGGTGGATGGAGTGACGACATTAGCAGCCCAGATTTCAGCGTTATCAAAGAAGGTGGATGTTTCGTCGGGTGTAGAGACTTAGCAAGTTACAGTTATTTATGAATTATGCACTGGTGAACATCCTACGGAACAATGTACAATTAACCCAGCGACAATACAATTTATGGGTAGCTACAACAGGATTCCACAGAACATGTACCAGAATGCCTATAATCCAGGGAATAGGAATCACCCTAATTTTTTGTGGAGTAATAATTAGCATCAGCAAGCTCCATGACCATCTTATCCCCCAGGATTCCATAATCAGCTTCAACAACTAGCTCAACATCAATAGAGGAAAATAGATTTAGAAGAGATGTTGTCAAAGTATATAACAAGCAACAAGGCAGCCATGAAATCAGAAGCAGAAGCCATCAAGAATTTAAAAAATCAGATGGGATAGATAGATTTTGCATTGAATAATAGGCCTCAAGGAACTTTACCCAGTGATACAAAGAAAAATCCAAAGGGGAATCACGAGCAATGTCAGGCAATTATGTTGAGGAGTTGAAAGCAGCTCGAGGGGCAGAAAATAGAAAATTTGGTTACAAAAGATGATAACAAAGCAAGTGAAAATAAAGTTATTGAGGACAAACAAGGGGAAGAAAAGCAGGTGGAAAAGAGCAAGACAGTTAATGAACCGGTTATGTATCCTCCTCCACCATTTCAGGAAAGAATTCAGAAACAGAAATCGGATAAGCAATTCACCAAATTTTTGGAAGTTTTTAAGAAACTTCAAATAAATATTCCGTTTACAGAAGCCTTAGAGCAGATGCCCAGTTATGCCAAGTTTATGAAGGGAATTCTATCACGAAAAAAGAAGTTGGAAGATTTTAAAACGGTGGGATTAACGGACGAGTGCAGTGCAGTACTACAAAGGAAGTTACCGCCAAAGTTGAAAGATCCGGGGTGTTTCACTATTCCATGCACGATTGGGAACATGGCATTTCAAAAGTGTTTATGTGACTTGGGGGCAAGTGTGAATCTCATGCCGTTATCAGTATATACCGAATTGGGTTTACCAGTTCCGAAATCGACTAATATATCTCTACAGTTAGGGGATAGGTCAGTCACGTAACCGAGAAGAATTGTGGAAGACATTCTGGTAAAAGTGGATAAATTTATATTCCCAGCTGACTTTATAATTCTGGATTACGAGGAAGATAAAAATATCCCAATCATCCTAGGGAGATCGTTCTTGGCTACGGGTAGAACTCTCATCGATGTGCAAAAAGGTGAACTAACTATGAGGGTTCAAGATCAGGAAGTCAAGTTTAATGTGTTTAAAGTCATGAAGTTTCCTATGGATGAAGAAGAGTGTTATCGGGTGGATGTCATTGATCGAATAGTTAAGGAAGACATGGAAAAGAGTTTGGTTAATGATCCATTGGAAAGTACATTATTGGGAGATGAAGATTTGGATGATCCGAAGATTGTGGATTATTTGCAAATGTTAGATTCTTTGTCATGAGTTAGCAGATTGAAAGCATCATTTAAACCATTGCACACAAAGGAAAGAGCCACATCAAGGATGAAACCCTCTTTGGAGGAACCACCTACACTTGAGCTTAAGCCACTCCCTAAACACCTTAGGTATGCATATTTAGGCAATTCTAATACTTTACCTGTTATTATTTCTGCTACACTTAACGAATTGTAGGAAAATAAGTTACTGAGAGGGCTTAAAGAACACAAATTAGCTATAGGATGGACAATAGCAGATATCAAGGGAATCAGTCCATCCTTTTGCATGCACAGAATTCTTATGGAAGAAGATGCAAAGCCAACAATGGAGCAACAGAGATGGCTTAACCCAATCATGAAGGAAGTAGTGAAGAAAGAAATTCTGAAGTGGTTGGATGCGGGAATCATCTACCCAATTTTAGACAGTAAGTGGGTCAGTCCGGTTCAATGTGTGCCAAAAAAGGGAGGAATGACCGTAGTATAGAATGAGGATAATTAATTAATTCCGATGAGGACAGTGACCGGTTGGAGGGTTTGCATGGACTATAGGAAGTTGAATAAGGCAACCCACAAAGACCACTTTCCCTTTCTTTTTATCGATCAGATGTTGGACAGATTGGCGGGGCACAAATTTTATTGCTTATTGGATGGATATTCGGGGTATAATCAGATAGTCATTGCCCCTGAAGATCAAGAAAAGACTACTTTCATGTGCCCATACGGCACTTTTGCATTTAGGAGAATGTCATTTGGGTTATGTAATTCACCCACAACTTTCTAACAGTGTATGATGGCCATCTTCTCGGATTGAAGTTCTACAAGTTCGAGTGGACATTACAGTGCACGACTGCACGTACTATGAGACGACGGGACCCGTGAAGCTTAGATCCACCACGACCGGTGCTGAGTACCACCACGCTTATATATATATATATATATATATATATATATATATATATATATATATATATATATATATAATTGATGTCGAATATATCCGATGAGCTCCGGATTTACCTCTATATGCGTTATCGCTTATATATATATTTGTACATATATATATATATATATATATATATATTTACATTCCTATTCAAATTTGGAGTTTACTTCGTGGCCTTTTACAGCTTTATTTACATTTCGTCCTGCATGGAGTTTACCTCGTGGCAGTTGATCGCTTTTATAGCTTTATTTACATTTCATTCCTTTGGAGTTTACTTGGTGGCGGTTGATCATGTCCATATATATATATTTACATTTCTGATCCCCCATGGAATTGCTTCATGTTGGCTGATCATGTCTGTATATATATATTTACAGCTTTTAAATATATAATTGCTTATTGCTTTCCATACAAATTGCAGTATCATGTGAGCCTAGGAATCATGTGATCACATGTTCAGTTTACTGAATCTAGATTCGGTTCCCATGATGGACATTTTTCACAATTTATGTTGACTTGTACATTATTTTACAAAGTGTTCAATTTCCTTGGATGGATGTCATGCCCATGAGGAGTTCTAAGATCACAGATATTATTTTCTCGAGAATGCTTCGCATCTCGAAAATAAAAGCAAACAAGCCAAACATTTAATAATAAAATAGATGTATGAAAAGGTCTCAATTCCTATTGAGCACAGGGTTTGAAAAACCTCTTTTATAAAACTTCATTGATATATCTTGGTTAAAACTGAATTTTTCTATAAAATTCAAACCATGTGTATATAGGTGCGAACGAGGCCTCGCACTACTTTCAAGTAATTGCACATTGACCCACACACACACACACACACACATTTATATAACAATTTCTTTGAGAAGTGGCGGTCACCGTGGTAACACGGATGTCGGGGGGTGCCTAACACCTTCCCTCCGCATAATCAAGCCCCCGGACCCAAAATGAATCTCGGTTTCACGAGATTCGTTTAGTAGTGTCAAAACACCGGGTCAATGTGCAAACCTTTTGATTCTTGTTAGTGCAACCCGATTAAATACACCAATTAGCGACTCTTAAAGTCAAATCGTCGACATTATACATGTTGGACCTTTTTCACTTGTTTTCAAACAAATCTCACATTAACATGAGAACACCAAAGAACAAGTAACTAAAAGGGTCACTCTAAAAATCCCAACGTCATTGTGTGGCGACTCTGCTTGGGACTCCAGTAAAAGGGCTTAAGCCGCTATTACAAGCTTTTCAAAATTGTTATATGCTTGTGTGTGAATGTTGCATTTACATTTATGATGAATGTGTACGAATGCATTTTTATTACTGCACTGCTAAATATCTATTTGTGATATTAGTGCTTCGCACATATCACCATTTTGCATAAACGGTGAGACACGTTGTATGTGAATGTATGTTGTGTGGTCCCTCCACCAGGAGGCTATCCTGTCTGTTTTTGATTACTGGACTCGTGGGAAGAATAATTCCCTGGGGCTCAGGAAAGGCACCACTCAGATTCGCTCCAGTTGAACGATCGGATTAACTTCCCGTCAAGTAGATTGCGATGATCTGGGAACCTTTATGCCGAAAAGCCGCGAGAGAAACCCTAGGATAGGTCAACCTCTGATAAACCAAACGCAGAGGAAAGTTTCTTCATGCTTCCCATTTTCAATTACTTGTAAAAACATTTACTTGTAATTTTATTCCATGTTCATCCATATGTAATGGAAAATATGAAGAATATTTGTGCATGCATGACATGTTATCAATTAACAAACCGGTTTTACAAGACAAATTCCCAAAATGGACATGTTATGATAACATTTATATTACCCTAAGACTAAACTACGTATATCTTTTGTAGGGAAGTAATTGGGCATGTTACCCGGTCAAAATCCAAAAAGACCGCGAGCCTCTGACCAATCATGTCCTCTTAGAAGAGCAATGCCTAATCTCGCTTTCGAGAAGAATTTGACGGATTGAGTAAACAAATAATGAGACTTGGTCGTGTTCTACTAAAAGAATTACACTACCACTCGAGTACGAAGATACCTACACATACAGAATCCTCTACACAAGGGGGAGTTCAAGGTCTAGAAAAAACAGTTCCAGAACATCAGTTAGATACAACCAACAAAGACCCTGAAAACACCCATCTCAAAGGATATCCAGACACCGGTGATATCACGAAGAAGGTCCTCCAAATGGAGGAAACCATTCATGTTCTCAAAGGGATTGGAACCCATGGCAGTGTTTCATATACAGACCTTTGCATATTTCCTGGTGTTTAATATCCAGAGAAATTCAAAACCCCTGATTTTGAGAAATATGACGGATTAGGGGATCCTTATACACATTTAAAGGTGTTCATCGGAGAACTTGTGTCTTACGCAGAAAATAAAAATCTCTGAATGCAGCTGTTTCAGAAAAGTCTGACTGGAGAAGCCCGTTCATGGTATATCAGATTAGAAAACTCTAAGATCCATAGCTAGGAAGAGCTGGCTCACGCCTTCCTCACTCAATACAGTTTTCAATCTCAGATGGCTCCTGACCGGTACAAAATTACCAAGGTCAACAAACAATCTAATGAGTCATTTAGAGAGTATGTTCAAAGGTGGAGGCGCCTTGCTGCTCAAGTTATTCCTTCCATGACAGAGTTAGAAATGGTCATAACTTTCATAGATGTACAGGAAGCTCCTTTTTATGAGAGAGTTATAGCTAGTATTGGCAAACCATTTTCTAAAATGATCAAACACGGCGAGATGGCTAAGATGGGATTGAAGTCAGATAAAATTCAAGACCTAGCCGCTCTTAAAGCTGTAGTTGAGCACATCCAGTCCGGATCTTATGGAAACAACCCCCGGAGGGTCCATAAAAAGAAAGAGGAGGATGTTTCCTTGATACTACAAGGACAAAAAGGCAATCCAAACAAGCCTATGCAGAGGAGAAACTACTCCCCTTTTCCAGCACAATCTTCAAACCCTCCATTGTCTGAAAGTGGAGAAGTAAAGCGACCTCGAACATTCACACCTTTAGGGGATTCGTTCGAGAACATTCTTGCTCTTCTGACTGCTCAGAAGAAAATTACACATCTTCTTCCACCAGCCACCCCTAATGGCAGGGGTTTTAATGCTACTCAGAAGTGTGTTTATCATGTCGGGGCACCTGGACATGATACTCAAGATTGTTGGGCCTTAAAACATAAGATTCAGGATCTGATAGATAACGGTGAAATTGTAGTCACCAAACCAGATCAACCTCATGTGCAAGACAACCCTCTTCCTCAACACAAAGAAGAAGAGGTCAACATGATCAGTTGGAGCACTGTACAAGGTTCCAATGGTGAATCGTCCCAACCCATCAAAGACGGTGTTGACAAATGGGGTTATGCAAAGTTCCAGTTTACCATGGAACAAAAGATGAAAGCTCTTTCCAAATAAATTGAGCAATTGGCAGAACTGGTGACCCATCAGCATCAAATCACACGCCAATTAATCAGGCAGGAGCATGCACATCTCCTTCCATTTGTTATAAATGCTCCATCAACACCTTCAGAATGCGAAGCAATAGAGGATAAGGTTGTAAAGCGAGCAAGTGCTAAAGCCCGTCGGGATTTTGCCAATCAAAGGGAATTCACCTATCTAGGCCAGTCTATGGAAGAGATACTTCAAATGTTGATCAATGAAGGAAGAATCACATTCCTTCTCCCTCCCATCAATCCCCGCTCAGGGCGGTTCAATCCTGATGAAATGTGTCAATATCATTCACATTCTCGTGGTCACAGCACAGAAAAATGTTGGGCACTCCACCATCTTATTCAGAATCTTATTGATAGTGGTGTCCTGCAAATAGCAGATGATTACACTGTGCAACTAAAGGGTGGGAATGCATGCCCTACCCAATGGAAGGGATCAGTAGCAGTTATCTCTGAAGTGAATGATGAGACTGTCAAAGTATTTCCTATACAACCAATTCAACTCAAAGGAGCTGACAATCCTTTGAAACTGGTCGCACCAGAGCCAATTCCTTTACATTGCAGACCACAACATCCTGTTGTCAGCTTGCACAAAGTTCCATGGAATTATGTAAAAGCTGAAGGATCCACGTCTCATACTACTGCTACAGTGTCGAAAGAAAATCCACCGTACCTTCCTCAACGGGTTATCAAACCTACTTGCGAAGCAAAGAGGAAATTGCCCATGGAGAAGATTGAAAAACTCCTCCGTACTATGGGTCATAATGAAGCCAAAGTGGTTTTAAGCTTGCGAGAAGCTCCACACCAGATTTCAATACTAGATTTGGTTTTCTTTTCTGAGGATCATCGGAAGATCTTGTTGAAGGTTTTAGAAGAAGCCTACTTGCCAAAATCAGTGGACGTGGAAAAATTTCAACATTTGGTTGATCACATTTTCAACAGCAATGTGATATTCTTCACTGATGACGATATACCTCCCGAAGGGACCAGTCATTGCAAGCCATTGCACATCACAGTGTTATCTTTCGGGTATATGCTAGCCGGATTATTGATAGATGGAGGCTTGTCTCTAAATATATGTCCTTATGCCACCTTAGTAAAAATGAATATCAATCTCAAGCGGATCCAAAGCAGCCATACGGTCATCCGAGCTTTTGATGGATCCCGACGAAATGCCGTCGGAAAGATTGAATTTCCAATTGAGATTGGTCCAAATACATTCAATGTATCCTTCCACGTCCTCAAGATAGATTCAGGATACAACCTGCTATTGGGGAGACCATGGATACACATGGCTGGAGGTGTTCCATCCACACTACATCAACAACTCAAATACATCATCAACAACAGTCTAGTCACTGTCAACGCTGAGTCGGATTGTCCTGAACAAGGAATTCTACCAATTATCAGCTTCAAATCAAAAGTTGAACTGGCCAGTTTCCATACTTTGGAAGTGAGTAATACGCAATACCATTCTATTGGAACACCACTTCCCGTACCCAAGATTTCTGCTGAGGTTATGTCGGCCACTCAAGAAATGATGTAATTGGGTCATCAACCTGGACAATGGCTCGGTAAAGATAAGCAGGGTATTAAGCACCCTATTCAAATGTCCAGTCAAATCGGAACAGCCAGACTAGGCTATTCTGCTAGTTCCAATCACAGGAATCCTCATAAGCACAAGCAGGTTCCTCAAGCTTCTGCCGCACGGTGATTCTCTATACCTTTACCTCATGAGTTAATGCAATCTCCAGTAAAGGTGTCAGCCCATGTCTTGGCTTATTCATTTTCAAAACCGGTGCCAATCAAAGCAAAAAGAGTCTTTGATTCACGATCCTGAAACGGAAGAAAAGGAACGAAAACATAAACATGACCTTTCCTTGAGGATGGCAGGCATTCGCGTCATTGTTCATGATGAACATACAAAAAGATACACCCCAGACGATGATTACCTAGATGTCATGGTTATCATTCGGGAGAAGGAGGACAATGACGATCCTTCCATCACTACAGTCCTTCAAGACTTTGCCCTCGACAATTAGAGCAGCACTCCATGCATTGGTCGACGAGGGTAAAATGGGCAGAAAATCCCTCTGCCCTATAGATAACTTTAATTGCTTACTTTCCTTTACAGCACTAGCAGTTATTTTATCACGTACATGCTAACACTTTTGTATGATCGAACAGTTGCATATATTAAGTGAAAGCATCTTTTGTTTTAGGACTCTGAATTTAGATGTGCCTGTACTTGTTGATGAGGTGCCTTCTCTCCACAAGGGCTGTAACTTTGATACAAAGTTAGACTCAGACTTGATGGACATCCAAGAGGACATTGAGACGCCTCAAGAGATTAAGGAATGGGTCACAGACAAACCCAAACCCAATCTTGATCAAACCACTCCTTTCAATCTCGGAACCTTAGACAACCCTAAGCTAATCCAGATTGGTTCAAACCTTACCACAAATCAACGGAATGACATAGTTGCACTATTAACCCAATTCCAGGATGTGTTTGCATGGTCTCATGAAGACATGGTGGGTTTGTCCACTGACATTGTTCTTCATCGCCTTCCAATTAAAGAAGGATTCAAGCTAGTTAGACAAAAACTCAGGCGATTGAAACCTGAATGGAGTTTAAAAGTTTAAGATGAAATTGTGAAACAATTTCAAGCTGACATCATCATTGTGTCTACATATCCGGAGTGGATATCCAACATTGTTCATGTACCTAAACTAGGGGGAAAGGTGCGAGTTTTCTTGGATTATCGGGATTTGAACAAAGCTTGCCTTAAAGATAGCTTTCCCGTGCCCTTTATCCACATTCTTATTGACAATACTGCTCAATACGGCATGTACTCCTTTGTTGATTGCTTTGCGGGGTACCATCAAATTATGGTCGCTGAGGAAGATCATGAGAAAACTGCTTACATCATGCCTTGGGGAACCTTTTGCTACAGACGGTTGTCATTCGGCCTCATCAATGCCGGGGCAACCTATCAGTGAGCTATGATGGCTCTTTTTCACGATTTAATGCATAAAGAGATAGAGATCTACGTGGATGACATCATTATCAAATCCCGGAAGGAGGAGGACCACTTAGACCATCTCACAAAACTTTTCAACAGGTTGCGTAAGTACAACTTGAAGTTGAATCCCGCCAAGTGCGCCTTTGGTGTTAAGTCAGGCAAGTTGCTAGGTTTCCTAGTCAGCCACAAAGGGATTGAACTGGATCCTACCAAAATCCAGGCCATCAAGGAAATGCCATTCCTCAGACAGAGAAGGATATACGGGGATTTTTGGGAAGGATCAACTTCATTAGCAGATTCATTTCTCAACTCACAAAGAACTTGTGAGCCAATCTTCAAGTCATATAAGGAAGAACTCCTCCATGAAATGGAGCGATGAGTGTCGAAAACCTTCCTCACAATCAAAGAGCAAGCGATTAACGCTCCTATTTTGGTACCTCCTGTGGATGATGTTCCCCTATTCATGTACTGTGGCCCATAAATGACAATGCTGGGTTTGCATCTTTGAGGGAAAAAAAGATAATAGAGGCCAAGAACGAGCTATCTATTACCTCGGCAAAAGATTCAGCATCAATGAACACAAGACACCCTGATCGAGAAGACTTATTGTGCTTTAGCATGGGCTTCCATGAGGTTACAGCATTACCTCCATGGTCACACAACCCATCTCATATCCCGTGTGGATGCTCTAAAGTATGTGTTCAGCAAACCCATACTGAATTGTCGACTGTCCATATGGCATTTGATCCTATAGCAATTTGACATCGTCTATGTGATGCAAAAGTCTGTCAAAGTTCAAGGAATTGCGGATCAACTGGTCGCCGCACCTGCAGGGGATTATAAACCCTTAGAAACATACTTCCCTGACGAAGGAGTAATGACAATTCAGCTACAACATCAGTACAATACATGCTGAACGTGGAGAATGTATTTTGATGGAGCTATTAATACCGAAGGCTCTAGAGCTAGAGCAGTCATAATATCCAGTACGGGGGAGCAGTATCCCATCGCCGTCAAATTGCAATTTGTCAGCACCAACAACATAGCTGAGTATGAAGGCTAAATCATGGGGCTAAAACTTGCCCGTTCAATGGGCATCAGGCGGTTAACTGTCTTTGGGGATTCCGAATTGGTAATCAAGCAATCCACAAGAATCTATCAAACCAAAGAATTGCATTTGCTGCCTTACCATCGACAAGTTTTACATATGGCTTTGGAGTTCAAAGAAATCTCCTTTCTACACATTCCTCGTAATAGGAATGATTTTGCAGATGCATTAGCAATGTTGGCCTCCTTGGTTTACATACCTGACAAAGAAAACATGCCAAGCATCACGTTTGCTCTGCAAAAAGCCCTAGTCTATGGGAATTACATTGGAGAAGTATCAGATGAGCTACCTCCCATCCACAATCCTTGGTATCAGCACATCAAGGAATATCTGCGAGATGGATCTACACCCGCTGAGGCAAGCCTAACTGAGAAGAGGCAGATTCATTGACTTGCTATGAAATTCTACCTAAGCAGAGATGCACTCTACAAAAGAGATGCAGGACTAGGTCTCCTCAGATGTCTAGACAAAGACCAAGCTCAGAGACTCATGGATGAGATCCACGGTGGAGTATGCGGCCCTCACATAAGCGGACCCTTACTTGTCAAGAAAATTCTCAGAACGGGACATTATTGGCTTACACTCAAAGCTGACTGTGATGATCACGTCAAGAGGTGATATTAATGCCAGATTCATGGGAATTGTATCCACGCCCCTCCAAGGGAACTCCACAATATGAGTTCGCCATGGCCCTTCTCAATGTGGGGAATGGACATGATTGGGCCCATCGAGCCCAAAGCCAGTAATGGACATCGATTCATATTCACCATGATCGACTACTTTACCAAATGGGTAGAAGCAACATCCTTCCCCCGGGTTACTAAAGAAGTTATCATTGCTTTCATCAGAAATAATGTCGTGTGTCGATATGGACAACCAGAGGTCATTGTGTCAGACAATGCCAAGAACCTCAACAACAAAATGATGGAGGAGTTATGCAGAAAATTCCACATCAAACACCTCAACTCCGTCATCTACCGTCCAAAGATGAATGGTTTTGTTAAAGCGGCTAATAAAAACATCAAGAAGATCATACAGAAAATGTTCGCCAATCATAAAGGATGGCCTGACCTCTTGCCTCTGACTTTATTAGCCTACAAAACTTCCATGCGAACTTCCACTGGGGCAACCCCCTACTCATTAGTCTATGGGATGGAAGCAGTGCTCCCCATAGAAGTGGAAATGGAATCCCTAAAATTATTGATGGATGCTCAGTTGGATGAAGACCTATGGGTACAAGACAGGTATCGCCAATTATCTCTGATAGACGAAAGGAGAACCGTGGCAATCTTCCATGGTCAGTTATATCAACAAAGGATCTCATGATCCTATAACAGAAAAGTCCGACTACGGCAATTTAAACAACATGACTTGGTTTTGAAGAAGATCATTGACAACCAAGATCAGTCTAAGGGAAAATTCACTCCTAACTGGGAAGGCCCATTTGTTGTCAAAGAAGTATTGACAGGAGGTGCTCTCAAATTGCAGGAAATGGATGGCGATGAATTTCCACAGCTTATTAACTCGGACACCGTGAAACGGTACTATGTCTGAAGTTACCATCAAACAAACATCCTGGTTTTGATCACCAAATCACTAGTCATTCTGGTTTTTGAATCCTTTCACCCTTTTACATGCTCTTCTACCCCTCAGGGAAACATAAACTTCAAACCAGCAGTCTGGTTTTACCTCACTTGGAATCAGCAGCCTGGTTCCACTTCATTTTCAAACTTTTATACAATTTCGGTTATCCTGAAGACGGGATTGAACCTTTCACACCTGCAGTTTATCCTGAAGATGGGATTAAACTTTTCCACGTCTGCAGTTTGTCCTGAGGATGGGATCAAACTTTTTACACACTTGCAGTTTGTCCCCATTATGGGATCAAACTTTCTTCTCCCCGTAGTATAGCATGCACATGGGATTTACACTTCTCTTCGCCTTCAATTCGTCTTGAGGGGCGAACTACGTCGACCTGATCTCCCTGATACCCGGGGGTACGTAGGCAACCATATGCTATATGGCCCAGTCACAATAAAGAAAAACAACAAAAACATTTCTACTCTTTCTCTATAAAACAACAAAAACAACAAAAATACTTCTACACTACCTTCTTCGCGCTTCCCGATTCAAACGTTGAACCTCCCACACTAGGTTCGAACTTCACGATGACTTGATCTCCTCTTCAATAGAGTACGTGGCAAAGAATTCATGGTGCGATCTAACCACTACCGTAACAACATACTTGTCACACATGAGACAGGATTAATCTTCACTTCACCCCATTTCACCTCGGTTTGGATCAAAGGATGGAATTACCCAACCTCTTCTCACAAATAGAAGATTCGGTGACCATCTAAGTCGCGATCGTGCCTCAAAGAGCAATACTAACCCATAAGAGATGGAATTAACTAGGATTCTCACAAATAGAAGTATTGGCGACCATCTGTGGTGCTGTCAATCTCAGAGAGGAAGAAACCACCCTCCTCTCCACATTCCATACAGATATCAGTCCCAAGACACCAAAGATTATAGGAATTCACAAAAATCAACGATCCATTTTGAGAGATCTTGCGATATCTCAATGTCCATCTATCAAGGATAAGTTCAGAATGCATCAAGATCACAAGGCCCTGGAGAAACAGGCAAACATCAAGTAAGTATCAAGGCATAACTAAAAGGCAAGTGAATCAAAATATATTTCCCTGCCATACATAATACTGTTTGATATATACATCTGTGCTATACATGACAAAATGGCTAAGCTAGTCTGTGCAGGAAAATACAAAGCTATCTACAAATATGTATACATGCGAACTATCAGATCTAACATAGCATCCCTCTCTGAAGACGGAGGAAGCACTGCAAGCTCTTACCCAAGGGTATCTACACGAGCTAGCAGATCAGAGGCTAACTGCATGGTGGCATAATGCTCATCAATGTAAGCACTCATATCGGTCAGACTGATAGTTATCTGGGATCTAACGGAAGTACTATATGCAATGGCCACATCCCTAGCAGATAAGGCGGCATCCCGATCCCCAATCAATGCATCCCTGGCTGATCTAGCCTCATCCCTCTCCAACAGAGCGGTATCTCTCTCATCAAGAGCTGTCAACATCGTGACCCTAGCCTGATCTCTATCATAGGTCATCAAATGTAAGCTCTGCTCCAAATGTTGTGCCGAATACTGAGTAACAGTGGCACTTAGGGTGGGAGAATCCATCACAAATACTGGCAGCCCAGCAGTCAAATCATCGGTGGGAATAATAGCCTCCTCTATAGGCTCCTCATAGTCAGAATCAATCCCCTGTACTATGGATACTACCGCAGCCGATGCAGTCTTTGTCTCCATCTATGTAGAATACACTGCAAAACAACTTAGATGACTGACAGAAAAATCACCACTCTTTGCCGATCCCAACAGCATACAACCGGATCATCTCTCCGCCGACAAGCGGTGTGACGCTGGTTACCGACTCACTACCCCCTTATACGGATGAAAATCCTGAAACTGGTCAAACTGACACATCACGGCCAGTGGGTGGTAAGTGATCATGCCCCTCAATCTAGCCAGAGGTAGATAATCCATGTCCGGAGCATGAGTAATGAAGCTGTAGGGTGAACTGAGCCCTGAACACGGCAATATATCAAATGGATCTCTAAGCCCTGCCAGGAAAGCGGACCAGGATACAGCATCCGTACACTCCACATGCTAGAAGGAATACGTCAAGGCTATGTCATGGGTGAAACAAAATCCATGATGTCTAAATGTGCCAATCGGTCTCAAGTGTGACATAAACCACACATACAAAGATGACCGAAGCTACTACCAGTAAACACTCTTGCCCGAATAAGTGCGAAGAAGATGAAGTCGACCTCAAGGTCTCTGCGATAATCATTCCAGACAATGGTACGATGCGACCTCCCGAGAGCTATCACTGCCATAAAGACGCCGATATCCAGCTCATCCATGTACCGCGGCATGTAGACGTGTGACAATACGCATAGAAACAGTACATCTACTCTGGCTGAACGCCAATGGTCCTCCGGTGTGGTAAAATCCCCGGAATGTCGTGCATAGCTGTCCTCAGAACCAAACCTGTCAAACAGGAAACGCTGGGATATCACGTGGTCGGATGTAATCTCATCCTGGACCACTCTACGTCTCAATCCGGTGAGGGTCATGAACTATCTGCTCATGTCTCCAATAGCCATATACACGCAAGGTCTGTCCAGAGGTAGCATCGTCAATCGTGCATACTCCTCCAGAGTAGGAGTCAACTCACGGGTCCCAAATCAGAATAACTGTCTATCCGGTACCCAGTGCTCTAGCATGCCCTCTACAAATCCTGGAGGAACCTGAAACATCAACAGAGTCATAGTATGCTGCAACAAATCATCTACGATCACCATGTCTGATGGTGATATACTATCATACCATGGTAAGATACCGGCTACCACCACAAATGGTGGGGTATGATCAATACTGACTAAGCGTCGAAGAAGACATCATCTGTAAGGGTCGTGTCATAAGACCATCCAGGGGTCAATGCTGAATATCTCTGGACATATATACATATGCATAACATAATAATATGCATGATACAATAGATGGCAATATGATATAGGGAATGGAAAATTGTACATACATTCCTAAGTATATCATCATCTAATACATCTCTGTATAGCTAAAATACATGGAAATGGGGTGAAGCTACCCAACATACAACAAAGGCCTATCAAAAGAGATAGCAAGAAATACATCAGAAAAAGTCAAGAGTGTCGATGTTTACATCATCAATCCTGTCCACCTGATGTAACTCCTCCTGAGTCACTAGATCTCTATCTACAAGAATGTCAGGTAGATACAAGGGAGGATCTGCGCCGGCAAAACCATATGGGTCACCTGAGGGACCAGCGCCAGAGATGGAAGGATCAAAAGTATCTAACTCTGCAGGATCTCTGCCCAAATGCCGAATGAAAAGATGTGATCGGTCCAGCTGCCTAGTCAATCTGTCAATCTATGTCACATGAGTCAGATCTCTGACACAGGCTAGCCAATCCATCATTATCACGGATCCTGGAACCATATCCCCCATAAACTATGTGGCGCAGGTCTGAGCTCCAATCGTACGAGGGATCCACCAATGCTAGAACATCTCCTGAGAACAGGGGCCCTCTGATAATGCAAAATCATCAATCCCCATTAATGGGATGTCAATGACGGGTGACAGCGAAACAGGCCAATAATGTCTGGCATGAGGCAAGATCGGTACACGAATCTCTCCTGTAGTGCTCCTAATAGCACTCTCTCCTAAATAGAGCTCCCATCCTCCATCTGTGAAGAGAGGAATCCTGCGGGTGGAAATGACATACTCTACTCCAGTCGAGTACCCATCCTCAAAACCAACTCCCAAATGCTCTCCAAAGTAGGGAATCCATGTGATGACATCGGCTATCAATAGCTCCAGCTGTAGGCAACAATGAGTGAAACCCTCAGCAACAGGGACCTCCGCCAGTATGGAATGATGTCATCTCCGTCCTCGTGGATAGGTGTCTAAACCTAACACGTTCACAGGACGCAAACAAGGAAGCCTCTCATAGGCCCAAAACTGCCAACTCAAAGGCAAACATCTGCTGTCAGTCAACACTCTTAACCCATACATGGGAAAAGACAAGAGAAACACTCACCAGCAGAAATGGGTAGAATCCTAACCATGCCTCGGTCAATCCCTGCAATCGCATGAGCATTCCCCTGAGGAAGTAGGCAAAGGTGTTGGAACCCCAATCATACTCTCCTATACGGTCCACGTGTCCAGTGGCGCTAATCAAAGCGAAGGACATCGTAGAGGAATTATCTGTTATGAAGCAGCCCCTAATGATCATCAGGAACAATCGCCGAAGAATGTGATCCCTGACTCTCACATCATCGGTTATAGGCTCACTCAACAGCCCGCTCATAGCATCTACGCTCAAAGGAATTGTACGAACAGTCCTGCCTTTAAGCGCCTCCGCCGGAACTCCCAACAAGGATCTGACGGCAGTAGGGGTGATATCCATCGTGCAAGGCACCGGATTCCCTCCAAACTCCATACCTGTGATAAACCACCAATCCATCAGTGTCATCATCACCTCGTAGTCCAGTAAATAGAGTGACTGAGTTTGGTGGAACCACCGCTCAGACAATACCCTGAGGTAAGCCCAGGGACAGCGACGGGGTAGAATGGAGAAGAATCTCCCGAATCCTCAGCCATGGACGATCGCTCTGTAGTCATCATGCAAGGCCTGATACATAGAGTGGATGTTAAACCACTTCCCTTGAGGCTGTGTGAAGCCGGGAACTTACATGAAATGAAGATCAACATCAGACTCCTTGACTCCTCGTCAATAGGAAATAAGGAAGATTAAAGATCTAACTTCATACCTCGTTTGCATGCAGGTATACTGAAGGATGCCTACTCAAGTCACCCAGAAGATCTGGGTTCACCCCTTGAATACCTGGCAATTCCCCACGGGGAACACGTACAGTAGGAGCAGGAACCTCGATCGGTGCATCCTCCTCCTCGTCCTCGACATTCGGCACCTCAACCCGAATAGGACGTATCCCCGCCTCCGCCAAACGACGAGGCTGTCTAACAAGAACGGTACTGAGGCTCTTCAAAAGCCCTCCTCCGTACACTAAAAGTGGTCCTGTGGGAACTACTCGGCTGGTCTAGATCCATAATATCTGGACAACAAGTCTCCAAATCACCTCATAAAGGGTGTGGTAATTTCTTACCTGGAGTCTTTTCAAAATGCATTCTGTGATTACATGCATGCATGCATTGCTTTAACATACATTTACAGTAGAGTTAAAAATGCATGACTACCCAATACCTACATTTTGGGAAAATTTTACCATAGCCCCTTTGTAAATGGGACTATCCACATGCACATAGGCATGACTAGGTGGCCATTCAGTAGCACACATGTACACAGTCATATACATCATGTATGCATCAATACATTATAGTAAAAAATCTGTAAGTGTAGTCTAATTACCAGGATTATTTTACTTGTCTACCTTTACTCATTTGTCCTCGATAGGATAAGAAATGACAGTAAAGGGTGCCAATTTGACTGTTTCAAAAGTCAAATTTTTTTCCACATCATTATGTTCAGCATGGTTTAATACTAACATTTTCTATGTTGAATATTTTTTATCAAGTCATATCAGCATGCATATTCACTACTATGTGTCTAAATGCATTTCATGCGATAAGTCATTTTCCAACGGACAAAAATTTGAAAAAAAATACATGCATGTGTTACCAGGACAGTGAAGAACGCTTGTATAGTGGCAGAATATGCAGAAAGTTGCCCAAACTCAGCAGATCTGAAGAAGAACTCTCGGATTTGCTTCGCTACGTAACTTGAAAATGGCTTATGAAAGCAACTAGCCACCTATACATAGGCACGGTTGGCCGCAGGATAACTTGCGGCTCCTGCAGGTACACCTGCGACCCCTCTACATGGGTCCCACACCTCCGACTCACTCCAGTTAGAGTTGCAAAGGAGGTCTCACAAGCTGAAAAGGCCAAATCAGGAATAAAAAATGCTACGATTGAAATGAATACTGAAATCCTAGTTTCGTCGATTGAGTTAAACTCCCGTCGTCTCAAAGGTATTCACCTGAATGTAGGGTATACTATACCAATGAGCTCAGCTTTCACAGATCATGTCAGCAATACCCCACAAAGGTCCGATGCCGTCAATGAGTGTCAGGCAACCCTGACGTAATCCCGGCGGGGGTTACAACGCAGAACCACGAAATATCAAACCTCCCCAACGGGGGTTACAATATCGAAGTTATCAAGCATCTACATATCCCCAGAGAGGGTCACTACGCGCATCCTTCAAACATCTAAGTGTCCCCGACGGGGGTCACAACGCAATATAACCATTGATACACACATCAATGAAGGTCAAGCAGCCTTGACATCATATCAGCCGAGGCAAAGTAAACCTATCGACGCAACCTTACCCAGCAAGGGTTACAATACAATGCTACCATTGACACATACATTAATGAAGGTCAAGAAGCCTTGACAATACACCCAACAGGAATCTATCCGGTAATACACACATCAACGAAGGTCAGGCAACCCTGGCAGCGACAACACTGTTGACAATAACTCCGACAGTATGAGGGAACATGTTATACACATCCTCAAATAAACAAAGCCTTTATCCCCACAGATCTCTTCCACATAAGAGGTACCTCTATGGAGTATAAGCCAGTGTCTAGGATTCAAGACTTTGGTGATAGCCCCAACGTCAACATCCTTGGAAACTTGGATCGCATGTCCAAGCCATCACTGAATTTCATCCCAGCAGGATTACTTGACAATCACTCATGCATTCTACATGCATTTACATCATGTTGCTGCATGTAGCATCATGTTTATCTTGCTTGCAATTCAAGTTTCTAGTATTCTTTATCCTATCCATGCCTTGCATTGCATGAATATGATAAAGAGGGGCATCTGTAGACACTCAAAATTTTCTGCACTCCTATTACTAACATTGCAGGAGGGTAGATTCGTCTTTTGGAGATAACCCTGAAAGACAGATTACATCCATTCCGGATACTACCGGAAGTTCAGTTCCAACCCGGAACACAAACCGGGAACATCATCTCAAACCCGGAACACACACCGGGAATGTCATTTCCAATCTCGGAGATAACCCCGAGATATGCATATCAAAAGATTGGCAACAACACCGGAGAGGACAGTTCTGTCTCGACAATAACACCACGATGTTCAGTTCCAGTCCCAGAGACAACACTGGGAGTAGCAACCCCATCCTTGGTGATAGCCCCAAGAGATGCCATTGCAATTCCGGCGATAACCCCGAAAATGCTTGTTTCAAACATATGCAATCAGCTTCAACCACCAACATCCTGTTAAGGCATACACACCTCAGACCCGGAGATAACAACGGGCAGACAGGAACATCCATAGATGACAGTGAGACATACAAACAAGCAGCAGTCCAATCTCAGATGTAACCCGGAGCAACGTCTATTTTCTGCTTAAACCGGCGATAACCCCGGTGAGGAGTCACAATGTCATCTTACCACGTCAACAAGATGATATCGCGGCATACCAACAAGTAGTCCAATCTCAGCTGTAACCCTGAGCAACGTCTACTTTCAACTCAAGCCGGCAATAACCCCGGCGAGGAGTCAAACGTCATCTTATTCCTTCGACAAATGGCACGTCGTCTCAACACATCATACATACATCCAACAATGTCCCACAAGAACCGAGGAGTGACAATCCCGAGTGACTATTACATGTGATAGTACTTTGGATAGAATTTGAAGCTTGAAGACCATGGGCATAGACCCCTCTTCCTGACTTCGTACAACCTCTAATCCATGTCATTACGTAACTCTCAACACAAGTGGTCTGAAGAAGGTCAGATATACCTCGTTCAAATTCTCGGATTAAAGTTCTGCAAGTTCGAGTGGACATTACAGTGTACAACTGCACGTACTACGAGACAATGGGACCCACAAAGCTCGAATCCACCACGACCAGCCGCAGGAACAACTGCAGCTGCTGCAGGTGTACCTGCGGCCATCCATCTATATATACAAGGCTTGGGTCAGCCATTTGAGAGGAAGGAGAGAAGGAAAAAGGCAAGGAATCCCTGTCCATTTTACTCTGTATACACATCTTTTGAGTGTTTCCTCTTCTTTAAACACTAGTTAGCTCACATATAGCTATATTTTATCCGACGGGAGCTGAGTGTTTATCTATTTAAAGTCATAGAAGTCTACTTTGGCAGCCCACTATAAGCCTTCTCACATTATATAAAGTTCTCTTCTCATATTAGCACACACTGTTGTACACGTTGAGAGTCGTGTGAGTGTGTTTGCCCGGACTTCGGTCTGTGGTTTCATTTCTATCTGTATATATATACTAATATATGTATATATTTCATATATATGGACTAACATTATTGAGTTATGCCTCGACTGAGCCTAGACTTTTTGCCCCGAGCGTTTAAATTGCTTTTTTATATATATATATATATATATATATATATATATATATATATATATATAAGTGAATAAACATATGGGATGTAAAATCCAGCTCATCGGATATGTCAAATGCAATTATATATAGAAGTATATATATATATATATATATATATATATATATATATTTACACTCCTGTTCGGCCTGGAGTTTACTTCGTGGCCTTTTAAACTTTTATTTACATTTCATCTACACCAGGTTTACTTACTTGTGGCGATTGATCGCTTTTATAGCTTTATTTACATTTAGTCCCACCTGGAGTTTACTTCGTGGCGATTGATCATGTCCATATATATATATTTACATTTCCGATCCCCCATGGAGTTTCTTCGTGGTGGTGATTATGTCTGTTTATATATATTTATAGCTTTTATATATATAATCGCCATCGCTTTCCATACAAATTGCAAGATATCATGTGAGCCTAGGAATCATGTGATCATGTGAGTTCGGGTTTTTACTAAATCTAGATTCGGTTCCCATGATGGACATTTTTCAAGCTCAGAAGCGGCTTTGTACATTATTTTCTGATTGTCTCAATTTCCTTAGATGGTTGTCATGCCCATGAGGGAGTTCTAAGATTATCAGTATATTATTTTCTCGAGAATGCTTCGCATCTCAAAAAATAAAAGCAAACAAGTAGAACATTTAATAATAAAATGGAAGTATGAAAAGGTCTCAATTCCTATTAAGCATGTGGTTTGAAAAACCTCTTTATAAAACTTCATTGATATATCTTAGTTAAAACTGAATTTTCTATAAAATTCAAACCTTGTGTATATAGGTGCGTAACGAGGCCTCATGACTACTTTCAAATAATTGCACATTGACCCCCACACACACACATACAAACACACACATTCATATAACAATTTCTTTGAGAAGTGGTGGTCGTGGTGGTAACACGGATGTAGAAGTGCCTAACACCTTCCCTCGCATAATCAAACCCCGGACCCAAAATGAATCTCGGTTTCACAAACCCATTTAGTGGCTCTTTGGGTCAATGTGCAAACCTTTTCGGTTGCGTTGGTGCAACCAGTTAAATACACCAACTGGCGACTCTTAAAGTCAAATCGTCGACATTATACTTGTCGGACCTTTTTCACTTGTTTTTTCAAACAAATCTCACATTAACATGAGAACACCAAAGAACAAGTAACGAAAAGGGACACTCAAAAATCTCGACGTCCACAACGACTTATTAGGTGGATACTCCTCTTATAGGAATTTGATTTGGAAATAAAAGATTGAAAGGGGAGAGAGAATCAAGTTGCAGACCATCTCTCAAGGTTAGAAAATTTGGACAAAGACGGGACCGATAAATGTTTAATCAACGAGTCATTTTTGGATGAGCATACAGAGATTGCAATCCATCTTCACCACTCTTCCACTTCAACTTCTTACTACCCCAACTGAAACCCCACTACTCCTATACACTCTTAACCCATGAACTTGTAAATTAATCCCCATCTTCCCACTACATTAAAACAACTACCCACTACTTCAACCCACAACTCTATACATCACCCCATCTCTATAAAGCCATACCTACACAACACCATCTAACCACATCAACTTAGGGTTCTTCTTGAGCGGATTTCTGCAGCTCAAAGGGAAGAGATAATTAACCACTTGGGGATATATAGAGAGTGAGTAGTTTGTTTTTACAATTTCTCAACATCTATTACCATATTAGAAGCAAGATCACTAAGTTTGGGGGGATTGCACGTCTTGCACACCAAGTGTTTGACGGACTGCTTGAGTGAAGGTTGGGGGAAATTGTTGTTGAAGCTCACCAATTATAAATTCAATGGCACCAAAACCGACATTAAAATGACAACATGGTGAGAGTTCAGGGTCCACATCACCAACACAAACATTTGACAGGCGCAAATTCATAAGTGTCACCGCCGCCGACCGTTACGACTACCTTGTGACAAAAGCACTCACACTAGAGCGGGGGTTGGCACCTGACCATGTTGATGGTGAAATGATGCAACAAACCTATCAAAAAGGTTGGAATAAGTTCACGGAAGAGCCCGAGGCCACAGTTGTGAATGTGGTAAAAGAATTCTACGCTAACGCAGAGGATAAGTCCCCATTCATCGCATTTGTGTGGGGCAAGTTAGTTACTTTCAGTGTCGGCGCCATCAACACATACTACCAATTACGAGTTCCTAGAAAGAGCTAGTACGCTTACTTACATGACCATGATCCTGATTATGAGGCTATTTTGACAGAAATTACAAGGCCAGGTACAACATGGATCAAGGGCCGAAAAGGGGGCACTATCTTCCACAGTAAGGATCTGAGCTGTTATGGAAAGATATGGTACGCGTTTATGTGCGCCAAGATGTTTCCATCCACACACACGTCAGAAGTTACCAGGGAGAAGGCATTACTTTTATATGCCATTGTCCAAGATTTTTTGATCGATGTGGGGGCTATAATCGATTTTTCTATCAGAAGATGCCTTCGAGGACCATTCTCTGGCGGCTTGCCACTCCCATCGCTTATTTGTGGGTTGTGTAGACAAGCGGGAGTAAGATGGTCCGATGATGAGACCACCCAGATGCTGCTTCAGACGTTAGACTCAAGGATGATTGTACAGTACTTGGTGTGGCCCGGGGGCGAGTCTCGCCCTAGAGGAGTCAGTTTTGTATTTCCACCAACCTCGGATGATGAGACTGAAGCTAAGGACACTTCGGATGATGACGAGTACCCGGGAGATGAGACAATGGGAGGGCAAGGACCTGAGGTGATACCACAACCCGATGTTATATCTAGCCCTCAATTCTAGAGCCTTCAAAGACAAGTGGATGAGTACAACAAGGATTCCCAAAGACAGATAAGGAGACTAGCAGAGAGGCAGGACCATATGTTCGAGGCCATGAATATGTCCTTCACCTTATTGAATGCAACGCTCCAGAGTTTCAACCCTAATACATAATTCCCATACCAGCAGCCAGTCCCAATGCCAAGGTTCCCGCCCAGTGATTTAGATGACGAACAACAGCCACCACCACCCTAGGCTTAGGCGATTACAGGCAAGTCCTCACACTTTTATTGTTTTATCTTTACAATGAGGACATTATAATTTTCAAGTTTGGGGGAGTTAGTTTAATTTTCATGTTTGCATGTTTAATTTCGTTAGTTATGTTTGCGCATGTTAGTTTATTATTTAGTTTCAGGATTATTAAATGTTGCATTCATGTAGTGATTTAGTTGCATAGTAGCTTAGGTTTATAAATAGTTTTTATTAGTTGTTTATCATGTTATGTTTACCATATATTAAAAAAAATTGAACAAAAAAATATATTTAGTTAAGCATTGTGTTATATTGCATATGTCCAATGGTTTAATATAGTTCATTTTATTTTAGCCAATGATGAGATTGGGATTAAGTAGACAAGTACAGTACCGATTATTAGAACTTTGATATAGTTTTCTATTATGAATTGGATCTTTTGCATGTTTTAAACTGGTATAATAAAGTTAGTACGTTAATAACACCTATGTGGACTAATTTAGTTCAAATTGATATATGAGGAATCTCTAAATGATAATGCTAGTTTAAATGAAAGAATGACAAAGATAGGCAGTGAAGGCCAAGAATTAGGCAAAAACCTAAGTTTAGGGGAAAAAGTAGGGTATATAAGCTTTCTATATC
Organism: Panax ginseng; assembly: GCA_020205605.1. Lineage (NCBI taxonomy): Eukaryota > Viridiplantae > Streptophyta > Magnoliopsida > Apiales > Araliaceae > Panax > Panax ginseng. Next base: position 97,157,449 of record CM035131.1, read on the forward strand.
TAAAAAGGGGAACCTTCCCACGATGAATAATTGAATCTTGTGGTGGGTCGAGAAGGAGCATAAAACGCACTCCCCATAAACACAAGTGTGAGATGGAGCGTAAAACGCACTCACTATTATATATACAAAAAAGAATAAAAGAATAAAACGGGAAATAAGAGTAAAAAGCCCCCGTGATTAAAAAAAAAGAGAGAGCATAAGTTCCCTATTTTGACCCTTGATATTGGTGATTGTTTGATTTTAGTTGGATCTCATCTGTTTTTGGAAATTTTTGAGTTTACCCTGTATGACGCCTTATAAGAGACTTTTTATGTGTTAAATTCGAATTTGTATCAGTTAGCATGGATGTTAAGCACACACACACTATACCAGTAATAATGGTTTAAGATTCGAGGATTGATAAGGAATTATTGATTGGTTTTGATATGAAGAATTGTCGTGTTTGCTTGATTTCTCTGAGGCTGGAGGAATAATTTTGATTCTATGATACTGCTGGATTCATAGGCATATATATTAGATGCATTACATATCATTGCATTGCATTAAATAGCATGTTGGTTTTGTTTTGTGCTCGAGGACGAGCATGGTTTAAGTTTGGGGGATTTTGATAAGTGGGTTTTATACCTACGAATCTGCTCTGAATTCAAGCTTAAACAATGTTAATTCTTTGTTTTTATGTATGTTTTTACTTGTTTAGTGTTTTTTTGTGTTTAGGTGTGATGGAATGTCAATTGGATTAAAAGGATGGAGTTTGGCAAAAATTTGGCAAATTTGGAGCTTAAAGTGGACAGTGGACAATTAGCAGAAGGTATGCCAGCCGGGGGTGGCTATTTACTATATAAAACACCCGCCCTGGTGGGGGGGTGTGCAACTCCATTAACAGTTTATAGGCCAGCCGAGGCAGGCTCATTACAAGGCAACACCCCCGTCGGGGCGGGAGTATTGGGAAGAGAAGTCTTCTGCTTGGTTTTGAATGCTGCAACAAAGTAGAGATTAGTGATTGGGTCAACTTGGAACTCAATTGTGCATGGGATTAGAGGCAGAATACGTTTCTTGGCATACAAATTAACAACAAATCACAAGATTGGATATCATACAAGCAATTAACAAGATTGAAGACAGATTTTTCTGAGCAAGAACATTAGAGAGAAGATTTTGAAGGAATTTCACAACAATTACAGATTAAGGCTATAGAGAAGGGTGGTTCTGGATTTATTCTTCTTCTTTAGTTTATTATTTGTAATTGGGATGATGTTTACTTTAATTAATTCAGTTTTTATTTCATTGATGATGAACTAAATTACTTTTTAGGCTTATAACAGATCTTTGAGTGGAACAATGATTATGTAACTTTAATTTTTAGTTTAATAAGTTATTCCTCAGTTTATCTATATTAATTTATGCTTGAATTTATGAATTGTTTGATCACCAATTCTTTGTGGACCTGTATGGATTCGAGAGAGGAAATACGAGTTTACACTTAGTTAATATAGCATGTGTTCTTGAATTCTGTGAATGAATGGAATCTTGATGAATGTTAGGGTAGAGATATGCTTAATATCACATGTAATCGGATAAAGAACTTGAACTTAAACCTTCTTTGATTGTAATTCACATAGAGTTATAGTGAGTTAGTTAATTGAGGTGTTTAACTTAATTCTATCTAATTTGTGGATTTAAGTTATTAGTGCATCGAGAGATGGCTAGTTCTACTTTCGTGTTTTTGATTAATAAACTGGGATAGTGAATTAAACTGGAAATAAAGGGTAATAATCAGAGTTAAGCTTAGGGTGAAGTTGTAAGCCTAATTCTCCGATACTTGTTTGAAATTTTAGTTTTTAAGATGTGTGATTGTTTTGTGATTTTGGTATTTTAATCTATTTAGTTTTTATGATTATAATTCTTAAATTGGATAGTTTAATAAAATTTGGATTAATAGGAAGCTGATAATTGTGAGGGTTAATTTCTTGCTAATCTCTGTGGGAACGATACTCTACTTACTATTATATTACTTGTTGACCACGTATACATCATATTTTTAATCTCGACGTGTACAATGCCTAGTTTTCTTAGGCTCTTCAGTTCTACCCATGTATCAAGCTTTCAACCAATGACTCCCAGAGCAGTTAGCTTTAAGGCATTAGGTGTTGAGACACCCTTACGGATCTAATAACTCGAGTAGCACAGGCCACAAAACTAAAATAGTCAAGTGATTATTTATTTATTATTATTATTATTATTATTATTATTATTATTATTATTATTATTATTATTATTATTATTATTATTATTATTATTATTATTATCGACTTGTGCAATGCTCAACTCTCTTAGGCTTTTCAAAGTTACCTTTTTATCGATCTTTCTACCAACGACTCCCAAACCAGATGGGTTTAGGGCGTTGGGTGTAGAGACACCCTTAGGGCTTACTTATTCGAGTAACAATGGCCACAAAGTTAAACTAAGCCAGTTTTTTTTATAAAAGACACATCAAAGTTCCCCCCAACTTAGTTTCTTGCTTGTTTTTAATCTTCATAGATGTTTCACTGATTTTATCAATTTTTATCCCTAAATTTCTCACCAGAAACATATTATGGAAAGATTTGAACTTAGATTGATCAAAAAGTCAATTATGTACCTTCCTTGTTAACATGAGTTTTAGACAAGCATGATTAATTTCATAGTTTAAGTTATCACTCAGCATTAGTTTTCTATTCTACCCAAGTCACTACTATTAAATTATGTCTTATCATTGGCCAAAATCAGATAATAAAGCCATTTAATACTTAATTCATGCAACATCAGATAATTAGATGCAATTAAATCCTAAAATTCAGTTACAAAAATAAACTATCATGCAAAATGCAAACTATAACCATACTTGCATAAATAAACTGAAATAAACATGTAAACTATCTAATATGCACTAACATGCACCCCCAAACTCAGAATCAACAATGTCCTCATTGTGTAAATAGAAAGAAGTTAAGAGCGGAGGACTTCCCTATATGGTCAAGCGTCAGGCTCAATCTCCTTAACGTCTGAATCTGATGAGGGATAAACTGGAAATGGCTACAGTACAGGAAACTGAACAGGCTCAACATTTGGGTTCATTCTTGCAAATATATCAACTCATATGCTTCCTCATAACTCTTGGCCATGAACACTCCACCCGAAGCTGCATCTATACTTATCCTGAGATTCCCACTCAACCCGTTGTAAAACGTATTCATCTGCAACCACTTTGGTAGTCCGTGTTGAGGGCACTTCCTAAGTAATTCCTTGTACCGTTCACATGCCTCATATAAAGACTCCCCATACTACTGCTCAAACATGGTGATCTCATTCCTCATCTTTGCAGTTTTGGCTGGTGGAAAGAATTTAGCCAAAAAATTCTAAGCAAGATCTTCCCAAGTAGTGATTGATCCCGGTGGTAGAGAATGTAACCAACTCTTCGCCTTGTCCCGCAGGGTAAATGGGAACAAGCGAAGTTTGACTTCATCATCGGACACCCCATGTAAAATCCCAAATTTTATGAATAAAGATTTAAATTTCGCGAAAAAACATTTTTTGAATATTATGGTGTGAATTTGATATAATGTTTTAGTTGTGGGTAATATTTATAAATTTAGCAAAGTATGCAAGTTGTTATATTATATTCGATTGGTCGGGGAATATTCTTTATGTCGGGAAATATTCGTACGACGACACAATCATTGGTGGACCCCCACAACGGAATTATTGTCGGATTGAGAAAACGACAAAAATATTTTTATGAAAATAACGGCGGAAGTTTTACCGTTGATACTGTTGAACTACTCGGTAGTAAAAGTACAATAATACGCGTGGTTGCATAGTAGCACACGATATTGATTATTGATGCTTATGTGAGAAGTCACTCAATTATACTCAATTATTGTTATAGTAATTGTTGCATCATATCTCTCATATTATTGATTCGATTATTGTCATAGTATCCTCTGCATTATATGATATATTATTAAATCAATAATTGAGACGACAAAGTTATTCATATTATTAAATTGCAATATTTACAATGTCTAGAAGTTCTGCCAAGGAGAGGTTTGGTCATCTAATTGGGCGCCAATAGGGAGAAATCCTTATTAGAAAGCCCCCTCTTTCCTGCGAACGACCTGGTTGTTAAATATTGCGAGTTATAATATTTATGATGAATAAGTTCGTGTTGATTAAAGATAAATTTGATAGTTCCATTATGTTGGGATTATTAGTGTTAGTGGAAATCAACATCTATTCCGATGATAATTGATGTCTAAGGGTTATATTGATAAATCGGGGAATTTATCAGATAAATGAGCAATTAATTGCTACTTATTCACATGCTTATATAACTATTTATTCACATGTGTGTACTATTGAGTCACATTCACTTACTATTATGGGAGTTGGTGCAAGATTGATAATACTTGCATGATTAAATTAAAGATGGAGGTATAGATGGAGGTACTATACTGTAATTCATATTTTCACATGTCTAGAACTATTAAGTCACATGATTTACTATTAGGGAAGGTGGTGCAAGTTTGATAATACTTGCAGGACTAAATTAAAAATGAAAGAAAAGTTGGAGGTATTGTACTGTAATTTTTCGAGCCCCAAAACGTACAATTATCGAAACTATATTTTTCTATAAACAGAAGCTCATTCTTCCTTCATTTCTCACCAATTCACCAAAGCTTTAGAGCATTTATTATAGAGAGAAATTATAGAGAGAAAGAAGAAGAGAAGTCTGCTACATTTCTATTCCAGTATTCAGCTTTATTCTAAGGTAAAGGGTATTATTTCATTCGTATTCATGAAGAGAACTTCCGTTATTCCATTCTTTATTATTCTGTTGGAATAACCTGTATACAGTCTACCCTATACTTGGTGAAATTCTTCTGTTATTCCATTATTTATTATTCTGTTGGAATAACCTGTCTATGTGAAGTACCGCATACATGATGAAATTCTGTTGTTATTCCATTCTTTATTATTCTATTAGAATATATCTCGTATGCATGCGCTTTACGTCGGACACTGGTTTAAATCTTTATTATTACATTAGAATATCACATGCATGCGTTTTACTGTACGAACACAGTTAAAATCTTTATTATTCTATTGGAATATCACGTAAAATGCGTTTTAAGCGGGACCGGTTCCGTTATTTATTATTCGTTGGAATAACTTTGTTTATGTGAAATACCGCATGCATGGTGATTTGTTGTTATTCCATTCTTTATTTTCGTTGGAATATCACCGTCGGTGCGTATTACACCTTTGACTTTGATTCATTATTTATTATTCATTGGGATAACTTTGTCTGCATGCGATGTACCGCATGCCCGGTGATTTCTTTTGTTATTCCATTCTTTATTATACTCGGTTGGTTAAAGTTTTGACTTATACTCAAATCATGAAATATCATTTTATTTGGTATTTTCTGTTACGAGTTACTATTCATGGGTTACTATTCACCCAGTTACTATTCACTCTAGTATTATTCACTCGGGTATTTGGGGCACTTTTCATGCCAAAATACTATTCACGAATTACTATTCATGGGTTACTATTCACCAAAATTACTATTCACCCAAATATTATTCACTCGGGTATTTAGAGTACTTTTCATGTCGGGGTACTATTCACGAGGTACTATTCCCAAAGTACTATTCATGGGGTACTATTCACGACGAAAAATTGATTCTTTTCTGTCCAAATTATTTTTGGTGCATGAATATTATTCTTGAATTTTACTCTACAAAGAAGTATCATGTTGACAATTTGGATGTTATTAGTTCCTAGATAATTTAATTCTTGAACTTATTTTATTGAATTCTTATATCATTGTCATCATCCTCATGTTTATATTATGTTGAAAGTCATATGTGGCCTGTATTGCATAGATGGACTTGGTATGATTATGACCAGGGATTATTCAGTATAATCATGACCGTAATGTTACAAATGATGTGGAAAAAGTCCTCATTGGCTCGTAGCGCATTGATGGACAGTTTTTGGTATGATTATGGCTATGGATTCTCTTCGGCCAAGGGAGGAAAGATGAATTATTTTATAGCATGATCAGGACCGTTGATGAAAACACGATTATCTTTGGCCCGTAGTGCATGGATAATTCGTGGTCGTGATACTAAATAATATCCTTGGCCTGTAGTGCAGGGGTGATTTGATGATGTGGATTATTTATTGTCGAGTCTCAAATGATTAAGTTGATGAAAACTTTTTAAATCATAGAAGATAGTAGATTTTATTCTCTACTTGACTCTTTTAATGGATTGCTTATTCCGCTGCAGTTAAACTTGATGTCTATTGTATTTTATCAGTTTAACATTGTTGAAGGATAATGATAATTTATTCTGCATTATCTTAGTCATAATATGTTTTACTGGGCTAGTTGAGCTCACCCTTTCTTTCACTATTCTCTTCAGGAAATGAGAATATAGCTGGGACGAGTCGGGGAACGGAGTGATGGTCGAGATGATAGCATTAGTAGTCCTCATTATTCTGTTAAATAGTGTGACAATAAATGTAATGAGGACTTCATTGAGTGTGGATATTATCTGGATGACAATATTTGTAGTAAAACTCACAACATATGTTTTGTCGTATTTTACACGATAGTTGTATAATTAAGTTTATTTGTATTCTGTACCATGTATTTGGCGACTCAGAATAGGTGATGTATACCTGTTTTGGGGGCGTCACACCCCATTGTATTTGAAAGTGTCACATATCTCCAAAAAGCTGACCAAGTGTTCATTCGGATCATCATTTGCAAGTCCCCCAAACTAAACTGAGTTTTGGATCATCTGAAATAGTCCCGGGCTTAATTTCAAATGTATTTGCAGCAATCGTCGGCCTGGTGATACTCGACTGAAGCTCAGTCACCTTAGATGTAGCAAAATCCCTCAACACTTTCTGGTCTTCGGCAGCCATTATTTCTTCTTTTTCAGAATTCTCAAAGTTTTCTCTTGTGTCTTTTATCCACTTACTTAGCCTTTGAAACAGTTTCTCAATATCGTCCTCAAAAGGAAGCAAGTCTGGGTTTTTGCACCGAGTTTGCATAAACCAACTTCAATAACCTTAAATAGAAAGAACAAAACAGAAGAAAAAGAGTTTAAGTAAAACTGGACTAATTAAACTGATATTGCAAAATATTAAAATCTATACTAAGTTCCCCAGCAACGGCGCCAAAAACTTGTTGGGTGTAAAATCTAATTACGCTCACACGCAAGTGCACGTGGTCAACAAGTAATATAATTATAAGTCGAGTATCGTTCCCACAGAGATTTAGTAAGATATTAACCCTCACAATTACCAACCTTATATTAATCTAAATTTTATTAAACTATCCAATTTAAGAATTATAACTATAAAAACTGAAAATATTAAAAAATACTAAGAATACCAAACAATCAACAAACTTAAAAACTGTAATTTCAAGGAAATATTAGAGAATTAGGCTTACAACTTCACTTTAAGTATCACTCCGATTATTACACCTTATTCCAGTTTAATGCACTATCCCAGTTTATTAATCAAGAACATTCAAGTAGAATTAGCCATCTCTCGATGCACTAATACCATATTAACTTAAATCTACAAATTAGATAGAATTAAGTTAAACACCTTAATTAACTAATTCACTATATCTCTATGTAAATTACAATCAAAGAAGGTATAAGTTCAAGTTCTCTATCCGATTACATGCGATGCTAGGCATATCTCTACCCCTAACATTCATCAAGATTCCATTCAATCACAGAATTCAAGAACACATGCTATAATGAGTAGGTCTAGACTCGTATTTCCTCTCTAGAATCCATGCAAGTCCACATAGAATTGGTGATCAAGCAATTCATAAATTCAAGCACAAATCAATATAGATAAACTGAAAGATAGATTATTAAACTAAAAAACAAAGCTACATAATCATCGTTCAACCCAAAGATCCGTCATAAGCCTAATAAGTAAATTAGTTCATCATAATTAAAATAAAAACTAAATTCATCAAAGTAAACATTATCTCAATTACAATTATTGAACTAAAGAAAAAGAATAAATTCAGAACCACCCTTCTCTCTAGCTACAATATGCAATTATCATGAATTCTCCTTCAAATCCTTCCTCCAATGCTCTTGCTCAAAATAAGTCTTCAAATTGCCAAATTGATTGTTCGTTGTTAACTCCCTTGTTGTTGTTGTTTTTTTTATCCAGTCTAGGACCTATATTCTCACCATAATATGACACCCAATTGAGTTCCACACCATGTCAACCATTATCCTTCACACCACTACAGCAACACAATCAAAACAGGACTCTGGCTCTTCCTATACCCCCGCCCCAGAGGGCCATGCTTCTAGTAATTGACTAATTACCCCCGCCCTGGTGGGGGTTTGACCTTTATAATGTCCGCCCCAGTGGGGGTCCATTCTATTTTTGTCCAAGTTAAGCTCCTTTTCTTGCAAAGTTTCGCCATGAATCCACCTTTTAATCCAAATGCTATGCCACCACACCTAAACATAAAACAACAATAAACAAGCATATCGAAACATAAAAATAAAGAATTAAAATAATTTAAGCTTAAATTAGAGGCCGATTCGTAGGTATAAAATCCACTCATCAAACTCCCCCAAACTTAAACCCGTGCTAGTCCTTGAGCAGAAAACAAAACAAACATGTAAGACCCCAACTTATTAAAAATAAAATTGAATTTCTCTATTCATTATCTTGAAATAATAAGGAATTAATTTGATATAATACTTTGGTTATGGGTGAAATGTGCAAATTTTACAAAATAAGCAAGTGGTTATAAAATATTCATTGTTGTCGGGGAATATTCATTTGGTCGTGGAATATTCTTATTGTCGGGGAATATTCATACGACGGCACATCCATTTGTGGGACCCATAACGGAATAACTGTCGGATGAAGAAACTGACAAATTTGAGTTTTTATAAATAACGGCGTAATTGTTATCATTAACACTATTAGATTACTCGATGGTTAAAATATAGTAATATGCGTGGTTGCACAGTAGCACACGGTATTGCACAGTATTTTTGAATTATTGATTCTTACGTAAGAATGCACTACTCAATAATTGTTACAGTAATTACTGTTCAATATTTTATTTTATTGATTCAATAATTGTTGCGTTGATATTTTATATTATTGTTGTTTTAATAATTGTCACGGCACAGTATTTGTGACGCCCCCAAAACAAGTATACATCACCCATCTTGAGTTGCCAAATACATGGTACATAAATTAAATACAAACTTAATTATACAACAGTCATGTACAATACGACAAGACATAGCTGAGAGTTTAAACAAGAATATTTCCTTCTAGACAATATCCACTCTCAATGGAGTCCTCATTACAATTATTATCACACTATTTCGCTGAATAGTGAGGGACTACTAAAGCCACTTATCACGGGCCATCACTCCATTTCCGACTCGTCCCACTATATTCTCATTTCAAGAGAACAATGAAAAAAAAGGGTGAGCTCAACTACCCAGTAAGAAATATTGTGACTAAGACAATGCAGAATAAATTATCCTTAGCCTTTAACGATTATAACAACGGATAGAATACAATAGACAACAAGTTTTAGATCAACAAGCTGCAAATGAAAATAAGCAATCCATTAGAAGAGTCAAGTAGAGCATAAAATCTACTATCTTCTATGATTTAAAAAGTTTTTCATCGACTTTATCATTTGAGACTTGGCTTAAAAAAATAAACCACATCATCGAATCATCCACGCACTACGCCGAGGATATTCATTAAATCATCGATGGTCATGACTATACCGAATAATCCCTGGTCATAATCATACCAAAAACTGTCCATCAATGCACTACAGGCCAATGAGGACTTTTACCACATCATTCGTCACATTATGGTCATGATTATACCGAATAACCCTGGTCATAATCATACCAAGTCCATCTATGCACGTAAGCCAAAGATGACTTTCATCACAATATAAGCATGAGGATGATGACAAGGACATAATAATTCAATAAAACAAGTTCAAGGATAAATTTTAAAGATTTATAATTTAATTTATCCAAAAATCAATAACGTCCAAATTGCCAACATGATACTGCTTTGTAGAGTAAAATTCAAGAATAATATTCATGTACCAAAAAATAATTTGGACAGAAAAGAAATATATTTTTTGGGTGAATAGTATCCCGTGAATAGTACTTCGGGAATAGTACCCCATGAATAGTACCCTGACACAAAAAGTGTCCCGAATACCCGAGTGAATGATACTAGAGTGAATAGTAATCGGGTGAATAGTAACTCATGAATAGTAACTATTGAATAGTACTCCGGCACGAAAAGTACCTCGAATACCCAAGTGAATAATACCAGAGTGAATAGTAACCGGGTAAATAGTAACCCATAAATAGTAACTCGTAAAAAAAATACCAAAAAAATTGATATTCCATGACGAGTACAAAAGATATGATATCTCAGACGAGTATAATAGAATATACGAAACTGGAAATGGATTTTCACCTGCCATTTGGTAATCCACGTAGACAGATCATTTCCACAATTTAATAAAGAATGAATACGAAGGATCATTCACCATGCATGTGGTAATCCACATAGACAGGTTATTCCAACAGAATAATAAAGAATGGAACCAGGTCATGCGTAATCCGCATAGACAGGATATTCCAACAGAATAATAAAGAACGAAAGTGGGTCATGCGTAATCCTCACAGACAGGATATTCCAACAGAATAATAAAGAATGGAACAAAGTCATGCGTAATTCGCACAGATAGGATATTCTAACAGAATAATAAAGAACGGAACCAGGTCATGCGTAATCCACACAGACAGGATATTCCAACAGAATAATAAAGAATGGAATAACATAAGAATTTCACCATGTATGCGGTACTTCACATAGACAGGTTATTCCAACATAATAATAAAGAATGGAATAAAGGAAGAATTTCACCATGTATATAGTACTTGGCATAGAGAGGCTATTCCAACATAATAATAAAGAATGAAATAACAGAAGAATTTCACCATGTATGCAGTACTTCGCATAGACAGGTTATTCCAACATAATAATAAAGAATGGAATAACAAAAACTCTCTTCATGAATACGAAAGAAATAATACCCCTTACCTCAAATGAAGACTGGATATACTGGAATAATGAGGTAGCAGACTTCTCTTCTTCTTTCTCTCTATAATTTCTCTCTATAATAATTGCTCTATAGCTTTAGTGAATTGGTGAGAAATAAAGGAAGAATGAGCTTCTATTTATAGAAAAATATAGTTTCGATAATTTCACGTTTTGGGGCTCAAAATATTACAGTATAATACCTTCCTCTTTTCCTTCATTTTTAATTTAGTCCTACAAGTATTATCAAACTTGCACCACCTCCCCTAATAGTAAATCATGTGAATCAATAGTAAATTATGTAACTCAATAGTTCTAAACATGTGAAAAAAATAAATACAGTATAGTACCTTCATCTATACCTTCATTTTTAATTTAATCATGCAAGTATTATCAATCTTGCACCACCTCCCCCAATAGTACATACATGTGAATGAATAGTACACACATGTAAACACATAGTTATAAGAATGTGAATTAATAGCAATTAATTGCTCATTTATCCGATTAATTACCCGATTGGTCAATATAACTTCCAGACATCAATTATTATCGAAATAAATGTCGATTTCCACTAACACTAATAATTCTAACACAATAGAACTATCAATTTCATCTTTAATCAACACGAACTTATTCATCATTAATATTATAATTCACAATATTTAACAACCAATGTCGTTCCCGTGGAAGAGGGGCTTTCAGATAAGGATTTCTCTTTATTGTAGCCTTGATTAGATGACCAAACCTCTCTCGATGAACTTCTAGACATTGTCAATATTGCAAATAATAATATGAATAACTTTGTCGTCTCAATTATTAATTTAATAATATAACATATTATGCAGATGATACTGTGACAATAATTGAATCAATAATATGAGAGATATGATGCAGCAATTACTATAGCAAAAATTGAGTATAACTGAGTGACTTATCACGTAAGCATCAATAATCAATACCGTATGCTATTATGCAACCACGCGTATTACTATACATACACTATTTTACAGAAATAGTGAGGACTGCTAAAACATCTTTCTAGAACTATCACTCCATACCCTGACTAGATCATGCTATGTTCTCACCTCCTGTGAAGAAAAATTGAACAAAAAGGAAAAGGGTGAGCTCAACTAGCCCAGTAAAGAATATTATGACTAAGATAATATACAACAAATTATCATTAGTCTTCAACAGGGAAAAATCTGATAGAATATAATAGACAACAAGTTTTAGATCAACAAATGCAGCGGAAATAGCAATCCATTAGAAGAGTCACGTAGAGAATGAGTTCTACTATCTTCTAAGATTTAAAAGTCCACCATCAATTTTATCCCTATAACAACAATCAATATACATCTTTAATCAAATATTCATCTTTGCACTACAGGCCAAAGATATTCATTTTATATCACCATCCTACTATGTTTATCTCAACGTATGTTCATCTTTGCACTTCTGGGCCAAAGATATTCATCGATTAATCATTCATCTTTGCAATCTGAGCCAAAGATATTCGGTAATATCATCATTTAAGACTTAGGATGATGAAAATATTTTAAAGAAAAAGCGAATCCGGTGAGGAGCGGAAGGACAAATATTAGGGATTAGATATAGCTTGATTTTATCCAAGATTAATAATACTCCATAATAACCAATTTTGAAGCGAGATTCAAAAATAAAGATCAAAACATGGATACAATCAAAGATAGTAACCATAATAGACATCTTGGACAAAAAGAAAATTTTCATTTTTAAATTGAATAGTGTCGTATATTCGTGAATAAAGTGTCGTATATCGTGAATAGTAATCCAGAGCATAAAAGTTAGAAATTCCACAATAAAATCCATACCAATATTTTGGTATAATGATATTGAAAGAATAACATCATTACGAAAAAAAATAACATCCCTTACCTCAAAATAACCGTACTTCTGACTGAATTTCGGATATAGTGCTGACAGAAACTTGTACTGAATAGCAACTCTCCAAGTATCAAAATACTCACAAAAATACGCTCGATAATCTAGAGAGAAAAAAAAACTTTTTTCTGGTGTAATTTTCAATTCTAACATAAGCGTCTATTTATAGAAAAATGCTAGAACGTCGTAGGAGACTAAATAATAAAATAATATTATAATTATTCAATCTTCTACGCACACCCAATTTGATCAATCAAGCCAGCCAATTCTAAAATTCCCAGCAGCCCACATGCATTCAACACTAACCAAAGTGGGTCCCACCCAATTAAAAATTCATTTTATTTTCCAAAACCTCAATAATTCATAGAAAATAGCTCGTTTATCAGAAAAATACAAATTTTATGTCCATTCCATATGAAATCGAAATCGAATTCTCTACAACTTTGTAGCTTTGAGTTTTTCCAAATTCTAAACAGAAAATATCCAAAATCCACAAACGGACGATTTTCAACACCGTTTCAACACCTTTTAAAATTCATAACAAATCATGCATTAATTTTCAATGGTTCAAAATTTGTGGACATATACTCAACTCATATATGTATAACCTATCCAAAAATCACAACGATCCAACGGTTGGATTAAAATTACAACTCACACAATAAAGCTTTAAGAACACCGATTTGATCTTTTAATACCTCCAATCCGTCAAAATACTGAGAAAATACCTCAACAATAATTCCTTCATTTATAACCACATAAATAAATCTATCATTTATATCCGCATCAAATAAATATTTCCTTTATCATATAAATCAATAATTAATTATTCACAAATAATATTACAAAATCACAATAATGACAACCATGCAGTTCCTAGGAAAGAGGGGGCTTTTCGATAAGGATTTTTCTTTACTGGCGCGCAATTAGGTGACTAAACCTCTCCTTGACAGAACTTTCTAGACATTGCCAATAATGCTATTTAATAATATTATTCAAATAATATGAATTATTGATCTGATAATGGGAAATACTGTGCAGTGACAATTATTGAAACAATAATAATATAAAATATCAACGCAGCAATTATTGAGTCAATAAAATATTAAACAGTAATTACTGTAATAATTATTGAGTAGTGCCTTCTTACGCATTTAATCAATAATTCAACAATCTTATCTGCAATCTGGTGCTACTCTTTTAATGCGACGCGCGTATTATTGTATTTTAACCACCGGGTAGTGTTAACAGTAACAACTACGCCGTTATTTATAAAAATTCAAACTTGTCATTTTCTTCATCCGACAGTTATTCCGTTATGGGGCCCACAAATGATTGTGCTGTCGTACGGATTTTCCCGACAAAAAGAATATTCCACGACCAAACGAATATTTTCCGACAGAAATGAATATTTTACAACCACTTGCTTATTTTGTAAAATTTGCACATTTTACCCATAACCAAAACATTATATCAAATTAACTCCTTATTATTTCAAGATAATGAATAGAGAAATTCAATTTTATTTATAAAAAGATGGGGTCTTACATATGAGCTTATTAAGGTGTTTAATGATTTCAGGAAGAATTGGAGCTGAAATGAGGAAAAAGAGAAAATTGCAGGGTTTTTAGCATTAAGTTGGATGTATGGTCTTGGCTTTGGACTTGGATTTTATTGTAGAGCTTTTCCTTACCTTTCTGGAACATCTTGAATCGTCCCGATTGGAGTTCATATGAAAAAATTATGATCTTTTTACTAAACGGACGTTGAACCTCAAAGTTTGGAAGTTGTGATTTACACTGCAGTCACTTGGAGCCTGATTTCGACCTTGATCCAGCCAGAATCTATCAAATTTCAAAGAATAAAAGTTGTAGATCTCGTCGATATCTTCATTTTGATAGGTATCAGGCTCCGTAACTCTTCCCGGATTAAAAGTTATGCTCATTTTACCAAAGGACGTCGCAACAGGAAATGGAAATTCGCCCCAGCGAATTTGAGCGGGAAAATTGGGAAATCTTGGGTTTTTGGAAAGTTTCTAAATGCAGCTTTTGGAAGACTTTTATATGGAATTGGATTGATATTTCTATTAGCTTTAGGAAGGCTAGTTCTTTTCATTCAGTTCTAAAGGGAGGTGAATCCTTGTTATAAGTAATTGATTAATTGAGTATTATTATTTATTTCTTCTTGTATGAAATTTCTTCTGATAATCTATTTTCATTGATTGCATGTTAATTGATTTAATTGATTTGATATGGCCAATTGAGTTAATTTGATCATTATCATCTGCTAGATTAAGATTGGTATTACGTGTAATTGATATCTTTCTTCATCACAAGTAGTAACTTGGTAATACTAATTATGGAAACTAGTTATGATTTGTAATTCCTTTTAGGATTTGGATTTCTACTTTCTATAGGATTTAGGACTTTGTCTAGCACTACAAATAGAGAATGAGAGTCAGGGTTTTATTCATTCAACTATCAACTATCATCTATTGGAGTGCAAATTCAAGAGCATGTCAGGCTAGTTCTTTTCATTCAGTTCTAAAGGGAGGTAAATCATTGTTATAAGTAATTGATTAATTGAGTATTATTATTTATTCCTTCTTGTATGAAATTTCTACTGATAATCTGTTTTCATTGATTGCATGCTAATTGATCTAATTGATTTGGTATGGCCAATTGAGTTAATTTGATCATTATCATCTGCTAGATTAAGATTGGTATTACGTGTAATTGATATCTTTCTTCATCACAAGTAGCAACTTGGTAATACTAATTATGGACAAGCTTTTGTGTATTGCTAAGATTATTAGAAAACAAGTAAACAAATCGAGCTTATGTGTTTGTTGCTTGGATTAGCCTAATTCTCTATTTCTTAATGTTTCTATCATATTAAATCTAGAGAGCTTATTCTAGGTTGTATGCTAGTTAGAATCTGGTGGAGAGCTTGTTTTATACAGTGATAATCTAAGGAGAATTTCGGATAGCAGAGCTTATTGTTATCTGGGGCTAATAGTTTTATTGAAGGGAAAATAATAATAACTTGATTAATTGATTGCTGTACTTGGTGAAACTGAACTGCAGAACTGAAGTTTTTACATTTTTGGTTAACTTCGTCATTAATTCTTGTTTTCTTAGTTTCAAAAAATCCTCAATCATTATTTTATATCAAAATAATAGAATAAATATAAAATAAATCACTCTCTGTGGGATCGATCCTTGCTTACTACTGTGTTAATTGTTTGAATTTATAAAGTGAAAGTGAGGTTAATTTAGGAGTGTAAACGATAGCTCCCAAATTTTGGCGTCGTGGCCGGAGAGTTATTTGTTTTTGTTTATTCTTTGTTTTCATTTATTTTTATTATTTGCTTTTTGTTTTATGACTCAATCCTCTAACTTTATTGACTTAAATTTTGATTAAGATATAGAGAAAACTGCAGATACAAAAGAAGCTTTTGTTCCATCACTTGAACTGGAAGAGATGGTGGTGCCACACAATAACAGAACTTTGAAAGAACTAGCTACTCCTGATCTGACTCGACCATCTTTTTGTATTAAGTATCCTTCTTTATATGTTGCTTTTGAACTTAACTCCAGACTAATTCATCTTTTGCCTATTTTTCGTGGTCTTATAGGTGAAAATCCATATAAGCATCTAAAGGAGTTCCATATGGTGTGTTCCACGATGAAATCACAAGGAGTGACAGAGGAGCAGATCAAGCTTAGACTTTTTCCATTCTCCTTAGCGAATTTGGCTAAAGACTGGTTATACTATCTACAATCAGGATCAATACGATCATGGACTGATATGCAAAGGTTATTCTTGGAGAGGTATTTCCCTGCATCAAGAGTTGCCGATACAAGGAAGGAGATATGTGGAATCAAGCAGTTCAATGGAGAAACTCTCTACGAGTATTGGGAAAGGTTCAAGAAGTTGTGTTCCAGCTGTCCACCTCACAGAATTGATGAACATCACTTGATCCAGTACTTCTATGAGGGGTTGCTACCAATGGTAAGAAGTATGATCGATGCGGCTAGTGGAGGAGCACTAGTAGACAAAACTCCAGACGCTGCAAAGAACTTAATTAGAACCATGGCATCCAACTCACAGCAGTATGGTACTAGGATGACTTATGCATCACAAAGGGTAAAAGAGGTGAGCACTTGTAATATTGATCAACAAATTTCTAAATTAAATACTATAGTTCGACAAATGGTTGCAAGGAATACTCAATGTTTTCAACAAGCTCAACCTCAGTACCACACAGAGAACCAAGAAGTACCTGTCAATTCTGGGACATCTATGGAGGATATGTTTAAGGTATTCATGAACCAAACACAATAGTTCATGAGTTAGCAGTGATGTACTCAAGCACAAATTTCCACCTCTTTCAGCTTATTAATCGAAACTACCTTTTCACCAAGTTCTAACAAGGAATTGGAAAGTTGGAAAGAATTCAATGTGGTATACATAGTCTAACGAAAAATTCCTGGAAGAAATGGCCAATAGGGAACAAGAAATTAAAGATGATGAGGAGTTCAATAGTGGAAACCAGTTGGAAGTGCTTGAGGTTACTACTGAATTTGAAGAAGAAATCAGGTATTCAAAGTCTGAAAAGGATGAACAAGAGGAAGAGGAAAACAATTTGATAAGTTCTGCAGATCTTTACAAAGAGGATATAGATGATACATCTATGCAAACAACAAAAACACTACATAATACATACCATGGGACCTTAACTATGGAATTGGATGAGGCACATATCCAGCTCAACATATATAAAGTTAAAAGGTATCTTGGTAATATTAATTCTATTTTTTTCTACTGATGTTGTTGACTTTATAGTGCAGGAATCTCTTGAGCAAATATACAAGGAGGATTTGAGGGTTGGAATGGAGCAAAATCATTATCTAAATGATGCTTCTAATAAATTGAAACTGTTACCAGTCCACTTGAAGTACACAAGTCCAATTACATAGAATGAAAAGGATGATGTCAAGCCAATGACAATAAACAAGGGCAGCTGCTTAGGAGGCAACCCAAGATCTCAAATTTGATTTTTCTATCCCTTTACTTTTTAGTTTTTTTTATTACATGTTAGCTAGTAGTATTTTCTTCTTTGCATGATTTTCTTACATTGGGGACATGTAAGGTTTGAGTTTAGGGGGAGATTTAGGTTTTATTTTATGTGAGAATAATAATCCAATTTTGATGGGAAGTTGAAAAACATTCTAAATTTTTTTTTTAAAACTTGGGTTCCATGATTCTATTTGCCTATGTGTTCGAAGGTTAAAGTCAAAACTTGAAAATTGATGCTAAAATTCAGAATCTATTTGATGCTTAATTTATTAATGAATGATGACAAGTAAGCCATGATCCATAGTAATTGATTTGAATTGAATTTGTGATACATGAGTAGTTGAATATGGAAAGCATGTTTATTTGGCTAAGTTATTTGTGGAGTTGTCTTTGTGCACTGATTTCATGACTTGGAACTATTTAACTTGCTTATGTTGTTACAGAACCATGCAAAAAAATGATGAATGAAAAAAAGAAAAAAAGATAAGGAAAAAAATGAAAATTAAAAATCTGCATCAATGTCCATTGTGCGAAATAACTGGGTATCTAAGCCTCAGGAAGCATCGGTATTTACTCTGAAAAGTGTGATGGATAAAAGCATCTTGACTAGTCAACTTTTGTGGCCTTTGTTACTTGAACAAGTAAGCCCTAGGGGTGTCTCTACACCTAGCGCCCTAAGATCATCTGGTTTGGGAGTCGTTAGTGGAAAGTTCACTAATGGGTAACTCTGAAAAGCCTAAGAAAAGGAGACATTGCACATGTCAAGAAAAAAAAATACGAGAAAAGAGCATGAAAATACATTCATCTGTGCTAAAAAGAAGGTCCTATAAAAAAATTAAAAAGTAAGAAAAAGTTTGTTCTTAATTATGAGTCAGTGTGCACGATTTTTGTTCCATAATAACCAAGTTGAGTAAGTATGTGGACTGTAGAAAAGTTTTTTTGTGGTTACAGGTTGGTTTAATGAAGTTCGTTGGTGAAATGGTAAGGTTGTTCATTATGAGTTAACTGATGAGGCATTGATTAGATTTCTGTGAGTATAGTATTAAAAGTCATAATTTGTATCTTGAAATCTTTTGACATAAGAACTCGCAATTGGTAGTACTCATTAATAGCATTGGCATTGAAAGGAACCTGCTTGCCCCTCACAAATGCTCTAAATGGGGCCTTATCCTCCGTGTTGGCATAGAATTCCTTCAATATATTGACAATTGCTGGTTCTGGCTCTTCAGTGAACCTATTCCATCCTTTCTCATAAATTTGTTGCATCATTTTGCCATCCACATTGTCAGGTTCCAAGCCATGCTCCGGGGTTAGTGCCTTCGTCACTAAGTAATCATAGCGGTCAGCGGCGACGGCACTTATGAACTTTCTCCTGTCAAAAGCTCTAGTCGGTGGTGTGGACCCAGAACTCTCGCCTCACTATCATTTCGCTGCTGGTTTTGTTGCCATAGTACTAGAATGGATGAACTTCAAGCCAATTTCTCCCCCAAATTTCACTCAAACAAATCGTCGAACACTTGGCATGTTTAACTCATAATTCCCCCAAACTTAGTAATTGGACTTCAAGTATGGTGATATGTGATGAGAAATTGTAGTAACTAACCACTTACCCTCAATGTTTTGAATAATTGATTGATCTCCCCTCCCATGTGACGCCCCCAAATCTGGGTACTTTCAACCCACAGATATGGTGCTACACGGTACTCATAACTATACATTCATTCTGTAAGACCCCGAATTTTATGAAATAAAAGTATTCAATTTTTCTTAAAATTATTATTCAGTTAATGGTTAAATTGATAAAAAGTTAAAGTTAAGGGTGGTATATGTAAAGTTTACAAAATACGCAAGTGGTTATAAAATACTCATTTTTTTCGGGGAATATTCGTTTGGTCGTGAAATATTCTTGTTGTCGGGGAATATTCGTACGACAGCGCAGCCATTTGTGGGCCCCATAACAGATAACTGTCGGATGAAGAAAATGACAAGTATGAGTTTTTATAAATAACTACAGTAGTTATTACCGTTAACACTTGTTGGAATACCCGATGGTTAAAATATAATGTCTGGCGTGGTTAAAGAGCGATAGCTTTGCGGTATTGCACGATATTTTTGAATTATTGATTCTTACGTAAGAAGGCATTACTCAATAATTATTACGATAATTCTTATTCAATATTTTATTTTATTGATTCAATAATTTCTTTGCGTTGATATTTTATATTATTGTTGTTTCAATAATTGTCATTCCTGATAATTCCATTATCGGATCGATAATTCATATTATTTGAATAATATTATTAGATAGCATTATTGGCAATGTCTAGAAAGTTACATTAAGAAGAGGTTTGGTCACCTAATTTACGGCGCTTGATGAAGGAGAAATCCTTATCGGAAAGCCCCCTCTTTCCTGGGAACTGCATGGTTGTCATTATTGTGATTCTGTAATATTATTTGTGAATAATTAATTATTGATTTATATGATAAAGAAAATATTTATTTGATGCGGATATAAATGATAAATTTATTTATGTGGTTATAAATGAAGGAATTATTGTTGAGGTGTTTTATCAGTATTTTGTGGGATTAGAGGTATTAAAAGATCAAATCGGTGTTCTTAAAGCTCTATTGCGTGAGTTATAATTTTAATCCGACCATTGGATCGTTGTGATTTTTGGATATGTTATACATATATAAGTTGAGTATATGTCCACAAATTTTGAACAGTTAAAAATTAACGTATGATTTGTTACGAATTTTAAAAGGTGTTGAAAATCATCCGTTTGTGGGTTTCGGATATTTTCTGTCTGGAATTTGGAAAAACTCAAAGCTACAAAGTTGTAGAGAATTCGATTTTGTGTGGAATGGACATAAAATTCATATTTTTCTGATAATCAGGCTATTTTCTATGAATTACTGAAGTTTTGGAAAATAAAATAATTTTTATTAAAATTGGGTGGGACCCACTTTTGTTTTAAGCATGTGGGCTACCAAAAATTTTTAGAATTTAGGTGCTAGTCTTGGTTGGTGGGTGTGCGTAGAATTGGAGAAAGAAAATAATATTATTTTATTATTTTAGTCTCCTATGGCGTTCTAGAATTTTTCTATAAATAGGCTCTTAAGTTAGAATTGAAAATCACACCAGAAACATAAGTTTTCTCTCTCTATATTATCGAGCGTATTTTTGTGAGTATTTAGATACTTTGAGAGTTGTTATTCAGTGCAAGTTTCCTTCGGCTTTACATCCGATATTCCAGTTAGAAGTACTACTCTTTTGAGGTAAAGACAGGTGATGAAAATTATCTTCGTCCTGGATGAGAAAAGGAATTTGGAACCACAAATATGATTATGAGTTATTCATATGATTGTGAATGAGGCTGTTGATTGATGTTCTGAGGATAAAATATTGTTGGTGGACTTTTAACATAGAAGATAATAGACATTGTGGTCTATTTGACTCTTCTAATGGATCGCTTTCGTTCCAATTGCAACTATGGTTGAAAAGTTTTATCATATACCATATGTTCTAAATATTTGATTTATTCTCGATGAAGGCTATTGATAATTTAATTATCTTTAGTCATGATATTCTTTCTTGAGCTAGTTGTGCTCACCCTTTTGCTTCACAATTCCTTTCGTGTAATAAGAGTGTAATTTGGGTGGCGGGGATAACGAGGGAATAGAGCGGTGGTCTACATAGTTGTTGAGGTTCTCCCTAAATAGTATAAAAATAATTTTATTGAGAACTTTAGATAAGTGTGTCTTATTGTATACGTCATTTGATATTTAATTTTTGTGAACCGAATAGGGTGAGGCGAACCCAACTTTGGAAGGGTGTTTTTCCACTATCATACAAGATGTCTAATGACATTCAACCTCATGTTATCATAAGATAGGGTTGTGCACATCCACTTGCTGAGTATATCTACGAGCACTACCTATATGATCTTGGAGTTTGGTTGAAATATAATTTTCAATTGCAGATAGTGGAGATAGTTATATGTCAAAAGAAGACTCACCATTGGAAAAAACGTGATAGTAATCTTCTCGTTTTTCTTTGGGGTCTATTGGGTCAACCAAGGATAATTCTGTGGACATATGATATCTATCATAACCTAGACGCATGGCCTCCCATGTACGAAGGTTTCCTTGAGCACTTCCCAAAGATTTTAATTTTTAAAACAGTTATTGATTGTACCTTTATGTAATGTATCAATGTGAGGTATTGTCCATAGTTGGGACATTAGTCACAGTTGGTATAAAAACTCATAGTATATGTGTTGTTGTATTTTGCACGACAATTTTGATAATAAAGTTGTAGTTGTTTTCTGTACCATGTATTTGGCGACTGAGAATGGGTTGGGTGGAGTGGACCTATTTTGGGGGCGTCACACATTCCATTAAAACAATATCAAAATGATTGTATTTATTACATTCTTATTACAATAATAATAATAAATCCTTTCCTAGGTTCTGTAACCGAATACATTCTTCATTTACCATAGTATAATTCTTACAAACATATTAGTCTATTACAGGATAATCTACTTATCCATCTTATATTTGCCTTTATCCCTACTGGGACCCTCAGTTCTTTCGGCCTTAGATGCAATCATATAATTCAAGCAAGAAGTGAGCATAACTAGCTCAGCAAGTCTAACAATAGATACTACAAATACCACGTCGAGAATTATATGATTATTCTTCAATAACTGAATAAGTAACTATGAAGTACTATGAAACATTAAATAGCACTTTTCATTTCATAAAAATAATTCCAGAGTACATATAGTAACTTAGGAATCCCGAGCTGGTCAAAAGACCATGAACATTCTCTTTTGGTTATCATTCATGAAAGAGGACAACCCGGCACTAAGTCCGTAAGTCTGATATATCTTACGAGCACTTCTAGGTGATCAGCCTATAGTACTCTATGTTGATCAACACATCCATTAAACGTATCTACGTTTAAGTTTTGGCAAACTCACGTGCCCATCGAATAATCGATGTAAAATACATTTGGTTGTTCATGCACAAGCGTACCTTTGAATCTATACCAAACAATTGGCATAGGATAGCATTAACAATACTATATCGAAAGACTTGTAAACAAATCAATCAAACTCATAAGATTAGTCTAGCCGAGTTAAAACTGGCATCGACTCTTTCATAAAACAATTCATGCATCTCATATCATGAATCACAGAAAACTTGGCTAACACGAAGGTTAGACAAGCGTTAAGAAAACTTGCCTTCAAGCGTCTTCAATTAAATATTCAACAGCTCTTGATCTTTACAGTTTCTACATGATATATTCACATAGCACACTGGAATTAGCTATCAAACAATTTGACTTCATTGTTTTAACCAACTTTTTTCTCTTCTATATCTTAATTGAAATCATTTCATTAATAAAAGTCGTTTTGTGACGCCCCCAAAATAGGTATACATCACCCATTCTGAGTCGCCAAATACATAGTACAGAAACAACTACAACTTCATTAATACAATTGTCGTGTAAAATACGATAACACATAAACTGTGAGTTTAAATACAAATATTGTCCTCTAGACAATATCCACACTCAAATAAGTTCTCATTACAATTATTGATACACTATTTTACAAATAGTGAGGACTACTATAACAATTGTCATGGAACATCACTCCACACCCCGACTACTCCCCGCTATATTCTCGCTTCTTGATAAGAAAAATGGAACAAAAAGGAAAAGGGTGAGCTCAACTAGCCCAGTAAAGAATATTATGACTAAGATAATGAACAACAAATTATCGTTTGCCTTCAACAAATCAAATAAAATATAATGGAAAACAAGTTTTAGATTAATATTCGCAGCGAAAATAACAATTCATTAAAAGAGTTTAGTAGAGAATGAAATCTACTATCATCTATGAATTTAAAAGTCCATCATCTATATTTTATCCCTGTAACATCAATCAATATACATCTTGAATCAAATATTCATCTTTGCACTATGACCCAAAGATATGCATCTGTATCACCAGTTGGTTATGTTCATCTCATCACATGTTCATCTTTGCACTACGGGCCAAAGATATTCATCAGGTAATCATTCATCTTTGTACTACAGGCCAAAGATATTTATCAAGTATCACCATTAAGGACTGAGGATGATGAAAAATATTTTAAAAAACGAATTCAGTGATATAAAAGGACAAAGATTAAGGATTCGTACTTCGGTTTATCCATGTTCAAAAACACTCAATAATAAACCATAGTGGAGTAAAATTCAAGAATGAAGATCAAAACATGGATAAAATTTCAAGATTAAAGGTCACAACACATAACTTCGAAGGAGAAAAAAAATACTTTTTTGTGAGCAAAGACTCGTGAATAATCCAGTATGAGCAAATTGCCCACGAACAAGATCACTCTAATAAAGTGCCCATGAACAGTACCCAATCATGAAAAGTTCCAAATTTGATAAAAAAGTTCAGACCAATATTCTTATGAAATGATATTAGATAAAGCGAAATTTCTAATCATTTCAGGAATTATAGAAGCAATACTTACCATAGTAAGTTCAAATTTAGGAATACGAGATGAAATAATATTGCTTACGTAATATGGAGTATGAAAGAAAATAATATTTCTCACGAATATTGCAATAAAATAATATCATTTACCTTAGTAGAAACTGGATTTGACTGGAATATCAGATATTATTCTGAGAAAATCTTGCAGAAAACTACGCTCAAAGTATTTTTATACTCAAGAAAATACTCACAATACTTTGGAATAAGAATTTTTGAATTTGAAATAGTGTGTTGAGGAAGGAGGGGTTACCCCCTATTTATAGTAAAACCTTAAAGGAAAAACACATAAACCAGCCTACCCTGCCAAACCTTTATGCCTAACTTCTGCCTAATTCCCTTTTTTTTCCAAGGTTAGGGCCACCTTTTGAAAACAAGTTTTGCAAAGTCTTTGCAAGAGAAATTTCAATGCCTAACTTTCCTTTTCTTTTTTTTTCTTTCTTTGCCTAAAAATCCTTATGGGCAAGGCCCGCCAAACTTGGAAAAAAATAAAATGCTTTGCTGAAAACTATATATTATTATAATAATATTACCATTTAAATTATAAAAAAATGTAATATTATAATAATATATTTGAATGAATATTTTATCGGAGAAATGATTGTAATTCCACAGAAAACATGCCAAACTTTCAACAATTATTTCATGCTAAAACATTTCTTCATTTATATCCACATAAAATAAATATTTTCTTATCATATAAATCAATAATTAATTATTCACAAATAATATTACAGAATCACAATAATGACAACCAGGTCGTTCCCAGGAAAGAGAAGGCTTTCCGATAAGGATTTCTCCTTACTAGCACAATTAGGTGACCAAACCTCTTTCCTAGACAGAACTTTAGACATTGCCAATAATGTTATCTATTAATATTATTCAAATAATATGAATTATTGATCTGATAATGGGAAATTCTCTGCAGTGACAACTATTGAATCAATAATATAAAATATCAACGTAGCAATTATTGAATCAATAAAATAAAATATTGAACAGTTATTACTGTAATAATTATTAAGTAGTGCCTTCTTACGTAAGAATCAATAATTCAAAAATACTGTGCAATACCGTGTACTATTGTGCAACCATGCGTATTACTATATTTTAACCACCAGGTATTCCAACAGTGTTAACGGTAACAACTACGCCATTATTTATAAAAACTCATACTTGTCGTTTTCTTCATCCGACAGTTATTCTGTTATGGGGCCAACAAATGACTGCGCCATCGTACGGATATTCCAGATAAAAAGAATATTTCGCGACCAAAATGAATATTTTATAACCACTTGTTTACTTTGCAAAATTTGCACATTTCACCCATAACCAAAGTATTATATCAAATTAACACCTTATTATTTCAAAATAATAAATAGAGGAAATTCAATGTTATTTATAAAAAGTTGGGGTCTTACAACCTCTCCTCCTTATGAAATTTCTTCCTCGAAATTGACGTACGTACCTGGTGTTTCGAAAAGGTGAGGGTACTTCACTTTCATTTCTGATTCCAACTCCCAGGTCAATTCCTCAATAGCATGGTTCCTCCACAAAACCTTGACTTGTGGTATAACCTTTGTGCTTAGGACATACTCTTTTCTATCCAAGATCTTGACAAATACCTCCTCGTATGTTAAATCTTCGGCTATCTCGTCTGGTTCTAACTCAATAATGTGGTTCGGGTCTTTCACATATTTACGAAGCATAGATATGTGAAAAACATTATGAACACGAGACAGGCTTGGAGGTAATGAGAGTCTATAGGCCACATTTCTTATTTGTTCAAGAAACTCAAATGGACCAAAAAATCATGGATTGAGCTTTCCTCTCTTCCCGAATCTTGTAACTCCCTTCCATTGAGCAATACGTAACAGTACATGATCTACAATATTAAATTCCACGTCCTTTCGATGAAGATCCGCATAACTCTTTTGTTGATCCTGTGTCGTTTGTATACGTTATTGAATCGTTTGGATCTTTTCTGTAGTCATGCGTACCAATTCTGGTCCCAACAATGTTGTTTCACCCACCTCATCCCAGCATACTAGAGAATGACACTTTCTGTGACGCCCCCAAAATAGGTATACATCACCCATCTTGAGTCGTCAAATACATGGTACAGAATACAAATAAAAACTTAATTATACAACTATCGTGTAAAATACGACAAAACATAATCTGAGAGTTTTAACACGAATATTGTCTTCTAGACAATATCCACACTCAATGGACTCCACAATACAATTATTATCACACTATTTCATAGAATAGTGAGGACTACTAAAGCTACTTCTTATGGACCATCACTCCATTCCCCGACTCGTCCCAGCTATATTCTCATTTCCTAAACAGAACAATGAAAGAAAAGGTTGAGCTCAACTAGCCCAGTAAGAAATATTATGACTAAGATAATTAAGAATAAATTATCCTTCGCCTTCAACAGTATAACAACTGATAGAATATAATAGACAACAAGTTTTAGATCAACAACTGCAGTGGAAAAAGCAAACCATTGGAAGAGTCAAGTAGAGCATGATAGCTACTATCTTCTACGATTTAAAATGTTTTTCATCAACTTTATCACTAAGACTCAGCTTAACAAATAAACCACATCATCGAATCATCCCTGCACTATGGGCCAAGGATATTCATGTAATCATCAATGGTCATGATTATACCGAATAATCCCTCATTATAATCATACCAATAACTGTCCATCAATGCACTATAGGCCAATGAAGACTTTTACCACATCATTTATAACATTATGGGTCAAGATTATACCGAATGATCCCTGGTCATAACCATACCAATCAACAGTCCATCTATGCACGTAAGCCAAAGATGACTTTCATCACAATATAAGCATGAGGATGATGACAATGATATAAGAATTCAATTAACAGAAACAAAGGATAAATTTTTAAAGATTTATAATTTAAATTATCCAAAATTCAATAATGTTCAAATTGCCAATATGATACTGCTTTGTGGAGTAAAATTCAAGAATAATATTGTATCAAAAATGATTTGGACAGCAAAGAGATCAATTTTTATCATGAATAGTACTGTGGGTGAATAGTACCCAGGTGAATAGTACTCCGTGAATAGAACTTCGGGAATAGTACCCCGTGAATAGTACTTTGTGAATAGTACTCATGAATAGTACTTTATGAATAGTACTTTGTGAATAGTACCCGTGAATAGTACTTTAGTGAATAGTACCGTATAAATGAATAGTACTCATGGACAGTACTCTATCATGAAAAGCTTAAAATTTAACAAGAATGTACAAAAAATATCCTTGTGAAACGATACTAGATGAAGCGCAAATTTCAAGGATATTCTACTAATTTAATGGAGTATAGAAGCCAAAACTTTAACAAAAGGAGTATAGAATTTGAAATCTAAAACGAAATAATATTACTTACATACTACAGAGTATGGAAGAAAATATTATTTCAAGCAAATATTGAACAAATATAACATCCCTTACAACTGTTGAACGAAAATAATATTCCAACAAATATTTAACGAAGATAATATTCCTACGAATATTGAACGAAGATAATATTCTTTATGAATATTGAACGAAAATAATATTCATACGAATACGAAAAATAATATCTCTTCAGAATATGAAATAAATAATACCCCTTACCTCAGAAGAAGACTGGATACTGGAATAGTGAAGTAGCAGACTTCTCTTCTTTTTTCTCTCTATAGCTTCTCTCTCTATAGCTTCTCTCTCTATAATTGCTCTTGTGAGTCTTAGTGAATTGGTGAGAATGAAGGAAGAATGAGCTTCTATTTATAGGAAAATATAGTTTTGATAATTTCACGTTTTGGGGCTCAAAATATTACAGTATAATACCTTCATCTTTTCTTTCATTTTTAATTTAGTCTTGCAAGTATTATTAAACCTTCCCCCACCTCCCCTAATAGTATATCATGTGAATCAATAGTACAATCACGTGACTCAATAGTTCTACACATGTGAAAAAAATAATTACAGTATAGTACCTTCATTTATACCTTCATTTTTTATTTAATCATGCAAGCATTATCAATCTTGCACCACCTCCCTCAATAGTACATACATGTGAATCAATAGTACACACATGTGAACACATAGTTATAAGAATGTGAATTAATAGCAATTAATTGCTCATTTATCCGATTAATTACCCGATTGGTCAATATAACTTCCAGACATCAATTATTATAGAAATAAATATCGATTTCCACTAACACTAATAATCCTAACACAATGGAACTATCAATTTCATCTTTAATCAACACGAACTTATTCATCATTAATATTATAACTCACAATATTTAACAACCAGGTCGTTCTCAAGAAAGAGGGGGCTTTCCGATAAGGATTTCTCCTTATTGGCGCGCAATTAGGTGACCAAACCTCTTCTTGACAGAACTTCTAAACATTGTCAATATTGCAAATAATAATATGAATAACATTGTCATCTCAATTATTGATTTAATAATATAAAATATTATGCAGATGATATTGTGGCAATAATTGAATCAATAATATGAGAGATATGATGCAGCAATTACTGTAGCAATAATTGAGTATAACTGAGTGACTTCTTACGTAAGCATCAATAATCAATACCGTGTGTTACTATGCAACCACGCGTATTAATGTACTTTTACTATCGGGTAGTTCAACAGTTTAACGGTAAAACTTTCGCTGTTATTTTTATAAAAATATAATTTTGTCGTTTTCTAAATACGATAATACTTTTGTTGTGGGGTCCACCAATGATTGTGCCGTCATACGAATATTCCCTGTTAAAACGAATATTCCCCGACACAATGAATATTTTATATCAACTTGCTTTCTTTGCAAAATTTTCAAATATCACCCTTAACTTTATCCTTTTATCAATTTAACCATTTACTAAATAACATAATAATTATAAGAAAAGTGAATACTTTCATTTCATAAAATTTGGGATCTCACAATCTCCCCTCCTTATAAAATTTTGCCCTCGAAATTTACGTACGTACCTAGTATGTCGTAGAGATGATGATACCTCGTCAGATTCTAACTCTTGAGGTAGAACCTTTGAGTGTCGAATATGATCCTTCTTATCCAAGATTTTAACACGTATCTCTTCATACATTAAATCTTTTGTTATCTCGTCTAGTTCTAATTCAATAATGTGGTTCGGATCGTCCACATATTTATGTAACATCGATACATGAAAAAAATGTTATGAACACGCAACATAATTGACGGTAAAACAAGTCTATAGGCTACAATTCCTACTCGGTCAAGGATTTCAAATAGACTAATAAAATCAAGGGTTGAGATTTCCTCTCTTCGTCGATTCGTGATTCTTGAATAACTACTTTTTGCACATTCTTCATCATATTCATCAGCTCTGGGTGTGTAACTTGTGTGGTTTTAACTTTATCAGTTAACGTCGATTCTACTCATATTATTTGACATCATCACGTGGGTCCTTAGAGTCTTTAACTCTATCTTTATCATTTGTAAGTCATATGAAATGCGTCTTTGTGTTAAAAATGTTACAATCGTAAATGCATACGATTTTCTACTCAATGCATCAGCTACCACGTTTGCTTTTCTACGATGATATTGAATGGTATTATCGTAATCTTCAACAGTTCGAGCCAATGTCTTTAGCACATAATACGTTCGTTTTGGGTGAAGAAAAATATTTATGGGTTTTAGAAATGGGTTTTGTACTGGGATCAATACAAAATTCGATTTTACGCTCTAGGGTAGGCCAGGAAGTCTTCAGAGAATACATCACGAAATTTATTAACAATAGAAATATCATTTAAAAACTGTGACCCTCATCCAAGACATGGATAGCACATGTACTGAAGGTTTCTCCTAACGGATTTTAAATAGATAAGTCAAAGTCTAATTTATCCGGAGTTAAATTTAAACGTTGAGCGCAAATAGGAGAAATAAAAGAATGGGTAGAACCGGTATCTAATAATGTATTGACTTCGCAAGAGTTTATGATTAACTAACCCGTGATAACTTCGTTTAGGTTACTCGTTTTTTGAGAAGTCACGAAAAATGCTCTTCCTGAAACCACCGACTTTGTTTTGTCTATATCCGCCTTTGGTGCCACCGTCCCAGCTGGATTTGATTTTGCTATAGGACAAAATCTAGCTATGTGACCATCTTTTCCACAACTAAAACATACCTTGGAAGGCTGTGAACAGTTTGGACTTAGGTTTCCCTCCTCTCCGCATCTGTAGCATCTTGGTGTTGGTGCTGCTGCCAACGTCTTCCTATCATCGTTAAATCTTCTCTTCTTGAATTTTTCTCTTGAATCATTTCTTCTATTATCTTGGCCATAATTACCACCAAAGTGGTTACCATTTCTTACCTGATAATTTCCTTCACGATGGTTATCGTTGTTCCAATGGTCGTTGCCACCGGTACGATTATTATCGTGTTGTTGGTCATTGTCCTTTGGTTGGGTTGGCTCATTATCGCGCTCCAATACCTGAGCCCTATTCACTACATCTGAATACAAACACAATTTGTGAGAAATGAGGTATTGACGTATTTCGGGTCTAAAATCTCGCATAAACATTTACGTCATTCTCTTCTCATTTTCAACCAAATGCGATGCGAACTGGGACAACTGGGCAAACTTATCCTCGTACCACGACACAGTCATATTGTTTTGCTCCAACTTAATGAACTCTACCTCCTTCATGTGACGAATACTTTTGGGAAAGTACTTGTCGTTGAACAGTTCTTGGAACTTCTCCCAAGACATCTTCAGTGCGACAAGCTAAGTACATTTTACTGATTCCCCCCAGTAATTTGTCTCTCCTCGCAACATGAAGGTGGAAAAGGGAAAGGGAACCTTTTGCTCCTCGGAGCATCCCAAGACATCAAATATCTTGGTGATCTGCTTTATCCACGTCTCTGCCTTAAGTGGTTCGAGCTCTCCCAAAAACTCCGGTAGTCCCAGCTCCTTGAACTGCTTAGCGGTGACCATCTGAGAGTTGCCAGTGTTTCCACCTGCATTTTGAACAGGAGTCTCTCTCACCTGATGTTGCATAAATTGCATAAAGCCTCTGAACATCCCATCGTTCATCATCTGATTGGTGTTGGTGTTTACTTGAGGATTATTGTCTTCTTGTTGCACATTATCCTAGGTATTGATCGTTGGTGACTCAACGGTCTCATGTGCTTCATTGCTGATTTCAACATTTTCAGATGTCATTTTCAAACACTATCATAAAATAAGGGTTAATTGACATGCCACATATTATCCCTATATTCTGACCGACCAATTAAGTACCAAATAAACTTAGGTAGGTCATACTAGCGAAGGAATTCCCTGTCTCTCCCCTCCTAGTTCTTGTCTCAAATCTCAGCCAGGGATCATATCCCTAAGCTTTGATACCAATTGTGACGCCCCCAAAATAGGTATACATCACCCATCTTGAGTCGCCAAATACATGGTAAAGAATACAAATAAAAACTTAATTATACAACTGTCATGTAAAATACGAAAAAAACATAAGCTGAGAGTTTTAACATGAATATTGTCTTCTAGACAATATCCACACTCAATGGAGTCCTCATTACAATTATTATCACACTATTTCATAGAATAGTGAGGACTACTAAAGCCACTTATCATGGACCATCACTCCATTCCCCGACTCGTCCCAGCTATATTCTCATTTCCTGAAGAGAACAATGAAAGAAAATGGTGAGCTCAACTAGCCCAGTAAGAAATATTATGACTAAGATAATGCAGAATAAATTATCCTTCGCCTTCAACAACATAACAACTGATAGAATATAATAGACAACAAATTTTAGATCAACAACTGCAGCAAAAAAAGCAAACCATTGGAAGAGTCAAGTAGAGCATGATATCTACTATCTTTTATGATTTAAAATGTTTTTCATCAACTTTGTCGCTGAGACTCAGCTTAATAAATAAACTACATCATCAAATCATCCATGCACTACGGGCCAAGGATATTCATGTAATCATCTATGGTCATGATTATACCGAATAATCCCTGATTATAATCATACCAATAACTGTCCATCAATGCACTACATGCCAATGAGGACTTTTACCACATCATTTATAACATTATGGGTCATGATTATACCGAATGATCCCTGGTCATAATCATACCAATCAACAGCCCATCTATGCACGTAAGCTAAAGATGACTTTCATCACAATATAAGAATGAGGATGATGACAATGATATAAGAAATCAATTAACAGAAACAAAGGATAAATTTTTAAAGATTTATAATTTAATTTATCTAGAATTCAATAATGTTCAAATTGCCAACATGATACTGCTTTATGGAGTAAAATTCAAGAATAATATTGTATCAAAAATGATTTGGACAGCAAAGAAATCAATTTTTGTCATGAATAGTACTGTGGGTGAATAGTACCCCGTGAATAGTACTTTATGAATAGTATCCGTGAATAGTACTTTAGTGAATAGTATCGTATAAATGAATAGTACTCATGGACAGTACTCCGGCATGAAAAGCTTAAAATTTAACAAGAATGTACAGAAAATATCCTTATGAAACGATACTAGATGAAGCGCAAATTTCAAGGATATTCTACTAATTTAATGGAGTATAGAAGCCAAAACTTTAACAAAATGAGTATAGAATTCGAAATATGAAACGACATAATATTACTTACATACTACAGAGTATGAAAAAAAATATCATTTCAAGCGAATATTGAACAAAAATAACATCCCTTACAACTGTTGAACGAAAATAATATTCCAACGAATATTTAACGAAGATAATATTCCTACGAATATTGAACGAAGATAATATTCTTTATGAATATTGAACGAAAATAATATTCATACGAATACGAAAAATAATATCTCTTCAGAATATGAAATAAATAATACCCCTTACCTCATAAGAAGACTGGATACTGGAATAGTGAAGTAGCAGACATCTCTTCTTCTTTCTCTCTATAGCTTCTCTCTCTTAATTGCTCTTATGAGTCTCAGTGAATTGGTGAGAATGAAGGAAGAATGAGCTTCTATTTATAGGAAAATATAGTTTCGATAATTGCACATTTTGGGGCTCAAAATATTACAGTATAATACCTTCATCTTTTCTTTCATTTTTAATTTAGTCCTGCAAGTATTATCAAATTTGCACCACCTCCCCTAATAGTATATCATGTGAATCAATAGTACAATCATGTGACTCAATAGTTTTATACATGTGAAAAAAATAATTACAGTATAGTACCTTCATCTATACCTTCATTTTTAATTTAATCATGCAAGTATTATCAATCTTGCACCACCTCCCCCAATAGTACATACATGTGAATGAATAGTACACACATGTAAACACATAGTTATAAGAATGTGAATTAATAGAAATTAATTGCTCATTTATCCGATTAATTACCCGATTGGTCAATATAACTTCCAGACATCAATTATTATCGAAATAAATGTCGATTTCCACTAACACTAATAATCCTAACACAATGGAACTATCAATTTCATCTTTAATCAACACAAACTTATTCATCATTAATATTATAACTCACAATATTTAACAACCAGGTCATTCCTAGGAAAGAGGGGCTTTCCGATAAGGATTTTTTCCTTTTGGGCGCGCAATTAGGTGACCAAACCTCTTCTTGACAGAACTTCTAAACATTGTCAATATTGTAAATAATAATATGAATAACTTTGTCATCTCAATTATTGATTTAATAATATAAAATATTATGCAGATGATACTGTGGTAATAATTGAATCAATAATATGAGAGATATGATGCAGCAATTACTGTAGCAATAATTGAGTATAACTGAGTGACTTCTTACGTAAGCATCAATAATCAATATCGTGTGCTACTTATGCAACCACGCGTATTCTTTGCATTTTTTACTACCAGGTAGTTCAACAGTTTAACGGTAAAACTTTCGCCGTTATTTTTATAAAAAGATAATTATGTCGTTTTCTAAATACGACAATACTTCCGTTGTGGGGTCCACTCGTACGAATATTCCCTGTTAAAATGAATATTCCCCGATACAATGAATATTTTATATCAACTTGTTTTCTTTGCAAAATTTTCAAATATCACCCTTAACTTTATCCTTTTATCAATTTAACAATTTACTAAATAACATAATAATTATAAGAAAATTAAATACTTTCATTTCATAAAATTTGGGATCTCACACTTTCGTCCATACAACGCATGGGATGGAGCCAAGCCTATACTTGCTTGATAACTGTTGTTGTAGGAGAATTCCACCAATGGCAAGTACTTATCCCAACTTCCTTTAAAATCTAGGACATGGAGTCTTAATAGATCTTCA
This sequence comes from Panax ginseng, assembly GCA_020205605.1. Classification (NCBI taxonomy): domain Eukaryota; kingdom Viridiplantae; phylum Streptophyta; class Magnoliopsida; order Apiales; family Araliaceae; genus Panax; species Panax ginseng. The sequence continues at coordinate 97,192,631 of CM035131.1, forward strand.
AGGGTTTGAATAGTCCTTTCCGATTGCCCGTCCATTTGAGGATGGTATGCCGAACTGAATCATAAATCCATGCCCATAGCTTTTTGCAAGCTAACCCAAAATCGTGAAGTGAATCTTGGGTCACGATCCGAATCTATGGATATTAACATGCCATGCAATCTCACAATCTCATTTACGTACATACGAGTCAGACGTTCAAGGGAATAAGTCTCACGTATAGGCAAGAAATGAGCAGACTTGGTTAATCTATCGACCATAACCCAAATCGCATCAATGCCTTGAGAAACTTTGGGAAGAACTGTAACGAAATCCATGGTAATGTGTTCCCACTTCCATTTTGGAATCTCAACTGGTTGCAATGGACCCTTTGGCACTTGATGCTCCGCCTTTACACGTTGACAAGTTAAACCCCTTGAGATAAACTTCGCGATCTCTCTCTTCATATTGGTCCACCAAAATGTATATCGAAGATCATGATACATTTTGGTACTCCCAAGATGGATTGCAAATGGTGTGTTGTGTGCCTCCATCATGATTCTATGCTTCAAGTAAGAGTCGTTAGGAACACAAAGTCTGGAGTTGACTCTAATTATTCCTTCTTCATCAATTCTTGCTTCCAGAATAGCACCTTCTTGCACTTTCTTCTTCATACGAATCAGCTCCAGGTCAGTAGTTTGAGCAAATTTAACTTTATAGATTAAAGTCGGTTCTACTCGTATGTTTGATATCATCACGTGGGTACTTGGAGCCTTTAACTCTATCTTCATCCTTTGTAAGTTGTACAAAATGGGTCTTTGTGTTAACAACATCGCACTTATACCCGCATACGATCTTCTACTCAATGCGTCAGCTACAACGTTTGCTTTTCCAAGATGATATTGAATGCTATGGTCGTAATCTTTCAACAGCTGAGCCAATGTCGTTGCCACATGTTGAGTTCCTTTTGGGTGAAGAAATATTTGAGGCTTTTATGATCCGTATAAATCTCCACTTTCTCCCCATACAGGTAGTGTCTCCAGATTTTCAATGCAAAAACGACGGCTGCCAACTCCAGATCATGAGTAGGATAATTCCTCTCATATTCTTTGAGTTATCGCGAGGCATAGGCTTTGACTTTCCTATGTTGCATGAGAATACATCCTAACCCTTTGCCTGAAGCATCGCTGTAGATAACAAATCCATCCGAACTAGATGGTAATGTTAGAACAGGTGCTGAAATAAGTTTCCTCTTGAACTCTTGGAAACTCTTCTCGCATTCCTCGCTCCATACAAATTTTGGATCTTTCTGAGTCAGCTGAGTTAACGGAGTAGTGATTCAAGAAAATCCTTCCACAAATCTCCGATAATAACCGGTAAGCTTGAGAAAAGCTACGTCTTGATTCTACATCGACCGGTTGCTCTAACTTTGTATTGCTTTAATCTTCGTCGGGTCAACAGATACTCCATGTTTTGACACCACGTGCCCAAGGAATGCTACTTCCTCAAGCCAAAAATCGTATTTCTTCAGCTTGACATATAGCTTGTTATCACGAAGCTTTTGAAGTACCAGCTTTAAATGGTGTTCATGATCTTCACGGCTTTTGGAATAGATGAGGATGTCATCAATAAAGATAACAACGAACTGATCCAAATATTCCATGAACACATGGTTCATCATATCCATGAAAGCAGCAGGAGCATTAGTCAATCCAAAGGACATGACTAAGAATTCATAATGCTTCGTCTGGGAAGTTACGAGAAGGCAGTCTTCGGAATATCCTCAGTTTTAATCTTCAGCTGATGATATCCAGAATGAAGATCGATCTTTGAAAAGAATTGTACTCCTTGCAACTAGTCGAACAGGTCATCAATGCAAGGTAGGGGATACCTATTCTTGATGGTGACGTGGTTCAATTCCCGGTAATCAATACAAAGTCGCATACTCCCGTCTTTCTTCTTTATAAATAAAACAGGAGCACCCTAAGGAGATGTATTAGGACGAATGAAACTGATGTCTAACAACTCCTGTAGTTGGACCTTTAACTCCTGAAGTTCAATAGGAGCCATTAGATATGGGGTTTTAGAAATGGGCTTTATACCAAGTTCAAGGTCAATAAAGAATTCAACTTCATATTCTAGGGGTAGACCAGGAAGTTCTTCAGGAAATATGTCACGAAATTCACTAACAACAGAAATATTATTCAAATCTTACGTGTTTTTATTTAAGTCCATAACATGGGCTAAGAAAGCTTGACATCCGTTTTTTAATAAATGAATGGCTTTATGGCTTGATATGACAGTGATTGACTTTAGTGCTTTGGTTGCTTGAATTCGCATAATAGGTTGGTTAGGAATATGAAAACTAACAACCTTACGAAAAAAATCAATTTTAGTATGATGAGTGGTTAACCAATCAATCCCTAAAATCACATCAAACGCAAGTATCTTTAAAGAGATAAGATCAACAGGTAATATGATGGTGCCAACTTGGATCAAGTAAGATTTATAAACAGTGGATGTAATGAAAGTTTCTCCTAACGGAGTCTCCACAGATAAGTCAAAGTCTAATTTCTCCGGAGTCAATTTTAAACGTTGAGCACAAGTAGGATAGATAAAAGAATGGGTAGAACTAGTATCTAGTAAGGTATAAACTTTGCAAGAGTTTAATATTAGCTTACCCGTGATCACCTCGTTCTGGTTTCTCGAGTTTTGGCCAGTCATGACAAACGCTCTCCCTTGAACTACCGACTTTATTTTGTCCGTAGTCGTCTTTGGTTCCACCGTCCCAGCTAGACTTGACTTTTCTATTGGACAGAATCGGGCTATATGACCGTCTTTTCCATAACTGAAACACACCTTGGAAGGCTGTGAACAGTGTGGACTTATGTGTCCCTCCTCTCCGCCTCTGTAGCATCTAACTGGCGGTCCTTCTCCTCTCCTAGAATTTGTTGTTGGTGCTGGTGCTGCTGTTGATGTCTTCCCGTCATTATTGAATCTCCTCTTTTTGAAATTTCCACTTGACTCTCTTCTCCTATTATCATGGCCATGATTACTACCAGAGTGGTTACCGCTTTTATCCATATTTTTCCCTCCCCACTGGTTATCATTGCTTCGATGACTGCTGTCACCGGTATGACCTTGGTTGTGGTCCCTCGGTTGAACATACTCATTATCTCACTCTAAGAATTGAGCCCTGTTGACAATATCTGAATATAGAGAAAATTTGTGAGAGATAAGGTATTGACAAATTTCAGGTTTTAGACCTCTCAGAAACATCCGCGTCATACGTTCCTCATTCTCTACTAAATGAGGTGCAAACTTGGACAACTCCGCGAACTTCACCTCATAATGGGACACCGTTATGTTGTTCTGTTCCAGTCTAATAAACTCTACCTCCTTTATATGAGGAATACTTTCAAGAAAGTACTTGTCATTGAATAGTTTTTGAAATGTTTCCCAAGACATATTGAGTGCGGCTAGCTGGGTACGCTTCATAGATTCCCACCAGTAATCTGCCTCACCACTAAACATAAAGGTGTCGAATGGAACCTTTTGATCCTCTGTGCATCCCAAGACATCAAATATCTTGGTAATTTGCTTGACCCACATTTCTGCCTTAATCGGATCTGGTTTTCCCAAGAACTCTGGTGGTCCCAACTATTTGAACTGTTTGGTTGTGACAAACCGTGCGCTGCTATCATTTCCACCCGTATTTTGTACACAAGTCTCCCTCGTCTAATTTTGCATGAACTTCAAAAAGCTTCTAAACATCCCATCATTCATCGTTTGTTCGGTAGTGTTGTTTACAGGAGGAACATTATCGTCCTGTTGCACGTTCTCTTGGTTGGTGATTAAAGGTGTCTCCACAGTCTCATACACTCCATTGTTAACGTTCTCAGCTGCCATTCTCAAATACTGCCACAAAACAAAGGTTACTTAAAGATAATGACATACCACATAATACACCTATATTCTGACCGACCAACAAATAAGCTTAGGTAGGACACACTAGCGAAAGATTTATTCCTCTCTCCCCTCCTAGTTCTATTCCCCGATCTCCGCCAAAGACCATATCCCTAAGCTCTGATACCAACTGTGATGCCCCCAAAATAGGTATACATCACCCATTCTGAGTCGCCAAATACATAGTACAAAAATAACTACAACTTCATTAATACAATTGTCGTGCTAAATACGACAACACATAAACTGTGAGTTTAAATACAAATATTATCCTCTAGACAATATCCACACTCAAATAAGTCCTCATTACAATTATTGATACACTATTTTACAAATAGTGTGGACTACTATAACAACTACCATGGAACATCATTCCACACCCCGACTGCTCCCCGCTATATACTCGCTTCCTAGGAAGAAAAATGGAATAAAAACGAAAAGGATGAGCTCAACTAGCCCAGTAAAGAATATTATGACTAAGATAATGAACAACAAATTATCGTTAGCCTTCAATAAATCAGATAAAATATAATGGACAACAAGTTTTAGATCAATATTCGCAGCGAAAATAACAATTCATTAGAAGAGTTTAGTAGAGAATGAATTCTACTATCATCTATGATTTTAAAAGTCCATCATCTATATTTTATCCCTGTAGCATCAATCAATATACATCTTGAATTAAATATTCATCTTTGCACTACGGGCCAAAGATATTCATCAGGTAATCATTCATCTTTACACTACATGCCAAAGATATTTATCAAGTATCACCATTAAGGACTGATGATGATGAAAAATATTTTAACGAACGAATTCAGTGATATAAAAGGACAAAAGATTAAGGATTCGTACGTCGGTTTATCCATGTTCAAAAACACTCCATAATAAACCATAGTGGAGTAAAATTCAAGAATGAAGATCAAAACATGGATTCAATTTCAAGATTAAAGGTCACAACAGATAACTTGGAAGGAGAAAAAAAAAATTATGAACAAGACGATCAGTGAATAAGACTGTAGTATGAGCAATTGCCCATGAACGAAGACTGTATTTAACAAAGTGCCCATGAATAGTACCCAGTCATGAAAAGTTCTAAATTTGATAAAAAAATTCAGACCAATATTCCTATGAAATGATATTAGATGAAGCAAAATTTCTAATTATTTCAAGAATTATAGAAGCAATACTTATCATAGTAAGTTCAAATTTAGGAATACGAGATGAAATAATATTGCTTACGTAATATGGAGTATGAAAGAAAATAATATTTCTCACGAGTATTGCAATAAAATAATATCCTTTACCTTAGTAGAAACTGGATTTCACTGGAATATCGGATATTATTCTAAGAAAATCTTACAGAAAACTACGCTCAAAGTATTCTTATACTCAAGAAAATACTCACAATACTTTAGAATAAGAATTTCTGAATTTGAAATGGTGTGTTGAGGAAGGAGGGGTTACCCCCTATTTATTGTAAAACCTCGGAGGAAAAACAGATGAACCAGCCTACTATGCCAAACTTTTATGCCTAACTTCTGCTTAATTCCCTTTTTTTTTCCAAGGTTGGGGCCACCTTTTGAAAACAAGTTTTGCAAAGCCTTTGCAAGAGAAATTTCAATGCCTAACATTCCTTTTCTTGTTTTTTTTTCTTTCTTTGCCTGCAAATCCTTATGGGCAATGCCCGCCAAACTTGGCAAAAAATAAAATACTTTGCAGAAAACTTACACCCACCAATTTGAAAACAAAGGATTGCAGAAGAAGGAAACGTGCACAAAATAAAAATGATAACCTTTTCTCCACTTTTATTCATATGCTGAAAATTATATATTATTATAGTAATATTATCATTTAAATTATAAAAAATATAATATTATTATAATATATTTGAATAAATATTTTATCGGAGAAATGATTGTAATTCCACAGAAAACATGCCAAACTTTCAACAATTATTTCTTGCTAAAAAATTTCTTCATTTATATCCACATAAAATAAATATTTCCTTATCATATAAATTAATAATTAATTATTCATAAATAATATTACAGAATCACAATAATGACAATCAGGTCGTTCCCAGGAAAGAAGAGGCTTTCCGATAAGAATTTCTCTTTACTGGCGCGCAATTAGGTGACCAAACCCCTTTCCTAGACAGAACTTCCTTAGACATTGCCAATAATGATATCTAATAATATTATTCAAATAATATGAATTATTGATCTGATAATGGGAAATATTGTGCAGTGACAATTATTGAATCAATAATATAAAATATCAACGTAGGAATTATTGAATTAATAAAATAAAATATTGAACAGTAATTACTGTAACAATTATTGAGTAGTGTATTCTTATGTAAGAATCAATAATTCAAAAATATTGTGCAACCACGCATATTACTGTATTTTAACCACCAGGTATTCCAACAGTGTTAACGGTAATAACTACGTCGTTATTTATAAAAACTCATACTTGTCGTTTTCTTCATTCGACAGTTATTCTGTTATGAGGCCCACAAATGACTGTGCCGTCGTATGGATATTCCCAACAAAAAGAATATTCCCTGACCAAAATAAATATTTTATAACCACTTGTTTACTTTGCAAAATTTGCACATTTCACCCATAACCAAAGCATTATATCAAATTAACACCTTATTATTTCAAAATAATGAATAGAGAAAATTCAATTTTATTTATAAAAAGTTGAGGTCTTACAAGTTTCGACTTAATTATCTCCTTTTACGGCTTATTAACGTTCTTACGTCACTAAACCAATACTCAACCATCATTGGTTAAGTACCAATGTTGAATACGATTTACTTCCTCACACTTTATGCTCTTTGTTTAATTACTATTAAACAACGTTAATTTATTAAAGTCATCAATATATATATATGATATAGGGATGGTCTTACCTTGTATACTGTAACAATCCAAGATTTTATTTGTAATTTAAAATATTTATTAAATTAAATAAATATTTTATTAAATATTTTATTTATGTGGTTGTTGTTAGTAGATAATTGTGAATTAAATTTATTAGATAATACTCTAATTTAATTTAATAGTTAGAGAGTTGTTAAAGATAACATGAAGTGTTATATTGTTATTTTAATGCTATATTGTTGTTTTAATTTAATAATTTAAAATGGTACATTAAATTATTAAATAAAATTATAATGAGATTATAATTTTGGGATATTTGGATTAAGTGGAAAATTTATTTAGTATGTTGTAATTAGTTTATTTAACTAAGATTGGATATGGAAATCCAAAGAAATAATATGGGACTATAAACTATAGTATAAATTGTTTATTAAAATAAATTAAAGTAGTTTTAAATGGATTTACCCAAACAAGGCTTAAACATATTAAGTTTTTATTTTTAAAAGTGTTTTGCCAAACAAAGCCTTATGGCTTTTAAATTTGAATTTGATTTAAAAAAATAATAATAAGAATAAAAATAAAAATATAATTAATATTTTTATAACTGATATATGTTTAAGTTTTGTAACTATTTTTTTATAATAAGCGTATAATGGCTATCAGTTTCTTTTATCTTTACGCATAATGATAGTTGGCCTATACTGATACTAAGAAGAGAAAAGAAGAGAAAATTACAGAGAATTAGAGGGAGTGTTTGAGAGAAAGATTCCTGAGAATTCCAAAACAATTTCTGTGTTTTAGCAAGGATTGTTCAAGCAAGAAAAGGTATACTTCTAAAACCTTAATATTATATATATGAATATTTTATATTCACGAGTTTTATGTTTTTTGTGAATTCAAGTTGGGTGAATTGTTGTTATATAAACTGAATTGTTGAAATTGTGTGTAATTGTGACGTTAGAATTAGCATTTAGGCAAGGAATTAGTGTGCTAATTACGTTAAAAAGGAAGAAACTAATTATAGTGACTATATGCATATATATAGCTTGTGAAAGTACCATATTTGGTGGTTAATTTGTAAACTAATCTGTAAATTGAGCCTTGAATATGTTAATTCAGTAAGAAACAAAGATAATGTAGTTTGAATGAGTTAATTTGGTGCAGAATTGTGATCATGGTGTTAATTTTTGTCAAGGATGTCAAAAATAGAGTTTTTGGTATAAAATATGGAATTTAAAGCATTTAAATTGGTTGTAGTTGTTGATTAATTGTTCTAAGTTGGTAGATATGTAAGGAACAATGTTTATATGAGTTCTATAGCATTTGGGTGTGTTTAAATCACTGTTTTGTGAATGAAATTCGTGATAGTTGGGCTAAACAGAGTGTTTAAAACAGAATGCGTAGTTTTCGTCACTTGCACCGGTCATTGGTAAATGCTACCGGTGTCAAGGCCGTAAATGACATTAATCAATGATGCAAATAAGTATTGCTTGGGGTCTAAACTTAAGTATAGCAATTGCGCCATACCACGATCAGAGGCGTTGATGCCTCACATTTATATCTGCACCTTGAAAACCTATTATAACTTAGTCTAATGAGATGTTAATGTGATAAACATGTAATGAAGAGATTAAAACAGAATCGTATCATATGATTTATAATTCCAAAGTTGTAAAAAGATTAGTAAGTTATGAAAGCGATACGTTATGATTTAAGGTACACGATGAATAGTGAATAAGTGTTGTGAAGTTAACACTTGTGATTTCTGAAATGCATATGGTGTAAAGTAAAACTTGTATTAAAGTAACAAGTTTAACTAAAAGTGAGGTCTATTTCAGAAAGTGGATGTTAGTATATCTAATAGATATTGTGATTCTAATAATGTGTGTAGGTGAACGTGAGTTGTAATTTATAGCTTACGCATGAGGCAAGTTCCTTACCCTAAACTTTATTTGAGCAAGCTATAACCCTTACTTTATTCGAGCAAGTTTTGAATTCTAATCATTATTGACTTATTCTAACTTGTTTATAGTTAAGCAAGTTTTTTTAGTTTCAATCTTTTATAGTGAATGCAACTTCTTGAACTCTAATCTCTAATATTGAGCCATCATATTTCATTTACTTTGCACAAGTTATTATCATGTTGAGCAAGCTTTGTTTCCAACTTGTTATCAGTTAGTGCATGTTCAATAATTTAATTTCTTACTTAACAAGATCATAGCCTTAGCATTATTCAAGCAAGGTTTATTGTTTTATTCAATGCTTATGCTTTTTTGTTATTTCTAAGCATGAGTTTAATGTATAGTTGGTTCACCTATGATTCTTAATCATTTTACATTAAATTGTTATTGATCACTCGTAGTGTTGTTAAGTCTTGTTGATTCAACTAATCCTTTAGTTGATGGTCGTGAAACTCTAAATTACCCTTGAAGCTTATCCAAACCAAACTTTCTTTGGTGCGGAATTGTACTCTAAAACTGAGAAGAACAACCCTATTATAGGGGAGTTATTTTACGCAATGCGTTTAGATGTTTGTGCACAATACATGCTACGAAGAGTTAATCACCCTAAGTACGGGGAGTCCCTACAGTATTACTGTTTAGGTTAAAGTTGAAAGATTACTTGTAAACGTGGACATAGTTCGTGGTCTTGTGACCCTGAGTTACATTTTGTATGTTGATATCAATTTTTAATTATCATTGACAGAGTATTATTCATCTCTGATGAGCTTATTCATTGGCATTTATTATGCTATTGTTATTCATTGCTATTTTAAGTGAGCATTTGTTTTGCTCAATCTTGAATATATATACTCATTGAAGCTAAGGTTGAGAAGATCGATGAACCTACCACTAGCAAGGGAAAAGGGAAAGTGAACAAGTGATGAAGACTTATAATTTATTTAATGCCATGATGATAGACTTTTTATTTAATGATGTGATGTAATTATTTTATTTTCGCACTTGATTTATGTTAAAGGTTAGATAACCTGGGAGACTCCCGATTTAATGATGTAACCCTTTTAATGGGAAGATTGATGGTTTAATTTTACTATAATTGGGTAGTTAGATATGAATGAATGGAAAGTGAACACCAAATCTTGAGGGAATGAAGTACCTAGATTTGGGGGTATCACAGATTGGTATCAAAGCTTTAGGCTATGAACCTTAGGTGGGGAAAAGCCTTAGGAAGTAACCTTATAGAAGATTGAAAAGATAGTGGTCATAAACTCTTATCGAGTTTTAAGAAAGAAGTAATAAAACACTTTATGTGCTTATATGATTGCAACCTATGTGCTCGTAAGTGTTGAGTAGTAATGATTAGTAATTAAAACTTAAAATTGTGTTGTCAGGATGGCTAATGTAGGAGAATTCAGTCATTCTAGGGATGAAGGACCCTAAATGCCTAGAAAGGAGGAGCCTCAAGATATTCAGGTGGTTTGGGAACAACTACTACCACGGAAGTCATCTCCGTTGGTCATAGTGGTTGAGCAGGAGAGCTTACTTAATAAGGATGATGAGGTAGAGACGGATAAGGAGGATCCCATGGAGATACCACAATCGGATGGGGACGAGGAGGAAGAGTTTCCACCAAACTCTATCGCTGCCCGTAAGTACGACGAAGTGTACGACTGAAATATGGAACTTCATGATAGAGTCAAGGAGTTAGAAGAGATAGTAGCTGAACTTCATTGGTCGGGGAATATTCGTACGACGGCACAATCATCGGTGGACCCCACAACAAAAGTTTTGTCATAGTTAGAAAACGATAGAAATATCTTTTATAAAAATAATGGCAAAAGTTTTACCGTTAAACTGTTGAACTACCTGCTAGTAAAAGTACAGTAATACGCGTTATGAGACCCCGAATTTTATGAAATAAAAGTATTCAATTTTTTTCTATTTTGGTAAATAGTTAAATTGATAAAAGTTTAAAGTTAAGGGCAATATGTGAAAATTTTTGCAAAGTAAGCAAGTTGATGTAAAATATTCGTTGTGTCGGGGAATATTCTTTTTGTCGGAGAATATCCGTACGACGGTACAATCATTGGTGGACCCCACAACGAAATTATTGTCGGATTGAGAAAATGACAAAAATATTTTTATAAAAATAACGGCGGAAGTTTTACCGTTAAAATTGTTGAACTACTCAGTAGTAAAAGTACAGTAATACGCATGGTTGCATAGTAGCACACGGTATTGATTATTGATGCTTACGTGAGAAGTCACTCAGTTTTGTTTAATTATTGCTACAGTAATTGTTGCATAGTATCTCACGTTATTTGATTCAATTATTGTCAATATTTTATATATTATTAAATCAATAATTGAGACGACAAAGTTATTAATATTATTATTTGCAATATTAACGATGTCTAGAAGTTACGCGAGGAGAGGTTTGGTCACCTAATTGTGCGCTTGATAGGGAGAAATTCATATCGAAAGCCCCTCTTTCCGGGAGCGAATTCGTCGATTAATAGTGTGAATTATAATAATGATGATGAGTTTTGTTTTATTAGTATTATTAATGTAATAAAATGTAAAACTTTTATATAAAATAGAATACTTTTATAAAGTTATTTGTTTTATTAGACTATAAATAGAATATATTATATTCTATTATGCATAGTGTTTGCATAATGCCTGCATAGTGTTTGTATAGTAAAATCTTTTTATATAAAACATAATATTTTTATAAAGTTATTTGATTTATTGGATTTTAAATAATATATATATATATATATATATATATATTATAAATAGAATATATTATATTTTATTGCATAGTATCCTTTCTATTTTTCCTATAAATAGAATGCTTAGTTAGAATTGAAAATCACACCAGAAGTTCAGAGAATTCTTCTTCTATAATCTTGAGTGTATTTCTTTAGAGTTTAAGAAAGCTTTGAGCGTAGAAATAGTGCAAGTTTTCTTCAAGAATATCATCACCCTACCAGTCGAAATACTCTTCTTTCTAAGGTAAGGGATATTATTTGTTGTACTCGTAAGGGGTATTATTTCTTTTGTATTCGTGAAGAGAGCTATTGTTATTCCATTCCTTATTATTCTGTTGGAATAACTTGTATCTGTGACATCTTGTATACATGATGAAATTCTTCTCGTTATTCTATTCTTTATTATTACAGCCGAATATCACATGCATGCGTTTATGCATGACCTGGTTCCATTCTTTATTATTCTGTCAGAATATCCTGTCTGTGCATTTACGCATGACCTGGTTCCATTCTTTATTATTCAGTTGGAATAACATGTCTGTGCGGTCTATCGCATGCATGGTGAATTAGTTGTTTTTCCATTCTTTATTATTCTATTGGGAATAACACATGCATGCGGTCTATCGCATGCATGGTGAATTCTTACGTTATTCTATTCTTTATTATTACGTTGGAATAACTTTTATCATGGGGATTACTGCATGCATGGTGAATGATCCTTCGTATTCATATGAATAGTATTTTCATTCAAAAGGGGTTTACGCGAGGCGATTTCATAATTTTACGACCTCAAAAATTACGAAAAAAATTGAAATGATAATTTGATGAGTTTTTAGATTGTGTCCAAAATGGCGATTTTTGGATGTATAGATTAGGAGTTATGAATTTTATAGGAAAAGACTATTTTAAAAGTAAACCCTTATTGAAATTTAAATAGATACACTTAGAAGAGGGGGTTGAATAAGTGTAGGCACAAACTATGTCCGATTTTTATTTCTTATCAAACAATCCCTTGGATGATTAATGCAGCAAGCTAGATTATCAAATTAAGTTAACCAGTTTTACAGATATGAATAGAAGGCAGGCTACTGAATAAAAAACAAGATATTCAAGCACAGAAAGCAATCACACCAACACCAGAATTTTTATGTGGTTCAACTACTACCCTCTAGAATAGTAGCCTAATCCACGTCCAATACCAACTAATATTGGAGACTCACTTTTATTAAACTCTTCTAATTAGAATACAAGTTTCAATGATTCGAACACCTTTGTTCCCTGTGCACCTATGCACTCCTAAGCACCTCTGCTTTCCTTAAACTTGATTGTAATAAGTTACCAATTCAAAAACAGAATTACATGTAATATTAATTGAGATAGGAAAAGTAAAATACACACTAGAGGTCTAATGATCAAGCAATATATAACTCACCAACTTAAGGCTCTAGTATGAAATGAAATGCTTATGCAAGAAGAGTATTACCAGAATGTATTCTATATGCTCTTGTAACTGGTCCTCTGTTCGTAATGCAAGTAATATCAATCACGGTGAAAAACACTTTTCTAGTTTGTATGTATTGTTCAAACAGTATGTGTTTTTCGTATTTTGATATGTTGAAAAAATCAGATTATATAGACCTCTTCTAGGATATTACCGTTGCAAAAGTTTTGATATTGTGATATACTAATTTAAAACACTTATCACAACTTTTGCCGATCTGTATCAATCATGATCTACTCAGCTTGATCACCAAAATTCTATCAATCACGCCATCAGTATTTAAGGCTTTAATTGATTTATATTTGTATGGGAGAAAACCATGACGAGATTACTAACAGTCCCAATTACACGGCCAGATTACCTTTTATGCCCATAAATATTTGCTGACATGTTTCCATATATCTTAACATGCATTGAATCAATTAAGTTGCTCAAATCGTGAGGCACATGATTTCTGATATGAGTATGCAACATATGGTGATTCATGCACTCAACTAGTTACCTTAATTGATTTCCTAGACTTAAGACCCTTGATTTATGACGCATGATAGGAGTAGCGTGATTTATGATGCAAGATCTATGATGTCATGATTTATGCTTGCCATAATTACCTGTTGGTCGGTGTCCACAGATCTTACCATATATTGGACCGGTGATGACGCCCAATTGAATTCCTTGAATTATGGGACATTAATGGTGTATGTCTCCTGCTAGCCTTAACCGTGAACTTGGATTTTTGCATAACTAAAGGTAGTTTAAATTAATCACTCTTTTTGCTCTACCGAAGAGTATTTGATTCCTTAGCGAGTATTGAGCAAATAATGGTCGTGCATATTTTGTGCTAGTTAATTTATCATGTGACAACAATTATGAATATGGGCGTGTATGCAATGCATGTCCTAGAGCCTTATTTTGGAAAGTAATAGATGTTACGATCTTACATATATTCCTAGTACTCTTATGTGCTTTTCTTTGAGGATGTCTTGACTTTGTAATTTCCTCCTTGTTGTTTTCTGAAATTTCATGTCTTTCCCTGAAATGTAATATAGCATGATTAGAGAAATAATAAAGTCATCATCAAAACATGGAGTGTGACATAAGTCAACACTTATAACTCATTGTGGTTAACTTCAAAATTATTAAAATTTTTATTGAGGATACAAGTATATAACAGGAGTATATCCTGTAAATTTCGGAATTTTTGGACAAAAGTACAATTTATGATAAATGTCTAAATATTCGGCAGGTTTAGCCATATGAAAAATAGTAAATGAATTTTAAAAATTCTTAGAAAAATATATGTTTAATATAGGACTATATTTTGCTAAATTCCAGAAAAGAAAAATTTTTGGGACTGATTTGGTATTTTTCATGAAAATGAACTAGTTATGACTAAATGAATTAAATATGTTATGTGAAGTAATAAAATTGAAAAATACGATTTTATGGCTTGGGAATCCTATATAGGGTATATGCAGATTTTTGATGAGCGATTTGATCATTGATGATGAAATCTTATGAGTATGGCATTTTTGAATGATTAAATGCATTATTTGATAAAGTGTAAACAATTGAAATAAGTTGTTTATAAGTTTAAGAAATGATTAAAATATTGTTATAATATTAATGATATTAGATTATGAGCTTATTAAGTGATTAATAACATTTGGTTATTATTAAACGCTGGATAAATTGTATTATAAATGTTTAATATTTATCTTTTATCTCATTTGATTGATTCTTTATATCATTGTCATTATCCTCATGCTTATGTTATGATGAAAGTCATCTGTGGCCTGTAGTGCATAGATGGACTTGGTATGATTATGACCAGGGATTATTCGGTATAATCATGACCGTAATGTTATAAATGATGTGATAAAAGTCCTCATTGGCCCGTAGTGCATTGATGGACATTTTTTGGTATGATTATGGCTATGGATTCTCTTCGTCCAAGAGTGCAAAGATGAATTGTTAATGAATATCTTTGGCCGTAGTGCAAAGGTGAATTTATTAGTATAATTATGAGCAAAAATTATGATTTTGTATAACCATGATTTTTGATGTTTCAGGTGAAGATAGGTGATAAAAATTATCTTCGTCCTAGGTGCGAAGAGGAATTTAGAATCACAATTATGATTATGAGTTATTCATATGATTGTGGACAGGAATTGTTGATTGATGTTACAGGGATAAAACATTATCGGTGGACTTTTAACATAGAGAAGATAATAGACCTTATGGTCTATTTGACTCTTCTAATGGATTGCTCGTTCTGCTGCAACTATGGTTGAAAAGTTTTATCATCTACCATATGTTCTAAATCTCTGATTTATTATTGATGAAGGCTATTGATGATGTAAAATATCTTTAGTCATGATATTCTTTAGCGGGCTAGTTGTGCTCACCCTTTTTGCTTCACAATTCCTTTCAGCTAATAAGAGTGTAATTTGGGTCGGGTTGGGATAATGAGGGGAATAGAGCGGTGGTCTATAGTTGTTGAGGTTCTCCCTAAATAGTATGGAAATAATTTTATTGATGACTTTAGATAAGTGTGTCGTATTGTATACGTCATTTGATATTTAATTTTGGTGAACCGAATAGGGTGAGGTGAACCCAACTTTGGAAGGGTGTTTTGCCACTATCATACAAGATGTCTAATGACATACAAACTCTTGTTATCATAAGACAGGGTTGTGCACATCCACTTGTTGAGTATATCTACGAGCACTATCTATATGATCTTGGAGTTTGCTTGAAATATAATTTTCAATTGCAGATAGTAGAGATAGTTATATGTCAAGAGAAGACTCACCATTGGAGAGAAGATGATAGTTGTCTTCTTGTTTTTCTTTGGGGACTATTGGGACAACCAAGGATAATTCTGTGGACATATGATATCTATTATAACCTAGACGCATGGCCTCCCATGTACGAAGGTTTTCTTGAGTATTTTCCCAAGATTTTAATTTCTAAAACAGTTATTGACTATACTTATACGTAAGGTACCATTGTAAGGTTGTGGTCAAGGCACCATGAGAGTTATATATACATTTGTATTAAAACTCACAGATTAACTATGGTCGTATTCTGCACGACAGTTCAACAGTTGTATAAATAGAGTTGTCAATAGTGTATTTTCTGGCGACTCAAGATGGGTGATATATACCTATTTTGGGGGCATCACATGCATGGTTGCATAGTAGCATACGGTATTGATTATTGATGCTTACGTGAGAAGTCACTCAGTTATGCTCAATTATTTCTACAGTAATTGATGCATAATATCTCTCATATTATTGATTCAATTACTGTCACAGTATCGTCTGCATAATATTTTATATTATTAAATAAATAATTGAGACGATAAAGTTATTCATATTATTATTTGCAATATTTACGATGTCTAGAAAGTTCTGTCGAGGAGAGGTTTGGTCACCTAATTGCGTGCCAATAGGGAGAAATCCTTATCAGAAAGCTTCATCTTTCCTGGGAATGATCTGGTTGTTAAATATTGTGAGTTATAATATTAATGATGAATAAGTTCGTGTTGATTAAAGATGAAATTGATATTTTCATTGTGTTGGGATTATTAGTGTTAGTGGAAATCGATATTTATTTCGATAAGTTATATTGACCAATCGGGTAATTAATCGGATAAATGAGCAATTAATTGCTATTAGTTCACATGCATATAACTATTGATTCACATGCATGTACTATTAAGGGAGGTGGTGCAAGATTGATAATACTTGCATGACGAAATTAAAAATGGAGGTATAGATGAAGGTATTATAATGTAACTATTTTTTTCACATGTATAGAACTATTGATTCACATGAATGTACTATTGATTCACATGATGTACTATTAGGGGAGGTGGTGCAAGTTTGATAATACTTGTAGGACTAAATTAAAAATGGAGGAAAAGATGAAGGTATTATACTGTAATATTTCGATCCCCAAAACGTGCTATTATTGAAACTATATTTTCCTATAAATAGAAGCTCATTCTTCTTTCATTCTCACCAATTCACTAAAACTCACAAGAGCAATTATAGAGAGAGAAGCTATAGAGAAAGAGAAGTTATAGAGAGAAAGAAGAAGAAAAGTCTGCTACTTCACTATTTTAGTATCCAATCTTCTTCTGAGTTAACGGGTATTATTTCTTTCGTATTCGTAAGGGATATTATTTTTGTTTAGTATTCATAAGGAATAATAATTTCTTCCATACTCTTTAGTATGTGAGTAATATTATTTCGTCTCATATTCCTGATTATACCCTCATTCTGTTAAAGTATTGTTTTTATACTCCATAAAATTAGTGGAATATCCTGGATATTTGCGATTCATCCAGTATCTTTTTATGGAAATATTATTCTGAGCTTTCTTGATAATTATTGATCTTTTCATGTCTGAATACTATTCATGAGTTACTATTTATGGGTTACTATTCACCTAGTTACTATTCACTCGAATATTATTCACTCGGGTATTCGGGGCACTTTTCATGCCAGAGTACTGTTCATGAGTTACTATTCACAGGTTACTATTCACCCAGATACTATTCACTCGAATATTATTCACTCGGGTATTTGGGCACTTTTCCAGCCGGGGTACTATTCATGAGATACTATTCCTGAAGTACTATTCATAGGGTACTATGCACGGGGTACTATTCACCCGAAAAATATATTTCTTTTCTGTCCAAATTATTTTTGATACATGAATATTATTCTTGAATTTTACTCCCCAAAGCAGTATCATGTTGACAATTTGGATATTTTTAAACTCTGGATAAATTTAAAGTCTTTAATATTTATCCTTGATTTCGTTTGATTAATGATTATATCATTGTCATCATCCTCATACTTAAATTGTGATGAAAGTCATCTTTGGCTTACGTGCATAGATGGACTGTTGATTGGTATGATTATGACCAGGGATCATTCGGTATAATCATGACTCGTAATGTTATAAATGATGTGGTAAAAGTCTTCATTGGCCCGTAGTGCATTGATGGACAGTTGTTGGTATGATTATGACCAGGGATTATTCGGTATAATCATGATCATTGATGATTACATGAATATCCTTGGCCCATAGTGCAGTGATGATTCGAGGATGTGGTTTATTTATTAAGTTGAGTCTCAGCGATAAAGTTGATGAAAAACTTTTTGAATCATAGAAGATAGTAGATAGCATGCTCTACTTGACTCTCCTAATGGATTACTTGTTCCGCTGCAGTTAAACTTAATGTTTATTGTATTTTATCAGTTTAACGCTGTTGAAGGCTAATGATAATTTATTCTGTATTATCTTAGTCATAATATTTCTTACTGGGCTAGTTGAGCTCACCCTTTTGCTTTTATTGTTCTCTTCAGGAAATGAGAACGTAGCCAGGACTAGTCGGGGAATGGAGTTACGGTCAGAGATGGTTATTTTAGTAGTCCTCACTACTTAGTGTGATAATAAATGTAATGAGGATTGAATTTGAGTTTGGATATTGTCTATGAGACAATATTCATGTAAAACTCAGCTTTGTTTTGTCGTATTTTTTACACGACAGTTGTATTAAAAAAGTTTGTATTTGATTTCTGTACCATGTATTTGGCGACTCAAGATGGGTGATGTATACCTATTTTAGGGGCGTTACAGTTGGTATCAAAGCTTAGGGATATGATCCTTGGCTAAGATGTGAGACTAGAACTAGGAGGGGAGAGACGGGTTAATCCTTCGCTAGTATGACCTACCTAAGTAATTTGTTGTTTAATTGGTTATGCAGAGTATAGGGATAATATGTGGCATGTTAATTAACCCTTGTTTTGTGACAGTGTTTGAGAATGGCATCTTAAAATGTTGAGATAAGCAATGAAGCACATGAGATTGTTAAGTCATCGACGATCAATAACCAGGATAATGTGCATCAAGAAGGCAATAATCCTTGTGTAAACAACAACACCGACCAAATGACGAATGATGGTACATTTAAGAGTTTTCTAGAATTTATGCAAAACTAAACGAGAGAGACTCCTGTTCAAAATGTAGGTGGAAACACTGGCAACTCACGGCTGGTCGCCGCTAAGCAGTTCAAGGAGCTAGGACCACCGGAGTTTTTGGGAAAGCCAGAACCACTTAAGGCAGAGATGTGGATAGAGTAGATCACCAAGATATTTAATGTCTTAGAATGCTCAAAGGAGCAAAAGGTTCCCTTTGCCACCTTTATGTTGCATGAAGAGGCAGATTACTGGTGGGAATTTGTAAAATGTACCCAGCCTAACGCACTCAAGATGTCTTGGGAGAAGTTCCAAGAATTGTTCAACGACAAGTACTTTCCCGAAAGTATTCATCACATGAAGGAGGTTGAATTCATCAAGCTGAAGAAAAATAATATGACAGTGTCGCAGTACGAGGCTAAGTTTGTCGACTTGTCCCAGTTTGCATCCCATTTGGTTGATAATGAGGAGCGAATAACGCGAATATTTCAAAGAGGTTTGAAACCTGAAATACGTCAATACCTCATTTCTCACAAACTTTGTTTGTATTCAGATGTTGTGAATAGGGCTCAGTTATTAGAACGCGATTATGAGTCAGCCCAACCAAAAGGCAATGACCAACAACACGATAATAATCGTACCGGTGGCAACGGCCATCGGAACAACGATAACCATCGTGAAGGAAATTATCATGCTAGAAATGGTAAACACTTCGGTGGTAATCATGGCCAAGATAATAGTAAAGGTGAAATAAGTGAGAACAACTTCAAGAAGAGAAGGTTCAATAATGATGGAAAGACAGCAGCACCAGCACCTGTTTCAAAGGAAGAAGAACGACCACCGGTCGTATGTTTCAAATGCGGACAGGAAGGACACATCCATCCAAACTATACGCATTAACCCAAAGCGTGTTTCAATTGTGGAAGAGAAGGTCACCTAGTTCAATTTTGTCATATAGTGAAGTCAAGTCCAACTGGGATGGTGACACCAAAGGATGTCCCAGACAAGTCAAAGCCGGTAGTTTAAGTGAGAGTGTTTATCAAGGAACCCAAATGAAGTTATCATTGGTAAGTTAATCATAAACTCTTGTGAAGTCTATACCTTGTTAGATACCGGTTCTACCCACTCTTTTATTTCACCCAGTTGTGTTCAACGTGTGAACTTGACCCCGGAGAAATTAGACTTTGACTTATTTATTGAAACTCTGTTGGGAGAAACCTTCATTACATCCACTATTTATAAGTCTTGTTTGATTCAAATCAACACCCTCACATTACTTGTTGATCTTATCACTTTGAAAATACTTGCCTTGGATGTGATTTTAGGAATCGACTGGTTAACTACTCATCATGCTAAAATTGATTATTTTCGTAAGGTTGTTAGCCTTCCTAACCAATCTGTTATGTGAATTCAAGTAACCAAACCACTAAAGTCAATCATTGTCATATTAAGCCATAAGTAAAGAGCCCCAAACCTTTCACTGTTGACTTCCTAGTCTTGGAATGCACCGAAGCTAGACTTTCTTTAGGGGAAGCCGTGAATAACGGTGGCAAGTTGATAGGTATCAATGTGACGTGCTATCTAAGTCTTGGATGAGAGTCACAGTTTTGAATGATATTTCTATCATTAATAAATTTCCTGACATATACCCTGAAGAACTTCCTGGCCTACCCAAGAGTGTGAAATCGAATTTTGTATTGACCCCAGTACAAAACCCATTTCTAGAACCCTCAAATATTTCTTCACCCAAAACTAACGTAACTCGCGTCGAAGACGTTGGCTCGAGCTGTTGAAGATTACGACCATACCATTCAATATCATCGTGGAAGAGCGAACGTGGTAACTTACGCATTGAGTAGAAGATCGTATGCGGCTACAAGTACGACATTGTTAACACAAAGACCCATTTCGTATAACTTACAAATGATAGAGATAGAGTTAAAGACTCTAGGGACCCACGTGATGATGTTAAATATACGAGTAGAATCGACGTTAATCAATAAAGTTAAAGTTGCTCAAGCTATAAACTCATAGCTGATGAATATGAAGAAGGTGCAAGAAGGCGTTATTCTAGAAGCAAGAATCGACAAAGAGAGGAAATCTCAACCCTCGATTTAATTGATCCATTTGAAATACTTGATCGAGTAGGAACTGTGGCCTATAGACTCGCCTTTCCGCTAAGTATGTCGCGTGTTCATAACGTTTTTCACGTATCGATGTTACATAAATATGTGGATGACCCAAACCACATTATTAAATTAGAACTAGACGAGAGAACAGAAGATTTAATGTATGAAGAGGTACCTGTTAAAATCTTGGATAAGAAGGATCATATTCTACGCTCCAAGGTTATACCTCAAGTCAAAGTTTTGTGGAGAAACCATGATGTTGAGGAAATGACCTGGGAGTTCAAATCCGAAATGAAGTCAAGGTATCCTCACCTCTTCGACATACCAGGTACGTACCCTAATTTCGAGGACAAAATTTCATAAGAATGGGAGGTTGTAAGACCCCAACTTTTATGAATGAAGAATAATTTTTCTCGAAATATATTTTTGAATATTATGGTGTGGATATGATATAATGTAAGCAAGTTGTTATAAAATATTCGATTGGTCAGAGAATATTTGTTTTAACGAGGAATATTAAATGCTGATGGCACAATCATTAGTGGACCCCCTAGCAGGAAGTTTTGTCGTAGTTAGAAAATGGCGAAATATCTTTTATAAAAATAACGGCGAAAGTTTTTTACCGTTAAATTGTTGAACTACCCGGTAGTAAAAAGTGCGATGTCTGGCTTGGTTGAATAGTATCACACAGTATTGATTATTGATGCTTACGTGAGAAGTCACTCAGTTATACTCAATTATTGCTACAGTAATTGCTGTATAATATCTCTCATATGATTGATTCAATTATTATTAGGAGTATAAATCGCATAATATTTTATATTATTAAATTAATAATTGAGGCGACAAAGTTATTCATATTATTTTTGCAATATTGATTGATGTCTAGAAAGTTCTGTCGATGAGAGGTTTGGTCACCTAATTGAGTGCCAATAGGGAGAAATCCTTATCAGAAAGCCCCCTCTTTCCTGGGAATGATCTGGTTGTTAAATAGTGTAAGTTATAATATTAATGATGAATAAGTTCGTGTTGATTAAAGATGAAATTGATATTTCCATTGTGTTGGAATTATTAATGTTAGTGGAAATTGACATTTATTTTGATAAGTTATATTGACCAATCGGGTAATTAATCAGATAACTAGCAATTAATTGCTATTAGTTCACATACATATAACTATTGATTCACATGCATGTACTATTAGGGGAGGTGGTGCAAGATTGATAATACTTGCAGGACTAAATTAAAAATGGAGGTATAGATGAAGGTATTATACTGTAACTATTTTTCTTACATGTATAGAACTATTGATTAACATAAATGTACTATTGATTCACATGAATGTACTATTGATTCACATGATGTACTATTAGGGGAAGTGGTGCAAGTTTGATAATACTTGTAGGACTAAATTAAAAATGGAGAAAAAGATGAAGGTATTATATTATAATATTTCGATCCCCAAAACGTGCAATTATCGAAACTATATTTTCCTATAAATAGAAGTTCATTCTTATTTCATTCTCACCAATTCACTAAGACTCACAAGAGCAATTATAGAGAGAGAATCTATAGAGAGAAAGAAGAAGAGAAGTCTGTTACTTCACTATTTTAATATCCAGTCTTCTTCTGAGGTAAGGGATATTATTTCTTTCATATTCGTAAGGAATATTATTTTTGTTCAGTATTCATAAGGAATAATATTTTCTTCCATACTCTGTAGTATGTGAGTAATATTATTTCGTCTCATATTCCTGAGTATACCCTCATTCTGTTAAAGTATTGCTTCTATACTCCGTGAAATTTGTAGAATATCCTTGATTTTGCGCTTCATCCAGTATCTTTTCATGGAAATATTATTCTAAGCTTTCTTGATAATTATTGATCTTTAAATGTTGGAATACTATTCATGAATTACTATTTACGGGTTACTATTCACCCAATTACTATTCACTCGAATATTATTCACTCGAGTATTCGGGGAACTTTTCATACTAGAGTACTATTCACTAGTTACTATCCACAGGTTACTATTCACTCAAATATTATTCACTCGAGTATTTGGGGCACTTTTCATGTTGGGGTACTATTCATGAGGTACTATTTCGAAGTACTATTCATAGGGTCTTATTCAAAGTCTTATTCACCTAAAAAATATATTTCTTTTCTGTCCAAATTATTTTTGATACATGAATATAATTCTTGAATTTTACTCCATAAAGCAGTATCATGTTGACAATTTGGATATTTTTAAACTCTGGATAAATTTAAAGTCTTTAATATTTATCCTTGATTTCATTTGATTAATGTTTATATCATTGTCATCATCCTCATGCTTATATTGTGATGAAAGTCATCTTTGGCTTACATGCATAGATGGACTGTTGATTGGTATGATTATGACCAAAGATCATTTGGTATAATCATGACCCGTAATGTTACAAATGATGTGGTAAAAGTCTTCTGTAGTGCATTGATGGACAGTTGTTGGTATGATTATGACCAGGGATTATTCGGTATAATCATGACCATTGATGATTACATGAATATCCTTGGCCCGTAGTGCATGGATGATTCGAGGATGTGGTTTATTTATTAAGTTGAGTCTCAGCGATAAAGTTGATGAAAAACTTTTTAAATCATAGAAGATAGTAGATATCATGCTCTACTTGACTCTTCTAATGGATTGCTTGTTCCGCTGCAGTTAAACTTAATGTTTATTGTATTTTATCAATTTGACACTGTTAAAGTCTAATGATAATTTATTCTGCATTATCTTAGTCATAATATTTCTTACTGGGCTAGTTGAGCTCACCCTTTTTCTTTCATTGTTCTCTTCGGAAAATGAGAACGTAGCCAGGACTAGTCGGGGAATGGAGTGACGGTCCGAAATGATTATTTTAGTAGTCCTCACTACTTAGTGTGATAATAAATGTAATGAGGATTGAATTTGAGTTTGCATATTGTCTATGAGACAATATTCATGTAAAAACTCAGCCATATTTTTTCGTATTTTTTTCACGACAATTGTATTAAAGAAGTTTGTATTTGATTTCTGTACCATGTATTTGGCAACTCAAGATGGGTGGTGTATACCTATTTTGGGGGCGTCATAATTATATAACCAATGGGATATGATGATGATGATGATGTTATCTTGGAACTTTTGTAGTTCAGGAAAGTAATGTAGATAGCAGGGATGCTATCATGGCTATGTTTTTAAATGATGATGAATAAATAAAAGTTACTATTTATTCAAGATATTGTGTTATATGTGATAATTTTTTTGTGATGTCCAAGTTGAATATATAAAACTTAGAAGATTGAATAATGATCTAATGAGAATATTTTAATGGAAAATGCCTCCAAGAAGTCAACCACGACAAAGGTTCCCTGAGGTATCTACCAATAACAACAATCTTTGAGGCTAACTTGATTCGTGATTAGTGGCGTTCTTGGCGGGAGCATTGCAAAATCAACTGCAGAATCCAGCTGCGACATTTAAGGACTTCAAGGAGGTTGGGCCACCAGAGTTTCGTGGGTCCATGAATCCGGTTGAGGCACAGAACTGGATCATGGAGATAGAGAAAGTCTTCGATGTTGCTAGAGTAGGTGAGAATCAGAAGACTTCTTTTGCAACATTTATGTTGAAAGCAGAGGCTAGTTATTGGTGGCAAGCCAATAAAACTCAAGGAGGTCAAGGGGTAATAACTTGGGATAGGTTTAAGGAGATATTTTTTGAGACTTATTTCCCAGAGAGTTCGAAGAATCATATGGAGGTGCAGTTTTTAGAACTGAAGCAGGGATCAATGACGGTATTAGAGTATGCCACGAAATTTAATGAGTTAGCAAGGTTTGCGCCATATCAAGTCAACATAGATGAGCGCAAGGCTAGGAGGTTTGAACAGGGACTGAAGCCCTGGTTATATAGCAAAGTCTCCATGTTTTAACTGAAGATATTTACAGTGGTACTAGAGAAGGCAATTCTCGCTGAGGGTGGAGGCGGTACGTAAAAAAATACAATCAAGAAGGAGAAAGAAGAAGAATGAGGGTGAAGCTAAGAATGGTAGTGGTAGTGGTGGAAATAGTAATAATAACTTGAAGAGGAAGTGGAATGCAAATGTGGGAGTGAAGCGGGGTAACGGTGAGAAGAAGAAGTTCGAAGCATGTGCTACATGCGGGAGGTTTCACACGGGTATGTGCTTAAGGGGGAAAC
Source organism: Panax ginseng (assembly GCA_020205605.1). NCBI lineage: Eukaryota > Viridiplantae > Streptophyta > Magnoliopsida > Apiales > Araliaceae > Panax > Panax ginseng. The sequence continues at coordinate 97,218,044 of CM035131.1, forward strand.
GAGTATGCTTTAACTGTGGCGAGGAGGGTCACATTGCCCCAAATTGCAATCAACCCAAGAAGAATTCTTGTTACACCTGCGGGTCAAAGGATCATTTTGTTCGCGAGTGTCCTAAGAAGAAATCTGGTGAGACAACTAGAAGCAAGGGAGGTGGCAGTTAAGGTACGTTGACTATTGCGAGACCAACATCATCAAATAAACCCACAGCCAAAACCTTTAACATGACGGTGCAAGACGCGGTGCAATCAAAAGATGTCGTGTCAGGTATTATCCCAATCAATGATATAAATGCATATGTATTATTTGATTCAGGTGCTACTTGCTCGTTGATGAATTTGCTAAGAGGTTAGAATTACCTAGTGAAGAGTTGAATTTCCCTTTACACATAGAAATTGCGAATAGGGAGGTAATTTCTGTTAAGTTCGTATACAAGAATTGTAGGGTGAATATTAAGGGGAATGTTATGACAGTAGATTTAATCCCGATAAAACTTGGAGAGTTTGATGTTATATTGGGAATGGATTGGCTATTCAATTATGGAGCGATAATTGATTGCCAAAAAAATGTGTAAACCTTATAACTGCGTCAAAGGTAGTTTTCTATGGTAGCAAATCGCCTAGCCAAGAGAGATGTCTGACAATTATATAGGCCAAGAAGTTATTGAGTCAAGGCTGTGTAGGATACTTAGCTTACATAGTCGATACTCGGAAGAGGAAAGGTGTGAAACTGGAGGAGATACCAGTGGTTAGGGATTTTATGGACGTGTTTTTGGAAGATTTGCCAAGACTTTCGTCTGACAGAGAGATCGAGTTCGTGATTGACTTAGCGCCATGAAGTAATCCAATATCGAAGGCCCCGTACAGAATGGCTCCCGTAGAGATGAAGGAATTATTGGTGCAATTGCAAGAACTGCTAGACAAGAAATATATTCAGCCTAGTGTATCACCGTGGGGAGCGTCAGTGTTATTCATGAAGAAGAAAGATGGGTCAATGCGTCTTTGCATTGATTATAGGGAATTAAACAAAGTCACTATTAAGAATAAATATCTATTACCAAGAATAGATGAATTGTTTGATCAGTTGAAGGGTGCTAGATATTTCTCAAAAATAGATTTGAGAAGTGGGTATCACCAATTGAAAGTAAAGAAGGAAGATGTACTAAAGACAGCATTCAGAACTCGGTATGGACATTACGAGTTTCTGGTAATGTCTTTTGGTTTGACAAACACCCCTGCTGCATTCACGGATTTGATGAACAAGGTGTTTAAACCATTTTTAGATAAGTTTGTGGTGGTATTCATTGATGATATTTTGGTGTACTCAAAATCTCAAGAAGAACATGTGGAACACTTACGTCTGACGCTAGAGATGCTAAGAAAAGAAAAGTTGCACGCGAAATTCTCTAAATGTGAATTTTGGTTGGAACGTGTATAATTTCTTGGGCATATAATTGCCAAAGGTGGAATTTTAATGGATCCATCAAAAGTTAAAGTTGTGATAAATTGGGAACAACCAAGAACTCCATCAGAAGTAAGAAATTTCCTGGGACTGGCAGGTTATTATAGATGGTTTATTCAGGATTTTTCCAAGATTGCCACTCCGTTGACAAATTTGATGAGAAAATCTGTAAAATTTGTTTGGACGGAAAAGTTTGAAGAGAGTTTTACGGAATTAAAGAAGAGGCTCGATGTGGCTTTGTGTTGTCATTACGGATATCTGAGAAAACTTTGTGGTGTATAGTGATGCTTCACATAAAGGATTGGGTTATGTCCTTATGCAGAACGGCAAAGTCATTGTGTATGCAACAAGGCAATTGAAAGACTACAAGAAAGGGTATCCGACTCATGACTTAGAGTTGGCGGCGGTGGTATTTAGTCTAAAGATATGGAGACACTATATCTACGGAGAAGTGTGAGATCTACCACGGAACCATAAGAGTGCGAAGTATATTTTCACACAGAAGGACCTGAACAAGCGTCAAAGGAGATGGTTGGAATTAATAAAAGATTATGATTGTGAAATCTTGTATCATCGGGCAGCCAATGTGGTTGTAGATGCCTTGAGTAGGAAAGGTCGAGAAAATTTGATGTTGTTAACCGACCAGGAGGAGCTTATATCAGCAATGGCAAGCCTAGAGTTGGAAATCAAATTTCCAAAAGAATTTGATGAAAGATTATTCCAGATGGAAGCTAGTCCAACTTTGGTGGACAGGGTTAAGAGTGCTCAACTAAAAGATGAGGAATGCAGGAAAATAAATGAAAGTATGGTCAAGGGTAGTGAGGTGAAATACAAGGTTGATACTGAAGGAGTGCTAAGATTTGAGGGACGAATTTGGGTTCCAGCAGTACCGGAGATTAAAGAAGAAATCTTGACAGAAGCTCATAGCTCAAGATATTCGATCCATCCGGGAAATACAAAAATGTATCAAGATTTGCGGCGACATTTTTGGTGGCCAAATATGAAAAGAGATATTTTAGAATGTGTTGCAAAATGCTTGACATGTCAAAGAGTGAAGGCTGAGCATCAAAGACAAGCGGATTACTTCAATCGTTGGATATATCAAAATGGAAGTGGGAGCATATCACAATAGATTTTGTGGTAGGTCTTCCAACAACGCAGAAAGGATACGATGCGATATGGGGCATAGTGGATAGACTAACGAAATCAGCACACTTTTTGCCAATAAGGATTAGATATAATCTTGATCAGCTGGCAAAACTGTACGTCAAGGAGATCGTTTCAAGACATGGAGTTCCAGTGTCAATTGTATCAGATAGAGATCCGAGATTCACATCTAACTTCTGGAAGAGACTACAAGAACGTATGGGAACACAACTGAAGATGAGTACGGCATATAATCCGCTAACCGATGGTCAAAGCGAATGAACAATCCAGATGTTAGAGGATATGCTTAGAGCATGCATCATGGATTTCAAAGGAAACTGGGACGATCATCTGTTGTTGGCAGAATTCTCCTACAATAACAGTTACCATGAAAGCATTGGCTTGTCGCCATACGAGGCATTATAAGGCAGGAAATGTATAACTCCACTATGTTGGGATGAAGTTGGTGAACGCCAACTGTTAGGACCGGAACTGGTACAACAGACCTCTAAAATTATCAAACTCATGAGAGCAAGACTGGTAGCTTCTCAGGATAGACAGAAGAAGTATGTTGATCAACACAGGTAAAATCGCGAATTTGACGTGGAAAATTTTGTTTTCCTGAAAGTTTCTCCGTGGAAGGAGAAAATTTATTTTGGCAAGAAAATAAAGTTAAGCCCGAGGTTCATTAGACCCTTCGAGGTGCTACAAAGAATGGGAGAAGTAGCTTACGAGGTAGCTTTACCTCCAAAATTAGAACATGTTCATAACATTTTTATGTGTCGGTGTTGCGACCGTATAAACCCGATTACAAACATGTGATCGAGTATGAACCGTTACAGTTCAATAAAGATTTATCTTATGAAGAGGTTCCTATCCAGATAGTTGACAAGAAAGAACAAGTGCTCAGGAATAAGGTGATACCTTTTGTGAAGGTGATATGGAGAAACCATAATGTTGAAGAGGCTACGTGGGAACTCGAAGATGAAATGATGAAGAACTACCCTGAGTTATTTGTTTAATCTGTGTCTTCGATTTTGGGGACAGGATCTTTGTAAGGAGGGAAAAATGTGACGAATGAATTGTTTCAGTTGTGATTCTGGGGACAGAATCCTTGTAAGGGGGGAAGGATGTAACAATCCAAGATTTTATTTGTAATCTAAAATATTTATTAAATTAAATAAATATTTTATTGAATATTTTATTTATGTGGTTGTTGTTAGTAGATAATTGTGAATTAAATTTATTAGATAATACTCTAATTTAATTTAATAGTTAGAGAGTTATTAAAGATAACATGAAGTGTTATATTGTTGTTTTAATGCTATATTGTTGTTTTTTATTTAATAATTTAAAATGAATACGTTAAATTATTAAATAAAATTATAATGAGATTATAATTTTGGGATATTTGGATTAAATTGCAAATTTATTTAGTATGTTTTAATTAGTTTATTTAACTAAGATTGGATATGGAAATTCAAATAAATAATATGGGACTATAAACTATAGTATAAATTGTTTATTAAAATAAATTAAAGTAGTTTTAAATGGATTTACCCAAACAAGGCTTAAAGATATTAAGTCTTTATTTTTAAAAGTGTTTTGCTAAACAAAGCCTTATGGCTTTTGAATTTGAATTTAATTTAAAAAAATAATAATAATAATAATAATAATAATAATAATAATAATATAATTAATATTTTTATAACCGATATACGTTTAAGTTTTGTAACTATTTTTTTATAATAAACGTATAATGGCTATCAGTTTTTTTTATCTTTACGCATAATGATAGTTGGCCTATATTGATACTAAGAAGAGAAAAAAGAGAAAATTACAAAGAATTAGAGGGACAGTTTGAGAGAAAGATTCCTGAGAATTCCAAAAGAATTTTTGTGTTTTATCAAGGATTGTTCAAGCAAGAGAAGGTATACTTCTAAAACCTTAATATTATATATATATATATATATATATATATATGAATATTTTATATTCACGAGTTTTATGTTTTCTGTGAATTCAAGTTGGGTGAATTGTTGTTATATAAACTGAATTGTAAAAATTGTGTGTAATTGTGATGTTAGAATTAGTATTTAGACAAGAAATTAGTGTGCTGATTACGTTAAAGAGGAAGAAACTAATTATAGTGACTATATGCATATATATGGCTTGTGAAAGTACCAAATTTGGTGGTTAATTTGCAAACTAATCTGTAAATTGAGCCTTGAATATGTTAATTCAGTAAGAAACGAAGATAACGTAGTTTGAATGAGTTAATTAGGTATATAATTGTGATCACAGTGTTAATTTTTGTCAAGGATGTCAAAAATAGAGTTTTTGGTATAAAATATGGAATTTAAAGAATTTAAATTGGTTGTAGTTGTTGATTAATTGTTCTAAGTTGGTAGATATGTAAGTAACAATGTTTATATGAGTTCTATAGCATTTGGGTGTGTTTAAATTACTGTTTGTGAATGAAATTCGTGATAGTTGGGCTAAACAGAGTGTTTAAAATAGACTGTGTAGTTTCTGTCTGTGCACCAGCGCATTTGCACAAATCAATATAGATAATATAAGACCCCAACTTATTATAAATAAAATTAAATTTTCTCTATTTATTATTTTGAAATAGTAATGGTCGATTTGATTAATGTGGATAGTTATGGGTAAAATGCGCAAATATTTTAAATAAGCAAGTGGTTATAAAATATTCATTGTTGTCGGGGAATATTCGTTTGGTCGTGGAATATTCTTACTGTCGGGGAATATTCGTACGACGGCGCAGCCTTGTGTGGGCCCCATAACGGAAAGCGATTGGATGAAGAAAACGACAAGTATAAGTTGTTTATAAATAACGGCGTAGTTGTTACCGTTAATACTATTGAAATACTCGGTGGTTAAAACACAGTAGCACACGGTATTGTACCAATTATTGATTCTTACGTAGGAAGGCATTACTCAATAATTATTACGATAATCTTATTCGATATTTTATTTTATTGATTCAATAATTCTTTGCGTTGATATTTTATATTCTTTGTTGTTTGATAATTGTCACTACTACGAGTATTTTCCATTATCGAGACAATAATTCATATTATCTGAATAATATTATTAGATAACATTATTGGCAATGTCTAGAAAGTTACATCTAAGGAGAGGTTTGGTCATCTAATTGCTTGCGCATGATAAGGAGAAATCCTTATTGAAAGCCCCTCTTTTTAGGGGCGCTTTGGTTGTCGATATTGTGATTTTATAATATTATTTTGAATAATTAATTATTGATTTATATGATGAGGAAAATATTCATTTTATGTGGATATAGATGGAGAAAATTTTTAATGTGACAATTGTTGAAAATTGGTATTTTATCTTTTTCTGATAAAATAATTCATTCAAATATATTATTATATTTTAATAATATAATAATGGTGATATTTTTACAACAAATGTGGAATATATGAAGAGGAAGAGTATTTTTATTGCATTAAATGATAAACACATGTTTTGTGTGTCGGTGGACCCCATTTCTTAACTGAAATTTAATTAGTCTGTAAAATCACCCGTTTGTGAATTTCGGTCAATTTCTGTTTGGAATTTGGAAAAACTTTCTTCTGAAAAGTTGTAGATAATGGAATTTCCTATGGAAAGGACATGTGTTACGAATTTTACGATAAAATGGCTATTTATTATGAATTATTGAAGTTAAAAGTAGTTAAAATAATTGATTTTGAAGTTTTAAAATATTTTTTTAAAGAAAAGCGCGTTTTTTTATTTTGTGGGCATCATTAACATGTGCAAGGTGGCTAAAATCAGTTGGTAAAATTGGGCGTAGGAATTTGTAATATAAATAATAATATTTTATTAAATTTTCTGCTTTAGTGTTCTAAGCATTTTCCTATAAATAGGGTGTTTAGGTTAGAATTGAAAATCACACCAGAAACTGAAGTTTTCTCTCTCTTTCTCTCTCTATATTATCGAGCGTATTCTTATGAGTATTTTGATACCTTGAGTGTTGCTATACGGTGCAAGTTCCCTTCAGCACTATATTCAGAATTCCTCCAATGCTCTTGCTCAAAATAAGTCTGCAAATTGCCAACTTGATTGTTCGTTGTTAACTCCCTTGTTGTTGTTTTTTTATTCATCCTAGACCTGTATTCTCACCATAATATGATGCCCAATTGAGTTCCACACCATGTCAACCACTATCCTTCACGTCACTACAAAGAACACAATCAAAAAGCGGGACTACGGCTCTTCTAGTACCCCGCCCGTGGTTTTTACTCTATAATGTACATCCCGTATGGGTCATGCTTTTGTTAATTGACTAAGTACCCCCGCCCCGGAAAGGGTTTGGCCTTTATAATGTCCGCCCCAGCGGGGGTCCATTCTATTTTTGTCCAAGTTAAGCTCCTTTTCTTGCCAAGTTTCGCCATGAATCCACCTTTTAAATCCAAATGATATGCCACCACACCTAAACATAAAACAACAATAAACAAGTAAAACGAAACATAAAAATAAAGAATTAACACAATTTAAGCTTGAATTAGTGGCCGATTCGTAGGTATAAAACCCACTCATCAACCGTCTATTCTGTCTGACCACTTGTTTAGATCTTTTATTTATATGCACTTACAGGTTTCAAAATTGGGCACTGAACTTGGCCTTTGTTCGAGATGAAGAAGTAGTAACGACAGTAGCCGACTCTTGACCCTCGACATCCTCGAAATAAGAATGAATCATGAAACTCACTCCACGTGGATCGGACACAAATTGCCAAACACTAAGTTTCACGGACAAACATTTCTTCACCAATTCCCCCAAACTGAATTGAAAAATAATTTCTAAGTCGAAGATCAATTTACAATAATATCATCCAAAACAATCTAAGTGAGCCAACACAAACTCACTTGGCCCAACAAATTACTGCAATTTTAAATTTAATAGGAAAAACTACCCAATTGCAAATCCAAAGGAACACTTGACCAATGATAATATCTTGCCCAGTCACCAAATGAACAATTGACCAAATATCCAATGTATGTGTGTTTACCAAATTTGGCCTAACTGCTTCAATTCAATAACAAATATGTGCACTTTGTGAGGTTAAATGGAGAATTTTTTGCCCAATTTAATGAAGTCGTTCAATTTACTTGCAGAACCAATTCTTGTAGATGAGAAAATTTGTATGTAGTTGAGTTCATATGGGACAAGGGTAGGGGTGAGGGATTTGGGTATATTTGATTTGGGTGTTTAGGGCTCAAAGAAGTCTACTGGGAATGGGGAAGAAAATTTATTCATACTCAGACTTACCTTTGAATCTGTACCAAACAATTGGCTTAAGATAGCGTTATCAATACTATATTGAAAGACTTGTAAACAAAACAATTAAACTCTTAAGATTCATCAAGCCGAGTTTAAACTGGCATCGACTCTTTCATAAAATAATTTATGCATGTTATAACATGAATAACAGAAACTTGTCTAACACGAAGGTCAGACAAGTGTAAGAAAACTTTCCTTCAAGCGTCTTCTACTTTTAAGTTCACCCATTTTCGGTCTTTAAAGTTTCTACATGATATATTCACATAGCACACTAAAATTAGCTACCAAACAATCTAAACACATTGTTTATACCAACTTCTTTCTCTTCTATGTCTTAATCAAATTTATTTCATTAATAATATTTTTTTAAGCTTATTTAACATTCATTACTGCTTATTAACATTCATGAAGACTTATTAACATTGCATGTCATAAACCAACACTTATCGATCGTCGTTTAAGTACCACGATGGTTATAACCCTAATCAGTTCAGTAGCTTGGACACCTTTCCCCCGGATTACCAATATCGGATTCCGTATAGGAATTACATAAGTTTTATCTTCATTTCTCATCATTCTCTTACTATTTATGTCTATTACATTCTATATAACCTTACGACACGCGTTAAACCCGAATATGATTCACGGTTCACATTTTCGCATTTTACGTTCTTAGTTTAATTATTTTTAATCAACGTTTAATTCCTAAATCCCTAGTTATACATGTTATTTATGAAGTCTTTCTTCATGTATATTAAGTATATACATGGCCCATATTTACCACGCAAAAAGTTGGATTACCAAAAGCTCGCGTCAGACTTTTCTCCCTTAGAAGTGACTGCATTTCACTTACAGTTATAATACTTTCATATTTGCGATGAGTTAACGATCAGATGAGTCCCAAGCAGTGACTGCATGATAGGACTTTACAATGCATGCAGCACGACCCCTGAGCCTTTGAAATTTTTTTACAATTTTCAATACAATTACTTCCCGAGCTCATAACTCGATCGTTAAAACTCGAAATTTGCTCATTCAAAAGCCATTAACTCATATATCTCATGTACTAAGATTTCATCCAGATAGGATAAGTTTCTGAATCCATTAATGAGAAATTCGTCATTTAAATTTTCATTACGCGTTCGTTAAATTTTCGTGAGCGTTCTTCACTCGTTTCTTCGTTTTAAGTCTAAATTCGACCGTTCTTGAGTCCACGACTCTTAAATACATTTTTCTTCGATACTCCACCGAAAACCTAAATTTCTAAGTTAAACGTCGACTTTTGATTTTCGTTCCGAAAATCTTGTTAACTACGATTTTGATGATTAACGTCTTTTCCAGTAAATTTCTCCATAACTTTGTTACTCGAGATTTTTACACCAAACCAAATGGAATCAATCCATTGGTTTGTCATCTATATTCTAACCAATTAGTTTTCATCTAACTTATACACAATAGTTTTCAATTTGTACATCAACAACTAATTCTAAATTTTATACGTTTTCTTCAATTAATGCTTAATTAGTCGATTATGATTCTCACTTAGACATGGATTATTAACGTTTTTGTTCAATAATAGTCATCCTTATTATTCTGAAAGAGACATGATCCACCAATTCATACTTTTCTATAAAAACTTAATAGAAAATAATCAAAAGCTAGGATTTACGTGTTTATACCTTAGCGTTCTTCGTGTTCTTGACTTAAGCTTGAATAGTTAGCTTCTTTTCTTCTTGGATTGCTTGTGCTCTTATCTCTCTCTCAATATAGGTGCTCAAAGTTTGAAAAACTACTAATGAAACACTTAGGCTAGCTTTTATATAATTTGCAAGTGAGGGCATTTTGGTCATTGTGGCACCTCCTTATTATTCACACCTCCTCTTCAAAGCTTCCAAAGAAAGTTAACCAACTTACTTGGCCACTAAATGGCTGGCTCTATGGGGTTGTGGGGCCCTCATGGGTTACCCCAACCCTTTTACCCACCCATTGACCCATCGGTTTGACCCACGAGTTTGGTTCTTGGTTCGGACTTAGAATTAATTCATATCGAGCCTAACTTTGGGCTTGATTTAAATTAACATTGGGCTTTGATATAATTAATCATTGGGCCTCATTCATTTTCCAATTGGGCTTGACAAATTCTAGGTCCAATAGCTAAAGTCCATTAAGACTTCTTCGTATTCTTACCATATTATTCTCGTATTCTCTTCGTATATACTTCGTATGATATTCGTATTATACGTCATATTATCTTGTATTATACCTGTACAATACTTAGTATTGTACTCATATTATTCACGTATAATATGTGACGCCCCCAAAATAGGTCCACACGACCCATTCTGAGTCGCCAGATATCATAATAAAAAAAATCAAATACAAACTTCATTTATATAATTTGTTGAGCGTGCGTGTAAAAAATACACTACGATTAAAGCTGTGAGTTTTAATACAAATGTATGTAACTCTCATGGTGCCTCGACCACAACCTTACAATGGTACTTTACATAAAAGTGCAGTCAAAAACTATTTTAGAAATTAAAATCTTTGGGAAGTGCTCAAGAGAAACCCATGTACATGGGAGGCCGTGCGTCAGGTTATGATAGATATCATATGTCCACAGAATTATCCATGGTTGACCCAATAGACCCCAAAGAAAAATGAGAAGATTACTATCATGTTCTTTCCAATGGTGAGTCTTCTCTTAACATATAACTATCTCCACTGTCTGCAATTGAAAATTATATTTCAACCAACCTCCAAGATCATATAGGTAGTGTTCGTAGATATACTTAGCAAGTGGATGTGCACAACCCTGTCTTATGATAACACGAGGTTGTATGTCATTAGATATCTTGTATGATATCGGCAAAACACCCTTCCAAAGTTGGGTTCACCTCACCCTATTCGGTTCACCAAAATTAAATATCAAATGACGTATACAATACGACACACTTATCTAAATTTCTTAATAAAATTATTTTCATACTATTTAGGGAGAACCTCAAAAACTATAGATCACGGTTTTATTCCCCTGTTATCCCCGCTCGACCCAGCAACACTCTTATTACCAGAAAGAAATTGTGAAACAAAAGGGTGAGCACAACTAGCCCAGTAAAGAATATCATGACTAAAGATAATTAAATTATCAATAGCTTTCATCAGTAATAAATCAGAGATTTATAACATATGATAGATGATAAAACTTTTCAACCATAGTTGCTTAAGTGAACGAAAGCAATCCATTAGAAGAGTCAAATAGACCATAAGGTCTATTATCTTCTCCATGTTAAAAGTCCACCAATAATGTTTTATCCCTGTAACATCAATCAACAATTCATGTCCACAATCATGTGAATAACTCATAATCATAATTGTGATTCTAAATTCCTCTTCGTACCCAGGACGAAGATAATTTTCATCACCTATCTTCACCTGAAACATCAAAAATCATGGTTATACCAAATCAAAATTCCTGCTCATAATCATACTAATAAATTCATCTTTGCACTACGGCCAAAGATATTCATTAACAATTCATCTTTGCACTACTGAGGCCAAAGACATACAAGTATTCAATATTTTAGAAGAGTCAAGTAGAGCATGATATCTACTATCTTTTACGAATTAAAAGTGTATAATCAATATTTTATCGCTGAGACTCACCTTAATAAATAATCCACATCATCGAATCATCCCTGCACTACGGCCAAGGATATTCATGGAATCATCAATTATCATGATTATACCGAATAATCCCTGGTTATAATCATACCAATAACTGTCCATCAATGCACTACGGGTCAATGAGGACTTTTACTACATCATCTATAACGTTACGGGTCATGATTATACCGAATGATCCCTGGTCATAATCATACCAATAAACAGTTCATATATGCACATAAGCCAAAGATACTCGTCAATCAATAGTTCATCTTTGCACGTAAGCCAAAGATATACAACTGTAAAACCAATAATCAACAGTCCATCTTTGCACGTAAGCCAAAGATATACAACTGTAAATCAATAATCAACAGTCCATCTTTGCACGTAAGTCAAAGATAACTTTCATCATAATATAAGCATGAGGATGATGACAATGATATAAACATTAATCAAACGAAATAAAGGATAAATTTTAAAGACTTTAAATTTATCCAGAGTTTAAAATATCCAAATGTTATCAATCACTTAATAATCTCATAATCTAATATCATTAATATTATAACAATATTTTAATCATTTCTTAAGCTTATAAACAATTTATTTTAAATGTTTACACTTTACCAAATAATGCATTTAATCCTTCAAAAATGTCATACTCATAAGAATTCGTCACCTATGATCAAATCCCTCATCAAAAATCTACATATACCTTATATAGGATTTTCAAGCCATAAAATCCTATTTACCAATTTTTTAACTTCACATAACATATTTAATTCATATGTTCGTAACTAAACCATTTTCATGAAAAATACCAAATTAGTCTCAAAAAATTATTTTTTCCTGGGATTTAGCAGAATATAGTCCCATATTAAACATATATTTTTCTCGGAATTTTTAAAATTTATTTACTATTTTTCATATGGCCAAAACTTCTGAATATTTAGACATTTATCATAAATTATACTTTTATCCAAAAATTTTGAAATTTACAGGGTATACTCCTGTTATATATATGTACTCCCAATAAAAATTTCACCAATTAAAATAGTCTTTTCCCGTAAAATTCATAATTCATAATCTATACATCCAAAAATTGCCATTTTTGGACACAATCTAGAAAACTCATCAAATTATCATTTCAAATTTTTCTAGAATTTTTGAGGGTCAGAAAAATTACGAAAACTGCAAATGGATTTTTGCCCGCCATGCGGTAATCCACGTAGACAGATCATTTCCAAAATTTAATAAGGAATGAATACGAAGGATCATTCACCATGCATGTGGTAATCCACATGACACGTTATTCAATGAGAATAATAAAGAATGGAATAACAGAACAATTCACCATGCATGCGGTAGTCGCGGCGAGGCGAGTTATTCAACAGAATAATAAATAATGGAATAGCGAAGAATTTCACCATGTATGCGATACTTAGCATAGATGAGTTATTCAACATAATAATAAAGAATGGAACCGGGTCATGCGTAATCCGCTTGCAGACGAGGATATTCAATGAGAATAATAAAGAATGGAATAACAATGAATTCACCAGGCATGCGATAGACCAAACAGATAGGTTATTCAACAGAATAATAAATAATGGAACCAGGTCATGCATAATACGCATAGACATGATATTCAACAGAATAATAAAGAATGGAATAACAGAAGAATTTCACCATGTATGCGGTACTTAGCATAGGCAAAGTTATTCAACATAATAATAAAGAATGGAATAATGAGCTCTCTTCATGAATCTGAAAGAAATAATACCCCTTACTATAATAATTATATCCCTTACCTTAGAAAGAAAATTTGGATCTTTTGAGAAGAGAGGTAGCGAGACTTCTCTTCTTCTTCTTTCTCTCTATAATAATTGCTCTATAGCTTTAGTGAATTGGTGAGAAATGAAGAAAGAATGAGCTTCTATTTATAGGAAATATAGTTTCGATAATTGCACGTTTTGGAGCTCGAAATATTACAGTACAATACCTTCAACTTTTCTTTCATTTTTAATTTAGTCCTGCAAGTATTATCAAACTAGCACCACCTCCCCTAATAGTAAATCATGTGAATTAATAGTTCATTCATGTGACTTAATTGTTATAATCATGTGAAAATATGAATTACAGTATAGTACCTCCATCTATACCTCCATTTTTAACTTAGTCATGCAAGTATTATCAATCTTGCACCACCTCCCCTAATAGTACATGAATGTGAATCAATAGTACACACATGTGAACAAATAATTATAATCATGTGAATTAATAACAATTAATTTCTCATTTATTCAATTAATTACCCGATTGGTCAATATAACCTCCAGACATCAATTATTATCGAAATAAATGTCGATTTCCATTAACACTACCAATCCTAACACAATGAAAATATTTTTCTCAAAAATTTTATTTTTGAAATTTCAAAGTTTGACTTTTTCTGAAAAAGTCAATAGTTGACTTTTTTGTCCAAAAAGTCAACCCCAACAAATTTTGTGTTTATAGTCTATTTCTACTAATTTCATCGTTCCGGACACAAATATCACGTCCGCGTCTCCAAATTTAACTCTGAACTCAAATTCAATTTTTAATAACATTCATTATTAATATTATAACTCACAATATTTAACAACCAGGTCGTTCCCAGGAAAGAGGGGGCTTTTCGATAAGGATTTCTCCTTATTGGCGTGCAATTAGGTGACCAAACCTCTCCTTGACAGAACTTCTAGACATTGTCAATATTGCAAATAATAATATGAATAACTTTGTCGTCTCAATTATTGATTTAATAATATATAACATATTATGCGGATGATCTTTGTGACAATAATTGAATCAATAATATGAGAGATATGATCATGACAATTATTGTAGCAATAATTGAGTATAACTGAGTGACTTCTCACATAAGCATCAATAATCAATACCGTGTGCTACTATGCAACCACGCATATTACTGTTCTTTTACTACCGGTTATTTTATGACAACTTGCTTAATTTGAAAAATTTTCAAATTTGACCTAACTTTAAACTTTTATCAATTTAACTATTTACCAAAATAGAAAAAATTGAATACTTTTATTTCATAAAATTCGGGATCTCACGTAATAATAATTCTTATTAGACTTAATCATTTCTTTTCTTAGATTTCACTTTCCCTAACCCTTAGGGTTTTAAGTCCGCGGGCGAAAACTTCGTTTGCCATTACTGAAATATTATTGGATATTCCATCTTGTCTCATAAATCTATCATTACGCATTTCTTGAAAATTCAAAAATAATTCTCGAGCAGAAATGGATGAATAGTGATTTTTCAAAAATTTCTCAGGATACTTTTATTTTCATTTTGGAAATTCAAATCATTTAATTCTAGCACACAGCCAGAATCCTAACCACATTTGCACATTCTAGGTCATAGAACGACCTTTAAACAGCTTACTCACTTAAATAAACATATAGTTTCATTTAATTCAATTAATCAAATAAAAATTTCATTCACATAATAATTTGATTTTCTCGAGCGTTAAAGTGGTCGTAGAGGGAAAATTCTGACTGAAAAAGTCTCGCACCGTGATCGGAACGTCCAGGACATGATGATTGAGGATTTACAGAGACAAGTTGCAAAGTTAACCCACGCCTAGCAACGTAAAATCTAGGTCGTCGTGGACGAGTTCAGGAGGAGGAAGTCCCGCACCTTGAAAGTGATGAAGAACCTTATGATTCTAAATCTAGTTTTGATAATCCTTACCGCCATAGGAGACAACTATGGGAACGACGTAACCGCGAAGACCGTCGTAGTGATCTGTGTTTTAGAGTGGAGCTACTGAAAGTTTCTGGTACGCTACAAGCAAAAGGATTCATTGACTAGCTGAATGAAGTAGAGTGCATCTTCGAGTATAAGGAGGAATCATATAGCACTAAGGTGAAATCTGTTGCAATCAAACTGAAGGGCCGAGCATCTGCTTAGTGGGAACAGATGAGGCATTTAAGGGAGAGACATGGAAAGGCAAAAATCACCAAGTAGGAGAAGATGAAGAAAAAAATTTAGAGTCACTTTCTTCCTTTTGGATACACATAGTCTCTGTTCAAGAGATTGCATCTGTTAAGACAAGGCACTAGGTCTGTGGATGACTATACCAAAGAATTTTACCAGTTGATAGCACGAAATGATCTTTTAGAAACAGAGGAACAATTGGTGGCGAGATATTTGGGAGGATTAAAACAGCAATTGCAAAATACCCTCTGCCTCCATTCGTTATGGACTGTTTCAGAGGCATATCAGCGAGCGCATGAGGCAGAGCAACAACAAAATAGTAGGCCGATGCCAAGGAACAATCCCCGCAACAAGCCGAACCTCCACAATTTTGTACTACACCATAACAACCACGTCAGGATAACTTTAACCCTAGCATCAAATGCTTCAGATGTGGGGAACAAGGTCATAGAGCGATAGATCCTGCTAACCAGAAGAGTAAGAACCTTTTTATTGAAGAAAGTATGACCGATGAGGCAGAGGAGTTCGGAGAACCTATATACGATGAGTAAAAAGATAATAATGTGTTATGTGGAGATGGTCATGAGACCCTAGTCATTCGCAAGAGTCTGCCGACTTCTAAAGGATAATCCGAAGAGGATTAGTGGAGGACCAATATCTTCCATAATACTTGTACATTGGCAGATAAGGTCTACAAAATAATCATTGATAGTGGTAGCTGCAAAAACATTGTATCTGAAGAGGCAGTTCAGAAATAAGACAGATCGGCTTCCGAAGCCGTATAAGCTATCATGGCTAAATAAAGGTAACAAAGTAATATTCAATAAAAAGTGCTTAGTTTCGTTTTCAATTGGAAAAATATACTTTGATAATGCATGGTGCAGTGTGGTGTCCATGGATGCGTGCCATATATTGTTGGGATGACCTTGGCAGTATGACCGAAGAGTCATCCATGATGGTCGAAAGAACACGTATTCCCTTAGTATAAAAGGGAAGAAGATTGTGTTAACTCCACAGAAGGAAGAATCCGGTTTAGCTCAGGCAGTCGGGAAACCGAACCTATTATCTATGACAAGATTTCTAACAGAGGTTGAGCGTGAAGGTGTAGTATATGCATTACTTCCTTGTGTGAGAAACTCGGCCGAAGGGCACGCACGGGTATCGACCGATGCACAAGAGATACTCTCCGATTATGTTGATATCATACCCGAAGAGCTTCCATATCTTACCACTACTGAGAGATATTCAACATGAGATAGATCTTATTCCAGGATCAAGTCTACCGAACAGACCAACCTACAGAATCAGTCCCAAGGAGTCCGAAGAACTACAAAGGCAGGTAATGGAATTAATGGAGAAGGGTTATATCCGTGAAAGTATGAGCTCATGTGCAGTTCTGGCTCTTTGGTGTCGAAGAAGGACGGCTCATGGAGAATGTGCATCGATAGAAGAGTAATCAATAAGATCACGGTGAAGTATCATTTTTTGATACCTCGTCTGGATGATATGTTAGATCAGATGTCCGGTGCAAATGTCTTCTCAAAAATTGACCTGAAGAGTGAATACCATCAAGTTCAAGTGAGACCTGGAGATGAATAGAAGACATCCTTCAAAACACAACAAGACTTATATGAATATATGGTTACACCCTTCAAACTATTTAATATTATTTTAATTGTGATTTTGTTTTCATTGTTTTGAAATAGTGAATATGTATATGGAGTACGTGGTATATGGAGTACGTGGTATATATATATATATATATATATATATATATATATATAGACAATCGATCCAGTCTGGACTCCCGAACTGGAGTAAAAGACGGATCAAATTTTATTTTGTTTTTTTTGTTTTTTTTTTAAAACAACTAAAAAAAAATTATGAAACTGAAATTTTTTCATAATACAATGTTTTGGGCGTGATTTGGATACCTATACCAAAAATATATATACGCGCATGCGGTATGCGGACATGTTTTGTTATATGTATCCAAATCACACCCAAAACATGATATATATAAAATTCGATTCCATAATTTTTATTTATTTATTTTTCAGATTGGTTTAAAAAAACAAAAAAAAAAAAAAGGTCCGCATTTTAAGAAAATGCGGGAGTTGAGATAGAAACCAGGACTCTCTCTCTCTCTCTCTCTCTCTCTCTATATATATATATATATATATATATATATATATAGTAAACGGCTCTCTCGTGTGAATGGATGGAGTGAACTAAGAGCGAACCGGCTATAGCGACGGTTTTTTCCATCGCTATAGCATAAAAAACCGGCTTTCTATACTATAGCGACAGAAAAAAGCAGCATTGCTAGCGTTAGATTCTTAGTTCATTTCCTTGGGTTAATTTGGATAATGACTATATCTGAGTGGGTATAATGTTCACCGGAAGTTGGACGTGGAGGAAGGAGAGAAAAAGTGCTAGTTTTTTTACATAAATACCCCAGATTAGTGGGTGGACCAAGTTGTAATTTTTGTATTTGATGACAGAAATAACCTTGCTTTACTAGATTTGTAGTGTTGTGCATTTTATGGATCTTTGAGGATATAATCGTCTTTATGTAATAGTACTACAGAGTAACTGGGAATATGGTAGTCGGCCACCGTGGTAGATGTTCAGACAAGCGTATGGGGTAACACCCAAATTGTATGCTAAAAAACAGTATATTGATCTTATTCATCTCTGTTATTGTTTCTGCGTCAATGACAACTACTACAGTAACAATTAAGTTGATCCCATTTTCCCCTGCTCTATGATTTATGTTAGGCATATTTTAAAATTGTTTTTCACATTACCAAGTTAAATGTAAAATTTGTTCCTCAATTTTTGATTAAACCTCTGCATACTTTTAACCTGTCTGCAGCCTCATTCTTGTTTTCTTCATTTAGTTATAGTGAACTTAACTCTGATATTGAAGCAGTACAAGTACTCAACAGCCTTTCATCATTTCATCAACTAGTAAATAAAGTTACTTAACACCAACTCACAAAACAATTACTGTTTTTTTTCAATAGCAAAAAAACAACAAAATAATAAGCATGATATCATTCCAGTACTCAATATATATTACGCAAAGGATATCTACTGTGACTAATATCATTTGTGAACCAAATTGGTCATAGCCTAGGGGTGAATGGATGAAACAAACATATGCACAAAATACATGAGTATGTTTTAGTAATCTTATACAGATGCAGATTAAGAAAATTATTACTTTGAATAAAATGAAGACTCTGCCTTTTAGTAAAGAATTATAGCAGATAAAGTCTCTTACCTTCATTTCATCTTTCTTTTCACTACCAGCCATTACTTTAATCTCTATGGAAGCCTATAATCCAAAATACACTTTCCAATTAAACTGTCCAAAGTAGTTACATGAATTCAATTGCAAGCATAATATTCAAAGCATACTGCCCAATTCATATGTAATTAGCCTATTTATGCATATATGCATCTACCTTATTATAAAAAAAATGTTCTCCAAACACTATGAAGCAAATGTAATATTCAAACTAAACCACCATAGCACGTATATATAAAAAGCCACATATATTTGTATTCACCAACATTGACAGTGAGCACAAAACAACCATAAGTTAAACTAATACCTGATAGAAGTTCTATCCATCTGATGTAAAGTACAATGGGATACAATGCATGTATGCTGGAATCCAGAGTTATTGAGTTGTTTGTTCATGTACCAGACTACTAGTAGATGCATGACTAGTGTTTGACGAATTGTTATATTCCTTTGGATGAATATTTCAATTAGTCATTTCCAAAGAGGAGGGACTCTAATTGTGTTATGAAATTGTGTTGTACACAAAACAGGCTTGGTGACAAGTACAAAATATGAATGAATAGAAAATTTGACTTTCAAAAACTCATTAAGAACAGTCCATAATTTTATTTCCTCCCATCTATCTGTCATTTTACAATTTGTTGCCATACTCATAATCAAGGTCCTCACAATAGTGTGGGGATTATTAGTTGGCACACTCTTGGAAACATATTAGTTTTATGTAACAGATATTTGAAGGTTAATTGTCCTGCTAGCGCTAATAGTGCACAACAAAAAACAATTCGACTTTTACATACAATTATGTCTGTTTAGCATAAGTTAAAAGTAGAAATATCGCAAGATAATTTGATGAAAACCTGCATGTCCCCAAGTGACTTACTGTAAATTGAGCAGGTGTAGTGGGAACAAGTGTAGGCCTTGTAGCAGCATCAGAGTCGGTAAGTTGTCTGAATGCTTGATATTGAGAAAGAAAATGGATGAACTTCAAATTAGATAAATACCTGAAAACATGCCAAGTACATCAAATGACCACATGGAAGATCCTTAAAGCAATTTGACTTTTACATACAATTATGTCTGTTTAGCATAAGTTAAAAGTAGAAATCTGACAAAAAAAATTGATGGAAACCTACATGTCCCCAAGCGACTTGCTGCAAATTGAGCAGGTGTAGTGGGAACAAGTGTAGGCCAAATAGCAGCACATGGAAGAGCCATAACTGGAGAGCTTTATGTAAATATAAATTCATGGCATATTGGACAAAATCCTCAAAGCATTTCTCTCTGCATATATGCACTAAAAGAGACCTTGACATGCAAGCATTGCAATTCATACAATGGAAATAGTCAATTCCCAACCCCTTCCCAACTCGGCACAGATTACAATAAGGGCAGTGGTAGATTTCCCTGTTCATTACCAACTGTATGTAAACTCCATGAAATAAAGATTTTAGATTAATGAAATAAAGACTTCAGATTAGTGATGGGAGATAACCTAAAAAAATCCTAAAATGGCTCTTTACCAGGACGTGTGTTCTTCTGTGCGAGAGAGGAGATGCGAGACAAGAAAGGAATTGTTATAAAATGGCTTCCTATTTACTTTCTTCGAATACACTTTATAGAATGAAATCCAGGAGATGTTCACTATGATCAACTAGTAAGAATAACTATAGTGTCCATGTTATGACTTAAGATAGTTGATCAAAATATATCGTAACTCAATTTCAGCTAATACATGCTTACCTGTCCATAGAATGATCTGCCACATCGTCATGGCAAAGTCTGCATGTATATAGTGTGTCGCAACAGGCAGAAACAAGCTTACTGTTTCTAATGTAGTGCTTGCAGCCAAAAGTTAATTTGACAGGATCCCGATAAGATGGACACTGTCCTGGAACCTTTTCCCCATTGCTTGATGTTGTAACCTCAGAATGCAATTTCTGCTGTTTTACAGAGCACCAACTGAAAAATCAGGGTAGCTTAGCTTAAATTCATAGGCATGTGGAATTCTACTCATTACATACAAGGAGGAAAAGAAAATAATGGTGCCAGCACAAACATTATCTAGTAAAAGTCTACTGGCTCCCATGATGTACATAAGAAGTAAAGCGTAATTATATAACCAAGATTTTATAATGTATACTAGTTCACAAGGAAAATTCTAATTATGCATCAAGATGGACTGCTCCTTTTGTTCCAAAACGGAATCAAGCTCTTGTTTTGCTGCTTCGACTTGCCTGACGGCTTGATCCATCTCTGCTTCAAGCTGACGCTGCGTAGACAGAAGCTCAATGAAGGCAGTCTTGTTCTTCCAAAGCTCAGCAGAGTGCTCTTGAATTACATGCTTCGCAGTCTCTGTCAAATCCACCATGACAGATTTAACCCTCTTTAGTTTTTCTTCAAGCTCCAAATTCTTATGCACTCTATCCTTCAATGAAGTATCCTTAGACTGCAGCAGAAGCTCCTTCTCCTGTAATTGCTCATTCAGTTTTGTAATAACTTCATCCTTCCTTTTCTCAAGAATTCTCAATTCATTAAGAATAGGTCCAATGTCTTGCCTAAGCTTCCTTATTTCAGTGAACCAACCCTGCTCATGTGCGGCAAAGATACTCATAACTTTCTCATTAGCTTTTGAATCTTCAGTTCTTCTCCTCTTTAACTCCTCAAGTTCTCGCTCTGCGTTCTCTAGTTTATAGAGAAGCTCACGCTTTACGCTATTGGCTTCTTCTCTCCGAACTCTCCAAACTAGAAATCCCAAGAGATTAGCACTTCCTTAAAGTATTTTATTTCTTGGTTCTAACCACTTTTCATCATTTATATTTGGCTCCAAAAAGAGCCTGAGAGCAAAGAATGAGCAAGAAGCACCAAAAAGCGGATTAAAGCTATCACTTTTCTGTTTAGATATAGCCAAAAATGACCCTAAGATCATCTCTTCACCCATTACTCAAGAGTATGATTCTTTACCTATGGAAAATCTAACTAAAAAACTTAGTATTTTGCCAAAAATATAAACCAAAAGAAAAAAGTAAGAATTCACTACGACTTCGAGATTGCCTTTTCACCCATTACTCAAGATTATGATTCTTTACTTATGGAAAATCTAATTAAAAAAGTATAGTATTTTGCCAAAAATATAAACCAAAAGAAAAAAGTATGAATTCACTATGACTTGCAGTTCATGAGAGAGATAGAGACATCGATTTTTGATGCATATATAATCACAAGAAAACAAGAAGCAGGACTACCAGTTACAATCAACAGTGAGCATATAGCAAAGTATACACAATACAATTATAGAAAATGGCAAAAAACACTTTTACACCACTGTGGTTGTAGTGTTTTAAGCAATTAGCCACTGTGCTTTTAAAATATTCAATTAGTCCACTGTACTTTTTAAAAATGTTCAATCAACCCATTTCGTCCAATTTTTTGGACGGACATCAAATAATTACACACGTGGCATTGAAAAAAAATCAAAAAATCATTATTTCCTACGTGGCAAGCCAGTCAGCCAAATACCTAATACTATTGAGCCACTGCACTTTAAAAAAAATGCAATTGGCCCACTGTGGTTTTAAAAATATTTTTATTTTTATTTGCTTTCTTTTTCTTTACCTAAATATTTATAATATGTATAATATTAATAAAATTAATATTATAATATTTATAATATGTATGTATTATTTTAAAAT
The DNA here is from genome assembly GCA_020205605.1 of Panax ginseng. NCBI lineage: Eukaryota > Viridiplantae > Streptophyta > Magnoliopsida > Apiales > Araliaceae > Panax > Panax ginseng. The sequence goes on from CM035131.1 coordinate 97,240,649, forward strand.
AAAAATAAAAATAAAAATACTTTTATATTTTAAAATACTTATAAATTTTTAAAAATAAAAATATTTTTATGTTTTATTTTCTTTCTTTTTCTTTACCTAAATATTTATAATATGTATAATATTAATAAAATTAATATTATAATATTTATAATATGTATGTTTTATTTTAAAAATAAAATATAATAACACATTTTAAGTTTTTTTTGTGAGTCGGATTCAATATCATATAGCAATATTACAAAGAAAAAGGAAGAAATTTGATATTTTACTTATATTTTTATAGTATTCTTCTTGGTATGAATATCTGAGACGTGATCAATTTGGTGTGTGTGAAGTACCTACCAATCTAAATCAAATATGGTAGGTAGAAGAAACACGGAATTCAACCGCACATGCTTAACCAACTTGGACCAATTGAAGATGGCATCCAAAATTCACACATCCTTCTCCTCACCATTTCTAAACCCTGATTCCCATTTCTTGCAAACAGAAAAACCCTAATTTTCTTTTATTGCACAATTTATCAGACCTGAAACAAAAAGATGGAGAATTCAACCCAAGAATCTCATCTCAGATCGGAAACCCTCGTCACATATCAACACCTCACCACCGCATAGCTCTTGGAAGCTTTATTGAGGAATTCACCAACCGAGTCGATGTCGTATCCTTCGACGACCAAACCCTAACTCTCAAATCCATTCCTAACCTCTCCTTCGAGCACCCTTACCCTCCCACTAAACTAATGTTCCACCCCAACCCTGCTGCCTCCGGTAAGTCCTCCGACATCCTTGCTTCCTCCGACGACTATCTCCGTCTCTGGGATGTCCGCGACACCTCAATCGAGCCCATCTCTCTCTCAACAACGGTAAAACCCGGTGAATTTTTTGCGATCGGTACCGCTAACGTAGGAAATAACTTATTTTATTTTATTTTTCAAAAGCCACGTAGGAAAATTGGCCCAATTTTTTAAGGTCTGTTAGTCAAATTGAACGGAATGAATTGATTGAACATTTTTAAAAAGTACAATGGGCTAATTAAATATTTTAAAAGCACAGTGACTAATTGCTTAAAACATTACAACTACAGTAGTGAAAAAGTGTTTTTTACCTATAGAAAATAATACACAATTCAATTATCTGCACAGAGAGCATGATACAACAAAAATTTGAAACCAAAATAATAGGAAACTTACAAGATTTAAAGGGTTAAGACTTCATCAATTGAAGACCATAACTATAGGTGATCGTGTGAGAGAGATCTAGAGAATCGAAGTGAAATCCTCTATTTAGCACTGCTTCGAAGGAATCTTACCACGAAAAAATTGAGAGAAGCCCTAACTACAGGAAGAACCAACCAAAAATAAAAGAATATAATCTATAAAGAACTTATCGTTGAAAAATCCATCAATTTTGCATCCAAGGATTCTCAGAAATGGTGGTATCTTTGTATCTAGGCTTCTCCAAAATGGTGCAAATTCCTCCTAGGCTCTTTAGTTCTACCGAGAGAGGAGAAAGAATGTTATTTAAAAGTAATGTATGAAATTTTAAAGCTTTAACATAGCGTAAATTATTTATTTTATAGTTTATTTTAAAAAAATAGTCGATATAGTAAGTTATTTAAAAATATTATTAAAAGTAAATTTATTATTGTAAAAAAATTTATGTATTTATATTATAATCTATATTCACTACAATTAATTTTAAAAAATTTATTTAGAACAAAATAGTGACTAATTTTATCTCTCGCAAAAAATCTTTGAACAATAATATATAGCGAGTAATAATTCATTCATTAATAATTTTTTTTCCTCGCAAATTTTCATCATAAATTGACGCCAAATATCCTTCTACCACCTTAATTTTGCGAAAGAAAAAATATAAATTGTGAACAATATTTCTTTCGCTACTAACTATATTGTCATTAGATTTTTTTTCCTTCACTAGAAAACTCCTCATATAAAGAAATTAATTCCTTCACAAAATTTTCTTTCACTACATCCCTAATTTCTTGTAGTGATACATACAAGTAGTTCAACGCTGCTTGTCATGTCCATATATATTAGTGTTTTCTACCCCATAATTATAATAATACAAGAGTACCCCCTAAATAATGCTGATGCTGTCATTACCCATATGTTTCACCAATAAAGATAACTTCATGGAACTATTTAATATTATTTCAGGATTTATTTCCAACTAATACAAAGAGACTTGAAACAAATCACTTATCAACAATTATAAGTTCAGCAAAAAAACATTGTTTCAGTAATTATTTTCAGTTGAAAACAAACTGGCACAATGTGAGCCAAAGGCTGGAAGGTGAAGAATCACCAAACAATTAAGGAAGACATGGATTGGGGTGCAATACAATGGTGGCATGGTTGGCTCATATAAATCATCATGCCATCAATATTAGTCATCATAATCTCCATTAAAAAAAATGTTCAGATCTATTGTTTGTTTGTGTATATATATAACACATGGAGTCAACAATGAATGTGCGTATATGTATAAATATTATTGACACTAGTATTCATATTTTTTAGATATAAACACTATCTATGCAGGTGTATGAGTCTTATTCTTAGAAAAAGAACTTCATGGTTTGAGGGCTATAATTGATGCAAATTTCGGATTGCTAAAAGATCAGTGGTAGAGTTACTCTGGGTTGCTAAGGTAGTAGTATCTTCGACATTTTACTAGTGATCTTCATATGCTATTTTGTTATCTAAATCTTATTCAAGCAAAGTCTGTAACATAAAACAAGTCACAAGATGCATCCTTTTATCCAAACACATGGGACTGATGTCTGAATGTATGTTGTCCAAAAGAAGAAAATCTATAGATAAATTTCATTTGCATTTATTTTAAAAGCACAGAATCTTTTTAAACAAAACTGATCTGATCAAAAGCAATTTGGCTGGGATTGGCTAGGTTAAATCCTCACTTGACTAGGTTTTCTCTTAGCTAATCAAGAGTGGTTCAACTATCGGCTAGAGCGTGGCTGGAGCCACAGCCCTAATTAACATTCAATTATGGCTTATCAAAATAATTGATAACTATTTCTTTAACGGAAAGGGGGGAAAAGGCAAAATGAAATGAAAGGTCAATAAAGGTTGAATTAATTTTTAAGGCAAAATTAGTACTAAAAATTAACTAGTCCAGAAGATAAAACATTTCAAAGGGTAAAAATAAATCAGCAACCAACTCACACAAATACTAACTCACTTAAGTGCAGCAAGCTCTGTCAAGTGGAATTGGGAAGATTCCAATCATTTTATAACTGTAATGGCTTGGATGAGCAGCCAATTTTATTGGATCACATGAGAGCTACATTAAGATCGTATTGACAACGAGGATTTTCAGATGGTAAAATTGGGGCTATAGCTAGATGAGCATTCAGCTAATTACATCAGGTCAGCTCTTCAAAGTAAAATTTCAAAGACAAATGACTTGGGACTTTACTCTTAAGACTTCAATGAAGTATGTCAGCAGAAGAATGCTCACGAAAACAAACCATATAATGAACATAAATTATTAATATATTACATCACAACAGAAGGTATATATTATTACTCCTAATATAGAAAACACGGAATCTCAGCCGTTCCTGATCAAAGATTGTTAGCATTCCTAGTTTGCAAGTTGTACTTTGCGCATATAGAACTATACTCTTTTATATTTTGTACAACTACATATGCACAAAGTATAAGTCTGTTAACTATTTTTTTGTGGGACTGCTGAGCTCCTTTTTGGCCGTTTTCTCATAGAAAAAAAGAAGGAAGAGAACTAAAGTAAAACAAAAAATATAATTATAAGCCACATAAGGTAAAGGGAAAAATAAAACTAACCTTCAAGCCACAAAGGTTTTAAGCTTATCACAGTGAGGAGTTGGCAAATTTCTGCTCCATTGACGCCTCTGGAGTTCTATATGACAATAACGACCAAGCATATTTTTGTAATCCTTGATAACATTTGTCTCAATGTTAGCTCGATCAGGACTGCCGACCGGAAAAGTCTCATCAAACTCAGGTGATTTAACAAAGAAATCAACTCCATGTTTTTCAGTCGTCTTATGAAATTGATAAGAATAGTTCCTCTGTAAAGAATAATTGGGCTCCGAAAAAGGCAGATAAGCAAGCAAGATAATTAGCAGAAATGGTAAAATCTGAAGTAGAACCATCAAATTCGGCTCAGTTACACCAAGATCCTCCCTTTGTTGAGGGGCCGCTCGCCTAGTCCTATAAACATTAGAGGTGTGAAACACATCGGGCTGACCAAAGAATGACCTGAATATCTCATCAAGATCAAAATGTTCATCAAACATGTCATTGCCCGTTCTCCTCCACCTCCTGACATTATTATTATACTGCTGGTTGTACTCAAAAATAATATATTATAAACAATTAATATTATATTTAATGTTATACAATTATTTCCTTAATTTTTATACACAATTCTAAAACTAAAACGACATATATTAAGCGATAGAGGGATTATAAGATTGCATTATTAGATCTTCCAAAGATCCACTTATTGACATCTTTGTATTTGCATTGATATGTTTGTATCCCTGCATAAAAATATTTCACAAACACAACAATATTTCACAAGTAAATGGAGGCAAATGAACAAGGTCAAATTTATAGGAGTAAGATAATGGCAATAAAATTGAATTTTGATAAAGTAACAACTGCTCTCCAAATAGCTTTATGTGAAAAACACTTCGGCATGGGATATGATATGGACACCAAATTAAAATGTTGGCTGAAAGAGAAAACTGTTAAAAGATATGATAATCGAAGTAATAGCTTCTGTTTTTCCTAAATTTCAGACTGCTTATTATCCAAATCGATCTCTCCCATCCCTGTGTCTTCCTCCTCTTCACTGTTTTCATCTCCGCTAACTTCCTCATTTTGCATATTTAGCTTAGCCATCTCTTCAGCAAGTAATTTATCCTCCCTTTCGCTCACCTAGATAAACACACCAAGTTAGATATGTGAGAGAAAACAGTAACCTTTTGATGTGTTTGAAGGTTTAAAAACAAAAGAAAATTCCTCGGTGCATTTGAAAAAGCAAGCTTCTTATTTTCTGAGAGAGGAATGCACGTCCTAAACGCATGCTTATTCATGGGAAAACACAATTCTCAAGTCAAATATATGTAAAATGATGCTCACTGCTCTAGGTGCCTCCTTGACAGTAAGCTTCCCTTTATGGCGCTCTATTTCTTCAGTGCAAGCTGCAATTGCCTTTGTAAGAATTGAGATCCCTTGTTCCTAAGAAAATAATAAAAATCAAACAACAGCCTTCCATTAGAAATCCTGGCATGCTTTTAATGCTACATGCAAACTGCGAAATAATGATCCAGATTAACAGTTCCTCAACATAGCAGAAGCACTTCAAAGACTTTCTAGCACATTGAAACTCCAAACTGTTGACATAAATAGATGAATGCATTAACTCTGGCTGTTCTAGTATAAATAAAGTTGGTTATTCCACTTAGTCTTCATATGAAATAGACTTGAAGGTTAAAACTTAAAACTACAGCAGCAAATACAATAAGCACTTAATAACATGACTTGCAAAGTTTACTGGCCGCAGCACATGGAATTTTTTGGGTAGTCAGTATAATAATGGCTTACAACAGATCAGCAACTATCTTTTATAATATACACATTTCAAAGAAGAAAAAACATCATCCAGCACCTCAATCCCAGCATATAAATTCCAAAAGAACGTTCTGATACAGGCTGTCCTTAAAACAGTGCATTAATCAACAAGAGCTCAATCTACTCTGATTTATTTACACTGCTTAACAATTGGTAGATTGTCTGGAAATAGAGAAAGGCAATTGATAGTTAAAGAATTATGAACTCTTCTTATGGTCCAGGAAATATATTTAGACAGACAGTGAGCTTTATACTTTTATATGAAGAGTTCATGAAAAATAATCTTACTAGTAAAATAAATATGCAAATGAGAAACACTAAACATTAAAGTAGATCTATCAGATACAGTATCATGCTAAAATTTATTGTGTCAGGCTCAGGCCCACCCACGTGGAAACAACAAACTATAATAACACAATTAAAAAGTCTTGGAAAGCCTTCACCAATAGGCTCTCCTGTCAGAAAAAGGGAATAAAGGCATCTTTTATATATAATTTAGCATTGCACAAATAAGCATACAATGGACCTTAAATTAAATTAGAAAATAGATTAGATGTGCATAAAATTGAGGAAAAAAAAAGAGTACCAAATCCAACAAAGCCATATAGAATTGTCTGACAAGGTTAGCCTATACAAAAGAGGCAATTTATAACAGTACAGCGTACGGTAGCTGTACTTCCAGACCAATAAGAGGCAAAAAATAATATGATGCCCTCCAACCAAGATGAATCAACCAACTATTACAATTAACAAGCAAGTAATACTCATGCAATTACCTTGTCGAGAGTTTGAGTAATAAGGACATAAGATGGAGGGGCAACCAGTTTTATTTTCACAGGGCAATCGGTATTCCCAGCAGCTTCAGCTTTCCGCATGGCATCCTGCAAAGTAAGGTGAAACCAAGTTCAAAACATTTCACCGGAAACTACGAGTCCCTTTCTACTATCAACACTGTTAGATTAAGATACACTGTTGACAGAGAAGATTAAATAGACTAAGGAAGGGCATAATTAGGACCTTAATGTGAAGAACGCCATCGAATTGGAAGCATTTCATCTCAACATCAGCGCGAATCTTCAATGGTTGTGGCGTCATTCTTCTCCTAATGTTTTTTATCAAAGAATCTTTTACTTCATCTGTCATAGCAGGTACCACCTTAGTCACCTACAGAGTGAGGAGATTAAAAACTGGTGTTTCAGACAAACTGAAGGAGGTGAATTAAACAGCTTGTTTATACAAATATTACCTCCACTCCATCAGAACCAATTTCTTTGACTTCACGCGTGAGGGAATTAAGAATAGAATCAGGATCATTAACAATTAACTTAAATGCCTGCAATCAAAAATAAACATGGGGAAAAGATTAGGTTTAAGATCTATATCTATGATTGATATTTGAGGAGACCATAACTTCAGAATTTGTAAAGAAACTTACTTCAAAAGCATGACCATATTTTCGGTACAGAGGCCAGCCAACATGAATATACAGATCCTGTCAAGGTCAACTTGCTCTTGGAATTAATTCAAATGGGGGATAAATTACCAACAACTCAGATTCTGTCAGTAAACATATACCCAGAAATACTATACTGGTGATCCTTGGTTAAAGTGAACAGCAGGCGGAGATAGCCTAATTTCTCCACACGTGAAAAAAAAAAAGAGACAACTTTCAACTCAGCAAATAAAAACACATGGATATACAAGTAAGTTCACTTATGATTGAAAAGGAAACACAGAATTAGCTTCATCACACCCCATGCATCCATCGAGCATACTTTTATAAATAAAGAAGCAGCTTCAACAAAAAAAATGCTAGCTAACTAAAAACTAGTTAATTTTATCCTTTTAGCTTGTCAAGCTTTCTTCTCAGTATTTCTTTCCCCTTTTAGTTGGTAAAAGTGAAAGGATAAAATTGACAAGTTCTTAGTTAACCTTTGTTTGGTAAAGACTCTTCTTTGTACGACACAAATCTGGGGAGTTTTCCAAAACTCACTCGGTTCTGACTTTATGGCGAGTCAGGAAACTATATACGGCCTAATTTTGATCGAGTTAATGTTGGGTCCTATATGAAATTGGCACAAGTTATCAATTCACTCTCACTATTTGATTTTGTGATGCACAAAATCACTTTGATTTTTTGGATAGATGGACATGTTTTATGTTTGTTGGAAAAAATAAATCTTGGTGATCTACTCTTGGAGAAATCCACACCATACATATAGTTCATATCAAAACTAACAGAACAAAAAAATACCTCACGATCGATCTCCATAGTTTCAGCAACGTGCCGCATAATAGAGTGAACAAGCTTACTCTTATTATAAAAGGGGAACAAGAAGTCACCCTCAACAGACTAACAAACAAAAATAAAAAAAGAGCACTTAAAAAAGTGAACCCCTCCAATCTCTACACAAATCAGCCAAGATACCTCTAAAGGCCCCCATAGAAGAAGCCAAAGAGAAGCATGAAAAATAATCTTATTATTCAACATTTTAAATGAAGAAGAACTTCCTCTAAATAGTCTAGCATTACGTTCATTCTAAGTTCCAATTTCCAAATAAAATGGGAAAAAAGGCACACTTCCATAAAGCCATTCTTATGAAAACAGAGTTTATTTACATTCACTAACTATTGATACAACAGACTACAGAGAAGATAACAAACATTAATATATCTCTTGCAACTCTTTCTAAGCATATTTTAGCTCAATTAACAAATGTGGTAGATGCATGTGCATAATGCAGATTATTTAAGTAGATTGTTTATTGATTGATGATAGTAAGCGGTGCTAGCGGTGAGGTAGCAACCGTGTTTATGTTGGTTGTCGCAGTCTTCAGTTATGAGAAATAGTAGGACCCTATTTATTTATTTCCATGTAAATTCCAAACATAGCATACCTCCATCTCGAGAGTCTATATTTAGCCCAAAAATAATTATTTTACTTCTTTTCTCTTCTTTGTAAGAAAATACAAAATAAATATATATAGATTAAAACGTAATTAGTCCACTTGCATGTGCTTCTCTTTTTCTAATTCCTCCTTATTTTCCTTTTGGGGGAGCAATAGGATATAAGTTTCTTCATTTCTTTTACTTTAGGTTGAGCGATGAGAGCCTTCCAATACACTTTCTAATCCAGAGTATGAAAAGATTCAGACATCCAGTTATTCTAGTTATAAAGAATCATAAGAAATTGCATTTTCTGTTCTTATAGACAACAACATAGATATCTGGTAAAGCACTTCAATAAACAATAAAGCCTTTTTTGTGTTTAGAGCTATTCAAAACAACCTCCAAGGATAATAAATCAATAAAAAAGAAAAACTCTTAGTTAAACAACTAGAATCAAGTCATGAGGATCAAAATAAGTAATGTAAAAGTGTAAAACTCTCATGACATTTCATCAGTCATTTGACAGCATAGTGTGTATGTATACATACGCCCAATTAACAAACATACCTAGCATATATAAACGACGACTATGCTTACAAACAAAATCTAAATAAAGCTTTTTTATGAAAACAAACAGATACTGTAATAAATAATAAAAAATAATTTTTTTATTACCTCAAGAACGAGGTCCATAGTTTCAGCAACGTGGCGCATAATGGAGTGAACAAGCTTACTCTTATTATACCTATCCTCACATATTTGAATGTCCTCCTCTGAAACCCTACGCTTGCTGAGATTAACATAGCCTTTCTCTTCGTCTACGTGAAGGACCATGACCGGCTCGGTACGGCCGACTTTGATCAGACTGTTGATGCTTCTAATCCTACGGCGGGAGAGCTCCGACAAGAGAATCATCCCCTCGATGTTGTTGTACTCGAGGAGCGAGACGTACGCGCACATCTCACCGATGCTTTTGACCTGAATCATCACTGCCATGTCCACTTCTGGGTACCTAGTTTCGTACATCCGACATTCCAGATTGGGAGTCGCCATAGTTTTGGGGATTGAGATTCTAGAGTGTGTGGTGATAGGGTATAGAAAGAGGGGAATATAAAAGATAAAAGTTGTAACGATTTGCAGACCGATTACGTTTTTAGGGTTTTAAGAAGGGTTTGTACTAGTACTAGTAGATATGAGAGGGATGTATCGGAGTGGAAGATTGAAGAATAAATATATTGTTGGCTTAAATATGTTTTCTTGCTACCCTAAATTATCTTATATATTTTATTTTGATGACTTTAAATTATTTTAATTAGATGATTGTAATATTAATTTTTTTCAATTCTATCCGATTGAAATTATCACGTTAAAAATTGTTAACGTGACTATTTAGATGAAACATCAAGCAACTTATATGTACAAAAAAAATATTTTTTTATTTTGGAATTAAACATTAGAAATATACTAAAGGATAAAATAGTCACAAAACTTTCATTAATAATATCATACTAATTAAAAAACATCAAAAGCCCTAAAACAATCGATCGAATAACGAGATCCACCATTGACACCCCCATAACGGCCTCATCCGCCTTCTCTTCGGCTACCATCATAACTACCGCCTCCACCATATCTACTTTCATGGTGTCTACCGCCGCCTCCATCGCTGCAGAATCCGTCGTCTCCGCCGCAACTTTCACAAGACTGAGCCTCATTGACGGTTATGTTACGCTCGTCGAGATCCTGATCGTCAATCGCATCTCTTATCGCCTTCTCGTCCCTGAAGGTAAGGAATCTGAATCCCCTAAATCTTCTAATTTCACAATCACTAATAATATGTACATCAAACAACAAATTTCATTCATATCAAACCAGATATAAATCAAACAAAAGACATGCACAAACAAATATACATATAAAATTGAAAATTGAAAATTAATCAATCTTCGCCTCATAAAGGAGGAAGATGAACGTACCGTTTTAGATCAGTAAAAGTAACATTAGTAATTGTGACACCCCCAAATCTGGGTTACTTGACCCCCGAGTTTGGTGCTCATGATCCACAATATAATTAACATCTAACTACCCATTCATTGATGAATAGAATATTACACCACATTAACTGATATAGTTAATACATTCGTCTCAGGTTATCTAACCTTAACATTACAAACATATCCCTTTAGATATACAAAAAGAGTTTACAAACATAACATAATAATAATATTCATAATAACTACGCTATCACAATGCCTTTGCCTTTGTCCTTCACAGCACATCTTGTCACCTCGTCCTTAGCTGAAAAGTTTTATTTAGCAAGAGTGAGCAACAAATTTGTCCCGTAAGTTAAGATATACAATGAATGTATAAGAATCAAGAATAACATACTATCTATTTTGATAGAATAACAACAAAGTTCAGGGAAATTTGAAATAGCTGAACAATTTGTTCTTCTCTAACCAATCTTCTCACAATCTATGCAACACAATAGTTCAATAATGAAAGGGTACAACACTTTCAAAGTTTCTACGTTATTCGATTAAATAATAATTTAGAAGAATTCTCCAAAATTTAAGTTGAATGATCTCAAATGATCTTGAAATTTATCTTCTCGAGTAACTATCAAAGATTTACTTTGATATACCCAAATAATAGGATGGAAATATTTTCCAGAGTTATACTGAGTGATCACAAAGGATCTTGAACTTCTCTTCTCGAGTAACTATTAAAGATATACTTTGATATACCCACGTATATCAGATAACCATAAAGATTAAATCATACCCCTCTACAAGTATATATAAAGTGATCAGCTTCATTATACCCTATATTATACATAATATTTAAAATGCGCGCAATGGCCGAATATACAACCAAAAATTCTACCCCTTTTATAATAAAAGGTTGTTCTTCTCAGTCTTAGAATCAGAATTTGATTTAACAATGAAATACAATGATTTCAAAATCTAATCACTTCTCTTCTCTTCTCTTCTCGAACTTATCAAATTTACTTTCTTGATCTAGCCGAAATAATTGGCATCGATCTATCAATAATAATTGAATTCTCTTATCTTATCTTCTCTTCTTGAACTTAACAAGTTCTAACAAATATTTGTCTAGCCAGAACAATTGGCTAAGACATTTCTCAACATGATTCAATAATAGACATGAACTATCTGTACTATTTGCAATCACTAATAGTGTAAGACCCCGAAATTTATGAAATGAAAGTATTCAATTTTCTTATAATTATTATTTTATTTCGTAAATGGTTAAATTGATAAAAGATTAAAGTTAAGGGTGATATGTGAAAATTTTTGCAAAGTAAGCAAGTTGTTATAAAATATTCGTTTGGTCGGAGAATATTCTTTTTTGTAAAGGGGAAATATCCGCATGCTGACGACCACAATCATTGGTGGACCCCTAACGGAAGTATTGTCGTAGTAGAAAAGCACGTAATTATCTTTTTATAAAAATAACGACGAAAGTGTTACCGTTAAAACTGTTGAACTACTTCAGTAGTAAAAGTACGATGAATGGCGTGGTTGCATAGTAGTACACGGTATTAATTATTGATGCTTACGTGAAGTTACTCGATTTATACTCAATTATTGCTATAGTAATTCTTTGCATCATAACTCCCATATTATTGATTCAATTATTGTCACAGTATCATCTGCATAATATGTTATATTATTAAATCAATAATTGAGATGACAAAGTTATTCATATTATTATTTACAATATTGACAATGTCTAGAGTTTCATCAAGGAGAGGTTTGGTCACCTAATTGCACGCCATAATAAGGAGAAATCCTTATCGAAAAGCCCCCTCTTTCCTGGGAACGACCTGGTTGTTAAATATTATGAGTTATAATATTAATGATGAATAAGTTCGTGTTGATTAAAGATGAAATTAATAGTTCCATTGTGTTGGAATTATTAGTGTTAGTGAAAATCGATATTTATTTCGATAATAATTAATGTCTGGAGGTTATATTGACCAGTCGGATAATTAACCGAATAAATGAGCAATTAAATGTTATTAATTCATATGCTTATAACTATGTGTTCATATGTGTGTACTATTTATTCACATGATTTATTATTAGGGGAGTTGGTGCAAGATTGATAATACTTGCATGACTAAATTAAAAATGGAAGTATAGTTGAAAGTACTATACTATAATTAATTTTTTCACATGTTTAGAACTATTGAGTCACATGATTTACTATTGATTCACATGATTTACTATTAGGGGAGGTGGTGCAAGTTTGATAATACTTGCAGGACTAAATTAAAAATGAAAAAAAAGATGAAGGTATTATACTGTAATATTTCGAACCCCAAAATGTGCAATTATTGAAACTATATTTTTCTATAAATAGAAGCTCATTCTTCCTTCATTTCTCACCAATTCACTAAGTCTCACAAGAGCAATTATTATAGAGAGATATTATAGAGAGAAAGAAGAAGAGAAGTCTGCTACCTCACTATTCCAGTATCCAGTTTTCTTCTAAGGTAAGGGGTATTATTTCTTTCGTATTCATGAAGAGAGTTATTTCTTTCAATATTCGTAAGGGATGTGGAATAACCTGTCTACGCGGACTACCGCATGCATGGTGAATTCTTCTGTTATTCCATTATTTATTATTTTGTTGGAATAACCTGTCTATGTGGATTACCGCATGCATGGTGAATGATCCTTTGTATTCATTCCTTATTAAATTATGGAAATGATCTGTCTACGTAGATTACCGCATGACGGGCAAAAATCCATTTGCAGTTTCATATATTCTATTATACTCAGTTGGTTAAATTTTTTTCTTATATACTCCATGAAATTAGTAGAATATCCTGGATATTTGCACTTCATCTAGTATCTTTTCATGAAAATATTCTTCTGAGCATTCTTGAATTTTACTCCACAAAGCAGTATCATGTTGACAATTTGGACGTTATTGATTTCTGGAGAAATTAAATTATAAATCTTTAAAATTTATCCTTGAACTTGTTTTATTGAATTATTATGTCATTGTCATCATCCTCATGCTTATATTGTGATGAAAGTCATCTTTGGCTTACGTGCATAGATGGACTTGGTATGATTATGACCAGGGATTATTCGGTATAATCATGACCGTAATGTAACGAATGATGTGGTAAAAGTCCTCATTAGCCCGTAGTGCATTGATGGACAATTATGGGTATGTATGACTAGGAATTATTCGGTATAATCATGACCATTGATGATTACATGAATATCCTTGGCCGTGATGCAGGGATGATTCGATTTTATTTATTAAGCTGAGTCTCAGCGATAAAGTTGATGAATTTTTTTTTTAAATCATAGAAGATAGTAGATTTTATGCTCTACTTGACTCTTCTAATGGATTGCTTATTCCGTTGCAGTTGTTGATCTAAAACTTCTTGTCTATTATATTCTATCAGTTGTTATACTGTTGAAGGCTAAGGATAATTTATTCTGCATTATCTTGGTCATAATATTTCTTACTGGGCTAGTTGAGCTCACCCTTTTCTTTTATTGTTCTCTTCAGGAAATGAGAATATAGCTGGGACGAGTCGGGAAATGGAGTGATGGTCCAGGATAAGTGGCTTTAGTAGTCCTCACTGTTCTATGAAATAGTGTGATAATAATTGTAATGAGGACTCCATTGAGAGTGGATATTGTCTAGAAGGCAATATTCTTGTTTAAACTCTCAGCTATGTTTTGTCATATTGTACACGATAGTTGTATAATTAAGTTAGTATTTGATTTTGTACCATGTATTTGGCGACTCAAGATGGGTGATGTATACCTGTTTTGGAGGCATCACAAATAGATTCTACATATGTGAATATCCAATAACAATTACTCTACAAATATATATTCTCAGAATCACTAATTTATTTTGAATTAATAAACATGCACTAACTGCGAATAATCAACAATAAATTCTCAGACGTGGTCTAATCAGCAATAATTAACCACCATAATATTTGAACAAATATAACTCAAGGTTGAGTTAAGGAAACTTGTCTTCCGCGTTGATTACTGCTACACAATATACTTATCTGCGTTTGAAAGACCTATAATCACAATATCGACCTTACAATTAGCATAATAATTCACAACACACAATACTGTAATTTACAGTCAATACTTCTCCTAGACATATTACCACATAGTCACATCAGTGTTTATAACCTATATAAACACTTATCAAGTCTAACTAGTTCGGTCTGGTTGGACTTCGGTCTCATCTCGGTGTACTGGTCATCCTATCCGATAATTAATACATTTATTGTCAATTAAACTTGGTCTCTAAGCTCCAATATTATTTAGATAAGTCAAATATCATTTATAAGATTTTTCAGAAGCTTTTAATAATTTTCTAACAATTATTATAATTTATAATAATTTTTCAAACACCAGAATCATTTTTAAATGATTTAAATACTGTTTAATCCCATCATCATTAATATTTAATAATATTAAAATATTAATGATTTATTTGTCAAAATATTAAATTTATTAATAATAACTTAAAATACTTTTAAATTATCAATATTCTACTTAAATGATTTTTAAAATAAATAAAAATTATTTTTAAACCATCACCATTAATATTTAAATATTAAAGAATTTATCATAAAAATATTAAAAGTCATTAATTATAACTTAAAATATTTTTAAATTATTTTCTCATTTTTAAATGATTTTTAAATCAATAAAATCATTTTTCTATCATTTATTTAATATAATATTTGAATAAATCTAATATCATTACTATTATTTATTAATGAGAATTCTCCAAAAATATTAAAAATTATATTTTATAATTCAAAATATTTTAAACACTTTATTCTTCCTTAAAATGATTTTCATAATATTAAAGTCATTTTTAATTAATTTATTTAATATAATAATTAAATAAATTTAATATCATTAATATTAAATTATTAATGATAATTCTCTAAAATTATTAAAAGTTATATTTTATAACTCAAAATATTTTTAAACACTTTATTCTTATTTAAAATAATTTTTATAATATTAAAATCATTTTCTCTAATTTATTTAATACACTAATTAAATAAATTAAATATCCTTAATATTCAAATAATTATAAATATTAATGGAAAAAAATCCCAAATAATTAAAAGTTATTTTTCATAATTTAAAATAATTTTTAAAACCATTTTTTATAATTTTTAGAATTTATTTTCTTTTTTTAATTAATTTCCAAAAAATCAAAATTAAAAATATTAGAAACCATACGCTATAGCCTATAACGACACTAAGCGTCGCTGTTGGTGTTCTTGAGCCTCAAGAACACTGACAGTTCAGTTAGCAAGGGTCAACGTTTGACCGCTTATAATTATCAGTGTAATTCGTTTCTAGGCTAGCTTGAACCTTGATCGTGTAGTTAAAATGTAACACTACAATAACCAACCATCATCTAGGTCATACAACAAACACACAAGGAGATCTGATCTCCCAAAGTCGTTGTCAGACAGCTTCTGGGTTTTCTGGGTAACCCAGAAACCCAACAGCTTTGAGGGTCCATTTTGGGGCTCGATTAATATAGTGTTCTGGTCATAATTCATGTGGCCTCATGGTTCCAATATGTAGTCCTTATGTGACGCCCCCAAATTCAGACCTCCACTTGGTCACTCGAATTCGGTTCATCACGTGCTCAAAGTATTACCATAATAACTAAAATCATACATTCACAACGGAAAATCTAAATTAGAATAATATACAATAATTAAGACCTACAGTACTTAATAGATTACATAATAGTATCGAATAAAGACCTATTACATAATCCTACTTACGTTTAAACATAGTCTGCAAATAGTCTTAACATAACATAATAGTTTTTAAACATAAAGGAACAAGCTAGTCGGTAGCCTTGCCCTTGCCCTTGTCTGTTCCAGAGACACCTCCATGTTCCTCCTTAACTGAAAAGTTTTAAATAAGCAAGGATGAGCACAAATTGCCCAGCAAATAAATACAACAAGGGTGTAGGATATAATATCACAAGGTTTGAAATATCGAAGTGTCATTTTTAGGATAGTTCAAAGTGTCAAAAAATCATCATGGATAAGGAATATCAACAATTCTTGGAATAAGAACGACAATTCAATATAAATCAACAGATATATATGAATTTAACGACTAACAATGTATCCAACTGGATAAACAATTTGTACTGAACAGTCACTAAGGACAATTGAACTTCCACTAGAGTTACCAATATTAAACTGATAACCAAAAATATCAAGTACTATAGATGATCAGTTTACAATACTTTACGTTATGCATAACACCACAATAATATTTATTCATGTGTTGGGGTTTCCAACAACATACTCCCCTTACCAAAAGGGTTGTCCAACTCAGTTTTTCGAGATTTCCGCACCAATCAATTGGTTTGGACAACTTTTGTGAGATCCCAGATTTTATGAATAAAGATTTAAATTTCTCAAAATATTTTTTTTTGAATATTATGGTGTGGATTTGATATAATGTTATAGTTGTGGGTAATATTTATAAATTTTACAAAGTAAGCAAGTTGTTATATAATATTCGATTGGTCGGGGAATATTCGTTTTAACAGGGAATATTCATACGACGGCACAATCATTGGTGGACCCCACAATGGATGTATTGTCGTAGAAAGAAAACGACAAAATTATCTTTTTATAAAAATAACGACAAAAGTTTTACCGTTAAAACTGTTGAACTACCCGGTAGTAAAAGTACAGTAATACGCGTGGTTGCATAGTAGCACACGGTATTGATTATTGATGCTTACGTAAGAAGTCACTCAGTTATACTCAATTATTGCTACAGTAATTGCTGCATCATATCTCTCATATTATTGATTCAATTATTGTCACAGTATCATCTGTATAATATGTTATATTATTAAATCAATAATTAAGATGACAAAGTTATTCATATTATTATTTGAAATATTGACAATGTCTAGAAGGTTTGTCAATGAGAGGTTTGGTCATCTAATTGCGCGCCAATAAGGAGAAATCCTTATCGGAAAGCCCCCTCTTTCCTGGGAACGACCTGGTTATTAAATATTGTGAATTATAATATTAATGATGAATAAGTTCGTGTTGATTAAAGATGAAATTGATAGTTCCATTGTGTTAGAATTATTAGTGTTAGTGGAAATCAACATTTATTTCGATAATAATTGATGTCTGAAGGTTATATTGACCAATCGGGTAATTAACCGAATAAATGAGCAATTAATTGCTATTAATTCACATGATTATAACTATTTGTTCACATGTGTGTACTATTGATTCACATTCTTGTACTATTAGGGGAGTTGGTGCAAGATTGATAATACTTGCATGACTAAGTTAAAAATGGAGGTATAGATGGAGGTACTATACTGTAATTCGTATTTTCACATGTCTAGAACTATTGATTCACATGATTTACTATTGATTCACATTATTTACTATTAGGGGGGGGTGGTGGAAGTTTGATAATACTTGCAGGACTAAATTAAAAATGAAGAAAAAGATGAAGGTATTATACTGTAATATTTTGAGCCCCAAAATGTGCAATTATTGAAACTATATTTTCCTATAAATAGAAGCTCATTCTTCCTTCATTTCTCACCAATTCACTAAAGCTATAGAGCAATTATTATAGAGAGAAATTATAGAGAGAAAGAAGAAGAGAAGTCTGCTACATCACTATTCTAGTATCCAGTTTTCTTCTAAGGTAAGGGGTATTATTTCTTTCGTATTCACGAAGAGAGCTTCTGTTATTCCATTCTTTATCATTATGTTGGAATAACCTGTCTATGCGAAGTACTGCATACATGGTTAAATTCTTCTATTATTCCATTCTTTATTATTATGTTGGAAATAACCTGTATATGCAAAGTACCGCATACATGGTGAAATTCTTCTGTTATTCCATTCTTTATTATTCTGTTAGAATATTCTGTCTATGCGGATTACGCATGACCTGGTTCCGTTCTTTATTATTCTGTTGGAATATCTGTTTGTCGCGTATTACGTATGACTGGTTCCATTATTTATTATTACATTGGAATAAACTTGCTATGCGATCTATCGCATGCTGGTGAATTGTTGTTATTCCATTCTTTATTATTACTCGTTGGAATATCATGCCTATGCGAATTTCGCATGACCTGGTTCCATTCTTTATTATTCTGTTGGAAATAACTCTTCTGTGCGGTCTATCGCATACATGGTGAAATTCTTCTGTTATTCCATTCTTTATTATTCTGTTGGAATAACATGTCTATGTGGATTACCACATGCATGGTGAATGATCCTTTGTATTCATTCCTTATTAAATTATGAAAATGATCTGTCTACGTGGATTATCGCATAGCGGGCGAAAATCCATTTGCAGTTTCATATATTCTATTATACTCAGTTGGTTAAAGTTTTGGCTTCTATACTCCATTAAATTAGTAGAATATCCTGGATATTTACGCTTCATCGAGTATATTTTCATGGAAATATTTTTCTGAACATTCTTGAATTTTACTCCACAAAGCAGTATCATGTTGACAATTTGGACGTTTTTGAGTTCATGATAAATTAACTTATAAATCTTTAAAATTTAATTCTTGAACTTGTTTTATTGAATTATTATGTCATTGTCATCATCCTCATGTTTATATTATGTTGAAAGTCATTTGTGGCCTATAGTGCATAGATGGACTTGGTATGATTATGACCAGGGATTATTCGGTATAGTCATGACCGTAATGTTACAAATGATGTGGTAAAAGTCCTCATTGGCCCGTAGTGCATTGATGGACAGTTGATGGAATGATCATGACCATTAATGAATACACGAATATCCTTGGCCCGTAGTGCATGGATAATTTGTGGTCGTGATACTAAAGAATATCATTGGCCGTAGTGCAGGGGTGATTCGATGATGTGGATTATTTATTCAGCTGAGTCTTAGCGATAAAAGTGATGAAAAACCTTTTAAATCATAGAAGATAGTAGATTTTATTCTCTACTTGACTCTTCTAATGGATTGCTTGTTTATTTCTGATTAAACTTGATGTTTGCTATATTGTATCGGTTTAACATTTGTTGTAGGCTAACGATAATTTATTACGCATTATCTTAGTCATAATATTTCTTACTGGGCTAGTTGAGCTCACCCTTTTGCTTTCATTGTTCTCTTCAGGAAATGAGAATATAGCTGGGACTAGTCGGAGAACGGAGTGACGGTCCAGATGGTAGCATTAGTAGTCCTCACTATTCTGTTAAATAGTGTGATAATAAATGTAATGAGGACTCCATTGAGTGTGGATATTGTCTAGATGACAATATTTGTATTAAAACTCACATCATATGTTTTGTCGTATTTTACACGACAGTTGTATCATTAAGTTTTTATTTGTATTTTGTACCATGTATTTGGCGACTCAAGATGGGTGATGTATACCTATTTTGGGGGCGTCACAGCTTTTATAAACATGCATATAGTCTTAGCCGAATCAAATGGCATCGACTCTTTCACCATATTCAAGAACAATACTAAGTTCAATATGAATAATAACTTTCATAAGGGTTTAAGCATGTTAGCTCATTTGAACGAGAAAGTAATATAACTTGTATTTAAATAGATAAGTTTACGGTATTCGTTGAATAAAGAATGCAATTATACTTGCACAATAAGAGTAGGGTTCAAATACTTGCTCAATATAAATTTGTAGTTTATCCACGTTAATAACTCAACACTTTCGAATCCTATTTATAGCGTATTATATGATCAAGATATTCATTAGCTAACACGGTCTTTAAACAAGCTTGACATGATTCAAGTATGTACATATGGTATAAAAATCAGTTTATAAGTCATCACAAATACAACGACGTCATGATTGCTAAATTTCTTGAAGACATTCTTCAGACTTAACATTTGGAAGTTATGTTCAACATTTTTCTTTATCACATAACATGCTTCTTAACATATTATATAGCTTATTGGTCATATAAGATAAGTTAAAGTAATCCTATAGGGATGCTTCAACATCAGTTTCAAAAACAGAATGCATAACTTCGAGGTTCGAGATCGGTAATTTTGCTTGTACGTGGCTAAGCTTTAGGGCCGTAGCAATTGCTATTGTCATCCTACGACCAATAAAACTCAATTTGCTACCTTGTGGTCTCTGTCCGGTCTTGAACACACAATCATACATAATGTATTTTGATATGTTAAGGGTCCTTTCATGCTTATCAAGTAAATCTAGGTTCCCTCTTTATCAGGGGTGATCATTCGGTTATAACCGAACCGAATAAAGTTATTCGGTTATATAGAATAATCGAAATATTCTAATTTCAATATAGAACTAATAACCAATTTTGGTAATAACCTGAATAATAGAATAATAGAATCTTTGAATTATCGAATTATCAATTATAAATTCGGTAATTGAAGTAATAATCTTAATTTCTGCTATAAAAAATAACACCCAAAATTATGATTCCAAAAATGCCCAAATCGACTACGATGTTATCCATACCAAAACAAAGGACGGAGAAAATGGGTGTACCACACGGTTAACCTAAAGATTGTCTGCATAAGCTTTGAGGTCTTCTTTGGAGTTGTGGTGGGTTTGTGAGCATGTGAGTGAAGGTGAGGGGGAGAAATGGGTGCGGGAGGAGGGCCGTGGGTGTGGTGGAGGCCGGGTGGCGGTGGGTGTGGAGGAGCGGACCGGTGGAGACTTTTTCATGATCGGTATGGGGTTTGATTTTGAAGATGACTATGTTCAATGATTTAGAGAATTGGAGAATGGAGATCTCGAGAAGTGCAGGCGCAAAACCTTCAAGCTAGTGGCTACTTTATTAAAAGGAGCTTTATGATGTAAAGTAGACCATAAGTAGTCAGTAGAGGTAGAGCAGTTTTATTTAGTAAAGTATACAACTATACAAGTAGTGCATAATTAAGGCTTTGTTCGGTTATAATGTTGTTTCAACTTTGCAAAGATTTATTTGGTTATTTGGTTAAACCAAATAACCCAAAAGTAAAACCCATACAAACTAACCGAAAACCGTAAATAATTTCGGATATAACCGAAATGTTAAAAATAACCGAATTATCAGAAAATTTCGGTTAAATTATTTCGGTTCGGTTCGGTAATTCGGTTATATCTATTTTTTGCTCAGACCTACTCTTTATGATACATTTCTAATTTAAACATTTCAACAAGTTAAGGCCATTCAAGGTCATGAACTCACAAAGTCTATCATGCTTGCTCTCTAAACATTTAAGATAGTCACAAAGTTCATATTAGGCATGCTTATGAGTATTCATAACGTATATGTGAAACTAACACCACTTTAGTTGAAGATAGGCTTCGTTCATGATTTTCTTGAAATATGACACACATGCACGGTATATATACGTTTATGCTACATAAGTGAGTTTAAGAGTGTCATCAAACATGATCGCAAATGTCAAATTCTAGTCCTCATAGTAGCTTGACAATATTCACATTCAATGCTTACTAGTAGGTTCAACATGTTCATGCTTGCTTATTAACCTAATAAACACCATCTAAAGGTTTATTCATGCATTTCTAGGTCATACTAACATGCTTCCAAAGTCAGAATATAAATCATGTAGAAATCATACATGTTAGCTCACTAGGCTAAGCTTTTCTTGAAAATATTTTTAACACAAAGCTTAATAAGTTTGATCATGCTCAAAGGAACTACGTACACTATAACATGCTCATTTAAGTGTAAAATCAGTCATGTATAGCTTACTAGGTTCACAATTTGCAAAACACGATCTCTAACATAGTTTATTTTCAAAACTTAAAGTCCAAATCTCCATTTAAACTATATGCCTTCATTAATCATGCAAGTATATTAAAACATGCCCAACTTAGATTCATATACTTATATATACACTCTAATCATGCTTTCATGCTAGTTTAAGCCATAATGGTTGATCAACACATAGCATATTTCAAAAAATGAAGTTCAAATCGATCATAAAGAATAGGCAGGTAGCTATCTTTGCGCCTCCAAGATAATATGGCGGAAATTGCGCCATGCCTTGTTCGAACCAGGAACAGTGAACCTCGGCAACTGCTCATCCCAAACACATAATTTACTCACGAATTCACTCTTAAACACTCATGTATCACTTGCAACATGCTTATATGATCATATAACATCTATATAAACCATACCCAACCTCATTAACATCTATCTTCATGAATTCAAGAATTTGAATTTTAAGAACTCAAGAACTCTGTTTAACAGAAACGGAAATGGAAAGCAAGGAATGGAATTATACCTTCGTAATGTGCAATGAATTTGCTCAAACTGAACTCTCAAGCTCTTAGAATGCTCTCACTCTACTACTTAGCAATTTATCAGACAACTCAAGCAACATAGAGAATGAAGGGAAGTGTTCATTTTATAGAAAATTCATTGACCATGCCAAGCCATTATCCAAGAAATCAAACTAAAGGATGGAAGAATTGCATTAAGGCTAATAAGAAGTTGGTAATTAGTTGTTGGTTTGCATCATGACCACCACTCCTCCCATGATCATTGGCTAGAAAGCTTGGAAGAAAAATGAAGAACATAGGCCTTAGCCTTTTGCTCTTACACGTGACTGAGAATTTGGAAGTGAACGGGACTCTCAATTTGGGACAATCCAATATAATTTAGCATTCTTGTATACTCCTACAAATCCTCACTCTTATGTTATATTTTAATACACATCTCAACCATATTTTATAACCTAATGTCACAATATGACTTAACATCTCAAGGTAGTAGATGTTATGCAACATACATATAATTCATGTACATTTTATCACACTGGTACATTTTATTAAAATGATAGTCTACAATATGCTCATGTTATATTATTTTAATACATACCCACATACATTTTGTCACATAGATAATGTATTTATAACATATAGTTTCAATATATTTACTCACATTGCCCCATACAATATAGTTTTGTAAGACTTAATATATAGCCACATAAATGTCACACTGCACTATATAGTATGGTTGTATATGCTCATATGCACATAACTGTCAATATAATATTATTATATTAATAACTTACTTATTTATGTTAAATAAATAAATTATGCACTTTCTTACTTAATTAACACCAATATTAATTAATCCAACCATTGATTAATGTATTTATGGATTTCCATAATCATTATTCATCTTTATAATATATTGCAAATAATAGTAATCACACATTATTAGTTGATTACTAAAAATTCAATATTCTACCACAACCATCATCACCAATTAATTAATATAACAGTTAACAATTAATATTACTTAATTACGCACTTTATTTCATAGTTTATTAATGTCCCACACATCACATAATTGTTTTATTAAATTTTCCGAAGTAGAAGAATTAATTTTTCTCCCATCGACCCTTTGGCGCAATTGCTTGATTTATCTTCTTCAGGACGGCCCTGCAAATGTTTTCCGTGCCAAGATTGGTTTAGCTTAAGCCAGTGTCAACCCCTATCGCCATACTCGTCCTACACGACATGAATTAATGTCCACAAGAGAGTTACTACGAGTCTACGAGTGTATTGATTACTTATATGAAGTCATCTTATCAACATGATTAATCTTCTTAATCCTCGTTTTAATCTATTTAATGGATTTCCTCTTTTCACATTATGCCACACAAGGCATTTCACAATCCTCATTGTCACTTCACACATCTTAATACGCATTGATCTAATACGAATTAATTGAATTAACCAACTCACAAAATAATAACACTTTTATTGACAAAAATTTTATTTCCATTAATATATTCATTTAATAATACATGGAAATTCTTGGGTATTACACCTTATGTCAAGGAACAAATACATAACATGCTCTCAGTCCAACAATAACAGAATCACAATTTATGACTCGGTCAAAGCTTGTCAGACGGCCTGTTATTATAGTTTCTAGAAATCCCAGAAACGTGATCCGTGTTCATCTGACCTATTTTGACCACTTATTACAATCGATCTGTTGATGTTTTAAAGGATCTTAAGGCATGGGTCTACAGTCTAGACAACAGGCTACAAATATGTTACAACAACATCAACAAACAACATCATGCCTGACATATCTGGACGTTACAAAAACTTGTCAGACCCGGTTACATGATTTCTGGGTTACCCAAAAATCAGTCGGTCAAGCTCGGTCAACGGGGTTTGACCGTTAATAACTTATGATCTAGACATGTAATCGCTGTGATTCGACTTCCAGATCAAAGAACACATATCAAACTACAGATCTAAAACATAAAATATCAAAAGGCATGAACAATCAAGAATCTAGAGCCACTGTCATTGCTTGTCAGACCACTATGAATGTTCTTGAGCAGTTTTTGAAAAACACCATTTTAAAGCATTTTGATGTTATGGATCTATTATAGATCATCATAAAACATCCTTTAGCAAGATTCTAAACACATAAACACATATTCTAACTAAGCATGCAAGATCAAAATAGGTTTAGGGTTTTATACCTTCTAGTTAAATATTTGATCTTTGTTCTCCAAATCTGATCTAGGTGTTCTAAGAGGTTAAAGAGTGACTGAATTACTTGTTAAATTCGGAGGTTGAGTGAGAGAGAGAGAGTGTGAGTTGAGTGTTTGAGTGCAAATGACCAACTTTGTGGACTTTCTCTCTCTTAAATCTATATATATTTAGATGCAATGTATAGATCTGATGAATTGGACTGATTTTGCTAGAATTAATAAGTCACAAAGTCAAATTAGTTGGTGAACAACTAAAGGTCTTAGAAAATTCTACAAGTCACCAATTAAAGAAATGAAAAAGGACATTTTGGGCATTTGCAATATAATTTTAATGGCATTCTTGACTTTTGTCCAAACCCTTAGGGTTTAACCCTAAGGTTCTAACCCTTTAGGTTTTTACAACTTTAGTTTCTAGAATTTTCTAATTAGGGTTTTAATTAGAAATAAGATTTAAAATTTATAATTAGGGTTTCCTAATCATATTAAAGTTTTATAATCACATTAGGGCTTGCTAATTAGGATTAGGGTTTAGGATTCTCAAATTTAAAATTAGGGTTTCCCGGCATACGATTAGGGTTTCTAACTGTGCGTTAGGGTTTCTAATCCCTTATTAGGGTTTATAAATTTGAAACCTTATCCGATCAATCATTGATCAAAAATTCTAAACACATACTCATCAATACAATAATTTTAATTGTTTTTTCTATCGAATCCCTATCTGGACTTAGGGTTAGAGTTTTTATTCTCTGTTAAGCACAACTCTACTCTTATTTGTCAGTCAATACACAAATTGACTATATCACAAGACTCGAATCACAGATACACAGTACAATATTAACAGTCAATATCAATATTAAATAAAAAAAATTATTCGTAAAATTTTGGATTATTCAAAATCCCGGGTTATCACATTCTCCCCTCCTTATAAGGATTCCATCCTCGGAATCACCGCTTTCCTATCCTCTACAATCTTTTAAAGTTGTATCATCAATTCATTCTTATCAACACAATACTAATTTGTGTCTCAAATTCTAACCTGTGACTTGGATCTATAAAAGAAAACAATTCACAACAATATCTAACTCGTATTTCTCGCGTACTTTAATTTCTAACCGAACTCGTTACCTGTCGCCTTTTCATGGGCAGCTGCTGCATTTGGAACTATCATGCTAAAAGTGAATGATGTTGGTCTTCCCTGTTGAGCTGATTCTTTGATCCATATTGTTCCTATGCTGGTTCTCTTATTCACCCTCTTCTTTGGGTAATCACGCAATAGATAATCAATTGATCCACACGCAAAACAACCTTGTGTCTTCTTTGGAATGGGACACTCGGGAGACATGTGTCCCTCATAGCCACAGTTGTAACAGACTCCTTTTTTCTTCAAACAACCTCCTTGATGACGCTTCCCGCAAACTACACACGGCGTACCCTTCCTCCAACTCTATTTTGGATTATTTCCTAAATTAACATTATCATCCCTCTTAAGTTTATTAAAATCAGTGCCTCCATTACCACCTATCATATTATTTCCTTCAGCCTCCTTTCTTTGTTCTTGACTATTCTTTAACACAGCTTCCATTTCTCCCTCAACGATAATGGCTTTTTCCAATAAAGTTGAAAATGAATTAATTTGTAGCACATCTAACTTCTCGAGTACCAATGATTTCAATCCATTCCTAAAACATCGTGCTTTCAGTTCCTCAGTGTCCACTTAATGTGGAACGAATTTAGCTATTTCGTTAAACTTGACAAAATATTCTGTCACTGTCATATTTTTTTGCTTCAGATTCAAAAATTGTTCTTCCATATTTTCCTTTAGACTTCCCTTCCTTGGCGGCATTATCTGATAAAAATCTTACATTAATTCTCTTTCTCTACACAAATTCTTATTAACCACACAATAAGAATTTAATACATAGTACATTTAGCACTTAACACATAGCATTATCCCTTTTTAAATAATATCAGGATTAACAACACAACTTTAAACAAAAGTTTAATTCTCCGACTTTAAACAAAAAGTCGTAATTCTCCATTCACACATAACTATTCCCAGTTCATCAAACTTACCACACCTAGGGGTTCAAAAACTTGCCACAATTATATGAGTTTATGAACTTATCCTAGTCAGACCTTTGGAGTCCATTCGTTGAGGGGTTCAAAACATTTCATATAATTATGAGTCATGAACTTACCATAAGTATGAGTTGTAAGAACTCACAAATTAATCTTAATCTTATATTCATATAGAAAATAAAGATTTCATTCATACAAACATATATATTTACATATGTTCACACACTAGCAAAAGATACTATCGCTTAAACTTAAGCTATCTACCGTCCACTCCCTTCACCAGTCTTCTTCTTGCTGGGACACTTGTTGAATCCGTGACCCGTTCTTCCCCATGAAAAACACTTTCTCATATTCGGCTTAGGACAATGTAGGGAAATATGTCCT
The DNA here is from genome assembly GCA_020205605.1 of Panax ginseng. NCBI lineage: Eukaryota > Viridiplantae > Streptophyta > Magnoliopsida > Apiales > Araliaceae > Panax > Panax ginseng. Next base: position 97,268,261 of record CM035131.1, read on the forward strand.
TCCTGCTTATAATTGAAGAACACGTTCTTCCGCATCATGCATTCTCCCACGTGAGTCTTTCCACACTTGCTACAGACTTGCTTCTTATTCGAGTTTGAATTTTTAGAGTTATCACTGTTGTTGTCCCTCTTTCTTTTATTCTTTCCCTTCAACTTGATTGTTCCTTCAAACGATCCACTACCTTCAGTCTTCATCCTTTCCACCTGCACCTTCAGCTCGTTCTATTCTTCGGTCATTTCGCGTAACGCTTGCTTCATCTTACACAACTCCTCCCAGAGAAATACTTTATTCCGGAGTTCTTGGACTTCTGGAGATTCTTGATCTTTCTCTCCAATTTTAGTCTTATTCCCTTTCTCCACCTTAGCTTCTTTGGACTCATCCTCCTCATCACCATTAAGATACATCTCGGGATAATCATCATGATCACTCCACAAATTAACCATATGTTCATCTTCTCCCACTTTTTCCACTAACTCGTTTTGTGTTGGCACCTAGGCTACTGGCACTGGTGCGACAGTCGCTAGCATCTCCGTACTCATTTTGTCTTCTCCAGACATCCTACTATCAATTTAAATAACTTGATTAATACTTCACTAGTACAAACTTCTCACACTATGTGTCCACATATCTCACTATTAATGCGCTTTGACAGTCCCTCACTTAGTACTCTAAATGAGTATTCTAGCTCGCTTATGGTTATAATCCTAGGGTTTCCCCACCCCACTTAAGGTTTATAACCTACAACTTTGATACCAACCTGGGACACCCCCAAATCCGGGTTACCTGACCCCCGAGTTTGGTGCTCACAATCCACAATATAATTAACATCTAACTACTCATTCATTGATGAATAGAATATTACACCACATTAACTGATATAGTTAATATATTTGTCCCAGGTTATCTAACCTTAACATTACAAACATACCCCTTTAGATATACAAAAAGAGTTTACAAACATAACATAATAATAATGTTCATAATAACTACGTTATCACAATGCCTTTGCCTTTGTCCTTCATAGCACCTCCTGCCACCTCGTCCCTAGCTGAAAAGTTTTTTTTAGCAAGGGTGAGCAACAAATTTACCCCGCAAGTTAAGATATACAATGAATGTATAAGAATCAAGAATAACATACTATCTATTTTGATAGAATAACAACAAAGTTCGGGGAGGTTTGAAATAGCTGAACTATTTGTTCTTCTCTAACCAATCTTCTCACAATCTATGCAACACAATAGTTCAATAATGAAAGGGTACAACACTTTCAAAGTTTCTACGTTATTCGATTGAATAATAATTTAGAAGAATTCTCCAAAGTTTAAGCTGAATGATCTCAAATGATCTTGAAATTTATCTTCTCGAGTAACTATCAAAGATTTACTTTGATATACCCAAATAATAGGATGGAAATATTTTCCAGAGTTATATTGAGTGATCACAAAGGATCTTGAACTTCACTTCTCGAGTAACTATCAAAGATTTACTTTGATATACCCAGGTGTATCAGATAACCATAAAGATTAAATCATACCCCTCTGTAAGTATATAAAGTGATCAGCTTCATTATACCCTATTTATACATAATATTTAAAATGCGCGCAATGGCCGAATATACGACCAAAAATTCTATCCCTTTTATAATAAAAGGTTGTTCTTCTCAGTCTTAGAATCAGAATTTGATTTAACAATGAAATACAATGATTTCAAAATCTAATCACTTCTCTACTCTTCTCGAACTTATCAAATTTACTTTCTTGATCTAATCAAAATAATTGGCATCGACCTATCAATAATAATTGAATTCTCTTATCTTATCTTATCTTCTCGAACTTAATAAGTTTTAACAAATATTTGTCTAGCCAAAACAATTGGCTAAGACATTTCTCAACATGATTCAACAATAGACAAAAATTATCTGTACTATTTACAATCACTAATAGATTCTACGGATGTGAATATCCAATAACAAATACTCTACAAATATATATTCTCAGAATCACTAATTCATTTTGAATTAATAAACATGCACTAACTGCGAATAATCAACAATAAATTCTCAGACGTGGTCTAATTAGCAATAATTAACCACCATAATATTTGAACAAATATAACTCAAGGTTGAGTTAAGGAAACTTGCCTTCCGCGTTGATTACTGCTACACAATATACTTATCTGCGTTTGAAAGACCTATAATCACAATATCGGTCTTATAATTAGCACAATAATTCATAACACACAATACTGTAATCTACAGTCAAAACTTCTCCTAGACACATTACCATATAGTCACATCAGTGTTTATAACCTATATAAACACTTATCAAGTCTAACTAGTTTATTTACAGTTGGACTTGGTCTCATCTCTTGTCATCGCCATCATATCCCAAATAATTAACACATTTATTGTCAATTAAACTTGGTCTCTAAGTTTCAATATTATTTAGATAAGTCAAATATCATTTATAAGATTTTTCAGAAGCTTTTAATAATTTTCTAACAATTATTATAATTTATAATAATTTTTCAAACACCAAAATTATTTTTAAATGATTTAAATCTTGTTTAATCCCATCATCATTAATATTTAATAATATTAAAATATTAATAATTTATTTGTCAAAATATTAAAGTTATTAGTAATAACTTAAAATACTTTTAAATTATCAATATTCTACTTAAATGATTTTTAAAATAAATAAAAATCATTTTAAACCATCACCATTAATATTTAAATATTAATGAATTTATCATAAAAATATTAAAAGTCATTAATTATAACTTAAAATATTTTTAAATCATTTTCTCATTTTAAATAATTTTTAAATCAATAAAATCATTTTTCTATCATTTATTTAATATAATATTTAAATAAATCTAATATCATTAATATTAATTTATTAATGAGAATTCTCCAAAAATATTGAAAATTATATTTTATAATTCAAAATATTTTAAAACACTTTATTCTTCCTTAAAATGATTTTCATAATATTAAAGTCATTTTTAATTCATTTGTTTAATATAATAATTAAATAAATATAATATCATTAATATTAAATTATTAATGATAATTCTCTAAAATTATTAAAAGTTATATTTTATAACTCAAAATATTTTTAAACACTTTATTCTTATTTAAAATAATTTTTATAATATTAAAATCATTTTTCTCTAATTTATTTAATACACTAATTAAATAAATTAAATATCCTTAATATTCAAATAATTATAAATATTAATGGAAAAAATCCCAAATAATTAAAAGTTATTTTTCATAATTTAAAATAATTTTTAAAACCATTTTTTGTAATTTTTAGAATTTATTTTCTTTTTTTAATTAATTTCCAGAAAATCAGAATTAAAAATATTAGAAACCATACGCTATAGCCTATAGCGACACTAAGCGTCGTTGTTGGTGTTCTTGAGCCTCAAGAACACTGACAGTTCAGTTAGCAAGGGTCAACGTTTGACCGCTTATAATTATCAGTGTAATTCGTTTCTGGGCTAGCTTGAACCTTGATCGTGTAGTTAAACTGTAACACTATGATAACCAACCATCATCTAGGTCATACAACAAACACACAAGGAGATCTGATCTCCCAAAGTCATTGTCAGACAGCTTCTAGGTTTTCTGGAAAACAAAGAAACCCAACAGCTTCGAGGGTCCATTTTGGGCCTCGATTAATATAGTGTTCTGGTCATGATTCATGTGGTCTCATGGTTCCAATATGTAGTCCTTATGTCAAGGAACAAATACATAACATGCTCTCAGTCCAACAATAACAGAAACATAATTTATGACTCGGTCAAAGCTTTTCAAACGGCCTGTTCTTATGGTTTCTGGAAGTCCCAGAAACGTGATCCGTGTTTGACTGGCCTATTTTGACCACTTATTACACTCGATCTGTTGATGTTTTAAATGATCTTAAGGCATGGGTCTTGTGACACCCCCAATTCTAGGTACTTCATTCCCACAAGATTTGGTGCTCACTATCCATACATTCATACTATCTACCCAAATAAATATTATTTAAATCATAAATCCTTCCCTTAAATAGGGTTACATTTATAAATTCAAAAATAATCCCAGGTTATCCAACCTTTAAACATCATTCAAGTGCGGAAATAATGTAAGACCCCAACTTTTATGAATAAAGATTAATTTTCTATAAATATTATTTTTGAATATTAGGGAATAAATTTGATATAATGTTATAGTTGTGGGTAAGATTTATAAATTTTACAAAATGCGCAAGTTGTTATATAATATTTAATTGGTTGGGGAATATTAAATGACGACAGCAAGAATCATTGGTGGACCCTATTAACGGAATTATTGCCGGATTGAGAAAACGACAAAAATATTTTATTGAAAATAACGGCGGAAGTTTTACTTAATTATATTGTTGAAACACCGGTGTTAAAAGTACAGAATACGCTGGTTGGTTGCATAGTAGCACACAAGATTGATTATTAATGCTTACGTGAGAAGTCACTCGGTTTTGTTCAATTATTGTTATAGTAATTCTTCGTGATAGTATCTCACGTTATTTGATTCAATTATTGTCAATATTTTGTATATTTTTTTAAATCAATAATTGAGATGACAGAGTTATTAATATTATTATTTGCAATATTAACGATATCTAGAAGTTCTGCCAAGGAGAGATTTGGTCACCTAATTACGCGCCAATAGGGAGAAATATTTATTGGAAAGCCCCTTCTTTCCTGGAACGACCTGGTCAATTAATATTGTGAATTATAATAATGATGATAAATGTTGTTAAAAATATTGAGAGGTTTTTATGAAGTAGTTGTTGTAAATTTTACTTGTTATTTGGACCCCACATTTACTTATTTTTCAAAACTGTAGGTAGATGATATCTCAGTTTTGTTTATATATATATATTATATAAGTTATTATTATTATATTATATATATATATATATAAGTGCATGTGTGTGACTAGTGGAATATATATATATATATATATATATATATATATATATATATATATAGTTTGAATTATTATTGTGGGAAGATGATCTTGGAATGCATCCCGTGAATTTATTATGAGCATGCGTATATATATATAATATATATTATAATTTATTTAAAAGTTATGTTTTATTAGAATATTTTATGGACTATCCGATTAAAAGTAAATTAATCTGGACCGTTCATGAATTAGTTACTATGCAGTCTGTGACGCCCCCAAAATAGGTCCAATCCATCCAACCTATTCTGAGTCAACAAATACATGGTACAGAAAACAACTACAACTTTATTACTACAATTGTCGTGCAAAATACAACAACACATATACTGTGAGTTTTAATACCAACTGTGACTCATTTCCCAACTATGAACAACACCTCACAGTGATACCTTACATAAAAGTACAATCTAGAACTGTTTTAAAAATTAAAATCTTTGGGAAGTGCTCAAAGAAATCTTCGTACATAGGAGGCCATGAATCTGAGTTATGATAGATATCATATGTCCAGAGAATTATCCTTGGTTGATCCAATAGACCCCAAAGAAAAATGAAAAGATTACTATCATGTTCCTTCCAATGGTGAGTCTTCTCTTGACATATAACTATCTCCACCGTCTGCGATTGAACATTATGTTTCAACCCAACTCCAAGATCATATAGGTAGTGATCGTAGATATACTCAGCAAGTAGATGTGCACAACCCTTTCTTATGATAACACGAGATTGTATGTTATTAGACATCTTGGATGATAGTGACAAAACACCCTTCCAAAGTTGGGTTCGCCTCACCCTATTCGGTTCACCAAAATTAAATATCAAATGACGTATAAAATACGACACATTTATCTAAAGTTCTCAATAAAATTATTTTCATACTATTTAGAGAGAACCTCAACAGCTATAGACCACCGTTCTATTCTCATGTTATCCCCGCTTGACCCAGCTACACTCTTATTACCTGAAAGGAATTATGAAGCAAAAGGGTGAGCACAACTAGCTCAGTAAAGAATATCATGACTAAAGATAATTAAATTATCAATATCCTTCATCAGTAATAAATCAGAGATTTAGAACATATGGTAGATGATAAAACTTTTCAACCATAGTTGTAGCAGAATGAGCAATCCATTAGAAGAGTCAAATAAACCATAAAGTCTATTATCTTCTCCATGTTAAAAGTCCATCAATAATGCTTTAACCTTGTAACATTAATCAACAGATCCTGTTCACAGTCATGTGAATAACTCATAATCATAATTGTAGTTCTAATTTTCTCTTCTCATCCAAGACGAAGAAATTTTCATCACCTGTCTTTACCTGAAATATCAAAGATCATGGTTACACCAAATCACAGTTCCTGTTCATAATCTTATTAATAAATTCATCGTTGCACTACGGGCCAAAGATATTCATCAACAGTTCATCTTTGCATTACAGACCAAAGATATTCAACAACAGGACATCTTTGCACTACGGGCCAAAGATATTCAACAACAGGACATCTTTGCACTACGGGCCAAAGATATTCAACAACAGGTCATCTTTGAACTTACAGGCCAAAGATATTCATCAATAATTCATCTTTGCACTACGGACCAAAGATATTCGTATCTCAAAGAACTATACAATCATTTCAGAATTTATATAAACCATAATTATAATCATGTTGATCAATTCACATTTGCACTTAAGCTAAAAATATTCAATTGTAAATCCAATGGTCATGATCATACCAGTCAACAATTCATCTTTGCACTACTGGCCAAAGTGAACCCATAGTCACGATCATACCAATAATCTACCCATCTTTACACTTAAGTCAAAGAGAAATTTCATCACCGAGATTATAAAAGTGTTATATATGATAATATATAAAAACAATATGATCAAGAACTGCATTTAATTCCAAGAGTAAGATTCATAAATCAATAATTTCATAACACCTTAATCCAAATATTATAAATCACTTAATAATCTCATAATCTAATATTATTAATATTACCACAATATTTTAATCATTTCTTAAACTTATAAACAATTTATTTTAATTGTTTACACTTTACTAATTAATGCATTTAATCATCCTAAAATGCTAAACTCATAAGATTTCATCACCAATAACCAAAACCCTCATCAAAAATATGCATATACCATATATATAATTCTCAAGCCATAAAATCATATTTTCTAATTTTCTTACTTCAAATAACGTATTTAATTCATTTATTCATAACTATTCTATTTTCATGAAAAATACCAAATCAGTACCAAAAATATTTCTTTTCTGGGATTTATCATAACATAGTCCTATATTGAACATATATTTTTCTCAAAATTTTTAAAATTCAATTACTATTTTTCATATGGTCAAAACTACCGAATATTTAGACATTTATCATAAATTGTACTTTTATCCAAAAATTCCAAAATTTACAGGGTATACTGATATTATATAGATGTACTCCCAATAAAAATTTCATCAATTTTGGAGTTAACCACAAGGAGTTATAAGGGTTTACTTTTAAAATAGTATTTTCTCATAAATTCCATAACTCCTAATCTATACATCCAAAAATCGCCATTTTTGGACACAATCAATAAAACTCATCAAATTGTAATTTTAAATTTTTCCAGAATTTTTGAAGGTCAGAAAAATTTCAAAACTGAAAAACATAATAACCTTTAAAATCCCTTACAATCGCTTACCTCGAAAGAGCAGTATTTCTGACCGGAATGGAAAGCCGAAGGAACCTTGCACTGAATAGCAACTCTCAAAGTATCTAAATACTCACAAAATATGCTTGATAATATAGAGAGAGAAAGAGAGAAAGCTTATGTTTCTGGTGTGATTTTCAATTCTAACTTAGCCCTCTATTTATAGGAAAATGTTAGCACGCCGAAGCAGACTTGACTTGCTACCTGATGGCTTTACCTGCTACTATTACCACCCACCACATTTGAAATAAAATTCAGCACATTTCTTCACCAACCACAAGTGGGGCCCACTCAATTCTAAAATTTTCCACCAAAATCAATTATAACCCTAATTTCTGAATCAGTCACCTCTTAAAATTCATAAAAAATCATTCGTTCATCTTTAACGGTTCAAAATTTGTGGACATATACTCAACTTATATATGTATAACATATCCAAAAATCACAATGATCCAACGGTCGGATTAAAAATTATAACTCACGCAATATATCGTAAAAATACTGATTTAATTTTTAATACCTCCATTCCGACAAAAACACCTCAACATTAATTCCTTCAATTATATCCGTATAAAATAAATATAACCATCAATTATAAAATAAATATTTCATTATCATATGAATCAATAATTAATTATTCACAAATAATATTATAGAATCATAATTATGACAACCATGCTGCTCCTGTGAAAGAGGGGCTTTCCAATAAGGATTTCTCCTCATCGGGCGGCGTAATTAGGTGACCAAACCTCTCATTTGACAGAACTTTCTAGACATTGCCAATAATGCTATCTAATAATATTATTCAAATAATATGAATTATTGATCTGATAATGGAAAATACTGTGCAATGACAATTATTGAGACAACAATAATATAAAATATCAACGCAACAATTATTGAATCAATAAAATAAAATATTGAATAAAGAATTATCGTAACAATTATTGAGTAGTGCCTTTCCACGTAAGAATCAATAATTCAAAATATTGTGCAATACTGTGTGTGCTCATCGTGCAACAACGCGTATTACTATATTTTAACCACCGGTATTCCAATAGTGTTAATCTAGAATAACTACGCCTGTTATTTATAAAAACTTAAACTTGTCGTTTTTCTTCATCCCGACAATTATTCTCATTATGGGCCCACAACGGTTCTTGCCGCCGCATTTAATATTCTCCGACAACAAGAATATTCCACGCAATAGAACAAATATTCCCCGACAACAATAAGTATTTTATACCACTTGCTGCTTATTTTAAAAAAATTCATATATCACCCTTAACTTTACTTTTTATCAATTTAACCATTTACTAAATAGGAAAATTGAATACTTTTATTTCATAAAATTTGGGGTCTTACAATCTCCCCTCCTTATGAAATTTCGTCCCCGAAATTTACATACCTAGTATTTCAAAGAGTTAAGAATACCTTACTTTCATTTCAGATTCCATCTTCTCTGTCAGCATGATTTCTCCATTGCTCATCTCCTGTATTTCAGATATTATTCTAGAATACAGCTTCAAAACAAGGGTTAATTGAACAAATTAACATATCACATAATATCCCAATATTATGACTGACCAACAATTAAGCTTAGGTAGGACACACACTAGCGAAGGATATTACTCGTCTCTCCCCTTCCTAGTTCTAATCCCGGATCTCCGCCAGAGATCATATCCCTAAGATGTGATACCAACTGTGACGCCCCCAAAATAGGTCCAATCCATCCAACCTATTCTGAGTTGCCAAATACATGGTACAGAAAACAACTACAACTTTATTACTACAATTGTCGTGCAAAATACAACAACACATATACTATGAGTTTTAATACCAACTGTGACTCATTTCCCAACTATGGACAACACCTCACAGTGATACCTTACATAAAGGAACAATCTAGAACTGTTTTAGAAATTAAAATCTTTGGGAAGTGCTCAAGGAAATCTTCATACATAGGAGGCCATGAATCTAAGTTATGATAGATATCATATGTCCAGAGAATTATCCTTGGTTGATCCAATAGACCCCAAAGAAAAATGAGAAGATTACTATCATGTTTCTTCCAATGGTGAGTCTTCTCTTGACATATAACTATCTCCACCGTCTGCGATTGAACATTATGTTTCAACCCAACTCCAAGATCATATAGGTAGTGCTTGTAGATATACTCAGTAAGTGGATGTGCACAACCATTTCTTATGATAACACGAGATTGTATGTCATTAGACATCTTGGATGATAGTGACAAAACACCCTTCCAAAATTGGGTTCGCCTCACCCTATTCGGTTCACCAAAATTAAATATCAAATGACGTATACAATACAACACATTTATCTAAAGTTCTCAATAAAATTATTTTCATACTATTTAGGGAGAACCTCAACAGCTATAGACCACCGTTCTATTCTCATGTTATCCCCGCTCAACCCAGCTACACTCTTATTACCTGAAAGGAATTGTGAAGCAGAAGGGTGATCACAACTAGCTCAGTAAAGAATATCATGACTAAAGATAATTAAATTATCAATAGCCTTCATCAGTAATAAATCAGAGATTTAGAACATATGGTAGATGATAAAACTTTTCAACCATAGTTGCAGCGGAATGAGCAATCCATTAGAAGAGTCAAATAGACCATAAAGTCTATTATCTTCTCCATGTTAAAAAGTCCATCAATAATGCTTTAACCTTGTAACATTAATCAACAGATCCTGTTCACAGTCATGTGAATAACTCATAATCATAATTGTAGTTCTAATTTTCTTTTCTCATCCAAGACGAAGATATTTTCATCACCTGTCTTTACCTAAAATATCAAAGATCATGGTTACACCAAATCACAGTTCCTGTTCATAATCATACTAATAAATTCATCTTTGCACTATAGGCCAAAGATATTCATCAACAGTTCATCTTTGCACTACATGCCAAAGATATTCAACAACAGGACATCTTTGCACAACGGGCCAAAGATATTCAACAACAGGTCATCTTTACACTTACAGGCCAAAGATATTCATCAATAATTCATCTTTGCACTACGGACCCAAGATATTCATATCTCAAAGAAATATACAATCATTTCAGAATTTATATAAACCATAATTATAATCATGTTGATCAATTCACCTTTGCACTTAAGCTAAAAATATTCAATTATAAATCCAATGGTCATGATCATACCAGTCAACAATTCATCTTTGCACTACTGGCCAAAGAGAACCCATAGTCACAATCATACTAATAATCTACCCATCTTTACACTTAAGTCAAAGAGAAATTTCATCACCGAGATTATAAAAATGTTATATATGATAATACATAAAAACAATATGATCAACAACTGCATTTAATTCCAAGAGTAAGATTCATAAATCAATGATTTTATAACACCTTAATCCAAATGTTATAAAGCACTTAATAATCTCATAATCTAATATTATTAATATTACCACAATATTTTAATCATTTCTTAAACTTATAAACAATTTATTTTAATTGTTTACACTTTACTAATTAATGCATTTAATCATCCTAAAATGCCAAACTCATAAAATTTCATCACCAATAATCAAAACCCTCATCAAAAATATGCATATACCATATATATGATTCTCAAGCCATAAAATCATATTTTCTAATTTTCTTACTTCACATAACGTATTTAATTCATTTATTCGTAACTATTCCATTTTCATGAAAAATACCAAATCAGTACCAAAAATATTTCTTTTCTGGGATTTATCATAACATAGTCCTATATTGAACATATATTTTTCTCAAAATTTTTAAAATTCAATTACTATTTTTCGTATGGCCAAAACTACCGAATATTTAGATATTTATCATAAATTGTACTTTTATCCAAAAATTCCAAAATTTACAGGGTATACTGATATTATATAGATGTACTCCCAATAAAAATTTCATCAATTTTGGAGTTAACCACAAGGAGTTATAAGGGTTTACTTTTAAAATAGTATTTTCTCATAAATTCCATAACTCCTAATCTATACATCCAAAAATCGCCATTTTTGGACACAATCAATAAAACTCATCAAATTGTAATTTTAAATTTTTCCAGAATTTTTGAAGGTCAGAAAAATTTCAAAACCGAAAAAACATAATAACCTTTAAAATCCCTTACAATCGCTTACCTCGAAAAGAAAAGATTTTAACGGAATGGAAAGTCAGAAGGAACCTTGCAATTGAATAGCAACTCTCAAAGTATCTAAATACTCACAAAATATGCTTGATAATATAGAGAGAGAAAGAGAGAAAGCTTATATGTTTCGGTGTGATTTTCAATTCTAACTTAGCCTCTATTTATAGGAAAATGTTAAGATACCAAGCAGACTTGACTTGACTTGCTACCTGATGGCTTTACCTGCTACTATTACCACCCACCACATTTGAAATAAAATTCAGCACATTTCTTCACCAACCACAAGTGGGGCCCACTCAATTCTAAAATTTTCCACCAAAATCAATTATAACCCTAATTTCTGAATCAGTCACCTCTTAAAATTCATAAAAAATCATTCGTTCATCTTTAACGGTTCAAAATTTGTGGACATATACTCAACTTATATATGTATAACATATCCAAAAATCACAACGATCCAACGGTCGGATTAAATATTATAACTCACGCAATATATCGTAAAAATACTGATTTAATTTTTAATACCTCCATTCCGACAAAAACACCTCAACATTAATTCCTTCAATTATATCCATATAAAATAAATATAACCATCAATTATAAAATAAATATTTCATTATCATATGAATCAATAATTAATTATTCACAAATAATATTATAGAATCATAATTATGACAACCATGCCGTTCCCAGGAAAGAGGGGGCTTTCCAATAAGGATTTCTCCTTACTGGCGCGTAATTAGGTGACCAAACCTCTCATTTGACAGAACTTTCTAGACATTGCCAATAATGCTATCTAATAATATTATTCAAATAATATGAATTATTGATCTGATAATGGAAAATACTGTGCAATGACAATTATTGAGACAACAATAATATAAAATATCAACGCAACAATTATTGAATCAATAAAATAAAATATTGAACAGTAATTACTGTAACAATTATTGAGTAGTGCCTTCCTACGTAAGAATCAATAATTTAAAAATATTGTGCAATACCGTGTGCTACTGTGCAACAACGCGTATTACTATATTTTAACCACCAAGGATTCCAACAGTGTTAACCGTAACAACTACGCCGTTATTTATAAAAACTTAAACTTGTCATTTTTTTCATCCGACAATTATTCATTATGGGGCCCTAAATAATCAAGGCTTGGTCGCATTTAATATTTCCCGACAACAAGAATATTCCACGACCGAACAAATATTTTCCGACAACAATAAGTATTTTATAGCCACTTGCTTATTTTGAAAAAAATTCATATATCACCCTTAACTTTACTTTTTATCAATTTAACCATTTACTAAATAGGAAAATTGAATACTTTTATTTCATAAAATTTGGGGTCTTACAATCTTCCCTCCTTTTGAAATTTCGTCCCCGAAATTTACGTACCTGGTATTTCAAAGAGTTGGAACATCACGTCACATGCATTATCGCCGGGACGGTAAAATCTTTATTATTCCATTGGAATATCCACGTCTACTGCGTTTTACACCGGACCGGTTCCGTCTTTATTATTCTGTTGGAATATCACGTCTGCATGCGTTTTTCTTGGGACCGATTCTCGTTATTTATTATTCTCGTTGGAATAACTCGTCTACTAAGTACCGCATGCATGGTGATTTCTTTTGTTATTCCATTCTTTATTATACTCATTAAGTTAAAGTTTTGACTTCTATACTCCATGAAATTAGTGGAATATCCTTGATATTTGCGCTTCAAAATAAAATTTATTACATCACATCATTATTAAAAGTTAATAAGATCATCATGGAAAAATAAAAGTATAAATCAAAGATCACTTGTAATACAATTTTTCCTTTCATCATTATTAAAATTCGAGATCATCATAATAAGTCAAGGTTCATCTACCTTCTCCACTTTATTGCAATGAGTATATAATATGCAAGAGTGAGCAAAACAATTGCTCACCGGATATAATAAAGAATCAACATGAGAATAACAATAATAATCGCCAAATGAATAGGCTCATCAAAAACCGAATAGTACTCTATCAATGATAATCAGAACCGGAATCCAAAATATGGAATATACATAACTAAGGGTCATAAGACCATGAACTATGTCCACAAGCCAGAGTAATCTTTCAACTCCAACTTTAACAAATATAAGACTATAAGGACTCCTCGACTTAGGGGGATCAACCTTCAGACAATGTATTGTGCACAAACATTTTAACGCTTATACGTAAGTTATCCCCTAATAATAGTAGGGTTGTTCATCTCAAGATTTAGAGTACAAGTCCGCACCAAAGAAAGTTTGGTTCGATAAGCTTTCAAGGGTAATTTGAAGTTTAACTAACATCAACTAGAGGACTAGTTGAATCAATAGTGTTTGATAATTACAACATAACATAGAACAATTGAGAATCATAAATGAACGATTATACATATTAAACTCATGCTTGAAATAACTATAGAGCATAAGTATTTCAACAAAATGAATAAAGTGATAAACCTTTGCTTGAACAATAAAATAAGCTAAGGTTAGAGTCTTATAACATTAGAAATGAAATTACCGAACATACATCGATCGATAAGCAAGTTGGAAACTAAAAACTTGCCCAACATGGTATTAATTCATGCAAGGATTAAAAACAATCAATAATAGAGACGAGAGTTCAAATCAGTATTCATTATACAAGAATATAACTCAAGAACTTGCTTAACTATAAACAAGTTAGAATGAATCAACAAAATGAGAATTCAAATAACATTAGAGTTAAAGTTTTCTCGAATGAACTCTAGGACAATCGACTTATTCAATTAATAGTTGAAATAGAAAGCTTGCTCAATCAAAGAATAAATCTACATAATGTAATAATGGAACTAGCTCAACGAAATTAAAGAATTAGGAAACTTTATTAATGTAAAAGATAGAGTTTAGAAACTTGCCTCGAGCGTAAGCTACAATATTAAACTCACGTTCACCTACACATTGGTTTAAAACCACATTATCTATTAGATATGCTAACATACCATAACATGTACACTTCTATCTAAACGTATCATTCAAGCACAAGTCTTTCATTACCATTTACATTTCGTAAATTCCAAGTGTTATACTTGCAACACTTATCTAACGCTCATCAGATATATACTAAGTTATCACATAACGCGCTTCTCGATTTACTAATCACTTTTTAAAATTTTGAAGTCATAATCCACATCACATGACTCTATTTAACCTTGTTGTTACATGATTCTCACACTACCATAACCTTAAAGTTACACTACAAAGAATCCACCAAAGTCTCAGAAAAAAAATAGACTTCAAGTTGTTCGAAAATGGGCACTTCGCGCTGCCATGAGTTTTTATATGGGATGATGCATACACACACAATGATAAAGCTCACGCATCGCGCTTAAGGGCCTACCACACATGATGATTTACGTAGTAACTCATTTTGCGTAATGTAGCTTCAAAGACTTTTCTTAAGCCCAACTAACACTTAATTTCACCCATCAAACAATGATAATAACACATAAAATAAATATACAACTATCATAGACATGATTGCTAACATATACAACCACTTAACACAATTTTACAACCACTAAAACTATTTTAATTTCTCAATTTTCATGTTTTCATGAAAACTCAATTTTTGACATTCATCCTAAAAATCATCATCGTGAATTCATTACTTGACCAAATCATCTCATTCAAATTACATTATGTTCAGATCTCAACAAACTAGCATAAACAAAAACTCAATTAACATCTTAGCATGCAATTTGACCATCAAAATTGATACTTACATAGCTACATATAAAAACATAAACACCGACATCATTTTCTTTTACTGTTATCCTAAAATTAACATGCGATTTCCTTATTTAAACACAACCTCCAGTCATCATATACTCATATAATCACAAGTAATCCCATTGTATAGCAACAATTCAACAAATTTGAAATTCACAGATTATATAAAAGTTTTCAGTAATATATATATATATATATATATATATATCATAAGTTGTTGTGAACATACCTTCAATTTTAGGATAACTCTTGCTAAACTAATGAATTACTTGAAAATCCTAAGCTTTTCTCAATTTCTCTCAACTCTCAATTCTCTCAATTCTCTCTCTAGGCTCAAGCTCAAAAATATAATGAAGCTCAATAAATTTTATTAATATCCAAATAACCAAATGAAAAAACTAATAATCTTAATACGCCAACTTAATTATAATAATAGTTACAACATAAACGTATATAATATAAATATATATTATATTTATTTATTTAATTTAATTTATTTATTTTATTTAAATTCAAAAATTAGAAATTCAAAAGCCATAAGGCTTGTTTGGCAAAAACCCTTTAAATTTTAAAGAATTAAAATACTTTTAAACCTTGTTTGGCAAAAACTAAATTTAAATCCTTTTTAATTTATTTTAATAAACACTTTAATTTATAATTTATAATTACATATATATTATTTGGATTTCATATCCAATATTAATCCATTAAATTAATCACATACTATATTTTAATTAAATATAGCATTTAACAAATATCACAAAATTATAATTTTTATTATAACTTTATTTAATAATTTAATATATCATTTGAAATTATTAATTAACAATATAACACTTCATGCTATATACAATTTTAAATTATAAATTATATAATTTAATTTAATCTAGAAAATTTAGATTCACATATTTAAAATATTTATCACATTTATTTATTTAACAATAAACACCTCAAATAAATATTTATATAATTCAATAAATATTTAAATTACAATTTGAAATTTTGATCGTTACATCCTTCCCTCCTTACAAGGATTTTGTCCCCGTAATCACAATTCAAACAATCAAATCGTCACATTCTCCCCTACTTACAAAGATTTTGTCCCCGTAATCAAGACACAGACTAAAACAAATAACTCAGGTAATTCTTCATCATTTTCGCTTCGAAGTTCCCACGTAGCCTCTTCGACATCATTGTGGTTTCTCCATATCACCTTCATGTAAGGTATCACTTTATTCCCGAGCACTTGTTCTTTCCTCGTCTACTATCCGGATAGAATCTCTTCATAAGACAAATCTTTATCGAATCGCAATGGTTCATACTCAATCTCATGCTTGTAATCCGGTTTATACGGTCGCAACACCAACACATGAAAAACATTGTGCACATGCTCTAATTTCGAGGTAAAGCTACTTTGTAAGCCACATCTCCCACTCGCAGAGAATTTCGAAAGGTCCAATAAACCTCGGGCCGAGCTTGCCTTTCTTGTCAAAACGAATCTTCCCTTCCAAGGAGAAACTTTCAGAATACAAAATTTCTCGCTTCAAACTCACGACTCGCCTCGTGTTGATCAAAGATACTTTTTCTCGTCGATCTTGAGCAACTACTACCTCTTGCTCGATGAGTTTGACAATTTCAATGGTCTCTAACGAACCAGCCTGGGCCCAACATTTGTCGCGTTCTCCAACTTCATCCCAAAGATAGTGGAGTTTCTAGACTTTCGTCAGATAACGCCTCAGATGATGAAGCATATACCAATGCTTGTATGGTAATCGTTGTTGTATGCAAATTCCACCAACGGTAGATGATCATCCCAATTTCCTTTGAAATCCATGATGCACGCCTAAGCATATCTTCAGCGCGTTCGATCGTTTCTTTCGCTTTGCCCATCGGTTTATGGATGATATGTCTTGTGCTCATCTTCAATCATGTTCCCATGCATTCTTGTAGTCTCTTCCAGAAATTTGATGTGAACCCTTGATCTCCGTTCGATACAATTGACATCGAACTCCATGTCTTGAGACGATCTCTTTAACGATAGTTTTGCCAAACCGATCAAGATTAAATCTAATCTTTATTGGCAAAAGTGTGCACATTTTGTTAATCGTCCACTATCACCCATATCGCATCGTATTCTTTTCGAAGTCGTTGAAGACCTACCACAAAATCCATGTGATATGCTCCCACTTCCATTCCCAGATTCCAACTATTGAAGTAATCCACTTGGTCGTTGATGTTTCTACTTCACTTTCGACATGTCAAACACTTTGCAACGATTCTCGCAACATCTCTTTTCATGTTCGCCACCAAAAATGACATCTCAAATCTTGATACATTTTGCATTTCCCGGATGAATTGAATATCTTGAGCTATGAGCTCTTCCATCAAGATGTCTTCTTTAATATATACCTATCATTGAACCCAAATTCGCCCCTCGAATCTTAGCATTCCCTCAAAGATCGACTCGGTATTTCACTTCTTTACCCTCACCACGCTTTCTTTTATTTTCTTGCATTCTTCATCCTCAGAGTCGAGAGTTTTTCACTTTGTCCACCAAAGTTAGACTAGCTTCCATCCGTACAATTTTTCATCTGATTCTTCCGAAATTTGATTTCCAAATCTAGCCTTGCCATCATTGTAATAAGCTCCTCCTTATCTCGTTAACAACATCAACTTTTCTCCGCCTTTCCTACTCAAGGCATCTCGCAACCACATTAGCTTTGCTCGGATGATAAAAGATCTCACAATCGTAATCCTTTATCAATTCCATCCATCTCCTTTGCCGCATGTGTTCAGTCTTTCTGTGAAAATATACTTCAGACTTTTTATGGTCTCGTGTAGATCTCACATTTTTCTCCAGAGAGATAGTGTTCCATATCTTCTTGCATGTAACACAACCGCCGCCAACTCTAAATCATGAGTCTGATATCCTTTTTTGTAGTCTTTCATTGTTTTGATGCATACGCAATAACCTTTACCATTCTCGCATAAGACACAACCCAAACCTTTGTGTGAAGCATCACTATACACCACAAAGTTTTTCAGATTATCCGGTAATGACAACACAAAGCCACACTTAACTTCTTCTTCGCTTCTTGAAAACTTTCTTCACACTTCTCGTCCAAACAAATTTTATAGATTTTCTTGTCAAATTTGTCAACTGAGTGGCAATCTTGGAAAAATCTTGAATAAACCGCCTATAATAGCCTCGCCAAACCCAAGAAACTTCTTACTCGATGGAGTTCTTGGTTGTTCCCAATTTATCACCGCTTCAACTTTTGATGGATCCACTAAATCCCATCCTTATCAATTACATGCCCAAGAAATTGTACACGCTCCAACCAAAATTCACATTTAGAGAATTTCGCATACAACTTTTCCTTTCTTAACGCCTCCAACGTCGACGTAAGTGTTCCACGTGTTCCTCTTGAGTTTTAGAGTACACCAAAATATCATCGATGAACACCACCACAAATTTGTCCAAAATGGTTTAAACACCCTGCTCATCAAATCCATGAACGCCGCAGGGCGCTTTGTCAAACCAAAATGACATCACTAAAAATTGTAATGTCCATACCGAGTTCGGAATGCCGCCTTTCAAGACATCCTCCTTCCTTACTTTCAATTGATGATACCCACTTTCAAATCTATTTTGAGAAATATCTAGCACCTTCAATCGATCAAACAAGTCATCTATTCTTGGCAATGGATATTTGTTTTTAATAGTGACCTTGTTCAATTCCCTATAATCAATGCAAAGACGATCGACCCATCCTTCTTCTTCATTTAATAACACCGGGGCTCCCCACTGGTGACACACACTCCTGATGAATATACTTTTTCTCAATGTGCTTCTTGTAGTTGCACCATTAGTTCCTTCATTTCCACCGAGCCATTCTCAGACGGGCCTTCGATATCTGAGCTGTTTCTCGGCGCTAAGTCGATCACTTAACTCGATTTCTCGGTTAGTGGAAGTCCCGCAAATCCTCCGAAACACGCCCACTAACTCCCTAACCACCGGTATTTCCTCCAATTTCACACCCTTCTCCTTTTGAGTATCGACTATGTAAGCTAAATACCCTACACAACTCGACTCAATAACTTTTTTGGCCTCGTGATCATCGCTACGACATTTCATTTGTTCTAGCGATTTGCTACCATGAAAAACTACCTTTCGATTTTGAGTCATAAGGTTTTACACTTCTTTTGGCAATCAATTATCGCCCATAATTGAACAGCCAATCCATTCCTAAAATAACATCAAACTCTCCGAGTTTTATCTGGATTAAATCTACTTTCATAACATTCCCTTAATGTTCACCCTACAGCTTTTGTATACGAACCTAAACAGAATCACTTCCCTATTCGCAATTTCTATGTTTAAAGGAAATTCAACTCTTCACTAGGTATTTCTAACTTCTTAGCAAAATCATCGATATAAACGAGCAAGTTGCACTTTAATCAAATAATACATATGCATTTATATCATTGATTGGGATAATACCCGACACGACATCTTTTGATTGCACCGCATCCTAAAATCGTCATGTTGAAAGTTCCGTTGTGGGCTTATTTGTTGTTGTTGGTCCAAAGAATAGCCAGCAACCTCCACTAGAATTTCCTTTGCTCCCATTTGTCTCACCAGATCTCTTCTTAGGGCATTCACGAGCAAAGTGATCCTTGGATCCGCACGTGAAGCACACATTCTTCTTAGCTTGAGTGCAATTTGGGGCGATGTGACCCTCCTGGCCACAATTGAAGCATACTCGCTTCCCCATCAAGCACACACCCTTGTGAAACTTTCCACACGTAGCGCATGCTTCGAACTTCTTATTTTGTTGGTTTCTTTGTTGATTTCCAGCTCCCCCATTCCCATTCCACTTCCTCTTCAAATTGTTTCCATTTCCGCCATTACCACCACCACCATTCTTAGTTTCACCTTCACTTTTCTTCTTCCTCCGCTCCTGGTTATGTTTTGTTATCGCCTCGCTTCCACTTTCAAAGTGAGAATTGCTTTCTCCATTCATCGCCGCAAATGTCTTCAATCGAACAGGAAACCCTCATCGCACAAAACTGTGGTTTCACCCTGCTCAAACCTCTCATTTCAAGGCCTTGTCTCAGATCGACTTGATATGGCGCAAATCTCACCAACTCATTGAATTTTTTGCAAGATACTCGACACCGACATCATTCCTCGCTTTAGTTCCAAAATCGAACCTCTAGTTGGCTCTTCAACTCTCCGGAAAATAGGTCTCAAGAATAGCTCCTTAAACCTATCCTGTGTCATCACTCCCGGTCCTTCCCGAAGTTTTATTGGCCTCGCCACCAATAGCTAGCCTCTCGCTTTCAACATAAATGTTGCAAAAGCAAGTCTTCTCGTTATCCTCAACCCTAGCAACATCAAAACCTTCTCGATTTCCATGATCCAAGTTTGTGCTTCAATCGATTCATGGACCCACGAAATTTCGTGGTCCAACCGCCTTTGAAATCCTTAAACGTAGTACCTTGATTCTCGAGGTTGATTTTCGCAAAGCACCCACAAGAACGCCACTAGTCTTTGAACCGGTTTCCTTCCTCATTGTTGTTGTTGTTTTTTTCTCGGTGTTCTCTCGTCGTGGTGGTTGACGCCTTGGAGGCATTTTTCGTTAAAATACATCCATTAGCTTCTATTCAACCTTTTAAGTATTATATACTTAAGTTGCACATCATAAAAGTTTATCACATAACACTTAACACTTTGAATAAAACAATAACTTTTATTCATTCATCATCTTTTAAAAAAACATCAAAACAATAAGATCACTATTTATTTACACTTTTCCCTAACTATATTGCATGCAGGACAACATCATCAACATCTATCCCATTAGTCATATCATAACCCGGATTTACATTTCATTTATTTTCAAATCACCTATCAATTACATTTTCTACAATGTCCTACTAAGATATCATGTAGTAGCCTTTACGACGCTTCTTCCTCCATGATTCGGAACATTGTTCTACGATCCAATATGTATGATGGTAGCATCTCGAATCGAATCGGATAACCCATGACTCGATCTTGAGCTCGATTGATCACGTGTTGAATACGTTGTTCATTTCTTCCATCTTCCTCCTTTTTGATTGTGCGTCCTCTCTCGCTATTCTCGGCCATTGATAAGCTTCATCAGACGCGCTTTCGCTCTTGCCCTTTTTGTAGATTCTTCTTCAACTTATTCTTCAACTCGCAATCTTCCATCATTCATCATTCGCTCTCTTCTCTCCTTCAAGTGGACCAGCTTCTCTTCAACGTTGTTCACCGTTCTTCTCGATCTTGGATCTCATCGCCTTTCTCGTGCCATCGAGGTCCGTTGTTGTTCACCACTATCTCTTGTAACTCCTCGACGGTGTCTTGAAGTTCCACATTGCGGCCATACACCTCGTCATATATATACGGACAACTATCGAATTAAGTGGAAGCTCTTCCTCCTCTCTCCTCCTCATCCCCGACAGGGTGGGCTCCTCCACTGGATCCTCCTCATCCGCCTCTATCTCATCCTCCTCATCAGTACTCTCTCTCCCGCTCAACTATCGTGACCGATTTGAACTATTTCCCGTGGCAAAGAGTTGTTCCCAAATCACCGAATATCTCGAGGCTCCTCTCTCCTTTCGACCGATCCTCCTATAATAGTCATCCCACAACCAAAGTTTAAGTTTTAATTACTAATCATTACTACTCGACACTCACGAGCACATAAGTTTTAATCACATAAACACATAAGTGTTTTATTACTTTTCTTTCCTAAAACTCGATAAGAGTTTATCATCACTATCTTTTCAAAGGTTACTTCCTAAGGCTTTTCCCCACCTAAGGTTCATAAACCTAAGGCTTTGATACCAACTCATGTGACACCCCAAATCTAGGTACTTCATTCCCACAAGATTTGGGTGCTCACTATCCATACATTCATACTATCTACCCAAATAAATAATATTTAAATCATAAATCCTTCCCTTAAATAGGTTTATTTATAAATTCAAAAATAATCCCAAAGTTATCTAACCTTTAAACATCATTCAAGTGTGGAAATAAAATTTATTACATCACATCATTATTAAAAAGTCTAAGATCATCATAATAAATAAAAGTACAAATCAAGCATCACTTGTACAAATTTTCCTTTTCTTTGCTAGTCAAGGTTCATCTACCTTCTCCACTTTAGTCAGTAATGAGTATATAATATGCAAGAGTGAGCAAAACAATTGCTCACCGGATATAATAATGAATCAACATGAGAATAACAATAATAATCGCCAAACTAATAGGCTCATCAAAACCGAATAGTACTCTATCAATGATAATCGTGAACTCGAATCCAAAATATGGAATATACATAATCGAGGGTCATAAGACCATGAACTATGTCCACAGCTATGAAAGTAATCTTTCAACTCCAACTTTAACAAATATAAGACTATAAGGACTCCTCGTATTTTAGGGGGATCAACCCTTCATACAATGTATTGTGCACAAACATTTTAACGCTTACGCGTAAGTTATCCCCTAATAATAATAGTAGGGTTGTTCATCTCAAGATTTAGAGTACAAGTCCGCACTCAAAGAAAGTTTGGTTTGGATAAGCTTTTCAAGGGTAATTTGAAGTTTAACTAACATCAACTAGAGGACTAGTTGAATCAATAGTGTTTGATAATTACAACATAACATATAACAATTGAGAATCATAAATGAACCGATTATACATATTAAACTCATGCTTGAAATAACTATAGAGCATAAGTATTTCAACAAAATGAATAAAGTGATAAACCTTTGCTTGAAACAATAAATAAGCTAAGGTTAGAGTCTTATAACATTAGAAATGAAATTATCGAACATACATTAATCGATAGCAAGTCGGAAACTAAAAACTTGCCCAACATGGTATTAATTCATGCAAGGATTAAAAAACAGTTCAATAATAGAGATTTAGAGTTCAAATCTGTGTTCATTATACAAGAATATAACTCAAGAAACTTGCTTAACTATAAACAAGTTAGAATGAATCAACAAAATGAGAATTCAAATAACATTAGAGTTAAAGTTTCCTCGAATGAACTCTAGGGACAATTGACTTATTCAATCAACAATTGAAATATAAAGCTTGCTCAATCAAAGAATAAAGCTACATAATGTAATAATGGAACTAGCTCAACGAAATTAAAGAATTAGGAAACTTTCTTAATGTAAAAGATAGAGTTTAGAAACTTGCCTCGAGCGTAAGCTACAATATTAAACTCACGTTCACCTACACATTGGTTTAAAACCACATTATCTATTAGATATGCTAACATACCATAACATGTACACTTCTATCTAAATGTATCATTGAAGCACAAGTCTTTCATTACCATTTACATTTTAGAAATTCCAAGTGTTATACTTCGCAACACTTATCTAACTTTTATTGTATATATTAAGTTATCACATAACGCGTTCTCGATTTACTAATCACTTTTTAAAATTTTGAAGTCATAATCCACATAATATGACTCTATTTAACCTTTTTGTTACATGATTCTCACACTAACATAACCTTAAGCTACACTACAAAGAACGACCAAAGTCTGTAGAAAAAACAGACTTTCGTTGTTCGAAAATGGGCAATCGGCGCATTGCCATGAAGTTTTATATGGGGATGGATGTTTGCCATACCACCTGGCCTACTACTGCTTAAGGCCTTCATGGTACGCATGACGACTTACGTAACTCATTTTGCATAATGTAGTTTCAAAGACTTTTTTAAGCCAACTAACACGAATTTCACCCATCAAACAAGTTGATAATAACACATAAAATAAATATACAACTATCATAGACATGATTGCTAACACTATACAACCACTTAACACAATTTTAACAACCACTAAAACTATTTTAATTTCTCAATTTTCATGTTTTCATGAAAACTCATTTTTTTGACATTCATCCTAAAAATCATCATCGTGAATTCATTACTTGACCAAATCATCTCATTCAAATTACGTTATGTTCAGATCTCAACAAACTAGCATAAACAAAACTCAATTAACATCTTAACATGCAATTTGACCATCAAAATTGATACTTACATAGCTACACATATGAAAAAACATAAACACCGACATCATTTTTTTTTACTATTATCCAAAAATTAGCATGAATTTCCTTATTTAAACACAACCTCCAATCATCATATACTCATATAATCACAAGTAATCCCATCAGATATAGCAACAATTCAACAATTTGAAATTCATAGATTATATAAAGTTTTGTCATAATAATAATATATATATATATATATATATATATATATAATACTAATGTTGTGAACATACCTTCAATTGTTAGCATAATTCTTGCTAAACCACTAGAATTGCTTGAAAATCCTAAGCTTTCTCTCAATTTCTCTCAACTCTCAATTCTCTCTATTGCCTCTCAAGCTAGCAAAACTAGAATGAAGCTCGATAAGAAATAGACTAATATCCAACCAAAATGAAAAAATTGATAGTCTTAATATACCAACTTAATTATAATAATCAAGTTATAACATAAACGTATATAATATAAATATATATTATATTTATTATTTTAATTTAATTTATTTATTTTATTTAAATTCAAAACTAGAAATTCAAAAGCCATAAGGCTTGTTTGGCAAAAACCCTTTAAATTTTAAAGAATTAAAATACTTTAAGCCTTGTTTGGCAAAAAACTAATTTAAATCCTTTTTAATTTATTTTAATAAACACTTTAATTTATAATTTATAATTACATATTATTATTTGGATTTCCATATCCAACATTAACCCATTAAATTAATCACATACTATATTTTAATTAAATATAGCATTTAACAAATATCACAAAATTATAATTTTTATTATAACTTTATTTAATAATTTAATATATCATTTGAAATTATTAATTAACAATATAACACTTCATGCTATATTATATTACAATTCTCTAAATTATATATTAATTTAATTTAGAAAAAATTCATCACATCAATAAAATATTTATTTCTAATTCAATAATCACTCATCAATAAATATTTATTTTATAAACACCTCAAATAAATATTTATATAACTCAATAAATATTTAAATTACAATTTGAAATTTTGGATATGTTACAAGGTTAAAGAGAGTGAATTGAATTACTTGTTAAATTCGGAGGTTGAGTGAGAGAGAGAGTGAGTTGAGTGTTGGAGTGCAAATGACCAACTTTGTGGACTTTCTCTCTCTCAAATCTATATATATTTAGATGCAATGTATAGATCTGATGAATTGGACTGATTTTGCTGGAATTAATAAGTCACAAAGTCAAATTAGTCGGTGAACAACTAAAGGTCTTGGAAAATTCTACAAGTCACCAATTAAAGAAATGGAAAAAAGGCATTTTGGAAATTTACAATATAATTTTAATGGCATTCTTGACTTTTGTCCAAACCCTTAGGGTTAAACCCTAAGGTTTTAACCCTTTAGGTTTTTACAACTTTAGTTTTTAGAATTTTTTAATTAGGGTTTTAATTAGAAAATTAAGATTTCAAATTTATAATTAGGGTTTCCTAATTAAATTAGGGTTTTCTAATCATATTAAAGTTTTATAATCACATTAGGGCTTGTTAATTAGGATTAGGGTTTCCTAATTAGGGTTTAAGATTCCCAAATTTAAAATTAGGGTTTCCCGGCATATGATTAGGGTTCCTAACTGTGCGTTAGGGTTTCTAAACTTGACATTAGGGTTTCTAACCCCTTATTAGGGTTTATAAATTTTAAACCTTATCCGATCAATCATTGATCAAAAATTCTAAACACGTACTCATCAATACAATAATTTTAATTGTATTTTCTATCGAATCCCTATCCGGACTTAGGGTTAGAGTTTCTATTCTCTATTAAGCATAACTTTACTCTTATTTCTCAGTCAATACACAAATTGACTATATCACAAGACTCAAATCACAGATACACAGTACAATATTAACAGTCAATATCAATATTAAATAAAAAAAAATTATTCGTAAAATTTTGTATTATTTGAAATCCCGGGTTATCACAGTAATAGTTATAACAAACAGTGGCAGAAGATCAATGAATCAAAATCATAGTAACATTAGTAGTAAAGAACAAAATTGAAGGTCAGATCTGGCGACAATTAGATCAGATCGAGTACAATTTTTGCTGACAAACGACATATATTACGCGATAGAGAGATTATAAGATTGCATTATTAGATCTTCCAAAGATTCACTTATCCTTCACCTGATTAGGCACTAATTAAGGTGACATCTTTGGATTTGAATTGATATGTTTGTAGATAAATCCCTGCATAAAAATATTTCACAAACACAACAATATTTCACAAGTAAATAGAGGCAAATGAACAAGGTCAAAATTATAGAAGGAAGATAATGGCAATAAAATTGAATTTTGATAAAGTAACAACTGCTCTCCAAATAGCTTTATGTGAAAAACACTTCGGCATGGGATATGATATGGAATGAATTTTAGTAACATATATCTTGTGTATCTTGTGTATGAGTCATCAAAGATTAACAGTTTTGATGAGTCATAACTAAATACCCAAGTTACTACAATAACTTAATTTTTCAAATTTAAAATTCATTCCTCGATAGATTTTCAATTCAAGATGGAGGTGAAACATAAATAGCGAAGTTGATGATTTAAGGTTAACAAGTTATGTTTTAAAATGACAAGTCAATAGACTAGTTGTCAAACCCTACCCACCCCAAAGTGAAGATCCTTACCCCAAAGTGAAGATCCTTGCAAGCCAATGATAAAACTTCTGGACATTCATAAATTTGAGAGAGATAAAGAATGATTCAATCCATTCCAATACCAACCAAACACAATTTTTTCCATTCCATTCCTACCTTCATTACTCCAAACATAACATAAAAGTTTTGAATAAAGTGCTATATACATTGAACTTCAAATTAATGGTATAAATGTTTATTCATCCCCCAAATATTATTAATACAGGATTAAAGAGACGACACCAAAATTACAACAAAACTTCAAAATTCTGAAATACACCAGCACTCAAATAAGCAATAGGCTCAAAGCTGGTTTGGAGGTTTTTGGAGTCCAAATGGGGAATTAGTTATCTTCATCAGAGTCGAAAGATTGTTTGTTGTCTAAACGAAGGAGAAAAGTGATTTATATAAACTGAACTTTTGTTCTTACTGTTAGAGTTTATGCCCTAGAGGCCAATTATTTGATATAATTGCTTAACGTTTTGATATTATATTTGATTGAATAAATATATGATTTTAT
This sequence comes from Panax ginseng, assembly GCA_020205605.1. Classification (NCBI taxonomy): domain Eukaryota; kingdom Viridiplantae; phylum Streptophyta; class Magnoliopsida; order Apiales; family Araliaceae; genus Panax; species Panax ginseng. Next base: position 97,296,281 of record CM035131.1, read on the forward strand.
TATGGTTTTATTTACTGCGTAATATAATTGTTAACATAATAAAATTCCTTAGAATAGTGATACAAATTATATAGTTTCAAGTATGTGACTTGAACATGAGATTATATATTACCATTAGTATCGTTGTTCTTAAATGTCCCCTAATCGAGTATCATTTTGATGGGACAACAATGATGCATTGAGACTAGTATGTGGATCGATTGATGACCAAATCTCATTGGTCATAAATATATGAGATATTAAGTCAATGCATAGGTACATGTTAGAGAACGATGTAATTGGATGGACTCCACCATGAGAATTCTATATGGAGCATTATGTGAAGTGTCATTAGCAATTCTCATAGTGATAATGATGTAATGGTCCTCCAGGCATGAAATCGCTTATATTACTACACGAGAATTTATGTACTTTGATATCATCAAATGTCACCTTTAATAGGTGGACTATAAAGGTGATTATTGGGTTCATCATTAATCGTGTGAGAGAAATATGAGTGATCTAGATGGAATTTAACCATCCTATATATTATGGGTGATATCCATAGGCCTCTTGATTGAGTAGGACTATGAAATGCATGGCCATGCTCAAATAGTGATTTGTTTCATATAGTCTACTCATTGATCAAGAAAACTCGATTAAATTATGAAGAGTATGACACATTCCATGACTCGAGTTTAATCTAGGATATTAAGGTTAAAAGGATTAAATTATATTGAAACATTGGTCACGAAAAGGTTGCATCGAATCATCGATCTTATTATTACTTGGTAAAAAGCGATGATGCATTACTAGATGCCGCTCACTATTTATAATTTTATAATATGATTTTAAAATTATTGCCAACGTAATAATAACCTATAGGGTCACACACATAGAACGTTATTTAAAAGGGAATTAATTTAAATTTTAAGGATTTAAATATATTAATATAATTAATAGGATTTAAATCAATTAATTTAAATTAAAAGGATAATTTGTATATATGTATATTAATTAAGTAAGACTTAATTAAGAGATATATATATATAAATTGATTTTATAAAATTAGGTTTTGATTTGATTAATTCCTTTTAACTACTATATATATGATATATAGCAGCTACTTAGGGTAAGATATCATAATTGAAAAACCCTAGCCGCTCTTAGAGAGAGACTAGAGAGAAAACAATTTCAAAATCCATTCCTTTTGGTGGCTAGTACCGCAAGTCCTTCTTATTGCAGAATCGTTTCGGACGGTTTGTGGTGGCGTTCGATGTGGATCTAAGAAGCTAAATCGGTTTGTATTGCGTTGGAGATTCGAGGCGCGATCGGTTTGATTCTCGCTTTTTGTTTTATACCGTATAATCTCTAAACCTCTGAATTAATTGATTTTCGCATGGATCCTGTTTTAGGGTTTCAGAAATTGCTTTCAAATTTTAATTTCCGCTGTGCGTTTCTGTGCCGAAGCCCAACACTTACTATTTCTCTCTTGATTATAAAAGTGATTACAACCATTGGTATTTATAGGATTACAAGAGCATTCTAGAATACTTAGCTTAGAAGAATAAAACTCTAGAGATTTTTAATAACCATTGATATACCCAATACAAAATATTAAATGTTTCAACATTTTTTTAGAGATATTCAAAGAACCAAATTAAACTATGAATGTAGAAAATCAAGAATTTGGTTTAGTTTCCCAACAATGCCTCGCATAAACCAAATTTACATTTTATTCCCAAACTTGCAACATTTCTCTTGAAGACTTCTCTACTTAAAGGCTTTGTGAAAATATCTGCTAACTGATCTTCTGTCCTGCAATACTCCACTTGAATAATGCCTTCTTTTACTAACTCTCTTAAGAAATGAAATCGAATACTAATATGTTTTGTTCTTCCATGAAGTACTGGATCATTTGTTACTGAAATGGTTGAACTATTGTCACAAAATAGTGTTGTTGGACAAATCTTCTTATGCTTCAGACATTCCAAAATTCCTTGGAGCCAAACAATTTGACATCCTGCTAGAGAAGCAACGATATATTCAGATTCTGTTGTAGAAAGAGCAACAACATATTGTTTCTTTAAACATCATGAAATTGGGCCACTTCCAAGACTAAAAACATAGCCTGAAGTGCTTTTACTATCATCAACGCTTCCTGCTAAGTCACTGTCAGTATATCCCACAAGATTAATCAGAATACTAGCTTGATAAAAAATACCATAATCAACGGTTCCTTTGACATATCATAGAATTCTTTTTGCAGTCTCCCAATGATTAGAGTATGGTTTCTCCATGAACCTACTCACTAAACTTACTGCAAATATGATATTTGGTCTTGTTGCATTCAAGTACATCAAATTTCCCACCAAACTTCGAAACATAGTAGAATTCACAAGCATGCCTTCACCTTCTTTACTTAATTTTAACCCTGTGATACATGGAGTTGATACAGGATTTGCATTCTCCATTCTGAATTTCTTGACAATTTCTTTTGCATAACTTTCTTGTGAAATGAAAATTCCTTTCTTGTTTTGATGAACTTCAATGCCAAGAAAATGATGCAACTTTCCCAAGTCTGTCATTTCAAATTCTTTCATCATGGAGTCTTTAAAATCTTTCAACACTTCAAATTATTTCTTGTAAAAATGAGATCATTAACATAAAGACTTACAACTATGAAGCTTTCTTGTGATGTGCCTTTGATGTAGAGAGTGGGCTCGTACGGACATTTCCAAAAACCATTTGTTCAAAGTATGAATTGATTCGGCTATACCAAGCCCTTGGTGATTGTTTCAGTCCATAAAGCACCTTCTTCAATTTGTAAACTTTGTTTTCTTCTCCCTTCTTCACAAAACCAGGTGGTTGCTCAACATAAACTTCTTCTTCCAAAAAACCATTCAAAAATGCAGATTTCACATCCATTTAAAATATACTCCAATTATTTTGAGCTGCAAGTGAGATAAGCAAACGAACAGTGTCAAGTCTAGAAACTGGAGCGAATACCTTAGTGAAGTCTTCTCCTTCCTTTTGCTTATACCCCTTTGCTACTAGTCTCGCCTTGTTTTGGTTGATGGAGCCATCTGAATTCATTTTTGTTTTATATACCCACTTTACGCCAATAGAAATCTTGTTTGGAGGCAGATTTGTAAGCTCCCACGTTTCATTCTTCTCAATGGCTTTCATTTCTTCTTTCATGGCTTGTTTCCACTTTTCTTCTTTTGATGCTTCATCATAAGAAATTGGATCTTCTCCTGCAAAGAAAGCAAAAAATATAGTATCATTTGAATCAATATGCTCGGTTGACTCATAAATTTCTCTTAAGCTCTTTGTTCTTCTTTGAGGAGTACTTTGAGGGGACTCAGGAGAGTTTCCACGATAAGAGTATCTTGGAGAAATAGGTTCGCTTTCATCTTAAGAATCATCATTAGTATCACAAAAACTTGGCCAATTTTTAGGAAAATCAACTCCTGAATTAAATGAAGAATTTTCATCAAATCGAACATCCCGACTAATCACTATCTTCTGTGTCACTGGATTGTACAACTTGTAAGCTTTGCTTCTTTCACTGTAGCCGATAAAAATACACTTTTCTGCTTTATCATCCAATTTGTTCCTCAATGCATCCAGAATGTGTGCATAAGCAACATATCCAAAAGTACTCAGGTGACTAACCTTTGGCTTCAATCCAAACCATGCTTCATGAGGTGTGCAATTATTCAGACTTTTTGTAGGAGACCTGTTAATCAAGTAAACAGTACAAGATACAGCTTCTGCCCAAAACTCTTTATCTAGCATTTTCATTTTCAGCATGCATCTTGCCATTTCCATGATGGTTCAATTTTTTCTTTCACTAACACCATTTTGTTGTGGTGAATACCTTACTGTCAATTCATGCCTAATTCCATCATTTTTGCAATACTTCTCAATTGGAAGATATTCACGACCTCCGCTTGTTCTTATTGTTTTAATTTGACAACCGTAAAATTTTTCGCCAAACTTTGAATTCCTTAAAAGCTTGAAATGATTGATTTTCTTTCGAGAAAATAAACCCAAACTTTTTTCGAGAAATCATCAACAAAGGTAATAAAATTTTGTTACCTCCATGAAAAGTAACCGTCATTGGTCCACATAAATCTGAATGAACTAGTTCCAACACCCTTTTTAATCTCGACAAAGATTTTTGAGGAAACGGTTCTCTATGTTGTTTTCCAAGTTGACATGCTTCACAAATCGATTTGTTTGATTAATTTGAGGAAGTCCTTCAACCATCTTCTTTCTTCGCTAGCGATTTTAGGTCTATCATAATTTAAATGACCATACCGGCTATGCCATAACTTGGAAATTCCTTTATCAATAGTAGTGAAACAAGAAATGTTAGCAAACTCGAAGTTTTATAGGAAAAGATTATTTGAAGTTACTCCAATTGTTCTTTATCAATTTGATTTCTCTTCGACAAAAAACAAGCATTATCATGAAAATGAATATCAAACCCCTTTTTCAAAAGTGACCGGTGCTAAGCAAATTATTTTTTAAACCAGGAACATAATAAACTTCAGACATCTTTTCCATTTTTCCAGATTTTGTTTGAAAAATAACTTCACCAACACCTTGAATTTTGTAGGCTCTGTCATCTCCAATTTTTACCTGTCCATGGTTAGATTCAACCAAGTCTGAAAATAAGTCCTTGTTTTCGGTCATATGTTTGCTTGCACCACTGTCTAAATACCAAACAGCATCCTTATCATCACCTTGAAATGCCAGCAACAAAGTATCTTGTACATCTTTTTCATCAGTTTTGTTTTCATGCATCAATCCGGTCTCATTTTGTGTTCCCTCCGTTCTAAACGACATTTCTTATATGTATGACCAGGTCTATGACAATGGTAACATTCAAAATAGCCACGATCTCTTCCTCTTTGATAGCCACTTCCTCTTTGATAATCACGACCTCTTCCTCTTTGGAAGTTTTTGATCATATTTTCTCCACCTTCATTTGAATCATTTTTGTTTACATAACCTCTTCCTCTGCCTTGAAAATGAAAGTCTTTACCTCTGAAGTTGCCATTACCACCACGACCACGACCATAGTGAAAACCACGACCTCCCATAAATTAAACAAGAGCTTGATCAGGAAGAGGAGAAGGATTTCTTTGATTTATTCTTACTTCATGAGCCTTCAAGGTCCCTTGCAAATCTTGAATAGTAAGAGATGATAGATCTTTTGATTCTTCAATAGCTACCACAGCATAATCAAATTTTGGTGATAAACTACGAAGAATTTTTGCAACAACTTTCTCATCATCTAAAACTTCACCATTGGATGCCATTTGATTTACAACTGAATTAACTCTTGTAAAATAATCTGAAATACTTTCATTCTCCTTCATTTCTAATTTTTCAAATTCTGTTCTTAAGGTTTGGAGGCGTACATTTTTTACCTTTTCCACACCTTTGTATGTAATTTGAATAATCTCCCAGACTTCCTTTGAACTTTTAGCTTTAGCAACTCTTTCATACATCGGCATCTCAATTGTTTGATAAATTTGGAAACGCGTCTTGCTGTCCTTCTTTCGATTTTCTTTCAAATTATTTTTCTGTGCATATGTCAAAGCATCCTCATTTTCTGTATCATCATATCCTTCATCCACAATATTCCATAGATCCATTGACTTGAGCAATAACATCATATTGTCTCTCCAATAATCATAATTTTCTTCATCAAATCGAAGGATAAGTGAAATCATGTTATTGAAATTCGCCATCTCTTTAATGCTTCATAGCCCGCTTTTTCTTCTCTACTACGAATCTGTTAAGCTATTGCTCTGCTTTTTTACTTGTGATAAAAAAATTATGCTTGGAGACAGTACCTCTTATTATAACGTAGGACTCGCCACTTAATTATATGAATAACAAAACTTGTTCCTTTAAAATAAAGCTTCAAAAATTTTCAGAATAATAACCCTTGCTGCACCGTACAATAAAATACTTGGCTGTTTGTGATATGGTCACCCTGAAGCTGCTGGTCACGTGGCTCTTTGACTACCCAAATGTAGTGCAGTGCTAGAAAATCACTTGCTCACTTTAGTACTCCATCTGCTGCTGTTGTAATGCGTCAGACTTTTGATACTAAGACACGTTATCACTTTGATTGGGAGAATGGACTTAGCAATTTACCAAGCTCTGATACCAATTTGTAGTCTAAACGAAGGAGAAAAGTGATTTATATAAACTGAACTTTTGTTCTTACTATTTTTCTCTTGATTATAAAAGTGATTATAACTATTGGTATTTATAGGATTACAAGAATATTCTAGAATACTTAGCTTAGAAGAATAAAACTCTAGAGATTTCTAATAACCATTGATATACCCAATACAAAATATTAGATGTTTTAACATTTGTTTAAAGATATTCAAAGAACCAAATTAAACTATGAATGTAGAAAACCAAGAATTTGGTTTAGCTTTCCAACATTGTCATTTTCTCAAAGATTCAATTACAGCCGGTGGCTTTTTACCTTTGACAGATGTTCCTCCCATGGAAGTTTTGAGCTTGGGCACACTCGTGGCACTGAGCGGCGGCGTGGATGCACCTCGATTCACTTCCCTGAGCACAGATGGAGCTGTGACCTCAGCCACTGCATTTGCCACAGCTGAAGCCACTTTTGAATTGGTTTTCTGCTTCTCACTGAATTTCTTCCGCATGGTACTTCCATTCACAACCTTGGGATCGCCTGGTGAACGATATGTGTCTGGTTTTTGCATGGTAGCAACAGCATCAGCAGCTGTTGAGTTAACCTTGATTGACTCGTACTTTTGAATGTCATAAACGAGCGCTTTCTGGAGCTGCTTATCAGCCACCAAAATATCGTCAATCTCATTCTTGTAGTCCTTGAGGATGGCTCGGAGGCATTCCATAAGGGAACCGATGAGTGGGCTATTCTTGCTCTCTAGGAGCCGTTTCAACTATATAAAGATGGGAATGGTGTTTTGGACTAGGCCCTTTCTGTCAGCTTGAGTTATTACCCTTCCTCTGACAGCAGCTGCAGCTGCTCCTCCACTGTCTCCGCCTTCTTCATCCATGTCTGCTGAGTCAGATGATGTTCCACGGTTGGATGGTATTCTGATCTCTTTGCAGGAGAAAATTTGGAAGGCATCCTATTTCATAAATTACAAAAGACAATTGTACATGAAAGATATATCAACCTACAAATACATTAACTAATAACTAACGTTCTCTGTGCTACCGAACTGAGGAAGAATTAAATCAGAGGCAAGCAAGTGAATATTACAAGCTAAGCCCAAGAATCAGCTTCAGTGATTTTTTTTTTTTTGTTTTTTGGGTGGTTGTTGCAGACACCATCTATCAATTATCAGAATGCACCACATCCAAGAGGATGCTGGCACCATATTATGGTTTATGTAATACGAACAAACTATTTGTGGATGTATTACGTGTGTATGAGACAGATAGAGGGAGAGAGGAACTGCAGAACAGACTGCCCAGTAGCATCCTCTATTTTGAGCAGACCATCTGAAGCTGCAGCAAGAATCTCCGCACATACTTTTGCGAATGTAGCTAGAAGGTGCTCTGGAGCCATTTGTTTCAGCAAGGAAATATATATGTGCATTCTCTCAGACCTCGACTTCTCATCATTACCTCTGTTAAAATAAAATAACTGTTATCAGCTTAAAAGCTCAGTATGACATCTTTATGGCAACTTTAAAGCAGCTACAAAACTTTGACAACTATAACTTACCTAATGGAGAAAAGTCGGCTTTCACTTCTGGAACTTTGAGAATTGCTATGTCCAGTATGGGCATTGCAGTCGTTAAGAACAAAAATTGCTTCCACAAAACTGTTATAAGCTAACAGTGGTGCCTTGGCTGCAAATACATTACAAATGAAGTCAATTTGATGGTGTATATAGATATTCACTTCCAGAAGAATGCAAATGATGGCTAGTGAAAGCATTATGACCTTTTAAGATATTTCCAAATAGGAAATCAGCTAGACGTCTTATTTTCTCCGATTCATCCACGAGTGTTACTAGAAACCGAAGAAAAAGAACTCCTCTCCACTTCACGTAGTCTCTCTGAAATGCAACTACAAAGTCAAACAAAGCCCTCTGATATTCAAAAATGGAAAAATGTAAAAGGGTCTTGAGTAACAAAAAGTAAACCTGTAATAATCTGGAGAGTAGTATAAAAGTCTGCCTTCGAACAAGTTCACAAGGATCGCGAAGACATTTTGTAATTTTTGATATATGACTGTTGAAATTCACCGACAAAGTAAGACTATTTGTAATGAACTAGCTTAATTAGTTCAATACCTTAGCAACTGTAATGGAACAAGTCTCAATAATTGGACCTATCCAGTGAATTTTGACAGAGAAATAGAATAAGGAAGAGGGGGAAAGAGAGGATAATAGAGAGAGAAGAGAGAATTGGGGAAGAAGCAATAACAGATTTTATTCATAATTTTCCATACATCACTATTGAGCAGATTATATCACACCCAATTGGTTAGCTAGCTCAGCGCATGCTTTCCTCACTCACTCGACTGAAACAGAAATAAGGAACAAAAAGACAGAAGTAATCTTTCTGAACAAAAGACACTAATAACCTGACTTGGGAAGAGAAAAAGACTGTGATACCCTTATTAACTAATTAACTAACTGCAGCATCCTAGCAACAGACTCTTCCTCCATCCTTACAGTCCCTCCCTCTTAAAAAGATCCTTGTCCCCAATGATGGAAATGAGGAAATTTTCGGTGAAAGTGGTCCCAATCTTCCGGTGGGCTTGGATGGTAGAGAGTTTTCCCATTGCACTGTGATTCAACACTAGTTGCATTGTTTTTCTTAATCACCTCTTGTCAAGTATTGCGGAGGTTCGCTAGAAATGACCATTTGCATCCGCAGGAGGCAAAAGGAGAGAAGTCTGTGCAATAGGAGGAAGGAAGAAGAAGAAGAAGTGTGTTGACCAATCTTCTTTTGAAGCGGTGATACATGGAAAATAGGGTGAACCTTAGTGTGGCTGGCAATTTGCAATTTATAAGCCACACACCACACCTTGGCTTCAACCATGAATGGTCCATAATACTTAGGAGTTAGCTTTCCAAAAGGGGTGCGAGCAAGGGTGACACATCTGTAAGGCGACCTTCAAATAAACCATGTCCCTGGTACAAATGTTCGATTCAGATCTATTCCAAATTGACATAATACTTGATCCTTGGTGAGCTTCCACTGAGTTTTGCTTAAGCATTACGAAGCGGTTGGGACTTGTCTCGCAAAAGCGCACTAGTATTAGGGTCATGTACCCTTCCCCACCGATGGAAAGACAAATGGGAAGGCTTATACCCATACAACATTTCAAATGGGGAAGCTTGTAAACCATTGTGGAAATGGGAGTTATACCACCACTCAACTAAGTCCAACCAAGCAGTCCAGCCGTGTGGCTTTTGGGATACCATACACCTAAGATAGCATTCTAGAATTTGGTTGATCCTTTCAGTTTGACCATCGGTTTGGGGATGGTAAGCTGTACTCATTTGCAGTTTAGTACCCACCAGTTTGAATAGGGATTGCCAAAAGAGGCTAATGAAGATTTTGTCTCATCGGAGACTATAGAAGAAGGTAGGCCATGTAGTTTGTATATGTGAGTAATGAGCAATTTGGGCTAGATGAAAGCGTGATGAAAGGGTGTTTGAGAGGAATAATATGGCTATATTTAGCAAGTCATCCACCACTACCCAAATGACTGTCATACCAGCAGAACTAGGCAGACCTTCTATGAAGTCCATGGTGATATCAGTCCAGGGAGTATCTGGAACTGGAAGAGGCTGGAGCAAACCTGGAGCAAGAACATTTTCATGTTGTTGCTGGCATACATCACATTCTTTAACAAAATCAGTTACATCTTGCCTTAATGTTGGCCACCAGAAATATTGATTAATTCGTTCATAGGTACCCCTTATCCCAGAATGTCCACCAATAGGAGAGCTATGGAACTTCTATAAGAACTTCCTCCTTAGATCAGAATCTGGCCCCAACACCAATCTATTCTGGAACTTTAGTCTACCACTGTTAAAAGAGTATCCAGGTAAGCTACTGGGGTCCATTTGTAGTTGCAGAATAAGCTCCTTAAGTCCTTCATCTTTCTCCCAAGAGTGAGAAATCTCCTGGACCCAGCTTGGTATTGTTGTTGTAACCAGATTGAGCTCACCAACTTCTTCAGTTTTGTCCAATTGAAAAGGAACCTCCCTAGACAAACTGTCAGCCACTACATTTTTTTTCCCTTTCTATAAATTATCTCATAATCCAACCCTATAAGTTTTGTGATCCATTTTTTTTGATTGGTTGTTGTAATCCTTTGGTCTAATAGATACTTTAAACTCTGGTGGTCTGTCTTGATGAGGACTTTGTTCCCTAACAGGTAATGCCTCCATTTATTTACTTCATGAATGTCATAGTGGGAGGCATCGGTTTCCAATACAAAAGCTTCATTAAAATTAGGCATGGTAAGGACTGAGGCTTATGTCATAGCTTCCTTAAGAGCCATGAATGCTTCAGTTGCCTGGTCAGACCATTTGAAGCTATCTTTCCTGAGTAAATTAGTAAGGGGCCTGCTTATCAACCCATAATTCCTGATGAACCTCCTATACCTCCTGTAGTAGCCAGTTAGGCCTAGAAATCCCCTCAACCCTTTTATATTCTTAGGCACAGGCCATTCCATCATGCATTTAATTTTATCTGGATCAGTTGCTACCCCTTGTGGAGATATGATGTGGCCTAAGTATTGAATAGAATCTGTCCCGAAAACACATTTACTCCTTTTGGCAAAAAGTTTGTAATCTTGTAGCAGTTTGAGGGTCAGTCTTAAGTGTTACAATTGTTCATCATAATCCTTACTATAAACTAGTATATCGTCAAAAAAGACGAGGACAAATTTTCTGAGGAAATGCTGGAATACCTGGTTCATTAGTGACTGGAATGTGGCAGGAGCATTTGTGAGCCCAAAAGGCATCACCAAGAATTCAAAATGGCCATTATGAGTCCTAAAAGAAATTTTTTGTATGCCATCTTTATGTACCTTGATTTGATGGTATCCGGATCTTAAATCAAGCTTGGAAAACCACCTAGAGCCATGTAACTCATCCAGCAACTCATCAATGGCAGGTATAGGGAACCTATCCTTGATGGTCATAGCATTTAGAGACCTGTAATCAACACACAACCTCCATGTTTCATCTTGTTTTTTGACTAAAAGAACTGGAAAAGCATATGGGCTATTGCTTGGTTGAATTACACCATTCTGTAGCATCTCCTGCACAATCTTCTCTATTTCCTCCTTCTGAACATAGGGGTACCTATAGGGCCTGAGACTGACTGGTTGACTATCCTCCTTAAGCTTTATGTGATGGTCATGGGTCCTCCTAGGTGGAAGACCCTTTGGTTCCTGAAATACCTCCTGGAAATCCTGAAATAACCCTTGCATCTTAGGACAGGTTTCAGCCAACTAGACTATTTTGGATCCCTTCTGCTAGGGCTGTTATGGCTATCTGTTCCTTCCTGGACCTTGTCCTCCTCTGGATGTATCCCAAATAAATACCCAAAATAACCATGGGTAGCAGATTGTAATGTTTGGCTGAACTCCCCATAATTCATCATTTAAATGGTAGGTGTCACATGGTCAGATTCACCTTGTAAGACAATAGTTTTCCCTTTTCTGGTAATAGTCAGTTGTAGGTTCTGGAAGTCGAAGGTTATCGGATTGAAGAGCTTTAACCATTGTACACCTAGGACAGCATCTATTCCCCCCAGAGGCAGTATTCTAAAGTCAGTATTGAACTCTTCCCCTTGAATGGACCAATGCAATTGAGGACAAAACTGACTGCTATTCACCTTGAACCCATCTGCTACAGTTACTGTCAAGTTACTGCTGCCATTTATACCAGCCTTGATTGCTTTGGCTGCTTGAGGATCCAAAAAATTGTGGGTGCTGCCACTATCCACCAGAATTCTCAGGAATTTACCATTGGCCATTCCAATGACATGGTGTGTTATTAGTCTTTGTGACCGAGAGAGCATGCAATGTGATTTGGGCTTGAGTTCCTCACAACTAATGATCCTTATTTCCTCCTCTGTACACTCAGCTTTTTCAGATTCCTCCAATGCATCCTGGTCAGAGGGAAGTAACATGAACAACTGGGGTCTTTTGCATACATGTCCCTGAACATAGGGCTCATCACAGGAGAAACATATCTTCCTTCTCCACTTATCATTCATCTGTTCCCTAGTGAATCCCTTTATTGGCAAGGACCTCATATTGTCAACCTGGTTCATTTCTGCAGGTTTGGCCTGAGGAAGGGAAACAACTGCAGGTTTTGGGGAAAAAAGGGTAGAGATAGTTTTAGGAGTAAAAACATTTGCAGACATTCTGTTGACCCCCCTACTTCTCTTAAGCCATGCTTCTAATTTGGTTTCTTCAACCCTTGATAATCTGATTAACTCCTTAAGGTCCCTTGGTTTAAGCTCCTGCACCCCCAATTGGATTTCCACCTTTAATCCACCCAGGAAACAGTCCATGAAGAAGGCCTCATTAAGAGAGGGATTCCTAGCCAATGCCCATCCTTTCAACTCCTCAGATTTGCTTCTATACTCATCGACTGTGTCATTCTGCTGCAACTTTTTCAACTCTCCAATAGGATTTTCACTTGCTTCAGGACTAACCTGGCAAATATCTCCTCCACTAAACCAGCCCATGTTAGTTCCTGACCATGTTGTACAAACCCAGAGTACCAAGCTTCAGCCTCTCCTTCCAGATTCATAGTACTTAGGTAAATTTTCTGGTGCTCAGGCACCACATGGTGAGCAAACAGCTTATTGCATCTTCTAACCCATGATCTAGGATTAATTCCATCAAATTTTGGGAATTCAAACTTGATGGTTCTGAAGATATCATCAAATTTATCTCCCTTAAGAGCATTTTCATAGGGTCCCAGAACAGAAATAGATGAAGGACCCTGGTTACCTATGTTATTTGGGTCCATTCACGCCTCACGAATATTAGGAGGGTATCGAAATTCTTCATCATCTGCTCCATTTTTGAATCAAACCCTGCTTTGCATCGTTGATCTAGAACCCAATCGTGTCTTTGCGACTCTTGAACCTCAACGTCTCTAAGTTGCTTTCGATCATTTGATTGTTTGTAGCCATAATCCACAGGTTTCGCTTTGGCTCGATACCAATCTGTAATGAACTAGCTTAATTAGTTCAATACCTTAGCAATTTGTAATGGGACAAGTCTCAATAATTGGACCTATCCGATTGAATTTTGTGAGAGAAAGAGAGTAAGGAAGAGGGAAGAGAGGATAATAGAGAGAGAAGAGAGAATTGGGGAAGAAGTAAAAAGCAGATTTCATTCATAATTTTCCATACATCACTATTGGTGATTATATCACACCCAATTGGTTATCTAGCTCGGTAGCATGCTTTCCTCACTCACTCATTTGAAAGCGAAATAAGGAACAAAAAGATGAAGTAACCTTTCGAACAAAAGACACTAATAACCTGACTTGGGAAGAGAAAAAGACTGTGATACCCTTATTAACTAATTAACTAACTGCAGCATCCTAGCAACAGACTCTTCCTCTATCCTTACACTATTAAAGAGAGAAATTCAAATCTTGTTTCGACTACAATAATAAGAGCCCTTACTAACAACGAGGAGAGCGATACCGCTTAACAAAAATCCATCATCACTACAACAATATTATTGCGAAGTGGTGCGAGTCACTCTTTTCAAGTTCTTGCGACAATACATACATAAGAAATTGTTACTTTTAAATTAGCCAAAACTATTAATTGACAACCAATAAATTTAGCTCTTTTAAATTATTGGGGAAAAAAAAAAGATAGACTTAAAAGCTTATACTATTCATGAATGTTAGTAAATTAATATTATGTGGATAGATTTATTTTTATGAATTATAGATATTCCATCATGAGATCGTGACCTTTTAGATTTTTTATTCTTGATTCTCGCATGACATATATATAATTAAGAAAAAGTATGCAATAAATTTGTTTACAATTAAAATCCATAATATTTCATGCCATGGTTGCAATTAATGTAAGTGTTGGGCCATAATACTTTAGACATGTTGAGGTGGGTCTTGAAAGTATTAGGTCGGTTCGTTGGGCCAGCCCATTGGGTGGATATTATCTTTATTTTGGGGCCTATGAAATATTGAGGGGTTGATGACGATGGGCGATTACTAGATGAGTATGGTTCCACTTGGGCTTTGACCGGTGTAGATTGGGGATAGAACTTTAACTGTCATCTTTGCATTGCATTTAATGAGGATTGGACAGGGCTTAGTCGACTAAAGGGTGTGGGCCCGGGGAAGTCAGTTGCATACAGGACAAACCGGACTTTGGGGATATAAAGCAAGGATGACACACGGTGGAAGGTAACTAATTAATTATTACTCTCAAGTCACTAGATATTTATTCCTCCATTGTTAACCTTGTGATCGCATGTACTGACTCTCACGCCGGAGCTATCCCCCGACGGTCAAGCCGTCAAGCTTTTGGTGTTGACTGTGTTTACTGTGCAGGATATCGGACGCGTCTTGGTGATTGAGACATTGAGGAAGATCTTGGCGTTAACATTGGCGCTAGAAGGAGGGTTGTGTTCTAGTGTTCTTGAAGTTTTCAATCACAAATTGTAGCTGCTCTACGTCGGAATCCATGGTGAAGAAGAGTAGAACAGTTACCTCTAAAGGATACCTGATGGTTATGACTTTGTCTACACAATGAGTATCTGTCAAGGATTGATTGGGTCCTTCAAAGAGTGCTCATGCTGGTATTGCTTCCAAGCAGGTTTCTGAGGGTTCTCGTTCAAGAGCCCAAGGTGATGCTAGAAGAAGATTAATTTTTACTGCCCAGAGAAGACCTGACCATGGTCGAAAAAGGGTAGAAGGCATATTGCTTAGAATCCTATACCGAAATGGTCAGACTGACAGACCGATCAAGTTAGAAAGAAGTCTACACTTTATGTCTCGAGGCCGTCCTCAGGATCAAGCGGACTCCAATGACCATTTTCCGATTGATTGGCCGAGAAGGGTATTCCGCCCTATTGGTCTTCTGGATTATGGTCGAGCGAGTAGATGAAGACCCAATGACTATTTTCACGATTGATTGATCGAGAAGGGTATTCCGCCCTATTGGTCTTGAGATTATGGTGAAGCGAGTAGATGAAGACCCATGAGCCATTTTCCTGATTGATTGACCGAGAAGGGTATTCCGCCCTATTGGTCTTCGGGATTATGGTCAAAGCAGAGTATATGAAGACCCAACAGCCATTTTCCTGATTGATTGACCGAGAAGAGTATTCTGCCCTATTGGTCTTCGGGATTATAGTCGAAGCAGAGTAGATGAAGACCCAACAGCCATTTTCTTGATTGATTGACCGAGAAGGGTATTCCACCCTATTGATCTTCGGGATTATGGTCGAAGCAGAGTAGATGAGGACCCATCTCCCACTATTGAGGAATTTCGGGTGCCGTCCGAAGCTGCAGATGTTATTCGGAGGGTTCATGTGGATATTTGTGTCAGCTAAATGATTTGATTCCACATCAGCCACCAAAAGGTTATATTCGATTTTATCTCCTATACCTCTTTCACATGCTGGGGTAGTCGATCTTTGGGTCCATTGCCTAGGGATCAGGTTAACAGGCGCCAGCTCATGGGATCGAAGTTTAAAACATTCATGAGGGACTTCGGTAGCTCATCCATAGTTTGACAGGCACAGCAAATGCCACCTCGGTGTTAGGAGGTTCGGGAGGACTCGCTGACCATTCGATGGTAGCCTCTTCGGCAGGTGGTCATCTTTTGGCATTGTCAGGCCCTTCGTGGTAGGCAATTGTCGTCACTTAGACCTTGTCAGGCCCTTCGTGGTAGGCAAGTGTCATCTTTTGGCATTGTCAGGCCCTTCGTGGTAGGCAATTGTCGTCACTTAGACCTTGTCAGGCCCTTCGTGGTAGGCAAGTGTCATCTATTGGCATTGTCAGGCCCTTCGTGGTAGGCAATTGTCGTCACTTAGACTCCGTCAGGCCCTTCGTGGTAGGCAAGTGTCATCCTTAGGACTTCGTCAGGCCCTTCGTGGTAGGCGAATGTCATCTTATGGTTTTGTCAGACTTCGTCAGGCCCTTCGTGGTAGGCGAATGCCATCTTATGGTTTTGTCGGACTCCGTCAGGCCCTTCATGGTAGGCGAATGTCATCTTTTGGTTTGGTTAGGCCTTTTGGGGTAAACAAATTCCCAATGAAGCAGATCTGTCTCACACTTCGGTAACTAAATAAGTATCTCTTTACTTTATTACCTAAACCTAAATTTTTTCTAAGTGTCGAGTTCGGAATGCCTCATTCTTTGACTTGATCTTATCTGTTATATGACTTGCTTAGTTATTGACTAAACAGTTTAAGATTATACATTTTTCACGTTGATTGATGATGAATTATTGACAAGAAATGGTCAAAGGTGTAATAAGGATAAGGATTTGTTAATCATCTCATTGATATCTAACTGTTTACAAAGGAGAAAGGTCTTTTCAGGGAATCCTAAAGCTTCGGATGATATCTTTAAGCTTCCTTATTGTCCTCGCTGTCTGAAGAGTCGAGGAGAGTCGGGTTCACTTTGGCCAATACAAGTTTGGCTTTGTATTTGCTTCAGCAATCCTCGTATCCTTCAAAGTACATGTGGACAACTTCATTGTTCAGCTCGGTGGACTTCCTGTAATTTACTTCAATCTCCTCGCAAAGTTAATCAGTTAATGGTGGGCCCAAATCCCTAAGAATTTGGAGTTCTCGAAGTTCCTCTTCAAGCTTTTGACGATGGGCCATATGCTCTGCATCTTTAGCTTGGATATCTTTATTTTGCTTCGACAGAACTGAGTTGGATTGGGCCAGATCTTTGATTTTCTTCGCCAAAATTTCATTTTTCTTCAGAAAATCGATATTTATATCAGTGATGACTTGATGAGGGGCCCGGGACGTTTTCAAATCTTCTTTAGTTTGGGCAAGTTCTTTCTGAAGGCACTCATTATCGTGAAGAGCAACTTTGAGACTACTTCTGTCTTTCATCAAAGCGAGACTTAGCTTAGGTATTCTCTCTTGACGACTTTTCTCTTGGCTTGACCTCTTGGTATTTGGGGACGGAGGCGTCAAGATGCTGATGTTTACTGCGGATGATTAGTGTCCATGATAGAGTTGTTTCTGAACCGGTGGTTGTCGGTATTATGAACGAAGGAGTTGTAGAGCTCAAATGGGAATTTCTCTTCTGATTCTGGCTAGAGAAGGGGGGATTCCGGGTCTTCGGGCCTGAAGTCCTAGGAGGTTGGTTGTCTTTTTCGAGCAAGTTTGGGTGATCGCTCCACTTGCTCTTCGGGCTCTTCGTCAGAAACAACGATTTCAACCGGGATGGTTGGCGGAAGATCGGTTTCTGTTAGAAATACTTGTGGTTCTTCGGAGGCCGGAGAATTTGCTTGGGTTTTTTTCTTCTTGGCTTGAAGGATTCGGTCCAGATTAAATCGGAAGGGCATATCGAGGAGGCACTCGGTGTGATTTTGCGTGGGGGTGTGTTTGGGTTTTCGGCCAGCTTGCTTTCTTCGGCGAGGTTGGCTTGTCCCTTCGGTAGGAGTTGATTCGGTGGCTTGAAGCTCTTCAGTTGGTACATCGGCAGGGGTTGGCGAAGATGTACCAGAAAGAAATCTGTCTATATCCCTTCGGTCGATTGATGTTGGTTTGATCAGAGACACTGCAACAGATGAAGAACAATTGTTTACGAGAACTACTGATGGAAATTGGGAGTTAAACAATAGAGTGGATTCGAGACTTACAGTTATGGTCATACAACCATGCTTGTTTACTCAGAAGTTCGAAGCTCCCTTCCTTAATGTGAATCTTCTCTAGAAGGCTCACCATTTCTCTCACTCGTTCCGTTGAAATATTTCTGAAGTTTGCAGAGATACAATCGGAAGTGATCCAGTTAGGCATGGAAGAGACTTCGTGTCCTTTGACAAAAAACCACTCCTTATGCCATCCTTGGTTACTCGAAGGAGTGTCCATTAGTGGTCGCCTCTCGAACCTGGCATTAGGTTTGGAAGATTGTTTGCTCAGAACCTTGAGAAGCCATTGTTAGCAATTTTCAGAGAAGGGAAAGAAAGCTTGAAGGTCCGAAATTCAAAATTGGCAGCAATGATTGTGAATTTGAAGAGGTAGCGTGCGGTTTCGGCCTTCATTGTTGACCGAAGTGGGCTTCTCTATTTGGCTTCCGGTTTCTATTTGAATTGTTGTTTGAGATTTACCTATTGGACCTCGGTAAGTTGTATCTTGGGCCTTTATTGATCTCATTATAATTCCTTTTATTCTGGACCGATTTCACTTATACTCTTTCATTAAACCTCATTTAATAAAAGACCTGAAGCGATGTTGGCCATAATACTTTAGACATGTTGAGGTGGGTCTTGGAAGTATTAGTAGGTTCATTCGGGCTGACCCATTGGTGGATATTATCTTTATTTTGGGGCCTATGAAATATTGGGCTGTGACAGTGGGCCAGATTACTAGATGAGTATGGTTCCACTTGGGCTTTGACCGGTGTAGATTGGGAATAGAACTTTGACTGTCATCTTTGCATTGCATTTAATGAGGATTGGACAGGGCTTAGTCGGCTAAAGGGTGTGGGCCCGGGGAAGTCAGTTGCATACAGGACAAACCGGACTTTGGGGATATAAAGCAAGGATGACACACGGTGGAAGGTAACTAATTAATTATTACTCTCAAGTCACTAGATATTTATTCCTCCATTGTTAACCTTGTGATCGTCATCTTGACTCTCCTCATTTGGAGCTATCACTGACGGTGAAGCCGTCAAGCTTTTGGTGTTCTTGTGTTTTTTCGCAGCGGAGGATATCGGACGCGTCTTGGTGATTGAGACGTGGAGGAAGATCTTAGCGTTAACAGTAAGGTTGCTCCTTCTTTGAAAATTTATCTGTAAAATTGAAGGCAAAAGTGATTTAGAACCATAGCACAGAAGTAATGCTAAATACAAACCACACCTCCACAAACAGAGGAATGTAACGCTTTGCAAGTTTCCCATCAGCAAGGCAGATCTTGCCCATTGCTAGCCAAGCTTGAATGTACAAAGAAGGTGCTGTCTGCTTTATAGATATTGCTGGCCTCAGTAATTTATCAAATTTTGGGTCAGAACTTCCTGAAGTGATAATTCTGTGTAAAACTGGAACAATGGCTTTTAAGTTGGCTGAAGGACAAATAATAACCAATGATCCAATAGTATAAACAGCAGTAATTGCTTGCGACAATAATCTAGACATGGTTGCTGTAGCTCTTTTGCCCTTCTTACTTAGAGTAGGTGGTGTAAAAAACCTACTGTCTTTAGTTGCTTCTAAGTCCTTCGACATGTATGCTTCTAGAATTTTGGAAGCTTTAGAAAGCAGCTGGTACACCCATTTCATAACAAGGGAATCAGCCTCCTCAGTATTTAAAGCCTTCTGTTTGCATAATGTTCTGAGTGCTTTTACATGAGCATTATCCTGCATCCAATAAAATCAATTGATCACATACATAAAAGAATTAATATTAGCTAAGAAAGCGTAGTTACTGGGATTGGTTGAAAGGAATTTATTGCAGGCAATATCTTCCCCTAAATTCAAAAAGGATATGGAACTATATTAGCGACCTACACAATTTATTGTAGAAATTTTTAGGATTAATAATGGAAGATGAAATGCCTAAAGAAAAAGTGAGCAGATTCCTTTGTTAAACCTCGGATTGTATAAGAAGTTTCATTTCACAGTTTAGCAAACAGTTCAAGACCAACTTGTAGCTGAGCTGGTTGCTGACATGGTATGAAATTTTAAATCCCACTAGGTCTTGTCTTGGGTTCAATTCTTCTCATATGCATTTAAATCAACATTTATTTTGCATGACGGAGGTATGTTAAAATAGTGCACTTGTGGTAATCTATTATCTATTATTATATTATATAATATTAAATCACAGTAGATGCACAATAAATTGACATATGTCGTTCTATAAAATTGACACATGTCCATCCTAATTAATAATTCTTATTGCCTTTGACAAAAATACTCTTAACAATTACTTAGGGCCAACTTGCTTTTTATAAAAAAATAGTTTTAATTATTTGAAAAGTAAATTTCCTTTAATATTAGACTTTTATTTATTTTACCTACTTTTCATAGTTCCATGCAATTAAAAATTATTTTCATATTCATTTTAAAACTTCAATCTATATAGCTTCCAAAAATTCTACCAATTATTTGAACCACGCTAATTGATTCTAAAGATATGAAAATTTATTTGCTTAACCAATTTATGGAAAACTTAATCAATTTAAAATTCATGTGAATATTTATTTTTATCTTTAAAATAATAATTTTGTAGTAACTGATATTTTTTAAAGTAGTTCAAGAAATCAACTATTTCATTATTAAATTAATTTACACGAATTGAAATTGTAATTTTCACTAATTGATTAGTAAAAGAATCTAAACTGAGTTTTTTTTTATGGGATACTGGAAGTATAATTAATTTTGTCATGAAACTTGAAATTAGTTTAATTATTTTATTAAAATGGTATGAACAATTTACGTGAGTTCATATGAGGTTGTGCTGATGTGGTAAGATTTTGAATGGAATCTATCTATTATTTATTATCTATTATCTGTTATCTACATAGCACCATTGAATGACATGTGCTTTTTCCACATTGTAACACATGTTCTATATAATTAATGTGCATCACACACTAATTTAATTATATTACAACATAATATTATATCATTTATAATTATATTACAACATAATATTATATTGTTTAAAATATTTAAAATAATTATATCCTAAAATTACTACTTTTCTAATATTATACCATTCATAATTATACCATACATTATATCATACATGTATGGTATAATATTATAATACTACGTATATAACAAAATAACTACCTATCTAAAAGCTGTGTGGATATTATCATTACTAATTTAAATATATTACAAGATAATATTATACCATTTATAATTATATTACAACATAATATTATCTGATTTAAAACATTTAAAATAATATTAAAATAACAAATAATATAAATAATAAGTTACTATGTTGATTTTATAATCCACTAAATCACTACTTTTTCAATCTAAACGATTTTTATATTATCATAACGTAATTATTATCTTCTAAAATCATTACTTTTTAATCCTACATTATTATTTTGATTTTATAATCCCCTCAATCACTATACATCTAAATTGTTCTAATAATGTTAACTCATTCTAATATTATCATTACTAAATTAATTATTATCTACTAAAATCATAACTTTTTTAATCCCAAATTAATATTTTAAATGTATAACCCTCTAAATCACTACAAATCTAAACTATTTTGTTAATGTATATTGTTCTGATATTATACTTTCTAATTTAATTATTATCTCCTAAAATCACTACTTTATGATATTATCATTACTGAGCTATTATCATTACTCTCCGTTATTTATCTAAATTTTCTTATCAAATATCCGATCTATCCCCTTGCAGCAATTGTTGATATCACATATCCTAATTTATTGAAAAAATTTGACAATGACTTTTATTTCCAAGACCAAGCCATCCTTGCTCCTACACTTATGCTATAAATAAGGTGAACGAATATGTGATGTATTTATGGCCAGGTTATGAAATACCATATCTAAGATGTCCTATGTAAGGTTGATGAAAACTCAAACAGCTATGAAGGCATTTAAATCCTATAATTTTTTTAATAGCATTACATCTTCTGGAATGTCAAACCACAAGATAACGTTGAAGATTGGGATTCCTGTAATGTTGCTCCGAAATATAGATTAGTGATTTGGTTTGTGCAATGTCACGAGATTAATAGTAACTCAATTAGGAAAACATCTGATAGAAGCAAAAGTAATTTCAGTCAGCAATTTTGGACACAAAGTTTTCATACCTCGTTTGGTCTTAACACCGTCAAACATTAGATTACCTTTTAAATTCCAACAAAGACAATTTTCTTTGGTTGTTTGCTTTTTCATGACAATTAATAAGAATCGGGGCAATCTCTCTCACATCTTTGAATTTATATACATCACGCCCAGTTTTAGCTATGACCAATTGTATGTAGCGAAGATCAAGAGTTACAAGCAAGAGTGGAGTAAAATACTAATTTATGACAAAGATGGACAAACATACAATACTACAAAGAATGTAGTTTTTCGGAAAGTTTTCACAATTTAATGTATAAAGGTTTATTTATTTTACGGCTATTATCTTTTCTTTGCTCATTATTAGTGTAAACCACGATTATTTTATTATTATATCTCATGAAATTTTTACTATAATCTATTTGAATCTTTTAGGTAAATCTATGATTTGCATTTACAAAGCTATCTCGATCGAGCCAAATTCAGTTGTAAAGACAAAAATAAACCGAAACAAACTCTCAACACTACCCCTAAAAAATTGTTTAGTTTTTATTTATATTCATTTTTTTGTTCGTATATATATATATATATATATATATATATATATATATATATATATATTCATGTATAACCATTGAAAACTTTTAAATAAGAGTATAATAGGTTTGTCTTTTACTTTTTGGATGACAGTATTTAAAATTCTATGTAAGTCCATTTCATATGTGTTTTATTCTAATTCTTTTCATTTTTATTTAATATAGGAGCTAAATTCCTTTATGTTCTGTTAGTTTTCAATCCGACAAACACATGAATATTTAGCTAAGTGTGAGATTTTTTTTATCTCGGACAATACTATTTCCTATAAAAGAGTTGTGGAAAGATAATTATTTATTTGGTTGATAGTTTATACAATGTTGAAATCAACTATTAAGTATGTCTAAATTCTTATATTTCACTATTGTCTAGATTCCTATTGCAAATATTTATAAGATTGCAACGACTGTTAAAAAGATCATTTAAGTGCTAATTTTTGTTTGTGTGAATATATTGCACATTCAATAAATATAACTGGATTGAAGACCTAAACTGGAAGAAGCTTAAATGTGATAATCCTGGTACCTATGGTTCAATGGTAATGTGGCAATGAATTTGGTGTATGCAGTTCTTGGCAGAGTTAAATTTTTGTTGGCATGCTTCTTGCATTATTTCAGGTGCATCATGGATTTTATTATGCTTAGCACAACAAAATTTTGCGCTCTACAATTCTAAATACTGTTGAAAGTGCAAAGGAGTTATATGAAGACCTTCAGATTATGGGACAGTGCATTCAATGGGAGGGGATATAACTTCATTTTGTGGACTATATCCCACGGTGTTTATATTTATGGCTTCTTCATTTATTGCATTCTATTATATGGATTGTGGCTTTGCACGATTTGTTAAGTACTAGCATCCGGTAAATCATTTTCATCATCATTAATATATTTTTTTTGTATTATGGTAATACTGTGAGTGCCTATACAATTGTCAAAACTTGATAAAAAAAAAACTAATGAGGTATGTATTCGTTCTTTAACTATAACATTGTGTTATGTATGATACGGTGCTATACTGCTATGTTTTTGGACATGGTGTTTGTTTGACATGAAGATCCAATATAATTATTAATTCTCGTGCTTTTCAGTTTTCGCATGTTGTGCTTTCCCTTCATGTCTGAGGACCGAAACTGAGACATTCTTTCGTTGTTTTCCCTTTCATTTGGATGTTAGAATTCTGGTGCAAGTAATTAGCGTATAAGAGATATGGACTCTTCAAAATGCATCAAGTACATGTGTCAGATATTTGAAGCTTGGTGAGATTTGTGTAATGTGTAACAGACTTCAAATATACCACTAGCAATCATATCAATATAACAATTCGATGGCATTGTACATGACACTTTCTAAATATTTGTTAGTGCTTTAGAATGAAAGAGTTACCCATTTTTAACCATATTGATTACATTATAAACATTTTTATCAAGACATTAATATATATATATATATATATATATATATATATATATATATATATACATACACACACAATTTGTTATGTAATATTCGGAGTTTAGTGATCGGATTAATTATATACTTAGATATGTATTTGCACATAAAATTTTTATACAACTTTATATATAATATATTTATTAAAATTTGATAATCACACAACAATCTACCATCTTCTTATTATATTTTAATTTATTAATTGCATGTATAAATTTATTATTAACAAAATGATTAATCCCGCCGCAAAGCGCGGGTTTATATCTAGTATATACTAAATCACAGTACATGACACAATATATTAACACCTGTCTTTTTAAAAATTCAACACGTATCCATGCTAATTAATACTCCTAAATATCCTTTACCAAAATACTCTTCACAGCAGTGCCGCTCTAAAATAACAACTGGAATCCTATCGTTAGGGCTGTAAATGGTAATCGGAAAATTCGTATTCGTCCGCATCCGTATTTGAAAAAAAAGCGGATATTATTCGTATTCGGAAAAAAAGCGGATATATATCAGTATTCGGTTTAAAGGTATCCAAGTAAATAAGCGGATCACGAATACGGATATAAGCGTATTCGTATTCGATTAACATCCGATTAAGTAAATATATCCGTGGATACGGATATCCAGATTAGATATCTAGAATCAAATATCAGAATAACTTATATATATATATATATATATACACACACACACTTAATATTTACATTAATTAAGTTATTAATTAATGTAAATTATTAATTAATAATTTACCTATATAAGTTGTTAATAATTTAATATATATATATATATATATATATATATATATATATAATATGTATTTATTAATAACTTACATTCATTGATTAATCACTTACATTTATTTATATAAGTTATTAATATATACGTGTGTATATATATATATATATATATATATATATTAATAAATCATAACTTAGATTCATTAATTAATCACTTTAACTTATATTCATTAATTAATAACTTACATATACATATATATATATAAGTTATTATATATATATATACATATATATTAATAACTTGCATTAATTAATTAATAACTTATATATATATATATATATATATATATATATATATATAATATACACACATATATATTAATAACTTACATTCATTTATATAAGCTATTAATATATATTATATATATATATACACACACGTTTAAAGAGCAATGATTACGAGGCGGGAAGCAATGGACAATATAATTTTATTGTTAAAATGTGTTTGAGTGCGAATTAATTTAAAATTAATTTAGAAGGGAGAGTTAAATAAATTAATTCACGTTTATGAATTTTTAGGTGGAGAGTATTTATCACTTTCATTTGCCTAATTATTTAGAAACTAGAAGTCCAAATATGTAAAATAAGTTCAATGTCAATTTTGAATCAAGTTAGATTAACTAGTTGTCACACATACATTATAACTCGCACTCTCCATAAATATAATGAAATCAAATAATTTCTTATAACCATGTAATTTAT
This sequence comes from Panax ginseng, assembly GCA_020205605.1. Lineage (NCBI taxonomy): Eukaryota > Viridiplantae > Streptophyta > Magnoliopsida > Apiales > Araliaceae > Panax > Panax ginseng. The sequence continues at coordinate 97,321,867 of CM035131.1, forward strand.
TTATTGAGGATAAATAATAAATAAATCTCCCATAAATATTACTATTCATTTATTAAATATTAATTTATTTCTCTTTTTATTATTTAATAAAATTTGAAAGAATAATATTGAGATTTTAATTTCAATTTGATCCATCAAACAAAGTATCGGTTACATTATTGAATCTTTTTTATTTTCACCCAAAATGTCAATTAGCATGTTTCCCCTTTATGATTAGGATGTTTAATTAATATGTATGGTTTAAATATTAAATTGTGTTTAATTAATATGTATGATTTAAACTTTAATTTTTTTTTTCGTAAATATTTTGAATGAATTTTATATTAGGTTACTGATAAACGAATTCGGATATTCGGATATCCGAATAATTTGTCTATTCGGATAAAATAAGCAGTAGCGGATATTATCAAGTATTGATATATTTTCCGAATATCGGATACGGACAATATTTTTAAAATTCACGGATCTAGGATACGGATACGAATAAGCGAATTAGTTTTTCGGATACGGATACGGATATACCTGTATTCGTATCCGTTTAATACCGTTTGCACCCCTACCTATCGTTCAAATAACAACCGGAAACCTATCCTATCTTCAATTTTGGCGTTCAAATAACAACCGGAATCAGCCCTAAAATTTCTCAACACCTCATCTGCCCCACTCAAAACCCTAGCTTTAGCTGGCCGGAACCCATCTAAATTATCCCAAGCCCTGTCCTGGGCCGCCCACCCGAACCCACCACCGTCAACCCCCATTCTCACCGCTGACACCTCCGATCCAGCTTCCCTCCGCCGCCTCGCCGCCCAAACCAAGCTCATACTCAACTGCGTCGGCCCGTTTCGCCTCTATGGAGAGCCAGTTGTTGCCGCCTGCACGGAGTGCGGCACCGATTACTTGGACATATGTGGTGAACCGGAATTTATGGAGAGAATGGAAGCATCGTACCATGACAGAGCTGTAAAAAATGGTTCTTTAGTGGTTTCGGCTTGTGGGTTCGATTTGGTTCCGGTTGAATTGGGCTTAATGTTTAATTCTAGACAATGGGTTTCGCCGGCGGCGCCTAATCGGGTCGAAGCCTATGTGAGCTTGGAATCGGAGAAGAATGTTATCGGCAATTTTGGGACATTTGAATTGGCAGTTTTGGGAGTTGCTAACGCTGATAAGTTGCAGGAGCTACGGTGGTCCAGACCCAAAAGAGCTCGGCCTAATGTAAGACTATTTTTTGCTTCCATTATATGAGTGATTACATAATTTTGTATTTATGTGTGTACACCATAGATATGTGTATATAGTATGTTGGGTTTCAATGTGAAATGTTGCTTGTGATTGTTATAATGTTTGGTTTGCTTTAAACATTGTTATTGTGGGTGTTATAAAAATAATGTTTGGTATGCTCTAAAGATTGTTATTGTGGGTGTTATCATTCTCAGGAAGGGTTGTGGGTTGGCCTTCCAGAAATGATACACTGACTAAATCTTGCTTGGACTTAGCTTTTGTAACTTAATTCGTATTAAATTTCTCGCATGAAGGAAATTCCTATGGTAGCTGTGATTTTTTGTTGTTCCAAATACTTGTCCGAAAACAAAAGGTAGTAGTAGTTTGTTTTATTGTAAGTTCCTAATGACATGCACCATGTAAATAATCTTGTGGTTCCTGCAAATGATTTCATTCTTTTAAGGTGTTGTTCTTTGTTGCAATAATTGAACTATCGAACATCACAGTATTCTTTGTGGCAGTCTGTCATACCTATCGAACATCAAGAGGGCAGATCATGTAAGTTTTGGGAGTAGAGGAATAAAGGTGACCCCACAGTATCAGTTTGCTCAAGCAGAGAGGGTTGTGGAGGAATCTGATTCAGAGTATGAAAACCAGAAGTATCCCAGTCTGGAAGCAACCAAGCCAGGTGAAAAGCCTAGGGTGGTTGTCCTTGGGACTGGATGGGCAGCATGTAGATTCCTTAAGGGGCTTGACACCAAATATATATGATGTTGTTTGCATATCTCCAAGGAACCACATGGTTTTCACTCATCTGCTTTCCTCAACTTGTGTTGGAACCCTGGAGTTTCGATCTGTGGCTGAGCCAGTTAGTTGGATACAATCTGCTTTGGCCCAGGATCCCAATTCCTACTTTTATCTGGCTACTTGCACAGATGTAGACACTGACAAACATGAAGTGAGTAGCTCTAACAGCTTTGTTTCTCACCATGGCCAAGAACACACGTACATATATATTAATGCATTGCCATAGTTTATGCCTACACTTATGTCCAATTCGTACTTATTATAAGCTCAGAGATATAGTGCCCTAAATGCATCAGTTTCACAATGTGCTGAAAAATAATTAGCAAATACTGTACTGCCTTCAATATATACATAAAAATTTGTTAAAAACATTTCAAATTTAGTTTGAGCTACACAGAAAATCACATTCTACCACTCAACTATGAAAATGCTCACTGATTTATGAATAAGATCATAGACATACAGAGAGATGGTCAACTATGAATATGTGCAACTTTCTTTCACTGCATTCATTTTTGTTAGAAGTCTTATTGCTTCATTGAATCAGGTGTACTGTGAGACAGTTGGCGATGCTGGACTCCCTCATGAGCATTATCGGTTTAAAGTTGCATATGACAAGCTTGTCATCGCTGCTGGGTCTGAGCCCTTGACCTTTGGTATAAAGGGCGTGAAGGAACATGCGTATTTCCTTCGTGAAGTATATCATGCACAAGAAATTAGGAAGAAGCTTCTTTTAAACCTGATGCTCTCACAAAATCCAGGTACTGAAAATGATTTTTGTTCTTGAATTGATTTCTTGCTCTTGAAGTGTTGAGAATATTCCCTAGGTGTGCAACTATATTTGTTTTTAGTCAATCATAAGGCTATGGTTGCTGACATAAATTTATGGGTTTTTGGCGAAGAGATAGACATAGATGAAAGGAACTAAAGCAGAAATTTTGCAGTTCACTGCAACATTCTACACTACTTTATTAATGGCATTAGTAAATATTTTTAGTGAAGTGCTACTGCTTTTGTGAATTGTAGCCATCATGTGATTTTGAATAAGCAAGCAATTTTTATTTTTCATTTTGATCAAAGAGAGTGTGTCTTGTATGATAATGAACTAAAGTATTAAAGGAATGCTGAATAGCTGAAGAGTTGTGTATTGTATGATTGGTTTTCGAAATGAGATTGGGATTGATATGTGCAACATGATTGTTCCTCCAAGTTTTCCTTCTACAAAAGTCAGGTGTCTGGCTTTCATCATGCCGCTGCCTTCATAAATCAGCATTTTGTTTTGTCCAGTTACATCTTATTTACCCAGTTATTATCTCTTTAGAACCCTTAAATACATGAAGATACAAATCTGTGTTTTAAACTTTAAGTGATATATAACCTTTTAATTTGGGGTCAGATTTCATATTTTGTACTCTGTCCCAAATTCTGGTTTTTGACTTCACCTTTTTTTTTTCGGTTAAACTAAAATTCAAGATCATTCTGGATTTTGAATATTCAACTTTCTATTTGATTTTGGGAGTATATTGCTACCGTTTTATGTAAGTTTCTCTTTGCTTACTTCTGTTGAACATGGTGTCTAAAGCTTAATGTTTCTTTGCCTTTTTCTAGGTTGGTATTACATATATTATATAATGTATTGTTTGTAGAAACTTTCAAGCCAAAATATATTTTTAGAGGAATTCGTGGCCTTTTCAAAATTTCTTGGGACTTATTTGCATCAGTTCTGGAAGGATTGAGCATTCATTTCTTTGATCACACATTCTAGCACAAATATTTTCTTTGGTTTGTTGTAATGTTTGTCTTTGGATTTCTATATCCCGTGATTAGCAAATCTGAATACAGGATATCTAAAATGAAAAATACTACGAACTACCCATGAAGAAGGATTTACTCACCCAAAAAAATTATAAATACAATAGAGAAGCATAAGACTGGTGTCTAACTTTCTAACTATTTTATGATACCCATGGCTTTCACTTTCTAAAGCTTAGTGGATACTCTGTTTGTCTTGCATCAAGTATGGATGACTGTTGAATGAAGTATTGTATAAAGTGTTCATAACTACTTTCAAAATTAAAATTAAGCATGAAATTGTCAAATCTTTAGTTTGAAGCTTTCTTTCAGTAGTTTCTGTTGTATTATTACAATTCTTAAATCTGTGTCTTGGCGCAGCTTGGTCCGAAAGCACAGGACGTGGAGAAGCCAGTGAATCCATTTGTCTTTCTCTTGCGTTTCGTTCTTGGTGCAATGGCAGGAACTTACTATGTGCTGGTTCCAATTTACATGTGGCTCAAGGATCAGATTGTTCCAAAGGGTATGCCTATCTGAAAAGCCAGAAGAAAATATGGAGGCAAGATGGTACAAAACTTCCATTACCTCTCTCTTGGAGACTGCTTCACATGCCTCTCAAAGAGCCAAATTGGCCTTTCGGATGCACAAACATGCCAAGTATTACCCAAGTATGCAACTATATAGCCTCAGAAAAGCTGTTGAAATAGTATTTCATGTTTGAGTTTAGTAACAGTTTTGTGGCAATTTCTACATACTTTAGGTTTACAATAATTTTGCAACTATTTTCAATTATTGTAATGTATATTTTTCATCTTTAAGCAGAAATTACTTTATCTATTTACCCTTTTCCTTTATTGTTGAATGTTTTTCTCAAAATTACAGTTTTAGTCAGTGTGCTACCTCCTGCTGTAGCAATTCATGTATGCTTGTGAATGACAAGGGAAAAATGATATACAGTTGTGCTGCAAGTATATCTCAAGTATAGTGTATTTTATATTTGAAGGGGTATCTTTTACTTTGAAAATATCATTGCTATAACTGTTGTAAATTCGGATTAGTTTGTTTGAAGCATTAGAAGTGTGTCTGGAATTACTATTTTTAGGACCGCTTATAAAACTCAAATTTATTGTATTAAAAATAGTGTGGCAGTTTGGACATATAAACTGTGTTTTTGAAATAAATAAATTGCGTTTGAAATCATTTATATTTAAATTCAAGAAAGTTTCAAAAAATTGTAAAACTCTAAAGCAACATACACTTAGTACTTTAAATTTATTATATTTATAACTTAAATAAACTCCATTTAATATATAATAAGTAAATATTTTAAAGAGTATCTATTGCGATAAATTTATGATCAATTACAATTACGAAGCATATCAATACATGTGGTTAGTAAAAATTGTAAGAGGGTCACAATTATTACATCTCTCAAAAAATATTACAACTAATACTTATCCACATAATTAATAATCAAAAGTTGATAGTCATCTCACACGCAATTTTGCATCCTAATGCTTCATAACTGTGCCTCAACATTTTAGATTTGTCAAGCTTTTTGTGAAGACATTTACATGTTGTAATGCATGACATAAATATAATTATATGTAGGGGCTATATTTTTTCTTTTCTTACCTCAGTTTAATCATTTAGATGTCTAATGTTGTAATTTAAATAAATATGTATGAGCTTAGTGTTTGTTGTATCAAGGGTTGTAGCCTTTTTATTTATAACTTTGTTATGTTTGAAGGCTTTAAGTACGAGTAGTGTAGTTATTTACATGATTGCTCTCCAGTTTTTGACTCTTTCCTTTGTTGGTGAATGTAATTTGTTGGTGTTTGATAGTACTGTATATTTACTGTGGGAACCAACATCAGTGATATTGATCATCAAGAGTCGGGGACTATATATGTGTTTGTAACAATAAAATGGAATCTGAAGCGCCAAAGGGGGTGACCATTCACGTGACTGGAATGAGACGCAGGCAGAACCTTTCTTTACAAGACCAAAATAAAAAATCAAATGCTTTTCATTCTTCTCCTTTCTTTTTCACTATGCTTTATTTATTCAATAATATTTTTGTGGAAATTTTTTTTTGAACTTATTTAATTTATTAAATTCTAAATTTAAAATTTAATAAAAATTTATTTAATTTTAATTAACATAGTATTTTTGTAAACTCTACTGTTTAAATGAGTAAAATTGTTTTCCAAATTTTAAATTAATTCACATCACAATTTTTGTTATAAATTTGTATAAGTTTATTATGATAAAAGGTAAGAATTGCTTTTTTGAAAAATGGAGGTAGTACTACGCTACCATTTTACAACCTTAATATAAAATTATTTACTAGATTGGATTGTCAACTCTCTACAAAAGAAAAAAAACCCCATGTATAGATAACTGCGATTTTATTTCATTAAATAGTTCTAAAGTTTAAATATGTAATAGTTGATTTAATTATTCTTCTGTTTGTTTATATGTAATAATTTTGAAAAATTATTTAAATATGGAAGTATATTAATAATTTCAATTTAAAATTTTATTAGTATAGTTTTTAGCATTTTATTATTTATATTAATAATTTTTATATCATGTATAGATAACGATTTTATTTCATTAAATAACTCCAAAGTTTAGATATGTAATAGTTGATTTAATTATTCTTCTGTTTGTTTATATGTAATAATTTTGAAGCCCAACACGTCATAGGAAAGTCATCTTATGAATTGAGGGAACAATTGATTAAGGTAAAATTAAAATAGAAAAAACACAGTTCATATTTAAAGTATACAGTCTTAACCTTGTGTACATAACTGTTGTTAATTCATGTTTTTAAATGCGTTAAAGGATGGAGACTGATTGTTTTTCGGATGAACTCAATATATTGTTGCAAAAGAGGTTCCTTTTCAAAATACAGATATCATCTTATAATTTGAAGGCAAATTATGCGACATACACAATTGCTAGGATGACTAACGATGAAAAAATAATTGAATCCTACACAAGTATATGTGATGAACCTCAGGTACTATTATTTGGTTGATGTTTATCAAAAAATAATTGAATCCTACACAATTTTAATTTTGTTACTACAGTCTATACAGAGTGAGTCAATGCTCGATGTTGTCAACTGTGTCACACCTATAAGCAAAAGGCCTATGCATTCAATCAACGATGATGATGTATAAGGATCTCAGTCAACTGATGTTGAAATGTCAACCAACAAAATGCAAAAGAAGATCAAAATTGATAAGATGACAACTTTACTGCTTCAAATTAATTTAATTCATTATCTCATTTTACTGCATATCTTGGTTGTTTTAAATATTAGAAACTTCTAAATACAATTAGTACGTTGATATTTGAGTTTTTAATTTGGATTATTTGGATGTTCTGTGTGAAATTTGATCATCGCACAATAATTTACCATCTTTTTATTATATTTTAATTTATTAATTGTACGTACATATTTATTATTAAAAAGTTAAATAATCCCGCAACAACACGCGAGTTTGTATCTAGTTTTATCTACATGAGAATGTGTGTCGAATATGAGGCAAGCGTTGGGAGTGTGTGATAGATAATGGCAATGTATAAACCAACCAAATAAGAGACAACTCAAGCAAATATCATCATTACAATCTAGTTTAGCAACATAAAAAAAGTATTTGAGCCACTTATCAGTTAAATTCAGGTCACCGTGCCAAAGATTCTATAAAAGGATATAGATTAATGAAAGTGAAACCAATCTATATACTCCCTCTGTCCAAATTTATGTTGACAAAATACTTTTTTCCTGTTATTTAATTTTTAAAGTGCGCCGAATATACATCTATATATTATATTTTTCACATGTTTTTAAAAAATTTATATATTTATGTATTATAATTTCATTAATAAAAAAATACATGAAATTTTGTTATATCAAGTGTGTTTTTGGTGCACCTGAAAATACATGCAAATAGTAATGCAGCCATTAAAATGGAGGGAGTGAGTAATTCTCTAAAGGCATTCCGATGAGCACCATATAGAAAAGCCTTTAAAGGTAGAATAATTGTGAATACACTAAAAGATGACATCCAATTACTACATTCTTCTGTTGAATGCATGTTGAACTCCTCAATTCGTTTGAGTAAATTATGAGCTAAATCGGCAGCAGGTTCAGGAGGTAACTCTACAGAAACACTAGATATTGTCTGCAAGAGGAATACATGATCTCCAGCCCAAGCGACTGAATTGGAATCTATGCCTTCTGTTCCTTCATCCAATTCTCCTTTGTTCAAGGGAACACTTGGGTTCACCTCCCTGTCCATGCTTTGTTGGAAATGGGATTTGAAATATTAAATATTAGAATATTTTGAGGCTCAATTAAATGAGGAACCCACATTCCGAAAATGTCGGGTCTTTGCACCAATGTGTTCTCCTTCATGAAGAGTATAACTTGGTATATTTAAATGTTCAAATCCATTAAGAATTGAATGAGAAAATTGACTCCAAAGTCACCTACTTAAAATGTTGTAAATTACAAAAGTCCTACATAGGGCATTAGAGAAAAAAATGAAGAACATATATATGGGATGTTTGCTCAATGGGAATGGCCCCAAGGGGCACCCCACTTTTGTGGAAGGGAGAGGACCTAGCCAAGGCTTGGTTCAAACCCACACGCGCGCCGCCGTCCAGTCGGGCCGGGTTCGGGTTCGGGTTCGGGTGGGTGGTCATGATATATAACTTTTTTGGACAAAATTTATTATCTGATTTTGTTTAAGTTATATATCAATACTACGTAGTTTTGACTGCACTCCAACGGTAATAAACCGCCTGCTTATTCTATAAATTAGACTATCTGGGCTCGTATTACCAATAACTTGATTTTTCCTTTCCTTCCTTCCCCGTTCCTTTCCTTCCTTCCCCGTTTTGCAGTAAGAAATTCTCGTTCCTTCCCTTCTGGAAAAATCTCGTTCCTGACAGAGTCCCGTTCTGCAAAGAATTTTTCCGTCCCGTACTGCATATCCCGTTTTTGTTCTACAAACTCCGTTTTGGCGTGAGTTTTTCCTTTTATTTTATTTACATGCATTGTTATTATAACATATAGTTTTCATGCATCATTAATATAAGTTCAGTACATAAACATAGAACTTGGTTCGATGTGTTCTTAATTTTGAAGTGCTTCTAATTAAGAACTGGAAATCCGTTTTATCTTGGAAAGCAATTATTCAATTAATCCTTAGCACCTGTAAGGGAATAAATTTGCTTTAAAGAGACTTTGTGAATTCAAAGGACTCGAATTTATTTATTCATATTTTTATGTGTTATATATATATATATATAATCCTATTCTGTTTTTTATTATATATATATATATATATATATATTAAATAATACTATATATTACAGATAAGAATCTTAAAGCAAATTTATTTTTTTGTAATTATAGTATTGTTTTATGTGAACAGAAAATTATTTTATGTGAATAGGAAATTGTTTTAACAGAATATTAGTTGAATGTTAATATACATAATATTATGTTTTTGTTTGCATGTTAAAACAGAATGTTGAAGTGTTTCTGTTGTAGTATTGTTTTATGACAGAACTTATTTTATACTAATATATAAAACCAAATGTTTTCCCTCTCTCTGAATCAGTGAAATTCGGTTTTGGTCCATTTTAATTTTGCAGTATTTCCCTTAGAACTAATATCCATTACGTCCATGCATGTAAAACATATATGCATCAGTTTTTATCCATTATTATATATGCATGTATAGATACATATCACTTTTAAAAGATTAATTTGTTGGTTCCTGTTAACTTGGGCATTATTTGAAAATAGTTTATAGAATCACGCATTATCAGTTTCACGCAACTGAATATTAACATGCAATTTGTTGACTTGGAATTTATATGTAATATTTTATTTAACGTTAAAATATTCATGCATATTTTATAGTAATGATTTACATCCTTTGATACATGTGATTGGCAAGATAATCATTACATTTGTATTTAACAAAAAACTTGTCCAACTAAAGAATGCAAATTTGTTAAACACACATTTGTAAATTGAAATTTTTAAAACTAAAGTTGTTAACAAAATTTGTAAACAAAAATTCTGTAAATTAAATTTGGTGTTTGAATTCTATAAACATAATTTTTTGCAAAATAAATTTTACAACAGAAATTTTGTAAACAAAATTTGTTGTTTGAATTTTGCAAACAAAATTTGTTGTTTAAATTCTATTAAATTTTGTACAACAGAAATTTGTTTCTGTTTATTAATAGTTTTATACTTGAATAACAGAAATGGCAACTACAAGCACCATTCCTGCCGTGAGTATGTCTCATGTAGAAAAGTTCAATGGAACTGATTTCAAGCGTTGGCAACAAAAGATGCTCTTCTATCTCACAACCTTTGAACTTGGCAAGGTTTTTACAAGAGAGGGTATCTCTACTCTTATTGAAGGGGAAACCGACAAGGAAAAAGTGGTTTCTTTGTTGATGCATGGAAACATGCTGATTTCCTTTCTTGAGGAACTATGTGATGAATGGTTTAGATAATACATTATATAATGTATATTGTCTTATTCAAACTCAAAAAAGAACTTTGGGAATCTTTAGACAAGAAATATAAAACTGAAGATGTTGGCATGAAAAAAATTCATAGTTGGTAGATTTCTTGACTATAAAATGGTAGATTCTAAAGCAGTTATCACTCAGGTTCAAGAATTACAAGTAATTCTACATAACATTCATTCTGAAGGAATGTCATTAAGTGACTCATTCCAAGTTGCAGCAATGATTGAGAAACTTCCACCATCATGGAAAGACTTCAAGAATTATCTAAAGCATAAACGCAAAGAGATGAATCTTGAAAAACTGATTGTGCGACTTAGAATTGAAGAGGACAATCGAGGATCTGAGAAGAAGAGTGGAAAAAACTTCATTGAAGCAAAGGCAAATGTGGTAGAACAAAGGCCAAACAACAACAAAAGGAAGCGTGAAGGCAAAGATGCTTTCAAGGCCAAGAAGAAATTTAAAGGCAAGTGTTTCAACTGTGGCATCCAAGGACATAAATCAAGTGAATGTCGCAAGCCAAAGAAGAAGAAAGAACAAAAGCCTCAAGCAAATGTGACAAAACTGAAAAAGCTTTCTGAAAATGTCTCAGACATTAATCTTTCTGCAGTTGTATCTGAGTGTAATTTGGTAGGAAACCCTAAAGAATGATACGTGGACACTGGGGCTACTCGCCACATTTGTTCCAACAAATGGATGTTTTCTACTTATAAACCAGTAGAAAATGATGATCAACTCTTCATGGGGAACACCTCAAGTTCAAAGGTTGAAGGACGTGGAAAGATTGTACTGAAAATGACATCTGGCAAAGAACTGACTTTGAATGAAGTGCTTCATGTGCCAGATATCCACAAAAATCTAGTTTCTGGGTCACTACTTAGCAAGAATGGCTTCAAGTTGGTGTTTGTGTCTGATAAATTTGTACTCACTAAAAATGATATGTTTGTGGGAAAGGGCTACATGACTGATGGGCTCTTTAAGATGAATGTTATATTTCTTTGTCATAGAAGTCTATTGATAATAATAAAATTAATTCTTCTGCTTACTTGTTAGTCTTCAAACATATGGCATGCTAGATTAGGACATGTTAATCATAATACTTTGCGTAGATTAATTAATTTAGAATTCTTGCCTAAATTTGATATTTAATCAAAAACATAAATGTGAAATTTGTGTGGAATCAAAAATGACAAGATTACCCTTTCATTCTGTTGAAAGGAAAACTGAACCTCTAGATTTAATTCACACTGATATATGTGACTTAAAATTTATGCAAACAAGAGGTGGGAAAAAATATTTCATTACCTTTATTAATGATTGCACAAGATATTGTTATGTATATTTGCTAAGAAGCAAAGATGAAGCAATAGAAATGTTTCAACTTTATAAAAATGAAGTTGAAAATCAACTTAGCAAAAAGATTAAAGCAATAAGAAGCGATAGAGGTGGTGAATATGAATCACCATTTGAAGAGATATGCTCTACTGGTGGTATTATTCACCAAACTACGCTCCTTATTCACCTCAATATAACGGTATTCTTTGAACGCAAGAATAGAACATTGAAAGAAATGTTGAATGCTATGTTAAATAGTTCTGGAGCACCCCAGAATTTGTGGGGGGGGGGGGAAGCTTTGCTTTCTGCAAATTATATTCTTAATAAAGTGCCTCATAAGAAAACTCATAAAACACCTTATGAATTATGGAAAGGTCATAGACCTTGCAATAAATACTTAAGAGTGTGGGGTGTCTAGCAAAAGTAATGGTTCCTAAACCTAAAAAGGTTAAGATAGGACCAAAAACAATTGACTGTGTATTTATTGGTTATGCAAATAACAGCAGTGCTTATCGCTTTGTTGTTCATAAATCTGAAATTTCTGATATTCATGTTAATACATTTATTGAATCAAGAGATGCATCATTCTTTGAGAATATTTTTCCATATAATGAAAATAAATATTCAAATTCAAACAAAAGACCTTTGGATGCTACTAGTAATAATCGAAAATATAGACAAAGAGTGCATGGAGGATGAACTGAAGCGTAGCAAAAAGGCGAGGACTTCAAAGTCTTTTGAATTTGGATTTTCTAACTTTTTGTTGAAAAGCGATCCTCAAACGTCTAAGGAAGCAATATCCTCTCCGGTGCTTCTCATTGGAAAGAAAGCAATTAATAGTGAAATTGAGTCCATTATGCAAAATCATACATGGGAATTGGTGGACCTTCCACGGTTCTAAACCTTAGGGTATAAATGGATCTTCAAAAAGAAGATGAAAGCTGATGGTTCAATTGATAAATATAAAGCAAGGCCTGTTGTTAAAGGCTATAGACAAAAGGAAAGATTGGATTATTTCGACACTTATTCACCTGTTACAGAATTACATCTATTCGAATGCTAATAGTAATAGCATCTTTAAATAGACTTGAAATACATCAAATGGATGTAAAAACTGCATTCTTAAATGGTGAATTAGATAAAGAAATATATATGGAACAACCTGAAGGTTTCATAGCTCCTGGACAAGAGAGGAAAGTATGCAAACTTGTTAAATCCTTGTATGGATTAAAACAAGCATCAAAACAATGGCATGAGAAATTTGATAATGTTATGTTATCAAATGGATTTAAAATTAATGAGTGTGACAAATGTGTTTATGTCAAAAGCACTCAAAAGGAATATGTCATTGTTTGTCTTTATGTGGATGATATGTTAATCATGGGTAGCAACAATGAAGTTATCAACTCTACCAAACGCATGTTATCAAATAGATTTGACATGAAAGATTTGGGGGTTGCAGATATAATATTAGGAATCAAGATTTCTAGAACATCTGATGGAATTATATATCTCAAACTCATTACATTGAAAAAATACTTGAAAAATTTAACAAGTATAATATAATTCTAAATAAGACCCAGTTGATATAAATCTTCATCTAGCTAAAAATGAAGGTGATAACATATCTCAACTAGAATATTCTCGTATAATAGGCAGTTTAATGTATGTCATGAACTATACTAGACCAGATATAGCTTATTCAGTAAGTAAGCTAAGTAGGTATACGAGCAATCCAGGTAAAGATCACTGGAAAGCTATTTTGAGAGTTTTAGGATATTTAAAACATACTCAAAAATATGGACTGCACTATACAAGATATCCAACAGTATTGAAAGGATACAGTGATGCTAATTGGATATCTGATAATAAAGACTCGAATTCCACAAGTGGATATGTCTTTACCCTTGGAGGTGCGGCGGTATCTTGGAAATCCTCAAAACAAACGTGTATTGCAAGGTCTACAATGGAATCAGAATTCATTGTTTTAGACAAAGATGGAGAAGAAGCAGAGTGGCTTCGTAATTTCTTAAAGGATATTCCAAATTGGTCAAGACCTATGCCAGCTATATGTATACCTTTGTGATAGCCAATCGTGATTGGAAAACACGAGTCATTTATATAATGATGAAATCACGCCATATCCGACGAAAACATAACACCGTTAGACAATTACTCTCAAATGGAATTATCTCAATTGACTATGTAAAGTCAAAATATAATATTGCGGATCCGCTTACGAAAGGTTTAACAAGAGAGCAAGTGGAAAAATCATCGAAGGGAATGAGTTTAAAGCCTACTGTTTAAATAAGAGTCGTCATAGCGGCAACCCAACCTAGCTGACTGGAGATCCCAAGATCTAGGTTCAAAGGGCAAACTGAACTATGTAGTACTCAGTACAGCACTGAGGAGATATTTACTCCTAACCATTCCTAAAATGAGACAGTGCACATCTGCCGCGAGAATTAGGATAAGTTACGCTTTTAATGACTTTTATATCTTGAAATACGTTCAAGTGGAGTATTGCAGGATACTCTTGATAGAAGTCACCTACGTGAGTAAGAAGGGGGTCACTTCTGTGAGAATTTTGAAGGCTGAATTCTCTAATATACTCACGGAACCGAGAGGTGTTTCAAGGCCAAAATGAACACAAACGTGAGAACCAACTAAGTCTGAAGAGATATTTTGTGAATTCTATTGTCTTGGTTTACACGAAAAGCTAACAGTTCAAATACATCAAGTCTACTGATTAGCCAAGTATATCCGATAGATTTTACTAGGGCAAGTTCAAAGCCACTAGGCTACTTAATCTGATGAAATATCTTTTCTCATGTACTCAAACTAGTGTCTGCATATTCATAACATATTTTGCATATTGTAAAGCCAATTTTACATTCATGTGGGGGATTGTTGGAAATGGGATTTGAAATATTAAATATTAGAACATTTTGAGGCTCAATTAAATGAGGAACCCACATTCCGAAAATGTCGGGTCTTTGCACCAATGTGTTCTCCTTCATGAAGAGTATAACTTGGTATATTTATATGTTCAAATCCATTAAGAATTGAATGAAAAAATTGACTCCAAAGTCACCTACTTAAAATGTTGTAAATTGCAAAAGTCCCACATAGGGCATTAGAGGAAAAAATGAAGAACATATATATGAGATGTTTGCTCAATGGGAAGGGCCCCAAGGGGCACCCCACTTTTGTGGAAAGGAGAGGACCTAATGAGGCTTGATTCAAAACCCACACTTGTTGCCGGGCCGTCTAAGTGGTAGGGTTAGGGTTCAGGTGGTGGTCATGATATATAACTTTTTGGACAAAATTTATTATTTGATTTTGTTTAAGTTATATATCAATACTACGTAGTTTTGACTGCACTCCAACGGTAATAAACCGCCTGCTTATTCTATAAATTAGACTATATGGGCGCGTATTACCAATAACTTGATTTTTCCTTTCCTTCCTTCCCTGTTCCTTTCCTTCCTTCCCCGTTCTGCAGTAAAAAATTCTCGTTCCTTCCATTCTGGAAAAATCCCGTTCCCTATGAGTCCGATTACGCAAAGAATTTTTAAAATCCGTACTCTCTGCAAATCCCATTTCTATTCTACAAACTCCGTTTTGGCGTGAGTTTTTCCCCTTTATTTTATTTACATGCATTGTTATTATAACTTATAGTTTTCATGCATCATTAATATAAGTTTAGTACATAAACATAGAACTTGGTTCGATGTGTTCTTAATTTTAAAGTGCTTCTAATTAAGAACTGAAAATCCGTTTTATCTTGAGAAGCAATTATTCAATTAATCCTTAGCACCTGTGAGGGAATAAATTTGCTTTAAAAAGACTTTGTGAATTCAAAGGACTCAGATTTATTTATTCATATTTTTTGTGTATATATATATATATATATATATATATATATATATATATATATATATATATTAAATAATACTATATATTACAGATAAGATGCTTATCAAGGAGCTGCCAATGATGATGGAGGAACTCCCAATCCGCTGATTTTGAAAGGAATGCAGATACCTCTGACAGGAAAAGCCATGCACCAGGAGGTGCTGTCCACTTCTCTATTGGCATGGAATGGCTCAACCATAAAGACTCAGATGCCCTTATGATATTCTGGAGTGCAACAGCAATCCTGGGTTAGAGCCGTTTTTTATTTCCTAGACTTGTACATATCTTTTTCACCCAAGGTGTCACCTCCCCATTACAGATCTCTCTTAGTAGACCCAAAACACCCTCAGGAAATAACAACTCCATCTCCTTTTCTACACATTTTTATTGCCATCTGTATCATAAAAATTGGTAGCAGATCCAGCTCTGGAAACCCGATCCAACACTAGTTCTTAAAACAAGTTTTCACATTCTTCTTGGATGCTAGATTCGTTAGCAGTTATTAAACGAGGAACTGAATGTAGCCACTCCTTAGTCACATTTTCATCCCAGAATGTTCTAAAGACCTACAATGAGAAAAAATCCGACACAATATTAAGGGTGGATATTATAGACCTGTCTCCAAAAATCATTACATGAAGAAAAATGGATCAGAAACAAACAGGTGTTCACAAATGAAGGCATGAATTCAAAATCACGTATTCATATAAAAATAAAGAAAGGTTTGATTAGCTGCAGCTGATGCCCATGAATGAAAGAAATAACTTATAAAATCACCATAACTGCTGGATTTCATGCTCAACAATCCACTTGGCAACGGTTGACATTTATTCATTTAATGACAAATTAATTACATGGCCCACGTGTAATCATTCTCATCAACCAGGTAACATAACTTTACATAAATAATTGTTATACATATGTTAGAAAACTTATTATAAGTTGGATACAAGATTAGATTGAATCACGAAAGATAAAGGTGAAAATCCAAAGGATCTTGCAAGATAAAATTACTAGGCAGGTGAGTTTATAGCTTTCTGTCAAAAGTATATGTTAAGGACACAATATTGTTAACATAAACAGATTTACAGGTGTTGTTTAGATTTCATCAGAATCCAATTCGATTTGTACAACATGTATATAAAGTATCAAAATAAACTACAAAATACGACAAGAAAACAACAGATACTGCTAACCTCTGATAGAGCTGAAATAGCAGCTTTCCTGATGCTAACAAGTGGATCAGAACAAGACATGCCCATTGTCTTTAGCACTTCACCATCAAAGGCACCGCCTAAAAGACCTGGTAGCTTGGACGTTAAGAGAAGTGCAGCCTTCCTTACAGCTGCCTTCTCATCAATACAACGTTGCCTTAATAGGTTAGTCATCCTACCTTCTTGCCTGATATGCTCGGCATTATCAAATGCCATTACTTTCTTTAAAATAGCACAATTCGCTTCATGTTTTAATAAATTTCCCACCAACTGAGCCAAATTTGTCAAGGCCCGAGCTCGAATCCCTGCAGTTGAATCAGAACAATGCTGAATCAATTCTTCCAAACACCTCAAACCCCAAGAGTTCTCAACCCCATTCTCTGCATACACCCCCAATGGATCTCTCAATGTCATCATGAGAGCTAAAAAAAGGTCCACAGCTAAAAGCCTAAGTTGAGGCTTACCCTGGCCCATCTTCACTACATGATCAACGAATCCAATTTGATCATTATATTCCATAGCTTGAACAATCACAATTATAGATTCCACAGCAGCTGCCATAGGCTCAGACTTCTCTGGTGCCTTATTCACCAAATACTTTAACAAATTCACAATTGCCTTCTTAATCTCAACTGAATCCTTCCCCATTCCCATCATCTTATTGACTACAAATCCTAATGCAAATGAATGTGCTTGCGATTTGAGTAAAAGAATCGACGGTGACAAAGATTTCAAGACCTCAGCTGCAGTAATTAACAGATCCCCATGCTCAGCCCTGAATATTTCACCCAAAATTCTCGAACACAAATCAGATAATTTATTATAACTAACAGAATTTCCACACAATTCAAGCGCCATTACTGGAATTTCAGCCACAGTTTGAACTAAAGACTTCTAACTATCAGGAAACCTATCCAAATGAATCAAAACAAGGACTAATTCTAACCTTTCGAGGACAGAAAACAAAACCCTGATATCAAGCTTCCCGCTTGGAGCACTCTCTCTCTCATCATCATCTTCTCGAACATTCTGAGCCCTAAATCTAGAAACCCCAGCACGGCCACGGCCCTTCTTCTTCTGTGTCGGTTTATCAGCCGAATGAGGAGGTGGGTTCTTGAAAGAACGGCGAATGGAACGGAGAAGAGACAGAAAGGACATAGGAGTGAACAGAGTGAATACAGGGGCATTTGGGGAAAGAAGTAAGGAAGGAAAGGTACACTTTTGAAGCCAATAGAGAGGTATGGGTCAGCCCGGAATCCATTGCTGAAGTGATTGGAGCAATGAGAGAAGAGGGGAGAGAGATTCTTCGCTGATAACTCATCGAAGAGACGTTCAACGTCGATTGGATATTTGCTTTTGAGAGTGAAATCCAGTAGGGTTTGAAGGTTAAAAAGGGTTGATTCTGAAATGGGGTCGCTGTGATGGGTTTCGAGGTCTGAGACAATTCCGGATATTGCTTCCTCCATGGTTGATTTTGATTGGAGCTTGAAGACCTCTATCTCTTCTTCTCTTTTCTCTCTTCTAAATCGTTTATTTTCTTTTTTCACTCACTTTCATCTTCTGAAAGAAGCACACTCCAAATTTTCGTATTCCCGCTATTCTCAAAACACGTGTCCCCGTATATTGTAATGGTGATGTGACATGGCATCCCGGGCGGGAACGCCTAAAACTCCGACCCTTTTTTTGTTAATTGTTAAACCGTTTAATTATCTTCTCAAAGGTTTGATTGGGATCTAATTGACCTTTCCCACAACAAAAATCGAATTGAAGTAGGGTATTAGGCGGGTAGAGTAGTTCGACTTGAGATCGATTCGAAAATATAATTTAAAGTTCGAATTCGAAATTGATTCGAGGCGAATATGATCTATATTCATTTTCTGTTTAATAATTCACGAGTCGAATTCAAGTATACCAGTATTCGTTCAGATTAGGATTCGAGTATTTTATTTTTTCTCGAACCATACTCGATACTATATTCGAATATTGGTCTGATCCATACTAATAAGTTAAATATGTGATATTTATATCAATCTTTATAATTTATAAAGTGTAGTACTCCCTCCTATCCTAAATAAATGACGTTTTAGGGAGTTTAATTTTATTCTATATAAGTGTCATTTTGGTATTTCTATGCAATATTGCACTATTTTTTCCTAATTTACCCCTCAATTTAATATGCTTAGTAAATGCAATTCCATGAACCATTTTACCTACAACCAAAGTTCCAATAACCCATTAATTGCCTTCATCTTTGACCATTGTGGAGAGAGAAATAATTAATTAGGGATACAAAAGATATTTTATGTTATTTCTTAATAAGTGTGCTTAACTTTAAAACGTCATTTAATCTGGATAGTATGGAGTATTAAATTGTGTAAGCTTGTACTTAAATAAATCAGTAAATTGATTGTCAATTCGTATTACATTATTTGTAATTTCTTTACATAAATAAAAGTAAAAGACTTTTATATATAAACATTAGTTCAATAATCATTTTAGTATGTAGTGGTTCAATATTAAGCGAAATGGTTCATATTTGAAACTTGATTTGAAGGCTCGTGAGTAACTCGTTTTGTAAACGAGTCGAGTCATTACGAGCCGAGTAGGTATGAGTAATGATCCGAGTCGAATCTGGCGCAAAATTAGAAATTTCTTATTGAATTCGAGCTCAATTTTTTTGAGTCGAGCTAAATATGAGCATTAGAGTGTTCGCTGAGATTCGACTCGTTTTTACCCCTAAATTGAAGTGTAACCAATGCTTTTATCGGATTCGGTTATTAACTTTATAGTAAGTTGATCAATTGACAAATATAGTGTTAACACACAGAAATATCATTTTTTAGCGTGTGTCAGTATTGTATTGATCAATTAACCAAAGTTAAATCCATGCTAACCAATCTCACTTTATCTGTATAAAAAGTTTTTATCAATGTCATTATTGTATTAAGTTTTTAATTTTTCAACACACTCTCCCCATTCAATTAGAATCGATATTGATATTTAAGGTTTGTCAAAAATTATATTTTGGCATTTATAATTTAAGATGGTAGTAACTTTTTTTCTTGATATAAGATAATGTTAAATATTTTGGAGACATCATTATTTGTAGGAAAATTAATTTAGTGTGATTGAATTTATGTTGTTTGTGTTTGTAAGTTTTGACATAATTATATAATACAAATTTTTTAACTTAGAGTTTGTTTGATAGGTATGTAAGATAATTAAATTTAAAAATAATTTTTTTATTCTTTCAATGGCACTTTCTGATGGGTCTAGTCCAAGGATCCAGCCCATCTCGTAAGCCCAATACGGAATATAGACCCAAGTTCAAGAAGTCCAGTGAGCCCAACAAATGTGGTCCATCACAGTTGGGTTAATTGAGCTCATCAGTAATAATGAGCTACGCACGCCTACATCGTGAAGGAAGTGTCAAGCCTCGTTCCCGGATCTCACGGAGAACACATCAACCATCTTGCACACTAGGAAGATGTTGGGAGCTGCACTAAAGTAGTGGTTTTAGTGGGTACATGTCCACCCCAAAACTGTCACGGGGTCGCTATAAATTGTACGCCTCGCCATCACTTGGGGGCAACTTACTTGTGTACCTCTTTAAGCATGTACTCTTTGTACTCTTTGTTTCCAACACGCTTGACATAATATAAAGGGCCGGCGGCTAGAGCCAATCAAAAGTGGACTAGGTCAACTTGACCGAACCACTCTAATTATTATCTTATTTCCCTACTTTAATTATCGCATTTATTATTACTTGACAGGTGTGTGTACAAAGTTTATTTTGTACATCATCAGTTTGGCGCCGTCTATGGGAATTGAAAAGATTTTCACCTTCAAACATCTAAACCAATGGCGATTACAACCAGGTCAATGAATCAACCTAAGGATAATCCACGATTAGAGGAGGGTGCTCCTCCGCACACCAACCCCATCTCAAACACTTCAGCTCCAAATCCATAGCAAATGCTAGAGACCATGCAACAGTTGGCCTCCTAAAACCAGCAGATACTGCAACTCCTGCTCGCCGGACAAGGAGGAGGAGTGCAACTAAGAGGACCACAAGGAGTTCTACCCCCTAGACATCAAGGAGCTCTACACAGGGGAGCCCATCATGATCCACATCCTCCTCCTCCTGCTTCCCAGGGTGGAGATCCTCATCTCCAAGAAGATGAATGTAAGACCCCAACTTTTATGAATAAAGATGAATTTTCTATAATTATCATTTTTAAATATTATGGAATGAATTTGATATAATGTTATAGTTGTGGGTA
This sequence comes from Panax ginseng, assembly GCA_020205605.1. Lineage (NCBI taxonomy): Eukaryota > Viridiplantae > Streptophyta > Magnoliopsida > Apiales > Araliaceae > Panax > Panax ginseng. The sequence goes on from CM035131.1 coordinate 97,343,006, forward strand.
ATATTTATAAATTTTGCAAAAGTAGGCAAGTTGTTATATAATATTCGATTGGTCGGGGAATATTTATTTTAAACGGGGAATATTCGTACGACGGCACAATCATTGGTGGACCCCACAACAGAATTATTGTCGGATTGAAAAAATGACAAAAAATATTTTTATGAAAATAACGGCGGAAGTTTTACCGTTAACTGTTGAAACACCCGATGTTAAAAAAATGCATGAGAATCTGGCGTGGTTGCATAGTAGCTACTACAGTATTGATTATTGATGCTTACGTGAGAAGTCATTCAGTTTTATTCAATTATTGTTGATATTTTATATAATCAATAATTGAGATGACATTGTTATTAATATTATTATTTGCAATATTAACAATGTTTAGAAGTTCTGCCAAGGAGAGGTTTGGTCACCTAATTGCGCGCCAATAGGGAAAAATCTTTATTGGAAAGCCCCCTCTTTCCTAGGAATGACCTGGTCAATTAATAGTGTGAATAATAATAATGATGATGAAGTTTTGTTTTATTAGTATTATTAATGTAATAAAATAGAAAATCTTTTTATATAAAACAGAATACTTTTATAAAGTTATTCATTTTATTAGACAATAATTAGAATATATTATATTTTATTATGCATAGTGTTTGCATAGTGCCTGTATATTGTTTGCATTGTAAAATCTTTTTAAAAGTTATTCGTTTTATTAGATTATAAATAGAATATATTATATTTTATTGTAAACCAATCTGGACCGTCTCGTTTAAAGTAAATCGATCCGGACGTTCATGGATTAATTACTTATTCGATTCATTCTTCTATAAATAGAAAGCTCATTCCTTCATTATTTCTTTTAAATTCTTTGAAACTCTAGAGAGAGAAACTATAGAGAGAATTATTCTTCTATCTTGAGCGTATTTCTTTAGCATTTAAGAAAGCTTTGAAGCGTAGTGCAAGTTTCTTCAAGTATATCCCCTACTACCGCTTGTGAGTACTCTTCTTTATAAGGTAAGGGTATTATTTTTTTTTCATATTCATGAAAGAAATTACATTATTCCGTCTTTATTATTCATTGGAATAACTTTTGATCACGCCTGCTACCCTATACTTGGTGAAATTCTTACATTATTCCATTCTTTATCATTATGTTGGAATAACTTTCATGCCAATCACCGCATACATGGTGAAATTCTTCCGTTATTCCATTCTTTATTATTACATTGGAATATCACATCATGCGTTTTACGCGGACCGGTTCCGTTATTTATTATTCTATTGGAATAACTCGTCATACATCTGGCACCGCATGCATGGTGATTTCGTTGTTATTCCATTCTTTATTATTCTATTGGAATATCCCGTTTGCATATTACACACGACTGGTTTCGTTATTTATTATTCGTTGGAATAACTTTCGCTCATCACAAGTACCGCATACATTGTGATTTCTTTTGTTGTTCCATTCTTTATTATACTCAGTTGGTTAAAGTTTTGACTTCTATACTCCATGAAATTAGTGGAATATCCTTCATATTTGCGATTCATCCAGTATCTTTCATGGAAATATTCTTCTGAGCATTCTTAAATTTTACTCTACAAAGAAGTATTATGTTGACAATTTGGACGTTATTAGTTCCTGGATAAATTAATTCTTGAACTTGTTTTATTGAATTCTTATATCATTGTCATCATCCTCATGTTTATATTTTGTTGAAAGTCATCTGTGGTTTTCTGTAGTGCATAGATGGACTTGGTATGATTATGACTAGGGATTATTGATTGTAATCATGACCGTAATGTTACAAATGATGTGGTAAAAGTCCTCATTGGGCGTAGTAGTGCATTGATGGACGAGTTGTTGGCATGATCATGACCATTGATGAAATACGAATATCCTTGGCCCGTAGTGCATGGATAATTTGTGGTTGTGATACTTATGAATATCCTTCGCCGTAATGCGAGGATGAGGTGGATTATTTATTGTCGAGTCCCAATGATAAAAGTGATGAAAACCTTTTAAATCATAAAAGATAGTAGATTTTATTCTCTACTTGACTCTTTTAATGGATTGCATGTTCACCGCAGATTAAACTTGATGTCTATTGTATTTTATCGGTTTAACATTGTTGAAGACTAATGATAATTTATTACGCATTATCTTAGTCATAATATTTCTTCTTGGGCTAGTTGAGCTCACCCTTTCTTTCTTCGTTCTCTTCAGAAATGAGCGAACGAAAGGACTAGTCGAGGAATGGAGTGACGGTCCGGATGATAGTATTAGTAGTCCTCACTATTCTATTAAATAGTGTGACAATAAATATAATGAGGACTTATTCTGAGAGTGGATATTGTCTAGGAGACAATGTTTGTATTAAAACTCACAGCTTTCTTGTTGTATATTAAAGATTGTATTTGTATTCTGTACCATATATTTAGCGACTCAGAATAGGTGATGTATACCTATTTTGGGGGCGTCACAATGAAGGTGAGAACCAGAGCGTGAAGCATGGGAATCATCCCTATGATCATTCCAGGGGAGCCCTTAATCCCTCAGATGAGAAAATTAAGGAAGTACAAAACCAACTTGGTGATGTCTTCAACGCCATGAAGGCGCGAGGACCAGAAACCGTGGACTACCTTGTAGGGCGAACAGACACGCCTTTCAAGCCTGACGTGGCAAACTATCCACTCCCTCAAAAGTTTAAAATGCCATCCGTGGAGACCTTTGACGGAACGAAAGATCCCTGGATCACCTCGAAACATACAAAACCCTGATGCAGCTTCATTACATCCCTGATGAAATAATTTGTAGGGCATTCCCAACCACCTTGAGGGGCTCTGCTCGACAGTGGTTTGCCAAGCTCTCTCCAGCATCCATTTCAACCTTTGCTGAACTGAGAAGGTCTTTCGTGTCCCACTTTATTGGGGGGCGACGTCATCAGAAGCCCGTCACACATCTTCTCAGTATAAAACAAGACAAAGACGAGAGCCTGAGGGATTACCTCACTCGTTTTAACAAGGAGGTGCTTCAGGTCGAAGAACCTGATGACAAAGTAACCTTGACTGCCTTTTTGGGAGGACTCCGCTCGTCAAGTTTTCTTTTCTCAGTGATGAAACGTCCACCAAGGAACATAACCGAGCTACTAGCAAAGGCCCAGAAATACATGAAAGCTGAGGACGTCACAAGGGCTAGACGAGGTGAATCCTCCGAAGCAGGAGAGAAGAGAAAATAAAGAGATAAGGACGATAAGAATGAGACTGATAACAAATCAAGCAGGACAGAGAGGGTATCTGTGAGATCCCGAATTTTATGAAATGAAAGTATTCAATTTTCTTATAATTATTATTTTATTTAGTAAATGGTTAAATTGAGAAATGGTTAAAGTTAAGGGTGATATGTGAAAATTTTACAAAGTAAACAAGTTGATATAAAATATTCGTTGTGTCGGGGAATATTCGATTGGTCGGGGAATATTCGTTTTAACAGGGAATATTCGTACGACGACAAAATCATTGGTGGACCCCACAAAGAAAGTATTGTCGCAGTTAGAAAATGATAGAAATATCTTTTTATAAAAATAATGACAAAAGTTTTACCGTTAAACTTTTAAACTACCCGGTAGTAAAAGTACAGTAATATGCGTGGTTGTATAGTAGCACACGGTATTGATTATTGATGCTTACGTGAGAAGTCACTCAGTTATACACAATTATTACTCTGATGAATTGTTGCATAATATCTCTCATATTATTGATTCAATTATTGTCACAGTATCATCTGCATAATATCTTATATTATTAAATCAATAATTGAGACGACAAAGTTATTCATATTATTATTTGTAAAATTGACGATGTCTAGAAAGTTTCATCGAGGAGAGGTTTGGTCACCTAATTGCGCGCATGATAGGAGAAATACTTATCGGAAAGCCCCCTCTTTCCTGGGAATGATCTGGTTGTTAAATATTGTGAGTTATAATATTAATGATGAATAAATTTGTGTTGATTAAAGATGAAATTGATATTTTCATTGTGTTAGAATTATTAGTGTTAGTGGAAATCGACATCTTTTTCGATAATAATTGATGTATAAAGGTTATATTGATCAATCGGGTAATTAATCGGATAAATGAGCAATTAATTGCTATTAATTCACATGTTTATAACTATTTATTCACATGTGTGTACTATTGATTCACATACATGTACTATTAGGGGAGGTGGTGCAAGATTGATAATACTTGCATGACTAAATTAAAAATAGAGGTATAGATGAAGGTACTATACTGTAATTATTTTTTTCACATGTATAGAACTATTGAGTCACATGATTGTACTATTGATTCACATGATGTACTATTAGGGGAGGTGGTGCAAGTTTGATAATACTTGCAGGACTAAATTAAAAATGAAGAAAAAAAATAAAGTTATTATACTGTAATATTTCGAGCCCCAAAATATACAATTATCGAAACTATATTTTTCCTATAAATAGAAGCTCATTCTCACCAATTCACTAAGACTCACAAGAGCAGTTATAGAGAGAAAAGCTATAGAGAGAGAAGTTATAAAGAGAAAGAAGAAGAGAAGTCTGCTACTTCACTATTTCAGTATCCAGTCTTCTTCTGAGGTAAGGGGTATTATTTATTTCATATTCTGAAGAGATATTATTTTTCATTTTTGTATAAATATTATTTTCGTTCAATATTCGTAAGGAATATCATCTTCATTCAATATTCATAGGAATATTATTTTCGTTCAACAGTCGTAAGGGGTATTATTTATTTCATATTCTGAAGAGATATTATTTTTCGTATTCGTATGAATATTATTTTCGTTCAGTATTCGTAAGAAATATCATCTTCGTTCAATATTCATAGGAATATTATTTTCATTCAACAGTCGTAAGGGATATTATTTTTGTTCAGTATTCATAAGGAATAATATTTTCTTCTATACTCTGTATTATGTGAGTAATATTATTTCGTCTCATATTCCTGATTATACCCTCATTATTGCTTCTATACTCTGTGAAATTAGTAGAATATCCTTGATATTTGCGCTTCATCCAATATCTTTTCATAAAAATATTATTCTGAGCTTTCTTGATAATTATTGATCTTTTCATACCAAAATACTATTCATGAGTTACTATTTACGGGTTACTATTCACTCAAATATTATTCACTCGGATATTCGGGGCATTTTTCATGCCAGAGTACTATTCACGAGTTACTATTCACGGATTACTATTCACCCAGTTACTATTTACTCAAATATTATTCACTCGGGTATTTGGGGCACTTTTCATGTCGGGGTACTATTCATGACGTACTATTCATGAAGTACTATTCATAGGGCACTATTCACGGGGTACTATTCACCCAAAAAATATATTTGTTTTCTGTCCAAATTATTTTTGATATATGAATATTATTCTTGAATTTTACTCTACAAAGTAGTATGATGTTGACAATTTGGATATTTTTAAATTCTGGATAAATTTAAAGTCTTTAATATTTATCCTTGATTTCGTTTGATTAATGCTTATATCATTGTCATCATCCTCGTGCATATATTATGATGAAAGTCATCTTTGGCTTACATGCATAGATGGACTGTTGATGGGTATGATTATGACCAGGGATCATTCGGTATAATCATGACCCGTAATGTTATAAATGATGTGGTAAAAGTCCTCATTGGTCCGTAGTGCATTGATGGACAGTTGTTGGTATGATTATGACCAGGGATTATTCTATATAATCATGACTATTGATGATTACATGAATATCTTTGGCCCGTAGTGCAGGGATGATTCGATGATGTGGTTTATTTATTAAGCTGAGTCTCGGCGATAAAGTGGATGAAAAACTTTTTAAATTATAAAAGATAGTAGATATCATGCTCTACTTGACTCTTCTAATGGATTGCTTGTTCCGCTGCAGTTAAACTTGATGTTTATTGTATTTTATCGCTTTTTAACTTTATTTGAAGGCTAATGCTAATTTATTCGCATTATCTTAGTCATAATATTTCTTACTGGGCTAGTTAAGCTCACCCTTTTGCTTTCATTGTTCTCTTCAGGAAATGAGAACGTAGCCGAGACTAGTCGGGAAACAAAGTGATGGTCCGAGATGGTTATTTTAGCAGTCCTCACTAATTAGTGTGATAATAAATGTAATGAGGATTGAATTTGAATTTGGATATTGTTTAGAAAACAATATTCATGTAAAACTTCACTATATTTTGTCGTATTTTTTACGACGAGTTGTATTAAAGTTTGTATTTGATTTACATACCATGTATTTGGCGACTCAAGATGGGTGATGTATACCTATTTTGGGGGCGTCACAGTTGGTATCAAAGCTTAGGGATATGATCCCTGGCTGAGATGTGAGACAAAAACTAGGAGGGGAGAGACAGGGAATTCCTTCGCTAGTATGACCTACCTAAGTTTATTTGGTATTTAATTGGTCGGTCAGAGTATAGGGATAATATGTGATATGTCAATTAACCCTTGTTTTGTGGCAGTGTTTGAAAACGGCATCTAAAAATGTCTAGATAAGCAATGAAGCACATGAGACCGTTGAGTCACCAATGATCAATACCTAGGATAATGTGCATAATGAAGACAATAATCCTTAGGTAAACAACAACACCGATTAGATGATGAACGATGGGGTTTTCAGAGGCTTTATGCAATTCATGCAACATCAGGCGAGAGATACTCCGATTCAAAATGAAGGTGGAAACACTGGCAACTCTTGGATGGTCACCGCTAAGCAGTTCAAGGAGCTGGGACCACCAGAGTTTTTGGGAGAGCCAAAACCACTTAAGGCGGAGACTTGGATAAAGCAGATCACCAAGATATTTGATGTCTTGGGATGCTCCGAGGAGAAAAAGGTTCCCTTTGCCACCTTCATGTTGCGAGGAGAGGCGAGACATTGGTGGGAATCGAAGAAAAGCGTACTCAACCGCCTTGAAGATGTCTTGGGAGAAGTTCCAAGAACTGTTCAACGATAAGTACTTTCCCGAAAGTATTCGTCACTTGAAGGAGGTAGAGTTCATCAAGCTAGAGAAAAACAATATGACCGTGTCACAGTACGAAGCTAAGTTTGTCGAGTTGTCCCGATTTGCATCCCACTTAGTTGATAATGAGGAGAGAATGACGCGGATGTTTCTAAGAGGTTTGAAACCTGAGATACGTCAATACCTCATTTCTCACAAACTTTGTTTATATTCAGATGTTGTGAATAGGGCTCAGTTATTGGAGCGCGATAATGAGCCAGCCCAATCAAAAGATAATGACCAACAACACGATAATAATCGTACCGGTGGCAACGACCATGGGAACAACGATAAACATCGTGAAGAAAATTATCATGCAAGAAATGGTAACCACTTCGGTGGTAATCATGGCCAAGATAATAGAAGAAATGATACAAGTGGAAAATTCAAGAAGAGAAGATTTAACGATGATGGGAAGACGTCGGCAGCAGCACCAGCAACAAATTCTAGGGGAGGAGAACGACCGCCAGTTAGATGCTACAAATGCGGAGAGGAGGGACACATAAGTCCAAAATGTTCACAGCCTTCCAAGGTATGTTTTAGTTGTGGAAAAGGTGGTCACATAGCTCAATTTTGTCATGTAGCAAAATCAAATCCAGCTGGGACGGTGGCACCAAAGGCGGATATGGACAAAAAAAAGTCGGTGGTTTCAGGAAGAGCATTTTTCGTAACTTCTCAAAAAGTGAGTAACCCGAACGAAGTTATCACGGGTTAGTTAATCATAAACTCTTGCAAAGTTTATATATTGTTAGATACCGGTTCTACCCATTCTTTTATTTCTCCTATTTGCGCTCAACGTTTAAATTTAACTCCGGAGAAATTGGACTTTGACTTATCTATTGAAACTCCGTTAGGAGAAACCTTCAGTACATGTGCTATCCAAGTCTTGGATGAGAGTCAAAGTTTTTAAATGATATTTTTATCGTTAATAAATTTTCTGACGTATTCTCTGAAGACTTCCTGGCCCCCAGAGTGTGAAATCAAATTTTGTATTGACCCTAGTACAAAACCCATTTCTAAAACCCTTAAATATTTCTTCAACCAAAACAAACGTATCATGCGCCAAAGACGTTGGCTCGAGCTGTTGAAGATTACGACCATACCATTCAATATTAACGTGGAAAAAGCGAACGTAGAAGATCATATGCGCTTACAATTGTAACGTTGTTAACACAAAGACCCATTTCATATGACTTACAAATGATAAAGATAGAGTTAAAGACTCTACGGACCCACGTGATGATGTCAAATAATATGAGTAGAATCGACGTTAACTGATAAAGTTAAAACCGCTCAAGCTACACACCCGGAGCTGATGAATGTGAAGAAGAAGGTTCAAGAGGGCGTTATTCTAGAAGCAAGAATCGACGAAGAGAGTAAATCTCAACCCTCGATTTAATTAAGCCATTCAAAATCCTTGATCGAGTAGGAACTGTGGCCTATAGACTCGCTTTACCGCCAAGTATGTCGCGTGTTCATAACGTTTTTCACTTATCGATGTTACGTAAATATGTGGGCGACCCGAACCACATTATTGAATTAGAACTAGACGCAATAGTAGAAGATTTAACATATGAGGAGATACCTGTTAAAATGTTGGATAAGAATGAATATATTCTATGCTCAAAGGTTATACCTCAAGAGTTAGAATCTGACGAGGTATCATCATCTCTTCGACATACCAGGTACGTATGTAAATTTCGAGGGAAAAATTTCATAAGGAGGGGAGATTGTGAGATCCCAAATTTTATGAAATGAAAGTATTCAATTTTTTTATAATTATTATTTTATTTAATAAATGGTTAAATTGAGAAAGGGTTAAAGTTAAGGGTGATACGTGAAAATTTTACAAAGTAAGCAAGTTGATATAAAATATTCGTTGTGTCGGGGAATATTCGATTGGTCGGGGAATATTTGTTTTAATAGGAAATATTCGTACGATGGCATAATCATTGGTGAACCCCACAACATAAGTATTGTCGTAGTTAAAAAATGACAGAAATATCTTTTTTATAAAAATAATACGAAAAGTTTTACCGTTAAACTACCCTTAGTAAAAGTAAAGAATCTGGCGTGGTTGCATAAGTAGTAACACGGTATTGATTATTGATGCTTACGTGAGAAGTCACTCAGTTATACACAATTATTGCTACAATAATTGCTGCATAATATCTTTCATACTATTGATTCAATTATTGTCACAGTATCATCTGCATAATATATATATTATTAAATCAATAATTGAGACGACAAAGTTATTCATATTATTATTTGTAATATTGACGATGTCTAGAAAGTTCTGTCGAGGAGAGGTTTGGTCACCTAATTGCGCCGCCAATAGGAAAAATCCTTATCTGAAAGCCCTCTCTTTCCGGGAATGATCTCGTTGTTAAATATTGTGAGTTATAATATTAATGATGCATAAGTTTGTGTTGATTAAAGATAAAATTGATATTTTTATTGTGTTGAGATTATTAGTGTTAGTGAAAATCGACATCTATTCCGATAATAATTGATGTCTAGAGGTTATATTCATCAATCGGGTAATTAATCGAATAAATGAGTAATTAATTGCTATTAATTCACATGCTTATAACTATTTATTCACATGTGTGTACTATTGATTCACATGCATGTACTATTAGGGGAGGTGGTGCAAGATTGATAATACTTGCATGACTAAATTAAAAATGGAGGTATAGATGAAGGTATTATACTGTATTTATTTTTTTCACATGTATAGAACTATTGAGTCACATGATTGTAATATTGATTCCCATGATGTACTATTAGGGGAGGTGGTGCAAGTTTGATAATACTTGCAGGACTAAATTAAAAATGAAGAAAAAGATGAAGGTATTATACTGTAATATTTTGAGCCCCAAAATGTATAATTATCGAAACTATATTTTCCTATAAATAGAAGTTCATTCTTCCTTCATTCTCACCAATTCACTAAGACTCACAAGAGCTGTAAGACCCCAACTTTTATGAATAAAGATGAATTTTCTATAAATATCATTTTTGAATATTAAGGAGTGAATTTGATATAATGTTATAGTTGTGGGTAATATTTATAAATTTTGAAAAGTACGCAAGTTGTTATATTATATTCGATTGGTCGAAGAATATTCGTTTTTACAGGGAATATTCATACGATGGCACAATCATTGGTGGACCCCACAATGGAATTATTGTCGGATTGAGAAAACGACAAAAATATCTTTTTATGAAAATAACGGCGGAAGTTTTGCCATTAACTGTTGAAATATCCGGTGTTAAAGAAATGCGAATCTGGCGTGGTTGCATAGTAGCACACGGTATTGATTATTGATGCTTACGTGAGAAGTCACTCAGTTTTGTTCAATTATTACTATAGTGATTGTTGCATAGTATCTCACGTTATTTGATTCAATTATTGTCGATAATTTATATATTATTAATTCAATAATTGAGACGATACAGTTATTCATATTATTATTTACAATATTGATGATGTCCAGAAAGTTCTGTTGAGGAGAGGTTTGGTCACCTAATTGCGCGCCAATAGGGAAAAATCCTTATTGGAAAGCCCCCTCTTTCCTGGGAATGATCTAGTTGTTAAATATTGCGAATAATAATAATAATGAATAAATGTTGTTAAAAATATTGAGGGAATTTTTATGAGGTATTTGTTATAAATGTTGCCTATTATTTGGACCCCCATTTAACCATTTTTCAAAACCGTCGATAAAAGTTATCTCAGTTTTGTTTATATATATATATATATATATATTATATATATGATGATAATTGATTTTGGTGGAGGAAGAAGTCACAGGAGGTAAGAAAAAAAGAAGAGAGAAGAGGATGGTGGATTTTAAAAATATATAATATATTATAATAAGTTTTGTTTTATTAGATTATAAATAGAATATATTATATTTTATTTAAAGTTTTCGTTTTATTAGAATATTTTATTGCATAGTAAATCAAAATTTTCAAACGTTTGGCCAAAGAATTGCGCCCGTGATTATGGTTACTGTGCGTCTGTGATTTCTAAATTCAAATAGTATCCTTTCCATTCTCCTATAAATAGGATGCTTAGTTAGAATTGAAAATCAATCCAGAATCGGAGAATTCTCCTTCTATAATATTGAGCGTATTTCTTTCGAGTTTTAAAAAGCTTTGAGTTTAGAAAATAGTGAAAGTTTTCTTTAAGAATATCCCCGATATACCAGTTGGAATACTCTTCTTTTCAAGGTAAGGGATGTTATTTTTGTCCAATATTCGCTTGAAATAATATTTTCTTCCATACTCTGTAGTATGTAAGTAATATTATTTTGTTTCAGATTTTGAATTTTATACTCATTTGGTTAAAGTTTTGGCTTCTATACTCCATGAAATTAGTAGAATATCCTTGATATTTGCGCTTCATCCAGTATCTTTTCATGGAAATATTATTCTAAGCATTCTTGATAAGTTTTAACTTTTTCATGCCGGAGTACTATTCACGGGTTATTATTCATGAAAAACTATTCACGGGATACTATTCACTTGAGTACTATTCACCCGGGGTACTATTCATGATAAAAATTAATTCATTTTCGGTCCAAATTATTTTTGGTACAATATTATTCTTGAATTTTACTCCACAAAGCAGTATCATGTTGACAATTTGGACATTATTGAATTCTGGATAAATTAATTTATAAATCTTTAAAAATTTATCCTTTGCATTCTTTTAATTGAATCCTTATATCATTGTCATCATCCTCATGCTTATATTATGTTTAAAGTCATCTGTGGCCTGTAGTGCATAGATGGACTTGGTATGATTATGACCAGGGATTATTCGGTATAATCATGACCGTAATGTTACAAATGATGTGGTAAAAGTCCTCATTCATTCTTGTAGTGCATTGATGGACAATTGTTGGCATGATCATGACCATTGATGAAAAACACGAATATCCTTGGCCCGTAGTGCATGGATAATTTGTAGTCGTGATACTAATGAATATCCTGGTCAGTAGTAAGCGTGGATGATGTGGATTATTTATTGTCGAGTCTCAAATGATAAAAACCGATGATAAATTCTTTTAAATCATAGAAGATAGTAGATATCATGCTCTACTTAACACTTCTAATGGATTGCTTGTTCCGCTGCAGATTAAACTTGATGTTTATTGTATTTTATCGGTTTAACATCTTGTTGAAGGCTAACGATAATTTATCTCGCATTATCTTAGTCATAATATTTCTTATTGGGCTAGTTGAGCTCACCATTTGCTTTCATTGTTCTCTTCGTAAAATGAGAATATAAATTTGGGACTAGTCAAGGGAACGTAAGTGACGATCCAGATGTTTGCATTAGTAGTCCTCACTATTATGTGAAATAGTGTGATAATAAATGTATTGAGGACTTATTTTGAGTTTGAATACTGTCTAGAAGACATTATTTGTATTAAAACTCACAGCTCATGTTGTATATTTAAGTTTGTATTTGTATTCTGTACCATATATTTGACGACTCAGAATATGTGATGTATACCTATTTTGGGGGCATCACAGTTGGTATCAAAGCTTAGGGATATGATCCCTGGCTGAGATGTGAGACAAAAACTAGGAGGGGAGAGATAGAGAATTCCTTCGCTAGTATAACCTACCTAAGTTTAATTGGTCAGTCAAAATATAGGGATAATATGTTGCATGTTAATTAACCCTTGTTTTGTGGCAGTATTTGAAAATGACATCCGAGAATGTTGAGATTAGCAATGGAGTACATGAGACCGTTGAGTCACCACAGATCAATAATCAGGATAATGTGTATCAGGAAGGCAACAATCCTCATGCAAACAACAACACCGACCAAATGATGAACGATGGAATGTTTAGAGGCTTTCTGCAATTCATGCAACATCAGGCAAGAGAAACTCCCGTCCAAAATGCAGGTGGAAACACTGGCAACTCTCGGACGGTCACCGCTAAGCAGTTCAAGGAGCTGGGACCACCGGAGTTTATTGGAGAGCCAAAACCACTTAAGGCGGAGACGTGGATAAAGCAGATCACCAAGATATTTGATGTCTTGGGATGCTCCAAGGAGCAAAAGGTTCCCTTTGCCACCTTCATGTTGCGAGGAGAGGCAAATTACTGGTGGGAATCTGTAAAGCGTACCCAGCCTGCCGCACTGAAGATGACTTGGGAGAAGTTCCAAGAACTGTTCAACGACAAATAATTTCCCGAAAGTATTCGTCACTTGAAAGAGGTAGAGTTCATCAAGCTGGAGCAAAACAATATGACCGTGTCACAGTACGAAGCCAAGTTTGCCGAGTTGTCCCGGTTTACGTCCCACTTAGTTGATAACGAGGAGAAAATGATGCGGATTTTTCTAAGAGATTTAAAACCCGAGATACGTCAATACCTTATCTCTCACAAACTGTGTTTGATGTTGTAAATAGGGCTCAGTTATTAGAGCGCGATAATGAGTCAACCCAACCAAGAGAGAGAGCAAACCGACAAGTCGATAATACCAAATGGTAGAAGATCATTGAAGCGGTGACAACAAACGTGGAGGTAATCAACATGCCGTAAATGGTAACCACTTGATTGTGGTAATCATGGTCAAGACAATAAAAGTGTACATTTCAGGAAGAGGAGATTCAACAATGATGGAAAGACGTCAGCACCAACACCCGTTGTTAAGGAAGGAGAACGACCACCTATCATATGCTTCAAATGTAGAGGGGAGGGACATATCAGTCCAAACTGTGCGTAGCAGTCCAAAACGTGTTACAATTATGGAAGAGAAGGTCACCTAGCTCGATTTTGTCATTCAGGAAAGACAATGGAGGCACTAAAGGCCGTTCCAGAAAACTCAAAACCAGTAGTTCAAGGGAGAGCGTTTGTCATAACCTCCCAGAAAGCAAGGAACCCGAACGAGGTCATCACGGATAAGCTTATCATAAATTCTAGCAAAGTCTATACCTTATTTGATACTGGTTCTACCCATTCTTTTATTTCTCCTACTTGCGCTCAACGTTTAAATTTGACTCCAGAAAAATTAGACTTTGACTTATCTGTTAAAACTCCATTGGGAGAAACCTTCATTAAATCCACTGTTTATAAGTCTTGTTTGGTTCAAATCGGTACCCTCACATTACTGTCGATCTTATTTCATTGAAAATACTTGCATTTGACGTAATTCTAGGGATTGATTGGTTAACTACTCATCATGCAAAAATTGATTGTTTTCGTAAGGTTGTTAGCTTTCATATTCCTAACCAACCTATTATGCGAATTCAAGCAACCAAACCATTAAAATCAATCACTGTCATCTCAAGCCATAAAGCTATTTGTTTATTAAAAAATGGATGTCAAGCTTTCTTAGCTTATGCCACGGATTTAAACAAAAATACGTCAGTTTTGAATGATATTTCTATTGTTAATAAATTTCCTGACGTATTCCCTGAAGAACTTCCTGGCCTACCCCCAGAGCGTGAAATTGAATTTTGTATCGACCTTGAACCTGGTACAAAAATCATTTCCCAAGCCCCATATTGAATGTCTCCTATTGAACTTCAGGAGTTAAAGACCCAATTGCAGGAATTGGTAGACATCGATTTCATTCGTCTTAGTACGTCTCCTTGGGGTGCTCCTGTTCTATTCATGAAGAAGAAAGATGGGAGTACGCGACTTTGTATTGATTATCGGGAGTTAAACCATTTCACTGTCAAAAATAGATATACGTTGCCTCACATTGATGACCTGTTTGACTAGTTGCAAGGCGTCAAATTTTTTTCAAAGATTGATCTTTGTTCCGGATATCACCAATTGAAGATTAAAACCGATAACATTCCAAAGACGGCTTTCAGAACTCGGTACGGGCATTAAAAATTCTTAATCATGTCTTTTGGATTGACTAATGCTCCTGCTGTCTTCATGGATATGATGAACCGAGTATTTAAGAAATTTTTGGATCACTTTGTGGTCGTCTTTATTGATGACATCTTCATTTATTCCAAAAGCCGTAAAGATCATGATCAAAACTTGAGGCTGATACTCCAAAAGCTTCGTGAAAACAAGCTTTATGTCAAGTTGAAGAAATGCGAGTTCTGGCTTAAGGAAGTAGCATTCCTTGGGTACGTAGTATCAAGTCATGGAATATCTATTGACCCGACAAAGATTAAAGCTATTTAAAGTCGGGAACAACCCTAAATCAATGGATCAAAGCACGTAGCTTTTCGGCTTAATGGTTATTATCAGAGATTCGTAGAAGGGTTTTCTTAAATTGCTACTCCATTAACTCAGCTGACTCAGAAAGATACAAAATTCGGTTGGAGCGAGGAATGTGAGAAGAGTTTTTAAGAACTCAAGAGGAGACTCATTCAAAGACTGCTCTCGACAATACCATCCGGCTCGGAGGGATTTGTCATCTACAGTGATGCTTCGGGCAAAGGGTTAGGATGTGTTTTCATGCAACATGGGAAAGTCATAGCCTATGCCTCTTGATAACTCAAAGAATATGAGAGGAATTATCCTACTCATGATTTAGAGTTGGCAGCTGTTGTCTTCGCACTTAAAATTTAAAGGCATTACTTGTATGGAGAGAAGGTGGAGATCTATACGGATCATAAAAGCCTCAAATATTTCTCCACTCAAAAGGAGCTCAACATGCGGCAACGACGTTGGCTTGAGCTGTTGAAAGATTATGATCATACCATTCAATACCATCCTGAAAAAGCCAACGTGGTAGCTGACGCATTAAGTAGAAGATCATATGCAGGTACGAGTGCGTTATTGTCAACGCAAAGGCCCATTTTGTATGACTTGCAAAGGATGGAGATAGAGTTAAAGACTCTAGGGACCCACGTGATGATGACAAACATATGAGTAAAACCGACGTTAATCGATAAAGTTAAAGCTGCTCAAGTTAAAGACCTGGAGCTGATGCGTATGAGGAAGAAAGTGCAAGAAGCACTACAAGAAATCACACAAAAAATGACGCTAAAATTTGTCACATAAAATTCATTTTTCGTCACTTAAACATTTGGTGACGAATGTTAATCGTCACAGAGACCGTCACCGTATGAGCGTGGTATTAGGTTTATTTGACAATATTTGATGTTGTTACTAAATGTTTTAACTTATGGTGACGATCTACATCATTGTCACTATAATTAATTACTTTTAGTGACGTTAATAGCGTCACTATTTGAATAAAATTTTTGTCACTCTATATTATGTTTCATCATCAAAACTTGGTGCATTAAATGACGAAAATCATTTTTCGTCATTAAATGATATTGTTTTAATGATGAAAAAATATGTTACTCTATTTAAATCATCTAATTTTAATGACGACAATATTGTCATATTTATGATTATTCTTTCGTTATGTTATTGTGTTTATCGTCACCAAAAATAAAAAAATAAATGACGACAGAACAATTTGTCACCTAATAATATATTTAACATGACAATTATGTCATTGTCATTTCATATTTTAAATAATATTACAAAATAATGTCACCAAAGAGTTATTTTTTGGGACACATTTTTCAATGTCGCTAACTCGTCACAAAAAGAGTTACTAATAGTGACAAAATTAGTTGTTGTGACTAAATGAATATACAACAGTGACGATATAGTTTGTCACCAAAAAGTTAATTTCTATGACACATTTTTCTCTGAACCTGCTGAGCTCTTTTTCCTGTTCCCTGCATCACGCCGCCTATTCCTCCCACTTTCTTCCCCCATTTTCTTCCCAAAGCTAACCTCTTTCCTTGCTGCTTCATAGTCAAATGGTTTAAACTGCATTAGGGCCCCATATTCTTTGGACTTCCCGTCTTGTTTGGTTTTCCCCATTTGATTTGATGATTGGAAGAAGCACTTCTTGAAGCTGGAGGATAGATCAGAGAGAGAGACATAGTCTCACCTCCCTCATCAAAGGCAGTAGCAGGAAGAGTGTTGCCTTTGTTCAGCTCATCTGCGGACTTTGGGTCATCATTTATTGCTTCCTCGTCCGAATCATCTTTTAACAATATAACTTCTTCCACATGTGAGTTAGTAGCTAGTACAACAACAGGTTCTTCATGATGCAAAATCTCCAGGGGTTTAACATCTTCTTTTACAACCGCTTGTACTTTGTCAACCTCGCCCAAGAATGAATGGAATGGAAGGTTCACAGAAGATTTAATCTGCTCAAGCTTGGCCTCTTCCTTTTCCTATAAAATAAATTGATTAAAACTGACGCTTTCAGTATAATATTTCCTAACTCATGAAATAATTTCAAGTATCCATAACCAAAAACAAAAAAGTAGTGCAAGGGTTTAGTATAGTAAAACAGAAAGTAGTGTAAGGGTTTAGTATAGTCTAGCAGCATAGCTTACTTACCTAATACACTTGCCTTAATTGTATATATAATTCTACTAGCTATTACATTTATCTAAAAAACATGGTTATTATTGTAATGGTCACTGAATATACCTGCCTTAGTTTCTAACTTTAGAGCATATAGCAGACCATAGAGAAGATTAAAATGCAAATTAGCAACTGAATATATGTTACTAAAGTATGATGTTGAAGAGGAAGATGTGGGTCCAAAATATGAAGATCAAACCATTTGATTTTGGGTTTCATCTGCTCCTTGATTCTGATTAAACTGATTGTTTGAAATCTCACTTCATTTATTTATATTCTTTATTTATCTATAACCCCTTGAATTAATTGGTAGTCTCTTTTACAAAAAAAATCTTATATGTCAGTTTTTTGTTCCATTTTTTTTATAGAAAAAGAGTCTTATATATTAGCTTTTTTTGTTTTATTTTTATATACTCATAAATTCATTACATTTTTGGAATTTTATATTATTAAGACGGGATACGTATGCCATAAGAATCTAGTAATGAACAGTGAGAAGTAAGACTTTTGTCTAGTTTTCCTTTACCTTGTGCATTCATCACTTGGAATTAGGATTCAAGTTCACCCAAATCACACAGTTAAGATGCATGCAGAAATTTCTCCCAAGTTCGTATTCCTAAGTTTAACATAAAAAGTAAAACAACCAGCATCCTCAAGTTTAAGAAAAAGACGAGGAAGAAAAAAATATTCCTTAGTTTGTAAGTAACATGAGACTTTTTAAAAAGTAACAACCATCCTCAAGTTAGTAACACTACATGCAGAAATTTCTTAGGTACAGGTAACTTGTCCTTCAGTTAAGAGAGGATTAACTAAATAGGACTGTTGATTTCTAACAACCATAATTTATCAACATTTGTGATCCGGTCTCTCGGTGAACAGGACAATGAAAATTAAAATTCAATTACAATAAGTAATAAATTCATTCGTTTATTACTTCTAGATCAAGTATCCAAATATTTTTAAAACACTATAAACAGTTTTATACATTGGTAGTATTTATCTAAAACATCACCCGAAAAAAGAAAAAAAAAAGACAAAGACAAAGACAAAGACAAAGAAGAGCTTTATAACAACTCAATATCACATCTAATTTGTTCGATTCTATCTCCTTTCTAATGGATGATAAGTGTGCTTCAAGAAATACTTTTGAACAATACCACTTGGTTCAATAGGTAAAATTCATATGCTTAACGTATATTTTCCATAAAATACCGCCACTTAGAGATGTAGTAGAAGTTCTGATGAGTAAGTATAAGTGAAAAGACAAGCGAAAATTTAACTGATCCCATGCAAAAAGAATTTGATGAGATAAGAAGCCTTCATGTAACATGTGCCCCTACCAGTTATATAGATCACTCACCCTGAAATGCATGCAAGTATTCACATCGGAACAAATTTCATCAAAAAAAGAAAAGACACAAGCTCAGTGTAATCAACTGGATAAAAAATAATATAAGCAAAAACAGATGTAAAAGGTCACCTCAAATTATACAACCCCCACCACAGGCAATAACAGTACTTAGAAAGGAAGTTTTTAGAATAAACGATACTAAATGATAAAGCCTGCTCGAATATTCCAAAATCAAATGGTTTATTTTCACCTTCTACATCACATTTTTAATCGAAACAGAATCACTAATGTTGCTCCAGATATTATAACCAGTCAAGTTCTGGTTGCCGCAATACAAGAAATTTGTTTTGCATTTTTCGCTCTCTTTATTACAAGCTCTCTGCTAGCATGTATCAAAACGATCTACTAATAACCAGTACCAAAATAACCCAACAAACTGTAAAGAACTTACTTTATTGTTAAGCTATAGCTAATGAAAGCACAAAGTAAACAAAAACAAATATATAAATCAGAAAGAGTATGAAAACAAAATAATAAATTAAAAAGGATGAGAATCATTTCAACTTCAAAATAATAAGAAGAATGAAGTCAAATGCCAACAGCAAAGACATAAGACATAAAGCAACAAAATTTTAGGACTATGTTATAAACTTGCGACAACTCTATAATCCCTTCCTAGAAGATTACACAAATATGCTTTTCTAATATCACGATAATCAAAATAACAATACAATGACGATGACACAAATCTCGTACTGATGGTTTCCTAAAATAATTATTAAGTGGCTAAATAATTTTAATTTGATAACATCCCACCCATCATCACCATAAAATTTAACATAAAAAGCAAAACAACCAACATTTAATAATCCCAAATTAAGAACAAAACTAAAATTGAAGAAAACCCATGTCATATCACACTCTCTTACAGAAAAAACACTTCTGTAAAACAGGAAACACATAAAATGACAAACCTTGATCAAGAGTTCATTAAGAGTTTTCCAAACCAAATCCTCAAAAAACCCAAAAGCACGCATAACATCGTATGCAACATCCTTTTGCGTGTTACCCACCTACAAAATTTCACCCACAAGTTCATATTTCACAAAAATCAGAAATGGGTATTCCAAAAATGCTAATAAATCTAGAGAAAATGGGATTTGGTTACCTTTGGGCGTCTTCAATTTTCTTCTTTAAAACAATATCTATTACAAATCTGGTAAATCAATTCAGATGTCTTCAATTTCCCTCAATCAAATGAAATTATTACATTAAGCTTTTGTTTGGAAACGTACCTGAGCGAATAGACTGAGTAGCTAGGGCTTAGATTTTTTGATTTGGCTTCATTTCCCTAACCTATATAGAAAGAATTGTGGATGGTCGGCAAATCTGAGATGAAAATAAACCAAATCTGACATGGAAGATGGACGACAGTGTAAATTGTTTCAAAAATCGGAGAGTAAATTTTGGTTCAAGGATGAGCAGGTTTAGGAACAAGGAGAGAGGAAAAACTCAAATTGGTAGAGAAGAAATAAACCTAGCTAGTCCATCCCTCTAACTGAAACATCAAAATTGGCTACGGAATAGAGGTGAAACACAATTGAAACCCAATTGATCTCCGTTTCATGCTTTCCGGAGTACCAAACACGCACACAACAGGAGTGTTCTGTTACAAAAAAAAGAGTTTGATAACATTTTAAAAATAACAACTCTTTTAGAAGTAATATTATATGAAAAATTATTATTTTAAAAATTTAAAGATAAATTTAAATTTTAGGATATCATAAATTAATTATATCAAAATAAAATATAACACTTTTGTAGAGCAAAAAAGTAATATTTTAATATTTATAATCTGTTACACAAAAGAGTAATAATTATTATAATTTTATTTATTATCAAATTACACTATTTTAAAATATAAATTATTATAAATTAATATTATAAATTAAGGAACAAACTTAAACTTAACTCTTTCTTTAGAACATGAGTATTTTTTTGGCATTTGTGCTCTATTCCACAAAAAAAACGCCACTCTCTCTTTCTCTTATTTTTTTGTCACGATCAATGCATGAAAATTTAAAGTTTAACATAGTGTAAAATTATTTACTTTTATTAAAAGAAATAGTCAATATTGTAAGTTACTTAAATTTTTTTTATTAAAATTAAATTTACTACTGTAAAAAAATAATGTATTTATATTACAATTTATATTCATCACAATTAATTCTAAAAAAAATTATTTAGAACAAAAAAGTGACCAATTTTATCTCTCGCAAAAAACTTCTGAACAATAATATATAGTGAGTAATAATTCCTTCATTAATAGTTTTTTTTTCTCGCAAATTTTCGTCATAAATTAGTGCCAAATATCCTTTATACCACCTCAATTTTGAGAAAGAAAAAAATATAAATTGTGAAAGTTGTTTCTTTCGCTAATAACTATATTGTCACTACATTTTTTTCCTTCACCGTTTCTTCGCTAGAAAACTCCTCATGTGAAGGAATAATTTCCTTCACAAAATTTCTTTCACTATATCCCTAATTTCTTGTAGTGAGGGAGAGGTAATTGATCGTAACTGAGGAAAAAGACATAATTGTATTAGCAACAACCAACAAAAGCTCCAAACTCCAAATCGTCATACAAAAGAAAGGAGTTGATTGTGATGAAAAAAATCCCTTTTTCCAGGAGAGATATTTTCTTATAATTTGATAAATAGTTTTTTTAGAATAATAAAATTGATGACAAAAAAAAAATTATGTTAAATCCCAACATACTAACAATATTAAAATATATTAAATTCTTATTGGTCATTAGTTAAAGAGAATTGTTATTTCCACGAGCCAATTTTGATATTTTTACAAATTCTTACTCACATAAATGTGGGTCCTATTTACTATTCATGTGAGCGGAGACTTGTAAAATTATCAAATTTTGTTGTAAAAATATTAATTTTCTAGTTAAATATTAGTAACTTTAAAATATGTTGTTAAATTCTCAATGGCCACGTAAATTAGTGAATATTTTTTCAGAATTTGTGAAGGAAATATCCTTCGTTGTTGATTATGTGTGATTTACTTTAAGCAAATTAATGAAGAATTTTTCTCTCACAAAATAATTCTCACTAATTACATATTGCGAATAAAATTTCCTTCATTATTTTTTTTCCATATTTTCAACAAAAAATAGGCGCCAACTATTATTTTATTCAAAATTGGGGCTCTTGTGAAGGAAATAATTTATTCAAAAATTTTTCTTCGCAAGAGCCCCAATTTCTTGTAGTGTCCACTCATCTAATTAGTGACGTACTATTATCTTGTCATATACAATTGGTATTTGTGACAATAAAAATTATCATAATTTATTAATTTTTCGTCTTTACAAAATTTACCTCCAAAATTTCTTAAATTTTTTTTGCCTCCAAATCAAATTGTGACGATATTACGTACTTGTCACTAAATATAAGAATTTATGACGAACCAATGTTGTCACTTATCTACGCATCTAATTAATGATGCACTATTATCTCGTCATATAAAATTGGTATTTATGACAATACAAATTGTCATAAATTATTATTTTTTCGTCTTTAAAAAATTTATCTCCAAAATTTTTCAGAAAATTTTTGCCTCCAAATAAAAGTGTGACGATATTACGTACTTTGTCATTAAATATAAGAATTTATAACGAACTATTTTTGTCACTTATCCACTCATCTAATTAGTGACAAACTATTATCTCGTTATATAAAATTGGTATTTATGACAATACAAATTGTCATAAATTATTATTTTTTCGTCTTTAAAAAATTTCCCTCCAAAATTTTTCATAAAAATTTTGCCTCCAAATAAAATTGTGATGAATTTGTATTTGGCGTCACTAAATGTGAACATTAGTGACGAAAGCACATTGTCACTAAATTTTACAAATATTTAATGACAAACTATTATGTTGTCATCAAAAAAAATATTGTGTGACAATAAATATTGTCATCAATTATTGTAAAATATCACTAAAAGGTTTCCTTCCAAAATTTTGGTACGAAATTCTACCTCCAAAATAACTTATGACGAAATTTTATTAATCGTCATCAAATGTGTAAATTAGTGACGATATAAATGATTAATAGTAACAAAATTAAAGGTCATCACAAAAGCAAAAGTTTTAGTGATGATTATGAATTTCGTAATTATTAATTAACAAATTGTGACAAAATTTTGTGTGTGGCAAAAAATTTGTTATAAAATGTGTGATTTTTTGTAGTGAAGGTGCTATCCCGGAAGCAAGAATCGATGAAGAAGGAATACTTCGAGTCAACTCCAAACTTTGTGTTCCTAAAGATTCTGACTTAAATTATAAAATCATGATGGAGGCGCACAACACACCGTTTGCAATCCATCCCGGGAGTACCAAAATGTATCGTGATCTTCGACATACATTTTGGTGGAGCAATATGAAGAGAGAGATAGCGCGGTTTATCTTAAGGTGTCTAACTTGTCAACGAGTCAAGGTAGAGCATCAAGTGCCAAAAGGTCCATTGCAACCACTTGAAATTCTAGAATGGAAGTGGGAGCACATTACCATGGATTTCGTTACTGGTCTTCCCAATGTTTCTCAAGGCATAGATGCAATTTGGGTCATTGTTGATAGATTGACCAAGTCTGCTCATTTCTTACCTATATGAGAAACTTATAAACTTGAACGTCTTGCTCGTATGTACATAAACGAGGTTGTAAGATTGCATGGTATGCCAGTATCCATAGTTTCTGATCGAGACCCAAGATTCACTTCAATATTTTGGGTTAGTTTACAAAAAGCTATGGGCACGGATTTACGATTTAGTTTGGCAAATCATCCTCAAACGGACGGGCAGTCGGAGAGGACTATTCAAACTCTTGAGGATCTATTAAGACTCTGTGTCCTTGACTTCAAGGAAAGTTGGGACAAGTTCTTATCATTGGTGGAGTTTTTCTACAACAACAGTTATCAAGAAAGTATTGGTATAGCTCCATTTGAGGCATTGTATGGAAGAAAGTGTCGTTCTCCAGTATGCTGGGATGAGGTGGGTGAAACAACTTTGTTGGGACCGGAGTTGGTACGTATGACTACGGAAAAGATTCAAACGATCCGACTGTAAGACCCCAACTTTTATGAATAAAAATGAATTTTCTATAAATATCATTTTTGAATATTATGGAATAAATTTGATATAATATTATAGTTGTGGGTAATATTTATAAATTTTGCAAAGTACGCAAGTTGTTATATAATATTTGATTGGTCGGGGAATATTCGTGACGACCAAGATAATCATTGGTGGACCCCACAATGTAATTATTGTTGGATTGAGAAAACGAAAAAAAATTTTTTTATGAAAATAACTATGAAGTTTTACCGTTGATATTGTTGAACTACTCAGTAGTAAATTACAAAGAATACGGCGTGGGTTGCATAGTAGTAATACCAGATTGATTATTAATGCTTATGTGAGAAGTCACTCGGTTTGATTCAATTATTGTCGATATTTTATATATTATTAAATCAATAATTGAGATGACGAAGTTGTTAATATTATTATTTGCATTATTAATGATGTCTAGAAGTTCTACTAAGGAGAGGTTTGGTCACCTAATTGCGCCAATAATAGAAAAATCCTTATCGAAAGCCCCCTTTCCGGAAACGATTCGGTCGATTAATAGTGTGAATAATAATAATGATGATGACGTTTTGTTTTATTCGTATTATTAACGTAATACAACAATTTTTTTTATATATAAAACAGAATACTTTTATAAAGTTATTCGTTTTATTAGGCTAATAGTAAAATCTTTTTATATAAAATGTAATACTTTTATAAAGTTATCTGTTTTATTAGACAATAATTAGAATATATTATATTTTATTATGCATAGTGTTTGCATAGTGCTTGTATAGTGTTTGCATAGTAAAATCTTTTTAAAAGTTATTCGTTTTATTAGATTATAAATAGAATATATTATATTTTATTTAAAAGATTTTGCTTTTAAATATGGACCGTCCGATTAAAGTAAATCAACTGGACCGTTCATGGATTCGTTACTATTCATTCCATTCTTCTATAAATAAGCTCATTCTTTCATTATTTCATTTAATTCATCGAAACTCTGTAGAGAGAAACTATATAGAGAAAGAAGAAAAGTATTCTCGCTACTTCACCATCCGATATCAAGTTTCTTTTACGGTAAGGGTATTATTTCTTTTGTATTCATGAGAGAACTTCTATTATTCCATCTTTATTATTCGTTGAATAACTCAGATACGCCTGCTACCCTATACTTGGTGAAATTCTTACGATTCCATTCTTTATTATTCATTGGAATATCTTGTCTCAGGCTTTACGCGGACCGGTTCCGCTTTTTATTATTCTCGTTGAAATATCCCGTCTGCGTGTTTTTACGCCGGACCGATTCCGTCTTTTATTATTCTCATTGGAACATCCTGTTGGTGTGAATTTCACGACACCGGTTCCGTTATTTAGTATTCTGTTGAATAACTCGCCTACGCCAAGCACCGCATGCATGGTGATTTTCATTGTATATCCCGCTTGGCAATGTGACATTACTCGACCGTTCCGTTATTTATTATTCGATGGAATAACTCGTCTATGTGAAGTACCGCATGCATGGTGATTTCTTTTGTTATTCCATTCTTTATTATACTCAGTTAGTTAAAGTTTTAACTTCTACACTCCATGAAATTAGTGGAATATTCTTGATATTTGCGCTTCATCCAAAGATCTTTTCATGAAAATATTCTTCCGAGCATTCTTGAATTTTACTTTACAAAGAAGTATCATGTCGACAATTTGACGTTATTAGTTCTGAATAAATTAATTCTTGAACTTGTTTTATTGAATTCTTATATCATTGTCATCATCCTCATGTTTATATTATTTTTGAAAGTCATCGTGGCTCAGAAAAGTGCATAGATGGACTTGGTATGATTATGACCAGGATTATTCGGTGTAATCATGACCGTAATATTACAAATGATGTGGTAAAAGTCCTCATTCGCCCGAAGTGCATTGATGGATGCTTGTTGGCATGATCATGATTATTGATGAATACACAAATATCCTTGGCCCGTAGTGCATGAATAATTTGTGGTCATGACCCTAATGAATATCCTTGGTCAGAAAAGGTGGATGATGATGGATTATTTATTGTCGAGTCTCAACGATAAAAGTGATGAAAACCTTTTTAAATCATAAAAGATAGTAGATTTTATTCTCTACTTGACTCTTTTAATGGATTGCATGTTCATTCATTGTTAAACTTGATGTCTATTGTATTTTATCGGTTTAACATCTGTTGAGGACTAATGATAATTTATTCTCGCATTATCTTAGTCATAATATTTCTTCGGGCTAGTTGAGCTCACCTTTCTTTCACTGCTTCTTCGTGAAATGAGAACGAATGGGACTAGTTGGGGAACGGAGTGATGGTCCGAGATGGTGTCTTAGTAGTCCTCACTATTTTGGTAAATAGTGTGATAATAAATGTAATGAGGACTAAATTGAGTTTGGATATTGTCTAGATGAAAATATTTGTATTAAAACTCATAGCGTGTATTTGTCGTATTTTACACGATTGTTATATAATCAAGTTGTAATTGAATTTAGTACCATGTATTTGGCCACTCAAGATGGGTGATATATACCTATTTTGGGGGCGTCACACCGACAACGTATAAAAACCTCACAAGATCGACAAAAGAGTTATGCCGATCTTCATCGAAAGGACGTGGAATTCAATATTGGAGATCATGTGTTGTTACATGTTGCTCCATGGAAAGAAGTTACGAGATTTGGAAAGAGAAAAAAGCTAAATCCTCGATTTATTGGACCATTTTTAATCCTTGACCGAGTAGGAACTGTGGCTTATAGACTAGCTTTACTGCCAAGTATGTCTCGTGTTCATAACGTTTTTTACATATCCATGTTACGTAAATATGTGGAAGACCCGAACCAAATTATTGAGTTAGAACCAGAAGAAATAGCGGAAGATTTAATGTATAAAGAGGTACCTGTTAAAATCTTGGATAAGAAGGAACATATTCTACGCTCCAAGGTTATACCTCAAGTCAAAGTTTTGTGGAGTAACCACGATGTTGAGGAAATGACATGGGAGTTAGAATCTGAAATGAAATCAAGGTATCCTCACCTCTTCGACATACCAGGTACGTACCCTAATTTCGAGGGCGAAATTTCATAAGAAGGGGAGGTTGTAAGACCCCAACTTTTATGAATACAGATGAATTTTCTATAAATATCATTTTTGAATATTAAGGAGTGAATTTGATATAATGTTATAGTTGTGGGTAATATTTATAAATTTTGCAAAGTACGCAAGTTGTTATATTATTTTCGACTGGCCAGGGAATATTCATTTTAATAGGGAATATTCGTACTACGACACAATTATTGGTGGACCCCATAACGAAATTATTGTCGAATTGAGAAAACGACAAAAATATCTTTTTATGAAAATAACGGCGGAAGTTTTACCGTTAACTGTTGAAATACCCGGTGTTAAAAGTATAGTAATACGTGTGGTTGCATAGTAGCATACGATATTGATTATTGATGCTTACGTGAGAAGTCACTCAGTTTTGTTCAATTATTGCTACAATAATTGTTGCATAGTATCTCACGTTATTTGATTCAATTATTGTCGATATTTTATATATTATTAATTCGATAATTGAGACGATATAATTATTCATACTATTATTTATAATATTGATGATGTCTAGAAAGTTCTGTCAAAGAGAGGTTTGGTCACCTAATTACGCGCCAATAGGGAGAAATCCTTATCGAAAAGCCCTCTCTTTCCTGAAAATGATCTGGTTGTTAAATATTATGAGTTATAATATTAATGATGAATAAGTTTGTGTTGATTAAAGATGAAATTGATATTTTCATTGTGTTGGAATTATTAGTGTTAGTGGAAATCGACATCCATTCCGATAATAATTGATGTCAGGAGGTTATATTGACCAATTGTGTAATTAATCGGATAAATGAGTAATTAATTGTTATTAATTCAAATGCTTATAATTATTTGTTCACATGTGTGTACTATTGATTCACATGCATGTACTATTAGGGGAGGTGATGGAAGATTGATAATACTTGAATGAATAAATTAAAAATGGAGGTATAGATGAAGGTACTATACTGTAATTATTTTTTTCACATGTATAGAACTATTGAGTCACATGATTGTATTATTGATTCACATGATGTACTATTAGGGGAGGTGGTGGAAGTTTGATAATACTTGCAGGACTAAATTAAAAATGAAGGAAAAGATGAAGGTATTATACTGTAATATTTCAAGCCCCAAAATGTGTAATTATCGAAACTATATTTTCCTATAAATAGAAGCTCATTCTTCCTTCATTCTCACCAATTTACTAACACTCACAACGTGATAATCCAGAAAGGCTCTCTAACGTGATAATGTTCACTAAAGCTAATAGGAAATGGCGCCTCTGCGTTGACTTCATAGAGCTCAATAAGGCGTGCTCAAAAGACAGCTACCCGCTACCACGGATCAACCTCCTCATCGACGCCACTGCAGGGCATGAGTTGCTCACCTTCCTGGATGCGTACTTCGGGTATAATCAGATTAGCATGTACACCCCAGACCAAGAGAAGACATCATTTATCACTCCTAAAGGGACCTACTGCTACAGGCCCATTCCCTTCGGGTTGAGGAACACAGGTGCAACCTACCAACGACTGGTGAACAAAATGTTCCAGTCTCAAATTGGGCGAATAATGGAAGTCTACATTGATGACATGTTGGTAAAGTGCCTCGTCGCAGCAGATCACATTAATCACCACCAATAGACCTTCAATGTTCTTAGATCGTACCGCATGAAGCTGAATCCTGAGAAATGTGCCTTCGACGTAGGATCGGGAAAGTTCCTAGACTTCATGGTCAACTAGAGGGGAATGGAAGCAAACCTCGAAAAGATCAAATCCATTCTCGACATGAAATCACCCACTTCAACCAAAGAGCTCCAGTGTAAGACCCCAAATAATTAATAAATGAAATTTAATTTCCTCTAATTATTATTTTGAAATAGTAAGGGTTGATGTGATTAATGTGGATAGTTATGGGTAAAATACGCAAATATTTTAAAATAAGCAAGTGGTTATAAAATATTCATTGTTGTTTGAAATATTCGTTTGGTCGTGGAATATTCAGATCTTTTGGGAATATTCGATTTGATGGTAGCGACCATGTGTGGGCCCCATAACGAAAAAAAGCGATTGGAGGAAGAAAACGACAAATATAAGTTGTTTAAAAATAACGGGCAGAAGTTGTTACCAATTTACACTATTGGAATACCCGGTGGTTAAAACACAAGAATACACGCTGCTGCGTTGCACCAGAAGGTACCTACTCAGATTGCACCAATTATTGAATCTTACGTGAAGAAGGCACTACTCAATAATGGTTACATTAATTATCGCTCAATATTTTATTGGTTCAATAATTGTTGCGTTGATATTTTATCCGCCGTTGTTTCAATAATTGTCATTACACAAGATTTTTCATTATCGAAGCAATAATTCATATTATCTGAATAATATTATTAGATAACATTATTGGCAATGTCTAGAAAGTTCTCGTCTAAGGAGAGGTTTGGTCACTTAATTGCGCCAAGAAGGAGAAATTCTTATTCGAAAGCCCCTCTTCCTGGGAACCGCCTCGGTCACAATATTGTGATTCTCGTAATATTATTTGTGAATAATTAATTATTGATTCATATGATGAGGAAAATATTGATTTTATGTGGTTATAGATGGAGAAAATTTTTAATGTGACAATTGTTGAAAATTGAAATTTTATCTTTTTCTGATAAAATAATTCATTTAAATATATATAATATTATATTTTAATAATATAATAATGGTGATATTTTTACAAATCTAATGTGGGATATATGAGTATACGAGGAGGAAGAGTATTTTTGTTGCAATAAATGTTTAAAACATGTTAAACATGTCGGTGGACCCCATTTATTGACTGAAATTTGATTATAGACTCTAAAATCACCCGTTTGTGGATTTTGGTCAATTTCTGTTTGGAATTTGGAAAAACTTTCTTCTGTAAAGTTGTAGAGAATTGAATTTCCTATAAAAACTCGCGAGATTCGAATTTTCTGATAAAAGGGCTATTTATTATGAATTATTGAAGTTCTGAAGCTCCGAAATAATTGATTTTTGGAAGTTTAAATTATTTTAAATTAGAAAAACGTTTTTTTTATTTTCTTCTAGAAGGTTGGCATGTGTGAATTTCTGAGATTCAGATTTCAAAGAATACGTATAATATTTTTATAAATATTAATATTTTATTAAATTTTCGCTTTTGGTGTTCTAAGCAATTTCCTATAAATAGGTGCTTAGGTTAGAATTGAAAATCACACCGTAAATCAAGTTTTCTCTCTATATTATCGAGCGTATTCTTGTGAGTATTTTGAGTATTGCTATACTACGGTGAAAGTTCAAGATATAGCCTATATCCAAAAGATTCGGTTAGAAGTACCGATCTTTCGAGGTAAGAGATATTATTTTTTTCGTAATGATATTATTTCTTCAATATCATTATGTCAAATATTGATCTAAAGTTTTATCAAATTTGGAACTTTTGGTGTCTGGAGTTACTATTCACGATATACTCAAGACTATTCACGATATCTGATTATTATTCACGTATCATTTACACTATTCATCGAAAAATAAAAATTTTCCTTTTCGTTCAAAAATATCTATTCGGATACTAGCTTTGATTGTATCCATGTTTTGATCATTCTTGAATTTTACACCACTATGATTATTTTTGAGGTATTTTTGGACGTGGATAAAACAAAGTACGAATCCTTAATCCTTAATCCTTGTCATTTTGATTCACTGGATTCGTTTCTTTAAAAAAAAAAAAATATTTTCATCATCCTCGGTCTTAAATGATGATATTATTGAATATCTTTGGCCCAGAAAGTGCAAAGATGAATGATTTCGATGAATATCTTTGGCCCGTAGCAAAAGATGAATGATTTTCGATGAATATCTTTGGCCCGTAGGCAAAAGATGAACAGTGTTTAGATGAACATGACTAATCGGTGAATGTCCTTCGGCTCAGAGTGCAAGGATGAATATTTGATCCCAGATATATATTGATTGATGTTACAGGGATAAAAAAAAATAGACGATGAACTTTAAAATTCATACATAGAAGATGGTAGTTTGCATTCTCTACTTAACTCTTCTAATGAATTATTATTTCGCTGCAATAATATTGATTTAAAACTTGTTGTCTATTGTATTCTATTATATTTTCCTCGTTGAAGACTAACGATAATTTTGTTGTATATTATCTTAGTCATAATATTCTTTTATGGGCTAGTCGAGCTCACCCTTTTCCTTTTTGTTCCATTTTTCTTCTCGTGGAGGCGTAGAATATAGCAAGTACGTAGCCTGGGGTATGGAATGAAAGTTCTAGGGAGAGTTGTTTAGTAGTCCTCACCATTGTTGTAAAATAATGTATCAATAATTATGATGAGGATTTATTTGTATGTGGATATTGTCTAGATGGCAATATCTGTATTTAAACTCACAGTTTTACTATTGTAATAATAAAGTTGTAGTTGTTTCTGTACCGTGTATTGACAACTCAGATTGGGGGATGTAGACCTATTTTGGGGGTGTCACATCCAGCGCCTCAACGGAAGAATTTCAACACTCAACAGGTTCATCTCCAAGTCTGCAGATAAGTGTCTACCTTTTTTTAAAATTCTTTGAAAAGCTTTTGAGTGGGGACATGAGGCTGAGGAAGCATTCCAAAAACTCAAAGCCTATTTGGTTGCATCTCCTCTCCTTTTGCATGCCACACCAGGCGAGGTGTTATATTTGTACCTTTCTGCCTCCCTATCGGTAGTAAGCTCAGTCCTCGTCAGGAACAATGACAGAGTGCAAAAGCCTATCTACTATATAAGTAGAGCATACCAAGGAGTAGAAGTCAGGTATTCGAGACTAGAAAAACGGGCGCTCGCTTTAATCATAACAGGGAGACGGTTACGACATTACTTCCAAAGTCACATCATTGTTGTCATCACAGATCAACCTCTGAAAAGAGTCCTGGGAAAGCTAGTTGTTTCTGGGAGACTGCTTAAGTGGGCAGTGGAGCTTGGTGAGTTTGACATACAGTACCAACCAAGTTCAGCCATCAAAGCACAAGCACTAGCGGATTTCGTTGCTGAGCTGACATTAGCAGAGGTAGAAAATAATGAAATTTCCACCTCGCCCAGTTTGGAGATGGTTGATAAAACCACTGAAAAGCATAACGAAGACCATCAGGTGCCTAGGCCATCCTAGACGACCAGACCATCATGGACTCCCAGACTTCCCCCTCAGACGCCCAAGTAGCTTTTTCAGACGACCA
This sequence comes from Panax ginseng, assembly GCA_020205605.1. Taxonomy (NCBI): domain Eukaryota; kingdom Viridiplantae; phylum Streptophyta; class Magnoliopsida; order Apiales; family Araliaceae; genus Panax; species Panax ginseng. The sequence goes on from CM035131.1 coordinate 97,375,320, forward strand.
GATACTCTAAAGGACTCAGACTGGAGCCCCAGTTCCCCATCCTGGCGCCCAGTCTCCTTCTTTAATCTTCGAAACCCGCTCTCTTCCATCCTGGAAGCTCTATGTTGACGGTTCCTTGACCAGTGATGGAGGCGGAGCAGGTCTGATCTTGATCAGCTTAGATGGTACCACTCTCAAGTATGCAATGAAGCTCCACTTTATTGTCTTGAACAATGAGGCAGAATATGAAGCCCTTCTGTGAGACCCCAAAGTTTATGAATAAAGATTTAAATTTCTTAAAATATTTTTTTTAATATTATGGTGTGGATTTGATATAATGTTATAGTTGTGGGTAATATTTATAAATTTTGCAAAGTACGCAAGTTGTTATATAATATTCGATTGGTCGGGGAATATTCGTTTTAACATAGAATATTCGTACGACGGCACAATCATTGGTGGACTCCACAACGGAATTATTGTTTGATCGAGAAAACGACAAAATATTTTATAAAAATAACGGCGGAAGTTTTATCGTTAATCGTTGAAACACCCTTGTTAAAAACAAGAATACGCGGGTTGCATAGTAGTAATACCAGTATTAGTTATTGATGCTTACGTGATAAGTCACTCAGCTTATACTCAATTATTGCTACAAAGAATTGTCGTGATCATATCTCTCATATTATTGATTCGATTATTGTTATAGTATCATCTGCATAATATTTTATATATTATTAAATCAATAATTGAGATGACAAAGTTATTCATATTATTAAACTGCAATATTTACAATGTCTAGAAGTTCTGTCAAGGAGAGGTTTGGTCACCTAATTGCGCGCCAATAGGGAGAAATCCTTATTGGAAAGCCCCTTCTTTCCTAGGAACGACCTGGTTGTTAAATATTGTGAGTTATGATATTAATGATGAATAAGTTCGTGTTGATTAAAGATGAATTTGATAGTTCCATTGTGTTGGGATTATTGGTGTTAGTTGAAATCGACATCTATTCTGATGATAATTGATGTCTGAGGGTTATATTGATAAATTGGGTAATGTATCGGATAAATGAGCAATTAATTGTTACTAATTCACATGCTTATATAACTATTTGTTCACATGTGTGTACTATTGAGTCACATTCACTTACTATTAGGGGAGTTGGTGCAAGATCGATAATACTTGCATGACTAAGTTAAAAAGGGAGGTATAGATGGAGGTACTATACTGTATTTCGTATTTTCACATGATTATAACTATTGATTCACATGATTGAACTATTGATTCACATTATTTACTATTAGGGGAGGTGGTGCAAGTTTGATAATACTTACAGGACTAAATTAAAATGAAAGAAAAGTTGGAGGTATCAGATGTAATTTTTGAGCCCCAAAACGTGCAATTATCGAAACTATATTTTTCTATAAATAGAAGCTCATTCTTCCTTCATTTCTCACCAATTCACTAAAGCTTTAGAGCCATAATTATTAGAGAGAAATTATAGAGAGAAAAAAGAAGAAGTCTCGCTACCTCACTATTCCAAAGATCCAAATCTTTCTTTCGAGGTAAGAGATATTATTTGTTGCACTAGTAAGGGGTATTATTTTTTCATATTCATGAAGAGAACTTCGTTATTCCATTTTTTTATTATTTTGTTGGAATAACTCGTGATACGCTGGACCGCCCTATACTTGGTGAAATTATTCGTTATTCCATTCTTTATTATTATGTTGGAATGACCTGTATATGCGAAGGACCGCATACATGGTGAAATTCTTCTGTTATTCCATTCTTTATTATTATGTTGGAATAACCTGTATATGTAAAGTACCGCATACATGGTGAAATTCTTCGTTATTCCATTCTTTATTATTCTCGTTGGAATATCTTGTTCATGCGCTTTTACGCGGCATCGGGTTCCGCTTTTATTATTACGTTGAATATCTCGTCTGCATGCGTTTTAAGTTGGGACTGGTTAAAATCTTTATTATTCTTTTGGAATACCCCATCATCAGACGCTTTTATGTCGGACTGGTTCCATTCTTTATTATTCTCGTTGAATATCGGTTTGCAAGTGACATTTCGCCGACCGGTTCTCGTTATTTATTGTTCTATTGGAATAACCTGTCTATGTGAAGTACCGCATGCATGGTGATTTCTTTTGTTATTCCATTCCTTATTATACTCAGTTGGTTAAAGTTTTGACTTCTATACTCCATGAAATTAGTGAAATTTTACTCTACAAAGAAGTATCATGTTGACAATTTGGACGTTATTAGTTCTTGGATAAATTAATTCTTGAACTTGTTTTATTGAATTCATATATCATTGTCATCATCCTCATGTTTATATTTTGTTGAAAGTCATCTGTGATTCAGAAGGTGTATAGATAGACTTGGTATGATTATGACCGAGGATTATTTGGTGTAATCATGACCGTAATGTTACAAATGATGTGGTAAAAGTCCTCATTCGCCGTGTAGTGCATTGATGGAAAGTTTTTGGCATGATCATGACCATTGATGAATACACTAATATCCTGGCCCATAGTGCATGGATAATTTGTGATTGTGATACTAATGAATATCCTTGTCAGAAAAGTGCGTGGATGATGTGGATTATTTATTAAGCTAAGTCCCAAATGATAAAAGTGATGGAAAACCTTTTAAATCATAAAAGATAGTATATTTTATTCTCTACTTGACTCTTTTAATGGATTGCTTGTTCACTGCAGTTAAACTTGATGTCTATTGTATTTTATCGTTTAACATTGTTGAAGACTAATGATAATTTATTCGCATTATCTTAGTCATAATATTTATTACTAGGCTAGTTGAGCTCACCCTTTCTTTCATTGTTCTCTTCAGAAATGAGAACGTAAGCCGGGACTAGCTTCTGGGGAACCGGAGTGACGGTCCGTGATGATAGTATTAGTAGTCCTCACTATTCTCGTTAAATAGTGTGACAATAAATGTAATGAGGACTTATTCTCGAGAGTGGATATTGTCTAGAAGATATTTGTATTAAAACTCACAGCTCTCTTGTTGTATATTAAAGATTGTATTTGTATTCTATACCATGTATTTGGCGACTCAGAATAGATGATGTATACCTATTTTGGGGCCGTCACAGTTGGTATCAAAGCTTAGGGATATGATCCTTGGTTGAGATGTGAGACAAGAACTAGGAGGGGAGAGACGGGGAATTCCTTCGTTAGTATGACTTACCTATGTTTATTTGGCATTGAATTGGTCTGTCAGAGTATAGGGATAATATGTTATATGTTAATTAACCCTTGTTTTGTGGCAGTATTTGAAAATGGCATCCGAGAATGTTGAGAACATCAAAGGAGCACAGGAGACCGTTGAGTCTCCATAGATCAATAATCAGGACAATGTGCATCAGGAAGGCGAAAATCCTCATGCAAACAACAACACTGACCAAATGATGAATGATGGAATGTTTAGAGGCTTTCTGCAATTCATGCAGTATCAGGCAAGAGAGACTCCTGTTTGAAATGAAGGTGGACACACTGGCAACTCTCGGACGGTCACCGCTAAGCAGTTTAAGGAACTGGGACCACCGGAGTTTTTTGGAGAGCCAAAACCACTTAAGGCGGAGACGTGGATAAAGCAGATCTGCAAGATATTTGATATCTTGGGATGCTCCGAGGAGCAAAAGGTTCCCTTTGCCACCTTCATGTTGCGTGCAGAGGCAGACATTGGTGGGAATCAGAAACGACTCAACCCGCCGACCGAAGATGACTTGGGAGAAGTTCCAAGAATTGTTCAACGACAAGTACTTTCCGAAAGTATTCATCTACATGAAAGAGGTAGAGTTCATCAAGTCGGAGCAAAACAACATGACCGTGTCGCAAAGACGAAGCCAAGTTCGCCGAGTTGTCCCCATTTAAGGCCCCATTTGGTTGATAATGAGGAGAAAATGACGCGAATGTTTCTAAGAGGTTTGAAACCCGAGATACGCCAATATCTTATCTCTCATAAACCGTGGTTTGTATTTAAATGTTGTTAATAGGGCTCGCTTATTGAGCGCGATAATGAGTCAACCCAACCAAAAGAGAGCAAATTGACAAAATGATAATACTAGTTATACTTGATCATCGAAGCGGTGACAATAAGCATGGAGGGAATCAGCATGCCAGAAATGGTGACCACTTCAGTGGTAGTCATGGCCAAAAAAATAAGAATGGAAATTTCAAGAAGAAGAGATTCAACAACGATGGAAAGACGTCAGCACCGGCACCCGTTGTTAAGGAAGGAGAACGACCACCTATCATATGTTTCAAATGCAGAGGGGAGGGACACATCAGTCCAAACTACGCGATGCCATCCAAAGCATGTTATAATTGTGGAAGAGAAGGTCACCTAGCCCAATTTTGTCGTTCACCGAAGACAAGTTAATCTCGGATGGAGGCACCAAAGGCGGATACGGACAAATCAAAGTCGGTGGTTTCAGGAAGAGCGTTTTTCGTGACTTCTCAAAAAGCGAGTGACCTGAATTAAGTTAGCACGGGTTAGTTAATTATAAATTCTTGCGAAGTCTATACCTAATTAGATACCGATTCTACCCATTCTTTTATCTCTCTTGCTTGCGCTCAACGTTTAAGTTTAACTCAAGAGAAGTTAGACTTTGACTTATTGGTTGAAACTTCATTAGCAGAAACCTTTGTTACCTCCACAGTTTATTAATCTTGTTTGATTCAAATCGACACTTTCACATTACCTGTCGATCTTATCTCTTTGAAAATACTTGCCTTTGATGTGATTTTATAAATCAATTGGTTAACTACTCATTATGCTTTTCGTAAGGTTGTTAGCTTTCATATTCCTAACGAACCTGTTATGCGAATTCAAGCAACCAAACCACTAAAGTCAATCATTGTCATATCAAGCCATAAGTAAAGAGCCCCAATCCTTTCGTTGTCGACTTCCTTGTGTGGAATGCACCGAAGTCAGACTTTTTGTAGGCGACGTCGTGAATGACGATGACAAGTTGATAGATATCAATGTGACGTACTATCCAAGTCATGGATGAGGGTTACAGTTTTGAATGATATTTCTATTGTTAATAAATTTTCTAACGTATTCTTGAAGACTTCCTAGCCTACCCTAGAGCGTGAAATCAAATTTGGTATTGACCCCAGTACAAAACCCATTTCTAAAACCCTTAAATATTCTTCAACCAAAACAAACGTATCATGTGCCAAGGACATTGGCTCGAGCTGTTGAAGATTACCATCGTACCATTCAATATCATCGTGGAAGAGCGAACGTGGTAGCTGACGCGTTGAGTAGAAGATCGTATGCATTTACGAGTGCGATGTTGTTAACATAAAAACCCATTTCGTATAACTTATAAATGATGAAGATAGAGTTAAAGACTCTAGGGACCCACATGAAGATAACGAATATACGAGTAGAATAGACTTTAATCGATAAAGTTAAAGCCGTGCAAGCTACACACCCGAATCTGATGAATGTGAAGAAGAAGGTTCAAGAAGGCGTTATCTCAACCCTCGATTTAATTGACCCATTTGAAATCCTCGATCGAGTAGGATCTGTGACCTATAGACTCATTTTACCACCAAGTATATCGTGTGTTCATAACGTTTTTCACGTATCGTTGTTAGTAAAAACTTAGTCTTGGGGGACTTTGGAGCCAAATTTTGGAATAATTAATGAATATGAAAAATTATGAAATCATGAGGGTTTTATAGAGCATGTTACAAGCTTTCCATAGTCTCGAAAACGGACTAATTCCGATAACGGACGAAGAAGTTATGAAAATTTGAAGTATGTGTGCCAAAAGTTGCAAAATATGGAAAATTAGAGTTAAGTGCCAAGGGTCGAGCGCCTAGGCGCTAGGATCAGCGCTTAGATTCTTCTCTTGGGCGCCTAGGCGCTTGCCCAAGGCCAAATCTGGGTGCCTAGGCGCTGGTCAAGTGTTAAGCCAAAATCTGTCCGGACGCCCTTTAGTAAATTAGGCATAACGTTTTCATACGAACTCCGATTGAGGTGATTCAGGATGATTCGGAAAGATAACGAGTAGACCTATAACTTTTATTCTTTATATTTTGAGATTTGAGGTCGGTATCAAGGCTTGAAATGGCTTTTAGGGACTGATGTGCATTCAGAGGCAATCGGAGGACACCGGGCATGCACGTTTTGAACGTGTAATGTTTTCGACGATAAAGGTATTCAAGGTTATACCTCAAGAGTTGAAATATGAAATGAAGTTAAGGTATCCACACCTCTTCGGCATACCAGGTACGTACGTAAATTTCGAGGGCGAAATTTCATAAGGAGGGGAGATTGTGAGACCCCAAAGTTTATGAATAAAGATTTAAATTTCTTAAAATATTTTTTTTAATATTATGGTGTGGATTTGATATAATGTTATAGTTATGGGAAATATTTATAAATTTTTCAAAGTACGCAAGTTGTTATATAATATTCGATTGGTCGGGGAATATTCGTTTAAACAGAGAATATTAAGATTTACCAAGACAATCATCGTGGACTCCACAACTAATTATCATCGGATTGAGAAAACGACAAAAATATTTTATAAAAATAACGGCGGAAGTTTTATCGTTAATTGTTGAAATACCCGGTGTTAAAAGTACAGTAATACGCGTGGTTGCATAGTAGCACACAGTATTGGTTATTGATGTTTACGTGATAAGTCACTCAGCTATACTCAATTATTGCTATGAAGATCACGCATCATATCTCTCATATTATTGATTCGATTATTGTTATAGTATCATCTGCATAATATTTTATATATTATTAAATCAATAATTGAGACGACAAAGTTATTCATATTATTAAACTGCAATATTTACAATGTCTAGAAGTTTCACAAGGAGAGGTTTGGTCACCTAATCATGCTAATATAGGGAGAAATCCTTATTGGAAAGCCCCTTTTTTCCTAGGAACGACTTGGTTGTTAAATATTGTGAGTTATGATATTAATGATGAATAAGTTCGTGTTGATTAAAGATGAATTTGATAGTTCCATTGTGTTGGGATTATTGGTGTTAGTTGAAATCGACATCTATTCTGATGATAATTGATGTCTGAGGGTTATATTGATAAATCGGGTAATTTATCGGATAAATGAGCAATTAATTGTTACTAATTCACATGCTTATATAACTATTTGTTCACATATGTGTACTATTGAGTCACATTCACTTACTATTAGGGGAGTTAAAAAGATCGATAATACTTGCATGACTAAGTTAAAAAGGAGGTATAGATGGAGGTACTATAACGTATTTCAGATTTTCACATGATTATAACTATTGATTCACATGATTAAACTATTGATTCACATTATTTACTATTAGGGGAGGTGGTGCAAGTTTGATAATACTTACAGGACTAAATTAAAAATGAAAGAAAAGTTGGAGGTATTGTACTGTAATTTTTTGAGCCCTAAAATGTGCAATTATCGAAACTATATTTTTCTATAAATAGAAGCTCATTCTTCCTTCATTTCTCACCAATTCACTAAAGCTTTAGAGCCATTATTATAAAGAGAAATAATAGAGAGAAAAAAGAAGAGAAGTCTCGCTACCTCACTATTCCAAAGAGATCGGTCTTTCTTTTGAGGTAAGGGATATTATTTGTTGTCATACTGTAAAGGGTATTATTTTTTCATATTCATGAAGAGAACTTCGTTATTCCGGTCTTTATTATTTTGTTGGAATAACCTGTATACGCGGACTACCCTATACTTGGCGAAATTCTTCTGTTATTCCATTCTTTATTATTTGGTTGGAATAACCTGTATATGCGAAGTACCGCATACATGGTGAAATTCTTCTGTTATTCCGTTCTTTATTATTATGTTGGACTAACCTGTATATGCGAAGTACCGCATACATGGTGAAATTCTGCTGTTATTCCATTCTTTATTATTCTGTTGGAATATCCTATCTCGCATGCGCTTTTACTACCGACTGGTTCCGCCTTTTTTATTATTCTCGTTGGAATATCCCATGCATGCGTTTTATGCCGGACGTGGTTAAAATCTTTTATTATTTTGTTGGAATATCCCGCTCTGCATGCTTTTACACCGGATTGGTTCCATTCTTTATTATTCATTGGAATATCCCGCTTGCGCGTATTACGCTCGACCAGTTCCGTTATTTATTATTTCGTTGAATAACTCCGCCTTCATGCAAGCACCGCATGCATGGTGATTTCTTTTGTTATTCCATTCCTTATTATACTCGGTTGGTTAAAGTTTTAACTTCTATACTCCATGAAATTAGTGGAATATCCTTGATATTTTGCGCTTCATCCAATATCTTTTCATGAAAATATTCTTCCGAGCATTCTTAAATTTTACTCTACAAAGAAGTATCATGTTGACAATTTGGACGTTATTAGTTCCTCGGATAAATTAATTCTTGAACTTGTTTTATTGAATTCATATATCATTGTCATCATCCTCATGTTTATATTTTGTTGAAAGTCATCTCGTGGCTCTGTGTAGTGCATAGATGGACTTGGTATGATTATGACCGTGGATTATTCGGTGTAATCATGACCGTAATATTACAAATGATGTGGTAAAAGTCCTCATTGGCCCGAAGTGAATTGATGGACAGTTGTTGGCATGATCATGACCATTGATGAATACACAAATATCCTTGGCCCATAGTGCATGAATATTTTGTGGTCATGACCCTAATGAATATCCTTGGCCGTAGTGCAGGGATGATGTGGATTATTTATTAAGCTGAGTCTTAGCGATAAAAGTGATGAAAAATCTTTTTAAATCATAAAAGATAGTAGATTTTATTCTCTACTTGAAGACTAATGATAATTTATTCTGCATTATCTTAGTCATAATATTTATTACTGGGCTAGTTGAGCTCACCCTTTCTTTCACTGTTCTCTTCAGGAAATGAGAACGTAGTCGGGACTAGTCGTGGAACGGAGTGACGGTCCAGATGATAGTATTAGTAGTCCTCACTATTCTGTTAAATAGTGTGACAATAAATATAATGAGGACTTATTCTGAGAGTGGATATTGTCTAGAAGACAGTATTTGTATTAAAACTCACAACTCTCTTGTTGTATATTAAAGATTGTATTTATATTCTGTACCATGTATTTGGCAACTCAGAATAGGTGATGTATACCTATTTTGGGGGCGTCACACCTTTCTGGATTAAGGTTGGCAATTGAGATGGTGACTCAACACGTCGTTACCTATAGCGACTCTCAATTGATAGTTAATCAAGTGAAGGGCGAGTTCGAAGCAAAAGGAGACAGAATGCAAGAATATCTTGGCATGGTAAGAAGCATGATGACAAAGTTTAAACACTTTCAGATTTTCCATATTCCCAGGGAAGACAACATGGCCGCCGATGCATTTTCAAGGCTTGCCTCATCCTTGGAAACTCCACCAGGAGGACCAGCATTTATTGGTCACCAGTTCGAACCAAGTATGATGGACTCGGGAACCATAAATGTCAACTATGCATCAGCAAAATCAAACTGGATGACCCCAATAAGGGAATATCTCCGAGAAGCTGTGTTGCCGCATAACCCTTCAGAAGCTAGGAAGCTGAGAATGAGAGCTTCTATGTTCACCATCCTACAAGACACTTTGTACAAGAAAGGCTATTCCTTGCCATTGCTCCGTTGCCTTTCACCCGAAGAAGCTCACTATGCCCTACGAGAGATCCATGAAGGAATATATGGGAACAACTTTGGAGGATGATCCCTTGCCCACAAGGCACTTAGGCAAGGTTACTTATGGCCTTCTATGGTAAGGGATGCCAGGAGTTCTCCAGGAAGTGTGACAAGTGTCAATACTTCGCGATCGTATCCAGGTAACCACCAGAAGAACTAACAACCATTTCAAGACCATGACCTTTCTCCAAATAGGGCATCAACATCCTAGGCCCATTGCCTCTCAGCAAAGGACAGTTCAAGTTCGTGGTGGTAGCAGTTAATTATTTCACCAAGTGGGCTGAAGCCGAACCCTTAGCAAAAATCACAGATGCAAAGGTTAAAGATTTTATTTGGAAGAATCTAGTATGTCACTTCGGCATACCCCACACCATTGTTAGTGATAACGCCAAGCAATTCGATAACAAGCTGCTAAAATCTTTCTGCTCCGACCTTAAAATAAAGCAGCCGCACTCTAGCCCAGCTCACCCGAAGGCAAATGGACAAACAGAAGTCATGGTGAGAACAGTGCTACGCAGCTTAAAGACGAGGCTTGAAAGAGCAAAGGGACTTTGGGTTGACAAACTCCCAAGTGTATTGTGGGCCTACCGAACCACGCCAAGAACTCCAACTGGGTAAATCCTCTTTTCCCTTAGCTTTGGAATTGTGGCGGTCATCCCTATAGAGATCGGGGTTAACTCTCTAAGGGTCCAACACCATGACCCCACCACCAATAAGGAAGGACTCCACATCAACCTTGACTTGGTAGAGGAGACAAGGGAGATGGTTGTGATCCGTAACACAGAATATAATCATCGCATGGCAAAGTACTACAACTCAAGGGTGAAACCTCGTTCCTTCTAACCAGGAGACTGGGTCCTCAAGAAGGTGATCCTCGCCACGAAGGATTCGCGCAAAGGAAAGCTGGGACCAAATTGGGAAGGACCCTACCTTGTAACAGAAGTGGTGAGACCAAACACTTACAAGATCTAGAATTCCGAAGGGAAGGTCTTACCCCATCCATGGAACGCTGAACACTTGAAGAGGTATTACCAGTGACACCTTGAGGAAGTAAAAGTAGTATAGTTAGGGACTTGGTTTTATTTTTCCTTTTTAGGATTATTATCCAATGTTCAAAGTACCTTTTTTGGGTCAACAATAAAATTTTCTATATTTTACTCCAAAAGATTGCATTTTCATTCAATTTTAAAGGAGTATCAGTACAAAATTAAGGATGTATACTGCCTTTCTTAAAAAAAAATTCAAAAGTCCCTAGCACTCTAACTACTATCACGGTCGTCCTCATCATCCTTAGCATCTTCAAAACCTCCATCGTCAGGCGCCTCAGTTGACACAAAGCCTGAGAAATCAATATTAAGGAAAGAAACAAAGATCTTTCCCCAAAGCTCCTCATAGCCAACAATGAATGCACCTGCAACAGCATACTCCAGATCCACTTCAGCCTGAGAAGCTCTCTCCTGAGCTGCCCTCAATCCTGCCTCCGCTGTCGAGCAGGTAGCCTTCTTGAGCACGTCCCACTTACGAGCCGCTTGAAGCTCAATCTCAAGCTTAGTTGCTCTCTCATGGGCCTCAACAAGCTCCACCTCCCTGAGCACATCCCTCTCATCGGTCACCAAAAGCTCAGCCTCGAGCTCAGCTGTCCTCTCACAGATAGCCGAGAGATCCGTTTCAGCTTTCGAGTAAGCTGCCTCACTAAGCGCTGCTGTGACGCCCCCAATATAGGTATACATCACCCATTCTGAGTCGCCAAATACATGGTACAGAAAAAACTACAACTTCATTAATATAATTGTCGCGCAAAATAAGACAACACATAAAGTGTGAGTTTAAATACAAATATTGTCTTCTAGACAATATCCACACTCAGATAAAGTCCTCATTATAATTATTGATGCACTATTTTACAAAATAGTGAGGACTGCTAAAACAACTATCTTGAACCATCACTCCATACCCCAGCTAGTTCCTGCTAAATTCTCACCTCCTTAGAAGAAAAATGGAACAAAAAGGAAAAGGGTGAGCTCAACTAGCCCAGTAAAGAATATTATGACTAAGATAATGAACAACAAATTATCGTTAGCCTTCAACAAATCAGATAAAATATAATGGACAACAAGTTTTAGATCAATATTTGCAGCAGAAATAACAATTCATTAGAAGAGTTAAGTAGAGAATGAAATATACTATCATCTATAAATTTAAAAGTCCATCATCAATATTTTATCCCTGTAACATCAATCAATATACATCTTGAATCAAATATTCATCTTTGGCCAAAGATATTCATTCGTATCACCAGTTGGTCATGTTCATCTCAACTTTTTGCTCATCTTTACACTACAGGCTAAAGATATTCATCAGGTAATCATTCATCTTTGCACTACAGGCCAAAGATATTCAGTTATATTATCATTTAGGACTGAGGATGATGAAAAATATTTTTAAGAAACGAATCCAGTGAGATAAAAAAAAAGATTAGGAATTCATACTTTAGATAATCCAAGTTCAAAAATACTCCATAATAATCAATTATGGAGCAGAATTTAAAAATGAAGATCAAAACATGGATACAATCAAAGATAGTAACCATAATAGACATCTTGGACAAAGAAGAGAAAATTTTATTTTTTGGTGAATAGTGACATATTCGTGAATAGTGTCGTATACATGAATAGTAATCCCGACAAAAAAGGTAGAAATTCCACAATAATATTCATACCAATATTTTGACATAATGGTATTAAAAGAAATAATATCATTTACGAAGAAAGTAACATCCCTTACCTCAAAAGAACATTACTTCTAACTGGAATATCGGATATAAGGCTGTAGGAAACTTGCACTGAATAGCAACTCTCAAAGTATCTAAATACTCACAAAATACGCTCGATAATATAGAGAGAGAAAACTTATAATTTTGGTGTGATTTTCAATTCTAACTAAGCACCTTATTTATAGGAAAATGCTAGAACGCCAAAGGAGACTAAATTAATAAAATATTATTATTTTATACAAAATTTCCCACATGTCACTTTTGATCAAATTTTAGCACACGACAATGGGGCCCACCAAAATCAGCCAATTCAACACCAACCAAAAGTGGGGCCCATCATGTTTTTTAATAAAAATATTTATTTCCAAAACTTCAATAATTCATAATAAATAGCCCTTTTATCAGAAAAGTTCAAATCTCATGTCTATTCCATAGGAAATTTAATTCTCTACAACTTTGTAGAAGGAAGTTTTTCCAAATTTCAAACAAAAAATGTTCAAAATCCACATACGGATGATTTTTAATACATCCATTCTGACAAAATACTGCTAAAACACCTCAGCTTTAATTCCTTCATTTATATCCACACAAAATAAATATTTCCCTATCCATCATTTATATCCACATAAAATAAATATTTCCTTATCATATAAATCAATAATTAATTATTCACAAATAATATTACAGAATCACAATTATGACAATTATTGAAACAATTAGATGACTAAACCCTTACTGGCACGCAATTAGATGACTAAACCCTTTCCTTAGACAGAACTTCCTTAAATATTGCCAATAATGCTATTTAATAATATTATTCAAATAATATGAATTATTGATCTGATAATAGAAATACTGTGCTGTGACAATTATTGAAACAACAATAATATAAAATATCAACACAACAATTATTGAATTAATAAAATAAAATATTAAACAGTAATTACTGTAACAATTATTGAGTAGTGCCTTCTTACATAAGAATAAATAATTCAAAAATATTGTGTAATACCGTGTGCTACTGTGCAACCACGCGTATTACTGTATTTTAACCACCATGTATTCCAACAGTGTTAACAGTAATAATTACGCCGTTATTTATAAAAACTCAAACATATCATTTTCTTTATCCGACCGTTTTCTATTACAGGGCCCATAAATGGCTGCGTCGTCGTAAAAATATTCCCCGACAACAAGAATATTCCTCGACCAAACGAATATTCCCTGACAACAATGAATATTTTATAACCACTTGCTTATTTTGCAAAATTTGCACATTTCACCCATAACCAAAGCATTATATCAAATTAACACCTTATTATTCAAAATAATAATTAGAGGAAATTCAATTTTATTAATAAAAAGTTAGGGTCTTACAGTGGTCTTCCCACGGGTCGCCAAAATCTCAGCCCGAGAAGCTTTGTCGGCAGATTCGAGTTCGGCAATCCTCCCTTGAGCGGCGAGAAGCTCCTTCTGCACTGCCTCATGGTTAAGCTTCAATTGGCCATAAAAATGAGCCCTCGAGAATAAGCATACAGATGCAGTGGAAATTTGAAGAAGACAAAAGATAGAAGAATGACCTAGCGCACAAAAAAAAAGAGGGACTCTTATATGAGCCAAACCCACCAGAAATGTGTTGATAACGCCCTTAGTGCCCAAAGTACTAATCTGCTGAATCTCAGATGGAAACAAAAATCTCCTAAGTCGTTCCCTAATGATTTGCGGATCCCCCAACATGGAACTGGACTGAATCGGCGCCCCTACACGAGCTCCTACAGGAGAAGTGGACGGGCAGGGACCAGAAGGTATAGGCAACTGGGAAGTCACTGGAGTAGCGCTCATTCCCAAGGAAGTCACCAACTGGGAAGGCACAGCTGAAGGAGTCACTTGATGAGAGCTCACCTCGATGTGCGCCATTGGAGGAGTTTCTAGGGAGGCATCATTCGTCCTCGCTACCTTGGGAGGATGTGTGCTCCTACTAGCCCCAGAAAGAAGTGATCCAATCACCGCCCTGTCAACTGTAGCAAATGAAACAAAGCATTATCTGAGTAAAAATCATCTAACAAAAGAAAAGTTATAAGATATGTCAATATACCTTTTCTCTTTAAGAGGGAACCACCTGATCTCGGCGAAGGACCTCCAACTCTACCACCGTACTTAGGTAAAAGAACGCCTAGGTCTTTGTCGGGGTGAGCCCTCACAGCCTGCAGCTTCAACTCTTGATCTTTGGAGAGCACTAGCATACCTGCAAGGAGATGGTGAGCATATTAAAAAAAAGTGGTAAACTTAAAATGCACCGAGTTTCTTAGCAGCACCCCAACACATTGAAACCAAGGCCCGATCAGCCTCTGCAGCCCATTCTCTGTCGACAAAGAAGAAGAGAGTTTTCCAGCTGTGGCAATTGAAGCGTAACCCAGTGAGCACCATACCACTCTTTGCAGTAAAATAATACCAGCCCCTATTTGGTGTAGGAGTCTCGCTCAAGTTATAAGCCCCATGGAATTCCTTGGGAGAAGCATCTTCGTGATGCACCTTCTTCCATAATATGAGAAAACCTAGCAAAACTCTCCAACCATTGGGCGCTAACTGCCCTGGAGTCAAGGAAAAGTAGTGCGAAATTTGACAAATGGGATGGGACATGGGGAACCTAAGCCCGACCTCGAGCATCTCCTCATAAATGAAGATGTCACCGGAGGAATCGTCGCAAGCAAATTCACCTTTCTCGGCCCGGCGAGACGACACCATGGGTGGAATATGATAAGTAGAAATAAGCCTCGAGATATCATCATCAGAATTGAGTGAGCTGAAAAGGGTACTTAATTTAGACCTATCATCATTCGGGATCGATTTGCTTTTGTGTTTCATCTTTCAGTGCCTTAAAGAGTGGCCTGAACCACCATCTGGGAGGTCTTGAGTCACACTGGATGGAGTCGCAGTGGTCGCCAAGCTTGCGCCCCTCCCAACCTCTTTGTGGGTGCGCAATGCTCGTCCAAAGGATTACAGAGAGATGTCTGAAACCCCCTGCTCACCCTAGACTCGCTCCTGCTTTCCCAAGACCAGGACCTGCTCACCCAAGACCAGCCCCTGCTCGCCCAAGGCACGCCACCGCCGCCTCTGTCTCGTCAAAGGTGCTTTGCCCTCTGCCGCACCATACCCAAGACCACCCACAGACTCACCCATCACCAGTAGCTTGCCCATCACTAGCAGCTCGCCCATCACCAGCCCTCCCCTGTCCATCTCCGCTATGAACCCCAAATGGATCAGCACTCCCATCAGCACCGTGCACGGTGTTATCCACCTGAGGCACCTCACCCACTTCACTCCCCACCATGGAAGCCTCTTGGTAGCTTGCTTCATCAATCAGATCACTCCCATGGATATCTCCTCCTTCGTTCAGTATTGATCTCTGAAAAATCCTCACTAAGAAGAGATCTCTAGGATTAGATCTCTCTAATCTCTATGGAATAGGTGAGATCAAGAGCAGGATGCAAAACCCCCAAATTTACAACTTAGGTTCTTCAAGAATAGGAGAGAAGGAGTCCCACAAACTAGAGGAGTTTACCTGAAAAGGGGGAGGTCACAAATTAAAAGGAATTTCCAAGGAATTCGGATTTAATGGTACTTTTACTATTCAAGTCATAACTTTTGATCCGTAACTCCGATCGGGGCCCGTAATATATCAAAATGACCGTATCGACGAGCTCTACAAAAGTCATCACCTACAGCCATGACATATGTTGTTAAAAGCTCGAAAAAGCCTTAGAAGTGCATGTTTTAGCCTCTTAAAGTTTTTTTAGTTTTTTCAAAAATTCAAATTTAAACTGAATGCCCTCCTCTCCAAGTTCTGTTGGACACAAGGAATTGGGGGGTAAATGATGGTTCTAGTCCAAGGATCCAGCCCATCTTGTAAGCCCAATACGAAATATAGACCCAAGTTCAAGAAGTCCAGTGAGTCCAACAAATGTCGTCCGTCATGGTTGGGTTAATTGAGCTCATCAGTAATAATGAGCTACGCACGCCTACATCATGAAGGAAGTGGTCAACCCTCATCCCTGGATCTCACGGAGAGCACGTCAACTATCTTGCATGTTAGGAAGAGGTTGGGAGCTCCACTAAAGTATTAGTTTTAGTGGGTACATGTCCACCCCAAAACTGTCACGGGGTCGCTATAAATTGTACGCCTCACCATCACTTGGGGGAAACTTACTTGTGTACCTCTTTAAGCCTGTACTCTTTGTTTCGAACACACTTGACATAATATAAAGGGCCGGCGGCTAGAGCTATTCAAAAGTGGACTAGGTCAACTTGACCGAACCACTCTAATTATTATCTTATTTCCCTACTTTAATTACCGCATTTATTATTACTTGACAGGTGTGTGTACAAAGTTTATTTTGTACATCATCACTTTCAATTCACTTTTAACTGAATATAAAAATTATATTTTTGAAAGTGTGTTGGTGTCAAACGTTAGAATATTTCACAAGTATACAAATTTTCCCCTAAATTTATTTATAAAAAGAAACCCCAAAATACCATACCACACCTCGTATATTTTTATTTATAATTTTCTTTTTTTATAATTATATAATGAAAGACTATTTAATTCTCTCTTAATCATATAATCCTAACTAAATTAGGAATTTCGAACCTTATCTAATGGCATGTCTATTCTCCTATTAGGATATGGCTTAGTAAACCGTGTCTAGCTTTTGACATGCGTTCATTCTTATTTGAGCAATATTTTTTGGATAATGGCACGCCTTAATTATTATTTACGCACTTAAATATAAGTAAATGACTAATTCATTCATAATAAATGAAACCAAGTTTACTTATTTATCATGTTTTAATTTTATAGTATTACACAAGGTTTTTAAATTTGGATTGGTCATCGAATCAAAAAAGTATCGGATGGATGGATTATTAGTCCAATCAGTGGTCGAACTGTTATTGACCAATTGTGTCATCAATATATAAAAATATCTATTATTAGCAATTAATAAAATTTTTAAAAATCTCAATTTTTATAAATTAAAACATAATAAAGTTGAGTTACAATATTATTAAAAATGATTGATTTTAATGTTAATTTTTGTTTGTTGCATAAAAAAAATTAAAATTGGGTTAATTAATCAGTTTTACCGGTTGGACAAGTGGTTAACTGAATTTTGACCAAATCAATAAAATTATGTTGAACTGCATAGGAGACTCGCTCCCGATTCTAAGTTTTACCGATTATATACTGGCGGTAAAATTCGTCCGGAGTTTAATAACACTGGTATTACACGTAATAACTTTAAAATAAAAACAATTTAAACAAATACGTAAGATGTTTAGACATTATATATGTAAGACTCCAACTTTCATGAATAAAGATTACTTTTTCTCAAAATATATTTTTGAATATTATGGTGTGGATTTGATATAATGTTATAGTTGGTGGGTAATATTTATAAATTTTGCAAAGTAATCAAGTTGTTATAAATTATTCGATTGGTCGGGGAATATTCGTACGACGGCACAATCATTGGTGGACCCCACAACAAAATTATTGTCGGAGTTAGAAAACGACAAAAATATATTCTTATAAAAATAACGACGAAAGTGTTACCGTTAACTGTTGAAATACCCGGTGATAAAAGTACAGTAATACGCGTGGTTGCATAGTAGCACACGGTATTGATTATTGATGCTTATATGAGAAGTCACTCAGTTATACTCAATTATTGCCTCAATAATTGCTGTGTAGTATCTCACATTATTGATTCAATTATTATCATAGTATAATCTGCACAATATTTTATATTATTAAATCAATAATTGAGATGACAAATTATTTATATTATTATTTGCATTATTGTCAATGTCTAGAAAATTCTGTCGAGGAAAGGGGTTTGGTCACCTAATTGTGCGCCAATAGGGAGAAATCCTTATCAGAAAGCCCCCTATTTCTTGGGAATGATCTGGTTGTTAATATTACAAGTTATATTATTGATGAATAAATGTTGTTAAAAATATTGAGAGAATTTTTATGATGTATTGGTTGTAAGTTTGGCGTATTATTTGTACCCCCACTTACCCATTTTTCAAAACTATCGGTAGAAGTTATCTTAGTTTTGTTTTATATATATATATATATATATATATATATATATATATATATATATATATATATGTGTGTGTGTAAGTTGTCAAAGAAATGGGGGGGGTGTTGTTACGTAAAGTGGAGGAAGAACTTTTATTATATATATATATATATATATATATTATAATAAGTTTTATTTTTTTTTTATGAAAAATAGAATATATTATATTTTATTATGTATAGTGTTTGCATAGTCTCTGCATAGTATTTTCATAGTAAAATCATGTGAAATCTGATTTTTCATAAGGCGTCCGTGATTTTTTAAAACTGCTGCGTCCGTGATTTTCTTAAAAAGTACCGCTTCCATTCTTTTATATATAGGATACTTAGTTTAGAATTAAAAATGACACCAGAATCAGAGAATTCTTCTTCTATAATATTGAGCGCATTTCTTTCGAGTTTTAGAAAACTTTGATTATAGAAAACAGTGTAAATTTTCTTAAAGAATATCCCCGCTATACCAGTCAGAATACTCTCCTTTTTAACGTAAGGGATATTATTTTTGTTCAATATTCGTAAGAAATAATATTTTTTCCATACTCTGTAGTATGTAAGTAATATTATTTCATTTCAGATTCCAAATTCTACACTCATTTTGTTGAAGTATTGCTTCCATACTCCATGAAATTAGTAGAATATCCTTGAAAGTTGCGCTTCATCTAGTATCTTTTCATGAAAATATTCTTCTGAGCATTCTTGATAATTTTTAATCTTTTCATGCCGGGATACTATTCACAGGGTACTATTCCCGAAGTACTATTCACGGGATACTATTCACTCGTGTACATCCACCCATGGTACTATTCATGACAAAAAAAATTGATTTCTTTTCGGTCCAAATCATTTTTGATACAATATTATTCTTGAAATTTACTCCACAAAGCAGTATTATGTTGACAATTTGGACATTATTGAATTCTGGATAAATTTAATTATAAATCTTTAAAATTTATTGTTTGCTTTCATTTAATTAGATTCTTATATTATTGTCATCATCCTCATGCTTATATTGTGATGAAAGTTATTTTTGGCCCGTAGTGCATAGATGTACTGTTGATTGGTATGATTATGACCAAGGATTATGTAACGACTGAGAAAAATCGGATTGATTGTAAAATAATTTTATTTGATTAAATAATAAATAAAATTATATTATATGTTATTATTAATGAGTTAACAAGATAAAGGTTGTTCTATAACCTAAAAGTGTCATAATATCGTAGTATTTTGGCTACGTGAAGAAATTAAAGTGTTTGAATTTCCAAGAAAAAAATAAATGTTTTCCGAGAAATTCTCCGAAAAACACTATTCATCAATTTTTGCTCGGAATTATTTTTGAACTTCCGAGAAATACGTAATGATAGAATAATAAGGAATAATGGATTACGTAATAATAATTCAGGTATGACAAATGCAATTTTTCGCCTGCATATTAAGTTCGAGAATGTTAAGGAAAGTAATGATTGAATAAATGATGATCGTATGATGCGCAAGTTTTATACGAGGCAAGGAATACAAGTATGATACGAAGTATTATACAAGTATATACGGAGAATGACATAACATATATGATGAACGATTATACGAACTAATATACACGAAGAATACGAGGATTATATGTTATAAGCTTTAAGCCAATTATAATGGACTTGTAGGATTTGTGTAGGAATTGGACAAGCCCAAGTGCAAACTTGTTAAGGCCCTAAGATTAATAATGTAATCCCAATGTTAAGTAAAAAGTAATTAAAACTTAAGCCCAAACCAAGAACTGGACTCGTGGATTGAACCGATGGGTTACCGAGTGAGAAAAACCCATGGGGTAACCCATGTGGGCCCCATAGGTGAGTCATGGCTAGCTAACTTGGTGGCCAAGCAAAGGATAAGAGTTGTGGTGGGCAAGTATTGAATAGTAAGGAGGTGTGTGACGCCCCCAAAATAGGCCCATACAACCCATTCTGAGTCGCCAAATACATGGTACAGAAAACAACTACAAACTTTATTATTACAGTTGTCGTGCAAAATAAGACAACACATATGTTGTGAGTTTTAATACAAAGATTGTCTTCTAGACAATATCCAAACTCAAATAAGTCCTCATTATAATTATTGATACATTATTTTACAAAATAGTGAGGATGCTAAAACATCATCTTGAACCATCACTCGACACCCCGACTAGTTCCCGCTATATTCTCGCCTCCTGAGAAGAAAAATGGAACAAAAAGGAAAAGGATGAGCTCAACTAGCCCGGTAAAAAATATTATGACTAAGATAATGAAAAACAAATTATTGTTAACCTTCAATAAATCAGATAAAATATAATGGACAATAAGTTTAGATCAATATTTATAGTGGAAATAATAATTTATTAGAAGAGTTATGTAGAGAATGAAGTCTACTATCTTCTATGATTTAAAAGTCCATCATCGATATTTTATCCTTGTAACATCAATCAATATACATCATGAGTCAAATATTCATCTTTGCACTATGGGCCAAATATATTCATTTGTATCACTAGTTGGTCATGTTCATCTCAACACCTGTCCATCTTTGCACTACGGGCCAAAGATATTCATCAGGTAATCATTCATCTTTGCACTACAGGCCAAAGGTATTCAATTATATCACCATTTAGGACTGAGGATGATAAATTTTTTTTTAAAAAAACGAATCCAGAGAGATAAAAGGACAAAGACTAGGGATTTGTACTTTAGTTTATCTAAGTTCAAAAATACTCCATAATAATCAATAGCGGAGCAAAATTCAAGAATGAAGATCAAAACATGGATACAACCAAATATAGTAACCATAATAGACATCTTGGACAAAGAAAAGAAAATTTAATTTTTCTGTGAGTGCCGTATACGTGAATAGTGTCGTATACGTGAATAGTAACCCCGACATAAAAAGGTAAAAATTTCACAAGAAAAATCATACTTCGTGAATAGTACTCGTGAATAGTACCGTATTCGTAAATAGTGCCGTATACGTGAATATTCCTATATACGTGAATAGTAACCTCAATAGGAAAAATTAAAAATTTCATAATAAAATTCATACCAATTTTTTGCTGAAATTATATTGAAAGAAACAACATCATTTACCTGAAAAATAACATCCCTTACCTTTAAAGAATAGTATTTCTGGCTAAAATATCAGATATAATGTTGAAGAAAACTTGCACTGTATAGCAACATTCAAAGTATCTAAATACTCACAAAAATACGCTCGATATTATAGAGAGAAAACTTCTGATTCTGGTGTAATTTTTAATTCTAACCTAAGCACCCTATTTATAGAAAAATGCTTAGAACGCCAAAGTAGAAAATTTAATAAAATATTATTAAATTTATTATTATTTTTCTTAGCACACCAAATCACAATCTCAGCACTCCACAAGTGGGTCCCATAAAAAAATTCATAATAAATAACCCTTCTTATCAAAAAAATATAAATTTTATGTCAATTCCATAGGAAATTTAATTCTCTACAACTTTGTAGAAGAATGTTTTTCTAAATTCTAAACGAAAAATGACTGAAATCCACATACGGATGGCCTTGCAGGCTATAATCAAATTTCAGTAAAAATGGGGCCCACCAACATATTTAACATGTTTCTAGCATTTATTGTAACAAAATCATTTCAGACCTAATTTGTTCTCTTCCTTTTCATTTATTCATATTTCGTGCATTTATTGTAAAAATATATCACCGTTATTATATTATTATATTATTACATCATACACTTATAATGTAATATTATAATAATATATTTGAATGAATTATTTTATCGAAAAAGATATAATATCAACTCTTAATAATTGTCTCTTTAAAAATTTCTCCACTAAATAAATATCTTTTTATCATTTTTATCAATAATTAATTATTCACAAATAATATTACAGAATCACAATAATGACAACCAGGTCGTTCCCAAGAAAGATGGGGTTTTCCGATAAGGATTTCTCATTACAGGCGTGCAATTAGGTGACCAAAACCCTTTCCTAGACAGAACTTTCTTAGACATTGCCAATAATACTATCTAATAATATTATTCAATTAATATGAATTATTGATTTGATAATAAAAAATACTGTGCAGTGACAATTATTGAATCAATAATATAAAATATCAACGTAGCAATTATTGAATCAATAAAATAAAATATTGAATAGTAATTACTGTAACTATTATTGAGTAGTGACTTCTTACGTAAGAATCAATAATTAGAATTATTGTGCAATACCGTGTGCTACTGTGCAACACCGCGTATTACTGTATTTTAATCACCAGGTATTTCAACATTTTTAACGGTAATCGTTACGCCGTTATTTATAAAAAACTCATACTTGTCATTTTCTTCATCCGATAGTTTTCCGTTATGGGACCTATAAATGGTTGCGCCGTCGTACGAATATTCCCCGATAAAAAGAATATTCCACGACCAAACGAATATTCCCCGACAAAAATAAATATTTTATAACCACTTGCTTATTTAAAATATTTACGCATTTTACCCATAACTAACCACATTAATCGAATCAACCCCTTACTATTTCAAGATAATAAATAGAGGACATTCCATTTTATTAAAAAAAAGATTGGGGTCTTACAAGGTGGAATAGTAAGGAGGTGGAGTATTTGACCCTTATGCCCTCACTTGGTAATTTTATAAATAGGAAGCTTGGTTGCTCATTTGTTGGTTGTTTAAATTTCACCAACATCTTAGCAATTATATTGAGAGAGAAAAGTGAGAAGAGTCTTGCTAATTCAAGAGGAAAGAAGAAGAAAAAAAGCTAGAAGAAGTGTCGATAGTGTCAGATCATGATCCACGATTCACATCAAACTTTTGGAGAAGTCTACAAGAACAGATGGGAACGCAGTTGAAGTTAAGTTAAGTACATCTTATCATCCACAAACAGATGGGCAGAGTGAAAGAATAATTCAGACGCTAGAAGATATGCTGAGATCTTGCGTCATGGATTTCAAGGGTAGTTGGGATGATCATCTACCGTTACTAGAGTTTGCATATAAGAACAGTTATCATACGAGCATAGGCATGCCGCCTTACGAAGCTTTATATGGAAGGAAGTGCAGAACACCATTGTGTTAGGATGAAGTAGGAGAACGTCGAATGCTAGGACTTGAATTGGTGCAGCAAACAACGAATATAGTTAAGCTGATACAAATGTGATTGGTAGCAGTTCAAGACAAACAGAAGAAGGTTGTGAATTCGCATCAAGTGAACAGAGAGTTTGAAGTAGGCTCGTATGTATTTCTAAAGGTATATCCCTGGAAAGGAAAGATACGTTTTGGGAAGAAGGGAAAGTTAAGTCCAAGGTTTATAGGACCTTTCGAAATATTAAAAAGGGTAGGAGAGGTAGCTTACATGGTAGCATTACCTCCAGACTTAGAATGAATACACAATGTGTTTCTGTAACGACCGAGAAAATCAGATTATTTGTAAAATACTTTTATTTGATTAATTAATAAATAAAATTATTTTATAATGAGTAAGCAAGGTGAATGTCATTCTATAACCTAATAGTGTTGGAATGTCGTAGTATTTTGGCTAAGTGGTAGAATTAAAGTGTTTGAATTTCCAAGACGAAAATAAAAGTTTTTTAAGAAATTTTCTGAAAAATACTATTCATCGATATCTGCTCGGGAATTATTTTTGAACTTCCGAGAAATATGTAACGATAGAATAATAAGGGAAGATGAATTATGTAATAATAATTCTAGTATGACAAACATAGTTTTTCGCCTGCGTACTAAATTTGAGAACGCTAGGAAAAGTGAAACGTTAAGGAATAAACGATAATCGTATGATGCGTAAGTATTGTACGAGGTAATGAATATGAATATTGTAGGAGGTATTATACGAGTATGTATGAATGATGGTATGTCATATATAATGAATGAGTATACGAGTTAGCATACGAGAAGAATATGTAGATTATACGTTATAAGGCTTTAAGCCAATTGTATTGGATTTGTAGGATTTGTGTAGGAGTAGTACAAGCCCAAGTGAATTAATGTTAAGGCCCAATGTTTGTTAATGCAAGCCCAAAGATTAAGTTAAAGTTATTTAAACTTAAGGCCAAATTAAGAACCAGATCCATGGATCAAACCGATTGGTAAACGGGTAAGAAAGACCCATGGGGCAACCCATGTGGGCCCCATAGATCACATGGCACCATCTTGGTGACCAAGTAAAGTGGTTTTACTTGGTGACCAAGGATGAATAGTAAGGAGGTGATTAAGGACGTGGATTAAGGAGGTGGAAAGGCTTTATGTCTATTACACCCTCACTTTGGAAATCCTATATGTATGAGAAGGTTGCTAGATTATTAGGTTGTTCAAAATTCCACCAACAACTTAGAGCTTTCATATTATTGTGAGAAAAGTGAGAAAAGCTAGAACTTTGGTAGAACAAAAGGAAGAAGAAGAAGAAAGCAAGAGAACTTCAAAGGTAATGATTCCTAACCATGATTCTCCCTCTCTTCATTTGATATAGAAGTGAGTAGTGGTAAAGCATGTTTGTTAAGGAGTGATAAGGATGGTTATTAATGGATGAAACCTTAATAAACCATGTGAAAGTGAAATCATAAGTATAAAAGCTATAAACCATTGAAATTCATTGAAGAATTGGATTATGTTGTTGTTGATGGACAAGTTTAAAACCATCATTTGTAGGCTTTAGATTATACATGTTGTGATAATGGAATGAATCCATTTGGAACGGTGTAAAAATCTTAAGTAACAAAGTTATGGCGGAATTTACGAGATTAGACGATAATCGTCGAAATCGTGAAATTCTTGGAATGGAAGTCAAAAGTTAGCATTGAACTCGGAAACATTGGTTTTCGATGGAGAATAGTCTAAGTTTGCATTTTAGAGTTGCGGACTCGAAAATGGTCAAATTCTGACTTAGAACGAAGAAACGAGCTATGAACGTTCACGAACATTTATCGTTTTCGTAAAAATGGACTTAAATGGTGAATTCCATG
Organism: Panax ginseng; assembly: GCA_020205605.1. Classification (NCBI taxonomy): domain Eukaryota; kingdom Viridiplantae; phylum Streptophyta; class Magnoliopsida; order Apiales; family Araliaceae; genus Panax; species Panax ginseng. The sequence goes on from CM035131.1 coordinate 97,400,973, forward strand.
TTAACGAATTTGAAAATATAAAATTCTTATATGAACACTTAGTTCATGTGATTTGTGAGCTAATGGCTTTTGAACGAGCTAATTCGGACATAAAATGAACAATTTATGAGTCCGGGAAGTTCGTTTTGTAAGAAAACTGTGAAAGTTTTTTGGTGCACAGAGTTGGTGCCACAACGCCAACCAAGGCTTAAATGGTGGCGCCGCAGCGCCGAAGCATGCCAATAACCTACTGGAGAGTGGTGCTATAGCGCGGCTAAATGAATTGGGGATGGCGCCGCAACGCTAGTGCCTTGGGATGTTGAACATCGCAAACTCATGCCGCAAACATGAAGTCCAAGAAGGAAAGTTAGTTACCGCAACGCCAACATTAGAGAGGAGATGGTGAAGAATGCTCATGAACACAAAAGGAATTAGAATTTAATTAGTGATGAAGTATAACATTAATCAACTTAAAGTAACATCATTTAAGATGATAAAGACCTTAAGTAATACAACTAAAGGTTGAAGAAAGATTACTTGAACGTGAACGTAAACACAATGTAATAAGGTAGAACGTAAACAATGTTAACCAATCTATTGAACAATTAGATTGAGAAGAAGGGTAAGATAAGTTAGATATCATACATGTCTGACTATGACCTAATGTAGGATGTTACATGATTATGTATTGTAGAGACCTTAAAGACTCAAAAGGAAAAGTATTTAAACGGTAGAAGACGCTGAAGGCAAGTGTTCTAACCCTTGTCTATGTTCATTCTGGACAAGTTTTGCCATTCATGTATCTTGCACATGAATTAATGTATGATGATGTTGAAGCCAGTTCTTTCGGCTAGACTTAATCTATTTACTGGATTTCTTATAATTTATTGAAATGTTATCAAAGTTGCTATCTTTTGCCAAACTGTTTTGGTATGGATTTCAAAGAAAGACTGAGTATGAATAAACAAACATTTTGTCGTCAAACGACAGACACATGAGGTTGCCAAAACTTAAACGTAAATACGTTTACCAGAAGAAGTGTTGTACAACATAGAGTACTATAGGCTGATCACCTAGATGTGGTCGTAAGTAATACCGGACTTACGAACTTAGTGTCGGGTTGTCCTTTTTAAAGAAAGAACAAATGCTAAAGGTTTTGAACCAAACTATATGTTTAATGAACATGGTTCATTGTGAAATGTTTTAAAGGAAAATAAGTGCTATTTTGAATTATCGATAGTACTTCATAACTATTTTTTAGTTATTGAAGATATACGATTCCTATGTTTCAAGCATCTTGTTTAAATAAAATTGGCATACTTGCTGAGCTAGTTATGCTCACTCTTGCTTGAACCACATGAATGCAGCTAAAATTAAACGACCCGAAGGATCCTCTAAGGATAAGGGAAATGCTAAGGTAGACCATTAAACTGTCTATGTAATAGTATAGGTTTAATGTTGTAATTATTTGATATTATGACAAGAAACAGATGTATTGGTTATAAAGAACCTGGGAAGGGAATATTGTTTTGGAATATATAGAAGACATATTCACTCTTTTAAGTAATTTTAATTGAATGTATGTGTGAATGGTAGTACCGTGTAACACCATCTGTCGGGTTGAAAGATACCTGAATTTGGGGGCATCACAGGTTGGTATCAGAGCAATAGGTTATAAAACTTAAGGGGGGAAATAGAACCTTAAGTCATAACCTTAAGAAGAGTTAAAGAAGTAAAAGATAAAATTAAGCCTAAAAATGCATTAAATGTGATTTGTGTTTTTATTATTGTGATGCCCCCAAAATAGGTATACATCACCCATTCCGAGTCGCCAAATACATGGTGCAGAAACAACTAAAACTTTATTAATACAATTGCCGTGCAAAATACGACAACACATAAACTGTGAGTTTAAATACAAATATTGTCTTCTAGACAATATCCACACTCAAATAAGTCCTCATTATAATTATTGATACATTATTTTACAAAAATAGTGAGGACTACTAAAACAACTTTCTAGAACCATCATTTAATACCCCGACTAGTATTCGCTACATTCTCGCCTCCTAAGAAGAAAAATGGAACAAAAAGGAAAATAGTGAGCTCAACTAGCCCAGTAAAGAACATTATGACTAAGATAATATAGAAGAAATTATCGTTAGTCCTCAACAGGGAAAAAATCTGATAGAATATAATAGACAACAAGTTTCAGATCAATATTCGCAGCGAAAATAATAATTCATTAGAAGAGTGAAGTATAGAATGAAATCTACTATCATCTATGAATTTAAAAGTCCATCATCAATATTTTATCCCTGTAACATCAATCAATATTCATCTTGAATCAAATATTCATCTTTGCACTATAGGCCAAAGATATTCATCAATTAGTCATGTTCATCTTAACACCTGTTCATCTTTGCACTACGGGCCAAAGATATTCATCAGTTAGTCATGTTCATCTCAACACCTGTTCATCTTTGCACTACGGGCCAAAGATATTCATCAGAAAATTATTCATCTTTGCACTACAGGCCAAATATATTCAGTTATATCATCATAAAAGATTGAGGATGATGAAAAATATTTTTAAAAAAATGAATCCAGTGAGACAAAAGAACAAATATTAGGGATTCGTACTTTGGTTTATCCATGTTCAAAAACACCCCATAATATACTATGGTGGAGTAAAATTCAAGAATAATGATCAAAACATGGATACAATCAAAGATAGTAATAAAAATAGACATCTGGGACAAAGAACGAAAATTTAATTTTTCTGTGAATAGTGCCGTCTTCGTGAATAGTGTCGTATACGTGAATAGTAACCCCAACACAAAAAGATAAGAATTTCACAAGAAAAATCTTACCAATATTCCGGCATAATGATATCGAAAGAAATAATATCATTTTAAAAAAATAACATCCCTTACCTCAAAAGAATAGTACTTCTAGCTGGAATATCAGATATAACGCTGAAGGGAACTTGCACCGTATAACAACACTCAAAGTATCAAAATATTCACAAGAATACGTTCGATAATATAGAGAGAGAAAACTTCAGTTTCTGGTGTGATTTTCAATTCTAACCTAAGCACCCTATTTATAGGAAAATGCTTAGAACACCAAAGTAGAAAATTTAATAAATATTAATATATATATATTTTAAAATTCCTACGGACACCTCCTTTGATCAAAACATCAACCACCAAGTGGGGCCCACTTCACCAAAATTAAAAAAAAATGTTTTTCTTATTAAAAAAATTTATAACTCCAAAAATCAATTATTCCGGAACTTCAATAATTCATAATAAATAGCCCTTTTATCAAAAAAATTTGAATCTTATGTCCATTCCATAGGAAATTCAATTCTCTATAACTCTGTAAGTTTTCCAAATTCTAAGCAGAAATTGACCGAAATCCACATACGGACGATTTTGCAGGCTATAATCAAATTTCAGTCAAAAAATGGGGCCCAACAACATGTTTAACATGTTTTTAGCATTTATTGTAACAAAAATACTCTTCCTCCTCATTTATTCATATATCAAATTCATTCTAAAAATATCACCATTATTATATTATTATAATATAATAATATATTTAAATAAATTATTTTATCAGAAAAGATAAAATATCAATTTTCAACAATTGTCATTTTTCTAAAAATTCCTCCCTTTCTATCCACATAAATAAATATTTTTCTTATCATATAAATCAATAATTAATTATTCACAAATAATATTACAGAATCACAATAATGACAACCGAGTCATTCTCAAGAAAGAGGGGGCTTTCGAATAAGGATTTCTCCTTACTGGCGCGCAATTAGGTGACCAAACCTCTCCTTAGACTGAATTTCCTTAGACATTGCTAATAATGTTATCTAATAATATTATTCAAATATTATGAATCATTGATCTGATAATGGGAAATATTATGCAGTGATAATTATTGAAATAACAATAATATAAAATAGCAACGTAGCAATTATTGAATCAATAAAATATTGAACAATAATTATCTGTAACAATTATCGAGTAGTGCCTTCTTACGTAAGAATCAATAATTGATGTGCAATCATCGCATCTTCTTGCTGTAACGCCAGCATATTATTATCGTGTTTTAACCACCGGGTATTCCCAATTGTTGTTAATGATAAGAATAACTACGTCGTTATTTATAAAAAACTTATACTTGTCGTTTTATTTATCCAATCGTTTTCCGTTATGGGGTCCACACAAGGTCAAGGCCGTCGCATTTAATATTCCCCGAGCAAGAAGAATATTCCACGACCAAACGAATATTCCCCGACAACAATGAAAATTTTATAACCATTTGCTTATTTAAGATATTTGCGCATTTTACCCATAACTAACCACATTAATCAAATCAACCCTTAATATTTCAAAATAATAAATAGAGGAAATTCAATTTCATTTATACTAAGTTGGGGTCTTACAACCTCCCCTCCTTATGAAATTTCGTCCTCAAAATTGACGTACGTATCTGGTGTTTCGAAAAGGTGAGGATAACTCGCTTTCATTTTCGTTTCCAACTCCTAGGTCATTTCCTCAATAGCATGGTTCCTCCACAAAACTTTGACTTGTGGTATGATCTTTGTGCGTAGGAAATGCTCCTTCCTATCCAAGATCTTGACAGGTACCTCCTCGTACGTTAAATCTTCGGCTATTTCGTCTGATTCTAACTCAATAACGTGGTTTGGGTCTTTCACATATTTACGAAATACAGATATGTGAAAAATATTATGAATACGAGACATACTTGGAGGTAACGCGAGTCTATAGGCCACATTTCCTACTCGGTCAAGAATCTAAAATGGACCAATAAATCGTGGATTGAGCTTTCCTCTTTTCCCAAATCTTGTAACTCCCTTCCATGGAGCAACACGCAATAATACATGATCCCCAATACTAAATTTCACGTCCTTTCGATGAAGATCCATGTGACGCCCCCAAAATAGGTATATAACACCCATTCTGAGTCGCCAAATACATGGTACAGAAACAACTACAACTTTATTAATACAATTGTTGTGCAAAATACGACAACACATAAACTGTGAGTTTAAAAACAAATATTATCTTCTAGACAATATCAACACTCAAATAAGTCCTCATTACAATTATTGATACACTATTTTACAAAATAGTGAGGACTACTAAAACGACTTTCTAGAACCTTCATTCCATATCCCGACTAGTACTCGCTACATTCTCGCCTCCTGAGAAGAAAAATGGAACAAAAAGGAAAATGGTGAGCTCAACTATCCCAATAAAGAATATTATGACTAAGATAATATAGATCAAATTATCGTTAGTCTTCAACAGGGAAAAATCTAATAGAATACAATAGACAACAAGTTTTAAATCAATATTCGCAGAGAAAAAAATAATTCATTAGAAGAGTTACGTAGAGAATGAAATCTACTTTTTTCTATGAATTTAAAAGTCCATCATCAATATTTTATCCCTGTAACATCAATCAATATACATCTTAAGTCAAATATTCATCTTTGCACTACAGGCCAAAGATATTCATCAGTTGGTCATGTTCATCTCAACACCTGTACATCTTTGCACTACGGGCCAAAGATATTCATAAGAAAATCAACCATATTTGCACTACAAAAGCCAAAGATATTCAAGAATATCATCATTTAGGGACCGAGGATGATGAAAAATATTTTAAAGAAAACGAATCCAATTGAAACAAAAGAACAAATAATAAGGATTCGTATTTTTAAAGCGATCCAAGTTCAAAAATACTTCATAAATAACCATAGTGAAGTAAAATTCAAGAATGATCAAAACATGGATACAATCAAAGCTAGTATCCATAATAGATATTTTGGACAAAAAACAAAAATTTAATTTTTCTGTGAATAGTGCCGTATATGTGACACCCCCAAAATAGGTATACAACACCCATTCTGAGTCACCAAATACATGGTACAGAAAGCAAACTACAACTTCAATAATACAATTGTCGTGCAAAATACGACAACACATACTGTGAGTTTAAATACAAATATTGTCTTTTAGACAATATCCACACTCAAATAAGTCATCATTACAATTATTCATACACTATTTTACAGAAATAGTGAGGACTGCTACAACAACTTTCTAGAACCATCACTCCATACCCCGACTAGATCCTGAGAAGAAAAATGGAACAAAAGGAAAAGGGTGAGCTCAACTAGCCTAGTAAAGAATATTATGACTAAGATAATATACAATAAATTATCATTAGTCCTCAACAAGGAAAAATTTGATAAAATATAATAGACAACAAGTTTTAGATCAACAAATGTAGTGGAAACAACAATCCATTAGAAGAGTCACGTAGAGAATGAGTTCTACTATCTTCTAAGATTTAAAAGTCCATCATCAATATTTTATCCATGTAACAACAATTAATATACATCTTTAATCAAATATTCATCTTTGCACTACAGGCCAAAGATATTTATTTGTATCATCAGTCGGTCATGTTCATCTCAACAATAGTTCATCTTTGCACTACGGGCCAAAGATATTCATCAGTTAAACATTCATCTTTGCACTACAGGCCAAAGATATTCAGTAACATCATCATTTAAGACTGAGGATGATGAAAAATATTTTAAAGAAAACGAATCCAGTGAGACAGAAGGACGAATATTAGGGATTCGTATTACAGTTTATCCAAGATCAATAATACTCTATAATAACCAATTTTGAAGCAGAATTCAAAAATAAAGATCAAAACATGGATACAATCAAAGATAGTAACCATAATAGACATCTTGGACAAAAAGGAAAATTTTCATTTTTTGGTGAATAGTGTCGTATTCGTGAATAGTGTCGTATACGTGAATAGTGCCGTATACATGAATAGTAACCCCGACACAAAAAGTTCTAAATTTGATTAAAAAGTTCAAACCAATATTTCGGCATAATGATATTGAAGAAAATAATATCATTGAAGAAGAAAATAACATCCCTTACCTCAAAATAACGGTAATTCTGATCAAAATATCGGATATAAAGCCGAAGGAAGCTTGTACCGAACAACAACTCTCAAAGTATCTAAATACTCACAAAAAATACGCTCGATAATATAGAGAGAAAGAAAACTTAATTCTGGTATGATTTTTAATTCTAACCTAAGCGTCTATTTATAGAAAAATGCTAGAACGCCAAAGTAGACTAAATAATAAAATATTATTAATTCTTTTTCTTTCTTCTACGCCAACCTTCACCAACCAAGCCAGCCATCTTGGAACAAAAAAAATAGCATCCCATGTGTATTCAATACCAACCAAAAGTGGGTCCCACCCATAATTTAATAAAAATCATTTTATTTTCTGAAACTTCAGTAATTCATAGAAAATAGCCCGTTTATTAGAAAAATACGAATTTTATGCCCATTCCACATGAAATCGAATTCTCTACAACTTTGTAGCTTTGAGTTTTTCCAAATTCCAAACAAAAAATATCCAAAATCCACAAACGGATGATTTTTAATACCTCCATTCTGACAAAATACTGATAAAATACCTCAGCATTAATTCCTTCATTTATAACCACATAAAATAAATAAATCCATCATTTATATCCACATAAAATAAATATTTTCTTATCATATAAATCAATAATTAATTATTCACAAATAATATTACGAATCATAACTATGACAACCGTATGCGTTCAGGAAAGAGGGGCTTTCAATAAGGATTTCTCCCATTGGTAGCGCAATTAGGTGACCAAACCTCTCCTCGATGCGAAATTTTCTAGACATTGCCAATAATGCTATCTAATAATATTATTCAAATAATATGAATTATTGATCTGATAATGGGAAATACTGTGCAATGACAATTATTGAAACAACAATAATATAAAATATCAACGCAGCAATTATTGAATCATTAAAATAAAATATTGAACAACAATTATCGTAATAATTATTGAGTAGGCCTTCACGTATGAATCAATAATTCAACAATATCGTGCAATACTGGTGTGCATTGTGCGCAACCACGCCAGACATCGTATTTTAACCACCAGGTAACCCAACAGTGTTAACGATAACAACTACGACGTTATTTATAAAAACTCAAACTTTATCGTTTTCTTCATCCGACAGTTATTCCGTTATGAGGCCCACAAATGACTGCGCCGTCGTACGGATATTCCCGACAAAAAAAATATTCTACGACCAAACAAATATTCCCCAACAACAATGATTATTTTATAACCACTTGCTTATTTTTAAAAATTTGCACATTTCACCCATAACCAGCATTATATCAAATTAATTCCTTATTATTTCAAGATAATAAATAGAGGAAATTCAATTTTATTCATAATAAGTTGGGGTCTTACAGTATATGTGAATAGTAACCCTGACACTAAAAGACAAGAATTTCACAAGAAAAATCTTACCAATATTTCGGCATAATGATATTGAAAGAAATAATATCATTTATAAAAAAAATAACATCCCTTACCTCAAAAAACAAAGACTTCGATTTGGAATATTGGATATAGTCTTCAAAGGAACTTGTACCAGATATAGCAACACTCAAAGTCTCAAAATACTCACAAGAATACGCTCGATAATATAGAGAGAAAACTTGTTTCTGGTGTGATTTTCAATTCTAACCTAAGCACCCTATTTATAGGAAAATGCTTAGAACACTAAAGCAGAAAATTTAATAAAATATTAATATATTTATATAAATTTCTTTAGCCCACTTTTTTGGTCAAAAAACACCAGCCACCAACCCACAAAAATCACAAAAAACGTTTTTTGTTAATAAAATTATTTAAAACTCCAAAAATCAATTCAGACCCAATATACCGGAACTTCAATAATTCACAATAAATAGCCCTTTTATCATAAAAATTCAAATCTTATGTCCATTTCATAGGAAATTCAATTCTTTACAACTTTGTAAGTTTAAGTTTTTCCAAATTCCAAACAGAATTTCTGAAATCCACATACATACAGACGATTTTACTACAAAGCTATAATCAAATTTCGATAAGAAATGAGGTCCACAAACATGAAAAACATGTTTTAAATATTTTTATTAACAAAAATACTCTTCCTCCTCACTTATTCATATATCCCACATTCATTGTAAAATATCAGCATTATTATATTATTATAATATAATAATATATTTAAATGAATTATTTTATCAGAAAAGATAAAATATCAATTTTCAACAATTATCACATTAAAAATTTTCTCCATCTATATCCATATAAAATGAATATTTTCCTTATCATATAAATCAATAGTTAATTATTCCCAAATAATATTACAGAATCACAATACTGACAACCAGGCCATTCCCAGGAAAGAGGGGGCTTTCCAATAAGGATTTCTCCTTACTGACGCGCAATTAGGTGACCAAACCTCTCCTTAGACAGAACTTTCTAGACATTGCCAATAATGCTATCTAATAATATTATTCAAATAATATGAATTATTGATCTAATAATGAAAAATACTGTGTAGTGACAATTATTGAAACAACAATAATATAAATATCAACGTAGCAATTATTGAATCAATAGAATAAAATATTAAACATTAATTATTGTAACAATTATTGAGTAGTGTCTTCTTACGTAAGAATCAATAATTGGTGCAATACCGTGTGCTACTGTGTTTTATCCACCGAGTATTTCAACGAGATTACTTGAATAACCACTTCTGTAGTTATTTATAAACAACTTATACTTGTCGTTTTCTTCATCCAATCGCTTTTCGTTATGGGGCCCACACAATTCGCTATCGCATTTAATATTCCTATTGACAATGAAGAATATTCCACGACTAAATGAATATTCCAAACAACAATGAATATTTTATAACCACTTGCTTATTTAAAATATTTACGCATTTTACCCATAACTAACCACATTAATCAAATCAACTCTTACTATTTCAAAATAATAAATAGAGGAAAATTTAATTTCATTAATAATAAGTTGGGGTCTTACAACCTCCCCTTCTTATGAAATTTCGTCCTCGAAATTGACGTACGAACTTGGTATTTCGAAAAGGTGAGGATACCTCGCTTTCATTTCCGTTTCCAACTCCCAGATCATTTCCTCAATAGCATGATTCCTCCACAAAACTTTGACTTGTGGTATGACCTTTGTGCGTAGGACATGCTCCTTTCTATCCAAGATCATGACAGGTACCTCTTCATACGTTAAGTCTTTGGCTATCTCGTCCAGTTCTAACTCAATAACGTGGTTTGGGTCTTTCACATATTTACGAAGCACAGATATGTGAAAAACATTATGAACACGAGACATACTTGGAGGTAACATGAGTCTATAGGCCACATTTCCTACTCGGTCAAGAATCTGAAATGGACCAATAAATCATGGATTGAGCTTTCCTCTCTTTCCAAATCTTGTAACTCCCTTCCATGGAGCCACACGCAACAATACATGATCCCCAATACTAAATTCCACGTCCTTTTGATGAAGATCCGCATAACTCTTTTGTCGATCCTGTGCCGTTTGTATACGTTGTCGAATCATTTGGATCTTTTCTGTAGTAATACGTACCAACTCTGGTTCCAACAATGTTACTTCACCCACCTCGTCCCAACATACTGGAAAGCGACACTTTCATCCATACAATGCTTCAAATGGGGACACACCTATACTTGCCTGATAACTGTTGTTGTAGGAGAATTCCACCAATGGTAAATATTTATCCCAACTCCCTTTGAAGTCTAGGACACAGAGCCTTAATAGATCTTTAAGAGTTTGAATAGTCATCTCTTATTGTCCGTCCGTTTGAGGATGGTATGCCGAACTGAATCGTAAATTCGTGCCCATAGCTTTTTACAAGCTAACCCAAAATCCTGAAGTGAATCTTGGGTCACGATCCGAAACTAGGGATACTGGCATGCCATGCAACCTCACAATCTCATTCACGTACATACGAGCAAGACGTTCAAGGGAATAAGTCTCCCGTATCGGCAAGAAATGAGCAGACTTGGTTAATCTATCAACAATAACCCAAATAGCATTTATGCCTTGAGAAACCGTGGGAAGACCCGTAACAAAATCCATGGTAATGTGTTCCCACTTCCATTTCGGAATCTCAAGTGATTGCAATGGACCCTTAGGCTATTGATGTTCCGCCTTTACACGTTGACAAGTTAAACACCTTGAGATAAACTTTGCAATCTCTCTCTTCATATTGTTCCACCAAAATGTATGTCGAAGATAACGATACATTTTGGTACTTCAAGGACGGATTGTAAACGGTGTATTGTGTGCCTCCATCATGATCTTGTTATTCAAATCAGATTCGTTAGGAACACAAAGTCTGGAGTGGACTCGAAGTATTCCTTCTTCATCGATTCTTTCTTCTGGAATAACACCTTCTTGTACTTTCTTCTTCATACGCATCAGCTCCGGGTCTGTGGCTTGAGCAACTTTAACTTTATCGATTAAAGTCGGTTCTATGCGTATACTTGACATCATCACATGGGTCCCCAGAATCTTGAATTCTATCTTCATCTTTTGTAAATCACACAAAATTGGCCTTTGTGTTGACAACATCGCACTCATTCCCGCATATGATCTTCTACTCAACGAGTCAGCTATCACGTTCGTTTTTCTAGGATGGTATTGAATAGTGTGGTCGTAATCTTTCAACAGCTCGAGCCAACGTCATTGCCGCATGTTGAGTTCCTTTTGGGTGAAGAAATATTTAAGGCTTTTATGGTCTGAATATATCTCCACTTTCTCCCCATATAGATAGTGCCTCCAGATCTTTAGCGCGAAAATGACTGCTGCCAACTCTAGATCATGAGTAGGATAATTCCTCTCATATTCTTTAAGTTGTCGCGAGGCATAGGCTATGACTTTCCCATGTTGCATTAGAATACATCCTAAACCTTTGCCTGAAGCATCGCTGTAGATAACAAATCCATCCGAACCAGACGGTATTGTCAAAACAGGTGCCAAAATGAGTCTCCTTTTAAGCTCTTGGAAACTCTTCTCGCATTCCTCGCTCCATACGAATTTTATATCTTTCCGAGTCAGCTGAGTTAATGGAGTAGTGATTCAAGAAAATCCTTCCACGAATCTCCGATAATAACCAGCTAAGCCCAGAAAGCTACGAAATTCGGTCACCGTCTTCGGTTGCTCCCAACTTTGTATTGCTTCAATCTTCGCCGGGTCGACAAATACTCCATGTTTTGACACCACGTGCCCAAGGAATGCTACTTCCTCAAGCCAGAACTCGCATTTCTTCAACATGGCATATAGCTTATTTTCACGAAGCCTTTGGAGTACCAGCTTCAAATGGTGCTCATGTTCTTCACGGCTTTTGGAATATATGAGGATGTCATCAATAAAGATAACAACGAACTGATCCAAATATTCCTTGAATACTCAGTTCATCATATCCATGAAAGCCGTAGGAGCATTAGTCAATCCAAAAGACATGACTAGGAATTCATAATGCCCATACTGAGTTCTGAAGGCAATCTTTGGGATATCCTCAGTTCTAATCTTCAGCTGATGATATCCAGAACGAAGATCAATATTTGAAAAGAATTATGCTCCTTGTAACTGGTCAAACAGGTCATCAATGTGAGGTAGCGGATATCTATTCTTGATAGTGACATGGTTTAATTCCCGGTAGTCGATACAAAGTCGCATACTCTCGTCTTTCTTCTTTATGAATAAAACAGGAGCACCCCAAGGAGATATACTAGGACGAATGAAACCGATGTCCAACAACTCCTGTAGTTGGACCTTTAGCTCCTGAAGTTCAATAGGAGCCATTCGATATGGGGTTTTAGAAATGAGCTTTGTACCAGGTTCAAGGTCAATAAGAATTCAACTTCATGTTCTGGGGGTAGACCGGGAAGTTCTTCAGGAAATTTACTAACAACAGGAATATTATTTAAATTCGACGTGTCTTTATTCAAATCCATAACATGGGCTAAGAAAGCTTGACATCCATTTTTCAGTAAACGAATAGCTTTATGACTTGATATGACAGTAATTGATTTTAGTGGTTTAATTGCTTGAATTCGTATAACAGGTTGATTAGGAATATGAAAACTAACAACCTTACAAAAATAATCAATTTTGGCATGATGAGAAGTTAACCAATCAATCCCTAAAATCACGTCAAATGTAAGTATCTTTAAAGAGATAAGATGAACAGGTAATGTGATGATGCCAACTTGGATCAAACAAGATTTATAAACAGTGGATGTAATGAAAGTTTCTCCTAACGGAGTCTCCATAGATAAGTCAAAGTCTAATTTCTCCGGAGTCAAGTTTAAATGTTGAGCACAAGCAGGAGAGATAAATGAATGGGTAGCACCGGTATCTAGTAAGGTATAAACTTCGAAAGAATTTATGATTAGCTTAACCGTGATCACCTCGTTTGGGTTTCTCGCATTTTGACTAGTCACAACAAACACTCTTCTAGGAACCGATGACTTTGACTTTTCTGGGACAGCCTTTTGAGTCACCATCCCCACTGGACTTGGTTTTGCTACAGTACAATCTCGAGCGATATGTCCTCCCTTTCCACATACCTTGAACTGTTGTGGGTAGTTTGGGTTGATATGTCCCTCTTTCCCGCATTTATAGCATATGATCGGTTGTCGTTTTCCTCCCTTAGAACCTGTTGCTGCTGGTGCTGACGTCTTCACATTGTCATTGTTGAATCTCTTTCTTTTTAAAATCTCCTCCCAACTCACTTCTTCTATTTTCATGGCCATGATTACCACCAGAGTGGTTGCCGCTGTTGTCCGCATTTTTCTTTCCCCGCTGGTTATCGTTGCTTCGATGACTGCTGTCACCGGTATGACCCTGGTTGTGGTCCCTCGGTTGAACGTACTTGTTATCTCGCTCTAATAATTGAGCCCAGTTGACAACATCTGAATATAGAGAAAATTTATGAGAAATGAGATACTAACGTATGTCGGGTTTCAAACCTCTCAGAAACATCCGCGTCATACGTTCCTCATTCTCCACCAAATGAGGTGCAAAGCTGGATAACTCCGCGAACTTTGCCTCGTACTGGGACACCGTCATGTTGTTCTGCTCTAGTCTAATAAACTCTACCTCCTTCATATGACGAATACTTTCAGGAAAGTACTTCTCATTGAACAGTTTCTGAAACGTTTCCCAAGACATGTTGAGTGCGGCTCGATGGGTACGCTTCACAGATTCCCACCAGTAATCTGCCTCATTACGGAACATAAAGGTGGCGAATGGAACCTTCTGTTCCTCCGTGCATCCCAAGATGTCGAATATCTTGGTAATTTGCTTGACCCACGTCTCCGCCTTAATCGAATCATGTTTTCCCCAGAATTCTGGTGGTCCCAACTCTTTAAACTGCTTGGCTGTGACAAACCGTGCGTTGCTATCATTTCCACCTGTATTTTGTACACGAGTCTCCTTCGTCTGATTTTGCATGAACTGCAAAAAGCTTTTAAACATTCCATCGTTCATCGTCTGATCAGTGGTGTTGTTTACAGGAGGAACATTGTCGGCCTGTTGCACATTTTCCTCATTGGTGGGTAAAGGTGTCTCCACGGTCTCATTTACTCCACTGTTTAAAACAAGGGTTAATTAAAGAAATTAACATATCACATAATATCCCTATATTCTGACCAACCAACAAATAAGCTTAGGTAGGACACACTAGCGAAGGATTTACTCGTCTCTCCCCTCTTAGTTCTATTCCCCGATCTCCGCCAGAGATCATATCCCTAAGCTCTGATACCAACTGTGACGCCCCCAAAATAGGTATACAACACCCATTCTGAGTCGCCAAATACATGGTACAGAAACAACTATAACTTTATTAATAAAATTGTTGTGCAAAATACGACAACACATAAACTGTGAGTTTAAAAACAAATATTGTCTTCTAGACAATATCAACACTCAATTAAGTCCTCATTACAATTATTGATACACTATTTTACAAAATAGTGAGGACTACTAAAACGACTTTCTAGAACCTTCATTTCATACCCCGACTAGTACTCGCTACATTATCGCCTCCTAAGAAGAAAAATGGAATAAAAAAGAAAAAGGTGAGCTCAACTAGCCTAGTAAAGAATATTATGACTAAGATAATATAGAAAAAATTATCGTTAGTCTTCAACAGAGAAAAATCTGATAGAATACAATAGACAACAAGTTTTAAATCAATATTCACAGCGGAAATAATAATTCATTAGAAGAGTTACGTAGAGAATGAAATCTACTTTCTTCTATGAATTTAAAAGTCCATCATCAATATTTTATCCCTGTAACATCAATCAATATACATCTTAAGTCAAATATTCATCTTTGCACTACTGGCCAAAGATATTCATCAGTTGGTCATGTTCATCTCAACACCTGTGCATCTTTTCCCAAATCTTGTAACTCCCTTCCATGGAGCAACACGTAACAATACATGATACCAATACTAAATTTCACGTCCTTTCGATGAAGATCCGTTTGACGCCCCCAAAATAGGTATACAACACCCATTCTGAGTCGCCAAATATATGGTACAGAAACAACTACAACTTTATTAATACAATTGTTGTGAAAAATACGACAACACATAAACTATGAGTTTAAAAACAAATATTGTCTTCTAGACAATATCAACACTCAAATAAGTTCTCATTACAATTATTGATACACTATTTTAAAAAATAGTGAGGACTACTAAAATGACTTTTTAAAACCTTCATTCCATACCCCGACTAGTACTCGCTACATTCTCGCCTCCTGAGAAGAAAAACTGAACAAAAAGGAAAAGGGTGAGCTCAACTAGCCCAGTAAAGAATATTATGACTAAGATAATATAGAACAAATTATCATTAGTCTTCAACAGGGAAAAATCTAATAGAAAACAATAGATAACAAGTTTTAAATCAATATTCGCAGCGAAAATAATAATTCATTAGAAGAGTTACGTAGAGAATGAAATCTACTTTTTTCTATGAATTTAAAAGTCCATCATCAATATTTTATCACTATAACATCAATCAATATACATCTTAAGTCAAATATTCATCTTTGCACTACAGGCCAAAGATATTCATCAGTTGGTCATGTTCATCTCAATACCTGTACATCTTTGCACTACGGGCCAAAGATATTCATAAGAAAATCAACCATCTTTGCACTACAGGCCAAAGATATTCAGTAATATCATCATTTAGGACTGAGGATGATGAAAATATTTTAAAGAAAAGCGAATCCGATTGAAACAAAAGAGCAAATAATAAGGATTAAGTACTTTAAGCGATCCAAGTTCAAAAATACTTCATAAATAACTATAGTGAAGTAAAATTCAAGAATGATCAAAACATGGATACAATCAAAGCTAGTATCCATAATAGATATTTTGGACAAAAAATAAAAATTTTATTTTTCTGTGAATAGGGCCATATTCATGAATAGTGCCGTATACGTGAATAGTAACCCCGACACTAAAAGACAAGAATTTCACAAGAAAAATTTTACCAATATTTTGGCATAATGATATTGAAAGAAATAATATCATTTATAAAAAAAATAACATCCCTTACCTCGAAAAGACAGTACTTCTGACTGGAATACTGGATATAGTGTTGAAGTAAACTTGTACCGTATAGCAACACTCAAAGTCTCAAAATACTCACAAAAATACGCTCGATAATATAGAGAGAGAAAGAGAGAGAAAACTTGTGGTGTGATTTTTAATTCTAACCTAAGCACCCTATTTATAGGAAAATACTTAGAACACCAAAGCAAAAAAATTAATAAAATATTAATATATTTATATAAATTTCCTTAGCCCACTTTTTTGGTCAAAAACACCAGCCACCAACCCACCAAAATCACAAAAAAACGTTTTTGTTAATAAAATTATTTAAAACTCCAAAAATCAATTCAGACCCAATATACCAGAACTTCAATAATTCACAATAAATAGTCCTTTTATCAGAAAAATTCAAATCTTATGTCCATTCCATAGGAAATTCAATTCTCTACAACTTTGTAAATTTAAGTTTTCTAAATTCCAAATAAAAATTGACCGAAATCCACATACGGACGATTTTACAGGCTATAATCAAATTTTAGTCAAGAAATAGGGTCCACAAACATGAAAAACATGTTTTAAATATTTTTAGTAACAAAAATACTCTTCCTCCTCAGTGATTCATATATCCCACATTCATTTTAAAATATCACCATTATTATATTATTATAATATAATAATATATTTAAATAAATTATTTTATTAGAAAAGATAAATATCAATTTTCAACAATTGTCATATTAAAAATTTTCTCCATCTATATCCACATAAAATGAATATTTTCCTTATCATATAAATTAATAATTAATTATTCACAAATAATATTAAAGAATCACAACATCGACAACGGTGCCGCTCCTCAGGAGCAGGGGGCTTTCCAATAAGAATTTCTCCTTACTGGCGCGCAATTAGGTGACCAAACCTCTCCTTAGACAGAACTTTTTAGACATTGGCAATAATGCTATCTAATAATATTATTCAAATAATATGAATTATTGATCTAATAATGAAAAATACTGTGTAGTGACAATTATTGAAACAACAATAGTATAAAATATCAACGTTGCAATTATTGAATCAATAGAATAAAATATTGAACAGTAATTACTGTAACAATTATTGAGTAGTGTCTTCTTACGTAAGAATCAATAATTTGTGCAATACCGTATTTGTAAGACCCCGAATTTTATGAAATAAAAGTATTCAAATTTTCTTATAATTACTATTCAATAAATGATTAAATTGATAAAAGGTTAAAGTTAAGGGTGATATATGTAAATATTTTAAATACGCAAGTGGTTATAAAATACTCATTGTTGTCGGGGAATATTCGTTATGTCGTGGAATATTCTTGTTGTCGGGGAATATTCATACGATTTACAATGTGACCATGTGGGGCCCTATAAAAGAATAAGCTGTTGGATGAAGAAAAGCGATAAGTTTGAGTTTTTATAAATAACGACGTAGTTGTTACAATTAACACTTGTTGGAATACCCATTGGTTAAAATACGATGAATCTGGCGTGGTTGCAAAGAATAATACAGTATTACACAATATTTTTTGAATAATTGATTCTTACGTAAGAAGGCTTTACTCAATAATTATTACAAAGATAATTTGTTCAATATTTTATTTTATTGATTCAATAATCATTTGCGTTGATATTTTATATTATTGTGGTTTCAATAATTGTCAGTGCACAGTATTTCCCATTATCAGATCATAATTCATATTATTTGAGTAGTATTATTAGATAACATTATTGGCAATGTCTAGAAAGTTCTGTCAAGGAGAGGTTTGGTTACCTAATTGCGCGCCAGTAAGGAGAAATCCTTATCGGAAAGCCCCCTCTTTCCTAGGAACTGCCTGGTTGTCATAATTGTGATTCTGTAATATTATTTGTGAATAATTAATTATTGATTTATATGATAAGGAAATATTTATTTGATGCGGATATAAATGATAGATTTATTTATGTGGTTATAAATGAAGGAATTATTGTTGATGTGTTTTATCAGTATTTTGTCGGATTGGAGGCATTAAAAGATCAAATCGGTGTTCCTAAAGCTCTATTGCGTGAGTTATAATTTTAATTCGACAGTTGTATCATTGTGATTTTTGGATATGTTATACATATATAAGTTGAGTATATGTCCACAAATTTTGAACCGTTAAAAATTAACGGTTGATTTGTTATGAATTTTAAAAGATGTTAAAAATCATCCGTTTGTGGATTTCAGATATTTTCTGTCTGGAATTTAGAAAAACTTAAAACTAAAATGTTGTAGATAATTCGATTTTGTGTGGAATAGACATAAAATTCATATTTTTCTGATAAACGAGCTATTTTCTATGAATTACTGAAGTTTCGGAAAATAAAATGATTTTTATTAAAATTAGGGTTGGGACCCACTATTGTTTTAAACATGTGGGCTGCCAAATTATTTTCAAATGAGATGGCTGGTCTTTGATGGTGGCTTGCGTAGGAGAAAATTAATAATAATAATAATATTTTATTATTTATTCTCCTTTGGCGTTCTAGCTTTTTTCTATAAATAGGCGCTTAAGTTAGCATTGAAAATCACACCAAAAATAAGTTTTTTTTCTCTCTATATTATCAAGCGTATTTTTATGAGTATTTAGATACTTTGAGAATTGCAATGCAGTGCAAGGTTCCTTCGGCTTTACATCCGATATTCCAGTCAGAAATACTGCTCTTTTGAGGTAAGGGATTTTAAGGGTTATTATGTTTTTCAGTTTCGTAATTTTTTCGACTCTCAAAAATTTTGGAAAAATTTGAAACGATAGTTTGATGAGTTTTCTAGATTGTGTATAAAAATGGTGATTTTTGGATGTATAGATTAGGAGTTATGAATTTTATGGAAAAAGACTATTTTAAAAATAAACTCTTATAACTCCTTGTGGTTAACTCCAAAATTGGTGAAATTCTTATTAGGAGTTCATGTATATAACATCAGTATACTCTATAAATTTCAGAATTTTTGGACAAGAGTACAATTTATGATAAATGTCTAAATATTCGGCAGTTTTGGCCATATGAAAAATAGTAAATGAATTTTTAAAATTCTGAGAAAAATATATGTTCAATATGGGATTATATTATTCTAAATCTCAGAAAAGAAAATTTGTTTGTACTGATTTGGTATTTTTCATGAAAATGGACTAGTTATGAGTAAATGAATTAAATATGTTATGTGAAGTAACAAAATTGGAAAATAGGATTTTATGGCTTGGGAATCCTATATAAGGTATATGCAAACTTTTGATGAGGGTTTTGATTATTGGTGATGAAACCTTATGAGTTTGGCATTTTAGGATGATTAAATGCATTAATTAATAAAGTGTAAACAATTAAAATAATTTGTTTATAAGTTTAAGAAATAATTAAAATATTGTGGTAATATTAATAATATTAGATTATGAGATTATTAAGTGATTTATAACATTTGAATTAAGGTGTTATGAAATCATTGATTTATGAATCTTACTCTTGAAATTAAATGCAGTTGTTGATCATGTTTTTTTTATTATCATATATAAAATTTTTATAATCCCGGTGATGAAATTTCTCTTTGACTTAAGTGTAAAGATGGGTAGATTATTGGTATGATCGTGACTATGGGTTCTCTTTGGCTAGTAGTGCAAAGATGAATTGTTGACTGGTATGATCATGACCATTGAATTTATAAACGATTATCTTTAGCTTAAGTGCAAAGGTGAATTGATCAACTTGGTTATAATTATTGTTTATATAAATTCTGAAATGTTTATATATTTCTTTGAAATATGAATATCTTTGGCCTGTAGTGCAAAGATAAACTGTTGATGAATATCTTTGGCCTGTAGTGCAAAGATGACATGTTGTTGAATATCTTTAGCCTGTAGTGCAAAGATGAATTGTTGATGAATATCTTTAGTCCGTAGTGCATAGATGAATTTATTAGTATGATTATGAACATGAACTATGATTTGGTATAACCATGATCTTTGATGTTTCAAGTAAAGACAAGTGATGAAAATTATCTTTGTCCTGGATAAGAAAAGGAATTTAGAACTACAATTATGATTATGAGTTATTCATACGGTTGTGGAAAGGAACTGTTGATTGATGTTACATGGATAAAACATTGTTGGTGGACTTCTAATGTGGAGAAGATAATAGACTTTATAGTCTATTTGACTCTTCTAATGTATTGCTCGTTCCGCTGCAACTATGGTTGAAAAGTTTTATCATCTACCATATGTTCTAAATCTCTGATTAATTACTGATGAAGGCTATTGATAATTTAATTATCTTTAGTTATGATATTCTTTACTGGGCTATTTGTGCTCACCCTTTTGCTTCACAATTCCTTTCAGGTAATAAAAGTGTTGCCGGGTCGAGCGGGGATAACAGGAGAATAGAACGGTAGTCTATTGCTATTGAGGTTCTCCCTAATTAGTATGGAAATGATTTTATTGAGAACTTTAGATAAGTGTGTCGTATTGTATATGTCATTTGATATTTAATTTTGGTGAACCGAATAGGGTGAGGTGAACCCAACTTTGGAAGGGTGTTTTGGTACTATCATACAAGATGTCCAATGACATACGACCTCGTGTTATCATAAGACAGGGTTGTGCACATCCACTTACTGAGTATATCTACGAGCACTACCTATATGATCTTGGAGTATGGTTGAAATGTAATTCTCAATTGCAGACAGTGGAGATAGTTATATGTCAAGAGAAGACTCACCATTGGAAGGAACATGATAGTAATCTTCTCATTTTTCTTGAGAAGACTCACCATTGGAAGAGAAGACTCACCATTGGGTCAACCAAGAATAATTCTCGAGTCATATGATATCTATCATAACCTAGACGCATGGCCTCCTATGTACGAAGGTTTTCTTGAGCACTTCCCAAAGATTTTAATTTCTAAAATAGTTTTTAACTGTACCTTTATGTAAGGTTCCATTGTGACGTGCTATCCAAGTTGGTGTCAAGAGTCACAGTTGGTATATATATTTGTATCAAAACTCACAACATATGTGTTGTTGTATTTTGCACGACAATTGTAGTAATAAAGTTGTAGTTGTTTTCTATACCATGTAATTGGTGACTCAGAATAGGTTGGATGAATTGGACCTATTTTGGAGGTATCACAGTATTAACGGTAACAACTACGCCTTTATTTATAAATAACTTATACTTGTCGTTTTTTTCATCCAATCGTTTTTCGTTATGGGGCCCATTGCAAGGTCGCTTAGCTGCGCATACGAATATTCCCCACACGGCGAAGAATATTTCACGACCAAACGAATATTCCCCGACAACAATGAATATTTTATAACCACTTGCTTATTTAAAATATTTGCGCATTTTACCCATAACTAACCACATTAATCAAATCAACCCTTACTATTTCAAAATAATAAATAGAGGAAAATTCAATTCCAATAATAATAAGTTGGGGTCTTACAACCCGCATAACTCTTTTTTTAATCCTGTGTCATTTGTATACGTTGTCAAATCATTTGGATCTTTTTTGTAGTAATACGTACCAACTCTGGTCCCAATAATGTTGCTTCACCCACCTTATCCCAACATACTGGAGAGCGACATTTTCGTCCATACAATGTTTTGAATGGAGCCACACCTATACTTGCCTGATAACAGTTGTTGTAGGAGAATTCCACCAATGATAAATACTTATCCCAACTCCCTTTGAAGTCTAGGACACAGAGTCTTAATAGATCTTCAAGAGTTTAAATAGTCCTTTCTGATTTTCCGTCCGTTTGAGGATGGTATACTGAACTGAATCGTAAATCTGTGCTCATAGCTTTATGCAAGCTAACCCAAAATCGTGTAGTAAATCTTGGGTCACGATCCGAAAATATGGATACTGGTATGCCATGCAATCTCACAATCTCATTTACATACATACGAACAAGACGTTCAAGGGAATAAGTCTCCCGTATCGGCAAGAAATGAGCAGACTGTTAATCTATCAACAATAACCCAAATCGCATCTATGCCTTGAGAAAATGTGGGAAAACCCGTAACGAAATCCATGGTAATGTGTTTCCACTTCCATTTCGAAATCTCAAGTGGTTGCAATGGACCTTTAGGCACTTGATGCTCCGCCTTTACACGTTGACAAGTTAAACACCTCGAGATAAACTTCGCGATCTCTCTCTTCATATTGTTCCACCAAAATGTATGTCGAAGATCACGATACATTTTGGTACTTCCAAGATGGATTCCAAACGGTGTATTGTGTGCCTCCATCATGATCTTGTACTTCAAATCAGAGTTGTTAGGAACACAAAGTTTGGAGTTGACTCGAAGTATTCCTTCTTCATCGATTCTTGCTTATGGGATAACACCTTCTTGTACTTTCTTCTTATATCGCCAAAGACAAGATTACGTGGCTTGAGCAACTTTAACTTTATCGATTAAAGTTGGTTCTATGCGTATACTTGACATCATCGCATAGGTCCCCGGAGTCTGAAGTTCTATCTTCATCTTTTGTAAATCACACAAAAATGGGCCTTTATGTTGACAACATCGCACTCGTTCCCACATATGATCTTCTACTCAACGCATCAGCTACCATGTTCACTTTTCTAGGGTGGTATTGAATGGTGTGGTTGTAATCTTTCAATAGCTCGAGCCAATGTCGTTGCCGCATGTTGAGTTCCTTTTGAGTGAAGAAATATTTGAAGCTTTTATGGTCTAAATATATCTCCACTTTCTCCCCATATAGATAGTGCCTCCAGATATTTAGTGCGAAAACGAATGATGCCAACTCTAGATCATGAGTAGGATAATTCCTCTCATATTCTTTAAGTTGTTGCAAGGCATAGGCTATGACTTTCCCATGTTGCATGAGAACACATCCTAACCCTTTGCCTGAAGCATCGCTGCAGATAACAAATCCATCTGAACTAGACGGTATTGTCAAAATAGGTGCCAAAATGAGTCTGCTCTTGAGCTTTTGAAAACTCTTCTCGCATTCCTCGCTCCATACGAATTTTGTATCCTTCTGAGTTAGCTGATTTAACGGAATAGCAATTCAAGAAAATCCTTCCACGAATCTCCGATAATAACCAGCTAAACCCAGAAAGCTACGCACTTCGGTCATCGACTTTGGTTGCTCACAACTTTGTATTACTTTAATCTTCGTCGGGTCAACATATACTCCATGTTTTGACACCACGTGTGACGCCCCTAAAATAGGTATACATCACCCATCTTGAGTCGCTAATATATGGTACAAAATTCAAATACAACTTAATTATACAACAGTCGTGTAAAGCACGACAAAATACATGTTGTGAGTTTTAATACAAATATTGCCTTCTAGACAATATCCACTCTTAGAATAAGTCCTCAATACATTTATTGTCATACTATTTAACAGAATAGTGAGGACTACTAGCTAACACTATCATCCAAAACATCACTCCATTCCCCGACTCGTCCCAACTACGTTCTCATTTCCTGAAGAGAACAGTGAAAGAAAAGGTGAGCTCAACTAGCCCAACAAGAAATATTATGACTAAGATAATGCAGAATAAATTATCATTAGTCCTCAACAATGTTAAACTGATAAAATACAATAGACATCAATTTTAACTGCAGCGGAACAAGCAATCCATTAAAAGAGTCAAGTAGAGAATAAAATCTACTATCTTTTATGTTTTAAAAGGGTTTTCATCGCTTTTATCGCTTTTATCACTGGGACTCAGCTTAATAAATAATCCACATCATCCCTGCACTACGGCCAAGGATATTCATTAGGGTCACGACCACAAATTCCATGCACTACGGGCCAAGGATATTTGTGTATTCATCAATAGTCATTATCATGCCAACAACTGTACATCAATGCACTACGGGACAATGAGGACTTTTACCACATCACTTGTTACATTACGGTCATGATTACGCCGAATAATCCCTGGTCATAATCATACCAAGTCCATCCATGCACTACAGGCCACAGATGACCTTCAACATAATATAAACATGAGGATGATTTCAATGATATAAGAATTCAATAAAACAAGTTCAAGAATTAAGTTATTCAGGAACTAATAACGTCCAAATTGTCAACATGATACTGCTTTGTAGAGTAAAATTCAAGAATGCTCAGAAGGATATTTCCATGAAAAATACTGGATGAAGTGCAAATATCAAGGATATTCCACTAATTTCATGGAGTATAGAAGTCAAAATTTTAACCAACTGAGTAAAATAACGAATGGAATAACAAAAGAAATCACCATGCATGCGGTGATTGCGATGTAGAGCGAGTTATTCAACAGAATAATAATAAGGGAATCGGGTCGGTGAAAATCACTGCAAGCGGGATGTTCCAATGAATAATAAAGAATGGAATAACAACAGAAATCACCATGCATGCGGTACCAGATGCAGACAAAGTTATTCCAACGAGAATAATAAAGATGGAACCAGTCCGTGTAAAACACATGCAGATGAGGATATTCCAATGTAATAATAAATACTGAGAATAATAAAAAGCGGAACCAGTCCCGCGTAAGCGCAGATGGGATGTTCCAATGGAATAATAAAGACAGAATAATAGAAGAATGTCACCAAGTATAGGGTATTCCGCGTATACAGGTTATTCCAACAGAATAATAAGAAATGAAATAACAACAATTCTCTTCATGAATATAAAAGAACTGAGTTATATATTACCACACATACATGACACATAGTTTATATATTTTATATATAACTTATATAATACGCACATGTATATATATATATATATATATATATACATGAATATAATAATCTGTAATCGAGACAACTTTCTACCGACGATTTTGGAAAATGGGTAAATGAGAATCCAATTAATACGCCTATATTTACAACAAATACTTCATAAAAATCACCTTAATAATTTTAACAATATTTATCATCTTTATTATAATTCACAATATTAATCAACAAGGTCGTTCCTCGTGAAAGAGGGGCTTTCAATAAGGATTTCTCCCTATTGGTAGCGCAATTAGGTGACAAACCTCTCCTCGATGTAACTTCTAGACATCGTTAATATTGCAAATAATAATATTAATAACTTTGTCATCTCAATTATTGATTTTAACAATATATAAAATATCGACAATAATTGAATCAAATAACGTGAGATACTATGCAACAATTACTATAGCAATAATTGAACAAGACTGAATGACTTCTCACGTAAGCATCAATAATCAATACCGTGTGCTACTATGCAACCACGCGTATTACTATACTTTTACTATCGAGTAGTTCAACAGTATCAACGGTAAAACTTTCGCCGTTATTTTTATAAAAATACTTTTGTCATTTTTCTCAATCCGACAACAATTCTGTTGTGGGGTCCACCAATGATTAAGGCATGGTTATGTCTAATATTCCTCGCTAAAATGAATATTCCCCGACCAATCGAATATAATATAACAACTTGCATATTTTGCAGAATTTATAAATACTACCCACAACTATAACATTATATCAAATTTATTCTATAATATTCAAAAATGATAATTATATAAAATTCATCTTTATTTATAAAAGTTGGGGTCTTACACCACGTGCCCAAGGAATGCTACTTCCTCAAGCCAGAACTCACATTTCTTCAACTTGGCATATAACTTATTTTCACGAAGCCTTTGGAGTACCAGCTTCAAATGGTGCTCATGATCTTCACGACTCTTGGAATATACGAGGATGTCATCAATAAAGACAACAACAAACTGATCCAAATATTCCTTGAATACTCGGTTCATCATATCCATGAAATTCGCAGGAGCATTATTCAATCCAAAAGACATGACTAAGAATTCATAATGCCTGTATCGAGTTCTAAAGGCAGTCTTCGGAATATCCTCAGTTCTAATCTTCAATTGATGATATCTAGAACGAAGATCGATCTTTGAAAAGAATTGTGCTTCTTGCAACTGGTTAAACAGGTCATCAATGCGAGGTAGCGGATACCTATTCTTGATGGTGACATGGTTCAATTCCCGGTAGTCAATACAAAGTTGCATACCCCGTCTTTCTTCTTTACAAATAAAACAGAGCACCCCAAGGAGATGTACTACTAGGACGAATGAAACCGATGTCCAACAACCTCGTAGTTGGACCTTTAACTCCTGAAATTCAATAGGAGCCATTCGATATGGGGTTTTAGAAATGGGCTTTGTACCAGGTTCAAGGTCAATAAAGAATTTAACTTCACGTTCTGGGGATAGACCAGGAAGTTCTTCAGGAAATACATCAGGAAATTCACTAATAACAGAAATATTATTCAAATCTGACGTGTCTTATTCTTAATGCTTGTTGAATGTTTAAGTTATGAAGTGTTTATATTAGTGTTAACAATCGACTGCATAAACTTATTTGAGCTATGATTAGTTAGGATGGTTGGTCTCCACACACACACATAGAGTGGATCGAATACAGTGTTATACTTGAAATAGAATGAACCATTACTCATGTCTGTGTTTGCCTTGTTCTCTAGGAGTAGCTAGGTTGAGATTTGTAGCCACGATGCCAGTATATAGTTTTATATTCATTTTGCGTGTTAATTTACTACTGTTATTTTTGTATTAGACAGTTTACTTGAGGACAAGCAAAGACTTAAGTTTGGGGGTATTTGATGAGTGGGATTTATATCCGCGAATCAGATACTTTATGACTTAAATAATTGCCTGAATTTGTAGATTTTATACAGTTTTATATGATTATAGTGTTATTGCGCTTAACCGACGTATTGCAGGGCTTTACAGGACTATTAAAGCTTTAAGGGGCAAAACGAACAAATTTTATACACTGGCACTGCAGCGCCAATGCGTAGTGTTATTCTCGCTTCGCGGTGCCGCCCCCTAATTCTTGTTGATGTCACCATGGCGCTGCAGCGCCCCTTATCCTTCTTGGACTCGCGTTGCAGCACGAGCTCTGGTCTTTTTGTGGATGACGTGGCGCCGCAGCGCCACCCTAAGCCTTATTTCTCGCACCGCAGCGCGAGCTCTGATGCCCAGGCAGAGAGGACTTGTGTTTGACCTAGCAATAAAAGAAAACTAATATAAAGGAAAAAAAAGCTCAGCAGACAGGTCTGAGATCAGAAAAATAACATAGCTTAGTTTAGTTTAGTTTTTCCTCTTATTTTGTATTTCTCTCTCTAGTTCTTAATAAATGTCTATAAATATAGATTAGGGAGAAGTTTGGGTTTTCCTTGGAGTGACACGAGCAGTGAGCTACACAGATTGGAAAGCTTGATTTGAGCGGAATGCTTGGAGATTGAAGGGCTTTGACAGAGTTTCCTCTTATCCATTTATTTTCTCTGATTTTGTAATCCATAAATGTTGTCTTTATTGCTACTTATATTTTGTTCAATAATTATATATGTACTGAGTATTGGTCTAAGGTTATAATGGAACCCTTTGTTATTTAAATTGACTTTCTTATCTCTTTGGTTGGCACCATATGATTTGGTTCAATATATTTATGCTTAATTATTCTCGCTAAGACATTAGTGATGATTTTGGTAATTTACATGATATAGAAAGAAGGATTTTAGATTTACACCGTAATATACTGTCATGTCATTATGGGTTTCGACTTCATAAGTTGTGCATAGAATAGACATATATCTGTGCGCCACGTGCGACCTATTTGAGAACTTATGCTTAATTTTTTGTTATGATTAATTCGCACAGACATCTGTAGGATTGTATCTAGCTTGGACGTTCTTTTCTGTTACCATTCGTTAGCTTGTAATTCCTTTGATTACCATTTGTTATCCATTTACTCTCTTTTATAATTAATTATACTTAGATTAATCACACTTCCATTTATCTGTTGTACGAATAAGACTTTAGCAATACAAAGTCGGTACTTGGTAAATATTAGTGATGGTTCCTCGTGGGTTCGACACTTTCCTTATCACTGTATTACTTGTTAGACCGCGTATACTTGCGCGTGTTTAGTGATCGGTTTTCTGAATAACATATTCACCTAGGGTACTATTCATAACAAAAATTGATTTCTTTTCGATCCAAATCATTTTTGATACAATATTATTCTTGAATTTTACTCCATAAAACAGTATCATGTTGACAATTTGGATATTATTGAATTCTAAAAAAATTAAATTATAAATCTTTAAAAATTTATCCTTTGCTTTCATTTAATTGAATTCTTATATCATTGTCATCATCCTCATGCTTATATTGTGATAAAAGTCATCTTTGTCCCGTAGTGCATATATGGACTGTTGATCGGTATGATTATGACCAGGGATCATTCGGTATAATCATGACTTGTAATGTTACAAATGATGTGGTAAAAGTCCTTATTGGCCTGTAGTGCCTTGATGGAAAGTTGTTGGCATGATCATGACCATTGATGATAAAATGAATATCCTTGGCCCGTAGTACATGGATAATTCGTGGATGTAATACTAATGAATATCATTGGCCCGTAGTGCAGGGATGATTCGATAATGTGGATTATTTATTAAGATGAGTCTCAGCGATAAAATTGATGATAAAATTTTTAAATCATAGAAGATAGTAGATATCATGCGCTACTTGACTCTTCTAATGGATTATTTATTCCGCTGTAGTTAAACTTGATGTTTATTATATTTTATCAGTTTAACACTGTTGAAGGCTAACAATAATTTATTCTGCATTATCTTAGTCATAATATTTCTTATTGGGCTAGTTGAGCTCACCCTTTTGCTTTCATTGTTCTCTTCAGAAAATGAGAATGTAGCCGAGACTAGTCGGGGAACGGAGTGATGGTCCGAGTTGGTGGCTATTGTAGTCCTCACTATTCTATAAAATAGTGTGATAATAAATGTAATGGGGACTCCATTTGAGTTTGGATATTGTCTATAAGACAATATTCGTGTAAAAACTCTCAACTCATGTTGTATAATTAAGTTTGTATTTGTATTTTGTACTATATATTTGGTGACTCAGAATGGGTGATGTATACCTATTTTGGGGGCGTCACAATATGCACAATATTCTATATTATTAAATCAATAATTGAGATGACAAGTTATTCATATTATTATTTGTATTATTGACAATGTCTAGAAAGTTCTGTCGAGGAAAGGGGTTTGGTCACCTAATTATGCGCCAATAGGGAGAAATCCTTATCGAAAATCTCCCTCTTTCCTGGGAATGATCTAGTTGTTAATATTGCAAGTTATATTATTGATGAATAAATGTTGTTAAAAATATTAAGGAGATTTTTATGATGTATTGGTTGTAAGTTTGGCGTATTATTTGGATCCCCCACTTACCCATTTTTCAAAATTGTCGGTAGAAGTTATCTCAGTTTTGTTTTATATATATATATATATATATATATATAGGGAAATGATCCATAGCAAGTATTTGCTATGGATCAAAATTGGGCAAATAGCATCATAAACGTTCATTCCAATAATCAAGGGGCTTAAATTAAAAAGGGAATTGCCGTCACTCGGTTAAATCTGCTCTAATAAGGTGAGAAATTATAAGGCTCGTCAGCTAGTTAAATCTAATGGACGTGTTTTATCTAAAAAATACATCGCTAGTGTTTGCAAATTTTACAATTGAGACTCATAATGAGATAAAGTAATAACATACCCAAAAGCGACCTTGAGCCGTTCGATTTTTTTACGATAAGGGACAATCCCATGGCCACAATTGGCGAACACTTTCTTGCAAGTATTATATAGAACTCAACCGAGACAACCTTTTTCTCTTTCATAGGCCCTTTCACGACTCCCAAGAGTGCTTACCTTTTCACACACTTGATGTCTTCTCAATCCCCATTGGCATTCAACTCACACAACCAAACTCAATTGCGTAAATTGATTTAAAAATAAAAAAACAAAAACATAAATCAAACTTTCAAGAAAAAACAAAGAAACAAATTTAGGACGAGCCAAAATGTAATCTGAATTGGGTAATTCATAAAACGCAAGAAAATGAGAATCTGCGATATGGGTATTGGAAAAACAGTAGTTTCAAGCGGAACAGGGGACTGAAACAAGGGCGGTGAGAGAGAAAGAAAAATAGAGAGACAGAGAAGTGAAAGACTTGTACATCTCTATAGATGAAAAAGATGACAATTCTAATACCTGAAGAGGTACTGATGGTTTATCATTTATCACTATGCTCTAAATTTGATCTATTATGTGTATTTGCAATTTTGTCTCAAAATTTCTTATAACACGTCCGCTAGACGAATTGGCGGACGGGAAATTCCCTTTTTTAATCTTAGCCCTTGATTATTGGAATGAACGGTTATGATGCTATTTGCCCAATTTTTATCCATAGCAAATACTTGTTATGTATCATTTTTCATATATATATATATATAAGTTGTCAGGAAATGGGGGGTGTTATTACGTAAAGTGGAGGGATGAACTTTTATTATATATATAAATATATTATAATAAATTTTGTCTTTTTATGAAAAATAGAATATATTATATTTTATTATGCATAGTGTTTGCATAGTAAAATCATGTGAAATCATATTTTTTATAAGTCTTCCGTGATTTTTTAAAACGGTTGCGTCGGTGATTTTCTTAAACAGTACTTCTTCCATTCTCCTATAAATAGGATGTTTAGTTTAGAATTGAAAATCGCACCAGAATTAGAGAATTCTTCTTCTATAATATTGAGCGTATTTCTTTCGAGTTTTAGAAAACTTTGAGTATAGAAAATAGTGCAAGTTTTCTTCAAGAATATCCCCGTTATACCAGTCAGAATACTCTCCTTTTTAAGGTAAGGGATATTATTTTTGTTCAATATTCGTAAGAAATAATATTTTCTTCCATACTCTGTAGTATGTAAGTAATATTATTTCGTTTCAGATTCTGAGTTTTACACTCATTATGTTAAAGTATTACTTCTATACTCCGTGAAATTAGTAGAATATCATTGAAAGTTGCGCTTCGTCTAGTATCTTTTCATGAAAATATTATCCTGAGCATTCTTGATAATTTTTAATCTTTTCATGTCGGGGTACTATTCACGGGGTACTATTCCTGAAATGTTATTCACGGGGTACTATTCATAACAAAAAAAATTGATTTCTTTTCGGTCCAAATCATTTTTGATACAATATTATTCTTGAATTTTATTCCACAAAGCAGTATCATGTTGACAATTTGGACATTTTTTAATTCTGGATAAATTTAATTATAAATCTTTAAAATTTATCCTTTTCTTTCATTTAATTGAATTCTTATATCATTGTCATCATCCTCATGCTTATATTGTGATGAAAGTCATCTTTGGCCCGTAGTGCATAGATGTACTGTTGATTGGTATGTTTATGACCAGGAATTATTCGGTATAATCATGACCCGTAATGTTACCAATGATGTGGTAAAAGTCCTCATTGGCCCGTAGTGCATTGTTGGACAGTTGTTGGCATGATCATGACCATTGGTGATAACACGATTATCCTTAGCTCGTGGAGCATGGATAATTCGTGGATGTGATACTAATGAATATCCTTGGCCCATAGTGCATGGATAATTCAGTGATGTTGATTATTATGCTGAGTCTCAGCGATAAAATTGATGATAAACTTTTTAAATCATAGAAGATAGTAGATATCATGCTCTACTTGACTCTTCTAATGGATTGCTTATTCCACTGCTGTTATATTTGATGTTTATTGTGTTTTATCAGTTTAACACTATTGAAGGCTAACGATAATTTATTTTGCATTATCTTAGTCATAATATTTCTTACTGGGCTAGTTGAGCTCACCCTTTTGCTTTCATTGTTCTCTTCAGGAAATGAGAATGTAGTCGGGACTAGTCGGGGAATGGAGTGACGGTCCGAGATGGTGGCTGTAGTAGTCCTCACTATTTTATAAAATAGTGTGATAATAATTGTAATGAGAACTTCATTTGAGTTTGGATATTATCTAGAAGATAATATTTGTGTCAAAACTCTCATCTATGTTTTGTCGTATTTTACATGACAGTTGTATAGTTAAGTTTGTATTTAAATTATGTACCATGTATTTGGCAACTCAAAATAGGTGATGTATACCTATTTTGGGGACGTCACAATATAGGCCTTGTTTGGGAACAACTTATAAGTTGATCAAATCAATTTATAAGTTGTTTTTCACTATTAAGATGTTTCGCAACCACTTATTATTTGTTTTATAAGTTAAGTTTTAAGTTAAAAAAAATAAGTAATTATTTGTGACTTATTTAAAAATGATTTATAAGTCATTTTAAAATAAGTTAGTTTAATCAAATGTAATGTATTTTCCCCCTCTTTTTATTAATGTCTTATTTAGTAATCTTTACATTTATTTTAACTTATAAGTCATTATGAGCTGAATGTTGGGCTTCGGCACAGAAACGCACAGCGGAAATTAAAATTTTAAAGCAATTTCGAAACCCTAAAACAGGATCCATGCGAAAATCAATTAATTCAGAGGTTTAGAGATTATACCAGATATAAACAAAAAACGAGAATCTGAAACCGACTGCGCCTCGAATCTCCAACGCAATACAAACCGATTGCGCCTCTACCAGATTCACACGAACGCCGCATTTAACCGTCATTAACGATTCTCAATAAGAAGGACTTCACAGACTAGCCACCAAAAGGAATGGATTTTCAAATCTTTTTTTCTCTAGTCTCTCTCTAAGAGCGGCTAGGTTTTTCAATTATGATATCTTACCCTAAGTAGTTGCTATATATATCATATATATAGTAGTTAAAAGGAATTAATCAAATCAAAACCTAATTTTATAAAATCAAATTTATATATATATATATATATATATATATATCTCTTAATTAAGTCTTACTTAATTAATATACATATATACAAATTATCCTTTTAATTTAAATTCGTGATTTAAATACTATTAATCATATTAATATATTTAAATCCTTAAAATTTAAATTAATTCCCTTTAAATAACGTTTCTATGTGTGTGACTTTATAGGTTATTATTACGTTGGCAATAATTTTAAAATCATATTATAAAATTATAAGCAAAGTGAAAGCGACATCTAGTAATGCATCATCGCTACCCAAGTAATAATAAGATCGATGATTCGATGCAACCTTTTCGTGACCAATGTTTCAATGTAATTTAATCCTTTTAACCTTAATATCCTAGATTAAACTCGAGTCATGGAATGTGTCATACTCTTCATAATTTAATCTGAGTTTTCTTGATCAATGAGTAGACTATATGAAACAAATCACTATTTGAGCATGGCCATGCATTTCATAGTCCTACTCAATCAAGAGGCCTATGGATATCACCCATAATATATAGGATGGTTAAATTCCATCTAGATCACTCATATTTCTCACACGATTAATGATGAACCCAATAATCACCTTTATAGTCCACCCTATTAAAGGTGACATTTGATGATATCAAAGTACATAAATTCTCGTGTAGTAATATAGCGATTTCGTGCTCCGGAGGACCATTACATCATTGTCACTATGAGAATTGCTAACGACACTTCGCATAATGCTCCCTATAGAATTCTCATGGTGGGAGTGCATCCAAAGACATCGTTCTCTAACATGTACCTATGCATTGACTTAATATCTCATATATTTATGACTAATGAGATTTGGTCATCAATAATCCACATACTAGTCTCCATGCATCATTGTTGTCCCATCAACAATGATACTCGACTAGGGACATTTAAGAACACTGATACTAATGGTAATATATAATCTCATGTTCAAGTCACATACTTGAAACTATATAATTTGTATCACTATTCTAAGGAATTTTATTATGTTAACAATTATATTACGCTTGAAAATAAAACCATAATAAAATCATATATTTATTCAATCAAATATAATATCAAAACGTTAAGCAATTATATCAAATAATTGGCCTCTAGGGCATAAACTCTAACACTGAATACCTTCAAACTTGTTTTCACTTAATTTCTGACGTACAAGTCAAATTTGTAAGACCCAACTTTCATGAATAAAGATTATTTTTTCTCAAAATATTTTTTAAATATTATGGTGTGAATTTGATATAATGTTATAGTTGTGGGTAATATTTATAAATTTTGCAAAGTATGCAAGCTGTCATAAAATATTCGATTGGTCGGGGAATATTCGTTTTAATAGAAAAAATTTGTGCGACGGCACAATCATTGGTGGACCCCACAACGGAATTATTGTTAGAGTTAGAAAACGACATAAATATCTTTTTATAAAAATAACGGCGAAAGTTTTACCGTTAACTGTTGAAATACCCAGTGGTAAAGATACAGTCATACGCGTGGTTGCATAGTACAACACGGTATTGATTATTGATATATATATATATATATATATATATATATATATATATATAATAAAAATAATAATAATAGGTGGGGGGCCACATGTGGGGCCATGTGTTGAAAATGAAAAGGGGAAATTGACTTGCGAGGGAAGGAAAAGTATATATATATATATATATATATATATATATATATATATATATATTATAATAAGTTTTATTTTTTATGAAAAATAGAATATATTATATTTTATTGCGTATAGTGATTGCATAGTATTTGCATAGTAAATCATAAAAAAAATTTAGCCGATGTTGCGCGCCCGTGAAATTTCCTACTGAGCATCGGTGATATTTCCTATATAATATCCTTCATTTCTCCTATAAATAGGATGCTTAGTTTAGAATTGAAAATCACACCAGAATCAGAAAATTCTTCTTCTATAATAATGAGCGTAGTTCTTTTGAGTTTTAGGAAGCTTTGAGTGTAGAAAACAGTGAAAGTTTTCTTCAAGAATATTCCCGCTATACCAGTTGGAATACTCTCCTTTTTAAGGTAAGGGATACTATTTTGTTCAATATTCGTATGAAATAATATTTTCTTCCATACTCTATAGTATGTAAGTAATATTATTTCATTTCAGATTCTGAATTCTACACTCATTTTGTTAAAGTATGGCTTTTATACTCCTTGAAATTAGTAGAATATCCTTGAAATTTGCGCTTCATCTAGTATCTTTTCACAAAAATATTATTCTGGACATTCTTGATAATTTTTGATCTTTTCATGCCGGAGTACTATTCACAGGGTACTATTCTCGAAATACTATTTACGGGGTACTATTCACTCGGGTACTATTCACCCGGGGTACTATTTATGACAAAAATTGATTTCTTTTCGGACCAAATTATTTTTGGTACAATATTATTCTTGAATTTTACTCCACAAAGTAGTATCATTTGACAATTTGGACATTATTGAATTCTGAATAAATTAAATTATAAATCTTTAAAATTTATCATTTACTTTTATTTAATTGAATTCTTATATCATTGTCATCATCCTCATGCTTATATTATTATGAAAGTCATATTTGGCCCGTAGTTAGGGGTGCTCATCGGTAAAAAACCGAACCGGTACCGATTCGAAATTACCAAAAAAATAAGAACTAAAAAGCAGAATTAGCAATTACTGGGCTTTTGATCAATTATCGATTAAGCACTTAGATCTGCATAAAATTGGTATAAGTTTTTTTGGTTCGGTTTTCGATTATACCGCATGGTAATATATATAATTATTATTAATAATTAAATAATTTTTTTTATATATTAATAATTTTTTAAAACTAAGAAATCATTAACTATTAATAATAATTAATATATAAAATAAAACTACAAAACATTATTAATATATATATATAATTAATAAAACTACTATTATATAGAAATTATTAATATATAAAAAAATTATTTAATATATAAAATTACAAAACATTAAATATCAATTATTAAATTATTTTATTTCGGTTTTCACTGAATTCAAAAAAGTCATTACCGCTACTCTAAGTTAGAATAGTGTTAAAATATCAAAAAAGCAGCATCTGAAAAAAATTGGTACCGAAAAAAAATCAGATCGTCATGCATCTTAGATAAAAAACTTAAAATGTTGAGCACCCCTACCCGTAGTGCATAGATAGACTATTGATTGATATGATTATGACCAGAGATTATTCGATATAATCATGACCCGTAATGTAAAGACCCCGAATTTTTTAAAATAAAATAGAATTTCCTCTAATTATTATTTTGGAATATTATGGTGTGAATTTTATATAATGATAAAGTTATGGGTAATATTTACAAATTTTGCAAAGTAAGCAAGTTGATATAAAATATTCATTGTGTCGGGGAATATTCTTTTTATCGGGAAATATCCGTACGACGACACAATCATTGGTGGACCTCACAATGGAAATATTGTCATAGTTAAAAAATGACAGAAATAATATTAGTCTAAACTTTCATATGAAATTTTTATCTTTTTATGTCGGGGTTACTATTCACAAGTTACTATTCACGAGTTACTATTCATGGGTTACTATTCATGGGGTACTATTCACGACAAAATTGGTTTCTTTCTCTGACCAAATTTTTATCGTTAAACTGTTGAAATATCTGGTGGTAAAAGAACAGTAATACGCGCGGTTGTATAGTAGCACACAGTATTGATTATTGATGCTTATATGAGAAGTCACTCAGTTATACTGAATTGTTGCTACAGTAATTGTTGCATAGCATCTCATGTTATTTGATTCAATTATTGTCACAGTATCATCTGTATAATATTTTATATTATTAAATCAATAATTGAGACAAAAAAGTTACTCATATTATTATTTGAAATATTGACGATGTCTAGAAAGTTCTGTCGAGGAAAGGGCTTGGTCACCTAATTGCGCGCCAATAGGGAGAAATCCTTATCGGAAAGCCCCCTCTTTCCTGGGAATGATATGGTTATTAAATATTGTGAGTTATAATATTAATGATGAATAATTGTTGAAAGATTAAAAATGTGTTAATTAAAGATAAGTGATTTGTGGTAAATATTTATTCAATTTTTTATATAAATAGAGGGGTTTGTTATGAGGTATTTGTTATAACTTTGGCTTATTATTCCATGAGGAGATGTGCTAATTTTATGGACCGTTGGTTGAAGTTATAATAGTAAATCAATATGGACCGCTGGTGGAAAGTTATAATAGTAAATCAACATGGATCGTTGGTTTAAAGTAAATCAGTATGGACCGTTGCTTTAAGTTTTAATAGTAAATCAATATGGACGGTCCGTTTAAAAGTAAATTAATCTGGGTCGTTCATGAATTAATTATTATTCAGTCCTTTTTCCTATAAATAGAATCTCATTCTTTCATTATTTCTTACAAATTCACTGAAACTCTAGAGAGAGAAATTATAGAGAGCTAGAAGAAGAGTTTTCTGCTACTACCCTACTTCAGTATTCAATCTTCTACTAAGGTAAGGGGTATTATTTATTTCATATTCACTTATGATATTATTTTTCGTATTCGTAAGGAATAGTATCGTCGTTCAATATTTGTAAGGGATATTATTTGTTGTATTGGTAAGGAGTATTATTTCTTTCGTATTCATGAAGAGAATTATTTTCTTTCAATACTCGTAAGGGTTTTTATTTAATTATTTATCATTCTGTTGGAATAACCTGTCTACACGGACTACTACATGCATGGTGAAATCCTTTTGTGTTATTCCATTCTTTATTATTCTGTTGGAATAACCTGTCTACGCGGACTACCGTTTGCATGGTGAAATCCTTTTGTTATACCATTCTTTATTATTCTGTGGGAATAACCTGTCTACGCAAACTACCGCATGCCTGGTGAATAACCCTTTGTATTCAATGGTTATTAAATTGTGAAAATGATCTGTCTACGCGGACTACCACATGACAGTTGAAAATCCATTTGTAGTTTCGTATATTGTTTATTTCAGATTCCTAACTCTAAACTTACTACGGTAAGTATTGCTTCTATAATTCTTGAAATGATCAGAAATTCCTGGAGTTTTCTTTTCTGTATCCAAGTTGTCAATTATGGTTCCTATCTTTGATTGGATCTATGTTTTGAACTTTATTCTTGAATTTTGCTCCACAATTGATTATTATGGAGTATTGTTGAACTTGGATAAACTAAATTATGAATCCCTAATCGTGTCCTTTATCTCACTGGATTCGTTCTTTAAAATATTTTTCATCATCCTCAGTTTTAAATGGTGGCACTTGATGAATATCTTTGGCCTGTAATGCAAAGATAAATGATTACCTGATGAATATCTTTGGCCTGTAGTGCAAAGATGGATAGGTGTTGAGATGAACATGACCAACTAGTGATACAAATGAATATCTTTGGCCCGTAGTGCAAAGATAAATATTTGATTCAAGATGTATATCGATTGATGTTACAGGGATAAACTATTGATGATGAACTTTTAAATCATAGAAGATAGTAGACTACATTCTCTACTTAACTCTTCTAATGAATTGTTGTTTTCACTGCAGTTGTTGATCTAAAACTTGTTGTCTATTGTATTCTATCAAATTTTTCCCTGTTGAGGACTAAGGATAATTTGTTCTACATTATCTTAGTCATAATATTCTTTATTGGGCTAGTTGAGCTCACCCTTTTTCTTTTTGTTCCATTTTTCTTCTCAGGAGGCGAGAATATAGCGGGAACTAGTCGAGTTGTGGAGTGATGTTTCAAGGTAGTTGTTTTAGTAGTCCTCATTATTTTGTAAAATAGTGTATAAATAATTGTATGAGGACTTATTTGAGTATGGATATTGTCTAGAAGACAATATTTGTATTTAAACTCACAGCATATATGTTGTCGTATTTTGCACGACAATTGTAATAATGAAGTTGTAGTTATTTTTTGTACCGTGTATTTGGCGACTCAGAATGGGTTGTATGGACCTATTTTGGGGGCGTCACAGTTGGTATCAGAGCTTAGGGATATGATCTCTGATGGAGATCTAGGGTTAGAACTAGGAAGGGAGTGACGAGTAAATCCTTCGCTAGTGTGTCCTACCTAGGCTTATTTGTGTTTATTATGTGGTATGTCAATTTCTTTAATTAACCCTTATTTTGTGGCAGTATTGAGCATAACATCTGAAAATGTTAACAATGGTGTGAATGAGACCGTGGAGACACCTTTAATCACCAACCAGGAGAACGTGCAATAGGACGACAATGTTCCTCCTGTAAACGACACCACCGATCAAATGATGAATGATGGGATGTTTAGAAGTTTTTTGCAGTTCATGCAAAATCAAACGAGGGAGACTCGTGTACAAATACAGGTGGAAATGATAGCAACGCTTCAAAGAGTTGGGACCACCAGAGTTTTTGGGAAAGCCGGATCCGATTAAGGTGGAAATGTGGGTTAAGCAAATTACTAAGATATTTGATGTCTTGGGATGCACGAAGGAACATAAGGTTAAATTCGCCACCTTTATGTTTCGTGATGAGGCAGATTACTGGTGGGAATCTGTGAAGCGTACCCAACCAGCCGCACTCAATATGTCTTGGGAAACATTTTAGAAACTATTCAATGACAAGTACTTTCCTGAAAGTATTCATCATATGAAGAAGGTAGAGTTTATTAGACTGGAACAGAACAACATGACTGTGTCCCAGTACGAGGCTAAGTTCATAGAGTTATCCAGGTTTTTACCTCATTTGGTAGAGAATAAGG
Source organism: Panax ginseng (assembly GCA_020205605.1). Taxonomy (NCBI): domain Eukaryota; kingdom Viridiplantae; phylum Streptophyta; class Magnoliopsida; order Apiales; family Araliaceae; genus Panax; species Panax ginseng. Next base: position 97,441,207 of record CM035131.1, read on the forward strand.
AACGTATGACGCGGATATTTCTAAGAGGGTTGAAACCCAAAATTCGTCAATACCTTATCTCTCACAAATTTTCTCTATATTCAGATGTTGTCAACATAGCCCAATTATTAGAGCGAGATAATGAGTATGTTCAACCGGGGGACTACAACTGTGGTCGCATCTTGGTGGCGTGATCATTAGAAGCGATGACAACCAGCGGGGAGAAAAATATCTGGACAAAAGCGGTAACCACTTTGGTGGTAATCGTGGCCATGATAGTAAGAGAAGCGAGTCGGAGGGAGATTTCAAAAAGAGAAGGTACAACAATAACAACATGAAGACGCCAGCACAAGCATCAACTGTTTCTAAGGGAGGAGAACGACCACCGGTCGTATGTTATAATGCGGGAAGGAGGGACACATAAGTCCAAACTGTTCTCTGCCTTCTAAGGTATGTTTTAGTTGTGGAAAAGACGGTCACATAGCTCGATTTTGTCTTGTAGTGAAATCAAGTCCAGCTGGGACGGTGGCACCAAAGGCGGATACGGACAAAACAAAGTCGGTGGTTTCTGGAAGAGCATTTGTCATGACTGCCCAAAGAGCGAGTAACCCGAACGAAGTTAGCACGGGTTAGTTAATTATAAATTTTTGCGAAGTTTATAACTTACTAGATACCAATTCTACCCATTCTTTTATCTCTCCTGCTTGTGCTCAACGTTTGAACTTGACTCCAGAGAAATTAGACTTTAACTTATCTGTTGAGACTCCGTTAGGAGGAACTTTTATTACATCCACTATCTATAAATCTTGCTTGATCCAAGTTGGCACCATCACATTACCTGTTGATCTTATCTCTTTAAAGATACTTGCATTTGATGTGATTTTAGAGATTGATTGGTTAACCACTCATCATGCCAAAATTGATTGTTTTTGTAAGGTTGTTAGTTTCATATTCCTAACCAACCTGTTATGCGAATTCATGCCATAAAGTCATTAGTTTATTAAAAAACAGATGTCAAGCTTTCTTAGCCCATGTCATGGACTTGAACAAAAATACGTCAGATTTGAATAATGTTTCTATTGTTAATGAATTTCTTGACGTATTTCCTGAAGAACTTCTAGGCCTACCCCCAGAGCGTGATATTAAATTTTGTATCGACTTTGAACCCGGTACAAAACCCATTTCCAAAACCCTATATCTAATGGCTCTTATTGAACTTCAGGAGTTAAAAACCCAACTACAGGATTTGGTACCCGAGCCTCTATCTGGTGACTTTCTTTGTGGAATGTACCAAATCCAAACTCTCCGTAGGGGACGCCATATTCGTGCAGTGGTAAACTGATAGGTGTCATTGTGACGTGCTATCCAAGATTGGGATATGAGTCACAGTTGAGAATAACCTAAGTCAGTACTTGAAATACGTAGCTTTCTAGGCTTAGCTGGTTACTATCGGAGATTTGTGGAAAGATTTTCTCGAATCGCTACTCCATTAACTCAGCTAACTCGAAAAGATACAAAATTCGTATGGAGCGAGGAATGTGAGAAGAGTTTCCAAGAACTCAAGAGGAGACTCATGACATTTCGGCACCTGTTCTGACAATACCATTTTGTTCGGATGGATTTGTTATCTACAGCGATGCTTTGGACAAAGGGTTAGGATGTGTTCTCATGCAACATGGGAAAGTCATAGCCTATGCCTCATGACAACTCAAAGAATATGAGAGGAATTATCCTACTCATGATCTAGAGTTGGCAACAGTCATTTTCGTGTTAAAGATATGGAGACACTACCTGTATGGGGAAAAAGTGGAGATTTATACGGATCATAAAAGCCTCAAATATTTCTTCATCCAAAAGGAACTCAACATGCGGCAACGATGTTGGCTTGAGCTGTTGAAAGATTACGACCATACCATTCAATACCATCCTGGAAAAGTAAACGTGGCAGCTGACATCTTGAGTAGAAGATCGTATGCGATTACGAGTGCGATATTTTTAACACGGAGACCTATTTCGTATAACTTGCAAAGGATGGAGATAGTGTTAAAGACTCTAAGGACCCACGTGATGATGTCAAATATACGCGTAGAATCGACTTTAATCGATAAAGTTAAAGCTGCTCAAGCTACAAACCCGAAGCTGATGAATATGAAGAAGAAGGTGCAAGAAGTCATTATTCCAAAAGAGTGAATTGGCGATGTGAGAAAAGCTCAAACCTTCAATTTTATTAGTCTATTTAAAATCCTCAATCGAGTAGGAACTGTGGCCTATAGACTCGCTTTACCGCCAAGTATGTCTCGTGTTTATAACGTGTTTCACATATCCATGCTACATAAATATGTGAAAGACCCGAAACACATTATCGAATTGGAACTAAACGAGGTAGCCGAAGATTTAACATACGAAGAGGTACGAGTCGAGATTTTAGATAGGAAGGAGCATGTCCTACGCACAAAGGTTATACCACAAGTCAAAGTTTTGTGGAGGAACTATGCTATTAAGGAAATGACCTGGGAGTTGGAATCGGAAATGAAAGCGAGGCACCCTCACCTTTTCGAAACACCAGCTACGCACGTCAATTTCGAGGACGAAATTTCATAAGGAGTAGAGGTTGTAAGACCCCAAATTTTTTAAATAAAATAGAATTTCCTCTAATTATTATTTTGGAATATTATGGTGTGGATTTGATATAATGATAAAGTTGTGGGTAATATTTACAAATTTTGCAAAGTAAGCAAGTTGATATAAAATATTCGTTGTGTCGGAAAATATTCGTTTGGTAGGGGAATATTCTTTTTGTCGGGGAATATCCGTACGACGACACAATCATTGGTGGACCCTACAACGGAAATATTGTCGTAGTTCGAAAACGACAGAAATAATATTGGACTAAACTTTCTTATGAATTTTTACCTTTTTATGTCGGGGTTACTATTCATGAGTTACTATTTACGAGTTACTATTCATGAGTTACTATTTACAAGTTACTATTCACGGGGTACTATTCATGACAAAATTAGTTTCTTTTTCTGACCAAATTTTTACCGTTAAACAGTTGAAATACCCGGTGGTAAAAGAACAGTAATATGCGTGGTTGTATAGTAGCACACGGTATTTATTAATGATTTTTACGTGAGAAGTCACTCAGTTATACTCAATTATTGCTACAGTAATTGTTGCATAGTATCTCATATTATTTGATTCAATTATTGTCACAGTATCATCTGTATAATATTTTATATTATTAAATCAATAATTGAGACGAAAAAGTTACTCATATTATTATTTGCAATATTGACGATGTCTAGAAAGTTCTGTCGAGGAAAGGAGTTTGGTCACCTAATTGCGCGCCAATAGGGAGAAATCCTTATCGGAAAGCCCCTTCTTTCCTGTAAATGATCTGGTTGTTAAATATTGTGAGTTATAATATTAATGATGAATAATTTTTGAAAGATTAAAAATGTGTTGATTAAAGATAAGTGATTTGTGGTAAATATTTATTCAATTTTTGATATAAATAGAGGGGTTTATTATGAGGTATTTGTTATAAGTTTGGCTTATTATTCCATGAGGAGATGTGCTAATTTTATGGACCGTTGGTTGAAGTTATAATAGTAAATCAATATGGACCGCTGGTGGAAAGTTATAATAGTAAATCAATATGGATCGATGGTTTAAAGTAAATCAGTATGGACCGTTGTTTTAAGTTTTACTAGTAAATCAATATGGACCGTCAGTTTAAAAGTAAATTAATCTGGGCCGTTCATGAATTAGTTACTATTCAGTCCTTTTTCCTATAAATAAAAGCTCATTCCTTTATTATTTCTTACGAATTCACTGAAACTCTAGAGAGAGAAACTATAGAGAGCAAGAAGAAGAGTATTCTACTACTACCCTACTTCAGTATTCAATCTTCTACTAAGGTAAGGGGTATTATTTATTTCATATTCACATACAATATTATTTTTCGTATTCGTAAGGAATATTATCTTCGTTCAATATTTGTAAGGGATATTATTTGTTGTATTGGTAAGGAGTATTATTTCTTTCTTATTCATGAAGAGAGTTATTTTCTTTCAATACTCGTAAGAGTTATTATTTAATTTTTTATCATTCTGTTGGAATAACCTGTCTACGCGGACTACCGTATGCATGGTGAAATCCTTTTGTTATTCCATTCTTTATTATTCTGTTGGAATAATCTATCTATGCGGACTACCGCATGCATGGTGAAATCCTTTTGTTATTCTATTCTTTATTATTCTATGGGAATAACCTGTCTATACGGACTACCGCATGCATGGTGAAATCCTTTTGTTATTCTATTCATTATTATTCTATGGGAATAACCTGTCTATGCGGACTACCGCATGCCTGGTGAATAACCCTTCGTATTCAATGGTTATTAAATTGTGGAAATGATCTGTCTACGCGGACAACCGCATGACAGTTGAAAATCCATTTGCAGTTTCGTATATTTTTCATTTCAGATTCCTAACTCTAAACTTACTACGGTAAGTATTGCTTCTATAATTCTTAAAATGATCAGAAATTTCTGGAGTTTTCTTTTCTGTATCCAAGTTGTCTGTTATGGTTCCTATCTTTGATTGGATCTATGTTTTGAACTTTATTATTGAATTTTGCTCCACAATTAATTATTATGGAGTATTCTTGAACTTGGATAAACTAAATTATGAATCCCTAATCGTGTCCTTTATCTAACTGGATTCGTTCTTTAAAATATTTTTCATCATCCTCGGTTTTAAATAGTGACACTTGATGAATATCTTTGACCTGTAGTGCAAAGATAAATGATTACTTAATGAATATCTTTGGCCCGTAGTGCAAAGATAGATAGGTGTTGAGATGAACATGAACAATTAGTGATACAAATGAATATCTTTAGCCCGTAGTGCAAAGATAAATATTTGATTCAAGATGTATATTGATTGATGTTACAGGGAGAAAATATTGATGATGGATTTTTAAATCATAGAAGATAGTAGACTACATTCTCTACTTAACTCTTCTAATGAATTGTTTTTTTCGCTGCAGTTGTTGATCTAAAACTTGTTGTCTATTGTATTCTATCAGATTTTTCCCTATTGAGGACTAAGGATAATTTGTTCTACATTATCTTAGTCATAATATTATTTATTGGGCTAGTTGAGCTCACTTTTTCCTTTTTGTTCCATTTTTCTTCTTAAGAGGCGAGAATATAACAGGAATTAGTTGGGGTGTGGAGTGATGTTTCAAGGCAGTTATTTTAGCAGTCCTCACTATTTTGTAAAATAGTGTATCAATAATTGTACTGAGGACTTATTTGAGTGTGAATATTGTCTAGAAGACAATATTTATATTTAAACTCACAGCATATGTGTTGTCGTATTTTGCAGGACAATTGTAATAATGAAGTTGTAGTTATTTTCGGTACCGTATATTTGGCGACTCAGAATGGGTTGTGTAGACCTATTTTGGAGGCATCACACGTAATGTTACAAATGATGTGGTAAAAGTCATCATTGGTCCGTAGTGCATTGATGGACAGTTGTTGGCATGATCATGACCATTGGTGATAACACGAATATCATTGGCCCATAGTGTGAGATCCCAAATTTTATGAATAAAGATTTAAATTTCTCAAAATATTTTTTTTAAAATTATGGTGTCGATTTGATATAATGTTATAGTTGTGGGTAATATTTATAAATTTTGAAAAGTATGCAAGTTTTTATATAATATTCGATTGGTAGGGGAATATTCGTTTTAACAGGGAATATTCGTACGATGGCACAATCATTGGTGGACCCCACCACGGATTTATTGTCGGATTGAGAAAACGACAAAAATATTTTTATGAAAATAACGGCGAAAGTTTTACCATTAAAACTGTTGAACTACTCGGTAGTAAAAGTACAGTAATACGCGCGGTTGCATAGTAGCACACGGTATTGATTATTGATGCTTACGTTAGAAGTCACTCAGTTTTGTTCAATTATTGCTTCAGTAATTGTTGCATAGTATCTCACGTTATTTGATTCAATTATTGTCAATATTTTATATATTATTAAATCAATAATTGAGATGACAGAGTTATTAATATTATTATTTGCAATATTAACGATGTCTAGAAGTTCTGCCAAGGATAGGTTTGGTCACCTAATTGCGCGCCAATAGGGAAAAATCCTTATTGGAAAGCCCCCTCTTTCCTGGAAACGACCTAGTCGATTAATATTGTGAATTATAGTAATGATGATAAATGTTGTTAAATATATTGAGGTGTCTTTTTATGAAGTCACGGAGGTTTATATATATATATATATATATATATATATATATATATATATATATATATATATATTATATATAAAAAAAAATTATTAGTATTATTAATGTAATAAAAGCAGAAAAGCTTTTTATATAAAGCAGAATACTTTTATAAAGTTATTTATTTTATTAGACTATAAATAGAATATATTATTTTCTATTATGCATAGTGTTTTGCATAGTAAAATCTTTTTATATAAAACATAATACTTTTATAAAGTTATTTGTTTTATTAGACTATAAATAGAATATATTATATTCTATTATGCATAGTATTTTGCATAGTAAAATCTTTTTATATAAAGCAGAATACTTTTATAAAGTTATTTATTTTATTAGACAATAATTAGAATATATTATATTTTATTATGCATAGTGTTTGCATAGTTACGCATAGTATTTTGCATAGTAAAATCTTTTTATAAAAGCAGAATACTTTTATAAAGTTATTTATTTTATTAGACAATAATTAGAATATATTATATTTTATTATGCATAGTGCTGCGATAGTATTTGCATAGTAAAATCTTTTTATATAAAATGTAATACTTTTATAAAGTTATTTGTTTTATTAAACTATAAATAGAATATATTATATTTTATTTAAAAGATTTTGTTTTATTTGAATATTTTATTAGTACTGCATAGTAAATCAATATGGGTCATCTGTTTAAAAGTAAATCAATCTGGACCGTTCATGAATTAGTTACTATTTAGTCCATTCTCCTATAAATAGAAGTTCATTCCTTCATTATTTCTTACGAATTCACTGAAACTCTAGAGAGAGAAACTATAGAGAGAAAGAAGAAAAGTATTCTGCTACTTCACTACTCCTATATCCGGTTTCTTCTAAGGTAAGGGGTATTATTTCTTTCGTATTCATGAAGAAAAATTATGTTATTCCATTCTTTATTATTCTGTTGGAATAACTCAGATATCTGTGAGCTACCTATACATGGTGAAATTCTTACGTTATTCCATTCTTTATCATTATGTTGGAATAACTTTAATCTACGCAAATACCGCATACATGGTGAAATTCTTACATTATTCCATTCTTTATTATTACTGTTGGAACATCCTGTCATGCGTTTTACGCATGACGGGTTCCGATTATTTAATATTCTCATTGGAATATCCCGCCGGTCTTGAGGATGATGTGGATTATTTATTAAGTTGAGTCTCGGTGATAAAAGTGATGAAAACCTTTTTAAATCATAAAAGATAGTAGATTTTATTCTCTACTTGACTCTTTTAATGGATTGCTTATTCACCGCAGCTTAAACTTGATGTCTATTGTATTTTATCGGTTTAACATTGTTAAAGACTAATGATAATTTATTCGCATTATCTTAGTCATAATATTTCTTCTTTGGGCTAGTTGAGCTCACCTTTCTTTTCTTCGTTCTCTTGAAATGAGAATATATATTTGGGGCAGTCGGGGAGCGGAGTGATGGTCCAGATGATAGCATTAGTAGTCCTCACTATTCTGTTAAATAGTGTGACAATAAATGTAATAAAGACTCCATTGAGTGTGGATATTGTCTAGATGACAATATTCTTATTAACACTCTCAGCTATGTTTTGTCGTATTTTTACACGACGTTTGTATAATTAAGTTGTATTTGTATTCAGTACCATGTATCTGGCGACTCAAGATGGTTGATGTATACCTATTTTTGGGGGCGTCACAGTTGGTATCAAAGCTTAGGGATATGATCCCTGGCTGAGATGTGAGACAAGAACTAGGAGGGGAGAGACGAGGAATTCCTTCGCTAGTATGACCTATCTAAGTTATTTGTTATTTAATTGGTCGATCAGAGTATAGGGATAATATGTGATATATCAATTAACCCTTGTTTTGTGACAGTGTTTGAGAATGGTATCTAAAAATGTTGAGATAAGCAATGAAGCACATGAGACCGTTGAGTTAACACAACCAAAAGGTAACGACCAACAACACGATAATAATCGTACTGGTGGAAACGACCATCGGAACAATGATAACCATCGTGAGAGAAATTATCATGCCAAGAATGGTAACCACTTCAGTGGTAATTATGGCCAAGATAATAGAAATGGAAATTTTAAGAAGAGGAGGTTCAATAATGATGGAAATACAATGAAGATAAAGACCCGCTTCAAAGGAAGAAGAATGACCCACCAGGTCAGATATGTTTCAAATGCGGACGGGGAGGGACACATCCGTCCAAACTGTACGCAGCAATCCAAAGCGTGTTTCAATTGCGAAAGAGAAGGTCACCTAGCTTGATTTTGTCGTGTAGTGAAGTCAAGTCCAGCTGGGATAATGATGCCAAAGAATGTCTCAGACAAGTTAAAGCCGATAGTTTAAGTGAGAGCGTTTGTCGAGGAACCCGAACGAAGTTATCACGGGTAAGTTAATCATAAACGCTTACGAAGTCTATACCTTGTTAGATACCGGTTCTACCCATTCTTTTATCTCTCTTGCTTGCGCTCAACATTTAAATTTGACTCCGGGAAAATTAGACTTTTCGGTTGAAACTCCGTTAAGAGAAACCTTCGTTACCTCCACTGTTTAGAAATCTTGTTTTATTCAAATCGACACTTTCACGTTACCTGACGATCTTATCTCTTTGAAAATACTTGTCTTTGATGTGATTTTAGGAATCGATTGGTTAACTACTCATCATGCTTTTCGTAAGGTTGTTAGCTTTTATATTCCTAACCAACCTATTATGCGAATTCAAGCAACCAAACCACTATAGTTAATCACTGTTATATCAAGCCATAAGTAAAGAGCCCTGAGCCTTTCGCTGGTAACTTCCTTGTGTGGAATGCACCAAAGCCGAACTTTCTGTAGGGGACGCTGTGAATGACGGTGGCAAGTTGATAGGTATCAATGTGACGTGCTATCCAAGTCTTGGATGAGGGTCACAGTTTTGAATGATATTTCTATCCTTAATAAATTTCTTGACGTATTTTTGAAGAATTCTTAGCCTACCCCAGAGCGTGAAATCGAATTTTGTATTGACCCTAGTACAAAACCTATTTCTTCAACCCTTAAATATTTCTTCAACCAAAACGAACATATAATGCGCCAAAGACGTTGGCTCGAGCTGTTGAAGATTACGATCATACCATTCAATATCATTGTGGAAGAGAGAACGTGGTAGCTGACGCGTTGAGTAAAAGATCGTATGCATTTACGAGTGCGATGTTGTTAACACAAAAACCCATTTCGTATAACTTACAAATGTTGAAGATAGAGTTAAAGATTCTAGGGACCCACGTGAAGATAACAAATATACGATTAGAATCGACTTTAATCGATAAAGTTAAAGTCGCTCAAGCTACATACTCAGAGATGATGAATGTGAAGAAGAAGGTTCAAGAGGGCGTTATTCTAGAAGCAAGAACCGATGAAGAGAGGAAATCTCAACCCTCGATTTTATTGGCCCATTTGAAATCCTTGATTGAGTAGGCACTGTGGCCTATAGACTCGTTTTACCGCCAAGTATGTCGCGTGTTCATAACATTTTTCACGTATCGATGTTACGTAAATATGTGGATGACCCGAACCACATTATTAAATTAGAACTAGACGAGATAGCAAAGATTTAGCGTATGAGGAGATGCGTGTTAAAATCTTAGATAAGAAGGATCGTATTCAACACTCAAGGGTTATACCTCAAGAGTTAGAATCTGAAATGAAGTCAAGGTATCCTCACCTCTTCGGCATACCAAGTACGTACGTAAATTTCGACGACGAAATTTCATAAGGAGGGGAGATTGTGAGACCCCAAATTTTATGAATAAATATTTAAATTTCTCAAAATATTTTTTTCAAAATTATGGTGTGGATTTGATATAATGTTATAGTTGTGGGTAATATTTATAAATTTTGAAAAGTATGCAAGTTGTTATATAATATTTGATTGGTCCGGGAATATTCGTTTTAACAAGGAATATTCGTACGACGGCACAATCATTGGTGGACCCCACAATAGAATTATTATCGGATTGAGAAAACGACAAAAATATTTTATAAAAATAACGACGGAAGTTTTCTTTATAAAACTGTTGAACTACTTTCATTAGTAGTAAAAGTACGATGTCTGGCGTGGTTGCATAGTAGCACTACGATATTGATTATTGATGCTTACGTGAGAATTCACTCTTTTGTTCAATTATTGCTTGAAGAATTGTTGCATAGTATCTCACGTTATTTGATTCAATTATTGTCGATATTTTATATATTATTAAATTAATAATTGAGATAATGAGTTATTAATATTATTATTTGCAATATTAACGATGTCTAGAAGTTCTACCGAGGAGAGGTTTGGTCACCTAATTGCGTGCCAATAGGAGAAATCCTTATTGGAAAGCCTCCTCTTTCACAGGAACGACACGGACGATTAATATTGTGAATTATAATAATGATGATAAATGTTGTTAAATATATTGAGGTGTTTTTTTATGAAGTCACGAAGTTTTATATATATATATATATATATATATATATATATATATATTGTTTTATTAATGTAATACAACATAAAAGCTTTTTATATAAAATGTAATACTTTTATAAAGTTATTTATTTTATTAGACTATAAATAGAATATATTATATTCTATTATGCATAGTGTTTTGCATAGTAGAAAATCTTTTATATAAAACATAATACTTTTATAAAGTTATTTATTTTATTAGACTATAAATAGAATATATTATATTCTATTATGCATAGTGTTTTTCATAGTAAAATCTTTTTATATAAAAGCAGAATACTTTATAAAGTTATTTGTTTTATTAGATAATAATTAGAATATATTATATTTTATTATGTATAGTGTTTGCATAGTGCTGCATAGTATTTTGCATAGTAAATTCTTTTTATATAAAATAGAATATTTTTATAAAGTTATTTGTTTTATTAGACAATAATTAGAATATATTATATTTTATTATGCATAGTGTTTGCATAGTGCCTGCATAGTATTTTGCATAGTAAAATCTTTTTATATAAAATAGAATATTTTTATAAAGTTATTTGTTTTATTAGACAATAATTAGAATATATTATATTTTATTATGCATAGTGTTTTTGATAAGGCTCGCATAGTGTTTGCATAGTAAAATATTTTTATATAAAACAAAATACTTTTATAAAGTTATTTATTTTATTAGACTATAAATAGAATATATTATATTTTATTTAAAAGATTTTGTTTTATTAGAATATTTTATTAGTACTGCATAGTAAATCAATATGGGTCGTCCGTTTAAAAGTAAATCAATCTGGACCGTTCATGAATTAGTTACTATTTAGTTCATTCTCCTATAAATAGAAGCTCATTCCTTCATTATTTCTTACGAATTCACTGAAACTCTAGAGAGAGAAACTATAGAGAGAAAGAAGAAAAGTATTCTGCTACTTCACTACTCCTATATCCGGTTTCTTCTAAGGTAAGGGGTATTATTTCTTTCGTATTCATGAAGAGAACTTATGTTATTCCATTCTTTATTATTCATTGGAATAACTTTGTATCTGTGAGCTACCCTATACATGGTGAAATTCTTCATTATTCCATTCTTTATCATTATGTTGGAATAACTTTGTCATCAAGTATCGCATACATGGTGAAATTCTTACATTATTCCATTCTTTATTATTACGTTGGAACATCACCTGCATGCGTTACGCGCATGACCGTTCCGATTATTTATTATTCTCATTGGAATATCCCGTCGGTGCGTATTACACACGACACGGTTCTATTAATTATTATTCTATTGGAATAACACATGCATGCGATCTATCGCATGCATGGTGATTTCATTGTTATTCTATTCTTTATTATTACGTTGGAATATCCCGCATGGTATTAATTTACTTTGATTCGGTTCCGTTATTTATTATTACATTGGAATAACACGTATGCATGCGGTCTATCGCATGTTTGGTGATTTCTTTTGTTATTCTATTCTTTATTATACTCAGTTGGTTAAAGTTTTGACTTCTATACTCCATGAAATTAGTGGAATATCCTTGATATTTGAGCTTCATCCAGTATCTTTTCATGAAAATATTCTTCTGAGCATTCTTGAATTTTACTCTACAAAGAAGTATCATGTTTACAATTTGGACATTATTAGTTCCTGGATAAATTAATTCTTGAACTTATTTTTATTGAATTCTTATATCATTGTCATTATCCTCATGTTTATTTTATGTTGAAAGTCATTTGTGGCCTGTAGTGCATAGATGGACTTGGTATGATTATGACTGTGGATTAATTCCAGATAATCACGTAGTAATATTACAAATGACGTGGTAAAAGTCCTCATTGGTCGTAGTGAATTGATGGACGAGTTATTGGAATGATCATGACCATTGATGAATACACGAATATCCTTGGCCCGTAGTGCATGGATAATTTGTGGTTGTGATACTAATGAATATCCTTGGCAGTAGCTTGAGGATGATGTGGATTATTTATTGCCGATTCTCAAATGATAAAAGTGATGAAAAACCTTTTAAATCATAAAAGATAGTAGATTTTATTCTCTACTTGACTCTTTTAATGGATTGCATGTTCCGCTGCAGTTAAACTTGATGTATATTGTATTTTATCAATTTTACATTGTTAAAGACTAATGATAATTTATTCTGCATTATCTTAGTCATAATATTTCTTACTGGGCTAGTTGAGCTCACCCTTTCTTTCACTGTTCTCTTCAAGAAATGAGAATATAGCTGGGACGAGTCGGGGAACGGAGTGATGGTCCAGATGATAGCATTAGTAGTCCTCACTATTTTGTTAAATAGTGTGACAATAAATATAATGAAGACTCCATTGAGTGTGGATATTGTCTAGATGACAATATTCTTATTAAAACTCTCAACTATGTTTTGTCGTACTTTTACACGACGTTTGTATAATTAAGTTGTATTTGTATTCCATACCATGTATCTGGCGACTCAAGATGGGTGATGTATACCTATTTTTGGGGGCGTCACACGTAGTGCATGGATAATTCGTGGACGTGATACTAATTAATATCCTTGACCCGTAGTGCATGAATAATTCAGTGATGTTGATTATTTATTGAGTTGAGTCTCAGCGATAAGATTGATGATAAACTTTTTAAATCATAAAAGATAGTAGATATTATGCTCTGCTTGACTCTTCTAATGGATTATTTGTTCCGTTGCAGTTAAACTTGTTTTTTATTAGTTTAACACTGTTGAAGGCTAACGATAATTTATTCTGCATTATCTTAGTCATACTATTTCTTACTGGGCTAGTTGAGCTCACCCTTTTGCTTTCATTGTTCTCTTCAAAAAATGAGAACGTAGCTGGGATTAGTCGGGGAATGGAGTGATGGTCCGAGTTGGTGGTTGTAGTAGTCCTCACTATTCTATGAAATAGTGTGATAATAAATGTAATGGGGACTTCATTTAAGTTTGAATATTGTCTAGAAGACAATATTCGTGTAAAAACTCTCAGCTCATGTTGTATCAACTCATGTTGTATAATTAAGTTTGTATTTAAATTTTATACCATATATTTGGCGACTCAAAATGGGTGATGTATACCTATTTTGGGTGTCACAAAATTGATACCGAATGCTTTTACTTATAAGTCATAACTTATAATTCAACTTATATTTTATAAGTTATGTTGAAATAAATCATTACCGAACAGACTCATAATGTCTATAAATAAAATAAGATAAACTTAACCTCGTAATTCTCTTTTTTAGAAAATATAAGATATTCTTATAAATAGTTAGCCTAAAAAAAGTTATCCTATTTTTCGATAATGCTATAAAACAAACTATTGCTCATCTGACTCATTATTTAATATTAAATAATGATTTTATCTAATATTATTATTGTAAAATAGGATGACATTTTTGTTGACTAATTTTATTTTTGTTAACGCTTAAGTTTCGTAAGTAGCGTCAATCACGAATCCACGCGCTTAGAAACCCAATAATGAGATCCATCGACGTAAGCTTGACGACTTTGTCGTTGTAGGGGGATAGCTCCGGTGTGAGAATAAGTACAGGTCGTTCACAAGGTTTAACTGTGACGCCCCCAAAATAGGTATACATCACCCATCTTGAGTCGCCAATACATGGTACAAAATTCAAATACAACTTAATTATACAACAATCAGTGTAAGTAATGCGACAAAATACATCTTTGTGAGTTTTAATACAAATATTGCCTTCTAGACAATATCCACTCTTAGAATAAGTCCTCAATACATTTATTGTCATACTATTTAACGAGAATAGTGAGGACTACTAGCTAACACTATCATCCGAACATCACTCGCTTCGACAGGCTCCTCCACGCTACGTTCTCGTTTCTCAAGAGAAACGGTGAAAGAAAAGGGTGAGCTCAACTAGCCCAGAAGAAATATTATGACTAAGATAATGCGTAATAAATTATCATTAGTCCTCAACAATGTTAAAGCGATAAAATACAATAGACATCAAGTTTAACTGCAGCGGAACACGCAATCCATTAAAAGAGTCAAGTAGAGAATAAAATCTACTATCTTTTATGTTTTAAAAGGTTTTTCATCGCTTTTATCGCTTTTATCATTGGGACTCAACTTAATAAATAATCCACATCATCCCTGCACTACGGCCAAGGATATTCATTAGGGTCACGACCACAAATTCCATGCACTACGGGCCAAGGATATTTGTGTATTCATCAATGGTCATGATCATGCCAACAACTGTCCATCAATGCACTACGGGCCAATGAGGACTTTTACCACATCACTTGTTACATTACGGTCATGATTACACAAGAATAATCCTGGTCATAATCATACCAAGTCCATCCATGCTCTCACGTGCCATAGATGACTTTAAAAATATAAACATGAGGATGATGATAATGATATAAGAATTCAATAAAACAAGTTCAAGAATTAAGTTATTCAGGAAGTAATAACGTTCAAACTGTCAACATGATACTGCTTTGTAGAGTAAAATTCAAGAATGCTCAGAAGGATATTTCCATGAAAAATACTGGATGAAGCGCAAATATCAAGGATATTCCACTAATTTCATGGTGTATAAAAGTTAAAATTTTAACCAACTGAGTATAATAACGAATGGAATAACAAAAGAAATCACCATGCATGCAGATTCAGATGCATGAGTTATTCCAACAGAATAATAATAACGGAACGAAGTCGGTGAAAATCATGCAAGATGGATGTTCCAACGAGTAATAATAAAGAATGGAATAACAACAGAAATCACCATGCATGCGGTGATTGCAGATGTACAAAAGTTATTCCAATGAATAATAAATACAGAATAATAAAGGCGGAACCAGGTGGGTGTAAAACACATGACATGGATATTCCAATGTAATAATAAAGATAGAATAATAAAGGCGGAACCCAGTCGGCAGAAAGCATGATGCAGGATGTTCCAAGCGGAATAATAAAAGACAGAATAATAGAAGAATGTCACCAAGTATAGGGTATTCCGTGTATATAAAAGTTATTCAAATGTAATAATAAGAAATGGAATAACAACAGTTCTCTTCATGAATATAAAAGAATAATATCCATTACCGTAAAAGAACTGAATATAAGAGTAGTTTAAGTAGCAGAATACTTTTCTTCTTTTTCTCTTACAGTTTATCTCTCTAGAGTTTCAATGAATTCGTAAGAAAATAATGAAGGAATGAGCTTCATTTATAGAAAAATGGAATGCATAGTAACTAACTCATGAACGGTCCAGATTGATTTACTTTAATCTGACGGTTCATATTTAAAGCAAAATCTTTTAAATAAAATATAATATATATATTATATATATATTACATGCGATGAAAAATATCATGGGTGAAAATCCCCGTGAACCCACATCATTTGTTTCTGCTAAAATTTCAAACCTTATACAATAATAATACATATAATACTCCATTATGTGTTTTCCTCCCCCACCAACTTCAATCATCATATATATATATAATATATATATATATATATATATATATATATATATATATATATATATATATATAATACATTCCACCACCCACCAAATTCTCTTACCACACATACACGACACATAGTTTATATATTATATATATAACTTATATAATACACACATGTATATATATATATATATATATATATATATATACATGAATATAATAATACAGAACTGAGACAACTTTCTACCGACAATTTTGAAAAATGGGTAAATGAGAATCCAATTAATACGCCTATATTTACAACAAATACTTCATAAAAATCACCTTAATAATTTTAACAACATTTATCATCTTTATTACAATTCACAATATTAATCGACCAGGTTGTTCCCAGGAAAGAGGGGGCTTTCCGATAAGGATTTCTCCCTATTGGCGCGCAATTAGGTGACCAAACCTCTCATTGACAGAACTTCTAGACATCGTTAATATTGCAAATAATAATATTAATAACTTTGTCGTCTCAATTATTGATTTTAACAATATATAAAATATCGACAATAATTGAATCAAATAACGTGAGATACTATGCAACAATTACTATAGCAATAATTGAACAAGAGAGAATGACTTCACGTAAGCATCAATAATCAATACTGTAGTGCTACTTATGCAACCACACGCCAGACATCGCATTTACTTTACTACTGAGAGTAGTTCAATGAAGATCAACGATAAAACTTCCACAGTTATTTTTATAAAAATACTTTTGTCGTTTTTCTCAATCCGACAACAATTCTGTTGTGGGGTCCACCAATGATTGCGCAGTTGTACGAATATTCCGTGCTAAAATGAATATTTCCCGACCAATCGAATATAATATAACAACTTGCATACTTTGCAGAATTTATAAATACTACCCACAACTATAACATTATATCAAATTTATTCTATAATATTCAAAAATGATAATTATAGAAAATTCATCTTTATTTATAAAAGTTGGGGTCTTACATTAACAATGGAGGCTAAGTGTTTAGTGCTCAAAAGTAGGTATTACCTGTTAATTGTAACATTGGCCTTATATTTATAGTACTCTCTCCACCTTAGAATCCTTCTCCGAGTCGGATTAGGACTCCTAGCCATAGTAATTACCATAACTTGGGTCCAACACAATCTCCTTAAAAGGTGCGAGTGGAATCCAATCCAACCACTACCTTTGGAGTTACCATATTCAATTATGATTAGGATCTTGAACTCTGCACGCAGGAGAGCCCACTGTGCAGGCCCAAATAATCCCACTATCAGGTCTGGGCTTCGGCCCAAAGGACTCAAAGACCCGACCCTGAACTCCACACGACAGGGTAGTATATCCGGCCCAAAGAACTCGGACACCGAACCCGAAGAGTATCCACTAAGGTGAGGCTCCGGCCCAAAAGGACTCGGGCGCCGACCTGACCAACTCCAACCTCTCTATGGGCTTCAGCCCAATGGTCTCCTAAAGTCCTTCTAACATCAGGCCTTCGACCCACGTGGAGGTCTGTAAAATGCTCCCGAACATTGCCCCCCAGTCTCTGATTGTAAGATACTTATAATTGGAGACTTAAATGGTTAGGTATAGGAAAGGTCACGACAGCTAATGACGAGTTACCTGGGGAAGCCAAACGGTCTGCCCTCGTTCCTCGAAATGTTGCACGCCTTTTCACGCCAGGTCCCACCTTGGGCATTTAATAACCGCCATTGAGCTGTGTGCCGACGAGCCTATAAAAACCCCCTTTCCCCCCATCATTTCCACTTTTACAGACTTCTTCATCCCAAACTCTCTGTACTCAAATTTTCCGGCAAGGGCGATTTCTGGCGAACTCATTTCTTCTCCAAACCTCACCAGTTTCATCTACTCTGTTAATTTTTTTAGCATTATTTTTGTTCGTTTCCTCCTCAAAACTTCACATTCGTGTCTTCCTCTCGTTGTACTCATACCAAATGGATGATTCTAGCACTCCTCTCCCTGCCAGTGAGTTAATTCCTCCCTCCCTCACCACTGGCGACCTGGTCCCGGTTGATTTACAGGTGGCTTCCACCTATAACCCTTCTTCCTCGATACTCCCTACCCCTATCAGTGCCGAGGCCAAAATCTGCAACGCCTACCACTCCGAAATAGAGTTTTCCCACATCAATACGCCATCTTCCATTACACCTTCTCAAATTTCTGACATCCATACACTCTTCAACATTCCCCAAGAATACAAGCTTCGGGCCCCAAAACCTGATGAGAAAATGTTTTGGAGGCCCGAAGGTGAATGGGTGGTCGTTCCCCTATATCTTCTGAAATATGGGGTTTGGTTCCCACTTCACGAATTCATCTCTTCCTTCCTTTCTTTTGCGGGAATCGGGTTCACTCAGCTCATGCCGAACTCATACATTCACCTGGTCGCCTTCATTGCTTTATGCCAGGAACTCGAGATCATGCCTGGCCTCGACTTCTTCTTTGCCCTCTTCACCATAATCGGGTTGAAAGAACCAGGCTTGAAACAATTAAACAAAAGGCCCGCCCGAACCATTCCTGTCAAAACCCCTTCGAGCAACAAGGGTTGGCATGACAAGTGGTTCTTCGCCCGGGGAACCGACCATCATCTGCTCCCTCGATGGGCCCATCCTGAGGATCCCGTAGCCAAGGTGTCCAAGTTCCCGAAGGATCGGGCCGATGCCTTCAAATCTTTCTACAAGAGGTGGAGCAAAACTGAATGGAACTTGACCGCCTTGTCCAATGAAGCCTGGTTATACAAACACGGCTGTAAGTATCTCCCCTCTTGACTTCGCTTTTTTGCCTTCTAATATTTTATGCCTTAACCCATTCTCTTCTGCGCAGTGACAATTTTCAAGCCTGAGGGCTTCGACGAATGCCCGAAACCTCTTGCCTCCACTGCCGGACCAATCCATCCACCCGCAACCGACGATTCTCCTGATGAAGAGACTATCCCGATCACAGAGCTCTCGGTGGGTTCTGCTTCAGGACCCGACCCCCCTCCAACAAAAAAGGTTGCTCTGAAGATGAGTCGTGCCAAAAAGGCGGCTTTACTGAAGAAGACTAAAAGACCTTCCCAACCCTCTGCAAAAATCCCTGCCAAGGCCTCTCCGTCAGTCACACCCAAACCGATTCCACCTCCCCTTCCTACTCATGCCAAGATGATCGAGGACTCAGAGGACACTCTAGAGGTTCCCATTGAGCCCCGATCCAAAAAACCACGACTTACCGAAGACCGTGCACCACAACAGTCTGAGCAACAAGTTGCAGTTACTGGCCCCAACATCACCGCCACCCCTTCCTCCGGACCGAGCTCCTCCCACGGTTCGCCAACAACTTGTTTGCCCAAAAGCCCCTCGGAAGTGTTCATGTTCACTCTATTCGATCAATTTAAGCTTTTGGGCGATGACGAACGATTTAAAGGGTTTTCTTCCGAGGAGTATTTGGTGGCCTACGTCCGGGCTCAGTGCCAGGTAACTTTAATACTATTTATCTTGTTCTTACAGACTTAGAGCTTTAATTTTGATAGCTTATATATATGTTTATTGCAGGCCAATGCCATTCTCGCTCGAGCTATTCCTCCCCTCACTCGAACCACAAAAAAGAAAGTTCAGCTGAGGTCGGACGTGATGCTTCTTAAAGCGAAGGTTCGAGGCCTGAACTCGGACTTGAAGAAGGAACGGGATCTTCACGTTGAGACCCGAAATAAGGCATCCTGAGCTAAACGTCATTCTGTAGAGCTCGAGAAGAAGTACGCAACACTTCTGGTGGATAGGGATCATCTAACTGAGGAGGTCAAGGATCGAGAAAAGGCCGTTGATGCCCTGCAGGAGAAATTTTCAGAAATGATGGCTAAAATGATGTAGGTCATGTGGGAGAACACCAGTTTAACCGCTGAAGTCAACTCCTTTCCAGAGAATATCATCGAGGCCCAGCAGCAAGCGGTGGATATGAAGAGTCTGAGGCCTTGAACGAGAAGGTCATGGCCTAGTTTGGTGATGGGTATGAAGCTTATCGTGAAAAGGCTCGGGCCAAATTAAATGCTGCTGGGCTCGATGCCTCCATCCTTGATACCTTTGATGGAGAATTCGAAGCCGAAGATGACCCTCCTCCTGAATAAACATTGTTATAACTTGTAAATTATTTTTTTTACTTTTTCCATTGTACTTTTTATTTGTACTTTGCCCGAATCGTAAACGATCGGGTTTTGTAAAACTTCAAAGTATGAATGAAATGGAATATTTTTGTTTATAAATTTTTGTAATCAGTTATACTTGTGACTTATCTCGATCAGTGGTATCTTCCCAAACCTCTTGATCGGATAATTCCCGAAGCTTGCCTGAATAAACAATTTATAGTTTTCTTAATCAGTTATACTCGTGACGTATCTCGATCAGTGGTGTCTTTTCGAACCTTCTAATCGGATTGTGTCCGAAGTTTATCCGTTCGAGTATTAATAATCATATGAATATAGATGAAGTTAAGCATCTCCATAGGAAACTTTCATTTATTTCATTTAAGATTGAAAGGTTACATGGACAAAGAAAAGAATGACATAACTACTACTGATAAAATTTTCTAAGTCTTCCAGCATGACATGTATTCTTTACTTCCGAACAATCCATCGCTCGAAGTCGATATGTACCTGGCTTCGGCACCTCTACCACCTCATAAGGTCCCTCCCAGTTAGGCACCAGCTTGCCAGTGTTCTGGGGGGTTGATGCCTCCGACTCCCAAAAGACCAAATCGCCTACTACAAACCTCCTCGGCTTCACTTTTTGGTTGTAGTGTCGGGTTGTTCTCTGCTGATAGACAGCCAACCTCAACATAGCAGAGTCCTAAACTTCTTCCAGCAGATCCAAATTTATTTTTAGACCGTCATCATTGTATAGCTCTTTGTACTGACTGACTCAAAGAGTGGGGGATCCGATCTCAACTGGTATGAGTGCATCGGTCCCATATGCCAGTCTGAATGGAGAATCCTCGGTTGTTGTCCTCGGAGTAGTCCGATATGCCCATAAAACAATTAGTAGCTCTTCGGCCCACTGACCCTTCAATTCATCCAACCTTCATTTTATCCCGTTGAGCAGGGTTCGGTTTGTCACTTCCACTTGACCGTTCGACTAAGGGTGAGCAACCGAGGTCTTGTGATGCTGAATTCCCAGCTCCTTCAGAAAGCCCTCGAACTTCGACCCCACAAACTGTCTGCCATTATCAAAGACCACTGCCATCAAAATACCAAAATGATAAACGATTCCTTCTTTAAAAAATTTCAGACATTTTTGTTCGGTGATCTTCTGCAGTGGTTTGGCTTCGACCCAATTCGTCATATAGTCGATAGCCACGATCACAAAGCTAACTTGTCCCTTGGCCTTCGGCAGAGGCCTTAGGATGTCGATCCCCATACAAAGAAAGTGAAATGGGGATAAGACCAGAATACTGACTCTTGGGAGGTTGATGTGGGATAGTGTTGTTCGGTGACACTTGGGACACCTTCCCAATTAATTCCTTGGCTTCGTGTGTAGATAGTTCACAAGAATACCCTTGCCTCAAAATCTTATGTGCCAGTGACTTTGCTCCCATGTGATCTGTTGGATAAAATCTAGTTACGCACAACACGTAAGTATACGTGGTCAACAAGTAATAAAGTGATAAGTCAAGTATCGTTCCCACAGAGATAAATTAGCAAATACCTTAACTTACAATTACCAATCTTCTAGTAACCCTAATTTTATTAAACAAACCAAATCAATAATTTAAATTAACAAAACTAAAATTAAGAATAATTAAATTAACATAAAACAATCACGAATATCAAAATCTGAATTTTCAAACAATTAATGGAGAATTAGACTTATGATTTCACCCTAAGCTTCACTTTGATTTCAACACCTTTATCCCAATTTAATGCACTATCCCAGTTTATTAATCAAGAACACGAATGCAGTATTAACCACCTCTCGATGCACTAATACCATATTAACTTCAATCCACAATTAAGATAAAAATCCGTTAAACACCTTAATCAACTAACCCACTATATCTCTATGTGAATTACAATTGAAGAAGGTTGAAGAATAAGTTCTCTATCCGATTACATGCAGTGTCAAGCATATCTTTACCTTAACACACATCAAGTTTAAGCTACTAACAAAATCTTGAACACATGTTATATTAACTAGGTCTAGATTTGAATATCCTCTCTCGATTCCATCCAACTCCACCAAGAATTGTTGATCAGGCAATTCATAGATTCAAGCACAAATTAATATAGATAAACTAGAGATAGCTTATTAAATTGGGAATCAAAGCTTACAAAATCATCGATTCACTTAAGGATCCATCACAAGCCTAAAAATGAATTAGTTCATAAAAAATGAAATAAACACTGAATAAATCATGAAAATCATTCTTCCAATTACAAATAATAATCTAACACAAAGAATATTAGAAAACACCATTCACGTAGACTAAAGTTACAATCGTCTTGAAAAACTCCTCGAAGTACTCCTCCACACTTGCTATCAAAAACTGAACTTTGATCTTCGTAATCTCTCTCACTGATCCCCCAGTTGTGTTTAATAGAGTAGTATATATCTAGCATAACACTCTGACTGCATTCTCTATCCAATAGAGTTATAATGCCATGCAACTAGCTAAAGTTTGTGCCCAAGAAGAGTTTTAACCAATGCAGGACACTTATGATTTTCCACCCACTTTACGGGTAAGAGTATATCTTGTAGACGCCATTTCAAATGGGCTTACCTCCTGACTTGATCGAATGCAAACCCCGGCCCTCAAGTGGGTGTGTGAATATAAAACGCCGCATCACCAGGCGTGCCTCTGTTAATCGACTTAGAAGACCACCGCCTTACGGGGTTTGTGAATCGAGCATGCCCATACAACGGGTATGTCCTGTTATCTCGACTTAGTGTAGACATCAATTAATTCCAAATATGCTCCATTTAAGTTCCAAATGCACCGAATATCACCAATTGTACGTTAAATGCCACAACCACCAATCTACACATAAAACAACATAAAATAAGTAAAAATGCACATGTTTACAAGAATATAGCAACGAATAAGCATGAATTAGATATGAAATCGTGTATATAAAATACACTTATCATGATCCCCACAGATCCCTTCATGTAACTCCCGAAGAGTGTAATCTGCCTCTGATAGAGTTAAGCATTTGAGCAGTGGAGAGCTAAAAGCCCTTCGGTATAGATCCCCATCAATGAGGATGAAGTTTGAACTTCGATGCTTGATCTGTCTTGCTAGGATTCGATCCGAAGGGAGAGTCCTATCTGCTAAGTAGGAGATATAAGGCGTCAGCCAGCAGTCGAGTTGGTCCAGAGCTAGCACCTCTATCTTCGGAACACTTGGTCGTTCCAAGACCTCCAGGTATACCGACCCATTGAAAGAGCTTGCTTCGGTAGTTGCCAATCTAGCCAGGGCATCTGCTACTGTATTATCTGACCGGTCCACCCCCTGACAGCTGTGTGATGTGAAGTACGTTAGCTTGTCTTTCACCTCGGCCAGATATTTTGTCATTCTTGCCCCCCGAGCCTCATACTCCCCCGATAATTGCTTGACCACCAGTTGCGAGTCACTGTAGATAACCAAATTTTGTACTTTCAGACTGCGGGCCAACCGTATCCCAGCTAAGATGGCTTCATACTCTGCCTCGTTGTTGGTGGCTTTAAATTGGAAACGAATTGCTTGTTGAACTTTGAACCCTTCGGGACTCGTCAGAATGACCCCTGCTCCACTGATATCTGACGTCGACGATCCATCCACGTACAACGTCCACGAGGTCGGCCCTTGTTGAGTTTCGCCCATCGTATTCACATCTGGTTCCATGAAAGAGTATTCCACGATGAAGTCTGCCAAAGCTTGACCCTTGACAGCCGTTCGAGGATGATATTCTATGGCAAACTGTGTTAGCTCCATCGCCCATGGTGCTAGTCATCCCGATACGTCCGGCTTATATAATATCTTCTTTAAGGGCTGGTCCGTGTACACCACCACCACCCGACCTTGGAAATAATGCCTAAGCTTCCTACTTGCAATGATTAGGGCATACGCGAATTTTTCCAGGTTTGGGTATCTTGTTTCTGCATCTCGAAGAACATGGCTGACGTAATATACCGGGAACTGTTTTCCTCCTTTGTCTCTTACCAACGCCTCCCCTACTACCATTTTGCTTGCAGCCAAGTATAAATATAAGGGTTCCGAAGGGATTGGCTTCATCAGCAATGGTGATGAAGACAGATATTTTTTGATCCCTTAGAATGCGTCTTCACATTCCGACGTCCACTGAAAACTTTTTTCATTCTTCGGCCCCTTGAGAGTGTCAAAAAAGGGTAAACATCTTTCGGCTAACCTTGACACGAATCTCCGAAGGGCAGCTATCCGCCCCGTCAACCTCTGCACATCTTTGAATGTCTTTGGAGATTTCATATCTAAAATCCCCGACATCTTCTCTAGGTTGGCTTCGATTCCCCTTTTGCTGACCAGGTATCCCAGAAATTTTTCTGAACCCAAACCGAAGGTACATTTGGTCGGGTTCAGTCTCAGTTTGTGCCTCCTTATCGATTCGAAGCAGTCTTCCAGGTCTTCTAAATGATCCTGGACTGACATGCTTTTTACGATCATGTCGTCCACGTATACTTCCATACTTCGGCCCAGCTGCTTTCTGAATACAAGGTTCATTATCCGTTGATAAGTTTCCCCTGCATTCCGCAATCCGAATGTCATCTTCTGATATGCATATATAGCCCGATGAGTGATGAAGCTGGTCTTCGGGATGTCGTCCTTGCACATCGAAATTTGGTGGTATCCCGAGAAAGCGTCCATGAAACTTAACATTCCATACCCCGAAGTGGCATCAATCAGCTGATCTATGTTGGGTAGAGGGTAGAAATCTTTTGGGCATGCCTTATTCAGATCCCTGTAGTCGATGCACAACCTCCACTTCCTATTTTGCTTCTGAACCAATACCACATTCGCCAGCCATTCGGGATAGTCGATCTCGAAGATGAATCCCGCCTCCAGCAGTTTAGCAATCTCTTTGTTGATCGATTTCGCAATCAATGAATACGTGCAAGTATACACGGTCAACAAGTAATAAAGTGAAAGTAGAGTATCGTTCCCACGAGGAATTATTTAATAAAAATTACCAAATACTAACTCTTAACCAAATCAATTTTATTTAAACAATTGCAAATTGTGAATTTTCTAATTAAGAAAACTAAATTAAACAATTAAAAGAGATTAGTCTAAAAGAAAGCAAATAAACAAAACTAAGATTTGATTGAATTCAGGTAAATAAGGATTAAGACTCCAATATCCCCAATTATGAACTATAAATCAATTATCCAATTATCTCAATTATTATGTCTACTGAATTGTTAACATGAATTCTCAAATGCCAAAAGCCCTTTTCCAAGTGATCAATTGCCTTCTATTTAATCCAGATTAATTTTGATATATTCCTATGCTGAATTAAACTCGTTACAATCCCAATTCCTTATGTGTTACATGCGACAAACAGATATTTCCATTCTATTCACAAACTTAATTATTCACTGTGCAAATAACTAAGTCACATGATATCATGCCCAGTTCTAACCCTAGAATTCCTCTTCCAATTCCTTCTAGAGTAACAAGATAATTACTGATCAGATAATTAATCAATAAGCATAAGGCAAGATAAATAACTCACTTTGACACAAATAATTGGAATAAATTAAATAACTAATTTATAGCCATAAAAGGTTCAATTGAAATCTTAATAAAAGAGTTAGTTCATAATTAATGAATTAAAACCAAGAATCCACAACTGAATAGACATTAAAATATAAAAGTATGATAAGAGAAGAGAATATAATCTGTTGTTAGCAAATCTGATGCTCCCCTCTTGCTCTTGCTCTTGCTCTTGCTCTTGATCTTCAGTGTTCTTCAATTTGCTTCAATCTCCAATGGCTAATTAAGAACTAGGGTTTTTATTCTAATCTAATGGAGTGTTTAATCTAGTCTAATCTATGTAATCTCCCTTTATTTTATGCCTTACATCATGTATTTATAGGTTACAAGTCCAATTTTTAGATTAGGAACAAACCCAATTCAATTTGGAGTCGAAAGGTGTCAAAATTCGCTCAAAAACGCGTCCAGACCATCACCAAGCCCTTCCCCAGTGCTGGGCTTGACGCTCAAATCCCGCCCCAGTCCCAACCGACTTGGGCATAGGTTAAAAAAATAGGCGCCTACTGGCACATGTTCTGACATTTTCTACTCCGACGTCCTTTGGGAAAATGGACATAACTTCTTCGTCCGAACTTCGATTTCGATGATTCAAGATGATCCAGAAAGAGACGAAGTAGATCTACAACTTTCATTCTTTAAGTTTTTCAAAATAAGGTCCAGAGAAATACTCAAATTGGCTCTGAAGTGACTGCTGTGTAAATGGCAAGCCGAAAACGCGAATCTAGCCACCCTGAACGTCGATCCAAGTAACTTTTGTCCCAATTCCTATAAAATAATATAAAACATGCTTGAATAGACACAAACACTTAAAAACTATTCTAAAAGACTTGAGAACAACAATAAATTAAGCCCGAATGTATCTAATTCATGGGTATAAAACTCACTCATCACTCTTCGATCATGATCCTCTCCTTCCAAGGCGAAGATCCTTCTTTCTCAGATCTTTGGTTTCTTCTTTGGGTCAGATGTCTCTATGCTATAACGCCACCGATTCGCTTACCCCTGACATATCGCTCGGCTCCCAAGCGAAGATATTGGCATACACTCGAAGCAAATCCACCAGACCTGTTCATAGTGGTTCTGCTAATCCTGCCCCAATCTTTATCAGTTTTTTGGGATTCCCCGGTATCAACTCCACATCTTCTATCTCTTCTGTCGGCAGTGCCATGGGTTCAGTGCTACCTTCGGTGAATGGCTCTATCTCGATGGCCATTGTCTATTTCTGTTTACTGATCCCAACCCCTGAGGAAATCAAAGTATTCCGATAACACCTTTGGGCAATGTCCAGATCACCTTTTACCTCCCCGATCTCGTTCGGTGTTGGAAACTTAATTTTGAAGTGAGGTATAGACGTCACTGCCTGCAATGCTTCTAATGTCGGCCTTCCCAAGATGGCGTTGTATGCCGAATCCACTTGTACTACAAAAAATTTCACCGTTATTTCGCTATCTTGGGTGAGGTCAACTTAGAACTTCGTTGGTAACTCTATCGTTCCTGACACATGCACCGGGTCACCACTAAAACCATATAACGGACCCTCTCCTCCCAATTCCATCTTCTTCCCTTCCAGATCCATCCTATAATAGGCATGCGTGTAGAGTATATCGACCGAGGACCCGTTATCGATCATCATCCTTTTCATGTCTACTGGCCCGACCTGTGCCGTTATTATCAGTGCCCCATCATGTGGTTCAATAAGGTCGGTAGGATAGTCTTCATCCGAGAAAGAGATGGATACTCCTGAATATGCCCTATCCTTTCTGGGCGATGAACCAGCTACCGACAACACGACCTCGAGATGCCCGCTCCTCTTCCTTCCGGTTACACGCCCTACCGACCCACCCAATATCACATCAATAACCCCTCGGGCTTGTGGGTGCGATTGCGGCTGTGCTTCCCGAGTCAGATCCCTGTTCTCCTCCCGGGGGGCTTCTGATCCTTCTCGACCGACCACATACTACACCAGCTGCCCATTCTGGACGTTCTTCTCTATTAGATCTTTCAAGTTGTTTCATTCCTCCGTCGTATGCCCCCGACACTGATGATATGCACAATATTTGTCCCGACCCCTCTTCCCAGGCTTCGGGATCGCTTGGCATGGTTCGAAAAAGGGCTTGTTCTGCATCTCCTCCAGTATTTTAGCCCGGTCCGTGTTGAGGGAAGTGTAGACTTTGTTTACATTCTTGTTTGGGAAAGGTGGTCGTCCGCTTCCCGACCCTCCTCCATTGTAGCTTTTCTTACTATAATTATCCGACCTCCCCTGATTATCTAACTTCTGATAACTCTGCTTATCTCTACCCTTGGACCTCTCATAAGATTGGGAGTGTGGTTTAAAGTTCCCCATCGCCTCCTCTATCGCTATGTGACCCTCGGCTAGATGGAAAGCTTCCGTTAAGTCAGCCGAAGGGTTGATCACCAAATCCTTCATCAACTTCTTCGACTTCCCGATGTCTAGACCAGTAGTGAAAAATCCCAGGGCTTGTGGGGAGTTTAACTCTGCTACCAATCCCACAGCCTCTCGGAACCTTTTGACGTACTGTCCTAGGCTCTCGTCCGATTTCTATCTGACCTGCATGAGGGACGCTGTGATCTTTCCTCGCCTTTTGTTACTCCCGAACCGAGCATGGAACTTTTCCCGAAGGTCACTCCAGGAGTTGATTGACCCTGCCGCCAAGGTCCCCATCCATTTTTGGGCGCTCTTTTTCAGGGTGGTCGCGAACATGTGGCATTTGGCAGCATCTGAGTGTCCGTAGTACGTCATTAGCCTATCGTACCCGTCCGAGTGGTCATACGGATCCCCCAGCCTATCATAGGTCTCCATCGGGGGAATCTTCTTTTTGGGATCGGCTGTCACGTTGTTGATTTCGAGAGAGAAGGGTGACCCTATGCAAGCCGTAGGCACCCCCATCGAATTCTTTGACAACAACAATTTTTCCAACTCTGCCACCCTTCGAGCGAGGGGGTCGGACTCTTCCTTGTGGGGGGGCGATCGGGTCTGTCCCGCCCATATTCAGGAGTCCCGTCCCTCCTCCTCAGTCCCGACCTGCCTGGATGCTCTGATCATCGCTCTGCCGAACGGCTCCTCCTCCGGCTTCGGCCATCCCTTGAGCGGCTCTAATGCCTACTCCTTTCCTTATCTGCTTCTCCCCATCGGGGTGACCGGGATCGGCTCTGATGCCTACGCCTTTTTGAGGATGCCTCCTATTCTCCATCCATATTAGCCATCTGTCGCTCGAGTTCGTCTTGCTGAAGACGCAAGGCCATCATGGCATATTTGTTTTGTTGCATCTTCTTCTGCAGGATAAACTCTCTCTGATCCTGACTGCTCTCGCCTCGGCCTTTCCCATGTACCTCCAGTGCCCGTGAGTGATTCTCGTCTGCCCGACTAGCTTGGTTAGGGGTACGCTGGCCGTCATGGAAGAGTCTTCGCCGAGGGGAGGCAGGCGGTTCCACCTGATCTCCTTGGATTTTGGAACCCAGTCTGTCTTTTATCGACCCTCTCACCTGAGTGGTCTGGTGTGTCTTAGCCTTTTCGTGGTCAAAAACTGCATACTCCATGCTTGTCATAGCCTCTTATCGGAAAAATCTGACTGTGATTGTAAGAACACTAAAAACCCCTCCTTCTAGCGCCAATGTTAATGTCAAGTTTCGCCGGTGCGTCCAATCACAGAATCCACGCGCTGGAACTTGCACAATAACATATCACACAGAAGCTTGACGGCTTGTGCTGTCGGGGGATAGCTCTGGTGTGAGAATAAGTACAGGCCGTTCACAAGGTTTAACAATGGAGGCTAAGTGTTTAGTGCTCAAAAGTAGGTATTACCTGTTAATTGTAACCTTGGCCTTATATTTATAGTACTCTCTCCACCTTAGAATCCTTCTCCAAGTCGGATTAGGACTCCTAGCCATGGTAATTACCATAACTTGGGTCCAACACAATCTCCTTAAAAAGTACGAGTGGAATCCAATCCAACCACTACCTTTGGAGTTACCTTATTCAATTATGATTAGGATCTTGAATTCTGCACGCAAGAGAGCCCACTGTGCAGGCCCAAACAATCCCACTATCAGGTCTAGGCTTCGGCCCAAAAGACTCGAAGACCCGACCCCGAACTCCACACAACAGGGTAGTATATCCGGCCCAAAGGACTCGGACACCGAACCCGAAGAGTATCCACTAAGGTGAGGCTCCAGCCCAAAAGGACTCGGGCGCCGACCTGACCAACTCCAACCTCTCCATGGACTTCAGCCCAATGGTCTCCTAAAGTCCTTCTAACATCAGGCCTTCGACCCACGTGGAGGTCGGTAAAATACTCCCGAACAATTTTAAAGCTGAATTATATTTTAGAGAAGCAATTACAAGATTTTATTTGTCTTTTTTTTAATAAGCAATGCATAGAATATAATTCCATTTTATATAATTGTTGTATTTATTTAAATTTTATTTAATTTTATAATTATTAAGTGTAATGTGATAAAGAGTAAAAATGAAAAATGGTAAATAAATTAGTTGAGATCTCATTTATTAAGGACAAATAAGTAATTTACTTAAATTTAGACGTGCAACATATATTATCACCTATTTTTTTACCTATACGATGCTTAAAAAAATAGTTTAGGGGGAAATAACTCATCACCATAAAATTTACCTATATTAATGAATTGACTAAGTAAATGGGCTAAAGTAACATGACTGGATCAATCATAAATAAGCCGACACCAAACAATATTAAATGAGTAAAATATGAACTAACACTTATGTTTAGATTTGACTCGACTAAAAAAAATTAAGTTCGAATTTGATAATTTTTTTAATTTTTGTTATATTTGACTCGAAACATTACTCGAACCTAGTCGATTTTCGAATATTTAATTACGTAAAGAAATTTCAAAGAATATAATACAATTACAAATTGACAATCAATTCATTGATTTATTGTACAAATTTACATAATTACATACTACACTTTATAAATTATAAATTATTGATATAAATATCACATTTAGCTTACTAATATAAATTATACCAATATTTGAATATAATTCATCGAGTAGATATTGAATATAATTCATAAAAAAAAAAAATACTCAAACCTTGATTGAACGTGTTATAAAAGATTACTAAAATTAAGAACAAAAATGATTAGAGAAAAGAGGCATGTCTCATAATATTTTCTATATATTTTCATTCTCTTCTCATACTCTTATACAATCCTCTTATTTATAGATATATGGACTTGGAAGTTTCAAACTCAAAAGTCATGAGTTTAAAACTTAATGAACATGGGAGTTCCATACTTAATGAACATGGGGGTTCCAAAATTCCAAAGATCACAATTAAATCTAGACATCAATAAATATATATGTTATAATTTTATAACACTCCCCCTTGGATGTCTATTGTATAACCATACGCATTGAAAGTTGCCTTATTAAAAACCTTACCAGGAAAAATTCAATGGAAAAAAACCTTGGTTAAGGAAAAAAGAGTACATCGCGTATTAGCTCCCCCTCATGAATGTATCCTTAAGTCCTTCATCTGTTGCATTCCAATATTGCGATGCAATCCTATAAACTTTGTAGTTGGCAATGCTTTGGTGAACAAATCTGCTAGATTATCTTTTGATCAAATTTGTTGAACATCAATGTCACCACACTTATCAAGGTCATGTGTGAAAAAGAATTTTGCTGAGATATGCTTTGTTCTATCACCTTTGATGTATCCTCCCTTTAATTGAGCTATACATGCAGCATTGTCTTCATACAGAATGGTTGGAGTTCCTTTGCTAGAGGATAAACCGCATGTTTCACGAATATGTTGAGTCATTGATCTTAACCATACACATTCTCGACTTGCTTCATGGATTGCAAGTATTTCAGCATGATTTGATGAAGTGACAACTAATGTTTGCTTTGTAGATCTCCACGATATAGCAGTATCACCACACATAAAGAGATAACATGTTTGAGATCGACCTTTATGTGGATCAGATAAATATCATGCATCAGCATATCCAACTAATTTATGATTATTATTATTTGAATAAAATAAGCCCATATCCATAGTTCCCCGTAGGTAACGAAAAATATGTTTAACCTCATTCCAATGTCTCCGGGTAGGAGAAGAACTATATCTTGTTAATAAGTTCACATAGAATGCTATATCAGGTCATGTATTATTAGCAAGATACATTAACGCACCAATTGCACTAAGGTATGGTACTTCAGGACCAAGTAATTTTTCATTATCCTCACGAGGTCTAAAAGGGTCCTTTTTCACATCAAGTGATCTAACAACCATTTGGGTACTCAATGGATGAGCTTTATCTATATAAAATCTTTTAAGGACCTTCTCTGTGTAAGTTGACTGATGAATAAAAATTCCATCTGCTAAATGCTCGATCTGCATGCCGAGATAAAAATTTTGTTTTTCCTAAATCTTTCATCTCAAATTCTTTCTTTAAATAATTCATTGTTTTTAGAATCTCATCATGAGTTCCAATAATATTTAAATCATCAACATACACAGCAATAATAGCAAAATCGGATTCCGACTTTTTTATAAAACCACATGGGCATATAGGGTTATTATTATACCCTTCTTTCAATAGATATTCACTAAGACGATTGTACCACAACGTCCTGATTGTTTTAACCCATATAGGAACCTTTGCAACTTGATTGAGTAAACTTCCCGGGGATTTAAATTATATGCTTCAGGCATTTTAAATCCTTCAGGGATTTTCATATAAACATCATTATCAATTGACCCATATAAATAGGCTGTAACAACATCCATTAGACATATATCTAGTTTTTCATGGGTTGCCAGGCTAATAAGATACCGCAATATAATTGCATCTACCACAGGAGAATATGTTTCATCATAATCAATGTCAGGTCTTTGTGAAAACCCTTGTGCCACAAGTCATGCCTTATATCTTAATATTTCATTTTTCTCATTTCTTTTTCGCACAAATACCCATTTGTATCCAACTGGCTTTACTGCTTCAGGTGTTTGTACTACAGGTCCAAAAACTTCACGTTTTGTAAGTGAATTTAATTCTGCTTGGATTACTTCTTTCCATTTTGGCCAATCATTTCTGTGTCTACATTCTTTGACAGAATTAGGCTCAAAATCCTCGTTTTCATTAATTATATCAAACGATATATTATATGAAAAAATATTGTCAACAACTATCTCACTTCGATTCCATATTTTCTTTATAGAGACATAACTTATCGAGATCTCATCATTTTTATTGTTTTCAGGTACCTGAACCTCTTCTGGGGTTTTAGCTATGTCTACATCCTCATGAATATTTTCCTACTCAATATATAATGCCTACTTGTTTATTTACTTCTTTTCTTTTTCGAGGATTTTTATCTTTCGAACCGATTGGTCTACCACGCTTCTGGCATGCATTAGACTCATTTGCTACAATTTTTGCGGATTGTTCTATTGGAACTTCAATCCGAGCAGGAGTATTTACAGCTGGTATATCAGATTTGGTTACTCCTTTTGAGTCAGTGAATGTATTCGGTAGCTGATTTGCTATATTTTGCAAACGAAGTATCTTTTGAACTTCTTGTTCACATTGTTTTGTATGAGGATCAAAATTTAATAATGATAATGCATTCCAAGTTATATCTTTATCCATCTGTTTAATTTCTCCCCCTAATACTGGGAACATAGTCTCATCAAAATGACAGTCGGCAAATCGTGCCGTAAATGAATCACCTGTTAAGGGTTCAAGATAGTTAATTATTGATGGGGACTCAAACCCAATATATATTCCCAGCCTCCTTTGAGGACCCATCTTTGTACGTTGTGGAGGATAAATTGGAACATATACTGCACAACCAAAAATTCTTAGATGGGAAATATTTGGCTCATGACCAAAAACCAATTGTAATGGGGAGAGTTTATGATATGATGTTGGCCTAATGCGAATAAGTGTTGTTGCATGTAAAATAGCATGCCCCCAAACAGAGACAGGAAGTTTTGTTCTCATGAGCAATGGTCTTGCAATTAACTGGAGGCGTTTAATAAATGATTCAGTAAGATCATTCTGAGTGTGAACATGGGCAACATGATGTTCATTATTTATCCCAAGTGACATGCAATAATCATTAAATGTTTGGGATGTAAATTCACCAGCATTGTCAAGACGAATAGTCTTGATTGTATGATCCGAAAATTATGCTCGTAATCTAGTAATTTGAGCAAGTAATCTCGCAAACGCCAGGTTGCGAGTTGATAATAAGCACACATGTGACTATCTTGTAGATACATCTATTAAAACCATAACATATCTAAATGGTCCACTTGGTGGGTGAATAGGCCCACAAATATCTCCTTGAATGCGTTCTAGAAACCTTGGAGATTCAATCCCAATGTTAGCTGGTGATGGTCTAATGACCAATTTGCCTTGAGAACAAGCAGCACATGAGAATTCCTTAAATTGAAGAATCTTCTGGTTCTTCAATGGATGACCATGTGAATTCTCAATAATTTTTCGCATCATTATTGATCCAGGATGACCCAACCGGTCATGCCAAATAATAAAATTATTTGGTTCATTGAACTTCTGGTTCATTATTGCATTGACTTCAATTGTACTAATACTTGTATAGTACAAACCTGAAGATAGAACGAGTAATTTTTCTAATATTTATTTTCCAATAGAGACATTTGATATAATATGAAGATATTCAATACCATTGTCATTGGCTGTCTCAATATGATACCCGTTAAGTCATATATCTTTAAAACTTAGCAGGTTCCTTCTTGATTTAGTGGAAAACAAAGCATTATCAATAATAAATTTTGTTCCACTATAAAGCATTATATTGGCTCTTCCGGAGCCTTCAATCAAGTTTGTTGAACCTGATATTGTATTCACATAAGCTTTCATCATTTTTAAATTTGAAAATTATTGTTTATGTCTGAGAATAGTATGCGTCGTTGTACTATCTGCTAAGCATATATCTCCACCACTGATATTAGGCTCATATATAGCATGAAGCCAATCCATATTTTCTTCATAAAAACGAATAAATAATAAGTCTATAATAAGACATAACATTAATAACACAAACCAACATAAAATGAACAAAATACATGGGAATTTATTAGCATAAAAGAAACACTCTTAAAAAAAAAGGATTAACATAATTTTGAACTAATTATTGTAAGACCCCAACTTTTATGAATAAAGATGAATTTTCTATTAATATTATTTTTGAATATTAAGGAGTGAATTTGATATAATGTTATAGTTGTGGGTAATATTTATAAATTTTGCAAAGTACGCAAGTTGTTATATTATATTCGATTGATCGAAGAATATTCGCTTTTTCTGAGGGAATATTAAATGACGCAAGACAATCATTGGTGGACCCTACAATGTAATTTATTTGATTGAGAAAATGATAAAATATATTTTTATGAAAATAACGGCGAAAATTTTACCGTTAAGCTGTTGAAATACCCGGTGTTAAAAAATGCTGATGTCTGGCGTGGTTGCATAAGTAACTTTACAGTATTGATTATTCATGCTTACGTGAGAAGTCACTCAGTTTTGTTCAA
Source organism: Panax ginseng (assembly GCA_020205605.1). Classification (NCBI taxonomy): domain Eukaryota; kingdom Viridiplantae; phylum Streptophyta; class Magnoliopsida; order Apiales; family Araliaceae; genus Panax; species Panax ginseng. The sequence continues at coordinate 97,476,871 of CM035131.1, forward strand.
TTATTGCTACAGTAATTGTTGCATAGTATCTCACGTTATTTGATTCAATTATTGCCGATATTTTATATATTATTAATTCAATAATTGAGACGATACAGTTATTCATATTATTATTTACAATATTGACGATGTCTAGAAAGTTCTGTCGATAAGAGGTTTGGTCACCTAATTAAGCGCCAATAGGGAGAAATCCTTATTGAAAAGCCCCCTTTTTCTTGGGAATAATTTGGTTGTTAAATATTGCGAATAATAATAATAATGAATAAAGGTTGTTAAAAATATTGAGGGGATTTTTATGAGGTATTTGTTATAAATGTTGCCTATTATTTGGACCCCCATTTAACCATTTTTCAAAACTATCGGTAAAAGTTATCTCAATTTTGTTTATATATATATATATATATATATATATATATATATATATATATATATATATATATATATATATATATATATATCTTTGATAATTGATTTTGGTGGAGGAAGAAAGTCATAGGAGGTAAAAAAAAAGAGAGAAGAGGACGGAGGATTTTTTATATATATAATATATTATAATAAGTTTTGTTTTATTAGATTATAAATAGAATATATTATATTTTATTTAAAGTTTTCGTTTTATTAGAATATTTTATTGTATAGAGCAGCATAGTAAATCAAAATTTTCAAACGTTGGAATTAGAAGAATTACGCCTTGATGATTATGGTTATCGGTGTATCTCGTGATTTCTAAATTCAAATAGTATTATTTCCATTCTCCTATAAATAGGATGCTTAGTTAGAATTGAAAATCACACCAGAATCAGAGAATTCTCTTTCTATAATATTGAGCGTATTTCTTTCGAGTTTTAGAAAGATTTGAGTTTAGAAAATAGTAAAAGTTTTCTTCAAGAATATCCCCACTATACCAGTTGGAATACTCTTCTTTTCAAGGTAAGGGATGTTATTTTTGTTCAATATTCGCTTGAAATAATATTTTCTTCCATACTCTATAGTGTGTAAGTAATATTATTTTGTTTCAGATTTTGAATTCTATACTCATTTGGTTAAAGTTTTGGCTTCTATACTCCATGAAATTAGTAGAATATCCTTGATATTTGCGCTTCATCCAGTATCTTTTCATGAAAATATTATTCTGAACATTCTTGATAAGTTTAAACTTTTTCATGCCGGAGTACTATTCACAGGTTACTATTCACAAAGTACTATTCATGGGGTACTATTCACTAGAGTACTATTAACCCGGGGTACTATTTATGATAAAAATTGATTCATTTTCGGTCCAAATCATTTTTGGTACAATATTATTCTTGAATTTTACTTCACAAAGCAGTATCATGTTGACAATTTGGACATTATTGAATTCTGGATAAATTGAATTATAAATCTTTAAAAATTTATCCTTTGCATTCTTTTAATTGAATTCTTATATCATTGTCATCATCCTCATGCTTATATTATGTTTAAAGTCATCTGTGGCCTATAGTGCATAGATGGACTTGGTATGATTATGACCAGGGATTATTCGGTATAATCATGACCGTAATATTGCAAATGATGTGATAAAGTCCTTATTGGACCGTAGTGTATTGATGGACAGTTGTTGGCATGATCAGGACCATTGATGAAAACACGAATATCCTTGGCCGTGGTGCATGGATAATTTGTGGTCGTGATACTAATGAATATCCTTGGTAGTAAAGTGCGAGGGATGATGTGGATTATTTATTGTTTGAGTCTCGGCGATAAAATTGATGATAAATTTTTTAAATCATAGAAGATAGTATATATATCATGCTCTACTTGACTCTTCTAATGGATTGCTTGTTCATCACCGCAGATTAAACTTGATGTCTATTGTATTTTATCGGTTTAACACTTGTTGAAGGCTAACGATAATTTATTACGCATTATCTTAGTAATAATATTTTTTCTTTGGGCTAGTTGAGCTCACCCTTTGCTTTCATTGTTCTCTTGAAATGAGAATATATTTGGGACTAGTCGAGAGCAGAGATGTTGGTCGAGATGTTTGCATTAGTAGTCCTCACTATTACGTGAAATAGTGTGATAATAAATGTATTGAGGACTTATTTTGAGTTTGAATACTGTCTAGAAGACATTATTTATATTAAAACTCACAGCTCATGTTGTATATTTACGTTTATATTTGTATTCTGTACCATGTATTTGGCGACTCAGAATAGGTGATGTATACCTATTTTGGGGGCGTCACAATTATTTTTATTACAAGAAATATTAACTTGCTCATTATTTTGCTCAAAGAAATCTGCAACGTCAAGGTGTGTCATATCCATATGATCAAAATAAATATCATTATTATCTTGATGTGGATGAGAAAAATTTATTTCTATGTTCTTCTCCTTTTCTTTCAAAGAGGACTGATATAAATCAACAAGATGTTTGGCCGTACGACATGTATAAGACCAATGCCTTTTCATTCCACACCGATAACAAATATTTTCTTCCTTCTTGGTATCTCTGTTATTTATGTTCTTCCCCTTTTCTTGTTTCTCCTCATTCTTTGAAGGTTTGATATCATGGTTACGGTAATTAAACCGTCCTCACTCATGATCACGACCACGACCTCTATTACGACCACGACCACGACCATAATTATTATTATGTCTTGTAACATTCACTTCAGGAAATGGAGCTGAACCAGTCGGTCGTGATTCATGATTTTTCATTAAAAGCTCATTACTTTGTTCAGCCACAAGAAGACATGAAATCAGTTCAGAATATTTCTTAAAACCTCGTTCTCTATATTGCTGCTGCAGGAGCACATTCGAGGCATGAAAAGCAGAGAATATTTTTTCTAACATATCTCCATCAGTGATATTATCTCCACATAATTTCAATTTAGAACTAATTTTAAACATTGCAGAATTATATTCACTTACTGATTTAAAATCCTGCAATCGTAAATGTATCCAATCATAACGAGTTTTTGGAAGAATAACTGTCTTTTGATGGTCATATCTTTCTTTCAAATTTTTCCAAAGAATAAGAGGATCTTTTATTGTGAGATACTCTAATTTCAACTCCTCATGGAGATGATGGCGTAAGAATATCATGGTCTTTGCCTGGTTTTGACTTGATGTTTCATTACTATCTTTAATGGTGTCTCTATGACCCATGGCATCAAGATGAATTTCAGCATCCAGGATCCATGACAAATAATTCTTACCCGTAATATCAAGTTCCACGAATTTAAGTTTGGCAAGATTTGTCATTGTCACTTCATACAAAAATTTATCAAAAGGTCATTAGAAATATATCAAATATGCTACTATGCATGCTAAAAGGAAATATATCAAAAATCATTAGAAATATATCAAAAGATTGTTTTAGTACGAAAATTAAAAAGTACCCTTTTTGAAGATTATATCTTCTAGTTGTTATCTGCTGAGATATGAGAATATCTAAGAATCATGTATTTTATCGGATCCCTTTTGATTTGTTTAGATTGGAAGGAATGCAAAATTACAATGCACTTTTATAAAAATAAACCTTTGTGTATAATAATTGAAGTTTAGATATTTCATCATTATAACAACAAGACAATTTGAGGGTGGTGTGATGATGGCTTATATATGAGTATAAATATTAAGATCTTTAGAACCAAGAATCAACAAATTCTAATAATAGGTTATGAATGGAATAACATGTAGTATGTTATACTAAAAAAAAAAAAAATTGCATATCCATATATATATAATAGATAAATATACATTCTCCTTCAAATCAAATATGATTATCTTCAAGACAAATGTGAGAAGCAATTCGTGCTGATAACTTGTTATAAAAGATTATTAAAATTAAGAACAAAAATGATTAGAGAAAAGAGGTATGTCTCATAATATTTTCTATATATTTTCATTCTCTTCTCACTCTTATACAATCCTCTTATTTATAGATATATGGACTTGGAAGTTTCAAAACTCAAAAGTCATGAGTTTAAAACTTAATGAACATGGGAGTTCTATACTTAATGAAACATGAGAGTTCCATACTTAATGAACATGGGGTTCCAAAATTTCAAAAATTATTACAATTAAATCTAGACATCCATAAATATATATGTTATAATTTTATATCAGAATGAACATTGATATGCTCAAATTGGATTTTTATATTTTTGAGCTGATCTCAAGTTAAAGTGCTATTGGCTCATATTACACAAGGACTTGGATGGGAATTAATAGAAAGAGCGTGCTGTTTTCGTAATTTGATCTTTGTCCAAAACCTTCCCATATATACTCGCTGTCTCGTAGTAACTGAACCCTCTTTAGCTCCTCCATCTTTCTTGGTTCCCTGAGCTCGATTCTAGTCTATACGTTGAAGCGATCCGAGAGAGCCTGCAAACATGTTGGTTTATCAGGATTTGCTAACTGGTAATTTTTATCCCAATTTGATACTCTTGTAAATGTTTTAAATCCTGATCTGATTGATTAATTTTAGGACTCCTTAATTAATTTCATGTACTTGGTTAGAGTAAAGTTATTGACTTTGATTGATATGAGTTGTACTTTGCTTATTGTCTCTAGATCTGTATTCAACGTATTGTTCACTAAACATGATGTTATTGATTAGATTTTTAAACCTTTGGATTCATATGATCTAAAATATATTGTGGTTTTGTTTTAAAGTGAATCGTTGTGTAGATCTGATTTTCAGGGTGTTCTTTCATATTGTTTGAATATCAATATCAATATTTTTGTTTTGTTGTGGGCTGTTTTGTGTTGAATTAAAATATTTTGAGCATAATTTTGTAAATATGTCCATATTGTTAATGAGTTCCGTTTAATTTTCAAAGAATATTTTATTCTTAACATAAACTTACTTGATAATGAGATTTGGTATCTATATAAGTATCAAAAACTAGTTTATTTCAGATATCCTAATATGAAGAGATGTCATCTTAATAAGAGCTGAAGTTGGTAAAGTTATTTTTTCTCCGTCTAAAATTGTAGGGAGTCAAATTCCAACATTAACGTACTTGGATGCCCTCCGTGCTGAAAACAATTACATGTGATACTAGTAAAAGATGTAATCGTTGGTTTATGGCTTGACTATGTAGGCTATAACTCATGCCTAGCATAACTTTACGTGTCTCCTTAGTCCTTATCACCAAGTAGGTTCCTGCTCATCAAGAAAAGGGTGTTATCATATTATATTGTTACATTGTTACTAGAAGTTATTCTTTTTGCATATACATTTATTACTTATAGAAAATAATATCCTTGCAAAATCATGGGGTAAAAGCTTATGTTTTACTTTTTGTGGTGTTTTACTGATTTTATTGGTTGAGATATTTTCTCAATTTTAATTCTAAAGTTTCCCAAATTAGTTTTATTGGTTAAGAATCTTTCCTAATTGTAAGTCTAAAGTTTAAAAAACTTATGCCACTCTTTGTTGGTATTGTACCTTTTTCCTATTACATCTTGAGAGTTATTAACTTGTCTGCTCATATTTGTAGTTGTTGATTCTACTGTAGTCTGTATGTTATTATTTGTGTTCAAATTCCAATGCTTGAATATAACTTGTTCTTGATAATCAGTGTATGTGCAATACCAAATGGAGTACTTTTTTTATATAATTTATAAACACTTGCACAGTTGAATGTCTTCATGTGCTGATGTTTCACATTCATTTATTTTCAGGTGATGAGCATCTCTCGGACTCGTTTCCGTACAAGGAAATTGAGAACGGGGTCCTATGGGAAGTCGAGGGAAAGGTTGGTATTTCTCTTTCATTCCCTATTTCTTAATGAGATACATTAGTCTTCTACTTGCTCTACTTAAATTTTCACTTGTATTGATTTCAATGCCTTGACACTTACTTAAGTAATAGTATTATATGCCTTATCTATATGTTTATGCAACTGGTGAGGCGCACTGTGTAGTTTAGATTAGTGTAGAGCGTTTGACTGTTTTAATTATTTGCACTGGGATTTTTTGCCTGCTGTAGTGGGTCGTGCAAGGAGCAGTTGATGTGAACATTGGTGCAAACCCTTCTGCTGAAGGTGGTGATGAGGATGAGGGTGTCGACGATCAAACCATTAAGGTGGTTGACATTGTTGACACATTTAGGCTCCAGGTGCGTAAAATTCATGGGTAATTGTAGGTTTGAAGTTTATGGATGTTGAATATGGAAGTTGACCTATGAAAATTTGTTACCTGTAGGAGCAACCTGCTTTTGATAAAAAGCAGTTTGTTGCATACATAAGAAGTACATTAAAACGTTGACGCCCAAGCTTGAGGATGATAGGAAAGAGGAATTTAAGAAGGGTATTGAGGGGGCGACCAAGTTTCTGCTCGGAAAGCTCAAGGACCTCCAATTGTAAGCTTACTTATGATTTGAACTACTCACTATATACCATTGGTCTTTGAACGCTATATCCTTCTTGTGTCCTAAAGATCGCGTGTCTGTAACTTGCTGGATGTGTGTTCTAGCTTGCAGTTTTGTTGGGGAGTGCATGCACGATGACGGCAGCCTGGTGTTTGCTTATTACAAGGATGGTGCAACCGATCCAACCTTTTTATACTTTGCACATGGTTTGAAGGAGATTAAGTGTTAGTATAAGGATAAAGTTTTAGGATTGGAGGTGTGCTTGTTGTAGTTTTAGTTATTACTACATCCGTCCCACAATAAGTGATTTTTTAGGCTTAATATTTTTTTTCAAAATAAGTGATGTGTTAGAACTCCAATACAATTTTTACAATATTTTCTCATATATGCCCTTATGCATCCAATGATATTTATTGCGTCTTGCAATCACTACAATTAAATGACACTCATTATCTCTTCAACTTCAAAAAAAATATATTAAGGGTATTTTTGTCATTTTAACTTGTATATTGGTATGTGTGATTTAAGCTAAAAAAACACTTATTATGGCCTATGGGACAGAGGTAGTATCATCTTTAGCAAGTTTTCTTTCAAATTTTGTATTGTGGAGGTTTTATGCCTATTGTTTGATGTTTCATCTTTTCTGGACTTCACCATGAATTTTATGGCAGTTTTGGGTGAGTTGATTGGTCTATTTTAACAGTTTTTTTTATATATATATATATATATATATATATATACTATTATTTGATATTGATGTTTGATTGTATCTTAATGTATCTTAACAGTCCACCTCTTAATATATTTTAACAGTCTATATTTTTGTATTAAGAGATCCTCTAAACTATTAGGCTCATATTTATATCTTAACTATTTAGAGGACCTCTTAATACAAATATGTGGTCTTTTAAGAGGCATTAAGAGGTGGACTGTTAAGATCCAATCAAACACCAATCTGAATAGATCTCTATAGTCTATACCACCAAGGTAGTGCTCGCTCTGGTGTACCACAACTCGAACAAGCTTCAATATTCATATCAGATGTTTACCAATCCAGCCCAATTGCATCATCAATACATAATTACACAATGTGCAATAGTAGTTGTACATATAGTTCCTGGGAATGTCTTCTTTATAATCCTCATGATCAAGAATGGTAAATGTTTTTTAATTAAAAATATCACCCTTCACATATTTTTGGATATTATGAATTAACAATTTCTCTTGTTTAGTGTGAGGTAAAATAACAAGTAGAATTAACTGATGCATAATCATTTTAAATAGGATTGTTGTGAAAATCAATTATTTAGTGTTGTCTTCTTCTTCTTCTTCTTCTTTTAAGGCAGCTAGCTAAGCTAGTAGGCTTGTTGAGAGTTCATAGGCTACAGTATCTTTATTCTTTACCAACATGATCAAGAAGTGAAGGAAACTTTAATTCAAAATGTCGAAAGCGGGTAGCATGAAGTTAATTTTGATCAATTGATTAATACAGTATCGACACGTAGGCTGCTTCTGTATGTCAACAATATATTGACTAACTTACCGTGAAATTAACTGGATCCAAAATATCTATCTCATCCACATACTTTAAGTTAACTTGCATTTGACTTTTGTAGAATTTCAGAACATTGATTTGGAAGAACTTTGGGAAAAGTTTTCTGACTTCCACAACATTATTAGAGTAAATAATTTAGGTCTGTCCGGCCAGGAGGTGAAAAACAAAAATCCTCGAATAAAATTTTAAAAAAATTTCTCGAGTGATCACCTGTGTAACGTTATTAAAAAAAAGAAAAAAAGAGTACCTAGGTAAGCTTGTATTTGTTACCTTTTCTCATGTAGTATATATACTTTTGGAAATGATAGTTTATATATATATATATATATATATATATATATCTTTTGGAAAAGATAATCTATATATATATATATATATATATTGTGTTAAAACCCTTTTTAAGTATGGATGAAAAGTAAATAATAAAATAATGTACAGATAGATTATTACTGGTATAATATTAGGTCTTTCTATATATACAGTTGAGATCGAGCTCAGTATCCAAAATTAATCATGTGGGAAAAAGGAGTTGGGGCATTGTTGTGGCCAGTACTCGGCTACTCGCTTGTGCATGCTAGGAAATTACCTCTTTCTATGTGGTGCTGACGGTGATATTTTTATAAATAAGTGAAATTATTCTCTTTTAAGTTACTTTATTTTTTAAAAAATCTCCAAAACGATCTATTTTTAATAAAGATATGATATTTAAGAGAGATACTTTAGATCCGTCCTCTCTCTCTCTCTCTCTCTATATATATATATATATATATATATATACTTGTACATAATTTGACTTTCAGGTCAAACGGCGACATATTAAACTTTAAAATTATTATGACTCATAAAAAATTAGAATGAAATAAATTTTGTGATTAATAATTTTTATAACAAATTATACAATTATAATAATTGTATCAACTAAAATTAAATAAATTCACATCAATTTGAAGTTCAATAGGTTTCGGTTATCATGAAGTAACTTCATGGTAAGATGACACGCAGAGAGAGATCATCTCCCATTTGCGTGTTGACGCTGTATTAATCAATTAATCAAAGTTAATTTCATGCTAACCACTCTACAATTAATTCATTTCTTATATTTATCAAAAATATATAAAAAATTTTGGATCTATTGAAGAGGAGTTGCGCTAACCAAACACCGCCTTAGTTTCGTTACCCGTTAGATAAAAAGTACCGAAATTCTGCCCAGGTAAAGATGTGGCATTGATTATGGAATTGAAAATTAGGGTTTTTGTATCCATTTACTTATAGATCTATTCACCTCTATCTATTAAATCAGTCGATTGTAATGATTTGGCTTAATCAAATCAATTACAGAGCTCAAATTCAGCTCTAATCTCTGAAAACAGCGAGTTAGGAAGAAGATTCAGAAAATAGGGAGAGAGAATATTGGGGATGAAGTAGAGAGATTCAGAGGAATATAGAGAGAGAACAATTCATTATCATTTCATAACCCAACAATTACAATCTCTTGAGTATATAATACTAAGACATGACTCACTCCTGTTAAAGGAAAATGCTATATTAGCCTTATTACAATAAAAGAAAAGACAACAATAACCTTGATCTCCAAACTAACTCTATCAGCATAACAGCATGAAGGTGTCCTTACAATCCACCCTCCATAAGGACAACCTTGTCCTTAAGGCTGGAATTGAGGAAATTGCTTGTGGAACTTGTCCCAATCTTCCCAAGTAGCTTCAGATGGTAAAGTGTTGGACCATTGGACTAAAACTGTAGTTGCTGCTGCATTATTCTTCTTAACTATCTTCATGTCCAGTATAGCTAATGGCTCTACAAAAAATTGACCATGAACATCCAGTAAAGGGAGGTTTGCAGAGCTTGAACAATTAGAACCAATTTTCTTCTTGAGTAGTGACACATGAAAAACAGGATGGACTCGAGCATGGGAGGGTATTGAAGTCGATAAGCCAGAGTTTCAATCTTTTCTAGTATAGGGAATGGGCCAAAATATTTTGGAGCTAATTTTCCAAGAGTATCCTGAGATAAAGTAGACTGCTTGTAAGGCCTGATTTTCAGATAGACAAGATCCCCAACCACAAATGATCTTTCACTCCTTGCTTTATCTGCATAATACTTCATCCTAGATTGAGCAGCTACTAAATTGTGCTTAAGGAGTTGAAGTGTTTGAGTTCTATCTTTGCAAAAGGCCTTAGTAGTAGGATCATGGACTTGGCCAAATTGATGGAAGTTGAGATGTGGAGGTTTATAACAATATAAAGCCTCAAAAGGAGTGGTTTTCAGTCCACTGTGGTAATGAGTGTTGTACCACCATTCAGCCAATGGAAGCCAATTAAGCCACTATTTAGGTCTTTGAGAGACCATGCACCTCAAATAACATTCCACGACCTGATTAAGCCTTTCAGTCTGTCCATCAGAATGGGGGTGGTATGCAGAACTCAATTGTAATTTGGTGCCAACTAGTTTGAAAAGTGACTCCCAGAACAAACTTACAAAAATCTTATCTTTATCAAAAACAATTGTAGATGGAAACCCATGGAGCTTGTAGATATTATTGATGAAAATTTGGGCTAGATCTTGAGCAGTAAAAGGATGATGGAGAGGTATAAAATGACCATACTTAGTGAGCCTATCTACCACCACCCATATAATTGTACATCCTTTAGATTGGGGTAGTCCTTTAATGAAATCCATAGAAATATCAATCCATGGTCCTTCTGGTATAGGCAAGGGCTGTAAAAGCCCAGGTAAAGCCTTAGTTTCATGCTTATGTTTTTGACAAATGTCACACTCTTGAATAAATTTGACAACATTTGTTTTCATAGTAGTCCAGAAGAAGTAATTCCTCAATCTCTCATAAATGCCTTTAATTCTAGAATGACCCCCCATAGGAGAATCATGAAATTCAGTCAACAGTTTGGTTCTCAAAGGAAAATCTGGACCAATCACTAACCTGTCTTGGAATTTGAGTCTTCCATGCTTGAAGGAATAACCAGGGAGTGATTGAGGATCAACTTGCAACTGAATAATAAGGTCCTTTAAGTCAGGGTTTGATTCCCAAGACTGGGCTATTTCAGTAATCCATTGAGGAAGGACTGTAGATATAGCAGCACAGTTAAAAGTTGTTTCTCCATTCTCAGATTTTCTAGAGAGACAATCTGCAGACCACATTTTTTTTTCTTTTCAGTATACTATTTCATAGTCTAATCCCATCAATTTAGTAATCCATTTACGTTGGTAAGTAGTGGTCACTCTTTGGTCTAAGAGGTATTTTAAACTTTGATGATCGGGTTTTGATGAGTACCTTTGTTGCCAAGCAAGTAGTGCCTCCATTTAGTAGTAGCATAGATGATGACCGCCATTAACTCTTTTTTCATATGTAGACCAAATTTCAGATGTTTTCATTGCTATAGCCTTTACTGAGATAGGCTATTGGCTTGCCCTGCTGCATTAATATTTCCCCTAAACCAGTATGAGAAGCATCAGTCTCTAAAACAAAGGGCATAGTGAAATCAGGCATAGCTAACACAGGACCCTTGACCATAGCTTCTTTAAGACTCAGAAAAGATTGAGTGGCCCCTTCATGCAATTGGAATTTGTCTTTTTTTAACAGTTCAGTAAGAGGCTTACTAATCAGTCCATAATTGTGAATAAATTTCCTATAGTAACCAGTCAATCCCAAAAATCCTCTGAGGCTTTTAATGTTGGTAGGCAATGGCCACTTGGTCATACATTCTATTTTGTCAAGATCAGTAGATACTCCATGTTGATTAATGACATGTCCTAAATATTTGACCTGCTCAATTCCAAACTCACACTTACCTCTTTTGGCAAAAAGTAAATTGTCCTTAAGGATTTTCAATGTTAGCTTCAAATGTACCAAATGTTCTTCATAGGTTTTGTTGTAGACCAAAATGTCATCAAAGAAGATTAGAATGAACTTCTTGAGATATGGCTTAAATATTTGATTCATTAATGACTGGAAGGTAGCTGGTGCATTAGTGAGTCCAAAAGGCATCACCAAAAATTCAAAATGACCTGTGTGTGTTCTAAATGCCGTCTTAGGAATGTCTGGGACATGCACCCTAATTTGGTGGTAACCAGATTTGAGATCTAGTTTGGAATACCATCTAGAGCCATGTAGCTCATCCAACAATTCATCAATGGCTGGAATGGGAAATCTGTCCTTGATTGTCATATCATTTAAAGATCTATAATCCACACACATTCTCCAAGAACCATCATGTTTCTTGACCAATAACACCGAAAAGCATAAGGACTATTACTTGGTCAGTATCACCCGTAAATCAAAGATCTCACTAACTATTTTCTCAATTTCTTCCTTCTGCACATATGGATATTTGTAAGGTCTCAAATTAACAAGTTGGCTTCCTTCCTTCAATGTAATGTGATGGTCATGTGACCTTGTAGGAGGTAAACTTTTTGGCTCTTGAAATACCTCTGAGTATATCTGCAATACTTCCTCCATTTGACAAAAAGGCTGATTATTCTCATTTATATTTACAATCACCTGATCTGGTTTTACAACAGCAATGTTCTCTGTAGATTCCTGAGCCATTCCAAACAAAAATCCAAAATAACCATGAGTTGTACTATTTAGGGTCTACTTGAATTCTCCAGAAGACATGAGCTGTATTGCAGGAGGGACCATATCATATTCTCCTTGTAAAACCACTTCCTTACTTCTTTTGTTAATTGAGAGCTGCAATTGTTCAAAGTCAAAGGTTACTGGGTTATAACTCCTCAACCATTGTACCCCCAATACTGCATCAATTCCCCCTAATGGCAAGATTTTAAAATCAGTAGTGAATGATTCTCCTTGGACTGACCAATTAAAAGACTTACACTTTTGAAAACTAGCGACTTTAAAGCCATCAGCTACAGACACTGCTACAGGTTTGGTATCTTGCAACACAGCCTTAACTTTCTTAGCTGCTTGGGGGTCTAGGAAATTATTAGTGCTTCCACTATTAATTAAAATTCTCAACACTTTCCCATTAGCCATTCCCAGAATTCTTATCGTATTATTAGCACTATGCCCAAACAAGGCATGAAGGGTGATATGAGCTTTTTGTTGAGTAACATCCCTACCAACTCCTTTTGACTCATTATACTCACAACATTCATCATCATCCTCATCCTTATTAATATCTTCACAGGATGGAATGATCATAAAAAGTTGTGGTTTTTTGCATTGATGTCCCATAGTGTATGGTTCATCACATGAGTAACATAATTTCTTCCTCTTTTTTTCAGCAATCTGCTCCCTAGTTAAGCCCCTAATAGGCATTGATTTCCCCACTTCCATGCTTGGAAACCCAACAGTCTGTATGATAGCAGAACCTCCATCAACAGTTTTGGTGTTAGGCATATGACTGGTCTTTTGATAATCTCCAATCACTGACTTGATTCTCATTCTACTCCTTTTTAACCAAGCCTCTAGTTTAGCTTCCTCTACTCTGGCTAATCTGATCAAATCCTTTATAGTGGTAATTTTGAGCTCTTGAATACCTAACATTATCTCCTCCTTTAAACCCCCCACAAAATAGTTTATAAAAAAAGACTCATTCAACACAGAATTTCTCAACAGTGCCCAACTCTTTAGTTCCTCAAATTTTCTTCTATATTCATCCACAGTTCCCACTTGATGTAGATTTTTTAACTCTCCAATAGGATTAATCTGTACTTTAGGACTGAATCTAGCCGTAATTTCTTCCACAAAGCCTTTCCAGGTAAGCTCCTCTCCTTCATTCACAAATCCAGAGTACCATTCCTCTGCCTCACCTTCTAAGTTTATAGTAGCTAGATATAACTTTTGACTTTTAGCAACCATATGGTAAGCAAACAATTTATTACATTTCGTAATCCAAGTTCTAAGGTTAGATCCATCGAATTTAGGGAATTCAAACTTAATAGTTTTGAAGATATTGTTACTAGACTTTTCATTACCAATCTCTCCTTCAAACGATCCCAAAACTGACGAATTTGAGCCTTGCGTATTACCTGGTATATCTTTTGGTTGTGGTCCCCTCACATCAAGAAGAGCTTCAATTCCTTTCATCATCTGCTGCAATTTTTGTTCCATTTTCTGCTCGATTTTATCCTCCAATCCAACAATTAAATTGGAGTGCTCAGGCATTTGAGTTTCGAGATTCATTAATCATTGATTGTTAGTTGCCATTATTGGATCGAGTCACTTTGATACCAATTGTAATGATTTGGCTTAATCAAATCAATTACAGAGCTCAAATTCAACTCTAATCTCTGAAAATAGTGAGTTAGGAAGAAGATTCAGAAAATAGAGAGAGAATATTGAGTAAGAAGTAGAGAGATTCAGAGGAATATAGAGAGAGAACAACTCATTATCATTTCATAACCCAGCAATTACAATCTCTTGAGTATATAATACTGAGACATGACTCACTCCTGTTAAAGGAAAAGGCTATATTAGCCTTATTACAATAAAGGAAAAGACAACAATAACCTTGATCTCCAAACTAACTCTATCAGCATAACACCATGAAGGTTTCCTTACATCGATGCACCAATTTGTTCATTTTCGCCTGCATCTGGTACTATCACTTTCTCTCTTTTTCTATAATGTGTGTCCGGATATATTTATATTGAATAATGTGTTTGTATGTATATGTTTAGATAAGTTTGTCTTGTTATTCCATTTGTTTCTCTCTCTAGCATTTCAATGTTATTGTTGACATTTCCAAATTTAAACTTTCAGGACTACAGCTGAACCAATTCATTTTGCATTTGAGAATTGCAACTAGGACGGATTGAATTTGAAACCCTTGAGTTGGAATTAAGGAACTTGCATTTTAAGAATTTCATGTGTTGCTTTGAATTCGTGTTTTCTCCTTATCGTGAGTTTTTTTCTTCTTTGGATGAATTTGTGATCTGTTATTGGTTATTTTGTTTTTCTTGTATGATATCTAATCGTGGATATGTGTATTGTATTTGAAGCCCTAATCAAATAGATTTTTAAAATTGGCTCATCAACGCCGATCACAAATACCACACATGGGTGGCCAGATCAACAGAGCAATGTTTGCGATAACAAGCATTATATGATCACCCAAAGATCTTTGGTGGTTCCATGCATAATGCAGGTCCCGGTAGTGATGTTGGAGATGCGGTCATGGCACGGTGGCTCCAGTCTTCCGGGTTGCAACATCTGGCCTCACCCTTGGCTTCCATCGGGACTAATCATCACCTCCTACCAAATCTCCTCATACAGGTAATCCTAAGATTTTTGGCTCTGTACTTTTGAATTTATCACATTAATTTTATTTGCCTCTCCAACTAAAATGCATAATAATGTGACATATTTACCGAGTATTCTAAACTGAGTCTGCTTTGTACAGTTCATTTGAATTAAGTCTCATTTGTTTCATGATTTTTATGTTAATAATGCATGTTGAAAGGGAATGCATGATCTTTATATTGAGTGAGAGTTTTGACGTTTTAGTATTCTGCATACCTCACTGAATTGAGGTTGTATAAATATTACGTGACGATAATAGTCATTTGTGTCATGTTTTCCTCTTCCAGTTGTTTGCTTATGATGTTGTGTATGTTTGCTTTACATTTTTTTTTGGTGTTTATGTGAGTTTAAATGCTGTGAAATGCTTTACACGTCTATGTATTATTGGGTTTTTAGTTTATGATTAATTGAATGGTTCTGTTTGTAGGGTTATGGAGCACAATCTGCCAAAGAGAAACAAAGGCTTTTCAAACTAATGAGAAACCTTAATCTTAACGGGAATCGGTTCTCGAGTTATATACTCCAACCGCCCAAAGTTCCGGTGGAATTTCTTTGTCGGATGGATTTTATTCTCCCGAGTTCGTGGGGGATTTTGGAGTCGGTCTTTTGGATCTTCATGCTATGGATGACACAAAACTACTATCTGACGTATAAAATTGTTTACTGATTTTTTTTAATTGTTGGAAAATCATTTTTCCCATGAGTTCAGTTGAATTAATTGAGGCAAACGAACAATTTTGAGCTCCTATGTTGTAGGGCTTGGAATTTTTCTGGTTATAAAGTTTCCTATTGTATATTTTTAAGTGCTATGAGAATTCTATGAATGCAATAGAAGTGACTTAACTTGATTGCATTGCATAACACTCGTTGCGGGTGATTGTGAAAATCCATATGATAAACCGTAAGGTTTATATATGCTTTTCTTTTCCAAAATATGCAGAAATGGTCTTCTCATGTATTTACGTTATATGAACTTTAAACGATATATTGGGTACTATTTATACGGTACTATTCATGATTATTATTCATAAGGTACTATTCATACGATGCTATTCATGAGTACTATTCACAACAGAATTTAATTTTCTTTTCTGTCCAAATTATTTTTGATACATAAATATCATTCTTGAATTTTACTCCATAATTAGTTATCATGTTAACAATTTAAACATTCTTGAACTCTGGATAAATTGAATTATAAATCTCTAATATTTATCCTTAATCTCACTTGATTGATTCTTGATATCATTGTCATCATCCTCATGCTTATATTGTATTAGAAGTCATCTTTGGGCCGCAGTGCAAAGATGAACTGTTGATTGGTATGATTATGACCAAGAATTGTGTATTGGTATAATTATAACCTTTAATGTTACAGATAAGGTTTGTGGTGAAAGTCCTCTTTGACCCGTAGTGCATAGATGGACATGTGTTTGGCATGATCATGACCACTACTGATGCAAACGATTATCTTTGGCCCGTAGTGCATGGATAATTCGTTGATTGAAAATAATTGTTGATTGGTGTTACATGGATAAAATATTGATGATGAAATTTTAAATCATATAAGATAGTAGACATCATGCTCTACTTGACTCTTCTAATGGATTGTTGTTTTCGCTGCAGTTGTTATTCTAATACTTGTTGTCTATTGTATTCTATCAGATTTTTTCCTGTTAGGGACTAAGGATAAGTGGTTCTATATTATCTTAGTCATAATATTCTTTACTTAGAAGACCACAAGTTTTATGAATAAAAATTTAATTTTTTTAAATATTATTTTTGAATAATAAGGTGTGGATTTGATATAATGTTATAGTTGAGGGTAATATTTACAAATTTTGCAAAGTAAGAAAGTTGTCATAAAATATTCGTTTGGTCGGGGAGTATTCGTTTTATCGTGGAATATTAAATGACTCAAGACAATCATTGGTGGACCTCACAACGGAATTACTGTCGGAGTTAGAAAATGACAGAAATAACTTTTTATAAAAATAACGGCAAATTTTTTACCGTTAACTGTTGAAATACCCGGTGATAAAAGTACAGTAATATACGTGGTTGCATAGTAGCACACGGTATTGTACAATATCTTTGATTATTGATGCTTACGTGAGAAGTCACTCAGTTTTATTCAATTATTGCCACAGTAATTGCTACATAATATCTCACGTTATTAATTCAATTATTATCACAATATATTATATTATAAATCAATAATTGAGACGACAAAGTTATTCATATTATTATATAAATTATTGACGATGTCTAGAAAGTTCTGTCGAGAAAAGGGGTTTGGTCACCTAATTGTGCGTTAATAAGGAGAAATCCTTATCGGAAAGCCCCCATTTTCCTTGGAATGATCTAGTTGTTAATATTGTGAGTTATAATATTTATGATGAATGTTATTAAAAATGTGTTTTGTAAAGTCAAGTGAATTGAGATAAATAGAGGGGTATTTTATGAAGTATTTGTTGTAAGTTTGACTTATTATATGGTCCCCCACTTACTCATTTTTTCAAAATCGTCAGGAGAAAGTTATCTCAATTATATATATATATATATATATATAATTACATGCAACATATATATATATATAGAGTCCGGTTCCTATCCGGACTCCCGGACTTTCTTAAAATACGAACTTTTTTTTTTGTTTTTAAAATAACTAAAAAAAATATTTAATATTTTATGGAACTGGAATTTTTATATAGTACAGTATTTTGGATGTGATTTGGATACGTATAACAAAACAGGTCTGTATAATCTGTGCAGACTGTACATATATTTTTTGGTATAGGTATCCATATCACATCCAAAAAATTGTATTATGAAAAAATTTCAGTTCCATAAAATATTAAATTTTTTTAGTTGTTTTAAAAAAAAAGCAAAAAAAAAAAAAATAGGGTATGGATTTGATCAGGTCCAAGAATCTGGACCTGATCCGTGGTGTATATATATATATATATATAAAGTTTTGTTTTTTTATGAAAAATAGAATATATTATATTTTATTATGCATAGTGTTGCATAGTATCCTTCCATTCCCCTATAAATAGGATGCTTAGTTTAGAAATGAAAATCACACCAGAATCAAAGAATTCTTCTTCTATAATATTGAGCGTATTTCTTTAGAGTTTAAGGAAGCTTTGAGTGTAGAAAACAGTGCAAGTTTTCTTCAAGGATATCTCCGTCATACCATTCAGAAGTACTCTCCTTTTAAGGTAAGGGATATTATTTTTGTTCAATATTCGTATGAAATAATATTTTCTTTCATACTTTGTAGTAAATAAGTAATATTATTTCGTTTCAGATTTCGAATTCTACACTCATTTTATTAAGTATTGCTTCAATACTCCTTGAAATTAGTAGAATATCCTTGAAATTTGCGCTTCATTGAGTATCTTTTCACGAGAATATTTTTCTGAACATTCTTGTTAAATTTTAATCTTTTCATGTCGGGGTACTATTCACGAAGTACTATTCACAGGGTACTATTCATGAAGTACTATTCACCTGAAAAATTGATTTCTTTTATGTCCAAATTATTTTTGATACATGAATATTATTCTTGAATTTTACGAGACATACTTGGCGGTGAAGCAAGTCTATAAGCCACAGTTTCTACTCGGTCGAGGATTTTAAATGGACCAATGAATCGAGGGTTGAGCTTTCCACTTTTTCCAAATCTCGTAACTCCTTTCCATGGAGCAACACGTAACAATACATGATCTCCAACATTGAACTCCACGTCCCTTTGATGAAGATCGGTATAACTCTTTTGTCGATCTTGTGAGGTTTGTATACGTTGTCAAATCATTTGAATCTTTTTCGTAGTCATGCGTACCATTTCTGATCCCAACAACGTTGCTTCACCCACCTCGTCCCAGCATACTAGAGAACGATACTTTCATCCATACAACGCCTCGAATGGAGCCATACCTATACTTGCTTGATAACTGTTGTTGTAGGAGAATTTCACCAATGGCAAGTACTTGTCCCAACTTCTTTTGAAGTCTAGGACACAAAATCTTAATAGATCTTCAAGAGTTTGAATAGTTCTCTCTGATTACTCGTCCATTTGAGGATGATATGCAGAACTAAATCGTAAATCAGTGCCCATAGCTTTCTGTAAGCTGACCCAAAATCGTGAAGTGAATCTTGGGTCTCGATCAGAAACTATGGATATTGGCATACCATGCAATCTCACAATCTCATTTATATACATAAGAGCAAGACGTTCAAGTGAATAAGTTTCTCGTATAGGTAAGAAATGAGCAGACTTGGTTAATCTATCGACAATGACCCAAATTGCATCTATGCCTTGAGAAACCTTGGGAAGACCAGTAACGAAATCCATGTTGATGTGCTCCCACTTCCATTCTGGAATTTGATGTAGTTGCAATGGACCTTTTGGTACTTGATGCTCCGCCTTGACACGTTGACAAGTTAAACACCTTGAGATAAACCCCGCAATCTCTCTCTTCATATTGCTCCACCAAAATGTATGTCGAAGATCACGATACATTTTGGTACTCCCAGGATGGATTGCAAACGGTGTGTTTTGTGCTTCCATCATAATTTTGTAATTCAAATCAAAGTCGTTAGGAACACAAAGTCTGGAGTTGACTCGAAGTATTCCTTCTTCGTCGATTCTTGCTTCTGGTATAGTACCTTCTTGTACTTTCTCCTTCGTACGCATCAACTCTAGGTCTGTGGCTTGAGCAGCTTTAACTTTATCAATTAAAGTCAGTTCTACTCGTATATTTGACATCATCATGTGGGTCCTTGGAGTTTTCAACTCTATCTCCATCATTTGTAAGTCATACAAAATGGGTCTTTGTGTTGACAATATCGCACTTGTACCCGCATATGATCTTCTACTCAACGCGTTAAGCTACTACGTTCGCTTTTTCAGGATGGTATTAAATGGTATGGTCGTAATCTTTCAATAGCTCGAGCCATCGTCGTTGCCGCATGTTGAGTTCTTTTTGGGAGAAGAAATATTTGAGACTTTTATGATCTGTATAGATCTCCACTTTCTCCCCATACAGGTAGTGCCTCCACCTCTTTAGCGCGAAAATGACTGCTGCCAACTCTAGATAATGAGTAGGATAATTCCTCTCATATTTTTTGAGTTTTCGTGAGGCATAGGCTATGACTTTCTCATGTTGCATGATAACACATCCTAAACCTCTGCCTGAAGCATCGCTGTAGATGACAAATCCCTCTGAACCTGATGGTATTGTTAGAACAGGTGCTGAAATGAGTCTCCTCTTGAGTTCTTGGAAGCTCTTCTCACATTCCTCGCTCTATCCGAATTTTTTATCTTTTCGAGTCAGCTGAGTTAATGGAGTAGCGATTCGAGAAAATCCTTCAATGAATCTCTGATAATAACCAGCTATACCCAGAAAGCTACGAACTTCGGTTACTTACTTAGGTTGCTCCCAACTTTGTATCGCTTCAATCTTTGTCGGGTCAACTGATATTCCATACTTCGATATCACCTGTGTGACGCCCCCAAAACAGGTATACATCACCCATCTTGAGTCTCCAGATACATGGCACATAAATTCAAATACAACTTAATTATACAACAGTCGTGTAAAAATACGATGACAAAACATAATGAGAGTTTAAACAAGAATATTGTCATCTAGACAATATCCACACTCAATGGTGTCCTCATTATAATTATTATCACATTATTCCGTAGAATAGTGAGGACTACTAAAGCCATTTATCCCGGATCATCACTCCATTCCCCGACTAAGTCCCGCCTATATTCTCATTTCTGAAGAGAACAGTGAAAGAAAGGGTGAGCTCAACTAGCCTAGTAAGAAATATTATGACTAAGATAATGCAGAATAAATTATCATTAGCCTTCAACAATGTTAAACTAATAGAATATAATAGACAACAAGTTTAACTGCAGCGGAACAAACAATCCATTAGAAGAGTCAAGTAGAGCATAAAATCTACTATCTTCTATGATTTAAAAAGTTTTTCATCAACTTTATCGCTGAGACTCAGCTTAATAAATAAAATTGAATCATCCCTGCATCACGGCCAATGATATTCATGTAATCATCAATGATCATGACTATACCAAATAATCCCTGGTCATAATCACACCAACAACTGTCCATCAATGAACTACAGGCCAATAAGGACTGTTACCACAACATTCGTCACATTATGGTCATGATTATACCGAATAATCCCTAGTCATAATCATACCAAGTCCATCTATACACGTAAGCCAAAGATGACTTTCATCACAATATAAGCATGAGGATGATGACAATGACATAATAATTCAATAAAACAAGTTCAAAGATAAATTTTAAAGATTTATAAATTAATTTATCAAGGAACCAATAATGTCCAAATTGTCAACATGATACTGCTTTGTGGAGTAAAATTCAAAAATGCTTAGAAGAATATTTCCATGAAAAGATACTGGATGAAGCGCAAATATCCAGGATATTCTACTAATTTCATGGAGTTTAGAAGCCAAAACTTTAACCAACTGAGTATAATAGAATATATGAAACTGCAAGTGAATTTTCGCCCGCCATGCGGTAATCCACGTAGACCGATCATTTCCATAATTTAATAAGGAATGAATACAAAGGATCATTCACCATGCATGCGGTAATCCACATAGATAGGTTATTCCAACAAAATAATAAAGAATGGAATAACAGAAGAATTCACCATGCATGCGATGTAATCGCATGCATGTGTTATTCCCAAATGTAATAATAAAGAAATAGAACGTGTAATGCGTAATCCGCATGCATGTGATATTCCAAATGTAATAATAAAGAATGGAACAGTCATGCGTAATCCGCATGAGATAGGATATTCCAATGTAATAATAAAGAATGGAATAACAATGAATTCACCAGCATGCGATAGGCCTTACAGATGTGTTATTCCAACGAGAATAATAAAGAATGGAATAATGAAGAATTTCACCATGTATGCGGTATCAGACAGAGCAAAAGTTATTCCAACATAATAATAAAGAATGGAATAACAACCCGCATTTAGTATTGAAAGGAAATAACTCTCTTCATGAATACGAAAGAATAATACCCTTACCTTAGAAAAACCGGATATTGGAATAGTGAGGTAAAGGATTCTCTTCTTCTTTCTCTCTATAATAATTGCTCTATAGCTTTAGTAAATTGGTGAGAAATGAAGGAAGAATGAGCTTCTATTTATAGGAAAATATAGTTTCGATAATTGCACGTTTTAGGGCTCGAAATATTACAGAATAATACCTTCCTCTTTCCCTTTATTTTTAATTTAGTCCTGCAAGTATTATCAAACTTGCACCACCTCCCCTAATAGTAAATAATGTGAATCAATAGTTATAATCATGTGAAAATACGAATTACAGTCTAGTACCTCCATCTATACCTCCATTTTTAACTTAGTCATGTAAGTATTATCAATCTTGCACCACCTCCCCTAATAGTACAAGAATGTGAATCAATAGTACACATATGTGAACAAATAGTTATAATCATGTGAATTAATAGCAATTAATTCCTTATTTATCCGATTAATTACCCGATTGGTCAATATAACCTCTAGACATCAATTATTATCGAAATAAATGTCGATTTCCACTAACACTAATAATTTTAACACAATAGAACTATCAATTTCATCTTTAATCAATACGAACTTATTCATCATTAATATTATAACTCACAATATTTAACAACCGTGTCGCTCCCGTGAAGAGGGGGCTTTCCGATAAGGATTTCTCTTTATGGCGCGCAATTAGGTGACCAAACCTCTCCTTGACAGAACTTCTAGACATTGTCAATATTGCAAATAATAATATGAATAACTTTGCCGTCTCAATTATTGATTTAATAATATAACATATTATGCAGATGATAATCTTGTGACAATAATAATGAATCAATAATATGAGAGATATGATGCATCAATTACTGTAGCAATAATTGAGTATAACTGAGTGACTTCTTACGTAAGCATCAATAATCAATATTGTGTGCTACTATACAACCATGTGTATTATTGTACTTTTACTACCGAGGAGTTCAACAGTTTTAACGGTAACACTTTCGCCGTTATTTTTATCAAAAGATAATTCTGTCGTTTTCTAACTACAACAATACTTCCGTTGTGGGGTCCACCAATGATTGTGCCATCGTATGGATATTCCCCGACAAAAAGAATAATCCTCGACCAAACGAATATTATATAACAACTTGCATACTTTGCAAAAATTTATAAATATTACCCACAACTATAACATTATATCAAATCCACACCATAATATTCAAAAAAAAATATTTCGAGAAATTTAAATCTTTATTCATAAAATTCGGGGTCTTACAATCTGCCCTAGGAATGCTACTTCCTCAAGCCAGAACTCTCATTTCTTCAACTTGGCGTATAACTTATTTTCACGAAGCTTTTGGAGTATTAGCTTCAAGTGTTGCTCATGATCCTCACGGCTTTTAGAGTAGATGAGGATGTCATCAATAAAAATAACCACAAAATGATCCAAATATTCCTTGAATAATCGGTTCATCATATCCATGAAAGCAGCAGGAGCATTAGTCAATTCAAAAGACATGACTAGGAATTCGTAATGCCCGTACCGAGTTTTGAAAGCAGTCTTTGGAATGTCATCAGTTTTAATCTTTAACTGATGATATCCGGAATGAAGATCGATCTTTGTAAAGTATTTAGCACCTTACAACTAATCAAACAGGTCATCAATACGAGGTAACGGGTACCTATTTTTGATGATGACATGGTTCAACTTTCGATAGTCAATGCCAAGTCGCATACTCCCATCTTTCTTATTTACGAATAAAATAGGAGCACCCCAAGTAGATGTACTAGGACAAATGAAACCAATGTCTAACAACTCCTGCAGTTGGGTTTGTAACTCCTGAAGTTTAATAGGAGCCATTCGATATGGGGTTTTGGAAATGACTTTTGTACTAAGTTCAATGTCAATACAAAATTCGATATCATTCTCTGGGGGTAGGCCAGGAAGTTCTTCAGGAAATACGTCAGGAAATTCATTAACAACAGAAATATCATTCAAATCTGACGTGTTCTTGTTTAAATCCATGACATGGGCTAAGAAAGCTTGACATTCGTTTTTCAATAAACGAATGGCTTTATGGCTTGATAAGACAGTGATTGACTTTAGTGGTTTGGTTGCTTTAATTCGCATAACAGGTTGGTTAGGAATATGAAAACTAACAACCTTACGAAAAATAATCAATTTTAGCATGATGAGTAGTTAAACAATCAATCCCTAAAATCACATCAAATGCAAGTATTTTTAAAGAGATGAGATCAATAAGTAATGTGATGGTGCCAACTTGAATCAAGAAAAATTTATAAACAGTGGATGTAATGAAGGTTTCTCCTAATAGAGTTTCAACAGATAAGTCAAAGTCTAATTTCTCAGGGGTCAAGTTCAAACATTGAGCATAAGCAGGTGAAATAAAAGAATGGGTAGAACCGGTATCTAATAAGGTATAGACTTCGCAAGAGTTTATAATTAGCTTACCCGTGATAACTTCGTTCGGGTTCCTCACCTTTTGGGACGTTACGACAAACCTCTCCCTTGAACCACCGACTTTGTTTTGTCCGTAGCCGCCTTTGGTGCCACCGTCTCAGCTGGACTTGACTTCACTACCGGACAAAATTGGGCTATGTGACCGTCGTTTCCACAACTGTAACACACCTTGGAAGGTTGTAAACGGTTTGGACTTATGTGTCCCTTCTCACCGCATCTATAGTATTTAACTGGCGGTCGTTCTACTCCCCTAGAAACTGTTGATGTTGCTAGTGCTGCTGTCGATGTCCTTTCGTTATTCTTAAATTTCCTCTTCTTGAAATTTCCACTTGTCTTACCTCTCCTATTATCTTGGACATAATTACCACCGAAGTGGTTACCATTTCTGGCATGCTGGTTATCACCTCTTTGATGACTATTGCCACTGGTATGACTATTATTGTGCTGCTTGTTGCTGTCGTTTGGTTGAGCTGACTCATAATCCCGCTCCAATAATTGAGCTCTATTCACCACATCTGAATATAAACAGAGTTTATGAGAGATGAGATGTTGACGAATTTTGGGTTTCAAACCTCTTAGAAACATTTGCGTCATTCGCTCCTCATTATCTACCAAATGGGTTGCAAACCGGGATAACTCCGCAAACCTTGCTTCGTATTGCGATACAGTCATATTGCTCTGCTTCAGTTTGATGAATTCCACCTCCTTCATGTGATGGATACTTTCTGGAAAGTACTTGTCATTGAACAATTCTTAGAACCTCTCCCAAGACATCTTAAGTTCGGACAGATGAGTACGTTTTACGGATTTCCACCAGTAATTTGCCTCTCCGCGCAACATAAAGGTGGCGAAGGGAACTTTTTGCTTTTCAGTGCATCCCAAGACATCAAATATCTTGGTAATCTGCTTAATCCATGCCTTTGGCTTAAGTGGCTCTGGCTTTCCTAAAAACTCCAGCGGTCCTAACTCCTTGAATTGCTTAGCAGTGACCAGCCGTGAGTTGCCATTGTTTCCACCTGCATTTTAACAGGAGTTTCTCTCGTTTGGTGTTGCAGGAATTGTAGAAAGCTCCTAAACATCCGATCGTTCATCATTTGGTCGGTGTTGTTGTTTACATGAGGATTATTGTCTTCTTGATGCATATTATCCTGGTTGTTGATTGTCGGCGTCTCAATGGTCGGATGTGCTTCATTACTCATCTCAAAATTTTCAGATGTCATTCTCAAATACTTCCACAAAACAAGGGTTAATTAAAGAAATTCACATGCCACATATTAACCCTATATTCTGACCAACCAATAACAAATAAGCTTAGGTAGGACACACTAGCGAAGGATTTACTCGTCACTCCCCTCCTAGTTCTAATCCCAGATCTCCACTAGAGATCATATCCCTAAGCTCTGATACCAACTGTGACGCCCCCAAAATAGGTCCACACAACCCATTTCGAGTCGCCAAATATATGGTACAGAAACCAAATACAAACTTCATTAATACAACTGTCGTGCAAAATACGACAACACATGTGTGCTGTGAGTTTTAATACAAATATTGTCTTGTAGACAATATCCAAACTCAAATAAAGTCCTCATTATAATTATGGCAAAACTAAGGATTTAGTCATTATAGTTGGTATGTTTTACTTATTTCACAACTGAACTTTTAATTTTTTGAATTACCTCATTAAACTAATTAAAATTTTACAATTGGAACAGTTTGTTAACTCAAGCTCACTCCGTTTAAATTGAATGTGAGTTTTTTCCTACGTGGCTTTTTAACATAAAAGGAAAATGACTCATCTTTGAACCAGGGAGTTGTAGACTAAGTATTACCTTAAAAAATCAATTTTCACAGAAGAACCAAACATCAAACAAAGAATCATATCTTCACATCTCCATCAAACTTCACATAAGTAATCCACTAAGATCTCACATCTTCATTGAATATACATTACCAAATTAACCCAAAATTGTAGACAATGACAGCTCTAATAAATCACCCAAAAACATTTATCTGCAACAAAATGGAAACCATGCAACTCAACTTCAATAGTCAAGAGAGAGTTGAGAATTTGCTCCAGATCTCTCTATCTCTGGCTGCTGAAGCTACGTCCTTTGTGCCTGCTTTTTCGGAGATTTTCTTGACTTCTTTAATCATGATGCTTAAAGCGTAATGCAAGCGGGGAGTGGGAGTGAGATGCCAGAGGGAATGGCGGATGGTGTGTGGCTATGGCAACTTTGAGGCAATGTGGATGGGATGGAGAGAAAAGAGGGAGAGGAAGAGGGTGTAGAGGAGAAAAATAGGCGAAGATTTGATTTGGTCTTTGAAATACTATACATGTCAGGTTTTAGGACTAAAATGCATAACTGACCCTAATTTCCCCTTGTTGATTTTGGACGAATTGATCTCCAAGTTGGGTGTGTTCAACTACAACCCTTATTTGCAAAAACCCAAATGCGTGAGTTTATAATGACCCAAGAGAAGCTGAGTTGTTTTGTCTGGTTCAAAGCTGTCATTTTTCCTTTTCTGTTAAAAAGTCACGTAGGAAAAAACTCACGTTCAATTTAACAGAAGTGAGCTTGAGTTAACAGATTGACCCAATTGTAAAATTTTAATTAGTTTAATAGGGTAATTCAAAAAAATTAAAAGTTCAGTTGTGAAATAAGTAAAACTTGCCAACTATAGTGGCTAAATCCTTAGTTTTGCCTTACAATTATTGATACACTATTTTAGAAAATAGTGAGGACTACTATAATAACCGTCTTGAAACATCACTCCACACCCCGACTAGTCCTAGCTATATTCTCGCCTCCTAAGAAGAACAATGGAACCAAAAGGAAAAGGGTGAGCTCAACTAGCCCAGTAAAGAATATTATGACTAAGATAATATAGAAAAAATTATCCATAGTCCTCAACAGGAAAAAATCTGATAGAATACAATAGACAACAAGTTTTAGAATACAACTGCAACGGAAACAATAATCCATTAGAAGAGTCAAGTAGAGCATGATATCTACTATCTTCTATGATTTAAAAGTACATCATCAATATTTTATCCCTGTAACATCATTTAATAAATATTTCAAATCAACGAATTATTCATGCACTATGGGCCAAGGATATTCGTTAGTATCGTCAGTAGTCATGATTATGCCAAACACATGTCCATCTATGCACTACGGGCTAAAGAGGAATTTCACCACAAACCTTATCAGTAACATTAAAGGTTATGATTATACCAATACAAAATACCTGGTCATAATCATACCAATCAACAGTCCATCTTTGCACTACGGACAAAAGATGACTTCCAGTATAAGCATGAGGATGATAACAATGATATAAAGATTCAATCAAGTGAGATAAAGAATAAATGTGACACCCCCAAAATAGGTATACATCACCCATCTTGAGTTTCCAAATACATGGTACAAAATACAAATAAAAACTTAATTATACAACTGTTGTGTAAAATACGACAAAACATATGTTGTGAGTTTTAATACAAATATTGTCATCTAGACAATATCCACACTCAATGGAGTCCTCATTACATTTATTGTCACACTATTTAACAGAATATTGAGGAGTACTAATGCTATCATCTGGACTGTCACTCTGTTCCCTGACTAGTCCCAGCTATATTCTCATTTACTAAAGAGAACAATGAAAGCAAAAGGGTGAGCTCAACTAGCCTAGTAAGAAATATTATGACTAAGATAATGCAGAATAAATTATCGTTAGCCTACAACAGTGTTAAACTGATACAATATAACAAACATCAAATTTAACTACAGCGGAACAAGCAATCCATTAGAAGAGTTAAGTAGAGAATAAAATCTACTATCTTCTATGATTTATAAGGTTTTTCATCACTTTTATCGCTGAGACTCATCTTAATAAATAATCCACATCATCGGATCACCCTTGCACTACGGCCAATGATATTCTTTAGTATCACGACCACAAATTATCCATGCACTACGGGCCAAGAATATTCGTGTATTCATTAATGGTCATGATCATGCCAACAACTGTCCATCAATGCACTACGGGCCAATGAGGACTTTTACCACATCATTTGTAACATTATAGTCATGATTATACCGAATGATCCCTGGTCATAATCATACCAAGTCCATCTATGCACTACAGGCCACAGATGACTTTCAACAGAATATAAACATGAGGATGATGACAATGATATAGAATTCAATAAAACAAGTTCAAGAATAAATTTTAAAGATTTATAATCTAATTTATCCAAATCAATAATGTCCAAATTGTCAACATGATACTTCTTTGTAGAGTAAAATTCAAGAATGCTCAGAAGAATATTTCCATGAAAAGATACTGGATGAAGCGCAAATATCAAGGATATTCCACTAATTTCATAGAGTATAGAAGCCAAAACTTTAACCAACTGAGTATAATAGAATATATGAAATTGCAAATGGATTTTTGCCCACCATGCGGTAATCCATGGAGACAGATCATTTCCATAATTCAATAAGGAATGAATACGAAGGATCATTCACCATGCATGTGATAATCCACATAGATAGGTTATTCCAACAGAATAATAAAGAATGGAACCAGGTCAAGCGTAATCCGCACAGATAGGATATTCCAACAGAATAATAAAGAATGGAATAACAAAAGAATTCACCATGCATGCGATAGACCGCACAGATAGGTTATTCCAACAAAATAATAAATAATAGAACTAGGTCATGCTTAATATCGCAGATGCATACGATATTCCAAATGTAATAATAAAGAATGGAATAATGTAAGACTTCACGAGGCATGCGATAGAATCGCATGCATAAAAGTTATTCTAATGTAATAATAAATAATGGAACTGTGTCATGCGTAATACGCACATACGTGATATTCCAATGTAATAATAAAGAATGGAATAATGAAGAATTTCACCATGTATGCGCGGTATCAGACAAACAAAGTTATTCAATATAATAATAAAGAATGGAATAAATGAAGAATTTCACCATGTATGCGGTATCTTGACAGACAAAGTTATTCCAACATAATAATAAGGAATGTAATAAAAATAGCTCTCTTCATGAATACGAAAGAAATAATACCCCTTACCTTAGAAAGAAACTGGATACTGGAGTAGTCAGGTAGCAGACTTCTCTTCTTCTTTCTCTCTATAACTTCTCTCTATAATAATTGCTCTATAGCTTGAGTGAATTGGTGAAGAATAATAAAAAAATGAGCTTCTATTTATAGGAAAAATATAGTTTCAATAATTGCACGTTTTGGGGCTCAGAATATTACAATATAATACCTTCCTCTTTTCTTTTATTTTTAATTTAGTCCTGCAAGTATTATCAAACTTGCACCACCTCCCCTAATAGTAAATCATGTGAATCAATAGTTCTAGACATGTGAAAATATGAATTACAGTATAGTACCTCCATCTATTCCTCTATTTTAAACTTAGTCATGTAAGTATTATCAATCTTGCACCAACTCCCCTAATAGTAACAAGAATGTGAATCAATAGTACACACATGTGAACAAATAGTTATAATCATGTGAATTAATAGCAATTAATTGCTCATTTATCTAATTAATTACCTGACTGGTCAGTATAACTTCCAGACATCAATTAATACCGAAATAAATGCCGATTTCCACTAACACTAATAATTCCAACACAATGGAACTATCAATTTCATCTTTAATCAATACAAACTTATTCATCATTAATATTATAACACAATATTTAACAACCAGGTCGTTCCTAGGAAAGAGGGGGCTTCCCGATAAGGATTTCTCCTTATTGGCGCGCAATTAGTGACCAAACCTCTCTTTGACAGAACTTCTAGACATTGTAAATATTGCAATTTAATAATATGAATAACTTTGTCGTCTTAATTGTTGATTTAATAACATAAAATGCAGATGATATTGTGACAATAATTGAATCAATAATATGAGAGATATGATGCAGCAATTATTGTAGCAATAATTGAATAACTTCTCATGTAAGCATCAATAACCAATACCGTGTGCTACTATGCAACCACGCCAGACATCGCATTTTTTACTACTCGGGTAGTTCAACAGCTTTAATGGTAAAACTTTCGTCGTTATTTTTATAAAAGATAATTATGTCGTTTTCTAACTACGAATAATACTTTCGTTAGGGGTCCACTAATGATTGTGTCATCGCATTTAATATTCCTTGTTAAAACGAATATTCCCCACCAATCGAATATTATATAACCACTTGCTTACTTTGCAAAATTTGTAAATATTACCCACAACTATAACATTATATCAAATCCACACACTAATATTTAAAAATATATTTCGAGAAAATATTCTTTATTCATAAAAGTTGGGGTCTTACAACCTCCCCTTCTTATAAAATTTCGTCCTCAAAATTAGGGTACATACCTGGTATATCGAAGAGGTGAGGATATCTTGACTTCATCTTAGATTCTAACTCCCAGGTCATTTCCTCCACATCGTGGTTTCTTCACAAAACTTTGACTTGAGGTATAACCTTGGAGCGTAGAATATGATCCTTCTTATCCAAGATTTTAACAGGAACCTCTTCATACGTTAAATCTTTCGCTATTTCGTCCGGTTCTAACTCAATAATGTGGTTCGGGTCTTTCACATATTTACGTAACATAGATATGTGAAAAATATTATGAATACGAGACATACTTGGCGGTAAAGCAAGTCTATAGGCCACAGTTCCTACTCGTTCGAGGATTAAAAATGGGCCAATGAATCGAGGATTGAGCTTTTCTCTCTTTCTAAATCTCGTAACTCCTTTCCATGGAGCAACACGTAATAACACATGATCTTATGCATACAAAATGAAGGGCTGATCCCTTTGATATCTGCTATGGTCCATCCAATAGCTGATTTGAACTCTCTAAGCACTCGTAGCAATTTTTCTTCCTGAAAAAATGTTAGTGCAGAAGAAATAATCACAGGTAGCTTTGAATCTTTACTTAAACATGCGTACTTGAGATGTTCTGGAAGTGGTTTTAATTCAAGCTCTGGAGGTGACTCAAGAGATGGCTTTAATTTTACTGATGATTCTCCCACTTTTGTCAATGGCTCAACAGGTGTCCTGAATTTTTTGAATTATGGAGTAGTGTCCAGATATTGCACAAGTTCCTCGAATTCCTCATCCTCTAAATCTAAATTTTTAGCAATTACCTTCTTCCACGGTTCATAATTCACCAAATTTTGCACCTCATCATCTAAGACCCGATCCACCAAATCAACCCAGAAACATTCTTCGTCATCTGTTGGGAACTTCATTGCCTTGAAGACATTAAAGATAACCTCCTGATCATGTACACGCATCATGAGTTCCCCTTCCTGCACATCTATCAAAGTCCTGCTTGTAGCTAAGAATGGTCTCCCCAGTATGATTGGTATGATTTTGTCTTCCTCGTAATCTAAAATGATGAAGTCAGCCGGAAAGATAAATTTGTCTACCTTCACCAAGACATCTTCAACAATTCCCCGTGGATATGTGATGGATCCGCTACCTAGTCAAGAAGAAATGTTTGTTTACCTGGAGGTAAAGCAATCCCAATTGGTTGAATACTGACAAGGGCATCAAATTTATACTTTCCCCGAGATCACATAAACATTTACTGAAGCTCACCTTCCCGATTGTGCACGAAATTGTGAAGCTGCCCAGATCCTTCAACTTCGGAGGTAATTTCTGCTGAAGCACTGCACTGCATTCCTCTGTCAAGGCTACCGTCTCAAACTCGTCTAATCTCCTCTTCCTTGACAATATACCCTTTATGAACTTTGCATAGCTTGGCATTTATTCCAATGCCTCGGCGAAAGGTATGTTGATTTGCAGCTTTTTAAATACATCCAGAAACTTGTTGAATTGCTTATCTTCCCTCTGTTTATTTAATCTCTGCGGATACAGAACCTGAGGGTGAACTGGTAGTACTGCACTCTTAAGCTTCTCCTCTGAACTTGCTTTATCTTTCTCTTCATGCCGAACCTCAGAATTTTCTAAATTTTCTTTCTTATCACCAATCGCTTCATTTTCCATGCTCATGCGCACGGATTCTTTAATCTAATTAATCAAGCGGTAGCCTGATCGTCAAGATGTCCGCAATATTTTCCTGCACCTCAATGTGATCACTTGGCACTGTTCCTTCCCGTCTCTTCGGGGATTTGTCTCTGTATAACTTGGCAATGAACCTTGGGGCATGTTGTTAAGCATGCTCGCCATTTGCCCCATCTGAGTCTCCAAATTCTTAATAGCCACTACTTGGCTTTTGATCATAACTTCCGTGTTTACCATGTACTTCAACATCATCTCCTCTACTTATGATTTCTTCTCTTGTTGAGGAGCAGCTGGAGTGTGATGTTGTTGTTGTTGAGAAAATCCCGGCAGAAACGGTGGTTTTGGTGTAAAATGTGGCTAAGATGGCTGTGATTGAAATTGTTGATTCGGCTGAAACTGATTTTGCTGATTCCCTTGGTTATTAGACCAACTGAAGTTTGGATGATTGCAGTTGTTGGGGTTGTATGTGTTTTAAAATTGTCCTTGGTCTTTCCTATAATTTCCCACATACTGTACCGACTCCGAGCTGATAGCGCACTGATCTGTCGAGTGTGACCCCGCACAAATCTCACAAACGAAGGCAACTGTTTTTGTCTTGCTTTCTGCCAATGTATCTATTTTCTTCGCCATCACTGTCATCTGTGCCGACAACTGAGTAATAGCATCTACCTCCAACACACCTGCAACCTTGGGCTGTGGCATCCGAGATGTAGGATTCTGAAAATTATTTGCAGCCATAGTCTCGATAAGTGTATAGACCTCGTCATAGCTCTTTGCCCATAATGCCCCTCCTGCGGCTGCGTCTATAATTGGCCTCGACTGCCATCCCAATCCATTGTAAAATGTGTTGATCACCATCCAATCTGGCATACCGTGATGTGGGCACTTCCTCAGCATCTCTTTATATCTCTCCCATGCTTCGTATAAGGATTCGCCCTATTGTTGCTCAAACTGAGAGATAGTTGTCCTCATCTTCGCCGTCTTAGCCATTGGGAAAAATTTGGCTAAGAACTTTTATACTAAGTCCTCCCATGTAGTAATTGATCCAGCAGGCAAAGAATGTAACCAACTCCTTGCTTTATCCCTCAAAGAGAATGGGAATAACCTCAGTCTAATAGCATCCTCCGTCACTCCGTTGTATATGAATGTATCGCAAATCTCAATGAAACTCAACAGGTGTTCATTCGGATCATCCGTAGCAGCACCCCCAAACTGTACCGAATTCTGTACCATCTGAATAGTGCCTGGTTTAATCTCGAAAGTATTGGCTGCTATCGCTGGTCTGACTATGCTAGACTGAAGTCCATTAATATTCGAAATGGAGTAGTCTCTTAGAGCCCAGTGCTCTTCTCTTTGCTCAATTCTCTGTTCTTCTGCCATACTAGATGTAGTACTCTCTAACTGAGCTTGCAAATTTCTTCATACATTTGCTTTCCAACCTCTTCCGTTAATGTTATCCTGCGTTGGTGTTAATTCTGAGTTGGATGATCGCGTGTGCATAAAAATCTACAAGTACCTGAAACCAAAACAAAAACAAAAATAGAAATGAGATAAGATTAGATTTGTCTAAGCCATACAATATAGCTTGAAATTGATGATAACTATTTAAATTTAAACGCCATTCCCCGGCAACGGCGCCAAAAACTTGTTGCCTCTTTTTTAGTTCTAACAAAAGAGCTCTAACTCATGCAAGCATACATGTGTCAACAAGTAATACAGAGTAAGTAAAGTATCGATCCCACAGAGAAAGTTGTTTAATTTAAATCACTATGCATCAACTAAATCACTATTTTTATATGCTTAAACTAAATATTATAATTGTGAATTACTCTAAGTGCAAATAATAACTAAAACAAGAATAATAATGGAATAAATCAAGTCTGGAAATAATGGGATCCTAACTTTATTTAATACTTCATCTAATTACCACCATCATGTAAGAAAGTTAACATATCACAGGAAAGTAGCCAAGAGCACTAATATAGACATAGCCATTTTTCAATGTACTATGACCTACTTACATAGCATCCACATGCGATAGACACCATGTAATCATCAATATAACCAAAATCACTATATGTCTATGTGAAATTGCAACCATATTGAATTTAAGCGCAAGCCCTTATTTTAACTCATATGGTGAAACAAAGATATGTCTATCCGGTTCACTTAAATACACAACCCATGCAAAAAACATTTCATATATACGTACGCTATCATGATTACAATCCATACTCGCATGTTCATTTTCAATTCCATACAAGCACTTAAAATGAATGGTGATCAAGCATTCATGCATGTAAAACAACCATGATAGAAATTCCTTATGATATGTAAAACAGTCCAGCTATCAAGCATGCAATTAAACTACATATTAAAATCCGTTAGAATCCCATAATGGAGTTTAGTTCATGACTAAACCAAAAGCCATTATGGGATCAAAGCTAATCATAGACAATAAGCAAACAATTGGAAAAGAAAGGATTTGCTGAATACAATCCACTAATAACGTTCAATTCCACATTAAAATTCAGCAACAAAATAGTAGTCTTCCACAATGATTGAAAATCCAACGACGAAATAAAAAATATGAAGGTTAGGCGTCGTCCTACGTTGGAAAATCTCCCAAAGTGTAAACCCTAGTTCCCAATATGAAAATACGTCAAAAATACTGAATGATACATCTGACACCAGTCAGAATCGTTTTTAATTAATTACAACCCTTAAAATAAAAATTAAAATAAACAGCTCAGCAGCATCAGTCATCACGCACGGCCGTGCACCCCTCCTTTGTAATCCTCGCGCGGGCGCGCGTCTTCAAAATCTGGTCCATCCGGGTGTTCACGTAGGCACGCGTCCTCAAGCCTCAGATAGCCGCTGGCTTCGCGATCTGATTACGGTTTTGCTTCGATTCTAGTTCTGCAGATTGCCATCGCTCTCGATTTGCTCTGTTGCTCATTCCTTTCATGCTTGGTTTCCTTGCTTCACTAGATCCTCACGCCATGCACCCATTAGCCTTATGCCATCTAATACCACCATATTAGGCCATTTCCTGCACTTCTATACCAAAAGAGTTCTCAGTACATGCAATGCGAAATAACATGAAATGCAACTAAAAATACACTAAAATGTACTTGAGATGGGCATAGTTCGCGTGAATTGATATCCAATAAGTAGGTATAAAATCCACTTATCAGGGGTTACCCCCTATTTATAGTGTAACGGAGGGAGAAAAAACAAGGCACTCTGCCTAACATTTCTTTTTTTTTTCTCCAGGCATAACTTGCCTAACTTCTCATTTTCTTCTTCTGCCAAACCTTTCATTTCCTTGGGGCCACACTTTGAAACAAAGCTTTGCAGGCAATTCTCACATTTTACAATTGTTGGGGCCCACACTATTTGAAACCAAAAGCTTTGCAGGAGAACATTTCAACTTTAGAAAATAATGTGCAGAATTCAAAACGTGCACGGAATAAAAATAAGAACCTTCACTCCACTTTTATTCACATGCTAAAAATTATATATTATTATAATAATATTACCATTTAAATTATAAAAAAAATTATAATATTATAATAATATATTTGAATGAATATTTTATCGGAGAAAATAATTGTCAAACTTTCATATTTATGCTAAATTCCTTCATTTATATCAAAAATGAACCAATATCCACCACATAATAATTATTCATAAATAATATTATAAGCTCATAATATTAACAACTAGATCATTCGCAGGAAAGAGGGGACTTTCTGATAATGATTTATCCTTATTGACGCGCATTTATATAACGTAACCCCTTTTCTCGTCAGAATTTTTTAAACATTGCCAATAATGCTAACAAATACTATGAATAATTATGTCGTGTCAATTATTGATTTAATAATATAAAATATTATGCAGATGATACTGTGACAATAATTGAATCAATAATATGAGATATTGTGCAACAATTATATTGTGGCAATTATTGAATGAAACTGAGTGACTTTTTACGTAAGAATCAATAATCAGAAATCTTGTGTAATACTGCAGTAGCTATCTTTGTGCAACCGCAAGGACGTATTACGATACTTTTATCATCGGTATTGCCGTTATTTTTTATAAAAGGTTATTTCATCACTTTTTATATCCAAGAGTTATTAGTTATATGGTTACCAATGATGATTATACCAATCATACGAATATTTTCCGACAAAAAGAATATTCCCCGACCAAACGAATATTTTATAACAACTTGTTTACTTTGCAAAATTTGCACATTTCATAACTAAAGCATTATATCAAATCAACACCTTATTATTCAAAATAATAATTAGAGAAATTAAATCTTTATTCATAAAAAGTTGGGGTCTTACAATTCTAAATTCTTTTCAAGTTCATAAAAAATTATTCTAAATAATTTTCTTGTTATATTTTCTTCTCTCAGTTATAGTTTACACTAGTTTTATTTATACACAACAAATACAGAGTAAAATCTGGGTCTGTCTTATCTTAATAGACTAATTCGCAGTAACCCTGTGTAGGAAAAATAAGGGGTGAATATAGTCTTAAGGAAAGAATGGTCAACACAATATGTTGACATTTGTCATTCTACAACATCAACTCCTGTTCGTCCGAATTAATGCTCCTAATTACCTATTACACAAATGCTTATCTAACCTAACATATGAGACTACTGTAAATAACCTAAATTCATGCCTCGGAGATGTTAAATTTTTAGTACTGGCGGTGGCGATGGTCGCGTTTTCGTTCTCATTGCCTCCTCCCCTTAATGATATCCTATACTTTCTCTCACTTCCTCAAACACAAAAAGTCCATCCATTTCACCAATCAATGAAAGCCCATTTTTCATGGCTCAAACTGTTACTCAAACCGTTACTCTCTCAGAAAACCTCGACGACGACGACCATCTTTGTTCGGTAAACCCCTAATTTCTGCCGAGAACTATGAAAAACAAACAAAATTCTTCTTTGGGTAGTCCAATTCCAAATGGGTGCTGAGTGGAGAGTCGAGAATTGAGAGAGCGTGGGCTCATTGGAAGAAATTGGGCGAACCCAAGTTGATAGTGGCTCCAATGGTGGACAATTCAGAGCTTCCTTTTCGATTGCTATGTCGCAAGATACGGTCAAGTCGCTTATATACCCTATGCTTCACTCGCGTATTTTTACTAAGAATGAAAAGTATCGCTCTCTAGAATTTGCCACTTGCAAGGTATGATAATATCATTGACTCAATTATAATTAGTGGTTATTTGGTGTTATGCTCTGTCTTTATAAACTTGAACATTTGTGTCTGCCAGCATAGATTGCCTCATTTATACAGCTGAATTGATTTGCCATATTGATAGATAATAATTCATTTGTTGTTCAATTTTGCTATTTTAGCTTACTATTAGTATTGATCTGAAGTTTATTTTTAAAAAACTTGGTGAATTATTGTGACGCCCCCAAAATAGGTATACATCACCAATCTTGAGTCGCCAGATATATGGTACAGAACACAAATACAAACTAAATATACAACAAGAGCTGTAAAATACGACAAAACATATGCTGTGAGTTTTAATACAAATATTGTCATCTAGACAATATCCATACTCAAAATAAGTCCTCAATACATTTATTAACATACTATTTCATAGAATAGTGAGGACTACTAATGCTATCCTCTGGACCATCACTCTGTTCCCCAACTAGTCCCTGCTACGTTCTCATTTCCTGAAGAGAACAGTGAAAGAACGGGTGAGCTCAACTAGCCCAGTAAGAAATATTATGACTAAGATAATGCAGGATAAATTATCATTAGCCTTCAACAATGTTAAACTGATAAAATACAATAGACAACAAGTTTAACTGCAGCGAAATAAGTAATCCATTAAAAGAGTCAAGTAGAGAAGAGAATCTACTATCTTTTATGATTTAAAAAGTTTTTCATCACTTTTATCGCTGAGACTCAGCTTAATAAATAATCCACATCATCCCTGCACTATGGCCAAGGATATTCATTAGTATCACGACCACAAATTATCTATGCAGTACGGGCCAAGGATATTTGTGTATTCATCAATGGTCATGATCATGCCAACAACTGTCCATCAATGCATTACGGGCCAATGAGGACTTTTACCACATCATTTGTAACATTACGGTCATGATTATAGCGAATGATCCCTGGTCATAATCATACCAAGTCCATCTATGCACTACAGGCCACAGATGGCTTTCAATAAAATATAAACATGAGGATGATGACAATGATATAAGAATTCAATAAAACAAGTTCAAGAATTAATTTATCCAGGAACTAATAACGTCCAAATTGTCAACATGATACTTCTTTGTAGAGTAAAATTCAAGAATACTCAGAAGAATATTTCCATGAAAAGATACTGGATGAAGCGCAAATATCAAGGATATTCCACCAATTTCATGGAGTATAGAAGTCAAAACTTTAACCAACTGAGTATAAGTTCTCTTCATGAATAAGAACGAAATAATACCCCTTACGAGTACAACAAATAATATCCATTACCTTAGAAAGAAGCTGGATACTGGAGTAGTGAAGTAGCAGAATACTTTTCTTCTTTCTCTCTATAGTTTCTCTCTCAAGAGTTTCAGTGAATTCGTAAGAAATAATGAAGGAATGAGCTTTTATTTATAAAAGAATGGACTAAATAGTAACTAATTCATGAACAGTCCAGATTGATTTACTTTTAAACGGACGGTCCATATTAAAACTTAAAGCAACGGTCCATACTGATTCACTATTAAAACTTTAAACCACCAATCCATATTGATTTACTATTAAAACTTTAAACTAGTGATCCATATTGATTTACTATTAAAACTTTAAACCAGCGATCCATATTGATTTATTATTATAAATTCAACCAACGGTCTGAAAAATTAGCACATCTCCTCATGGAATAATATTGTACCCAAAAATAATTTGGATCGAAAAGAAATATATTGTTCGGGTGAATAGTAACTCGTGAATAGTAACTCATGAATAGTAACTCATAAATAGTAACTCGTGAATAGTGACTCATGAATAGTAACTCATGAATAGTATCTCATAAATAGTAACTCGTGAATAGTACTCCGACACAAAAAGTGTCCCGAATACCCGATTGAACAATATAACCTCCAGACATCAATTATCATCGGAATAGATGTCAATTTCTAGTAACACAAATAATCCCAACACAATGAAACTATCAAATTCATCTTTAATCAACACGAACTTATTCATCATTAATATTATAACTCACAATATTTAACAACCAGGTTGTTCCTAGGAAAGAGGGGCTTTCAATAAGGATTTCTCATCATTGGCGCAATTAATTAGGTGACCAAACCTCTCCTTGTGTAACTTCTAGACATTGTAAATATTGTAATTTAATAATATAAATAACTTTGTCGTCTCAATTATTGATTTAATATTATAACATATAATGCAGATGATACTGTGACAATAATTGAATCAGTAATATGAGAGAGATATAATGCAAAGAATAATTGAGTATAACTGCGAGTGACTTCTCACGTAAGCATCAATAATCAATATCGTGTGCTACTATGCAACCACGCCAGACATCGTACTTTTACTACCGGTAGTTCAACAGCTTTAATTCGGTAAAACTTCCGCCGTTATTTTCATAAAAATATTTTTGTCGTTTTCTCAATCCGACAATAATGAATTACACGTGTGGGGTCCACCAATGATCTTGCTTAGTTGTACTAATATTCCCTCGCTAAAAGCGAATATTCCCTTTAACCAATCGAATATTATATAACAACTTGCATACTTTGCAAAATTTATAAATATTACCCACAATTATAACATTATCTCAAATCCACACCATAATATTAAAAAAAATATTTTGAGAAAATTAAATCTTTTTTCATAACATCTGGGGTCTCACAATCTCCCCTCCTTATGAAATTTCGCCCTTGAAATTTACGTACGTACCTAGTTTGCCGAACAGATGAGGACACTTCATCAGATTCTAACTCTTGAGGTATAACCTTTAAGCGTAGAATATTTTCCAGGATTTTAACAGGTACATCTTCATACGTTAAATTATCCGCAATCTCGTCCGGTTCTAAATCAATAATGTGGTTCGGGTCGTCCACATATTTACGTAACATCGATACATGACAAACATTATGAACACGCAACATATTTGGCGGTAAAACGAGTCTATAAACCATAGTTCCTACTCGATCGAGGATTTTAAATGGGCCAATTAAATTGAGGGTTGATATTTCCTCTCTTCATCGACTCTTGCTTCTAGAATAACGCCCTCTTGAACCTTCTTTTTCGTGTTCATTAGCTCCGGGTCTGTAGCTTGAGCGGCTTTAACTTTATCGACTAAAGTTGGTTCTAATCATATATTCGTTATCATCACGTGGGTTCGTATATTCGCACTCGTAAACGCATATGATCTTCTACTCAACGCGTCAGCTAGCACGTTCGCTTTTCCACGATGGTACAATCGTAATCTTCAACAGCTCGAGCCAACGTCTTTGGCGCATGTTACGTTCGTTTTAGTTGAAGAAATACTTGAGGGTTTTAGAAATGGGTTTTGTACTGGGGTCAATACAAAATTTAATTTCACGCTCTGGGGTAGGCTAAGAAGTCTTCAAGAATACGTCAGGAAATTTATTAACAATAGAAATTTCATTCAAAACTGTGACTCTCATCCATGACTTGGATAGTACGTCACATTAATACCTATCAACTTGCCATCGTCATTCACGACGTCACCTACAGAAAGTTTGGCTTCGGTACATTCCACACAAGGAAGTCAACAACGAAAGGATCGGGGCTCTTTACTTATGGCTTGATATGATAATGATTGACTTTAGTGGTTTGGTTGCTTGAATTCTCATAACAAAGTTGGTTAGGAATATGAAAGCTAACAACCCACTTAAAAGCATGATGAGTAGTTAACCAATCGATTTCTAAAATCACATCAAAGGCAAGTATTTTCAAAGAGATAAGATCGACAGGTAACGTGAAAGTGTCGATTTGAATCAACAAGATTTATAAAAAGTGGAGGTAATGAAGGTTTCTCCTAACGAAGTTTCAACCAATATGTTAAAGTCTAACTTCTCAAGAGTCAAATTTAAATGTTGAACACAACTAGGTGAAATACAAGAGTGGGTAGAACTAGTATCGAATAAGATATAGACTTCGCAAGAGTTTATAATTAACTTACCCGTAATAACTTCGTTCGGGTTTCTCGATAAATGCTCTCACTTAAACTACCAATTTTGACTTGTCTGGGACATCCCAGTTGGACTTAACTTTGCTGTAGAGTACATTCCACCCTTAATTGCTTCGTCACATTCCTGATCCATGATTCGAATCATTATTCTTTGATCCATATCGAATTGGGGTTGACCGCTCTGCACAGGGTAATTTCGAATTCGATGTTGGATTCTCCCAATTGCTGTCCAAAAAGCGAAATCCATTTCATCTATTTTGGCCTTGTTAGATTGGACGTCTTTTTCTACAACATCAACACGTCGTGCGACTTTTACCCATGCATCATCTATTTTCATTCGTTCATTTTCTTCTTCTTTCATCAGAACTTTGATCATAGCATTCTCAGATTCCAGCTCTAATATCTTATACTCTGCCAAAGAGTGCTTCTGTTCAAGCATCGCACATCGGATAACACAATTTTGAATTGTTGCATCTCTTTGCTCCACAACCGCTTTCCGTTCTTCAGCCTGCTCTTCTAACTCATGAATACAATTTTGTAATTCTAAATTTTGATCATAAACTTCTTCTAACCAATTCTCCTCAGGTTCCTCTTCTTCCTCTTCTTCCTCACTCTCAACTGCTACTTTTGCAACTAGCTCGGGTGCAACTATTAGTTCTTCATGCACCACGTAGATATCTCTAATTTCTTCTTCGTCTGACATCACATTAACCTGGTTAGTGATTAAAGGTGTCTCAATGGTCTCATTCACTCCATTGTTAACATTTTCAGCTGCCATTTTTCAAACACTGCCACAAAACAAGAGTTAATTAACGTATCACATATTATCCCTATACTCTGACCAACCAATTAAATAACAAATAAACTTAGGTAGGTCATACTAGCAAAGGAATTTCCTGTCTCTCCCCTCCTAGTTCTTATCTCACATTTCAGCCAGGGATCATATCCCTAAGCTTTGATACCAACTGTGACGCCCCCAAAATATGTATACATCACCCATCTTGAGTCGCCAGATACATGGTACAGAATACAAATACAAACTAAATATACAACAAGAGCTGTAAAATACGACAAAACATATGATGTGAGTTTTAATACAAATATTGTCATCTAGACAATATCCACACTCAAAATAAGTCCTCAATACATTTATTAACACACTATTTCATAGAATAATGAGGACTACTAATGTTATCCTCTAGACCATCACTCCGTTCCCCGACTAGTCCCTGTTACGTTCTCATTTCCTGAAGAGAACAGTGAAAGAAAGGGTGAGCTCAACTAGCCCAGTAAGAAATATTATGACTAAGATAATGCAGGATAAATTATCATTAGCCTTCAACAATGTTAAACTGATAAAATACAATAGACAACAAGTTTAACTGCAGCGAAATAAGCAATCCATTAAAAGAGTCAAGTAGAGAATAAAATCTACTATCTTTTATGATTTAAAAGTTTTCATCACTTTTATCGCCGAGACTCAATTTTTAATAAATAATCCACATCATCCCTGCACTACGGCCAATGATATTCATTAGTATCACGACCACAAATTATCCATGCACTACGGGCCAAGGATATTCATATATTCATTAATGGTCATGATCATGCCAACAATCGTCCATCAATGCACTACTACGGGCCAATGAGGACTTTTACCACATCATTTGTAACATTACGGCCATGATTATACCGAATGATCCACGGTCATAATCATACCAAGTCCATCTATACACTATAGGCCATGAGATGACTTTCAATAAAATATAAACATGAGGATGATGACAATGATATAAGAATTCAATAAAACAAGTTCAAGAATTAATTTATCCAGAACTAATAACGTCCAAATTGTCAACATGATACTTCTTTGTAGAGTAAAATTCAAGAATGCTTAGAAGAATATTTCCATGAAAAGATATGGATGAAGCTTTAAATATCAAGGATATTCCACCAATTTCATGGAGTATAGAAGTCAAAACTTTAACCAACTGAGTATAAGAAAGAATATATGAAACTGCAAATGGATTTTCACCCGCCATGTGGTAATCCACGTATACAGATCATTTCCACAATTTAATAAGGAATGAATACAAAGGATCATTCACCATGCATGTGGAAATCTACATAGACAAAGTTATTCCAATGTAATAATAAAGAATGGAATAAATGAAGGATTCACCATGCGTGCGATAGATCGACATGATAGGTTATTCCCAATAGAATAATAAATAATGGAACTAGGTCCAAAGATAAACGCATGCATGAGGATATTCCAATGTAATAATAAATACGGAATAATAAATAATGGAACTAGTCCCACAGAACGCACAAAGCAGGATATTCCGGCTGGGATAATAAATACTGAATAATAAATAACGGAACCCGGGTTAAAGGCAGAAGCGCATGCAGGATGTGATATTTCACATAATAATAAAGAAGCGGAACTAGGTCGTGCAAAATTACAAGACCGACATGATATTCCAATGTAATAATAAAGAATGGAATAATAGAAGAATTTCACCATGTATGATGCGGTGCCAGCATAAACAAAGTTATTCCAACATAATAATGTCTGTAATGGAATAATGAGAAGAATTTCACCATGTATGCGGTAT
Organism: Panax ginseng; assembly: GCA_020205605.1. Taxonomy (NCBI): domain Eukaryota; kingdom Viridiplantae; phylum Streptophyta; class Magnoliopsida; order Apiales; family Araliaceae; genus Panax; species Panax ginseng. The sequence goes on from CM035131.1 coordinate 97,521,638, forward strand.
TTCGCATAAACAGGTTATTCCAACATAATAATACAGAATGGAATAACAGAAGAATTTCACCATGTATGCGGTATTTCTCATAAACAGGTTATTCCAACAGAATAATAAAGAATGGAATAATAGAAGTTCTCTTCATGAATAAGAAAGAAATAATACCCCTTACGAGTACAACAAATAATATCCATTACCTTAGAAAGAAATTTGGATCTTTGAGTCTCAAGTAGCAGAATACTTTTCTTCTTTCTCTCTATAGTTTCTCTCTCAAGAGTTTCAGTGAATTCATAAGAAATAATGAAGGAATGAGCTTCTTATAGAAGAATGGAGTGAATATTAACTAATTCATGAACGGTCCAGATTGATTTACTTTTTAAGCAGACGGTCCATATTAAAACTTAAAGCAATTCATCCATCTTGATTCACTATTAAAACTTTAAACCAAATGATCCATATTGATTACTATTAAAACTTTAAACCAAATGATCCATATTGATTTACTATTATAAATTCAACCAACGGTCTGAAAAATTAACACATCTCCTCATGGAATAATATTGTACCCAAAAATAATTTGGACCGAAAAGAAATATATTGTTCGGGTGAATAGTAACTCGTGAATAGTAACTCATGAATAGTAACTCATAAATAGTAACTCGTGAATAGTAACTCATGAATAGTAACTTATGAATAGTAACTCATGAATAGTAACTCGTGAATAGTAACTCATGAATAGTAACTCGTGAATAGTAACTCGTGAATAGTACTCCGACACAAAAAGTGTCCCGAATACCCGATTGAACAATATAACCTCCAGACATCAATTATCATCGGAATAGATGTCGATTTCTAGTAACACAAATAATCCTAACACAATGAAACTATCAAATTCATCTTTAATCAACACGAACTTATTCATCATTAATATTATAACTCACAATATTTAACAACCAGGTTGTTCCCAGGAAAGAGGGGGCTTTCCAATAAAGATTTCTCCCTATTGATGCGCAATTAGGTGACCAAACCTCTCCTTAACAGAACTTCTAGACATTGTAAATATTGCAATTTAATAATATGAATAACTTTGTCGTCTCAATTATTTATTTAATATTATAACATATAATGCAGATGATACTGTGACAATAATTGAATCAATAATATGAGAGATATGATGTAGCAATAATTGAGTATAACTGAGTGACTTCTCACGTAAGAATCAATAATCAATACTGGTGTAGCTACTATGCAACCACGCCAGACATCTTACTTGTACATTTTTTACTAATAGGGTAGTTCAATAGTTTTATTGGTGAAACTTTTCGCCGTTATTTTCATAAAAATATATTTTGTCGTTTTTCGATCAATCCGATAATAATTCTGCTGGGGTCCACCAATGATTGCGCCATTGTCACTAATATTCCCTACTAAAATGAATATTTCCCACCAATCGAATATTATATAACAACTTGCATACTTTGCAAAATTTATAAATACTACCCACAATTATAACATTATCTCAAATCTACACCATAATATTAAAAAAAATATTTCAAAAAAATTAAATCTTTATTCATAACATCTGGGGTCTCACAATTATTCTCTCGCTCATGAAACTTGGATGGCATAGTACACCATAGCAAGAAATTCCTTTGGGTGATCTCTTAGATTTACAACCCTTTGGTGATCTTGACAATAATTTACAACCTTTTGTTATCTCTTAATTTATTGATTATAATCCCCTAAATCACTACTACAAATCTAAACAGTTTTTAATTACACCAACTGTTTTAATATTATCCTTTGTAATTTAATTATGATATTATCCTTTGTAATTTAATTGTGATATTATCCTTTGTAATTTAATTGTTATCTCTTAATTTATTGATTATAATCCCCTAAATCACTACAACAGATCTAAACAGTTTTTAATTATACCAACTATTTTAATATTATCCTTTGTAATTTAATTATGATATTATCCTTTATAATTTAATTGTGATATTATCCTTTGTAATTTAATTGTTATCTCTTAATTTATTGATTATAATCCCATAAATCACTACTACAAATCTAAACAATTTTTAATTATACCAACTGTTTGAATATTATCCTTTGTAATTTAATTATGATATTATCCTTTGTAATTTAATTGTTATCTCTTAATTTATTGACTATAATCCCCTAAATCAATACTACAAATCTAAACAGTTTTTAATTATATAAACTGTTTTGATATTATCCTTTGTATTTTAATTATCATATTGTCCTTTGTAATTTAATTATTACTCTAAATTTATTGATTATAATCCCCTAAATCACTACTACAAATCTAAACAGTTTTTAATTATACCAACTATTTTGATATTATCCTTTGTAATTTAATTATATCAACTATTTTGATATTATCCTCAAATCACTACTTTATGATATTATGTCTATAAAAGCCAACTCAATACACAACAACTCATGCTACAAACATTCAACTCCTTATTATTTTACCTATTCCAATATTTAGATGACGACTAGGTACGATTTTGTTGATGACATCAGCCCTGTAAAAGAGACGTGGAAGATTAAAGTCAGGATAACAAAGATGATTACATAAACAGCATCGAGATGGTATTGTTGGGTGAATATATATATATATATATATATATATATATATATATATATATATATATATACTAGATTCAAACACATACATACGCAACTCTTATAGGACATTAAAATACAAGCGAGTATCAAAAGGTCTCTTTTTACAAAATTTTAAACATCAGTCAAGGAACAACAAGTCTTTATAATCACCAATTTCATTGTTAGTCAGAACGGTGGTTCTTTCAGAGCTACTCAACATCCATACAAAATTAATTTTCTGTATTCCACCTCACTGCGAGAGTTAGACGAGGCTTCCATTCATACATATGGATTTCAATTCACTCCATACGACCAAATACTATCATCTACGGTTGATGATTCATACTTAGTTGGTATGTTTAACAATAATTAACCCTATAGGTTTTTACATACTGAGATTTTTAATTACCTAAAAAATTTTGTTGCATATAACCAGATGTTATTGGACAACTAACTGCGATAGGGAGTTTAGAAATCAGTTCAAGCAATGGTAAACAGAGCAAGAGAGTTAATATTGAATTAGCTGATAACAGATAAATTTTTATACTGTACGAACACTTCTTTTATTAATAACTATAATCATTTAAATTAATCTCACATTGTATTTTTCTAACAGTCATAATGTATTGTGCTGCACCTTTTGGGATGACTTTGCAAACCAAATTTGTTCCTTTGCTGAAACAGAAAATCAAAAAAAACATTATAATTGTTTTACAGTTTGCAAAAATCAAGTTCTGGAAAGGTACTAATACGTATTCTAATGAAAAATATCTTTCCAAATATATGTTTATTAACTATGCAACATCTGCCATTACCTAGGTACACTAGCTTTGTCCAACTCAATGTTCGGTTCGAGACTTCTTATAAATGCAAATATCTCTGAGGTTGTTACTTTTAAAAATAGGTATATTGTGTTTTTGAACCCCTTATAAAAATATATTACTGCTACAAATTAATTTACTCTTTAACTACCCTCATTGTTGTCTATCAGCATTTGAATTGCCAATTCTGGTAAAACTATAATAACTCATTTATCCAGCCAAAGCGTAATATCTATTACAGATGAATTCCTCCAAATCTGTGATAGGAAAACTCTTGAAGAGATACGAACGAAGAGATAGGAAAACCCCAAGTAATAAAGTATTCAAGCTTTCAATTGAACGAAGATGGCAGCGGATACCCACGAACAACAAACTATAATTCTCTCAATTTATTCTTTTGGTATCTTCTTGCTACCATGTTTCTCTCATATGTCAAATAAGACTCCCTCATAGCCTTATTTATAGTACTCTTCCTAATCCATTCCTATTATGGATTAGAAACAACTTATTCTCCTAATCAAATTAGGGATCACATCTCCTTGTCTTGGTCACCAACCAATCTAACAAGTAAATCCTTTTTTCAACATGGATTCCTTTCATGGAATCTCCAATTCCAATATTGCTTCCAATATTCTAATTTCTAATTGGATTAATATCAAGTAAACCCACTTACTTGCTTACAAAGAAAATCAATTATTTTCTATCTTGGATTGTATCTCATGGGTAAGGACCCACACCCAACAATCTCCCCCTTCGAACCCATGAGAGAAGGGATCACCAATCACAACTCCTTACTTGGAGTTTTGGAATTTTCAACTATCTTCATGTCCGGCTTTGTCTCATCGGCATGGTTCTTCTCAATGGGAGGATCTAACTCAAACTTGACAGATTTTTTATTGCCAAATTCATTCACAACCGCTTTGTACACTGGCTGCGAGCTATCACTTTCCTTCTTCACTTTTGGTACCCATTTAAAGGGAAGAGCTTTTCTCTCATAGTTCTCATGCAAGACTTTCCTCCCATCTAGCACGGCTTTGTACCACATCTTTTTCTGCCTAACTCCCCCATCTTCAACACCTCTCACATGCGCCCGCATCGTATAAAGAGTGTCTACCTTCTTACCTCTAGTCACCACTAGAGACCCTTTGGTGACCTTCCACTGACCTTCACCAAAGTAACTTTTATAACCATTCTCATCAAGCTTACCAACAGAGATCAAATTAAAACGAATATCCAGAACATGTCTGACTTCACTCAGCATCAACCTGCAACCACTGTTAGTTTCCAAACACATATCTCCAATGCCTATAATCTTGGATGCACTTCCGTTTTCCATCCGCACATGGCCAAAATCACCACTACTGTAGGATGTGAAGATTTCACCACGCGAAGTAGCATGGAACAAAGCACCCGAATAAAATCCAATCATTAACATGGCACTTGGGTTTATCATCACAAACAATAGCTATATCAACGTCGGATAGATACACAATCGAATCTTTATCCTCATCTTTTTCCTTAGACTGCTCCTTCTTTAAAAATCTGCACTTTCGTCTTATGTGACCCGACTTCTGACAGTGAAAGCAAATTACTTCTTTTCTATCTCTTGACCTTCCCCTGGATTTGTCATCTTCAGGAGAGTTTCTCCCTTTGTTTTTGCCCCTACTCTGTGGGACAAAAACTTGTGACTCAGCGCTAAACACCATAGTATCTCTTCGCTTCTGTTCCTCATTAAACAAACTATCTTTGACTGTATCCACAGTCAGCGTACCATTGGGAGCGGAATTACTCAATGATATAACCATTGTCTCCTAGCTATCAGGCAAAGAGCTCAACAACAACAAAGCATGCATCTCATCGTCAATAACCATCTTCATCGTACTTAACTGATTTATCAAACTCTAAAAATCACTCAGGTTTTCTGCAACGGAGTGTCCATCCTTGAATTTAGAATTCACAAGCTTCCTAATCAAAAAAGCTTTATGTTACGCCATCTTCCTTTCATACATGGACTCCAATTTCTGCCAGAGAGTATAGCCTTTAGTGTAAGACCCCAACTTTTATGAATAAAGATTAATTTCTCTTGAAATATATTTTTGAATATTATAGTGTGGATATGATATAATGTTATAGTTGTGGGTAATATTTACAAATTTTACAAAGTAAGCAAGTGGTTATATAATATTCGATTGGTCGGGGAATATTCGTTTTAACAGGGAATATAAATGCGACTTGCACAATCATTGGTGAACCCCACAACGGAAGTATTGTCGTAGTTAGAAAATGACATAATTATCTTTTATAAAAATAACAGAGAAAGTTTTACCGTTAAACTGTTGAACTACCCGGTAGTAAAAGTACAGTAATACGCGTGGTTGCATAGTAACACACGATATTGATTATTGATGCTTACATGAGAAGTCACTCAGTTATACTCAATTATTGCTACAAAGTAATTGCTGCATCATATCTCTCATATTATTGATTCAATTATTGTCACAAAGATTATCTCGCATATAATATATTATATTATTAAATCAATAATTGAGACGACAAAGTTATCCATATTATTATTTGCAATATTGATAATGTCTAGAAGTTCTATCAAGGAGAGGTTTGGTCATCTAATTGTGCGTCAATAGGGAGAAATCCTTATCGGAAAGCCCCCCTCTTCACAGGAACGACTGGTTGTTAAATATTGTGAGTTATAATATTAATGATGAATAAGTTCGTGTTGATTAAAGATGAAATTGATAGTTCCATTATGTTGCGATTATTAGTGTTAGTAAAAATCGACATTTATTTCGATAATAATTGATGTCTGAAAGTTATATTGACCAATCGGATAATTAATCGGATAAATGAGAAATTAATTCTTATTAATTCACATGCTTATAACTATTTGTTCACATGTGTGTACTATTGATTCACATTCATGTACTATTAGGGGAGGTGGTGCAAGATTGATAATACTTGCATGACTAAGTTAAAAATGGAGGTATAAATGGAGGTACTATACTGTAATTCGTATTTTCACATGTATAGAATTATTGATTCACATGATTGAACTACGGATTCACATAATGTACTATTAGGGGAGGTAGTGCAAGTTTGATAATACTTGCAGGACTAAATTAAAAATGAAGGAAAAGATAAAGGTATTATACTATAATATTTCGAGCCCCAAAATGTGCAATTATCGAAGCTATATTTTCCTATAAATAGAAGCTCATTCTTCCTTCATTCTCACCAATTCACTAAGTCTCACAAGAGCAATTATAGAGACAGAAGCTATAGAGAGATAGAAGAAGAGCAGTCTGCTACTTCACTACTCCAGTATCCAGTCTTCTTCTGAGGTAAGGGATATTATTTATTTCATATTCTGAAGAGATATTATTTTTCGTATTCGTATGAATATTATTTTCGTTCAATATTCATAAAGAATATTATCTTCGTTCAATATTCGTAGGAATATTATCTTCGTTAAATATTTGTTGGAATATTATTTTCATTCAACAGTTGTAAGGGATGTTATTTTTGTTCAATATTCGCTTAAAATAATATTTTCTTCCATACTCTGTAGTATGTAAGTAATATTATTTCATTTCAGATTTTGAATTCTATACTCATTTTGTTGAAGTTTTGGCTTCTATACTCCATGAAATTAGTAGAATATCCTTGATATTTGCGCTTCATCCAGTATCTTTTCATGGAAATATTATTCTGAGCTTTCTTGATAATTATTGATCTTTTCATAACAGAATACTATTCATGCGTTACTATTTACGGGTTACTATTCACCCAGTTACTATTCACTCAAATATTATTTACTCGGGTGTTCGGGGCACTTTTCATGCCGGGGTATTATTCACGAGTTACTATTCACCTAATTACTATTCACCCGAATATTATTCACTTGGGTATTTGGGGTACTTTTCATATCGGGGTACTATTCCCGAAGTACTATTCATAGGGTACTATTCACGGGGTACTATTTACCCGAAAAATATATTTCTTCTCTGTCCAAATTATTTTTGGTACATGAATATTATTCTTGAATTTTACTCTACAAAGTAGTATCATGTTGACAATTTAGATATTTTTAAACTCTAGATAAATTTAAAGTCTTTAATATTTATCCTTGATTTCGTTTGATTAATGCTTATATCATTGTCATCATCCTCATGCTTATATTGTGATGAAAGTCATCTTTGGCTTACGTGCATAGATGGACTGTTGATTGGTATGATTATGACCAGGGATCATTCGGTATAATTATGACCCGTAATATTACAAATGATGTGGTAAAAGTCCTCATTAGCCCGTAGTACATTGATGGACAGTTGTTGGTATGATTATGACCAGGGATTATTCGGTATAATCATGACCATTGGTGATTACATGAATATCCTTGGCCCGTAATGCAAGGATGAGTCGATGATGTTGTTTATTTATTAAGCTGAGTCTCAGCGATAAATTTGATGAAAAACTTTTTAAATCATAGAAGATAATAGATATCATGCTCTACTTGACTCTTCTAATGGATTGCTTGTTCCGCTGCAGTTGTTGATCTAAAACTTGTTGTCTATTATATTCTATCAGTTGTTATACTGTTGAAGGCTAAGGATAATTTATTCTGCATTATCTTAGTCATAATATTTCTTACTGGGCTAGTTGAGCTCACCCTTTTCTTTCATTGTTATCTTCAGGAAATGAGAATATAGCTGGGACGAGTCGGGAAATCGAGTGATGGTCCAGGATAAGTGACTTTAGTAGTCCTCACTATTCTATGAAATAGTGTGATAATAATTGCAATGAGGACTCCATTGAGTGTGGATATTGTCTAGAAGACAATATTCGTGTTAAAACTCTCAGCTTATGTTTTGTCGTATATTACACGATAGTTGTATTAAAGAAGTTTGTATTTGATTTCTGTACCATGTATTTGGCGACTCAAGATGGATGATGTATACCTGTTTTGGGGGCATCACATTTGGTATCACAGTTTAGGGATATGATCCCTGGCTGAGATGTGAGACAAGAACTAAGAGGGGAGAGACGGGGAATTCCTTCGCTAGTATGACCTACCTACATTTATTTGGTATTTAATTGGTCGGTCAGAGTATAGGGATAATATGTGATATGTCAATTAACCCTTATTTTGTGACAGTGTTTGAAAATGGAATCTGAAAATATTGAGATCAGCAATGAAGCACATGAGACCGTTGAGTCACCAACGATCAATACCCAGGATAATGTGCAACAGAAAAACAATAATCCTTAGGTAAATAACAACACAAATCAGATGATGAACGATGAGATGTTCAGAGGCTTTATGCAATTCATGCAACATCAGGCGAGAGAGACTCCTATTCAAAATGCATGTGGAAACACTGGCAACTCTCGGATGGTCACTGCTAAGCAGTTCAAGGAGCTGGACCGCCGGAGTTTTTGGGAAAGCCAGAACCACTTAAGGCGGAGATGTGGATAAAGCAGATCACCAAGATATTTGATGTCTTGGAATTCTCAGAGGAGCAAAAGGTTCCCTTCGCCACCTTTATGTTGTGTGAAGAGGCAGATTATTGGTGGGAATCTGTAAAGCGTACCCAGCCTGACGCACTCAAGATGTCTTGGGAGAAGTTCCAAGAGTTGTTCAACGACGGGTACTTTCCTGAAAGTATTCGTCACATGAAGGAGGTGGAATTCATCAAGTTGGAGCAAAACAATATGACCGTTTCGCAATACGAGGCTAAATTTGCGGAGTTATCCCGGTTTGCATCCCATTTGGTCGATAATGAAGAGAGAATGACGCGAATGTTTCTAAGAGGTTTGAAACCCAATATACGTCAATACCTCATTTCTCACAAACTTTGTTTATATTCAGATGTTGTGAATAGGGCTCAGTTATTAGAGCGCGATAATGAGTCAGCACAACCAAAAGGCAACGACCAACAACACGATAATAATCGTACCAGTGGCAACGGCCATCGGAACAATGATAACCATCATGGGGGAAATTATCATGCCAAGAATGGTAACCACTTCGGTGGTAATCATGGCCAAGATAATAGAAGTGGAAAATTCAAGAAAAGAAGATTTAACGATGATGGGAAGATGTTGGCAGTAGCACCGACACCAGCAACAAATTCTAGGAGAGGAGAACGATCGCCAGTTAGATGCTACAGATGCGGAGAGGAGGGACACATAAGTCCAAACTGTTCACAGCCTTCTAAGGTATGTTTTAGTTGTGGAAAAGACGGTCACATAGCTCGATTTTGTCCTGTAGCGAAATCAAGTCCAGCTGGGACGGTGGCACCAAAGGCGGATACGGACAAAATAAAGTCGGTGGTTTCAGGAAGAGCATTTTTCGTGACTTCTCAAAAAGCGAGTAACCCGAACAAAGTTAGCACGGGTTAGTTAATTATAAATTCTTTCGAAGTCTATACCTTATTAGATACCGGTTCTACCCATTCTTTTATCTCTTTTACTTATGCTCAATGTTTAAATTTGACCCCAGAGAAATTAGACTTTGACTTATTGGTTAAAACTTCATTAGTAGAAACCTTCGTTACCTCCACTGTTTATAAATCTTGTTGATTCAAATCGAAACTTTCACGTTACCTGTCGATCTTATTTCTTTGAAAATACTTGCCCTTGATGTGATTTTAGGAATCGATTGGTTAACTACTCATCATGCCAAAATTGATTTTTTTCGTAAGGTTGTTAGCTTTCATATTCCTGACCAACCTGTTATGCGAATTCAAGCAACCAAACCATTAAAGTCAATCATTGTTATATTAAGCCATAAGTAAAAAGCCCTAAGCCTTTCGCTGGTGACTTCTTTGTGTGGAATGCAACGAAGCCAGACTTTCTATAGGGGAAGCCGTGAATACCGGTGGCAAATTGATAGGTATCAATGTGACATACTATCCAAGTCTTGGGATGAGAGTCACAGTTTTTTTTTCTATCGTTAATAAATTTCCTGACGTATTCTTGAAGAACTTCCTGGATTACCCCAAAGCGTGAAATCAAATTTTGTATTGACCCCAGTACAAAACCCATTTGTAAAACCCTTAAATATTTCTTCAACCAAAACGAACGTATAATGCGCCAAAGACGTTGGCTCGAGCTGTTGAAGATTACGACCATACCATTCAATATTATCATGGAAAAAATGAGCGCGGTAGCTGATGCATTGAGTAGAAGATCGCATGCGTTTACGATTGTAACATTGTTAACACAAAGACCCATTTCATATGACTTACAAATGATAAAGATAGAGTTAAAGACTCTAAGGACCCACGTGGTGATATCAAATATACGAGTAGAATCGACTTTAATTGATAAAGTTAAAGGCCGCCCAAGCTACAGACCCGGAGTTGATAAATGTGAAGAAGAAGGTTCAAGAGGGCGTTATTCTAGAAGCAAGAGTCGATGAAGAGAGGAAATCTCAATCCTCGATTTAATTGGTTTATTTAAAATCCTCGATCGAGTAGGAACTGTGGCCTATAGACTCGTTTTACCGCCAAGTATGTTGCGTGTTCATAACATTTTTCACGTATCGATGTTACGTAAATATGTGGACGACCCGAACCACATTATTGAATTAGAACCAGACGAGATAGAGGAAGATTTAACGTATGAAGAGTTACTTGTTAAAATCTTGGATAAGAAGGATCATATTCTACTCTCCAAGGTTATAGCTCAAGTCAAAGTTTTGTGGAGAAACAACGATATGGAGGAAATGACTTGGGAGTTATAATCTGAGATGAAGTCAATATATCCTCACCTCTTCGATATACCAGGTACGTACCCTAATTTCGAGGATGAAATTTCATAAGAAGGGGAGGTTGTAAGATCCCAACTTTTATGAATAAAGATTAATTTCTCTCGAAATATATTTTTGAATATTATGGTGTGGATATGATATAATGTTATAGTTGTGGGTAATATTTACAAATTTTGCAAAGTAAGCAAGTGGTTATATAATATTCGATTGGTCTGGGAATATTCGTTTTAATGGGGAATATTCGTGACGACAAAGACAATCATTAGTGGACCCCTACAACCAAGTATTGTCGTAGTTAGAAAACGACAGAATTGTCTTTTATAAAAATAACGGCGAAAGTTTTAACGTTAAACTATTGAACTACCCGGTAGTAAAGGTTATTAATACTGGCGTGGTTGCGCATAGCACACAGTATTGATTATTGATGCTTACGTGAGAAGTCACTCGTTATACTACTCGATTATTACTCTGATAATTTCTTTGATCATATCTCTCATATTATTGATTCAATTATTGTCACAAGATCATCATGCATAATATGTTATATTATTAAATCAATAATTGAGACGACAAAGTTATTCATATTATTATTTGCAATATTGACAATGTCTAGAAGTTCATCGAGGAGAGGTTTGGTCACCTAATTGCGCTTGATAGGAGAAATCCTTATCTGAAAGCCCCTCTTTCATGAGAACGACCTGGTTGTTAAATATTGTGAGTTATAATATTAATGATGAATAAGTTCGTGTTGATTAAAGATGAAATTGATAGTTCCATTGTGTTGGGATTATTAGTGTTAGTGGAAATATATATTTATTTCGATAATAATTGATGTCTGAAAGTTATATTGACCAATCGGGTAATTAATCGGATAAATGAGCAATTAATTGCTATTAATTCACATGTTTATAACTATTTGTTCACATGTGTGTATTATTGATTCACATTCATATACTATTAGGGGAGGTGGTGCAAGATTGATAATACTTGCATGACTAAGTTAAAAATGGAGGTATAGATGGAGGTACTATACTGTAATTTATATTTTCACATGTATAGAACTATTGATTCACATGATTGAACTATTGATTCACATGATGTACTATTAGGGGAGGTAGTGCAAGTTTGATAATACTTGCAAGACTAAATTATAAATGAAGGAAAAGATGAAGGTATTATACTGTAATATTTTGAGCCCCAAAACGTGCAATTATCGAAACTATATTTTCCTATAAATAGAAGTTCATTCTTCCTTCATTCTCACCAATTCACTAAGTCTCACAAGAGCAATTATAGAGAGAGAAGCTATATAGAGAGAAGCTATAGAGAGATAGAAGAAGCGATTGCTGCTACTTCACTACTCCAAAGATATCAATCTACTTACGAGGTAAGGGTATTATTTATTTCATATTCTGAAGAGATATTATTTTTCATATTCGTATGAATATTGTTTTCGTTCAATATTCATAAAAAATATTATCTTCGTTCAATATTCGTAGGAATATTATCTTTGTTAAATATTCGTTGGAATATTATTTTCATTCAACAGTTGTAAGGGATGTTATTTTTGTTTAATATTCACTTGAAATAATATTTTCTTCCATACTCTGTAGTATGTAAGTAATATTATTTCATTTCAGATTTTGAATTCTATACTCATTTTGTTGAAGTTTTGGCTTCTATACTCCATGAAATTAGTAGAATATCCTTGATATTTGCGCTTCATCCAGTATCTTTTCATGGAAATATTATTCTGAGCTTTCTTGATAATTATTGATCTTTTCATGACGGAATACTATTCATGAGTTACTATTTACGAGTTACTATTCACCCGATTACTATTCACTCAAATATTATTTACTCGGGTATTCGGGGCACTTTTCATGCCGGAGTATTATTCACGAGTTACTATTCACCTAATTACTATTCATTAGAATATTATTCACTTTCGGGTATTTGGGGTACTTTTCATGTTCGAAGGTACTATTATTCGTCAAGTACTATTCATATGGTACTATTCATTTTGGGTACTATTTACCCGAAAAATATATTCTTTCTCCTGTCCAAATTATTTTTGGTACATGAATATTATTCTTGAATTTTACTCTACAAAGCAGTATCATGTTGACAATTTAGATATTTTTAAACTCTGGATAAATTTAAAGTCTTTAATATTTATCCTTGATTTCGTTTGATTAATGTTTATATCGTTGTCATCATCCTCATGCTTATATTGTGATGAAAGTCATCTTTGGCTTACGTGCATAGATGGACTGTTAATTGGTATAATTATGACCAGGGATCATTCGGTATAATCATGGCCCATAATGTTACAAATGATGTGGTAAAAGTCCTCATTGGCCCGTAGTGCATTGATGGACAGTTGTTGGTATGATTATGACAAGGGATTATTTGGTATAATCATGACCATTGGTGATTACATGAATATCCTTGGCCCGTAGTGCAAGGATGATTCAATGATGTGGTTTATTTATTAAGCTGAGTCTCAGCGATAAATTTGATGAAAAACTTTTTAAATCATAGAAGATAGTAGATATCATGCTCTACTTGACTCTTATAATGAATTGATTGTTCCGCTGCAGTTGTTAATCTAAAACTTGTTGTCTATTATATTCTATCAATTGTTATACTGTTGAAGGCTAAGAATAATTTATTCTGCATTATCTTAGTTATAATATTTTTTACTGGGCTAGTTGAGCTCACCCTTTTCTTTCATTGTTCTCTTCTGAAAATGCGAATATAGCTGGGATGAGTCGGGGAATGGAGTGATGGTCCAGGATAAGTGGCTTTAGTAGTCCTCACTATTCTATAAAATAGTGTGATAATAATTGTAATGAGTACTCCTGTGATGCCCCCAAAATAGGTTCAATCCATCCAACCTATTCTGAGTCGCCAAATACATGGTATAGAAAACAACTACACTTTATTACTACAATTGTCGTGCAAAATACAACAACACATATGTTGTGAGTTTTGATACAAATATATACCAAATGTGACTCTCATCCCAACCTTGGATAGCACGTCACAATAGCACCTTACATAAAGGTACAGTCAATAATTGTTTTAGAAATTAAAATCTTTGGGAAGTGCTCAAGGAAACCTTCGTACATGGGAGGCCATGCATCTATGTTATGATAGATATCATATGTCCACAGAATTATCCTTGGTTGACCCAATAGACCCCAAAGAAAAATGAGAAGATTACTATCATGTTTTTTCCAATGGTGAGTCTTCTATTGACATATAATTATCTCCATTGTCTCCAATTGAGAATTATATTTCAACCAAACTCTAAGGTTATATAGGTAGTTCTCGTAAATATACTCAGCAAGTGGATGTGCACAACCCTATCTTATGATAACTCGTAGGTCATTAGACATCTTGTATGATAGTGGAAAAACACCCTTCCAACGTTGGGTTCACCTCACCCTATTGGATTCACCAAATATAATTATTAAACGACGTATAAAATACAACACACTTATCTAAAGTTCTCAATAAAATTATTTCCACATTGTTTAGGGAGAACCTCAACAACTATAGACCACCGTTCTATTCCCCTGTTATCCCCGTTCGACCCAGCTACACTCTTATTACCTGAAAGGAATTATGAAGCAAAAGAGTGAGAACAAATAGCCCAATAAAGAATATCATGACTAAAGATAATTAAATTATCAATAGCCTTCGTCAGTAATAAATTAGATATTTAGAACATATGGTAGATGATAAAACTTTTCAACCATAGTTGCAGCGGAATGAGCAATCCATTAGAAGAGTCAAATAGATCATAAAGTTTATTATCTTCTCCATGTTAAAAGTCCACCAACAATGTTTTATTCCTGTAACATCAATCAACAGTTATGACGCCCCCAAATTTGGACCTCCACTAGGTCACTCGAATTCGGTTCATCACGTTCTCATGGTAAAACCATAATAACTAAAATAACGCATACACAATGGAAAATCTACTTTAGAATAATATACAATGATTTATTATAATTATTCCCCAAGTCTCATGAACTACTGATTGCTTAATAGATTACATAATAATATCTAATTAAGACTTATTACATGATCATACTTAAGCTTAAACATAGTCCACAACTAATCCTAACATAACATAATATCTTTAAACATAAAAAGGACAAGCTAGTTGGTAGCCTTGCCCTTGCCCTTGTATGCTCAGAGACACACCTCCCTTCCTTAACATGGCGAAAGGTTTTAAATAAGCAAGGATGAGCACAAATTGCCCAGCAAGTAATATACAACAAGGGTGTAGGATATAATATCATAAGGTTTGAAATATCGAAGGGTTATCTCTAGGATAGTTCAAAGTGTCAGAATAACATCATGAATAAGGGATAAGATAATTCAATATAAATCAACAGATATATATGAATTTAATGGCTAACAATGTATCCAACTGGATAAGCAATTTATACTGAGCAGTCACTAAGGACCATTGAACTTTCACTAGAGTTACCAATATTAAACCGATAACCAAAAATATCAAGTACTATAGATGATCACCTACAATACTTCACGTTATATGCATAACACCACAATAATATTTATTCATGTGTTGGGGTTTCTAACAAACATACACTCCCCTTACCAAAAGGGTTGTCCAACCTCGCTTTTCAAGATTTTCGCACCAATCAATTGGTTTGGACAACTTTTATAAACATGCATACTGATCCAGTCGAAACAAATGGCATCGACTCATTCACAATATTCAAGATCAATGCTAAGTTTAACATGAATAATAACTTTCACAAGGGTTTAAGCATATTAGCTCTTTTGAACGAGAAAGTAATCTAATTTGTATTCAAAGGGATAGCTTACGGTATTTGTTAAATAAAATAATGCATTGATATCGCATAACAATAATAATAGGTTGAATACTTGCAAGCCATAGCTTTTTTACCAAAATATCGCTTAACAATACTCTTTCAAATCCTAACATAATAAAATATGTATATAAGATATTCATTAGTTAAATGTGCTCATGCTTGATATGTAAGTTTAATTGCATACTTAAACATTTAACTTAGTTGTATATTCTTCACATACTCCATTTCATACCTTACGTATTTATAACACCAAATCAGTTTGTAAGTCACCATGAACATCACTTAACATAGTCTTTAATTGTTGTTTTATAGTTTACAAATACTTTTTGGACTTATCACTTGAAAGTCTAATATCACATCATTAAGCATTCCCTCATAATATCTAGCTTGCATATGTACTGGTCATATAATGCATGCTAGAGTAATAATACAAGTATGTAACTTCTACAAATCATATAGCGAATCGATCCTACAGCAGATCAATGCTACCGATTTGTACTAACGAGATCGTGGTAGCGCATGCTCCCGATTCAAACTAGGATCGAAAGCAACCAATTACTTGGCCTAGCCTGCACATCCTTACATACATAACACATATTAACATGTTAAGGGTCCTTTTGCATTCTCCTAGTTCAATATAGGTCCCGTTTCGCATGATATGGTCCTAATTTAGACATCTCGACAAATTAAGGTCATTTAAGGTTATGATATCACAACGTCCAACATGCTTGATTGTTAAACATATAAATTAGCCATATAACTCATATTAAACATGCTTGTGAGTATTCATATCACATATGTGTATTTAACATCGTTTTGTTTGAAAATATGCTTCGTTTATGATTTCCTTGAACTAAGATAACTAAGCATGGTATACATACATTTATGATACATGAGTGCATCTAAAGATATCATCTAACCTGCTCATAATCATCAGGTTCTAACTTTTAAAGTAGTACATCAGCATTCACGTTCAAAGTTCGTATTTTCAATAGTAAAGCTTATTAATAAGCCTAACATGCTCATGCTTCAATATGAAATTCATATTCTTAAGTTAGTATGTCCGACATGCATTTCAAAACCATACTAACATGCTTGCAAGATCAGAATATACATTATTCAAGTTTACCATTTCTAGCTTTTCCAAAACTTGAAGTTTTCTTGAAAACTTAGCTCAACATCATGCTAAAACCACAAAACATCATACATGTTCAAACAGTATCTAATCACATGATAGGATCATTTATAGGCTTAACCTAACTATCATAGCATGCTCAAAACAAATAAGAAACTTCAATTCATTATCTCAGAACTGCACCACGCGCGGCCCTGCGGTATTAGCCTAAAGTAGTGGCGCGTCCGCGCCACTTCGAACAGTTTGAAAAAAAATGGCTCTGCAGAAGCATAGCCTTGACACAAGAGGTGCTACACTTGCAACCAGACCAGCTACCATGTTCCAAAATATGTATATCAACTCAAATAACACAATGGCATGCTATTCTACATCAATTAATAGAGAATTCACAAACTTAAGAATTAAGAACATAGAAATAGAATTTTATACCTCTTGAAGCTTAATGCAATTCTTCAACACAATGATTACACTCCCTCAATTTCTCAGCAGCTCACACTCCCTATTGCACCTCTCAAACAATTCAAGCAACACAAGGGATGAAGAGAAGTGTTTAATTTATAGAAAATCTCTTGACCATGCCAAGACATTATCCAATAACTCAATCCAAGAGATTTTAGGATTGCATGAAGGTTATGGAGGAGTTGGTAATTAGTAGTTGGTTAGCATCATTATTCCCACTCCCCACCCCCACCCCCCACCCCACCCCATAATCATCACTTAGATTGCTAGCTTGAGTTGGGAAGAAGGAAGACATAATAGGCCTTAGCCTTTTTGAAACTCACGTGAATGAATTTTGAGGCAAAAGGGACACTCATTTTGGGACAACATAAATGCTCAACATTCTAGCAACACTTAGACTATACTTATGCGCAACTCTTATTCTTATGTTATATTTTTAACACACATCACAACCATATAGTATAATTAAATGTCACACTTAATAATTAAGGTTTCAGTGTAGTAGATGAAATATGGAAAAGTAATATACATATAATTCATGTACATTTCATCACACTTGTATACTGTAATAGTTCATGGTATATTATCTCCACACATGCCCACATACATATTGCTACATAGATAATGTATTTATAACATATAGTCCCAATATATTTAGTCACAATGCTCATACAATATAGTTTTATAAGGCTTAATATATATATAGCCACATAAATATCACACTGCACCATATAGTATAGTTGTATATGCTCATATGCACATAACTGTTAATATAATATTATTATCTTACTGACTTACTCATTTATGTGAAGTAATTAAATCATGCACCTCCTTAATTAATTATCACCAATATCGAATAAATCATTGGTCAACATATTTGTGGATTTCCATAACCATTACTTATCTATATAATAATCACCTATTATTAATTAATTACCAAGAAATCAATATTCCATCATAACCATTATCAATTAAATAATATGACAATTAATAATCATTAATTAATCCTCATTATCAAATAATTAATATACCACACATCAATTAACAACTAATAGTATACTATAACAACAATTGATAATTAATATTACCTAATTGCTCAATTTATAATCTCATCGCTGATTATCATTACTATTAGTATTTCCCATCACTATGCCACACAAGGCTTTCAACGAGTTTACCACAACTTCACATATTCTCAATTATTCATTTATTTAATATAATTGAGTTATCTCATTTCATAACACGAAAACGTTCATATTCAATTAAATATTTATTTCCATTAATGTATTTATTTAATAATACGTGGAAGTTCTCGGGTATTACATCCTCCCCCCCCCCCTTATAAAAATTTCATCCCGGAATTGCTACAAGGTTACACAAACAGATGGGGATAATCCCTAATCATCCTATCTTCTAACTCCCACGTTGCCTCCTCGACATCGTGGTTACACCAGAGCACTTTTACAGAAGAAATAACTTTATTCCTTAAGGTTTGCTCTTTCCTATCTAGAATTTGGACAGGAATTTCTTCGTACGCTAAGTTTTTCTCCACTTGAATGGGTTCGTAAGAAATCACGTGCTTGTAGTCGGGCTTGTATGGGCACAACACAGATATGTGAAACACATTATGGATGTGCTCCAATTCAGGTGGTAGTACAACTTTGTACGCTACTTCTCCCACTCGCTTTAGTATCTCGAACGGTCCTATGAATCTTGGACTTAGTTTTCCTTTCTTGCCGAAACAGATTTTTCCCTTCCACGGAGATACCTTCAAGAATATAAAACTGCCGACTTCAAAGTCTTGATCTTGCCGATGCAAATTTGCATACTTTTTCTGGAAATCTTGAGCTGCTACATGTCTGGCCCTTATCACTTTCACCACATCCGCAGTTTGTTGTACTAATTCTGGTTCGAGTATTCGTCGTTCTCCGATTTCGTCCCAACATAAAAAGCTCGCACTTCCTTCCGTCAGAAGAGCTTCATACGGTGGCATGCCGATACTCGCATGGTAACTATTATTATACGCAAATTCGACTAAGGGTAGGTGGTCGTCCCAATTTCCCTTGAAGTCCATCACGCAAGTCCTAAGCATGTCCTCTAGCATTTGTATAGTTCGCTCACTTTGTCCATCTGTCTGAGGATGATAAGCAATACTCAATCTTAAATGTGTTCCCATCCTCTCTTGCAAGCTTTTCCAGAATTTTGACGTGAAACACGGGTCTCGGTCAGAAACAATCAACACCGGCACTCTATGTCGTGAAATGATTTCCTTTACGTACAGACTCGCTAATTGATTTAAACTGTAGGGGATCATGATAGGTAGAAAATGTGCAGTCTTCATAAGTCGATCCACGATGACCCAAATGGTATCCAAACCTTTCTGTGTAACTGGAAGTCCTACCACAAAATCCATCGTAATATGCTCCCATTTCCACTCTGGTATTTCCAACGGTTGTAGTAAACCACTCGATCGCTGATGCTCTACTTTTACACGTTGACACGTAAGACATCTACTAACGTACTCCGCAATTTCCCGTTTCAGATTTGGCCATCAAAAATGTTGCTTCAAGTCCCGGTACATCTTCGTGCCTCCCGGATGAATGGAATACGTCGTATTATAAGCCTCGTACAAAATTTCCTCTCTTAACTCGGCCACTTCCGGTACCCACACTCTCCCTTCGAATCTTAAGATACCATTTTTATCTATTCAAAATTTTTCTTCCTCTTTTTCCATGATCCTTCTTTTGATTTTCTCACACTCTCCATCTTTCTCCTGGGCTTCCTTTACTTTATCCAACAATATCGGACAAGCTTCTATTACAAATAACTTTTCTGCAGACCTCTCGGGTCCCCTCACTTTTATTTCTAATTTCTCCATATCTCTTATTAACTCCTCTTGAGTTGTCAGTCGAAACAATTTCTCCCTTCCTTTCTCTCAGAAAGGCGTAAGCAACCACGCGTTTGCCTTCCCCGAGTGATAAAGAATTTCCACGGTACATAATCTTTGATTAATTCTAACCACCTTCTCTGACGCATATTCAACTCCTTCTGTGTGAAGATATATTTCAGACTTTTGTGGTCCGTGTATATCTCACACTTCTCCCCGTACAAATAATGACTCCATATCTTCAACGCAAAAACTACTATCGCTAACTCTAAGTCATGAGTAGGGTATCGTTTTTCGTAATCCTTCAATTGTCGTGATGCATACATAATGACCTTACCATGTTGCATAAGCACACAACCAAGTCCTATATGCGACGCATCACTGTACACCATAAATCCTCTCGTATCATCTGGTAATGATAATACAGGCGCCTCGCTTAATCTCTTCTTTAACTCTTGAAAACTCTCCTCGCATTTGTCGGTCCATACAAATTTCACTGTCTTCCTCGTCAAATTAGTCAACGGGGTTGCTATCTTAGAAAAATCTTGGATAAATCTTTGATAGTACCCTGCTAACCCTAAGAAACTCCTCACCTCCGTCGGTGTCCTAGGTTGTTCCCAATTACTTACTGCTTCGACCTTTTGGGGGTCTACTGAGATTCCATTCTCATCCACCACGTGGCCTAAGAATTGAACCTTATTCATTCAAAACTCGTACTTAGAAAACTTTGCATACATCTTCTCCTTTCGTAGTGCCTCCAAAATAATCTTCAGATGTTCGACGTGTTCTTCCTCCGTCTTCGAGTAAATTAAAATATCGTCGATGAAAACTACTACGAATTTATCCAAATATTGTTTGAAAACTCAATTCATCAAGTCCATGAATGCTACCGGAGCATTAGTTAAACCGAATGACATTACCAAAAACTCGTAATGTCCATAACGGGTTCGAAATGCAGTCTTTGGTATGTCCTCATCCCATATTTTTAGTTGATGATATCCCGTCCATAGGTCGATCTTCGAGAAACATTTCACTCCTTTCAGTTGATCAAATAAGTCGTCAATCCTTGGTAGCGGATATCTTTTCTTGATCGTTACTCTGTTCAATTCGCGATAATCAATACAAAGCCTCAACGCTCCGTCCTTTTTCTTAACGAATAACACTGGTGCTCCCCAAGGCGACACACTCGGTCGAATGTAACCTTTATCCAATAACTCTTGAAGTTGTATCATCAATTCCATCATTTCTACTGGCGCCATCCAACATGGAGCTTTCAAAATCGGTGTCGTTCCCGGTGCTAAGTCTATTACAAATTCGATTTCTCTATCTGGCGAAAGGCCGGACAGATCGTCCGAAAACACATCCTGAAAATCACTTACTACGGGTATGTCTTTAATCTCTACTCCCTTTTTCCGAGTATCCACAACGTAAGCTAAATAACCTACACATCCTTTCTTTAACAATTTCTTGGCTTGCATCATCGTAACACAACACGATTGCTTAAGCGATGAGCTACCATAAAACACTACCTTAGACTTACTCAAAGTCTGAAGGTTCACACATTTGTTCTGACAGTCAATTACTGCTGCATGGTCATATAACCAATCCATTCCCAGTATTACGTCAAATTCTCCTAGTCTAATAGGAATAAAGTCTACGCTCAGTTCATGTTCTCTAATGTTTGCGCGATAATTTCAATAGACGTATTCTACAGGGATTATTTCATTATTCGCAACTTCTATGTTCAAAGGATCTTCTAAACGTTCTCGGGGTGTACTAAGTTTACTAGCAAATTCTTCAGATACAAACGAATAGGTAGCACCCGAATCAAATAATACATAAGCATTTATATTATTGATTGGGATTATACGCACACCACGCCTTTGCAGCCTATTCGGTGTCTTGATTCGGTCATGTTAAAAGTTCGAGCTATGTCGATCGGTTGGGTTATGCAGTCCACCAATCATCAACTTACTTCCTCCTCCTTGGCTTCGCGTTCACCACTTCCTTTCTTCGGGAAATCTTTTATCTGGTGCTCTGTTGATCCACAAGCAAAACATCCTCTGATTTTCTTCGGCTTCGGGCAGTTTGGCGAGATGTGCCCCTTTTGGCCGCAATTATAGCAAGTGTTTTTCCTTTTCCAACATTCTCCCTGATGGTTCCTTCCACATTTGTTGCAAGCTTCGGTCCTCTTCTTGAAGTTTCCCTGATGATTCCCACCTTGATTGTTGCTTCTGTTGTTGTTATTTTCCTATTTCCTCTTTTCGGAGTTACTCCCTCCACTGCTGCTTCCTCCATGATGCTCACTACCAGCGTTCTTATTCTTCTTCTCCTTATGATACAAACTTAAGGCCTCACTACCACCTTCCGCAATGACTGCCTTCTCCAACAATGTCGTAAAGGAATCAATCTGGAAGACCGATACCTTATTGTACAACCACGGTTTTAACCCTTGTTCAAAACGTCTCTCCTTCCTCTCCTCATCCACAACTTGGTGTTCTGCAAATCGCGCTAGTTCATTGAACTTAGCTGCGTACTGCGCCACCGTCATACCACCTTGTTTTAATTCTAGAAATTTTACTTCCATCCTACTCTTCATACTATTCGTAAAATAGTTTTCGAAAAACAACGTAGTAAACCTCTCCCACGTTATCATTCCTTCCCCCGCTCTCTGCTGATTGGTTTCCCACCAATAGTTCGCTTCCCTTCATCATCATGTACGGAAAAATATCGCCTACTCGGTCTTCACCCACGCGAGCTATAGTGAAGGCCTTCTCGATCTCCTTGATCCAGTTTGCACAACTATCGGGTCGGTGGTTCCGCTTGAACTCTGGGGTCCTACACTCTTAAAATCTTTGAAGGTCGTTCTTTGGGACGACTTGGGGAATGGGTGGAAATGCGTGTTCGTTTCTTCCCCTCAGAGCTTCTCCCAATAAATCTACCAGTCTCTGTATCGGATCTACAGGACCTCTCTCATCATTAACTAACTCTTCTGGGACAGTTATTCTACGTCTGGGCGCCATTTTTTGCATCACAAATTTTTTATTTTATTATCTAGTTATAATACTTAGACATTTCTCAATAGAAAAGAACTACAAGTTTATAACACGTTTCTGAAATAGGATCATTTAGATTCATATGCCAAAGGGCTACATTACATGTTCTTTTCTAGCATACTGCTATAAATGATACACATATCCCCTACTATCACAAAAGACAGGGACATACTAACTTACTACCCTTCTAGAACTTTTCAGAAGTTTGGGGGTTTCACCACTATCTCACATCTTACACAAAAGATTGAACACATAAATAAAAGCACTATACTAATAAGCTCTTCCCTCTAGACTCAGTCTAACATCCCACGCTCAACGGCGCTCTGATATTCCTTCTGTGTGATGTGCACCACCATGTCTCGGCTTATGGTATGTCAGGTCTGTCCTTGCTCAGCTGGGTAATGATGTACCCCATCTATCAATATCTACATGGTCGTGCAAAGAGCATAACCCATCTTGTTCATCTTCCTCCTCTTGCACCGCACCTCATCCTCTAGATCATCTGCCCTATCATT
This sequence comes from Panax ginseng, assembly GCA_020205605.1. Taxonomy (NCBI): domain Eukaryota; kingdom Viridiplantae; phylum Streptophyta; class Magnoliopsida; order Apiales; family Araliaceae; genus Panax; species Panax ginseng. Next base: position 97,545,805 of record CM035131.1, read on the forward strand.
GGCTTCCTCCCACTTCTCCTCGAAGTGAATCCTATCCATCACCTCCATCTCTAACTGAGTTCGGAGAGCCTCCTTCTCCGCCTTCTCACTAAAAACCTTATGTTCTAATTCCTCTAGCTTTCCTGCCACTTCAACATTCCTCGCCACCGCTCGATGAAACAAAGTTCCCATCTGGATCCCTGCTTCCTTACGGTGAGTAATCTCCACCTCCATCTCCTGCATCACTAGTTGCCTCTGATGGTCCTCGTCCTTCAACTTCTGGAATGCAAACTCCCTCTCCTTAGCCTCAGCCTCAAGCTCCTCTACTCTACATCCCAACTCCAATATCTGCTCCTCATACTCTCTTAACATCCGATCCTCAAAAGTAGCCTCGTCGGAGTCCTCCACAGGCTCAGGCTCCTCCTCTAAAGGCTCCGCTTCAAGGTCAGACACCACCTCTTCCTCATCGTCATCATCAAAAGGGACTACTACTGAAATAGGCTCTGCTATCAAGGGTGTCTCATAGACTACGTGGATGTCATGCGGCTCCTCCACTACCACTCGGCTAGGTCCTCCCATGTCAGTCATCCTACAATCACCAACATAAGACAACACAAACAACAACTCCATTAGAATGTTAAACAAACATAAGTTCATTGTATAGAATGAAGTTACATTTCATAACACACTAAGTCTCTCAAGGAAAACTCTACATGAGTTTTATCTCCTTCCTAACTTCTAAGTTACCTTTAGTTATAATCTAAGGACACTCGCTCCTAAGGTTTATAACTAAGGCTTTGATACCAACCTGTGACGCCCCCAAATTCGGACCTCCACTTGGTCACTCGAATTCGGTTCATCACGTTCTCATAGTAAAACCATAATAACTAAAATAACGCATACACAACGGAAAATCTACTTTAGAATAATATACAATGATTTATTATAATTATTCCCCAAGTCTCAAGAACCTACGATTGCTTAATAGATTACATAATAATATCTAATAAAGACTTATTACATGATCATACTTAAGCTTAAACATAGTCCACAAATAATCCTAACATAACATAATAGCTTTAAACATAAAAAGGACAAGTTAGTTTGTGGTAGCCTTGCTGTGCCTCTTATCCGCTCCAGAGACACCTCTCTCTGTTCTTCCTTATTTGAAAAGGTTTTAAATAAGCAAGGATGAGCACAAATTGCCCAGCAAGTAATATACAACAAGGGTGTAGGATATATAATATCACAAGGTTTAAAATATCGAAGGGTTATCTCTAGGATAGTTCAAAGTGTTAGAATAACATCATGAATAAGGGATAAGACAATTCAATATAAATTAACAGATATATATGAATTTAACTGGCTAACAATGTATCCAATCGGATAAGCAATTTATCTTGAAGATCACTAAGGACCATTGAACTTTCACTAGAGTTACCAATATTAAACTGATAACCAAAAATATCAAGTACTATAGATGATCAGTCTACAATACTTCAAGTTATGCATAACACCACAATAATATTTATTCATGTGTTGGGGTTTCCAACAACATACACTCCCCTTACCAAAAGGGTTGTCCAACTCGATTTTCAAGATTTCCACACCAATCAATTGGTTTGGACATGACTTTTATAAACATGCATCTGATCTAGCCGAATTGAACAAATGGCATCGACTCTTTCACAATATTCAAGATCAATGCTAAGTTTAACATGAATAATAACTTTCACAAGGGTTTAAGCATATTAGCTCTTTTGAACGAGAAAGTAATCTAATTTGTATTCAAAGGAATAGCTTACGGTATTTGTTAAATAAAATAATGCATTGATATTGCACAACAATAATAATAGGGCTCGAATACTTGCCTCAAGCGCAGTTTTCCAAAATATCGCTTAACATTACTCTTTCAAATCCTAACATAATAAAATATGTATATAAGATATTCATTAGTTAAATGTGTTCATGCTTGATATGTAAGTTTAATTGCATACTTAAACATTTAACTTAGTTGTATATTCTTCACATACTCCATTTCATACCTTACGTATTTATAACACCAAATCAGTTTGTAAGTCACCATGAACATCACTTAACATAGTCTTTAATTGTTGTTTTATAGTTTATAAATACTTTTTGGACTTATCACTTGAAAGTCTAATATCACATCATTAAGCATTCCCTCATAATATCTAGCTTGCATATGTACTGGTCATATAATGCATGCTAGAGTAATAATACAAGTATGTAACTTCTACAAATCAATAGCAGAAACTGATCCTACAGCAGACTGGCGCAGCCGCGCCTGATTTGTACTAACGAGACGCGTGGCCGCGCGGCTCCCAGTTCAAACCAGGACTGAGCAACCAATTGCTTTGCCTAGCCTGCACATCCTTACATACATAACACATATTAACATGTTAAGGGTCCTTTTGCATTCTCCTAGTTCAATCTAGGTCCCGTTTTGCATGATATGGTCCTAATTTAGACATCTCGACAAATTAAGGCCATTTAAGGTTATGATATCACAACGTCCAACATGCTTGATTGTTAAACATATAAAGTAGTCATATAACTCATATTAAACATGCTTGTGAGTATTCATATCACATATGTGTATTTAACATCGTTTTGTTTGAAAATATGCTTCGTTTATGATTTCCTTGAACTACAATAACTAAGCATGGTATATATACATTTATGATACATGAGTGCATCTAAAGATATCATCTAACATGCTCATAATCATCAAGTTCTAACTTTTAAAGTAGTACATCAGAATTCACGTTCAAAGTTCATATTTTCAATAGTAAAGCTTACTAATAAGCCTGACATGCTCATGCTTCAATATGAAATTCATATTCTTAAGTTAGTATGTCCGACATGCATTTCAAAACCATACTAACATGCTTACAAGATCAGAATATACATTATTCAAGTTTACCATTTCTAGCTTTTCCAAAACTTGAAGTTTTCTTGAAAACTTAGCTCAACATCATGCTAAAACATCAAAACATCATACATGTTTAAACAGTATCTAATCACATGATAGGGTCATTTATAGGCTTAACCTAACTATCATAGCATTCTCAAAACAAATAAGAAACTTCAATTCATTATCTCAGAACTGCACCACGCGCGGCCCTGCGGTATTAGCCTATCGCGCCATTTCGAACAGTTTGAAAAAAAAATGGCTCTACAGAAGCAGAGCCTTGACACAAGAGGTGCTACACTTGCAACCAGACCAGCTACCATGTTCCAAAATATGTATATCAACTCAAATAACACAATGGCATGCTATTCTACATCAATTAATAGAGAATTCACAAACTTAAGAATTAAGAACATAGAAATAGAATTTTATACCTCTTGAAGCTTAATGCAATTCTTCAACACAATGATTACACTCCCTCAATTTCTCAGCAACTCACACTCCCTATTGCACCTCTCAAACAATTCAAACAACACAAGGGATGAAGAGAAATGTTTAATTTATAGAAAATCTCTTGACCATGCCAAGCCATTATCCAAGAACTCAATCTAAGAGATTTTAGGATTGCATGAAGGTTATGGAGGAGTTGGTAATTAGTAGTTAGTTTGCATCATTATTCCCACATCCCCCCCCATAATCATCACTTAGATTGCTAGCTTGAGTTGGGAAGAAGGAAGAGATAATAGGCCTTAGCCTTTTTGAAACTCACGTGAATGAAGTTTGAGGCAAAAGGGACACTCATTTTGGGACAACTTAAATGCTCAACATTCTAGCAACACTTAGACTATACTTATGCACAACTCTTATTCTTATGTTATATTTTTAACACACATCACAACCATATAGTATAATTAAATGTCACACTTAATAATTAAGGTTTCAGTGTAGTAGATGAAATATGGAAAAGTAATATACATATAATTTATGTACATTTCATCACACTTGTATACTGTAATAGTTCATGGTATATTATCTCCACACATGCTCACATACATATTGCTACATAGATAATGTATTTATAACATATAGTCCCAATATATTTAGTCACAATGCTCATACAATATAGTTTTATAAGGCTTAATATATATATAGCCACATAAATGTCACACTGCACCATATAGTATGGTTGTATATGCTAATATGCACATAATTGTTAATATAATATTATTATCTTACTGACTTACTCATTTATGTGAAGTAATTAAAGCATGCACCTCCTTAATTAATTATCACCAATATCAAATAAATCATTGGTCAACATATTTGTGGATTTCCATAACCATTACTTATCTATATAATAATCACCTATTATTAATTAATTACCAAGAAATCAATATTCCATCATAACCCTTATCAATTAAATAATATGACAATTAATAATCATTAATTAATCCTCATTATCAAATAATTAATATACCACACATCAATTAACAACTAATAGTATACTATAACAACAATTGATAATTAATATTACCTAATTTCTCAATTTATAATCTCATCGCTGATTATCATTACTATTAGTATTTCCCATCACTATGCCACACAAGGCTTTCAACGAGTTTACCACAACTTCACATATTCTCAATTATTCATTTATTTAATATAATTGAGTTATCTCATTTCATAACACGAAATCATTCATATTCAATTAAATATTTATTTCCATTAATGTATTTATTTAATAATACATGGAAATTCTCGGGTATTACAACAGTTCATGTCCACAGTCATGTGAATAACTCATAATCATAATTGTAGTTCTAAATTCCTCTTCTCATCCAAGACGAAGATAATTTTCATCACCCGTCTTTACCTGAAACATCAAAGATCATGGTTATACCAAATCACAGTTCCTGTCCATAATCATACTAATAGGTTCATCTTTGCACTACGGGCCAAAGATATTCATTAATAGTTCATCTTTGCACTACATCCCAAAGATATTCAGCAACAGGTCATCTTTGCACTACGGGCCAAAGATATTCAACAACAGGTCATCTTTGCACTACGAGCCAAAGATATTCATCAATAATTCATCTTTGCACTACAAGCCAAAGATATTCAACAACATGTCATCTTTGCACTACGGGCCAAAGATATTAATATCCCAAAGAAATATATAATCATTTCAGAATTTATATAAACAATAATTATAACCATGTTGATCAATTCACCTTTACATTTAAGCTAAAGATATTCAATTGTAAATTCAATGGTCATGATCATACCAGTCAACAATTCAACTTTGCACTACTGGCCAAAGAGAACCCATAGTCACGATCATACCAATAATCTACCCACCTTTACACTCAAATGAAAGAGAAATTTTCTTCACCAGGATTATAAAAATGTTATATATAATAATAAAAACAATATGATCAACAACTGCATTTAATTTCAAGAGTAAGATTCATAAATCAACGATAATTTGGTCAGAAAAAGAAACCAATTTTGTCGTTAATAGTACCCGTGAATAGTAACTCGTGAATAGTAACTCATAAATAGTAACTCGTGAATAGTAACTCATATTCGTAAATGGTACCGTATAAGTAAATAATATCGTATACGTAAATAGTACTATATATATGAATAGTGCCATTTACGTGAACAGTAATCCCGACACAAAAAGGTAGAAATTCCAAAATCAAACTCATATCAATATTTCGGCATAATGATATTAAAGAAAATGATATCATTTAAGAAGAAAATAACATCCCTTACCATCCCTTACAATCCCCTACCAATATAATGACAATATCCCTTACCTCAAAAGAGCAGTACTTCTGACTGGAATATCGGATATGACGTTGAAGAAAACTTGCACTGATTAGCAACTCTCAAAAAATCAAAATACTCACAAAATATGCTCGATAATATAGGGAGAGAAAACTTATGTTTCTGGTGTGATTTTCAATTCTAACTCAGCACCCTATTTATAGCAAAATGCTAGAACGCCAAAGCAGACTTGACCTGCTACCTGATGGCTTTACCTGTTACTATTCCCACCCACCACTTTTGAAATAAAATTTTAGCACATTTCTTCACCAACCAAAGGTGGGGCCCACTCATTCTAGAATTTTCCACCAAATTATTTATAAATTCAGAAACTTCAACAATTTCTGAATTAGTCACCTCTTAAAATTCATAACAAATGATACGTTCATTTTTAACGGTTCAAAATTTGTGGATATATACTCAACTTATATATGTATAACATATCCAAAAATCACAAAGATCCAACGGTCGGATTAAAAACTATAATTCACGCAATATAGCTTAAGAACACTGATTTTTCGGATTATAAGTCTTTCGGACCAGTTTCATTCAAACAGTCACCACGAAAAATCCACAATAAATTTTTGGGTGATTCTAATTTCTACGATTAGCTTACTTCCAGGGCTTTCTTTTGATATATGGGTCATCTCCTAACTCGTTATACACAAACAGTTATAGATTTTACAAAATCAAGTAATAAACTAATTTTCTGAAAATTTCCAAATTTCATTCTTTATTTCGATAAAATACTAATAAAACACCCCAACATTAATTCCTTCATTTATAATCACATAAAATAAATATTTTCCCGTCCTTCATTTATATCCACATAAAATAAATATTTCCTTATCATATAAATCAATAATTAATTATTCACAAATAAGGATTTCTCCTTACTGGCGCGCAATTAGGTGACCAAACCTCTCCTTGACAGAACTTTCTAGACATTGCCAATAATGTTATCTAATAATATTATCCAAATAATATGAATTATTGATCCGATAATGGGAAATACTTTGCTGTGATAATTATTAAAACAACAATAATATAAAATATCAACGCAAAGAATTATTGAATCAATAAAATAAAGTATTGAGCAAAGAATTACCGTAACAATTATTGAGTAGTGCCTTCTTACGTAAGAATCAATAATTCAAAAATCCGTCATCTAATACTGGTGTGCTCTTTGTGCAACCAGCGTAGACATCGTATTTTAACCACCGTGTATTCAACAAGATTAATCTGGTAACAATTACGTCGTTATTTATAAAAACTCAAACTTGTCGTTTTCTTCTTTCGACAGTTATTATGTTATGGGGCCCACAAATGGCTGCGCCGTTGTACAAATACTCCCCGACAGCAAGAATATTCCACGACCAAACGAATATTCCCCAACAGAAATGAGTATTTTATAACCACTTGCGTATTTTGAAAATTTTATATATATCACCCTTAACTTTAAACTTTTATCAATTTAACCATTTACTGAATAACAATTATAAGAAAAATTGAATACTTTCATAAAATTCGGGGTCTTACAATCTCCCCTCCTTATGAAATTTCGTCCTCAAAATTTATGTACCTGGTATTTCAAAGAGTTGAGAATACCTTGCTTTCTTTTCAAATTCCATCTTCCCTGTCATCATGATTTCTCCATTGCTCATCTCTTGTATTTTAGATATCATTCTAGAATACAGCTTCAAAACAAAGGTTAATTGACATATCACAATTTGTCAACTTAAGTAAGAAAATTCAGCTTAGGTAGGACACACACTAGCGAAGGATATTACTCATCTCTCCCTTCTTAGTTCTAATCCCGGATCTCCGCCAGAGATCATATTCCTATACTCTGATACCAAATGTGACGCCCCCAAAATAGGTCCAATCCATCCAACCTATTCTGAGTCGCCAAATACATGGTACAGAAAACAACTACACTTTATTACTACAATTGTCGTGCAAAATACAACAACACATATGTTGTGAGTTTTGATACAAATATATACCAACTATGACTCTCATCCCAACCTTGGATAGCACGTCACAATAGCACATTACATAAAGGTACAGTCAATAACTGTTTTAGAAATTTGCACTGATTAGCAACTCTCAAAGTATCAAAATACTCATAAAATACGCTCAATAATATAGGGAGAGAAAACTTATGTTTCTGGTGTGATTTTCAATTCTATCTCAGCACCCTATTTATAGGAAAATGCTAGAACGCCAAAGCAGACTTGACCTACTACCTGATGGCTTTACCTGCTACTATTCCCACCCACCACTTTTGAAATAAAATTTTAGCACATTTCTTCACCAACCAAAGGTGGGGCCCACTCATTCTAGAATTTTTCACCAATTTATTTATAAATTCAGAAACTTCAACAATTTCTAAATTAGTCAACTCTTAAAATTCATAACAAATCATACGTTCATTTTTAACGGTTCAAAATTTGTGGATATATACTCAACTTATATATGTATAACATATCCAAAAATCACAAAGATCCAAATCTATTCGGATTAAAATTATAATTCACATAATATAGCTTAAGAACACTAATTTTTCGGATTATGAGTCTTTCGGACCAGTTTTATTCAAACAGTCACCATGAAAAATCCACAATAAATTTTTGGGTGATTCCAATTTCTACGGTTAGCTTACTTCCAGGGCTTTCTTTTGATATCTGTCTCATCTCCTAACTCGTTATACACAAAGAGTTATAGATTTTACAAAATCAAGTAATAAACTAATTTTTTGAAAATTTCCAAATTTCATTCTTCATTTCGACAAAATACTATTAAAACACCCCAACATTAATTCATTCATTTATAATCACATAAAATAAATATTTCCCCATCCTTCATTTATATCCACATAAAATAAATATTTTTTTATCATATAAATCAATAATTAATTATTCACAAATAATATTACAGAATCACAATTATGACAACCAGGTCGTTCCCAGGAAAGAGGGGGCTTTCCGATAAGGATTTCTCCTTACTGGCGCACAATTAGGTGACCAAACCTCTCCTTGACAGAACTTTCTAGACATTGCTAATAATGCTATCTAATAATATTATCCAAATAATATGAATTATTGATCCGATAATGGGAAATACTTTATCGTGATAATTATTGAAACAACAATAATATAAAATATCAACGCAGCAATTATTGAATCAATAAAATAAAGTATTGAGCAAGATAATTCGTAACAATTATTGAGTAGTGCCTTCTTCACGTAAGAATCAATAATTCAAAAATCTTGTCGTAATACCGTGTATTTATTGTGCAACCACGCCAGACATCTTTGTATTTTAACCACCAGGTATTTCAATAGTGTTAACGGTAACAACTATGTCATTATTTATAAAAACTCAAACTTGTCGTTTTCTTCTTTCGACAGTTATTATGTTATGGGGCCCACAAATGGATGCGCCGTTGTACGAATACTCCTCGACAACAAGAATATTCCACGACTAAACGAATATTCCCCAACAGAAATGAATATTTTATAACCACATGCGTATTTTAAAAATTTTATATATATCACCCTTAACTTTAAACTTTTATCAATTTAACCATTTACTGAATAATAATTATAAGAAAAATTGAATACTTTCATAAAATTCGGGGTCTTACAACTCCATTGAGTGTGGATATTGTCTAGAAGACAATATTCGTGTTAAAACTCTCAGCTTATGTTTTGTCGTATATTACACGACAGTTATATTAAAGAAGTTTGTATTTAATTTCTGTACCATGTATTTGACGACTCAAGATGGGTGATGTATAATTATTTTGGGGGCGTCACATTTAGTTTTCGTGGCAACATGATGAAACACACTTTGATCAATCCACGATCTGATCAGACCAATAGTCTTCCTGTTCATCTTGTTCCACTGCGCGTCACTCTTGTTTGTGGGCTTAACTCCATCGTTCTCAAGTGGCTCGTACAAATCCTTGCAGTAAAGAAAATCCTCCATTCTTGGCTTCCAAATTGCATAATTTGTAGCCTTGAGATTAATCATGCAACCTGCTGTCCAATCCTCCATTTAATTCGCACAAGAAAACCACAAAAATAACCTGGCTTTGATACCACTGTTGGGTAAAGTACGCCAAAAATAATCTATATCTCATGAATTATTTTTCCGTCTTTGTGCAATTAAATATGAAATTATGAGAACAAAAATAACAAATAACCATCCACAAGTAAGACACCAAATTTACATGGAAAACCCTCTAAAATTAAGAGGTAAAAATCACGGGTCAAACTCAGAATCTCCACTATATCACTAATAATGGGCTTACAATAATCCTCTCAAGTTTTATGCCCTTAAACTTGAGATTACACAAGAAATTGAGATAGTACAAATTTACTTTTAATTAGGTTGAGAAACCTAATTAACTTCACCACCCAAAAACACCCCAAGCAATAAAGTCTTCAAGCTTTCAATTGAACGAAGATGGCGGCAAATACCCACAAACAACAAATTGTAATTCTCTCAATTTATTCTTTTCCAAATTTCTCTCATATGTCAAATAAGACTCCCTTATAGCCTTATTTATAGTACTCTTCATAATCCATTCCTATTATGGATTAGAAATAACTTATTCTCCTAATCAAATTAGGGATCACATCTCCTTGTCTTGGTCACCAACCAATCTAACAAGTAAATCATTTTTCAACGTAGATTCCTTTCATGGAATCTCCAATTCTAATATTGCTTCCATTAACCCAATTTCTAATTGGATTAATATCAAGTAAACTCACTTACTTGCTCACAAAGAAAATCAAAATCAATTATTTTTTATCTTGAATTCTATCTCATGGATGAGGAACCACACCCAACAATATAATACTACAAAGCGGGTTACAACATATACGGTATACTTCTAATTGTATATTAACAAACTAATTAGCACGTGAGCGAAAACTAATCACTAACAGCTAATCTAATTTTCTATTTAAATTACACTTTATCCTTTATCATCTTGAACTAATCCTGTGCTCTGTCTTCTTTGGCGCCTTCTGTGACTCCTTCTGTGTTTGCTGAGAAGTCTATAGTATGTCATGACATGACAAAACTTTTTCGTTTGTTAGAGATTATAACTCTAAAAACAAAACACGGAAAAGTTTGTTTGAAAGGTCAATTAATATTTGAATAGTAAGCCTTTAAATTCATAATTTTTTGTATTTAAAATTTAATTCTCCCTCTACTAAAATTTTATAATAATATTACTTTTTTAAAAAATATTTTTGAGCTTTTTTTTTCAAATTCAAAAAATTAATATTTTATTTAATTTTTGTCAATACAATTACAAATATTATAAACAATTTAAAATATACTACTAATTATTATTTCCAAAGCTTATATGAATAATGACTTTTGAAAAGCCGATTAAGTTTATATTTTGGATGGAAGGTTATAAAATGATTCTTTACCAAATTAAAAAGAGCAGCTATTTCCTCTTAACCTCTCTCTCTAACGTGTTTCTTGGTTTTGAATGAAAGGAAAAAGAATCAAAATATAAAAATATTAAGAAAAGAAAAAAATATAAAACTTGAGTTTAAATTGGTCTTGTTTCTGAGTTTATAAGGAGGGATGGCTTTTAAGTTTTACCTTTTCATTACTATTTTACCCTTTTACAAAATTTTGTTAAGAATGATAAAAGATTTGTTAACATTATTTATTTTTCCGTCCACATTTTTTTGACGAAAAACTTGGACAAGCTTTCTTTCTAATTCTTTTCATCTCCGTTCGTTTTAAAACTCAGAAACAAGAAAGCAGAACAGAAAACCCAAGTTTTTCATCCTTTTTCTTTTCTTTTCCGTCCATTTTAAAACCCAAAACCAGTCTCAACACAACTCCACCCCTGGTCATATATGGATCAAACAACTTTGAGCACTGGAATTATCATGAAAAACATTTTATATGTTATATATTACTTGCAGTCTCATTTGATTCAGATCCTAGGTCTCCTTTTGATTACAAAGAATGAAAAGAATAAAGTGATTATTGTTTATTGAGATGCTCATGCTTGTCTTCATGTTCAGAAATTACATAGCCATCAGAGAGGCCATCTTCTGCTATCTTCTCCGGTGAGACCTCATCGTAGTCGCCCCTCTCCGGACCGTCATCCCTGCTCCATTTCCTTTTCATGATTTTGGGAACTATACGCATTACCTCGGTCTCTGACGTTGCAACATCATTGTTTACACGTTCAAATCGGATGGCACCGACTTTTCTAGCATTTCCGGCCAAAATCTGCAAGCACGATATGACCAAAAATATCAATCAGGTTACTGTTAAAAATACAAGTATTCCATCCAACATAATTAACCGTAGTGTAGGGGATTGACTCATACTTCTGCGGGTTCGACGAATGGTCACAACGACTACCCAATCGGGAGTCTCGCTCCCCAGTGGGCGAGCGGCTACCCAGCTCGCCAGTGAGCTGACGGGGGTTGCAAGGGGGCAGCGCCCCCTAGAAGCCAAGCGCAAAGTGCAAAGTGCAATTGGGTTTGGAGAATTATTAGTAGCCCGGTCTTAGGTTTTACTAATGTATTGGGCTTCATGTATTTGGACTCATGTTATAGCAGCTAGGGTTTTTCTAGTTACTATAAAAACATTATTTAGTGTGTGAATCATTGTAGAGCGTGTCACACATTTATCAGACAAGCAGGACTAGCCGTATATCGCGTGTTCTTATTTTTCCATCTTTCATATAATATTTATGTGATTGCAATATTATTCGTTAAATTCTGACACGTAAGTTCTATCTCCCAGAGTCCCCTAAAGTTTTCTTACATTAGCGACAAGCTATGAGGTTGCTAGTATAACATCTGACCATAAGATAAACCTGGTAGAAAATACATTTAGTTTAGGGTTTGCAATTTGTTTAGCGAAACAATGGAAGTTACCCTTTGTATAAGTGAATGATGTATATTCATCTACAGTTAATTTATTCTGCGAATAAGTTTTTATTTGCAATGTGCTACTGTTTCTCCTTCACAGTTCACCTCTAAGAATCTAGGGGTGGGGGTGGGGGTGGGGAGTGGGGGTAACAAAAAAAAAGAAGGGTATGGATTACCTATTATATATTTTTCAACTATTGGAAATCATTGAACTAGAGGTGGATTCCCACTTGGTGGCATTATCCTAGTTGAACTTTGGTCCACTTCTCAAACTAAAGACAAACAAGAACTTCATCTTTCAAGAGCACCTACAAATTTCTCTTGCTAGTAGTAGGTTTTACGACACCCGATGAATTAATCCTTTAAATTAAGCATATAAACTAGTAGCCCTGATTAAATAGTGTGACAAAACTAATACTATCTACAAAAATTTAATTTAATCATAAATGAACTCAAACCTCTAGTTTAAAAATCTGATTTCTTTCAAGTTGATCTTGGCGATCAGATTCTCCTTCAGTGTATTCATCATGTTCTTCTTGATTTGCCTTCTCAAGCACTACCTTTATTGTCTCACCTGTTCGCGGAATATATCCAAAAGCCTCACATATAAACCCGGACACTGTTTCATACTGATGACCCTGCCAGAAAAAGGATCAAAACCTTATAATGTATATTAGAAACTATTTCATCATTAATGAGAGCAAATGAAAAAATATATAACTACCTAGATATACACACCCTAGGCTCTCAAGCATACATGAGATGAGTAGAATAATCAACTAAGTATGTGCATTGTTGTGTGTTACTATGAAGCAACACAGAGTAATGAGCTTATCTAGAAAAGGATTAATATTTCAACCAGCATCATCAAGGAAAAAATCCATATAATGGTCGTGTTGACAGTGCTGCAAAAGCATGTGGGAAAAGCAAGCAATACTTTGGGCTTAAACCCAGATGAAGCATTTCATGTTCTGGTCAACACCCAAATTTCTTTTTGTTAAAATAAAATAAAATAAAAAGATAAAAGATAAAGGATAAACTACAAATAGAGAAGGTACAAATTTTATCCCAAGCAATTCTAATCAAGAGGAAGAGAGAAGGGGGCGGGGGGAGGGGGTAATGTTATACCAGAATAGGCACAGTTATCGTAAATATTTTCATCAAAATAGCGTCTAATGAATAGAACTGGTTCACAAATTTACATAAATATGATTAAGCCATTGATAATGGGAAGGGCCTTTTCACACTTCATAGGTGGTGAGAAATATATGCCTTAGCTGGTCAAATTATGATGCCTTCAAATTTTCTATTTAAATTCCTTTATAAATACTCCTTCCATCCCAAAGTGAGCCCATTTTTCTTTTCATGATACCCAAAATGAGAATCCACTTGCAAAATCGTTTAACCAAATCTTATTATATCTACTATGTTTGATCTTGGCTGAATGTAGCGGATAACAATGGGGCTCGAGAATTGATGTGTATTTGAATCATAGGAGCTAGAGCAATATGCTCATATCGGTGTCGATATGCTCATATCGGTGACGTTATTGTTGTTGTGATAAAAGAAGCAGTGCCAAATATGCCCCTGAAAAGATCAGAAGTTGTCAGAGTTCTAGTTCTTTGGTTAGGGGCTCACTCAAAAGGACTTGAAGAGGTTTTCATTTGTCAAGTTTTGCATTTGACTACTGCACATTATCCCACTGCAGAACAGTGAAGCAATTACACTATTCAACTTAAAGAGACCTAATGAGCCCCCGCCTCCCCCACGCACACACAACAATACAAAAATTGGGTCTGTTTAACCGGTATTAACTTGTGAAGCATTCATCAATCAACTATCAACTATAAAAATTAAAGAGAGAAACTCGGTTAGTTTGGTTGGTCCTACCCAAACTTGGCTGGTACTTCCCAAATAATTAAAAACTCCATATAATTATAAAATAAAAATAATAAAAGAACTTTATAATCTATCAAACAACTACTACCTTCATTCCAAAATTAGAGATAAATACTTTTAAGGAGAACTTTGTTTCTCCAAACATATCTCTAACATTAGTTAAAAATGTAGTAGTGATGGCATGTTAGTACTCAATCAACCAAGAATAAAAATAATGTCGTGGTACGAACTTCATATCACTTTGTAGCCAAAAAATGTATCTCTAATTTTTTGAATGGTAGGTAAAGTGTATATATATATACACACAATTAAAGAGAAAAACTTGGCTGGTCCCCTTCCCCTTGGTTGGTCCCATTCCTTACTAAAATAGTGTCCTAACTCCTAACTAAATTAAAATTCCTTTAAACATGAGATATGTCACGTGGTTTAATTATATCAATATTAATCCTTAATAAATTTGTGTCAGAACCAATGGTGGATCTAGCTAGGGGCAGCATAGGCAGCTTCCCCTGCTGGAATATTTTTATATAGGTATAAAGGTAGGGCAAATATGTAAATTAATATATTTAAGAGGCAGATTAATGGAAGAGATAAATTTGGAGGGGCAAAAAAAATTCATAAACTAATTCTAGATACAAGTAAAACTTATTTGAAACCTATAAAAAGATACAAAAACTAGTTTATGCTTTGAAATTAATTCATGATTTTGTTTGACTATAGAAAGAAAATTTAGTTTGAGACTAGCATTTGGAGAATCATTCAAATTGAACTATGACAAGTAACCGAAATAAGTTTCTAAATTATATCTAAATGTTTTTTATTTGAAATTCTTTTTTTAATTTGGATTATGAATATTTATTACAATTTGTAAACATTATTATAATTACTTAATATTATGAAAAAAAAATTATTTAACTTCAACAAAAAAAATTAATTAAAAATCTGTCCCTGTTGGACAAAATTTTTGGATCCGCCCCTGGTCAAAACTAAATACAAATTTATTAAAACTTGAATCCAATAATTCTACTAGGACTAGCATGCAGTACATAATACTGTGGGTTCCTTAATAAATAAACTAGTTTCATAACTAAATTAAAATTCATTAAAACTTGAATTCCAAAATTCTATTTAGATTAATAACCAAAGCAATATTTAGCTCGGAAGTACAATAGTTACCGTAACAAAATTCTTAATAATTTAATAATCATCTTCCAAGTCTTAATCAAGTAAATTTACACTACATTTAAATTTCTTAATATAACTGTCCTACAATATATAATTCAATGATTTTCCCTAATAAAACCTAATAATTCAATAATTATTTTCTCAAACACCAAACAGAATATATCTATCAACTGAAGGAACGTCCACGTATGCAGCATGTGTTTTGCACGAGGTTTGTGGGCTTGTAATTAGTAAAAACAACATAGAAATGAGTTAAGCGTGCATACAGAATACATGATTGTTCATGTACCAACAATCAACTGATTAGAACAGGACATATATAGAAATACCTCTGGCATTTTAATATTGAGATCTTCAGAAAGGTGGTCTATTGATGTATTCGCGTCAACATCATATACTCCCTCTGCCCGCATAACAATATAGCCAGTTTTCTTTTCTATCTCCTCCTGTTAGAGATCAAGACACAATATATGAACAAAAAAATCACCATAAAAGATTTAAAATGCTATTTAAGGTCATCAAAATATGATAGAGGTACCCTCTGTTCCAAACCTAAATAATTTGCAGTTTATGATTTAGTCTTTCCTAGTATCACCATATTTGACTTTTTAAGAATTGCAAAGAGAAATTTTGGTCACTTAGAGGTGTTAATATCGTTGATTTAACGATTGAACAACTTTATAAGCTCCAACTTACCAAAATATAATGTTTTTGAAACATGCATTTTTGTCCATAAAGAAGCAAAACCAAGTTGTTTAACATTGGCGCATTCAGTAAGCCTAGAAAACAGTTAAATAATGAAATGCTGGTATTAATTATTTATATTTTGATACTTACCAAAACAAATAAATAAATAAAATACATTTGTGACATGGCTTCACCAGAAAATTGTGAAAATTAAAATTTTAAGAAACAGTGGCAGTGTGTAATTTGTAATATGGATTCTCTTGAGAGTAAAGCTCTCATGATAGCACCACCTAATTTGTAATCTCTTGAAGCATATTAAAATAAACTTTTTAGGCATCAAAATAAAATAATTAAACGTATTAGATTTTATTAGTAAGTAACATCAGCATCTGGCATCACTGGGTTAAGTTGATGAACTAACAGTAAATTAAAGGATGACCACAAAAATGAGAGGAATTCTATATAATAGAATAATGCAAAAAAGAACAACTATATAAAGTGAGCCTTACTTTCGAATCGTTTTCATCAAAAATTTCACCAACAATTTCCTCAACCACATCTTCCAATGTTACTATCTGCTTCATCGACAAAGCATAAAATATAAATGCTCCAAACACATACACACACACACATATCTATACACTTTTGACCCTTAAATTGTATACGAAATGAGGACGCATACGTACTCCAATTGTTCCACCATATTCATTCAGAACAACAGCCATGTGTACCTTCCTGATGCGAAACTCTCGAAGTAGATTCCATACTGACATAGAATCTGCAAAGTTGATGTGATGTTCATTCATTTGCACAAGTATTCAATGAAAAGAACGTCGAAAAAGTAGAAGTTATTACAGATTCTTAACCAACTAATGCTCCCTTACACTAGTTGACTGATGATTGGGATGAGAACTTCTTGATCTCTCGACCAAGGCTTTATTTAAATTTGAGTATTTCTTAATGGTCCAAAATAGAAAATTAAGATATATAGGTTATGCATACACCCAACAACTTGTCTAAAATATAATTATCTGGCCCATCAAATTTTCTGCAGCAAGTACTAACATATTACTGCAGTATTAGCATAAATTCGGGGAAAAGTACCTTTACCCCACTGTGGACTGTTTTAAGCAATTAGTCACCGTAGTTTAAAAAAATTCAATTGATCCACTGTGTTTTTTAAAAATTGTTAATCAAGCCATTCCGTCCAATTTTACTCACGGACGTTAAAAAATTGGACCAATTTTCCTACGTGGCTTTTGAAAAAAAAAAACAAGTTATTTCCTACGTGGCAAGCCAATCAGTCAAATTCCTAATACTTGAAAATTGGAAAAAAACACATTTACCCTATTGTGTTCGTCGAGTTGTAAGCATTGAGCCACTGTACTTTAAAAAAATGCAATTGGCCCACTATAGTTTTAAAAAATGCTTAATTGGGCCATTTCGTCAAATTTAGTGGATATCTGTTTATTTATTTCTTACATGACATTTAAAAAAAAATCAAGAAAATGACGTGAAATCAAATAATCAGACACACGTGGATATGATATGCAAATGCTAAAAATGAGGTAGAAAATATTTATAATATGTATAATATTAATAAAAATTAATATTATAATGTTTATAATATGTATGTTTTATTTTAAATATAAAAATAAAAATATTTTTATGTTTTAAAATACTTATAAAATTTTTAAAAATAAAAATAATTTTATGTTTTATTTTCTTTCTTTTTCTTTACCTATTATTTCTCTCTCTTCTCTGAGTTCTTTCTTCATCTGGATTATTTCCTTCAGATCTGGGTTTAATTCCATTACCCACAAATCCTTCATCTCATCATCTTCTTCCACTACAAAGTCTAATTTTATCTTCTTTTTCCACATGTCTTTGTAATGAATTTAGGGGAACATTTAGGGTTTCAATTTTCTCATTTTGGATTCTCCCCCAATAGATAATAGTTAATGATTTTGCCCTTCTCTGTTCTGGGTTCCTCTCCTTCTCACACCATTAATGGCGATAATCCCATCTAATCAATAACAAAGAACCCCAATTATCAATACCCTGGAAGAGGGTATGTAACATTTGGGTTCGTAAAAGTATGAGCTAGAAAACTACCGGTTGTCACGATGCATGTTTGGAACCGAACAACCGGAACATCATGTGATGAAGCTACTATTTCTGGCCATTGAAATAAGTCATCACAAATGAGTAGATCTGGTTTCAAAGTATTTAGGGTGTTGGGGAAGGATAATTTTTACATTTCAAATGCGTTTAGAAGGGTAGAATTGAGATTTGGTGGGAGGCCATCGGTGGTGTGGGAGCGAGGAGGAAGTTCAGGTAAGGTTGGTAGATTGTGTTCCACTAGTTGTATTGACTTGGTGGTATTTTGATGATTATCACCACTAAGCTTTTTCTTTATGGAGATGAGATTTATAGGTATGGAGCAGAAGTAAATGAAAAGGTTTCCTTTTTAAAGTACAGTGGCTTAATGCTTATAACTCGACGAACACAATGGAGTAAAAGTGTTTTTTTCCAATTTTCAAGTACTAGGAATTTGGCTGACTAGCTTGCCACGTAGGAAATAACTTGTTTTGTTTTTTTTCAAAAGCCACATAGGAAAATTGGTCCAATTTTTTAACGTCCGTGAGTCAAATTGGACGGAATAGCTTGATTAACAATTTTTAAAAAACACAGTGGGCCAATTGAATTTTTTTAAACTACAGTGACTAATTGCTTAAAACATGACGACCACAGTGGAGTAAAGGTGTTTTTTCCCGCATAAATTCTGTTGGTCCCCAACATAGAGAATTGCGACTCCAACATATTGAAACAGTGTTGGCCTTCAGCCGCCTAGATTTGGCCCTAATCGCTACATGAATCGTTCCAGGAACACCTAGGAAGTCTACATAGTTGCCCAGGTGGTCTAGGCTGGTCTATTCCTTTTCAATTTATTTTTCTCATTGATTATTAAAAGAATAAAAGCAAAGTTATAATTGAAATGAATTTATTGCTCCTTTTAAGATTGTTCTTTTGGTATTTTTTTCATGTACAATTTAGAAACTTTACATCTCATATATTCTTTATATAATTATATACAAATATAAAAACAATAACAATAGAACGGCTTAGAGCATAGTTATCAAGGCGCTAAGTCGAGGCGAGGCGACAGCCGGGAGCTTAAGCGCTTAGGCGACAAAGCGCCCGACTAGTCGTCCACAAGTCGACAAATCGTTAACAATGTAAATTTTATACGTATAAAATTCTATATATTTAACATTTATATGAATATTTATATATTGATATTTCTAATGATTTACCATATTTATAATGCAGATTGTAGCATATCAAATCACAACAAAAAACGAACAAGATCAAGTCAAAATGATAATTTTACTATAGTTGTAATTTTTTGAACTTGTACTATAAATGGTGATACATTTGTAATATTTAGTTTAATTCAATATAATTATTAAATTTATGTTTAGTTTCTTCCCATTTTAACATTGTATATATAGAATACCATAAATTGAAATACTAAGAATTCAATAATTTATGATAAAACAAGTAAACAAGTATTGTTAAGATAAAGGTATATAGAAGCATATAATCATGATATCATATCATAAAATTAGACAACCATCCTTTATAAGATAAAAACATGTTCATTGTGACATTGCCAAAAACAAACATAATATAGAAAATATCACTCAAGCTATCAAACAAAATCATCAAAGATCAAATCATCATCATCTCTCCCAAAGAAATGGCATCATCACTCAAACAAAGAGTTACTCTTCTACCATAATCATCATCAACATCCTCATCATCATTAGGAAGGCCCTCCTCTTCTCCGACATCGTAATCACTTCATTCACAATCACACTCTTGAAGTCGAAGCATTACCACGACGTGAGTAGAATAGATTCGCCCCACGAGGAAGATCAAGGCCCCTCGACGAGCATCGATGCACCAACAAAACTCTATCAACATCCTCCCACGTAAGATCATCTCCATCATGAACTATATCTTGTTGGGCACTATCCACTCATTACCCCAATCAAAGTCATCTAGGACTAATGGATCAAGTTTCTTCCAAGTTCGCGCCCTTTCAGAACCTATCAACAATTGGCGATTGTATTGGACATGCACCAAATCATTTAACCGTTGATGCTCCAACCTATTTCTCTTCTTCATTATGAATCTGAAAGTTTTGTTTAAAAAATATTAAGCAAAAAGAATATATAAAATATTTATACATTTAGTTATGTACTAGATACTTACAAACTCGAAAGTGCTCCAATTGCATTCACAACCGGAAGAAGAACAACAAAGGCCGAGGATTCGCTTTGCAAACTTTGTAAGCGCAATAGGACAACCACCACCAAATGCATTCCACCAATCAACTACATTAGATGTAAAAAATAAAAAAAATCAAATATAGTCTTAATTATTAAACTTAAAAGAAAAATTTATAGTTAATGTAATATGCTTACTAGGATTTTTTGTCTTTCGTTGCCTAACCGCCATGTCTTTAGAAAAGTCATCACGAGAAGATTCATAGACATCGGGTAAGTCGCTCATCTTGTCTGCCAAAACTTGGTCGGGAACCATTTTTGAAAGAACATCATTGAAGTTGTTACGCAACTTGTAAGCCAAATTAGATTCTTCTTCTTCTTTGATGTCAAAATACTTTCCCGGATTGAGAAATAATGATGCCCCATATAACTTCTGCTCCATTTGGCATGCCCATCTTCGCTCAATGATGTCAATCACTTTCTTATACAACCTTTGTTTGTTGTTCAAGGCATCTTTGATCTTTTTTTTTTGCATATTCCATCGCAAAGAAGAATCTCAGCAGAGTGGCCTCTCATCCAATTCACAATCCTCAAGACTACAAGTAATGGTGTGAGTTTCTAATACAATCTTCTACGTTGTGCCAAAAGTAGAAGAAATAATTGTATCATACACTTGTTTCCCCCCTTCTGTGATTGACAAATTTCGAATTTGTCCAATCATCATCGATGAACAAGTGTCTCAAAGCATCCTTGTGCTTTGCACAAGCTTTCAAGAGTCGAAATGATGTAGCAAATCGGGTGACTCCGATCTCACAAGGTCCCTCCCATTTGTTTTGGTCCTCATCGCCTCAAGAAGGCGACCATGTCTGTAAATGAATCCGCTTATTTTTACGCCTTCACGATTGTAGACTTAAATTGCTTCATATCGCACTATGTCCTCTAACATCAAGTTCAGTAATGGGCAAGACATGGTGTCCGAACAAAGTCGGTCTCCTCTCCATCAACATACGACCACGCCTTTATAATCATGACATTGTCCGTCACCACTGCACAACATACTCACCATTTCAATCTCTTTTATCTTCCCATCAAGGAGCTCGGTCAACATGTTCAGATCCCGAGATTGAGCAGAGGCATCAATCGATCCCAAAAAGTAAGTACCAAAGCAGGACTATTAACAAGAAAATTTATCAAGTGTCCGCCTCTTCTATCCGGCCCATCCGTCTCGACATAAGATCGCAACCGCATCGCTTCCAAGAAGTTTTGTGTTTCTCTTCGGTTCCCTCTGTTTTAGTCTTGGCCTTTGCTAAAAAGAGGAACCCTCAACTCGTGATATGAAGGAGGCTTGTAACCCGCCCATATTGCCTAATAGCCTCTCGCCATCACCTCATAACTTCTTCGATTTCTTTGCATTAAAAGGATGCCACACTCATAAAAAAGTTGGCAACATGCATATCAACTTTCTCTTTCTCTTCCAAAGTGTCCTTAGACGATTCTCCAAAGTAGTTTGGCTAGGACCTTTTGATGCCTTTCATCCACAACTTCTTGGAGATTTCCTAAAATGAGTTTCAATGGTCCTTGTTTGTGATTGTGGGTGAGGGAATTGAAATACACTCTTCATCCTTTTAGATGCAAATCCCTTAACTTGGAACAAATTGTAGAGGAAGCATTAGAAGCATTGGAAGCATTGTTTGGAATATTAGATGATGAATTTCTTCTACTTCGTCATGGTCATCAAATTGAATTCGCTTATTCCTTTTGTTACCCATTATTGCTTGATGCATCTCATTTGAAATTTCTCATCAGAGTTCGAGGACACTTGGACACATCCCCATACCCCCACCGCTAAGATGTTGTTTAAATCTCTTGATTCCTCCATGAATCTTTTTTTCCACATAGAATGCATCAGACAAGATTTTTATCGCTTTCAATTTCGCCAAAATGCATATTTCCACCCCGGATCTTTAGACTTGGCCTTTCTTTTAGGATCCTTACTTGGATCATAACCCTCAGCTCCTGAACTTTCCGCCATTTAACTATCTATAATTCTACAAAATACAATTAAACAAACAAACAATTCATTATAATTTATAAATTGTAATAACAATTACAAAACAAGTAAACAACTTGAAGTCATGATACATGATGTAAACAAGTAACAAACAAGACATGTTAATTTTTTTTAGTTACAAGCTGCAAATTTTTTATATAGATGTTACATGCTGTAAATTAGATTCTACTTTCACTCGACGAAGAATCATATGAAAATATTAAAAATACATGAAAATAATGCTTCCTTTTTTTTGCAACTGTGTTAGTAGTATTATTTTAGACCTAAATAATCATAAAGAAATTTGACATGCTTTCAAAGAATGCCAAGAGATGCAAAATTTGTTTTTTGAGTACAATGTCCTCTAAAAAGTTCTGTTTCAACCTCAAATTTTTCCACTAGTCAACTGTGTTATCCTATTGTGACCCTGCAGAGGTGATAAAGAACCTGTAATGGCCGATAACTTTTTTTTTATAATTAAAAATCATGTAAGTTTTATTTGTTGATTAAAAGCATCTTGCCTCCATAAGCATCTTAAGCATAAAAGCATGAACATATTAAAAGCTTCAAAATGCCTTAATTCAACAAAACTTTTAATTCTAATGAAAGCAGAAATAATGTAAATACAATATCGGACCAAATACCGATCAAGAAAAAAATGTCAAACAAAGCCCAAGTCATTGGCATTAAGAGACTTCTATGACTAGATTATCCCATACTAGCTTAGTACTTTTTAACTCACCTAAAATGTAAATTAGAAAGCAATGAAGAATAATAACCTAACAATTTCTAAGACTGCCTCTCGTTGACAAAAAGATTACACTTAGGGAAATTGATTGGTTAAAATTCCTAGGTAAGTAATAAAGACATCATCAAGTGTAAATCAATTCATGAATCAACTTGAAGTCTATTATGAGTTAAAAATTAGCAGCAAGCCAGCAACAGTCATGAGCGAAGAAGAAGACAGTGAAGAAAATGTATAAAACAAATAAGAGCTTGCATACCTTAAAAATGTTGATAAGTACGTTGATCTTCACCCTTTGGAAATGCTAAGACAACAAGAAGAGCAAGAAGAAGAAGGAAAAAAGGACAGCAAAGCAGCCTCGTTTCTCCCTCTCGTTTCACGCTTCACCGCCTCGCTTTCTCCTCTCGATTCTCGAATCGTCGTGAAGGAAAAGGAAGAAGGAAGCGCCGAAAGAAACTTGAAGCCTCGAACTGTCGTCGAAACTCGAAGTCGATTTGCTGCAGTCCCTCTCGAACTGTCGTCGAAACTCGAAGTCGATTTGCTGTCGAAGAAGGAACTGTCGAGCTCGAAGGAAAAGGTTCGATTAGCGCCTCTCTCTAATTCTGCAATCCCTCTCGCTTCGATTCTTTGTCGATCGATTGTCGAAGAAGGAAAAAAACGAGCAGATCGATTTAGGTTTTTTAATTGGGTCGGGTCAAACCCGCTTTGGAAAGTCGCCCGCTTTTGTAGGTAGTCGTCCAAGTCGTCTGATGAGCGTCCAAGTCGTCCAAGGCGAGGCCTGAGCGGTCGACTATGTGCTCTGCAACCAAGTCGGTAGGACGCCTTGCTTTTTCTGGTCGACTCGACGCCTAGTCGTCGCCTAGGCGACGACTTGACGACAATGGCTTAGAGAACTTGTTTTGATCCTATTAGCATTGTCAATCATGTCAATACAAGACCCTGACTAAATACCATCATGTAGCCAAAATTTTAACACAGCTCCTCTTATCCTTTCTATTATTCTTCCACAAACCTATCTGATATGGCAGCACAAAACGCATTTAAAAACACATCCCCCAAATTATGTCTTGATTACATTAACACTTCATTGGCAAAATACTTGGTTGGAGATGAAATGGTTCGACATATACAAGAGAGTGGATATCAATGTTTGACATATATAATTATGTGTGTTGCGCAAAACATTTTTTTATCTGCAAATAGAATTCTTATCATATCTATTCTGAATAACTCTACTAATCAATCATATGATTTTTTATAAGTAATTCTAAGTTAACTAATATAGAAATAGGTTCTATCCATGCATGTGAAATCTCACATGAAACCAAAACACATATTTACTTCTTACTAAAGTGATGCTAAAAAGACCACCACCTCATCATATTATATCAACTTCATCTAGGCATCTAGCGCAAGGCTGTCAAAGTCTTTAATTAACATAGAATGGGTTCTACCCTTGAATCTTAAATCTCGCATAAAACCTAAGCACATATTAGTTTCTTAGTTCTTACTAAAGGAACGATAAAAAAATTTTAAAAAAAATCGAGAATTAAGAACTGGGTTCATTTTATTCAATTAAAAGAAGTAAAAGAGACAAAGTTTAAAATAGGAAATAAAAATGAACTTAAATTACCAGGGACGAAGTACGAAGGTTTATGTGCCATATCACCCACAGCAGAACTTTCTAGTAGTTCCCCCTTCAAAATCAAAAAGAATATATTTCTGTGAACTATTAGATGTTTTTTATAGTTAGAGAAGATATAGAAACAAAGAATTTAAAGAACTAGAATGTTTGCAACATAAGCTTACCTTCTGAACATAATCTAGAAGATCCATTGCATATGCGACACCCACTATATTGTCAACACGTTGCTCAAAGACAGGAACCCTGTGGGCATGCTAAAATATTTCTTAGAGAAAAAGGCTTCGTCAAATAGGAAAATATTTTACTACTTGATATTATAACAAGTTCAACACACCTGGAATACTGATGAGTCACCCACAAGCTGTGGAAATCGACAAGTGTTGCACTGGCATCAATGGCAACAACATCAACAAGAGGTGTCATCACCTCTCTAACATAAGTATCTTTTATCTCTAACACGTTTTCAATCATATCCTGCAAAAAGATTTCACAATACATCAGCTCTTCTTATCGATGCATAACACTATGTAAACTCCATTAAGATTTTCTAAACAGCATAACTCAACTCAACAAAACACCTTTCATCCCGAACTAGTTGGATAGGCTGAAAAATGAATCCCATATGTAATAGGTATAAAAGTAGAAAGGTAATGACAAACTAAAAGGTAAAATCATAAGACAAATAAAATAAGAAATAAATAAAAGATAATTTAAAATAACAAGAATATGAATGAATGAATAAATAAATAAATAAAGTCAAAACACATCCGCATATAACAAATACATACATATAGGGGTGCTCAAAAAATTCGGTTTTTTCGGTTTTTTACCGAACCAGTTTATATCGGTACCGGCGGTACCGATTTTTTTGGTACCGGTTTTTCGATATTTTAACACTTTTCGGTACCGGTAGCGGTAAGGAATTTTCTGAATTTAGTAAAAACCGAAATACCGAAAATTAGTTAATCACGAGCGGAGCACGGGACAGGAGCGGGGAGCCTACTAGTCTACTACTCTTTAGTCTCTACAGCAAGTCAACAAGACAACAACAACACATTCTGCACCCAGATCTCCGACTCATCTCCAAAGCAAAACCTTGAGCCACCCATCTTCTGCAGTCTGCACGCACCCACCGACCACCGAATCCTCCATCTCCGAGCACATCTTCTGCACGAATGCACCCAGATCTGAGATCTGTACACATCATATACTGATACATATATATATATATATATATGTATACACTAATACACAGTCACCCTTACCACTTAGGCACTTACCAGTTACCTCTCTGTTATTTAAGGAGTTGAAAAAACAGAACATTATTAGTCTTTTGAAACTGTGAGCAGCCAATTAATAGTGGAACCCATTTTTACAGACAAAAGTTCATTAGTATTATGAACACAAAATTTAATCTAACAACTTATATTTGGGGATTATTAGAACTGATATTTGTCTGGTTTCTGTGAAAATGTAAGAAAACTAATATATTAGTTTTTAGAGTAAATTTAGTTTAATATATTAGTTTTTAGAGTAATATATTATGTCATAATATATTAGTATTTAGAGTAAATTTAGACGTAGTAATATATTAGTTTTGCAGAGGCACAGTGTAATTTTGTTTCATCGCCAACAACTTGATATTTGGGGATTATTAAAAGATTTGGATTGGAACCCATTTTTACAGACAAAAGTTCATTGCATATTTGAACACAACTGCTTTGGAAGCTTTCTGTTAATATAATCTTTTGTTATCAAAGTTCATTATTTTGTGTAAAAAGTAAGGCTCATTGTTTTGAGCATGTGTAGGTTATGAGCTGACATCTGAGGACTCGAATGCTGAAAATCCAATTCATATTGATGAAGAGGAGTTGAATGAAAGTGAAATTGAGTAACTTGATGCGGTAAGACTCGTGCTAAAATTTGGGTTCATTATACAAGATTTAAGCAAAATGGTCAAATTAAAGCTAAATGCAAATATTGTGGAGCTATTTTAAGTGTTGATCCAAAAAATAATGGGACTAGTGGTCTTAATGCTCACAATAGGAGAAAGTTACCCCCCAAAAGTGGAGTTAAGAAATCAAGCAATCTTAAACTTTAAATCTGCAAGTGCTAATAATGATGATGAGACCATGGAAGGGAGTCAACAAATAATTGTCTTTGGAAGTTTGATGTGGATCTAACTCGGGTTGATTTAGCATATATGATTCTAGTTGATGAACTTCCATTTAAATTTGTGGGAAATGAGGGATTTCGACATTTTGTGTCCATTGCATGTCCTAGGTTCAATGTTCCTTCACGTCACACAATTACAATTACAAGAGATTGTTTTAAAATATATATGGAAGAGAAAAAGAAGATAAAATCTACTTTTAACTCATCTTCTCAAAGGATATGTATTACAACTGACACATGGACATCGATGCATAGACTTAATTATATGGTTGTGACAGCTCATTACATTGATGAGAAATGGAGATTGAGAAAAAAAATTATAAACTTTGTTCCAATTTTGAGTCACAAGGGTGAGGCCATTGGAATGGCAATTGAGAATTGTTTGATAGAATGGGGGATTAAGAGAGTTTTTACTATAACTATTGATAATGCCTGTTCAAATGATGTTGCGGTATCTTATTTAAAAAATCAATTGCAAGTATGGGGACATAGTGTTTGTGAGAATAAATTCATTCATGTTCGATGTGTTGCTCATATTTTAAACTTGGTCGTAGTTGATGGGTTGAAAGATGTTAATATTTCGGTAGCTCGTGTTCGGGCATTGATTAGGTGGGTAAGGCAATCTCCATCTAGGATTAGAAAGTTCAAGGAGTGTGTCGACTTTGAAAAAATTGAAAATAAATCTTCATTAATCCTATAGATGATGCTACTAGATGGAACTCCACTTATTCAACGTTGAATGTTGCTTAACATTTTGAACGTGCTTTTAATAGGCTTGGGAGTAGGGATCCTTTGTTTAATCAAGAAATGATCTCAGGTGAAGGGTGGCCAACGGTGGAGGATTTGGGTAATGTGAGAAGAATTGTTTTGTTTTTAAAACACTTCTATGAATTAACACTTAGAATCTCCGGCTCATTATATGTTACATCCAATGGATTTGTTCATGAGTTTGTGGAAGTTGATGGTCTTTTGAAAGAAATGGAAGATGATGATTTTCAAATGAGAGAAATGGCTACGAGGATGAGATCAAAGTTGATGAAATATTGGGGGATGTTGATAAAATGAACAAGTTGTTATACATTGTCGTGGTTCTTGATCCAAGACACAAATTCACGTTCGTTGAGTTTGTATTTAATCACATGTATGGTAAAGAAAGTGATTTGGCAATCAAAATGACTAGAGGGGCTAAAGATGTATTATTTGAGTTGTTCAATTATTATAATTTCAATCATTTATCATCCCAAGGTCATTCATCTCAAACTCCAAGTGGGAGTGGAAGCTTAACTCAAAGTGGTGGGCCTGGGTGGCTCATCATTAGTAGAAAGTATGTCAAGAAAAAAAAGAAAAATTGACAGCTTGTTTGAACATGTTGAGGATGTTCAAGGTGCGGAAGTTCAAACTGAGTTAGAAATGTATTTAAAGGATCGAGTTGAAAGAAAGGATGAAAAATTTAACCTTTTAGCTTGGTGGAGATCCAACACTCATAGATTTCCCGTTCTTTCATTAATGGCTAGAGATGTCTTAGCGATTCCCATTTCTACCGTGGCTTCTAAATCGGCATTTAGCACAGGAGGACGCATCCTTGATTCCTTTAGGAGCTCTTTAACTCCTAGGATGGTGCAAAGAATTATTTGTGCTCAAGATTGGCTTCGCCGAAGCAACGAACCAATTGATATCGAAGAAAAGTTGGAATCCCTTGAAGAAATTGAAAAAGGTATAGCACAATAACACTAACACTTTGTATTGTTTATATATTTTTTTGTAATGTAGTTTAAATTCTTCTTAATAAATTATGATTTGCTCACATTTGTCTTTTAAAAATTGCAGAATTTTCAGTAGGCGATTTAGATGCATCAATCTTGGATATGTAATATGGTTGATTTGTTGGAGATTGAAGACTTGATAGTTGAGAGAATTGTGCCTTGTGCGTTGTTTGTTTTTAATTTATGTGAATTTGGATTGAACTTTGTACCTACTGCTTGTTTCAGCTTTGATTATCGGAGGGACATTGACCTGCTTAACTGCTTTAAAATTTTCTATAATGAATATGTTGTTGTGATATTTAATTTGTAACAGTTGTTCTCCAAAGGGGTCGAAGTTATTTCTTCCCTACTGACTCAAACTCTAGTGCTTGCTAATATATGTGAATCTGTTAATTCATTCAAATGCTTTGGCATTTTTAGTTTATTTGATTTACATTACTGTTTGGATACCTCAGGGCTCAGGATGCTCTATACATCTTACTGAGTTGAAATAAATTAGTAAACTTTTTTCCTTTTATGAAGTTTCTTTCTGTTTCATTGCAGGAGACAAGTGATGTGGAGCATATTATATGAGCCGTAAAACTGAACTGGTCAAATGAACCATAGCTTATTTTAAGTTTTTAACCTCCTGGATTGACTTTGTAGTCTCTACTGTACAGCTGCCAATTTTATAACATGTTATAATCCTAGTTTTCTTCCCCAGGTGATATAAACTATGGACTTATTTTGTAAAGTTTGGGCTCTGTATTTGCTTGGTTCATTCCGACATTTGCATACCAATTTGAGATGGGACGGTCGGAGTTGGTTTCATTTGTGAATGTGGAAGCTGCAGAAGGTTGGGATCAAGATTCATGTCACAACTCACAAGTAGAACAACTAATGGACATAAATAAACAACTAATATAGCAACAAGCCAACAAGTCAACCACCAAAAAAAAGCTAGATAAGGCCACAAGGCACAAGGGGATGAAATTTACACAGTAGCTTCAGCTTCAATTGACAATTATGATGCCTAGGCAGCCCAGCACAATTAATCAATTATATAGATGATTTTTTGGTTTTAAAAAAAATTGTTAATATATTAAAAAAAAAATTATATAAGTATTATTAATAATTATATTTATTACCATATGATATAACCGAAAATCGAACCGAAAAAACCGGTACCGAAACCGATAATTCGGTACCGGTACCGATTCTTGCTTTTCCGGTACTTTCGAATCGGTACCGGCTCGGTATTTTCGGTACCGGTTCGGCTTTTAACCGTGAGCACCCCTACATACATATGCCTAAAATCCTAAAAAGATAAAAAAGAAATAAAGGGGAAATGGATGCCCTCATACTAGAATTACATTCTCAATTTACAATTTTGAGATAATATAATTCACCAAAAAATGTTCTGCATGGCATTTATCGATCTCTCAAATTCAACTAATAATCAAAGATAAACACAAACAAGTTTGCATAACTTTTCAGGACCAGTAAAGTTAAGCCGTATTATTGTATCTCAAAGCATTTTCAAAAGTTATACAGAAGGCTAAAGTTATATAATAAATGCAGGTAGTTATATCCCACCATCTATAAGACCACTAGGATAGCATTCAAGGAAGGCCAAAATGCTTTTCATATCATCAGTCAAAAAGCAAGTTTAACAACCTATACCAGGAGATAACATGACAGTGTTAGTTCACAATACTTATCATTGTCTATTAGCAAATTCATAACAACTATTAAGCTGGAGTTGGGATTTAAGGACTTCATTTGAGTGGAGTGATCTATACTTTAGCATGATTATTGAATATTTTCACTCGGGATTTTTATTTTTATTTTGCTTTTTTATCTTCCCTTCTGAATCTGTTGGGAAATGCATAAATCACTAGCTGAAACCACTTTCACAATTTATCAATGATTTCATTATGATCCCTCTTTTTTCGGATAAATAAACTTACCATTACAATTTTCCAATTTTGCGGGAAATGTTTAGTAGAAAGAGAAATTAAAACCTTGGAACACCCTCTTTCCTTCAAAAAACATTATGCCTGCCATTAGAAGTCTAAAAAAACTTATGATATCTTTAGTGTATGCTTGTTTTTCCCTTTTATTTTTTTTTTTGCTAGTTTTAGCTGAAATGTTAACATTCCTGCCAAGGCAGGAATGGATCCCAAGGCCTCTTGCACTCAAAGCCTTGAGTAGTTGTTTTACAATTGAGCCAAGAGGGGCTTGGTTTTTTCCCTTTTGTTCTCTCTTTCTTATCTTTACATAATTTTTTACTATTAGTTTTTTTTTCATTTTTTTTAATTTCTATTTATTATTTTCAAAATCTTTTTTTATTTTGTGATTAGTATTTTTTACTTTTTACACATCTTTTTAGTGCTAGGACATGGGAACAACTTGGCTTTCACTTATATGGTTATGACCAAGGGGAGTTTGAGGATATATATTTTCAATTCCGGAATGATCTTGGTTCTCGAGTTCTTGACAACATGCAATATATTTCCTTTATCTCATCAGTAGCCATCATCCCAAGGAACTTTATTGGATAAAAACATCAAGCAATGACTCTGATCTCCTTATAAATTAAAAAAACACTTCAAGTTTAATTCAACAGTCGAAAAACTTATTGCAGATGACCTAGAAATTATTCATGATATTACCAATACATATTATTCGCTTAAAGAAAATTTGTTTGCGCAAATTCAAGGACGACAATAATATGAACTTTAGAAAATAACAAAAAAAGGATCACATTCCCATTATGTTACCTGTTCTTCCTCCTCAATTGCTCCACTCAACTCTGCTCCTCGCAACATCAACTTCAATTCATCTTCGGTAACATATGATTCGCTGAAATCAAATGAGGACAAGGTAAGAAATAATGTAATATTGGAGCCATAATTTGAAGAAGAATACTTAAAACACTGGCTTCAGCTAATTATAGTTCAGTTATAAAGCGCAAAATTGAAGTTGCATATGCTGCAACTGACAACAGAACAAACATGCAGTGAAATATAAATGATAAGGTTCTTATCAGATAAAAGAAGAAAATTTATCAAATTGAAGAAAGAGGAAACAATGCCAAGGTGGACAAGAAGTCTGCAGACAGAAACAACGGTAAGTATATTATTCAATTTGATAAGACAATTTGTTTTTGGGCCAAACTTCAACAGAGTATTCTGCAAACTCAAGAACAGGTTCTAAACACAAATTTCATTCATTCAATATGTCATTGATACCCAACAACCTATGTTTATAGCATATAATATTTGACTCAATAAAAGCAAATGATTCTTAACCAATTCATGATCACTCTTCCAAAATAATTCAAATAAGCTTCATGACTAGCAACTACGTGGCAAATGATTTATTTGTTACTGTAAAGCAGAAGTATTTACACCTACTTCTGTACAAACACAAACACATGTAATAATATTCTGAAGCACAGAATATGTATATAACAAGATAAAGGATAAAACTAAAAATCTTCACGTTAGGCAGCCTTCAAAGAGACAGAACTAGATACTGAGGGGTAGGGGAATTGTGAAATATTGAGGTATACCATCATAAATATTTTCTTCTAATCCTTTTGTCTCAGACAGTCGGACTTCTTTTTCTTGCCTGGTATTAAAGTAATAAATAATTTCATAGGAGATTTCTCAAATAATCAAAACATTCATGAAAATTCTTATGGGAAAAAACCGAACAAAGTTGGAAACATCATCAGCCATTGCCCAAGTAATCTTAAAAGTCAATGAACTACCAGAAGCAGCAAGGACAATATGCATTAATGATAAGCGCACCTCCTTCCTTTCAAACCAAGCAATTTTAGTATACCCATTGATAGATATGTGACAACTCTACCCACAGGATATAATATCAAGGAAAGCCACGCCACTGGTCTGACCTGAAGGCAATACAAGTAAGACTATTCAAATGATTTGAAAGCATAAATAGTAAGCTAAGCAGCAGAGAGTTTTTTGTATGCTGAGACAGTTACTATAAATTTTTATGTGATTTTGATTAATTTTATAAGAAAGATCCACATCTAACTTACCACAAACCTAGCAACCTCTGTGGCATTATGTACGGCAATACTTTTTGGAGTAATCTCAGTGAGAAGCAACACTGCAACCTGATAATAAAAATTGACAAAAAAATATTTGGTTTATGAGCAGTTGGAATGAAGCACTGAAAATGGCAAAAAATAACCCAATAAAGTATCTCCAATTGCCTTTGTAGTACAAATGATACTCGTAAAAAGCTTTACAAATTTCCTATATATCTATGCACCATTAAAGAGTTCTGAGGAACTTTGAAGAACATCCAGTTTCGTACATAATTTTGAAGAACAAATTGACTTCATAAATATGACCAACCAGATTGACAAGTAGCACAATAGTATGCATGTACCACGTGCTAGTGTACCAGAAAAACATACTCCCTCCATTCTAAAATATAGGATAAGTTTGACTTTTAAAGGTGAAATTTTAAAATTCAAAATTGATGTGATTCATTTAACTTTTGAAGAAAATAAATCTTGTAATTAATTGTACTATTTCGACAGTTTACAATTTTAATAATTGTATTGTTTTAAAGCTAAATTAATTCATATCAATTTAAATTTAAAAATATCTCAAAGTGTCTTCAAAAGTTCAGTATTGATCTTATATTTTTGAACAAAGGGAGTATTACATTTGTACTTAAATTATTCTCAGCAGTTTGGCAACCTCTAACAAAAGCATTCAAAAAAACAATGAATATAAAAGTGGTTCTCGATGTTAGTTTAGCAAATTCCATAATAACGAAGAATTTGAAATTCTAATAATCCTACGTGGATAATAAACTAAACTTCTGTATCAATTAAACAAAGATTTGAAAACATACAGTCATAACTCCAGTTGCTGCGCTTACACCAGCTTCACCAAATATTGCTGTTGCTGCATCAGTAACTAGTGCTGTTGCTGCAATATTGGCAACGCTGAGGACATAAATGAAATCTACAATAAGAGACAATGTTCATATTCATGCTGAGAAACAAAAACCAATAGCCTGATTGCAAGTATAAAAGAGCAATACGTTGTGCCAATGAGTATAGTTGTTAGGAACCGAGTAACATCACTACGAAGCATTTTGAAGACACCATTTTCAGACTCTTTCTCAGCCAACTCACGCACCTGATACATCAGAAATTAATGAGAAGTTTTGTCACAAGAGAATACAATTGAAAGGTACTCCAGAAAGAAGAATATTATAAGTAGAAGGTTGCAGGACTCCAAAAGGTCAACAATTTATGACATCATTCTTAGCACATTTTATAAACACACAGATTTCATTTCTTGTTCTTTTGTTTAAGTGCAAAAAATATCAGAGAGGGTTGTTGGGTTTTAAGTAATACAACAGAATAAGCTTCATAAAAGTGATAAAAACAATGCTAAGGGCTCCGTGATCAGAATAAGCTTCATTAAACATAAATCTTCTGTGTTCTGTGATTGGTATTTTGTTTTAATTGTGTATGTAATATGTTGATATATTTAAGTTAGACTGTGAGTCGGTCAAAGTTCATAAGTACACAGTCCCACTCATACTCATTCTGAGATTCCAATACATATAAACACTTTTAACAAACTGTGAGGGAGTGAATTAATATTAATTTCAAACTTTGATACCCCCCCCCCCCGGCTCATGGTTGGTCATTAATTTGGGCCAACATAATCAAGAGGATGCTCCACATGAAATATCGGGATTCAGCCCTCTGCGGTACATAGATATTATCACATCTTCAATCCAAGCAAATTCGGATTCGTGTGGCCAAACTGCAGAATAGTGTCGCAACTCTACCAAAGATTTACTTCCTTGCACCAACTCCGTGTGTTGAAATATGTTCGCTGCTTATAATTTGAAAGCACCAAGTGATGAACAATGAATTGTAGTAGCTTTAATAACTTCACATCTAATCACTATTGTATATCGATTCTTCTGACGTTGAGTCACCAAATTCAAATTGTCTTCTTCAATATTGTAACAGCAAAAAATTGTTTCCTCTAATCAGTCAGTTCATACTGGTAAGAGAAATTCTTTAATCCTTCTTTTATTTTCTTTTTTCGGGGTTATCTGGTGTATGCTTGGATGGCTTCGGAGGGTTACGGTTTTGGTCGGCAGTGGTTGGGGAAGGTAGTGGCTAGAGTTTTGATCGGCTGTTATTGTGGGTCGGAATAGTTAAGAGTTTTTTCTTACAGATAATGTTTTCAGTTAATCGAAGATGACGGTAGGTGGATTTGGGGCAGTTCCAGTGTCGCATTGTAAGATTAGAGCTAGGTGGTGGTAATTCCAGTGGGTGGACGATTGAAGGTATTTGTATGCTTCTGAATAAGTTATATATCGCTGAATAACTGGCCTAAGCGGGGCAAAGACCTCCTTCTGTGTCGGTGGTTGGGTTTCTTGGTGATGGTGATAATTCTTTTTTGGACTATTTTACCACTACTTTAGGGACGAAAATTTTAGGAAAACAGGCCTGGATCAAGGATTTATCGTCTCTCATACCAATATTGTTGGAGACCGATTTTAGGTTAGAATTGGGAAAGGTTCCAAGAAGAATTTAAGGACGAGGAAGGAAAGAACACACAGATCAATACAATCAAAATACTATATATTAATCCATGGTCTTTAAAAGAGTAAAGTACAAACAACTTATTTAACATTCCTAAACCAAATAGAATGCTAATATTATATCTACAAAAGTAACACAAACAAATCAAGTATAATTAAATTCCAGAAAAAATCTACTAGTTTGACTTTTTGGCATTTGTTTCCAAAGCCTCTTATATTGGTCCATACCTCATGGGACTATCTCAAACTACCTTACACCAAAGAGTAGTGCAAATATTCAAAAGGGAGAATGTTTCTCAAACTTCAAGGTTTAGAAGAAAGGTCTTTCATATCTGACCAGATTCAAAAGGGAGAATGTTTCTCAAACTTCAAGGTTTGCCACTATTTGAGTGTTTGGAAGCTACTTATTTTTTAACTTATAAGTTGATTTTTAAGTCAAAAAAAATAAGTAACTATTTGTGACTTATTTTAAAATGGCTTATAATGTCTATTTTAAAATGACTTAGTTTGACCAAATGTAATGTCTATTTTGCCCCTCTTCTATTTTGCCCCTTTTTTTATTATTGTCCTTTTTAGTAATCTTTACATTATTTTAACTTATAAATCCTTATGAGCCACACATGACAAACCTTCATAACTTGTTTTAACTTGATTTTTGACTTATAAGTCAAATTGATGACGAACACTTTTACTTATAAGTCCCAACTTAAAACAACTTATAAGTCAACTTATAGTTTAACTATAAGTCATCTAAAATAAGTCGTTCCCGAACAGGCCCATTATATAAAGTAATCAAAAAGATAGGAAGGCATTCGCTGCCTAGAAAATTATGCCTCGTTTAGAAGGCTTTAGAGAAAATGTTTGCAAGGACATGGAGAATACGTCAATATAGAACACTTGAACGAACGCCAAGTTTGGGCTGAGATCTTTCTCAAAGGACTGCATAAGGCAGATGCTGCATAATTCCTCTGAAAGGCATCTGGTTGATTAAGAGTCTAAGATCTTCTTACATGTATGGGCTACAGCAATGGAAGTGATTTAGCAACATTCCTGAATTAGTGTTGGAAGTGCAAAAGAGAAGAGAGAAGGTTGGCAAGGCATTCCCCTTTTGCTCCAAACATTAGGCAAGGTTAGGAACATCCTGTTGCTTTTCAATTGGCGTATGAAACGAGGGAAAGAGG
Organism: Panax ginseng; assembly: GCA_020205605.1. NCBI lineage: Eukaryota > Viridiplantae > Streptophyta > Magnoliopsida > Apiales > Araliaceae > Panax > Panax ginseng. The sequence continues at coordinate 97,582,708 of CM035131.1, forward strand.
AACATGCTCAAGAATGTACTACCTCAAGTTCCTTATAAACAAAACCACTTAAGTTCATGAAGTTCCAATATATAAATCAAACTTTATTATCAAGATTTTTTACTTTTATTTTCAATAGAGGCACCGATCAAGACGTTAGGATAGTCCATATCTAAGCCCCCTCCACTCAATAATGTAAGAATGATCAGGATCGATGATTTAGTTGCCTTATTTATTTATTTTGTTTATTTCATTATTATGGACTTGTTTTAATTAGTTAGGGTATTTTAATCACTTGTTTTAGTTAGTTGGGTTATTTTTGTCTTTTTGGTCTCCAAGTTCAATTTAGGGTTGTTTTGTTTATAAATACCGATGTAATGCTCCTTGGAAAATTATTCTGGATATAGAATTATTATTAGCTTTTCTTATATCGTGGAGATATTTTCGAGAGTTAATAGACGCTGAGTTGAAACTCTAAACCCTGGAGTTTAAGCGTAGAATTTAGATTCTAGATTTATTTATACATCAATCATTTGCAGAATTCAGTTTATAATTTGTCCTACATCAAAGAAGATCCCGAGTATCGCATTACAAACACCCGTACTTTATTCCATACACATCTTAGTGACATACCACCATTGGTGAAGAGATGACCAAACCAAAATACCAAAATGCCTAAATGCACTGATTACATCACTTAACAGGGGATAAGAAACTGCCCTTGATTAGTTAATCACGAGTGGGTTTGCATTAACTAATTACTTGATGTCCGGTCTTTTGAAAAAATTGCCAAAGAACCATTGAACTTCTAAATGTGGCAGAACCAGAATTAATTACGTTTTATATGCACAAGTCAACTATCTTTTCAAAAGATTCAAAAATAAATTAACTTGAAAAGTTTAAAAACCATTAATAATAGCATATACCTTCCAAGGCCACAGAGTGGTAATTGCAGTCTCAGCCATGGAGAAAAATGCTGAGAGACCAAAAAGCACAACCAAAAGTAAACCCTGATCTTTAAAAACCCTAAGAACTTGCAAAACCTTAGGCCACCAACTCCTCAACAACAACCCACTCTGCTCCAAAACCCCAACCCCACCAGCACTCAAAAACCCTTCCACCGCAACAACTCTCCGACACCTAAATACTACAAGCCCGCAAACAATCGCCGCCAAAACTAATCCCTTCTTCACCAAAACTTCCAAAATCCCTAATTTTAAGCCCCCATTTGGGGCTTTAGCACCGCTACATTTAACTATTACAGAGCTCAAATGACCTCCATTAACAAAAACCTCCTTACCTACAAACCTCGATTTGAATAATCCACAGCTGATTGAAGTTCGAGAATGACATCGCAGAATCGTTGTAGGTAATTTTGTGGGTAATTTCAAAATCTGACGATTAGGCGAAACGAAGAACGAATGCTTCGAGCCAATGAGAAATGCTGCGCGATTGAAAATTGAGGCTTCGGGTGCGACATCCATGTGGATATCTGGTATATTTGAACAAAGAAAAGGGAAAATAACGATATATATGTATACATATATATTGATATATATATATATATATATAGAGAGAGAGAGAGAGAGAGAGAGAGAGAGATTGTGGTGTTCTGGTGGGGCTTGAGCTTTGGAGTGGGATTCCCTCTCGTTTTGCTGAAGCATCTCAAGCAAGTTGGAGATTCTAAAATGACAGAAATACCCCTCTGAGTAGGAATGGCAATTTACACCCGAACTTACTGGTACTGTCGAGCCCGAACCTGACTAGACGGGTGTCGGATTAGAGTCAAGAACGAGCAGATCTATTAAATATGGTTATGGCTTAATTTTGATTTATAAAATATGGTTATAATTTTATTTAAGAACTAAAATTATATTAATTATTTTTAATATGAGTGTTAATGTCAGGATTTTTATACGCGCCTCAATCACTGAAAAGCGCGTCCAAATCTGCACAGTAAATAAGTCAATACCAGAAGTTTGACGGCTTAAACAGTCGGGGGATAGCTCCGACGTAAAAGTCAGCAATAAAATGCATGTTATCTTTATTGTGAAGTACTATGTATCTCATATACTCATCCCACCGCCTCCCATGCAACCGACTTCATGATCTCAGCTAATTGCATGTAATCACCTGCTGGTCACATCACTGTTCCCCACTAATTGAGATTTAAGCCAAATCTTCATTTAACATGTTGGGTCAACAGTCAAAACTTATCCGACCAGTCTTTGTCAGCCCAAACCCACAAATTTCCTTACTTAAAAGATGGCCCAATACTCCAAAGGCCCAAATAAATGTGGCCCAATAGGTTCAAATATTCATGGCCTAACATTGCCCCCAGTTTTTTATTAAACAGAATGTTTAATAAAAGAGTATACAAATGTGGCCCAAACAATGAAGGAATCTAATCAAAGCCTAATATTAAGGCAACCCAAATTCAAACTCTAACTCTTCAAATTCATCATTGCTGCCATTAAATGAGCCGCCCTCGAGTTTCAAAAAAAAACTTAAAGGACAACCAGTATAAAAACCCATTTTCCTCAAATTTGACGGTTTTACCAGCTCATCTCAAACTCAGAGTGCTTTAGCTTTCTTCTTCCTTCTGATTTTTTTCTCTCTGCAAACTGCTATCAATGGCTTCCCAGAGTCCAGATAACACCATTCCCATCTCTGTTACTCCAATTTCCTCTATCCCTCCTGCTCAAACCCTCACTAACGTGGCTTCGGAAACCAACCCCAAATCCAACCTTTCTTCCAGCAAAAGTCCACCACCTAAACCCATTCCAAACCCTTCTCTATTTTTCAAAAGTGAAGAACAATTCCCCCATGCCAATACTCCTTCCATTCTTACAGAAATTGAACTGCGTAACATTCGAACACGCTACCAGATACCAGATACCCACCTAGTGAAAATACATGCTCCTACGGAACGAATATACCAACGTCCCGAAGGCTGGACTGCTATGCCCCTGACCCTCCTAGAAAAAGGAGTTCACGTACCCTTCCACGCCTTCATCATCACCCTTTTAGGGTTCATGGGTGTTGGATTTGCCCAATTAGTCCCTAACTCCTATATCCACATTCTCGCCTTCATAGCTTTCTGTCATGAGCTAGGGATTCCACCCACTATTGACTTCTTCTTTACTATTTATACAGCTGGTAAATCTCGGGAACGAGGTTTCAAGATGCTGAGAAAACAATCTCCCAAACCCAATACCAAGTTCGAGAAACGCCCTCTGATGGACACTCATTCGAGCAATAAAGGATGGCATAAGGAGTGGTTTTTCGTTAAAGGGCCTGAAATCTCTTCCCTTCCTGATTGGACTACTTTCGAGCGCATCTCTGCAGACTTCGGAGATATCTCAGAGGAATGTGTGAGAGAAATGGCGAAGCTTCTTGAGAAACTTCCCTAGAAAGAATGGAGCTTTGGTCTTCTAAGCAAACAAGCTTGGTTATACGACCATAAATGTAAGTCCCGAACTCAATAATTGTATAATTTTTTCAAATTTCCTTTAGTAATTGTGTTGAAACACCTTCCCTTATTCTCTGCAATATCCCTTATCAAACCGACCTCCATTAATCGAAAAGAACTTGAAGAATTCCTTTATTCCAAACCTTCTCAACCTTCTACCGAACCCCAAACTTCTGAACCCCAAACCTCTGAACCACAAATTGTTGAACCTCAAACCACCGAGCCAACTCCCACCAAAGAAACAAGACATCCTCGGTGAAAGAAAAGATCCGTTAGAAAGCCAAAAAATGTCCCTGTTCCAACCTTAAATGAAAGTCTCCATGATATACCTATATCTGAACGTACTCAAATCCTTCACATAAAAAATAGACGAGCCAAGATTACCCCTCCCGTTGCCGAAGAACTCAGAGTACCTCCTACTGAAACCAACCTTCCACTAGTCATTCCTACAAAAATCAACGAACCCGAAGAAGAACCTGAAGAGCATGTTGAGCCCAATTCTTCCCTTGTCAGAAAATGAAAACATTCTTCAATCAACCAACCACCACTAACACCTAAACTTGCAACTACTCAACGCCCACCTCCTCCTGAACAACCAAGACCTTCTCCACAACGTCCATCTTCTTATGAAACCAGACCCGAAGCAGTAGCGTCTCCCACTTTATGACCGGACTTGAATGAAAACTTTCCTTTCCAGCTTTACAATGTCTTCGTTCGTGACACTGATGACCATCGTTTTGGCAACAACTCTATCATGGACTTGATCGAAGCTGACATGACTCATAACGATAAAGTAAGTTAATTAATGCCTAATCATTTGTGTTTATAAATAATTTCTTTGAAATATTTTGCCTAATTCTGAACAATTGTAGGCAAGTGGCATCTTAGGGCGCCTCCATCAAAGGTATAAAGAAGCTGAAGCCGAAGAGGACGCTGCCCGAAAAGCAAATGAAATTCTGAAGTTTGCTCTGGCAAATGAAAGAAGTCATCATGGAACGGCCCTCTTCAACAATTAATGCCTCAGAAAAGAGCTTGACAAAGTTAAAGAACAACTAGCCACAACTGAAGCCATTCATCGAACCACTGTTGAAGTGAATGTAGATCTGATTCGAAAGAATGAGGCTCTGGCACAATCCAATCAAAGCTTGGCGAAAGAAATTAACAAAGTCCAAGTCGCCGAAGAACGACACCTCGAACTTCGGCGTAAAATTAAAACTGAACTTCGAGAACTGAAAGCTCTCGGTCCCCCACTTATCGAAGAACTCCGCAAACAAATACAACTTGATTACCGCAAATCTTCCTAACTGAACAACAAAATAGTTCAGATGTATGCTTAGGGTTATGATGTGACGCCCCCAAAATAGGTATACATCACCTATTCTAAGTCGCTAAATACATGGTACAGAATACAAATACAATCTTTAATATACAACAAGAAAGCTGTGAGTTTTAATACAAATATTGTCTTCTAGACAATATCCACTCTCAGAATAAGTCCTCAGTACATTTATTGTCATACTATTTAACAAAATAGTGAGGATATTCCAACAGAATAATAAAGACGGGACCAGGTCCAACGTAAAACGCATACAGACATGATATTCCAATGAGAATAATAAAAAGCGGAACCGAGTTCGACGTAAAAGCGTCTGACCAGGATGTTTTAACGAGAATAATAAAGAATGGAATAACAAATGAAATCACCAAGTATAGGGTAGAACAGGCGTATAAAAGTTATTCAGCGAATAATAAAGAATGGAATAATGAAGTTCTCTTCATGAATATGAAAAAATAATACCCCTTACCTTATAAAGAAGAGTTCTCCGACGGTAGGGCGGGGATATACTTGTAAAAACTTGCACTACGCTCAAAGCTTTCTTAAACGCTAAAGAAATATGCTCAAGATTATAGAAGAATAATTCTCTCTACAGGTTCTCTCTAGAGTTTCAGGTGAATTCGTAAGAAATAATGAAGGAATGAGCTTCTATTTATAAAGAATGGGTGAATAGTAACCAATCCATGAGCAGTCCGAGATCGATTTACTTTAAGCAGACGGTCCAGATTGGTTTACAATAAAATATAATATATTCTATTTATAATCTAATAAAGCGAATAACTTTTAAAAAGATTTTACTATGCAAACACTATACATAATAAAATATAATATAATCTAATTATTGTCTAATAAAAAGCAGATAACTTTATAAAAGTATTACATTTTATATAAAATGATTTTACTATTAGCCTAATAAAATGAATAACTTTATAAAATATTACATTTTATATAAAAAAGCTTTTTGTTTTATTACATTAATAATACTAATAAAATAAAACTTCATCATCATTATTATTATTCACACTATTAATCGACCGTGTCGTTTCTCGGAAAGAGGGGCTTTCGATAAGGATTTCTCCTATGGTAGCGCAATTAGGTGACCAAACCTCTCCTTAGCGTAACTTTTAGACATCGTTAATATTGTAAATAATAATATTAATAACTCTGTCATCTCAATTATTGATTTAATAATATATAAAATATCGACAATAATTGAATAAAAGCTGAATGACTTCTCACGTAAGCATCGATAATCAATACTGGTGTGCTACTATGCAACCACGCCAGCGTATTCTTGTACTTTTACTACCGAAAGTAGTTCAACAAGATTAACGATAAAACTTCCGCCGTTATTTTCAATAAAATATTTTTGTCGTTTTCTCAATCCGACAATAATTCTGTTGTGGGATCCACCAATGATTGTGTCGTCGTACAAATATTTCCTGTTAAAATGAATATTCCTCGACCAATTGAATATTATATAACAACTTGCGTACTTTACAAAATTTATAAATATTACCCACAACTATAACATTATATCAAATTTATTCCATAATATTCAAAAATGATATTTATAGAAAATTCATTTTTATTCATAAAAGTTGGGGTCTTACACCTATACTCTGACCGACCAATTAAATACCAAATAAACTTAGGTAGGTCATACTAGCGAAGGAATTCCCCGTCTCTCCCCTCCTAGTTCTTATCTCACATCTCGATCGGGGATCATATCCTAAGCTTTGATACTGTTGTGGCGCCCCAAAAGCAGGGAATACATCACCCATCTTGAGTCGCCAAATACATGGTACAAAAATACAAATACAACTTAATAATACAACTGTTGTGTAACATACGACAAAACATAAGCTAAGAGTTTAAACATGAATATTGTCTTCTAGACAATATCCACACTCAATGGAGTCATCATTACATTTATTGTCACACTATTTAACAGAATAGTGAGAACTACTAATGCTATCATCTGGACCGTCACTCCGTTCCCCGACTCGTCCCATCTATATTCTCATTTCCTGAAGAGAACAGTGAAAGAAAGGGTGAGCTCAACTAGCCCAGTAAGAAATATTATGACTTAGATAATGCAGAATAAATTATCATTAGTTTTCAACAATGTTAAACTGATAAAATACAATAGACATCAAGTTTAACTGCAACGGAATAAGCAATCCATTAGAAGAGTCAAGTAGAGAATAAAATCTACTATCTTTTATGATTTAAAAATGTTTTCATCAACTTTTATTGCTGAGACTCAACTTAATAAATAAACCGCATCATCGAATCATCCCTGCACTACGGGCCAAGGATATTCATTAAATCATTAATGGTCATGACTATACCGAATAATCCCTGGTCATAATCATATCAAGTCCATCTCTGCACGTAAGCCAAAGATATACAACAAGAAAACCAATAATCAACAATCTATCTTTACACGTAAGCCAAAGATATACAATTCAATAATCAACTGTCCATCTTCGCACGTAAGCCAAAGATAACTTTCATCACCATATAAGCATGAGGATGATAATAATGATATAAGCATTAATCAAACTAAAACAAGGATAAATATTAAAGACTTTATCCAAATATTATCAAACACTTAATAAACTCATAATCTAATATTATTAATATTATAACAATATTTTAATCACCTCTAAACTTATAAACAATTTATTTCAATTGTTTACACTTTATCAAATAATGCATTTAATCATTCAAAAATGCCATACTCATAAGATTTCATCACCAATGATTAAATCCCTCATCAAAAATCTGCATATACCTTATATAGGATTTCCAAACCATAAAATCCTATTTTCCAACTTTGTTACTTCACATAACATATTTAACTCATATGTTCAGTAACTAAACTATTTTCATGAAAAATACCAAATCGGTCCAAAAAATTTTTTTTACGGGATTTAGCGAGAATATAGTCCCATAATGAATATATATTTTCTCGGAATTTTTAAAATTCATTTACTATTTTTCAAAAATTAATTTCTAATTAATTCCTTAAGAAATTAGCTACCTCAAGGTTAACTCCAGAAATTCCCAAATCTTGGCAGGATCTTACACATGTTAATGTGAGCTTCTAGTTTAAATTTCATGGTCATCGGAGTTATAGAACTCCGGTTATAGCGTTTTTTTGTCTAAAAAACTTAAATATTGAAATGGTCATAACTTGCTCATTTTAAGTCGGAATGGGCTCATTTTTGGACAGGAGGTACCTTATACCATATACTTTCATGTCCCACAAGGCTGGAATTTTTCTCAATACAAAATTATGGGCAGTAGCTTTTTGCTATTTTCCAGCTTTTGACTCCTTTGCTAAATATAGTCCACACGAAAATCTACAACACCTTTTCTAGTGATTCCACTTGGATAAGTTATATAACTCATAGATCTAACTCTAGAACTTGACCACAATCAAAAATTTGAAATATAATAGGAGATATGGTCAATTGAATTTCATGTTCCGTTTTCACCAAAATTTAATTTTTCAACCCTTTGTGATTTCTAAGAAACTTTCATGTTTTCATATAATAACTAACATAACTCATCATAACACTTACTAATACAACATATACCCATGATTTTCATTCAGTCTAATGCTTTTATTATGACTTTCATCATAATCAGATCATTTCCACAATTTAATACGGAATGAATACAAAGGATCATTCACCATGCATGTGGTAATCCACACAGGCAGGCTATTCCAACAGAATAATAAAGAATGGAATAACAGAAGGATTCACCATGCATGCGATAGAGACCGCATGCAGACGGTTATTTCCAATGCGAATAATAAAGAAGCGGAACCGGTCAAGGCGTGATCCTTGCAAGCGAGATATTCAACAGAATAATAAAGAAGCGGAATCAGTCAAAGTGAAATTACTTGCACCAAGCGGGATATTCCAATGAATAATAAATAATGGAACCGGTCCCAGGCGAGCGCCACAAGCAGGATATTAAGCGAATAATAAATAATGGAACCGGTCCAGCATAAAATGCATAGACAAGATATTCTAATGAATAAAAAAGAATTTAATAACAATGAATTTCACCATATATATGCGAGATTAGCATAGACAGAGTTATTCAATGAGAATAATAAATAATGGAATAATAGAAGAATTTCACCAAGTATAGGGTAGCCCGCATATACAGGTTATTCCAACAGAATAATAAAGAATGGAATAACAGAAGTTCTCTTCATGAATAAGAAAGAAATAATACTCCTTACGGTACAACAAATAATATCCCTTACCTCAAAAGAAGACTAGATACTGGAATAGTGAGGGAGAAGACTTCTCTTCTTCTTTCTCTCTATAATTTCTCTCTATAATAATGGCTCTAAAGCTTTAGTGAATTGGTGAGAAATGAAAAAAGAATGAGCTTCTATTTATAGGAAAATATAGTTTCGATAATTGCACGTTTTGGGGATCAAAATATTACAGTACAATACCTCTAACTTTTTTTTTATTTTTAATTTAGTCATCCAAGTATTATCAAACTTGCACCACCTCCCCTAATAGTAAATCATGTGAATCAATAGTAAAATCATGTGACTCAATAGTTCTAAACATGTGAAAAAATTAATTACAATATAGTACCTTCATCTATACCTCCATCTTTAACTTAGTCATGCAAGTATTATCAATCTTGCACTAACTCCCCTAATAGTAAATGAATGTGACTCAATAGTACACACATGTGAACAAATAGTTATATAAGCATGTGAATAAGTAACAATTAATTGCTCATTTATCCGATAAATTACCCGATTTATCAATATAACCCCCAGACATCAATTATCATCGGAATAAATGTCGATTTCTACTAACACAAATAATCCCAACACAATGGAACTATCAAATTCATCTTTAATCAACACGAACTTATTCATCATTAATATTATAACTCCCAATATTTAACAACCAGGTCGTTCTCAGGAAAGAGGGGGCTTTCCAATAAGGATTTCTTCCCATTGGCGCGCAATTAGGTGACCAAACCTCTCCTTGACAGAACTTCTAGACATTGTAAATATTGCAATTTAATAATATGAACAACTTTGTCGTCTCAATTATTGATTTAATAATATAACATATTATGCAGATGATATTGTGACAATAATCGAATCAATAATATGAGAGATATGATGCAACAATTACTATAGCAATAATTGAGTATAACTGAGTGACTTATCACGTAAGCATCAATAATCAATCTGGTGTACTTTCATGCAACTACCAGCGTATTCATTGTCTTTTACTAATGGTAGTAGTTCAACACTTTTACTTCGGTAACACTTTGCCGTTATTTTTATAAAATGATAATTACATCATTTTCTAAATAAATAATACTTAGATTATGGGTCCACCAATGATTGTGCCGTCGTACAGATATTCCCCGACAAAAAGAATATTCTCCGACCAAACGAATATTTTATAACAACTTGCATACTTTGCAAAATTTATAAATACTACCCACAACTATAACATTATATCAAATCCATACCATAATATTTAAAAAAATATTTCGAAAAATTTAAATTTTTATTCATAAAATTTGGGGTCTCACAGTGGTGGTATAATAATCACTAAATTTTTTATTTTGTTTTGTTCGAGTGTGTGTGGGGTGTATACATAATCATTAAATACTATTTTTGGAGGGGATGGGTCGTGAATGTGGTGGAAGTGTATACATAATCAGTAAAAAAAATTTAGGGGTAGGGGGTGAGCGATGTGGGGTATATTTTTTTAGGGGGTGGAGGTGGGGATGTGCAGGGTGAGAGTATATACATAATCAGTAAATATAATTTTTTTGAGGGGTGAGGTGGGGTGGGGTGGGAGGGTGGGGGCGAGGTGCGGTGGGAGGGATGGGGGTGGAGGGGCGGGGTGGACGAGGTGGGGTGGACGAGGTGGGAGTGGGGGTGCGGGGGTATACACAATCACTGAATATTAATTTTTTGAATAAAAAAAATTATAAATCTGAGGTGGAAATTTTTTTTGATTTTGATTTAAAATAAAATATGGGTCGAAAATTGATTAATCGGTTTGAACCTATATTTCTTTTTTAAAACATGATTCCAAACCTTAACCAACTTAAATAAATAAAAATAATTAATTAACTCATTTTGTTTCAATTAATATGAGTTAATCCAATAATTAACTAATTATATTGTTAGGTCTAAATATAAGTAACTTATCTAAGATATTCGGTAATATGAATTGATCATCAATGTAAATTATATTTTAGTGCACTGAATTTTTTTTATAATTCACATATTCATGTTAAGATTTTCACCTATGGTGGGTAAATATAAATAGCCAAAAAATAAGGCAATAATATGAGCTTATCACATATTGGCATCTTTAGTGTTTTTTTTAAAACAAAAATATTCTTTACATTTTAATTACGCATAAATTACCCAAGATTATCAATAAAATACCTAGATATATGTATGACATATGTATTTATATACATATTATACCTATTTATTCTTGTTGTTATTTGACTTTATTTTTTTTTTTATTTTTATTGATTTTTTTTTTTTTTGTTTGTCAACATATTTAATTTAATTAAACTAGCTAATTGTCTATACAAAATATGGCGTAATATTTGTTTGTATTATTATAAGTTTAATTCATTATAATGCTTAATTGACTTATTTGATTTTTTTTATGTTAATTTAAGGGGAGGGTTTAAATTTATTTGATATTTTTATTGAATATATCATTTAATTATTATTTTACAAACATATTAAAAAATTTAGTATGGTTTATTAAATAATACTGAATATAGGTAGTATTTTGATGAATGTTAAATTATGTCTAACAATAACTCGTTGAGTGAATCATTTGATTAAAAGTTGTACATGGATTGTATAATTGAAGAATGTTTTATTTATATAGGTATTGTTGGGGCGTGATTATTTGGGTCCAAAATTATATGGTGAGCTAAGGTTCACGTGGAGTTATTTTAACTCATGTAGGATTTTGTTTTGACAGTAGAGTAATTTAAGGAATCGTGGATTCCTAATTATGTTTTGGTTTCCAATTATAAAGGAGATTAGGATTTAATCCAACTTCCTTTCTTTAGGGAGATTTTATTCAATCCTATTAAGGAATTATACCTAATGAGGATTTCCAATTCTATACGGGGAAGGATTTTGTAGACGTGGTGTGATCACTATAAATACAAGATTTTACCTTGATTCTAAGGTACACATATTCAATTATTATTTTATAGCACTAGAGATTTAAGCCTTCATTGTTAAACCTTATTCAATCTGTACTTATTCTCGCACCGGATGTAATACCCGCGAATTTTAATAAATAATATTAGTATTGAAAATAATAATTGTGTGAATATTTATTTGAATATAAATATATATATTCGTGGCATGAGTGGTGATAATTCAATTAACTTGAAATGAGTATGATGATTGAGAAATATGAAAGAAATAATGAAAATCTTAAATTAAGTTTATGTGATACGCCTTGTGTGGCATGGTGATGGACTAAGTGATGGTCTAATTAAATTAATGAAGGAATGATTTAATGAGAGAAAGATTAATGAATATTATATTATTTAATTAATTGTTGTTATGTGTAGTTGCATATAATTGAGTAATAAAGTTACTTCATGCATGAAATATAAAATGAGGTGTGACATTAGAAGGCGAATAATTGTCATATAAAACTATGTGATAAAAGTAAGTTGAATTAAATAAGTTACATGTGACATCATGATGTATGGTAAATCAATTAATTGTGTATGTTAAATATATGGGAGAAAATCAATTTAAGTAAATAAATATTTACAATTAAATATTTATTTCAATATTTATATGTAATTGAAATAATATGTTTTATTGAACTAATGGGTTAATAATACCCAACCGAATTATTTTAAATATTATTTGGACTAACCCAATGTACATGGATTATATGATTTTGTATATATATACATTCAACTTATCACAATGTAATAATATTATCTCATTAAAGTAACATTTGTAAACCCAAAGGGAAATAAAACCTAAGTATACATGTAAGACCCCAACTTTTATGAATAAAGATGAATTTTTCTATAAATATCATTTTTGAATATTAAGGTTTGAATTTGTTATAATGTGATAGTTGTGGGTAATATTTATAAATTTTGCAAAGTAAGCAAGTGGTTATAAAATATTCGATTGGTGGGGAATATTCGTTTTAACGAGGGAATATTAAATGCATAATGGCGTATAATCATTGGTGGACCCCCATAATTTGAATTCTTTATTCGGAATGAGAAAGCGACAAAAATATCTTTTTATAAAAATAACTACGAAAGTTTTCACTGTTAAGCTGTTGAAACACCAAGTGTTAAAGAAATGCGATGTCTGGCGTGGTTGCATAGTAGCATACGGTATTGATTATTGATGCTTATGTGAGAAGTCACTCAATTTTGTTCAATTATTGGTACGATAATTGTTGCATAGTATCTCACGTTATTTGATTCAATTATTGTCGATATTTTATATATTATTAAATCAATAATTGAGATGACAGAGTTATTAATATTATTATTTGCAATATTGACAATGTCTAGAAGTTCTGTCAAGGATATGTTTGGTCACCTAATTGCTCGCCAATAGGGAAAAATCCTTATTAAAAATCCCCCTCTTTCCTGGGAATGATCTGGTTGTTAAATATTGCAAATTATAATAATGATGATAAATGTTGTTAAAAATATTGAGATGATTTTTATGAAGTATTTGTTATAAATATTGGCCTATTATTTGGAACCCCATATACCCATTTTTCAAAATAATCGGTAGAAAGTTATTCATATAATAAAAGTGGGGACCACATGTGGGGCCCACATGTGTTGAAAAATCAATTGGCAGGTGAGAGAATTGGTTATTCACGGGAGATGCACTATTTTTGTTATATTATATATATATATAATAATAATAATAATAATAATAATAATAATAATAATAATAATAATAATAATAATAATAATAATAATAATAATAATAATAATAATAAGTTTTGTTTTTTATGAAAAATAGAATATATTATATTTTATTATGCATAGTGTGACGCCTCCAAAATAGGTATACATCACTCATCTTGGGTCGCCAAATACATGGTACAAAAATACAAATATAACTTAATAATACAACTGTCGTGTAAAATACGACAAAACATAAACTGAGAGTTTTAATAAGAATATTGTCATCTAGACAATATCCACACTCAATGGAGTCTTCATTACATTTATTGTCACACTATTTAACAGAATAGTGAGGACTACTAATGTTATCATCTGGACCGTCACTCCATTCCCTGACTAGTCCCAACTATATTCTCATTTCCTGAAGAGAACAATAAAAGAAAGGGTGAGCTCAACTAGCCCAGTAAGAATATTATGACTAAGATAATGCAGAATAAATTGTACTTAGCTTTCAACAATGTTAAACTGATAAAATACAATGGACATCAAATTTAACTGCAGCGGAATAAGCAATCCATTAGAAGTGTCAAGTAAAGCATGATATCTACTATCTTCTATGATTTAAAATATTTTCATCAATTTTTATCGCTGAGACTCACCTTAATAAATAAACCACATCATCGAGTGACTTTAGAAACATTCGCGGTTTAGTGGTTTGGATGCTTGAATTCGCATAACAGGTTGGTTAAGAATATGAAAGCTAACAACATTACGAAAATAATCAATTTTAGCATGATGAGTAGTTAACTAGTCGATTCCTAAAATCACATCAAAGGCAAGTATTTTCAAAGAGATAAGATCGACAGGTAACGTGAAAGTGTCGATTTGAACAAATAAGATTTATAAACAGTGGAGGTAACGAAAGTTTCTCCTAACAGAGTTTCAACCAATAAGTCAAAGTCTAACTTCTCCTGAGTTAAATTTAAACGTTGAACACAATCAAGAGAGATAAAAGAATGGGTAGAACCGGTATCTAATAAGGTATAGACTTCGCAAAAATTTATAATTAACTAACCCGTGCTAACTTCATTCGGGTTACTCGCTTTTTGAGAAGTCACAAAAAACGCTCTTCTTGAAACCACCGACTTTGTTTTGTCCGTATCCGCCTTTGGTGCCACTGTCCCAGCTGGACTTGACTTCACTATACGAAAAATTGAGCTAAATGACCTTCTCTTCTTGAAGTTTCCACTCCTATTATCTTGGCCATGATTACCACCGAAGTGGTTACCATTCTTGGCATGATAATTTCCCCCACGATGGTCATCATTGTTCTGATGGCCATTGCCATCGGTATGATTATTATTGTGTTGTTGGTCGTTACCTTTTGGTTGTGCTAACTCATTATCACGCTCCAATAACTGAGCCCTATTCATAACATCTGAATATAAACAAAGTTTATGAGAAATGAGGTATTGACGTATATCGGGTTTTAAACCTCTTAGAAACATTCGCGTCATTTGCTCCTCATTATCGACCAAATGGGATGCAAACCAGGATAACTCCGCAAACTTAGCCTCGTACTGCGATACAGACATATTATTTTTCTCCATTGTTTATCTCAACATTTTCAGATGCCATTTTCAAACACTGTCACAAAACAAGGGTTAACTGACATATCACATATTATCCTTATACTCTGACCGACCAATTAAATACCAAATAAACTTAGGTAGGCCATACTAGCGAAGGAATTCCCCGTCACTCCCCTCCTAGTTCTTGTCTCACATCTCAGCCAGGGATCATATCCCTAAGCTTTGATACCAACCGTGACGCCCCCAAAATAGGTATACATCACCCATCTTGGGTTGCCAAATACATGGTACAAAAATACAAATACAACTGTCGTGTAAAATATGACAAAACATAAACTGAGAGTTTTAATAAGAATACTGTCATCTAGACAATATCCATACTCAATGGAGTCCTCATTACATTTATTATCACACTATTTAACAGAATAGTGAGGACTACTAATGCTATCATCTGGACCGTCACTCCATTCCCCGACTAGTCCCATCTATATTCTCATTTCTTGAAGAGAACAATAAAAGAAAGGGTGAGCTCAACTAACCCAGTAAGAAATATTATGACTAAGATAATGCAGAATAAATTATACTTAGCCTTCGACAATGTTAAACTGATAAAATACAATAGATATCAAGTTTAACTGCAGCGGAATAAGTAATCCATTAGAATAGCCAAGTAGAGCATGGTATCTACTATCTTCTATGATTTAAAATGTTTTCATCAATTTTTATCGCTGAGACTCACCTTAATAAATAAACCATATCATCGAGTCATCCCTGCACTATGGGCCAATGATATTCATTAAATCATCAATGGTCACGACTATACCGAATAATCCCTGGTCATAATCATACCAAAAATTGTCCATCAATACTACTGAGCCACCGAGGACTTTTACCACATTATTTACAACATTACGGTCATGATTATCTTAGAATGATCCACGGTCATAATCATACCAAGTCCATCTATGCATGTAAGCCAAAGATGACTTTCATCACAATATAAGCACGAGGATGATGTGATGATATAAGCATTAATCAGCGAAAACAAGGATAAATATTAAAGACTTTAAATTTATCCAAATATTATCAATCACTTAATAAACTCATCATCTAATATTATTAATATTATAACAATATTTTAATCACTTCTTAAACTTATAAATAATTTATTTCAATTGTTTACACTTTACCAAATAATGCATTTAATCATTCAAAAATGCCATACTCATAAAATTTCATCACCAATGATCAAATCCCTCATCAAAAATCTGCATGTACCCTATATAGGATTTTCAAGCCATAAAATCCTATTTTCTAATTTTGTTACTTCACATAACATATTTAACTCATATGATTGTAACTAAACCATTTTCATGAAAAATTACCAAATCAACTTATTATTTTTCTATCCTTTGTCCAAATATATATACATATATTTTATACACAACAAGTATTTTTTATAATTTTCAACTCCTTAAGTATTTTTCAAAATCAATTTCTAATTAATTCCTTAAGAAATTAGCTACCTCAAGTTTAACTCCAGAATTCCCAAATCTTGGCAGGATCTTACACATGTTAACGTGAGCTTCCAGTTTAAATTTCATGGTCATCGGAGTTATAGAACTCTGGTTATAGCGTTTTTCGTCAGAAAAACCTAAATATTGAAATGGTCATAACTTGCTCATTTTAAGTCGGAATGAGCTCATTTTTGTACATGAGGTACTTTAAACCATATATTTCCATGTCCCAAAAGGATGGAATTTTTCTCACAAATTAAGTGGCTGAAAATGCCCTTTTAAATTTATGGACAGTAGATTTTTTTGTATTTTACGGTTTTTGACTCCTTTGCTAAAATCAGTCCACACGAAAATATACAACACCTTTTCCAGTGATTCCACTTGGATAAGTTATAAAACTCATAGATCTAACTCTAGAACTTGACCACACTCAAAAATTCGAAATATAATAGGAGATATGGTCAATTGAATTTCATGTTCTATTTTCACCAAAAATTTGATTTTCAACTCTTTGTGATTTCTAAGAAACTTTCATGTTTTCATATAATAACCAACATAACTCATCATAACACTTACTAATTCTACATATACCCATGATTTTCATAGTACAATGCTTTTATTATGACTTTCATCATAATCAAAAGTCCAATGCTTATATTATAACTTTCCAGAATTTTTGAGGGTCAGAAAAATTACGAAACTGCAAATGGATTTTCACCCACCATGTGGTAATCCACGTAGATAGATCATTTTCGTAATTTAATAAGGAATGAAATACAAAGGATCATTCACCATGGATGTGGTAATCTACATATACAGGTTATTTTAACAAAATAATAAAGAATGGAATAACAGAAGAATTCACCATGCATGCGATAGACCGCACAGACAGGTTATTCCAACAGAATAATAAATAATGGAACGGTCATGCGTAAGCGCAGACGAGGATATTAGATAGAATAATAAAAAGCGGAACCCGAGTCGCGAAATTGCTGACCGAGGATATTCAATGAATAATAAAGAATGGAATAACAACAGAAATCACCATGCATGCGATAGACCGCACACACAGGTTATTCCAACAGAATAATAAATAATGGAACTAGGTCATGCGTAAACGCATAGACAGGATATTCCAACAGGATGATAAAGAATGGAATAACAGAAGAATTTCACCATGTATGCGGTACTTCGCATAGACAAGTTATTCCAACATAATAATAAAGAATGGAATAACAGAAGAATTTCACCATGTATGCGGTACAGACATATCTGAGTTATTCAACAGAATAATAAGGAATGGAATAACAGAAGTTCTCTTCATGAATACGAAAGAAATAATACCCCTTACGAGTATTGAAAGAAAATAATTCTCTTCATGAATACAAACGAAATAATATCCTTTACCTTATAAAGAAGAGTAATCCGACGATTAGGGCGGGGATATACTTGAAGAAAACTTGCACTACGCTCAAAGCTTTCTTAAACTCTAAAGAAATACACTCAAGATTATAGAAGGAGAATTCTCTAAACTTCTGGTGTGATTTCAATTCTAACTAAGCATCTTATTTATAGGAAAATAGAAAGGATACTATGCAATAATATATATATATATATATATATTTATATATTTTATTTAAAATCTAATTAAACAATTAACTTTATAAAAGAATTCTATTTTATATAAAAAGATTTTACCATGCAAACACTATAAGTACTATACAAACACTATGCATAATAAAATATATTATATTCTAATTATTATCTAATAAAACAAATAACTTTATAAAAGTATTACATTTTTATATAAAAAGATTTTACTATACAAAATACTATGCAAACACTATGCATAATAAAATATAATATATTCTAATTATTGTCTAATAAAACAAATAACTTTATAAAAGTATTCTGTTTTATATAAAAATCTTTTCTGTTTTATTACTTTAATAATACTAATAAAACAAAATTTATATATATATAAACTTCTGTGACTTCATAAAAATACACCTCAATATATTTAACAACATTTATCATCATTATTATAATTCACAATATTAATCGACCATGTCGTTCCCAGGAAAGAGGGGGCTTTCTAATAAGGATCTCTCCCTATTGGCGCGCAATTAGGTGACCAAACCTCTTCTTGGTAGAATTTCTAGATATCGTTAATATTGCAAATGATAATATTAATAACTTTGTTATCTCAATTATTGATTTAATAATATATAAAATATCGACAATAATTGAATCAAATAACGTGAGATACTCTGCAACAATTACTATAGCAATAATTGAATAAAACTGAGTGACTTCTCACGTAAGCATCAATAATCAAAAGCAGGTGTGCTACTATGCAACCACAGCGTATTCATTGTACTTTTTAACAGGGTGTTTCAACGATTAACGGTAAAACTTCCGTCGTTATTTTTATAAAATATTTTTGTCATTTTCTCAATCAAACAATAATTACATTGTAGGGTCTACTAATGATTGTGTCATGGTAAATCAGAATATTTCTGTTAAAGCGAATATTCCCCGACCAATCGAATATTATATAACAACTTGCGTACTTTATAAAATTTATAAATATTACCCACAACTATAACATTATTATAAATTCATTCCATAATATTCAAAAAAATATTTTGAGAAATTTAAATCTTTATTCATAAAATCTGGGGTCTCACACATAGTGTTTGCATAGTGCCTGCATAGTATTTGCATAGTAAAGCAAAATTTTTTACACGATCAAAAAATGCGCCCGTAAGATTTCTTTTGTGCGTCCGTGAGAAAAAAATTCAAATAGTATCCTTTTCATTCTCCTATAAATAGGATGCTTAGTTAGAATTGAAAATCACACCAGAATCAGAGAATTCTTCTTCTATAATATTGAGCGTATTTCTTTAGAGTTTTAGAAAGCTTTGAGCGTAGAAAATAGTGAAAGTTTTCTTCAAGAATATCCCCCATTATACCGGTTGGAATACTCTTCTTTTCAAGGTAAGGGATGTTATTTTTGTTCGATATTAAGCTTGAAATAATATTTTCTTCCATACTATGTAGTATGTAAGTAATATTATTTCGCTTTCAGATTTTGAATTCTATACTCATATTGTTAAAGTTTTGGCTTCTATACTCCATGAAATTAGTAGAATATCCTTGAAATTTGCGTTTCATCCAGTATCTTTTCATAGAAATATTATTAGAGCATTCTTGATAAGTTTTAACTTTTCATGTGAGATACTATTCACTTGAGTTACTATTCTCAAGTACTATTCACGTGGTACTATTCACTCGAAAGTACTATTCACCGAGTACTATTCATGATAAAAATTTATTCGTTTTGGTCCAAATTATTTTTGGTACAATATTATTCTTGAATTTTTTACTCAAAGCGATATCATGTTGACAATTTGGGCGTTATTGATTTTGGATAAATTAAATTATAAATCTTTAAAAATTTATCCTTGAACTTGTTTTATTGAATTCTTATATCATTGTCATCATCCTCATGTTTATATTATGTTGAGAGTCATCTGTAGCCTGTAGTGCATAGATGGACTTGGTATGATTTTGACTAGGGATTATTAGGTATAATCATGACCGTAATGTTACAAATGATGTGGTAAAAGTCCTCATTGGCCCGTAGTGCATTGATGGACAGTTGTTGGCATGATCATGACCATTGATGAATACACGAATATCATTGGCCCGTAGTGCATGGATCATTTGTGGTCGTGATACTAAAGAATATCCTTGGCCGTAATGCAAGGGTGATTCGATGATGTGGATTATTTATTAATTTGAGTCTCAACGATAAAAGTGATGAAAAACCTTTTAAATCATAGAAGATAGTAGATTTTATGCTCTACTTGACTCTTCTAATGGATTGCTTGTTCCGCTGCAGTTAACTTGATGTTGTTATATTTTATCAGTTTAACACTTTTGAAGGCTAACGATAAATTATTCTACATTATCTTAGTCATAATATTTCTTACTGGGCTAGTTGAGCTCACCCTTTTGCTTTCATTGTTCTCTTCAGGAAATGAGAGCGTGGCGGGACTTGTCTAGGGAATGGAGTGACCAGTCCGGATGATATCATTAGTAGTCCTCACTATTTCTATGAAATAGTGTGATAATAAATGTATTGAGGACTTAATTTGAGTTAAATCATCTAGAAGATAATATTAAGTATTAAAACTCTCGGTTTATGTTTTGTCGTATTTTACACTCTGGTTGTATTATTAAGTTGTATTTGAATTTTGTACCATGTATTTGGCGACTTAAGATGGGTGATGTATACCTATTTTTGGGGCGCCACGGTTAGTATCAAAGCTTAGGATATGATCCCACCCGAGATATGAGACAAGAACTAGGAGGGAGAGAGGGGAATTCTTCGTTAGTATGACCTACCTAAGTTTAATTGGTATTTAATTTGGTGGTAGTATAGGGATAATATGTGGCGTGTCAATTAACCCTTGTTTTGTGGCGAGATTTGAAAATGACATTCGAGAATGTTGAGAATAGCAATGGAGCACGGAGGAGACCGTTGAGTCTCCTCGGATCAATAATCGAGGATCTTTGTGCATGCAGAAGCGACAATCCTCATGCAAACAACAACACTGGCCAAATGATGAACGATGGAATGTTCAGAGGCTTTATGCAATTCATGGAACATTAGGCGAGAGCGGCTCTTGTCCAAAATGCAGGTGGAAACACTGGCAACTCTCGGACGGTCATCGCTAAACAGTTCAAGGAGCTGGGACCACCGGAGTTTTTGGAGAGCCAAAACCACTTAAGGCGAAGACGTGGATAAAGTAGATCAGCAAGATATTTGATGTCTTGGGATGCTCGAGGAGCAAAAGGTTCCTTTGCCACCTTCATGTTCTTGACGGAGGTGATTATTGGTGGGAATCTGTAAAGCGTACTCAACCTACCGCACTAAAGATGACTTGGGAGAAGTTCGAAGAGCTGTTCAACGACAAGTACTTTCCCGAAAGTATTCCTCACGTGAAAGAAGTAGAGTTCATTAAGCTGGAGCAAAAGAACATGATCGTGTCGCAGTACGAAGCCAATGCGGAGGGGATAATGAGGAGAGAATGACGCGAATATTTCTAAGAGGTTTGAAACTCGAGATACGTCAATACCTTATCTCTCATAAACTGTGTTTGTATTCAGATGTTGTGAATAGGGCTCAGTTATTGGAGCGCGATAATGAGTCAACCCAACCAAGAGAGGGCAACCGACAAAATGATAATACTAGTGGTAGCAGTCATCGAAGCGATGACAACAAGCGTGAAGGGAATCAACATGCCAGAAATGGTAACCACTTCGGTGGTAATCATGGCCAAGATAATAAGAGTGGACATTTCAAGAAAAGGAGATTCAACAATGATGGAAAGACGTCAGCACCAGCACCCGTTGTTAAGGATGGATAGCGATCACCTATCATATGCTTCAAATGCGGAGGGGAGGGACATATCAGTCCAAACTGTGCGCAGCAGTCCACAGCGTGTTACAATTATGGAAGAGAATGTCACCTAGCTCAATTTTGTCATTCAGGGAAGCCAAGTCCAGCTGGGATGGAGGCATAAAAGGCCATTCCAGAAAAGTTAAAACCAGTAGTTCAAGGGAGAGCGTTTGTCATAACCTCCTAGAAAGCAAGGAACCCGAAATTTTACTCCACAAAGCAGTATCGTGTTGATAATTTGGACATTTTTAAATTCTGGATAAATTAAATTGTTAAAGTCTTTAATATTTATCCTTGATCTCATTTGATTGAATTTTTATATCACTGTCATCATCCTCATGCTTATATTATGATGAAAGTCATCTTTGGCTTACGTGCATAGATGGACTGTTGATTGGTATGATTATGACCAGTGATCATTCGGTATAATCATGACCCGTAATGTTACAAATGATGTGGTAAAAGTCCTCATTGGCCATAGTGCATTGATAGACAGTTGTTGGTATGATTATTGTGACGCCCCCAAAACAGGTATACATCACCTATCTTGAGTCGCCAAATACATGGTACAAAATACAAATAAAAGCTTAATTATCCAACTGTCGTGTAAAATACGACAAACATATACTGTGAGTTTTAATAGGAATATTGTCATCTAGACAATATCTACACTCAAAGGAGTCCTCATTACATTTATTGTCACACTATTTAACAGAATAGTGAGGACTACTAATGTTATCTTACGGACCAAAATCACTCCGTTCCTCGACTCGTCAAACTATATTCTCATTTCTTGAAGAGAACAATGAAAGGAAGGGTGAGCTCAACTAGCCCAGTAAGAAATATTATGACTAAGATAATGCAGAATAAATTATCATTAGTCTTCAACAATGTTAAACAGATAAATACAATAGACATCAAGTTTAACTGCAGTGGAACAAGCAATCCATTAAAAGAGTCAAGTAGAGAATAAAATCTACTATCTTTTATGATTTAAAAAGTTTTCATCAATTTTTATCATTTGAGACTCGATTTAATAAATAAACCACATCATCGAATCATCCCCGCACTACGGGCCAAGGATATTCATTAAATCATCAATGGTCATGATTATACCGAATAATCCCTAGCCATAATCATACCAAGTCCATCTCTGCACGTAAGCCAAAGATATACAACAATAAAACCAATAATCAACAATTCATCTTTGCATGTAAGCCAAAGATATATAATTCAATAAACAACAGTCCATCTTCGCACGTAAGCCAAAGATAACTTTCATCACCATATAAACATGAGGATGTTGACAATGATGTAAACATTAATCAAACTAAAACAAGGATAAATATTAAAGACTTTAATTTTATCCAAATATTATCCATCACTTAAATAGCTCATAATCTAATATTATTAATATTATAACAATATTTTAATCACCTCTTAAACTTATAAACAATTTATTTCAATTATTTACATTTTATCAAATAATGCATTTAATCTTTAAAAAATGCCATACTCATAAGATTTCATCACCAATGATCAAATCCCTTATCAACAATCTACATATACCTTATATAGGATTTCCAAGCCATAAAATCCTATTTTCCAACTTTGTTACTTCACATAACATATTTAACTCATATGTTCGTAACTAAACTATTTTCATGAAAAATACCAAATCAGTCCCAAAAATATTTCTTTTTTGGGATTTATCATAATATAGTCCCATAAAGAACATATATTTTTCTCGAAATTTTTAAAATTTATTTACTATTTTTCAAAAAATCAATTTCCAATTAATTCCTTAAGAAATTAGCTACCTCAAGTTTAACTCCAAAAATTCCCAAATCTTGGCAGAATCTTACACATGTTAACGTGAGCTTCCAGTTTAAATTTCATGGTCATCGGAGTTATAGAACTCCGGTTATAGCGTTTTTCATTAGAAAAACCTAAATATTGAAATGGTCATAACTTGCTCATTTTAAGTCGGAATGAGCTCATTTTTGGACAGGAGGTTCTTTATATCATATACTTTCATGTCCCAAAAGGCCTGAATTTTTCTCATAAATTAAGTGGCCGAAACAGCCCTTCTAAAATCTGGACAGTAGCATTTCGATAATTTCCAGCTTTTGACTCCTTTGTTAAAATCAGTCCACACGAAAATCTACAACACCTTTTCCAGTGATTCCACTTGGAGATGCTACAAAACTCATAGATCTTACTCTAGAACTTGACCACACTCAAAAATTCAAAATATAATAGGGGATATGGTCAATTGAATTTTATGTTCCATTTTCATCAAAATCTGATTTTCAACCCTTTGTGATTTCTAAGAAACTTTATGTTTTCACATAAAAACCAACATAACTCATCATAAAACTTACTAATACTTCATATACCCATGATTTTCATCAGTCCAAAGCTTTTATTATGACTTCTATCATAATCAGATCATTTCCACAATTTAATAAGGAATGAATATAAAGGATCATTCACCATGCATGTGGTAATCCACTTAGACAGGTTATTCGAACAGAATAATAAAGAATGGAATAACAGATGGATTCACCATGCATGCAATAGATACTGCACAGACATGTTATTCAGAACAGAATAATAAATAATGGAACCAGGTCCGGCATAAACGCACAGACAGGATATTCCGACAGAATAATAAATGCGGAATAATAAATAATGGAACCAGGTCTGCCGTAAAACGCACAGACAAGATATTCCGACAGAATAATAAAGAATAAAATAACAACAGAATTTCACCATGTTCGCATAAACAGGTTATTCCAACAGAATAATAAAGAACGGAATAATAGAAGAATATCACCATGTATGCGGTACTTCGCATATACAGGTCATTCCAACATAATAATGAAGAATGGAATAACAACTCTTATGAGTATTGAAAGAAAATAATTCTCTTCATGAATATGAAAGAATAATACCCTTTACAGGTACAACAAATAATATCCCTTACCTTAGAATAAAGCTGGATACTGGAGTAGAGAGGTAGCAGACTTCTCTTCTTCTTTCTCTCTATAATTTCTCTCTATAATAAATGCTCTATAGCTTTAGTGAATTGGTGAGAAATGAAGGAAGAATGAGCTTCTATTTATAGGAAAATATAGTTTCGATAATTGCACATTTCGGAGCTCGAAATATTATAGTACAATACCTCAAACTTTTAATTTATTTTTAATCCAGTCATCCAAGTATTATCAAACTTGTACCACCTCCCCTAATAGTAAATCATGTGAATCAATAGTTCTAAACATGTGAAAAAATCAATTATAGTATAGTACCTCCATCTATACCTCCATTTTTAACTTAGTCATGCAAGTATCATCAATCTTGCACCAACTCCCCTAATAGTAAGTGAATGTGACTCAATAGTACACACATTTGAACAAATAGTTATATGAGCATGTGAATTAGTAGCAATTAATTGCTCATTTATCCGATAAATTACCCGATTTATCAATATAACCCCCAGACATCAATTATCATCGGAATAGATATCGATTTCAACTAACACGAATAATCCCAACACAATGGAACTATCAAATTCATCTTTAATCAACACGATTCATCTTTAATCAACACGAACTTATTCATCATTAATATTATAACTCACAATATTTAACAACCAGGTCGTTCCCAGGAAAGAGGGGGATTTCCGATAAGGATTTCTCCTTATTGGCGCACAATTAGATGACCAAACCTCTCCTTGACAGAACTTTTAGACATTGTAAATATTGTAATTTAATAATATGAATAACTTTGTCGTCTCAATTATTGATTTAATAATATATAAAATATTATGCAGATGATAATTTGTGACAATAATCGAATCAATAATATGAGAGATATGATGCAACAATTCTTGTAGTAATAATTGAGTATAACCGAGTGACTTCTCACGTAAGCATCAATAATCAATCTTGTGTGCTACTTATGCAACCACGCGTAGACATCGTACTTTTACTACTAGGGTAGTTCAACAGTTTTAACGGTAACACTACCGCCATTATTTTCATAAAATATTTTTGTCGTTTTCTAACTACGACAATACTTCCGTTGTGGGGTCCACCAATGATTATGCCATCGTACGAATATTCCTCGACAAAAAGAATATTATATAACAATTTGCATACTTTGCAAAATTTATAAATACTACCCACAACTATAACATTATATCAAATCCACACCATAATATTAAAAAAATATTTCAAAAAAAAATTAAATATTTATTCATTAAATCTGGGGTCTCACAATTATGACCAGGAATTATTTGGTATAATCATGACCATTGGTGAAAACACGAATATCCTTGGCCCGTAGTGCATGGATAATTTGTGGTCGTAATACTAATGAATATCCTTAGCCTTAGTGAAAGGATGATTCGATGATGTGAATTATTTATTAAGCTGAGTCCCAGCAATAAAATATTGATAATATACTTTTAATTCGTAAAAGATAGAAGATATCATGTTCTACTTGACTCTTCTAAAAATACAGTTGCATGTCTTTGGCCTGTAGTGCAAAGATGAACTGTTAATGAGTATCTTTGGCCCGTGGTGCAAAGATGAATTTATTAGTATGATTATGAACAGGAACTGTGATTTGGTATAACCATGATCTTTGATGTTTTAGGTAAAGACAGGTGATGAAAATTATCTTCGTCCTAGGTGCGAAGAGGAATTTAGAACTACAATTATGATTATGAGTTATTCATATGATTGTGGACAGGAACTGTTGATTGATGTTACAGGAATAAAACATTGTTGGTGGACTTTTAACATGGAGAAGATAATAGACTTTATAGTCTATTTGACTCTTCTAATGGATTGCTTGTTCTGCTGCAATTATGGTTGAAGACTTTTATTATCTACCATATGTTCTAAATCTCTGATTTATTTCTGATGAAGGCTATGGATAAATGAATTATCCTAGTCATAATATTCTTTACTGGGCTATTTGTGCTCACCCTTTTGCTTCACAATTTCTTTCAGGTAATAAGAGTGTAGCTGGGTCGAGCGAGGATAACAGGGGAATAGTGTGATGGTCTGAGACTGTCGAAGTTTCTCAATACATTATAAAACAGAATGACATGCAATATATAATTGTATTGAGGACCTAAGATGTGTGTGTCGTATTTTATACGTCACTTAATAATTGATTTTGGTGAACAACAATAGGGTGATGAGAACCCGACTTTGAAAGTGTCAAAAGTGCACCTCATTAGAATGAACAGGATTGTAATCTTCTCATTCTTCTTGGGGTCTTGAATTATTTGCTGTTGTACCTTATATGACATTGTAATAATTTGAGTTTGGATACTGTCTATGAGACAATATTGTATTAAAACTCACAGCTTAACTGTGATCGTACTCTGCACAACAGTTCAACAATTGTATAAATGAAGTTTGTATTTGATGGTACAGCTGTTGTCTTCGCACTTAAAATTTGGAGGCATTACCTATATGGGGAAAAAGTGGAGATCTATACGGATCATAAAAACCTCAAATATTTCTTCACCCAAAAAGAACTCAACATGCGGCAACGACGTTGGCTTGAAGTGTTGAAAGATTATGATCATACCATCCAATACCATCCTGGAAAAGCGAACGTAGTAGCTGACGCATTGAGTAGAAGATTATATGCGTGTACGAGTGCAATATTGTCAATGCAAAGGCCCATTTTGTATGACTTGCAAAGGATGGAGATAGAGTTAAAGACTCTAGGGACCCATGTGATGATGGCGAATATACGAGTAGAACCGACTTTAATGGATAAAGTTAAAGTTGCTCAAGCTATAGACCTGAAGCTGATGCGTATGAGGAAGAAAGTGCAAGAAGGTGTTATGCCGGAAGTAAGAATCAATGAAGAAGGAATACTTCGAGTCAACTGCAGACTTTGTGTTCCTAACGACCCTGATTTAAAGTATAAAATCATGATGGAGGCACACAACACACCGTTTGCAATCCATCCCGGTAGTACCAAAATGTATCATGATCTTCGACATATATTTTGGTGGAGCAATATGAAGAGAGAGATAGCGGAGTTTATCTCAAGGTGTTTAACTTGTCAATGAGTCAAGGCGGAGCATCAAGTACCAAAAGGTCCATTGCAACCACTTGAAATTCCAGAATGGAAGTGGGAGCACATTACCATGGATTTCATTACGGTCTTCCCAAGGTTTCTCAAGGCATATATGCAATTTGGGTCATTGTTAATAGATTGACCAAGTCTGCTCACTTCTTACCTATACGAGAAACTTATACACTTGAACGTCTTGCTCGTATATACATAAATGAGATTGTAAGACTGCATGGTATGCCAGTATCCATAGTTTTTGATCGAGACCCAAGATTCACTTCAAGATTTTGGGTTAGTTTGAAAAATGCTATGGGCACGGATTTGTGATTTAGTTCGGCTTATCATCCTCAAACGGACGGGCAGTCAGAAAGGATTATTCAAACTCTTGAAGATTTATTAAGAATCTGTGTCCTTGACTTTAAGGGAAGTTGGGACAAGTTCTTACCATTGGTGGAGTTTTCCTACAACAACAGTTATCAAACAAGTATTGGTATGGCTCCATTTGAGGCGTTGTATGGAAGAAAGTATCGTTCTCTAGTATACTGGGATGAGGTGAGTGAAGCAACGTTTTTGGGACCGGAGTTGGTACGAATGACTACGGAAAAGATTTAAACGATCCGATAACGTATAAAAATCTCACAAGATCGACAAAAGAGTTATGTTGATCTTCATCGAAAGGACGTGAAATTCGATATTGGAGATCATGTGTTGTTACATGTTGCTCCATGGAAAGGAGTTACGAGATTTGGAAAGAGAGGAAAGCTCAATCCTCGATTCATTGTCCCATTTTTAATCCTCGATCGAATATGAACTGTGGCCTATAGACTCGCCTTACCGCCAAGTATGTCTCGTGTTCATAACGTTTTTCACATATCCATGTTACATAAATATGTGGAAGACCCGAACCAAATTATTGAGTTAGAACCGGACAAAATAGTGGAAGATTTAACGTATGAAGAGGTTCTTGTTAAAATCTTGGATAAGAAGGAGCATATTTTACGCTCCAAGGTTATACCTCAAGTCAAAGTTTTGTGGAGAAACCACGATGTTGAGGAAATGACCTGGGAGTTAGAATCTGAAATGAAATCAAGGTATCCTCACCTATTCATCATACCAGGTATGTACCCTAATTTCGAGGGCGAAATTTCATAAGAAGGGGAGGTTGTAAGACCCCAACTTTTATGAATAAAGATGAATTTTTCTATAAATATCATTTTTGAATATTAAGGTTTGAATTTGTTATAATGTGATAGTTGTGGGTAATATTTATAAATTTTGCAAAGTAAACAAGTGGTTATAAAATATTCGATTGGTCGGGGAATATTCGTACAATGACACAATCATTGGTGGACCCCACAACTGAATTACTGTAGGAATGAGAAAACAACAAAAATATCTTTTTATAAAAATAACGGCGAAAGTTTTATCGTTAACTGTTGAAACACCCAGTGTTAAAAAATGAGATGTCTGGCGTGGTTGCATAGTAGCAACACGGTATTGATTATTGATGCTTACGTGAGAAGTCACTCGCTTTTGTTCAATTATTGCTACGAGAATTGTTGCATAGTATCTCACGTTATTTGATTCAATTATTGTCGATATTTTATATATTATTAAATCAATAATTGAGATGACAGAGTTATTACTATTATTATTTGTAATATTGACAATGTCTAGAAGTTCTGTCAAGGAGAGGTTTGGTCACCTAATTGCACGCCAATAGGAAAAAATCCTTATTGAAAAGCCCCCTCTTTCCTTGGAACGACCTGGTTGTTAAATATTGCTAATTATAATAATGATGATAAATGTTGTTAAAAATATTGAGATGATTTTTATGATGTATTTGTTGTAAATATTGGCCTATTATTTGGACTCCCATTTACCCATTTTTTAAAATAATTGGTAGAAAGTTATTCATATAATAAAAGTGGGGGCCACATGTGTTGAAAAATCAATTGGCAGGTGGGAGAATTGGTTATTCATGGGAGATGCACTATTTTTGTTATATATATTATATATATTATAATAAGTTTTATTTTTTTTTATAAAAAATAGAATATATTATATTTTATTATGCATAGTATTTGCATAGTGTCTGCATAGTGTTTGCGTAGTAAACTAATTTTTTTCAGACGATCGAAAGTTGCGCCCGTGAGATTTCTTTTGTGCGTCCGTGAGAAAAAAATTCAAAAGTATCCTTTCCATTCTCCTATAAATTGGATGCTTAGTTAGCATTGAAAATCACACCAGAATCAGAGAATTCTTCTTCTATAATATTGAGCGTATTTCTTTAGAGTTTTAAAAAGCTTTGAGCGTAGAAAATAGTGAAAGTTTTCTTCAAGAATATCCCCGCTATACCAGTTGGAATACTCTTCTTTTCAAGGTAAGGGATGTTATTTTTGTTCAATATTCGTTTGAAATAATATTTTCTTCTATACTCTGTAGTATGTAAGTAATATTATTTCATTTCAGATTTCGAATTCTATACTCATATTGTTAAAGTTTTGGCTTCTATACTCCATGAAATTAGTAGAATATCCTTGAAATTTGCGTTTCATCCAGTATCTTTTCATGAAAATATTATTCCGAGCATTCTTGATAAGTTTTAACTTTTTCATGCCGGAGTACTATTCACGGGGTTACTATTCCCGAAGTACTATTTACCCGGAGTACTATTCATGATAAAAAATTGATTCTTTTTCGGTCAAAATTATTTTTGGTACAATATTATTCTTGAATTTTACTCCACAAAGCAGTATCATGTTGACAATTTGGACGTTATTGATTTTTGGATAAATTAAATTATAAATCTTAAAAAATTTATCCTTGAACTTGTTTTTATTGAATTCTTATATCATTGTCATCATCCTCATGTTTATATTATGTTGAGAGTCATCTGTGGCCTGTAGTGCATTGATGGACTTAGTATGATTATAACCAGGAATTATTCGGTATAATCATGACCGTAATGTTACAAATGATGTGGTAAAGTCCTCATTGGCCCGTAGTGCATTGATGGACAGTTGTTGGCATGATCATGACCATTGATGAATACACGAATATCCTTGGCCTGTAGTGTATGGATAATTTGGATGTCATGATACTAAAGAATATCCTTCGTCAGTAGTGTGAGGGTGATGTGGATTATTTATTGTCGAGTCTCGTGATAAAAGTGATGAAAAATCTTTTAAATCATAGAAGATAGTAGATTTTATGCTCTACTTAACTTTTCTAATGAATTGCTTGTTCCGCTGCAGTTAAACATGATGTTGTTATATTTTATTAGTTTAACACTGTTGAAGGCTAACAATAAATTATTCTGCATTATCTTAGTCATAATATTTCTTACTGGGCTAGTTGAGCTCACCCTTTTGCTTTCATTGTTTTCTTCAAGAAATGAGAACGTAGTCGGGACTAGTCGTGGAATGGAGTGACGGTCCAGATGATAACATTAGTAGTCCTCACTATTCATAGCAATCAATAATTCTAAAATAAAATTATTTAAAATCATTCATGTAATAAATATATCACATAAATACATACACATTATCTTGGCACATAATCCCCATATTTAAAATAAAAAAATTTATACGCAAAATTTCTAATTTAATTGTATAGAAAATATCGGGTTGTTACAATGATGATGGATCGTGAGCACTAAATCCGAGGTTAAAAAACTCGGATTTGGGGGCGTCACAGGTGCAGAGGCTGATAATTTTTTGTGACGTCCCCGAAATAGGTATACATCACCCATTCTGAGTCGTCAAATACATGGTACAAAATTCAAATACAACTTTATTATACAATTGTCGTGTAACATACGACAAAACATAAGCTGAGAGTTTTTAAACGAATATTATCTTCTAGACAATATCCACACTCAATGAAGTTCTCATTACAATTATTTTCACACTATTTCACAGAATAGTGAGGACTACTAATGCACCATCTCGGACCATCACTCCGTTCCCCGACTAGTCCCGACTATGTTCTCATTTCCTGAAGAGAACAATGAAAGCAAAGGGAGAGCTCAACTAGTCCAGTAAGAAATATTATGACTAAGATAATGCAGAATAAATTATCGTTAGCCTTCAACAGTGTTAAACTGATAAAATATAATAAACATCAAGTTTAACTGCAGCGGAACAAGCAATCCATTAGAAGAGTTAAGTAGAGCATGAAATCTACTATCTTCTATGATTTAAAAAGTTTATCAACAGTTTTATCGCTGAGACTCAACTTAATAAATAATCCACATCATTGAATCATCCCTGCACTACGGCCAATGATATTCATTAGTATCACGACCATAAATTATCCATGCACTACGGCCCAAGGATATTCGTATTTTCATCAATGATCATGATCATGCCAACAATTGTCCATCAATGCACTACGGGCCAATGAGGACTTTTACCACATCATTTGTAACATTACGGTGATGATTATATCGAATAATCCCTGGTCATAATCATACCAAGTCCATCTATGCACTACGGGCCAAAGATGACTTTCATAACAATATAAGCATGAAGATGATGAAAATGATATAAGAATTCAATTAAAAGAAAGCAAATGATAAATTTTTAAATATTTATAATTTAATTTATCCAGAATTCAATAACGTCCAAATTATCAACATGATACTACTTTGTGGAGTAAAATTCAAGAATAATATTGTATCAAAAATGATTTGGACCAAAAAGAAATCAATTTTTTATCATGAATAATACCCCGGGTGAATAGTAACTGAGTGAATAGTACTCCATGAATAGTACTTTGGGAATAGCAACCCCGTGAATAGTACTCTGACATGAAAAAGCTAAAACTTATCAAGAATGCTCAGAATAATATTTTCATAAAAAGATACTGGATGAAGCGCAAATATCAAGGATATTCTACTAATTTCATGGAGTATAGAAGCCAAAACTTTAACAAAATGAGTGTAGAATTCGAAATCTGAAACGAAATAATATTACTTACATACTACAGAGTATGGAAGAAAATATTATTTCATATGAATATTGAACAAAAATAATATCCCTTACCTTAAAAAGAAGAGTATTCCAACTGGTATAGCGGAGATATTCTTGAAGAAAACTTTCACTGTTTTTTACGCTCAAAACTTCTTTAAACTCTAAAGAAATACGCTCAATATTATAGAAGAAGAATTCTCTGATTCTGGTGTGATTTTCAATTTTAACTAAGCATCCTATTTCTAGGAGAATGGAAAGGATACTATTTAAAAATATTTCACGGACCAACAGTGAAAAAAATTCACAGGCTGAAATTGCAACTTCACATACGCCGAATTTTTCAAATATTAATATAATAATCAAATAAAACAAAATTTTATAATATATATATTTATATATATATATATATATATATATATATATATATAAACATGTTATATAAAAACTCCTCCCACACCCGTGAAGCATTTTCAGATTTGTCCCCCAAAAGTCCTCCACATGTGGGCCCCCACCATATGTCATCATCACATGTGGGCCCCACCTTTATTATACATTTCTACCAATTATTTTGAAAAATGGGTAAATAGGGGTCCATAAAATAAATAAAATTTACATCAAATACTTCATAAAAATCCCCTCAATATTTTCAACAATATTTATTCATCATTATTATTATTCGCAATATTTAACAACTAGATCATTCCTAGGAAAGAGGGAATTTTCCAATAAGGATTTCTCCCTATTGGCGCTCAATAAGGTAACCAAACCTCTCATCGACAGAACTTTCTAGACATCGTCAATATTGCAAATAATAATATGAATAACTGTATCGTCTCAATTATTGATTTAATAATATATAAAATATCGACAATAATTGAATAAAATAACGTGAGATACTATGCAACAATTACTATAGCAATAATTGAATATAACTGAGTGACTTTTCACGAAAGCATCAATAATCAATACCGTGTGCTACTATGCAACCACGCGTATTACTGTACTTTTAACACCGACTATTTGAACAGTTAACGGTAAACTTTCGCCGTTATTTTTATAAAAAGATATTTTTGTCGTTTTCTCAATCCGACAATAATTCCATTATGGGGTCCACCAATAATTGTGCCGTCGTACGAATATTCCCCGACCAATCGAATATAATATAACAACTTGCGTACTTTGCAAAATTTATAAATATTACCCACAACTATAACAGTATATCAAATTCACTCCTTAATATTCAAAAACGATATTTATAGAAAATTCATCTTTATTCATAAAAGTTGGGGTCTTAAATTTTTGGTGACTCTCAGTTGGTTGTCAAACATATTTCAGGGGAGTACAAGGCCCAGGAGGCAAAAATAGTTAAGTATCTAGCCGATGTCAAGGATCGGCTTTAATACTTTATATCGTTTGCCTTCCAGGGAGTTGACAGGTCAAACAATCCGATAGTTGATGCTTTGGTGAGATTGGCTACGACATATGTGAGTACATTCAACGGATTGGTCTATTTAGAAATTTTGAATCAGCCAAGTGTGCAGTATATAGAGGTTATGTTTATGGAGCGGTCGAATTATTGGATGACTCCCTAGTTGGATTATTTGGATGATTGTGTCTTTCCTTGGGATCGGATGTTGCCAAAGAAGATCAAGTATCGAAGTTCAAATTTTGTGCACATAAATGGGGATTTGTATCGAAGGGCTCATTCTTCTCCTTTATTGAGATGTTTGGTTCCATCTGAAGCTAAATATGTTCTTCAGGAGGTTCACAAGGGGATCTGTGGTGCTCACATGGCTGCAAAGGCGTTCGCTCATAAGGTGTTTTGGCAGGGGTATTATTGGCCTATAATTTTCAAAGAAGTGACGGAGTATGTGAAAAAGTGCTCTAAATGTCAGCTGAACAACCCTATTACTCATCAGCTTTTGGAGGAGTTGTATTCGGTTTTGTCCCTGATTTTCTTCGCTGTGTGGGGAATTGATATACTGGGTCCGTTACCGAAGACGAAGGGCTAAGTCAGTTTCGTGATAGTGGCTATTGACTACATGACTAAATGGGTAGAGGCGAAACCTCTTCGAAAAATCACGGAGAAGGAATGTTTGAAATTTTTAAAGGAGTTTGTGGTCTTTCGGTTCGGTATTCCCTTGGTGGTGATTTCGAATAACGACCGACAATTTTTTGGTTTGAAGCATTTTTAAAGGAGTTGGGGATTCAGCATCGAAAGACCTCAGTGGCCCATCTTCAGTCAAATGGCCAGGTGGAAGTTACTTATAGAACTTTACTGAATGGGGTAGAAATAAGACTTGATGAGGTGAAAGGGAGGTGACCCGAAGAGATACCAAGTGTGTTATGGGCTTATCGGACGACTCCAAGGACGACAATGGGTGACTCACCGTTCTGGTTAGCTTATGGAACTGATGCTCTGGTTCAGGTTGAGATTGTCTTTACTTCACTTCGGGTCAGTCAATATAAGGAGCTATACAATGATGAGAGTCTTTGAATCAATTTGGATTTATTGAAAGAGGTTAGGGAGTCGACTCTAGTGAAGCTTGCGGCCTATCAGAAGAGGGTAGCCATGTATTATAATAAAGGGGTAAAACTCAAAAGATTTGAGGTCGAGGACCTGGTTCTTCGGGAAGTAGAGGCTTCTATGCCTCAGAATCTCGGGAAGCTGATGCTAAATTGGGAAGGGCCTTATGAGGTGATTGAGGTGCCGAAGCCAGGTACTTATCGGCTTCGAGCAATAGATGAGACAGATGTGAGACCCCAACTTTTTATGAATAAAGATTTAATTTTCTCTAAATATTATTTTAAATAATAAGGTTTTGATTTGATATAATGCTATAGTTATGGGTGATATGTGCAAATTTTGTAAAGTAAGCAAGTTGTCATAAAATATTCTTTTTATCGGGGAATATTCATTTTTTTTTGGGAATATTCGTACGACGGCGCAATCATTGGTGGACCACATAACGGAATAACTGTCGGATATAGAAAGCGACAAAAATAACCTTTTTATAAAAATAACGGCAAAACTTTTACCGTTAACTGTTGAAATATCCAGTGATAAAAGTACAATAATACGTGTGTGAGGGCAAACAAGTGATGTATCGAAAGTATAGTACAACAAAAAATATATATCACGTCTGTGCATATCCTTCTTCATAAAAGAAGTCAACATATTCATGCCCTTTTTAATAACAGAAGCCCATGTTTTCGACAGAGAGTCATTCACAATTACAGTGTCGTATTAACGACACTGGACTATATATATATATATATATATATATATATATTGTATTCAAAACAAAATCAATAATTACCTTCATAAAATAAGATTGTTATGGCTTAATTTTAATAATCTTGTTCCCAATCCTTTAATTCGTCTATGTTGATCTCTCTCCTTCTGCTTCCTCTTCGTTTCTCGCTACATTAGAAACCCTCTTTAGTCGATTATGTCAGTATATGTATTAGGAAGGAATTTAACCAAATATATTACTCATATTCCAATTTGATTTTTAAAACTCATCACCTTAATTTGGGCTCAAATAGTTTAACAAGTCCAAACTTAAATACTTAGAAATTAGTTTTACTCAATTAGTATAAATTTCCAAATTAATGTAACCACATACTTATTATAGTCAACATAAATTAAATACAATTTGATCAAAATTGTCAATCATAAGAAAAGTCCAATTTTACTAAGTTAATTTATTCATCACTTATTAATACTTATTAGTCCAAATTAATTAAATAATAAATTTGACTTAAATAAAAGACAAAGTCCAAACAATATGTTTTAAGAATATAAATTTTTTTTTTTCCTGGTATTACAATTATCGTAGAAATTAATAATTTAGGTTCATGTTTACACGGTAAGGTCCATTCCTACCATAAATAAGATACATTTGTCAATTGTCAGCATAACCGACCATTTCCAATTGCTTAGATAATCTTATGCTCAATTAACAAAATTAAGGTTGTAAAAATAATTATCATGTAAGCTCCAGATGAGGTTGAGCTCTTAAGATGAGTCGTTTTATACTTGGACTTTTTGACAAATCACAAAACGAAACACTCCAAAAACCAATGCCAAACTTTTTAGCCAAACTTTATACCTTCAAAAAAGAGTCACGCTACACTACAAATAATTTTTAGAAAAATAGATTTATAAAATAATGTGTCTAAATTTAATTAGTAGATGATTCATCATACATGGATGCGTTCATTGATTGTACTTAACAAAAAAACTTACTCATCATTTTGATTTTTTTTAATAATAATTCTTTAGTCACATGTGTTTGGTTGGTAAAAATGAAATGGAATGGGCTGAGAATGGAATGGTCATTCCTTATGGAATGACTTAAAACATGTTTGGTTATTCAAAGAACGACCATTCCATTCCTTTAGTTATTCTCTTTCAAATTTAAAAGTTATTTTTCATTTCTTTTTTAATAGGTGTGTTTATTTCATTCTTAGGCCAACCTTCTTCCTCTCTTCTCTTCGCTATTTATCATTATTTTTTTTCTCTTCCTATCTTTTTTTTATATATGCTACGTCATTTTTCAGACTAATAATTTTTTGATTTCTTTAATTTCTAATATTGTTTATTAATGTTAAGTGCAAAAATTAAATAAACAAAAAATACATCATTATTAACCATCTTAATGCAAAAAACTCGCGCTTTATTAATGGATGGAGTAATATATATATATATATATATATATATATATATATATATATATATATATAATATTTCATTCATTTCATAATAATAGACGTTTTAATTGATTAAAAAGTTATTTAATAATTAAAATTTGTTTAAAGTTTTTTCACTATCCTCTATGAAAAGTTGAAAACTAACTAATAGATAAGAGTGAATTTTTTGGGACAATGAAAGGAGTTAGGAGTAATATATGAAATTAAATAATTTATTATTCTAAAAATTATAAATGAAAAAAATAAATTAAAATAATTTTTTATTAAAAAGTATTATTAGAGAATGAAGAGAGTATATAATGTACACATATATATATTGCTAGATATCTTAATAATATCTGTAAATTTGATAGTTAAAAAATTCATTATGAAATTTACATCAAAAAGTTAATTTGTACGTTAAATTACATTTCATTGAAAGTTTTAACAAAATAGAAAAAGTGTATCAGATCAAATATTAAAAATATAGTACATATTCATTTTCATATATTAGTTTTTTAAAAAAAGAAAAATACTTTTGCGTATATTAGTTTGCTTATGAAAATATTAATTTTCTTTAAATATATAAAAGTACTTGCATATACTAAATTAATATAAGTTGTAAGACCCCGAATTTTATGAAATGAAAGTATTCAATTTTCTTATAATTATTATTTTATTTCGTAAATGGTTAAATTCATAAAAGGTTAAAGTTAAGGGTGGTAAGTGAATTTTTTTGCAAAGTAAGTAAGTTATAAAATATTCGTTTGGTCGGGGAATATTCTTTTGTAGAAATATTAAATACGACTCAACACACAATCATTGGTAGACACCATTAACGGAAGTATTGTCGTAGTTAGAAAACTCCATGTAATTATCTTTTTATAAAAATAACGGCGAAATTGTTACCGTTAAAACCTGTTGAACTACGGTAGTAGTAAAAGTACGATGAATACGCGTGGTTGCATAGTAGCACATGAAGATTGATTATTGATGCTTACGTAAGAAGTCACTCGGTTATACTCAATTATTGCTACAAGAATTGTCAGATTATATCTCTCATATTATAGATTTAATTATTGTCACAAGATCATCTCAGTATAATATGTTATATTATTAAATCAATAATTGAGACGACAAAGTTATTCATATTATTATTTGCAATATTGACAATGTCTAGAAGTTCATCAAGGAGAGGTTAGATAATCTAATCAATGGCGCATAATAGGGAGAAATCCTTATCTGAAAAGCCCCTCTTTCCAGGAGCGACACCG
Organism: Panax ginseng; assembly: GCA_020205605.1. Classification (NCBI taxonomy): domain Eukaryota; kingdom Viridiplantae; phylum Streptophyta; class Magnoliopsida; order Apiales; family Araliaceae; genus Panax; species Panax ginseng. The sequence continues at coordinate 97,622,103 of CM035131.1, forward strand.
TTGTTAAATATTGTGAGTTATAATATTAATAATGAATAAGTTCGTGTTGATTAAAGATGAAATTGATAGTTCCATTGCGTGAAAATTATTAGTGTTAGTGAAAATTGACATTTATTTCGATAATAATTGATGTCTGGAGGTTATATTGACCAATCGGATAATTAACCGGATAAATAAGCAATTAAATGCTATTAATTCACATGCTTATAACTATGTGTTCACATGTGTGTACTATTGATTCATATGATTTACTATTAGGGGAGTTGGTGCAAGATTGATAATACTTGCATGATTAAATTAAAAATAGAGGTATAGATGAAGGTATTATACTGTAATTAGTTTTTTCACATGATTATATTATTGAGTCACATGAACGAACTATTGATTCACATGATTTACTATTAGGGGAGGTGGTGCAAGTTTGATAATACTTGCAGGGCTAAATAAAAAATGAAGAAAAAGAGGAAGGTATTATACTGTAATATTTCGAACCCCAAAATATGCAATTATTGAAACTATATTTTTCTATAAATAGAAGCTCATTCTTCCTTCATTTCTCACCAATTCACTAAGTCTCACAAGAGCAATTATTATAGAGAAATTATAGAAAGAAAGAAGAAGAGAAGTCTGCTACCTCACTATTCTAGTATCCAGTTTTCTTCTAAGGTAAGGGGTATTATTTTTTGTATTCACGAAGAGAGTTATTTCTTTCAATACTCGTAAGGATTGTTATTCCATTCTTTATTATTCTGTTGGAATAACCTGTAAGACCCTGAATTTTATGAAATAAAAGTATTCAATTTTCCTATTTAGTAAATGGTTAAATTGATAAAAAGGTTAAAGTTAAGGGTGATATATATAAAATTTTTAAAATACGCAAGTGGTTATAAAATACTCATTTCTGTTGGGGAATACTCGTTTGGTCGTGGAATATTCTTGTTGTCGGAGAATATTCGTACGACGACGCAACCATTTGTGGGCCCCATAACAGAATAACTGTCGGATGAAGAAAATGACAAGTTTGAGTTTTATAAATAAACGACGTAATTGTTACCGTTAAAACTGTTGGAATACCTGGTGGTTAAAATACAGTAATATGCGTGGTTGCACAGTAGTACACAGTATTGCACAGTATTTTTGAATTATTGATTTTTACGTAAGAAGACACTACTCAATAATTATTATTAGTAATTACTGTTCAATATTTTATTTTATTGATTCAATAATTGCTGCGTTGATATTTTATATTATTGTTATTTCAATAATTGTCACCGCATGTAGATTTACCATTATCGATCAATAATTCATATTATTTGAATAATATTATTAGATAGCATTATTGGCAATGTCTAGAAGTTCTATCAAGGAGATGTTTGGTCATCTAATTGCGCCGAAGAGGAGAAATCCTTATCGGAAAGCCCTCTTTCACGGGAACCACTCGTTGTTATAATTGTGATTCGTAATATTATTTGTGAATAATTAATTATTGATTTATATGATAAGAAAATATTTATTTAATACAGATATAAATGATGGATTAATTTATATGGTTATAAATGAAGGAATTAATGTGGAGGTATTTTATCAGTATTTTGTCGGATTAGAGGTATTAAAAGATCAAATTGGTGTTCTTAAAGCCCTATTGCGTGAGTTATAATTTTAATCCGACCGTTGGATCGTTGTGATTTTTGGATATGTTATACATATATTAGTCGAGTATATGTCCACAAATTTTGAACCGTTAAAAATTAACGCATGATTTGTTATGAATTTTAAGGAGTGTTAAAAATCATCTGTTGGTGGGTTTCGGATATTTTCTATCTGGAATTTGGAAAAACTTAAAGCTACAAAGTTGTAGAGAATTCGATTTCGTGTAGAATAGACATAAAATTCGTATTTTTCTGATAAAATGGCTATTTATTATGAATTACTGAAGTTTTGGAAAATAAAATGATTTTTATTAAAATTGGGTGGGACCCACTTTTGGTTGGTGTTGAAAACATGTGCTAGAATTTTTGTTCAAGGATGATGGCTGGTCTTGGTTGGTTTTGGTAGGTGTAGGGAAATAAAATAATAATATTATTTTATTATTTTAGTCTCCTTTGGCGTTCTAGTATTTTCCTATAAATAGGCGCTTAAGTTAGAATTGAAAATCACACCAGAAACATAAGTTTTCTCTCTCTATATTATCAAGCTTATTTTTGTGAGTATTTAAATACTTTGAGGGTTGCTATTCAGTGCAAGGTTCCTTCGACTTTAAATTTCGGTCAGAAATACTGCTCTTTTGAGGTAAGGGATTGTAAGGGTTATTATGTTTTTCAGTTTTGTAATTTTTTCGACCTTCAAAAATTCTGGAAAAATTTGAAATGATAATTTGATGAGTTTTCTAGATTGTGTCCAAAACTGGCAATTTTTGGATGTATAGATTAGGAGTTATGAATTTTATGGGAAAAATACTATTTTAAAAGTAAACCCTTATAACTCCTGTGGTTAACTCCAAATTTGGTGAAATTTTTATTGGGAGTACATGTATATAACAACAATATACTCTGTAAATTTCGGAATTTTTGAACAAAAGTACAGTTTATGATAAATGTCTAAATATTCGGCAGTTTTGGCCATATGAAAAATAGTAAATGAATTTTAAAAATTTCGAGAAAAATATATGTTAAATACGGAACTATATTATGCTAAATCCCTTAAAAGAAAATTTATTTGTCTTGATTTGGTATTTTCATGAAAATAGACTAGTTATGAGTAAATGAATTAAATATGTTATGTAAAGTAAAAAATTGGTAAATAGGATTTTATGGCTTGAGAATCCTATATAGAGGTATATGTGATTTTTGATGAGGGTTTTGGTTATTGGTGATGAAATCTTATGAGTTTGGCATTTTAGGATGATTAAATGCATTATTTAGTAAAGTGTAAACAATTAAAATAAATTGTTTATAAGTTTAAGAAATGTTATTCTTTCAATATCATTATACCGAAATATTGGTATGAATTTTATTGTAGAATTTCTACCTTTTTCATGTCGGGGTTACTATTCATGAGTTACTATTCACGAGTTACTATTCACGGGGTACTATTCACGACAAAATTGGTTTCTTTTCTGACCAAATTATCGTTGATTTATGAATCTTACTCTTGAAATTAAATCCGTGTTTTGATCATATTGTTTTTCTTATCATATATAATATTTTTATAATTCTGGTGAAGAAATTTCTCTTTGACTTGAGTGTAAAGAGGGTAGATTATTGGTATGATCGTGACTATGAGTTCTCTTTGGCCAGCAGTGCAAAGTTGAATCGTTGATTGGTATGATCATGACCATTGAATTTATAATTGAATATTATTAGCTTAAGTGCAAAGGTGAATTGATCAACATGGTTATAATTATGGTTTATATAAATTTTGAAATGATTATGTATTTCTTTGAGATATGAATATCTTTGGCCTGTAGTGTAAAGATGACCTATTTTAAAATATCTTTAGCCCAGTAGTGTAAAGAAGATGACTGCATTTTGAATATCTGTCTAATGTGAGAACCAGATTTTATGAATAAATATTTAATTTTCTCGAAATATTTTTTTTAAATATTATGGTGTGGAATTGATATAATGTTATAGTTGTGGGTAGTATTTAAATTTTTTTGCAAAGTATGCAAGTTTTAGATTATATTTGATTGGTGGGGAATATTCTTTTTGTTGGGAATATCAAATGCGGCGACACAATCATTGGTGAAACCACAGCGGAATCTTATCGTAGTTAGAAAATAACAAAAATATTTTATGAAAATAACGGCGGAGGTTTTATCGTTAAAAGCATTGAACTACCGGTGGTAAAAAAATGCGATGTCTGGCGTGGTTGCATGGTAGCACACGGTATTGATTATTGATGCTTACATTGAGAAGTCTTTCGGTTATACTCAATTATTGCTACGATAATTCTTTGCATCATATCTCTCGTATTATTGATTGATTATTGTCACGATTATCATCTGCATAATATGTTATTTTATTAAATCAATAATTGAGGCGACAAAGTTATTCATATTATTAAATTGTAATATTTACAATGTCTAGAAGTTACATCGAGGAGAGGTTTGGTCACCTAATTTTGGCATGATAGGGAGAAATCCTTATTGGAAAGCCCCCTCTTTCCTGGGAACGACCTGGTTGTTAAATATTGTGAGTTATGATATTAATGATGGATAAGTTCGTGTTGATTAAAGATGAGTTTGATAGTTCCATTGTGTTGAAATTATTTATGTTAGTGAAAATTGACATTTATTTCGATAATAATTGATGTCTGGAGGTTATATTGTTCAATCGGGTATTTGGGGAACTTTTCGTTATCGAGATTTAGTTATTCACGAGTTCTTATTCATGAGTTACTATTCATGAGATTCTTATTCATGAGTTACTATTATGAGTTCTTATTCACGATTCTTATTTACTATTTTACGAGTTTTAATAGTAACTTGTCCTTTCGATTTTCAAGAGTTATTTGCCTCTTGATTGTTCCAAGAGTTAATTACCCCTTCATGAAATAGTAGTTGCCTCTTGATATTACAAAGTCATTTTGACCCTTCGTTAAGACCAAGAGCCACTCTCGGTTTTTCTATAAATAGAAGCTCATTCCTTCATTATTTCTTACGAATTCTTTGAAACTCTAGAGAGAGAAATTATAGAGAGAAAGAAGAAGAGTGATACGCTACTTTACTACTTCTATATCCAATTTCTTTTACGGTGAGGGTGTTATTCTTTCTTATTCATGAAGAGAACTTACATTATTCCATTCTTTATTATTACATTGGAATAACTTTGTATATAAGTGGCATACCCTATACTTGGTGAAATCCTCTATTGTTCCATTCTATATATTATGTTGGAATAACTTTGTTTATTTATATTAATGTTGGAATAACCCGTTTATACAATGGTGAGATGGTGAATAACTTTATTATTATTAGTTCTTTATTATTACAGCCGGAATATATGTCGGAATATCACATCGATTGTAATTTCACACGACACTGGTTCCATTTATTATTACATTGGAATAACTTTTGTATCTGTGATTACCGTATACTTGGTGATGTTTGTTGTTATTCCATTCTTTAATATTACATTTGGAATATCACATGCGTGTGTTTTACAGGACTGGTTCCATCTTTATTATTTTGTCTTTATTATATGTTGGAATAACTTTTATAAATCTGATATCGCATACATGGTGAAATTCTTCTATTATTCCATTCTTTACTATTACATTTGGAACATCACAGTCGGTGTGAATTTCACACGACACAGTTAGTTCTTTATTATTACATTGAGAATAACTTTATGCATCTTGATCTCTATCGCGTGCGTGGTGAATGATCCTTTATATTCATTCCTTATTAAATTGTGGAAATAATGCAGTTACGTTGATTAGGATGAGAGTCATAATAAAAGCGTTGGACTAATGAAAATCATGGGTATATGTGGTATTAGTAAGTGTTATGATGAGTTATGTTGGTTATTATGTGAAAACATGAAAGTTTCTTAGAAATCACAAAGGGTTGAAAATCGATTTTGGTAAAAAGCGGAACATGAAATTAAATTGACCATATCTCCTAGTATATTTGAATTTTTGAGTGTGGTCAAGTCCTAGAGTTAGATCTATGAGTTTTGTAGCATCTCCAAGTGGAATCACTTTGGAAAAGGTGTTGTAGATTTTTTGTGTGGAGTGATTTTAGCAAAGGAGTGCAAAGCTGCCAATATCAAAAAAGCTACTTGCCCACATTTTTTAAAAGGGCTGTTTCGGCCACTTAATTTGTGAGAAAAATTCTGGCCTTTTGGGACATGAAAGTATATGGTATAAAGTACCTCTTGTCCAAAAATGAGCTCATTCCGACTTAAAATGAGCAAGTTATGACCATTTCAATATTTAGATTTTTTAAAAGCGAAAAACGCTATAGCAGGAGTTCTATAACTCCGATGACCATGAAATTTAAACTGGAAGCTCACATTAACATGTGTAAGATCTTGCCAAGATTTGGGAATTTTTGGAGTTAACCTTAAGGTAGCTAATTTCTTAAGGAATTAATTAGAAATTAATTTTTGAAAAATAGTAAATGAATTTTAAAAATTCCGAGAAAAATATATTTTCATTATGGGACTATATTATGATAAATCCCAGAAAAGAAATATTTTTGGAACTGATTTGGTATTTTTCATGAAAATGATCTAGTTATGAGTAAATGAGTTAAATATGTTATGTGAAGTAACAAAGTTGGAAAATAGACTTTTATGGCTTGAAAATCCTATGTAAGGTATATGCATATTGTTGATGAGGGATTTGATCATTGGTGATGAAATCTTATGAGTATGACATTCTTGAATGATTAAATGCATTATTTGGTAAAGTGTAAACAGTTGAAATAAATTGTTTATAAGTTTAAGAAGTGATTAAAACATCGTTATAATATTAACAATTTTAGATTATGAATTTATTACGTGATTGATAATATTTGGATAAATTTAAAGTCTTTAATATTTATTCTTGTTTTCAGTTGATTAATGTTTATATCATTGTCATCATCCTTATGCTTATATGGTGATAAAAGTTATCTTTGGCTTACGTGCGAAGATGGACTGTTTATTATTGAATTGTATATCTTTGGCTTACGTGGAAAGATGGATTGTTGATTATTGATTTTATCGTTGTATATCTTTGGCTTACGGGCAAAGATGGATTATTGATTATTGGTTTTATTGTTGTATATCTTTGGGCTTTACAATTTGGGTATGATTATGATCGGGGATTATTCGGTATAGTCATGACCATTGATGATTTAATGAATATCCTTGGCCCGTAGTGCGGGGATGATTCGATGATCGGTTCATTTCTGAGGATAAAACATTATTGGTGGACTTTTAACATGGAAGATAATGAGACACGATGGTCTATTTGACTCTTTTAATGGATTGCTTTCGTTCATTTGCAACTATGGTTGAAAAGTTTTATCATCTACCATATGTTCTAAATCTACGAGTTATTATTAATGAAAACTATTGATAATGTAATTATCTTTAGTCATGATATTTTTTCTTGGGCTAGTTGTGCTCACCCTTTTGCTTCACAATTCCTTTCGGGTAATAAGAGTGTAAATTTGGGTTGGCCCGGGGATAATGAGGAAATAGAGCGGTGGTCTATATTTGTTGAGGTTCTCCTAAATAGTATGGAAATAATTTTATTGAGAACTTTAGATAAGTATGTCGTATTGTATATGTCATTTGATATTTAACTTTGGTGAACCAAATAGGGTGAGTGAACCTGACTTTGGAAGGTGTTTTGTCCTTTATCATACAAGATGTCTAAAGACATACAACCTCGTGTTATCATAAGGCGGGGTTGTGCACATCCACTTCTTTGAGTATATCACAAGCACTACTATATGATCTTGGAGTTTATTTGAAACATAATTTCCACTTGGAGCGGTGGAGATAGTTATATGCGAGAGAAGACTCACCATTGGAAAGAAGATGATAGTAATCTTCTCGTTTTTCTTTGGGGTCTATTAGATTGACCAAGGATAATTAGTGTGGACATATGATATCTCTGATAACCTAGATCATGAGCCTCCCATGACTATACTTTTATGAAGGTTTCATTGAGCACTTTAAAACTCCAAAGATTTTAATTTCAAAAGCAGTTTTATTTTTTGACTATACTTTTATGTAAAAGTACCATTGTAAGGTTGTGGTGAGGCACCATGAGAGTTACATACATTGTATTAAAAACTCATAGATTAGCTGTGATCGTATTTTTACGTGGGCATATGGCAATTTGTATAATTAAGTTTTATTTGTATTTTGTACCATGTATTTGGAGACTCAAAATTGGGTGATGAATACCTAATTTTAAAGGGGGCGTCATACTCATTTACGTTGGGAAATATTCGTTTGGCCGTGGAATATTCTTTGTTGTGGGGAATATTCATATGATGGTACTGTGACCATTTAATGGGCCCCATAATGTAGAATAAGCTGTCGGATGAAGAAAGCGACAAGTTTGAGTTTTATAAATAAATGGCGTAATTATTACCGCTTTCTTGTTGGAATACCGGTGGTTAAAATCTGATAATACATTGGTTGCATAGTAGCACACGGTATTGCATAGTATTTTTGAATTATTGATTCTTACATAAGAAGACACTACTCAATAATTATTACAGTAATTACTGTTCAATATTTTATTTTATTGATTCAATAATTGCTGCGTTGATATTTTATATTATTATTGTTTCAATAATTGTCACTACACAGTATTTCCCATTATCAGATCAATAATTAATATTATTTGAATAATATTATTAGATAACATTATTGGCAATGTCTAGAAAGTTCTGTCAAGAAGAGGTTTGGTCATCTAATTGCACGCCAGTAAGGAGAAATCCTTATCGAAAAGCCCCCTCTTTCCTGGGAACCACCTGGTTGTCATAATTATGATTCTGTAATATTATTTGTGAATAATTAATTATTGATTTATATGATAAGAAAATATTTATTTGATGCGGATATAAATTATGGATTTATTTATGTGGTTATAAATGAAGGAATTAATGTGGAGGTATTTTATCAGTATTTTGTTGGATTGTAGGTATTAAAAGATCAAATTGGTGTTTTTAAAGCCCTATTGTGTGAGTTATAATTTTAATCCGACCGTTGGATCATTGTGATTTTTGGATATGTTATACATATATTAGTCGAGTATATGTCCACAAATTTTGAACCGTTAAAAATTAACGCATGATTTGTTATGAATTTTAAGGAGTGTTGAAAATCATCCGTTGGTGGGTTTGAGATATTTTCTGTTTGGAATTTGGAAAAACTTAAAGCTACAAAGTTGTAGAGAATTCGATTTCATGTGAAATGGACATAAAATTCGTATTTTTCTGATAAAAGGGCTATTTATTATGAATTACTGAAGTTTTGGAAAATAAAATAATTTTTATTAAAATTGGGTGGGACCCACTTTTGGTTGGTGTTGAAAACATGTGCTAGAATTTTTGCTCAAGGGTGATGGCTGGTCTTGGTTGGTTTTGGTAGGTGTAAGAAAATAAAATAAAAATATTATTTTATTATTTTAGTCTCCTTTGGCGTTCTAGCATTTTCCTATAAATAGGCGCTTAAGTTAGAATTGAAAATCACACCAGAAACATAAGTTTTCTCTCTCTATATTATCAAACTTATTTTTGTGAGTATTTAGATACTTTGAGGGTTGCTATTTAGTGCAGGGTTTCTTCGGCTTTAAATTTCGGTCAGAGATATTGCTCTTTTGAGGTAAGGGATTGTAAGGGTTATTATGTTTTTCAGTTTCATAATTTTTCTGTCCTTCAAAAATTCTGGAAAAATTTGAAATGATAATTTGATGAGTTTTCTAGATTGTGTCCGAAAATAGCTATTTTTGGATGTATAGATTAGGAGTTATGAATTTTATGAGAAAATACTATTTTAAAAGTAAACCCTTATAACTCCTTGTGGTTAACTCCAAAATTGGTAAAATTTTTATTGGGAGTACATGTATATAACAGCAATATACTCTGTAAATTTTGGAATTTTTGGACAAAATTACAGTTTATGATAAATGTCTAAATAATCGGCAGTTTTGGCCATATGAAAAATAGTAAATGAATTTTAAAAATTTCGAGAAAAATATATGTTAAATATGGAACTATATTCTGCTAAATCCCAGAAAAGAAAATTTGTTTGTACTGATTTAGTATTTTTCATGAAAATAGACTAGTTATGAGTAAATGAATTAAATATGTTATGTGAAGTAAGAAAATTGGTAAATAGGATTTTATGGCTTGAGAATCCTATATGAGGTATATGCAGATTTTTGATGAGGGTTTTGGTTATTGGTGATGAAATCTTATGAGTTTGACATTTTAGGATGATTAAATACATTATTTAGTAAAGTGTAAACAATTAAAATAAATTGTTTATAAGTTTAAGAAATGTTATTCTTTCAATATCATTATACCGAAATATTGGTATGAATTTTATTGTAGAATTTCTACCTTTTTCATGTCTGGGGTTACTTATTCATGAGTTACTATTCACGAGTTACTATTCACTGAGGGTACTATTCACGACAAAATTGGTTTTCTTTTCTGACCAAATTATCGTTGATTTATGAATCTTACTCTTGAAATTAAATCCGTGTTTTGATCATATTGTTTTTCTTATCATATATAATATTTTATAATTACGGTGAAGAAATTTCTCTTTGACTTGAGTGTAAAGAGGGTAGATTATTGGTATGATCGTGACTATGAGTTCTCTTTGGCCAGCAGTGCAAAGTTGAATCGTTGATTGGTATGATCATGACCATTGAATTTATAATTGAATATTATTAGCTTAAGTGCAAAGGTGAATTGATCAACATGGTTATAATTATGGTTTATATAAATTTTGAAATGATTATGTATTTCTTTGAGATATGAATATCTTTGGCCTGTAGTGTAAAGATGACCTATTTTAAAATATCTTTAGCCCGTAGTGCAAAGATGACCTGTTTTGAATATCTTTGGCATGTAGTGCAAAGATGATCTGTTGTTGAATATCTTTGGCATGTAGTGCAAAGATGACCTGTTTTTGAATATCTTTGGCACGTAGTGCAAAGATGACTTGTTGATGAATATCTTTGGCCCGTAGTGCAAAGATGAATTTATTAGTATGATTATGAACAAGAACTGTGATTTGGTATAACCATGATCTTTGATGTTTCAGGTAAAGACAAGTGATGAAAATTATTTTTGTCCTGGATGAAAAGAGGAATTTAGAACCACAAATATGATTATGAGTTATTCACATGAATGTGGACAGGAACTGTTGATTTATGTTACAGGGATAAAACATTGTTGGTGGACTTTTAACATGGAGAAGATAATAGAATTTATGGTCTATTTGAATCTTCTAATGGATTACTCGTTCCGCTGCAATTATGGTTGAAAAGTTTTATCATCTACCATATGTTCTAAATCTCTGATTTATTACTGACGAAGGCTATTTATAATTTAATTATCTTTAGTCATGATATCCTTTACTGGGCTAGTTGTGCTCACCCTTTTGCTTCACAATTCCTTTAAGGTAATAATAAGAGTATTGCCGGGTCGAGTGGGGATAACAGGGGAATAGAACGGTGGTCTATAGCTGTTGAGGTTCTCCCTAAATAGTATGGAAATAATTTTATTAAGAACTTTAGATAAGTGTGTCGTATTGTATACGTCATTTGATATTTAATTCTGGTGAACCGAATAGGGTGAGGTAAACCCAACTTTGGAAGAGTTTTTTGTCACTATCATACAAGATGTCTAATGCATACAACCTCGTGTTATCATAAGACAGGGTTGTGCACATCCACTTGCTGAGTATATCTACGAGCATTACCTATATGATCTTAAGAGTTTGGTTGAAATATAATTTTCAATTGCAGACAGTGGAGATAGTTATATGTCAAGAGAAGACTCACCATTGGAAAGAACATGATAGTAATCTTCTCATTTTTCTTTAAGGTCTATTGGGTTAACTAAGGATAATTCTGTGGGCATATGATATCTATCATAACCTAGACGCATGGCCTCCCATGTACGAAGGTTTTCTTCAGCACTTTCCAAAGATTTTAATTTCTAAAACAGTTGTTGATTGTACCTTTATGTAAGGTGCCATTGTGACGTGCTATCCAAGGTTGGGACATGAGTCACAGTTGGTATATATTTGTATCAAAACTCACAACATATGTGTTGTCGTATTTTGCACGACAATTGTAGTAATAAAGTTGTAGTTATTTTCTGTACCATGTATTTGGCGACTCAGAATAGGTTGGATGGATTGGACCTATTTTGGGGGCGTTACATAGCCTGTCTACGCGGACTACCGCATGCCTGATGAATTCTTTTGTTATTCCATTCTTTATTATTCTGTTGGAATAACCTGTCTACGCGGACTACCGCATGCATGGTGAATTCTTTTGTTATTCCATTCTTTAATATTCTTTTAGAATAACCTGTCTACGCAGACTATCGCATGCATGGTGAATTCTTCTCTTATTCCATTCTTTAATATTCTGTTGGAATAACCTGTCTACGCGGATTACTGCATGCATGGTGAATTCTTCTGTTATTCCATTCCTTATTATTCTGTTGGAATAACCTATCTACGCGGACTACCACATGCATGGTGAATTCTTCTGTTATTCCATTCTTTATTATTCTCTTGGAATAACCTGTCTACGCAGACTACCGAATGCATGGTGAATTCTTCTGTTATTCCATTCTTTATTATTCTGTTGGAATAACCTGTCTACGCATATTACCGCATGCATGGTGAATTTTTCTGTTATTCCATTATTTATTATTCTATTGGAATAACCTGTCTATGCGGACTACCGCATGCATAGTGAATGACCCTTCGTATTCATTCCTTATTAAATTATGAAAATGATCTGTCTACGTGGATTACCGCATGGCGGGTGAAAATCCATCTGCAGTTTCATATATTCTATTATATTCAGTTGGTTAAAGTTTTGGCTTCTATACTGCATGAAATTAGTAGAATATCCTTGATATTTGCTCTTCATCCAATATCTTTTCATGGAAATATTCTTCTGAGCATTCTTGAATTTTACTCCACAAAGCAGTATCATGTTGACAATTTAAACGTTATTGAATTCTGGATAAATTAAATTATAAATCTTTAAAATTTATCATTGAACTTGTTTTATTGAATTGTTGTCATGGTCAACATCCTCATGCTTATATTGGGATGAAAGTCATCTTTGGCTTACGTGCATAGATGGACTTGGTATGATTATGACTAGGGATTATTCGGTATAATCATGACCGTAATGTAACGAATGATATGGTAAAAGTCCTCATTGGCCTGCAGTTCATTAATGGACAATTGTTGGTATGATTATGACCAGGGATTATTCGGTATAATCATGACCATTGATGATTGTAACGATCCAAAAATTTATACAATTCAATTATCGACTTCGGTCTTTAGTAACATGTCTAACTTCTGATTTTACAACATTATTCGATGTTAAACTATATAAAATGCGGAATAATTTAAACTTTTATGTCTTCTTACTTTAATTCCCTGAATCAAAACCTTTATCATCTACATGTCTTTGAATCAATCTTATTTTATGATTCACTTTATCACTGTTATTATAAAATTTTACATTTCAATCCTATAACCTTTACATATCAGATAACTCTAACATTAGCTTTACAACTCAACATAAAACTATACATCATAAAACATTTAGTACATCTCATGAGTCTTAATCATGGTATAAAGAATTAACAACTTTAGCTAAAATATTAATCTTCGTGTATTATTTCTGATCCACATTATTCAAGTAGCACATAGTGTTACCTTCAATCCTTAACCTGCAAAAATGGTTATTTGCAAGGTTGAGCTCGACAGCCCAGCAAATCTAACAGTTTTCATGCATCACGTAGCACATAATAACATGCTCAACATATATCTCATAACATTAGACTAACATAACATACATGTTACAGTTCATATAATCAAGTATAAAGATTGAGTTCCTTACTCAATCAGCATGCTTTACTCAATCAATGTAGTCATAAGTTGACTTTAACATTTCATACATTCAACATATATATAACAGATCATGCTCTTTGCAATAAAGATTTAAAACAGTTAATCACCAAGTTCACATAGCAAATAGGAACTGAAAGACTTGCCTTGATCGTTGTTTACCAATAAACATTTAACAGCTTACAGTTATCTGCACTTCACGTGCCCTACACAATTATATAATCATACACATCAATTATTAGTCACATAAAAATACATAGTAATTGTAATGTAAACTCTACTCCACATCTCATAATCTTTCCTATTAATTAGCACACAATGTTCAATTAAATTGTGTTAACTTTTCGACTTATGTAATATTCAAAATTCATTCAAGTGTTTAAATCTTGCTAGGAATCATTATTGGTTTTATATTAAACCCATTTCATATTTTATAATATCTATTTCATTTGACTCAAAACACTTTTTACGTTCATTAACAAGTATCACGGCGTTTCGATGTTTATTCGTCACACGCCCAATTTGTCTCTCTTGTGTGTGCTTAGTATGCGTATTCAACTTATCTAATATATCATTTATTAATGTTAAGCATCATTATACTTCATAATATTCATGTTCTATAATTTAGAACAACATCTATTATCGTCAAGAGCACTACACTTGGATACGTGCATGCCCGACGCCCTCCGATTGCCTCTGAAAACACAACAATCCTAAAGATGACCATTTTTACCCTTTCTAAAGACCTCAAACTAAAACCCTTAAAGCACAAAAGTTATAGGTCTATTCGTCCTCGTTACGGATCATCTTGAATCTCTTTAATCGGAGTTCGTATGAAAACGTTATGGCCGTTTTACCAAACTATGTCAAAGATCACATCGGCGGAGACATGGGCGCGCGCCGCTTCTTTTCTCAAGGCTACCACGCGACATAGCAACGCGGCGCCCGACATCAAGATAGAAACAATTTTTCTCAGTGTACAAACTTCAAATCTTCATAACTTCTTCGTTTCAAGTCGGAATTAGTTGGTTTTCGATTCTATGAACTTGTGAAACACTGAACTACTCATCTACAGAATAATTTTAACATTTCAATTTAAGGGTTCCAATTCAATGTTCATGCTATATTTTCATGTTTTAAACACATTTAGCGAATTCGATCGCCACAGCTTCGTTTTTTAACCAATTGACATGATTCAAACTACGTCACTTTCGTTTCTTAACATACTAACGTAATCCAACATCAATTCGTAGATTATAACAAGTATTGACCATGAAATTTTGTACTTTATAAGCCATATTCTATAATATAAACACTGTTATTTTACCTTTCTTCCTACAAACCAATTCTCACGAATTTGAACATCAACCAAGGATTATAGATGATAACTAACAAGTTTAGCAACAACATACAAACATAGAATTCGACATCATGGTCAAATTTTCAATTAACAGAGAATAGGTATTTCAAAGAAAATTAGATAAATTATATCTTTAATCCTCTAGATTTTAGGTTTAGCAAAAAGATGGTGAATCTCCTTCCTCTTGGCCAAAATCTCATAGGCTTAATCTCTCAATTTCCACTGTATTTCCTCTCTTCTTCCAAGCCCTCTTTCTAAACCTCTGTTATTTCTCCTTAGAAAATAAGATGCGTATAAGAAACTGGCCACCCCACGTACTCTTCCCTTAGAAAATAACAAAAGACGTCAATTGAACAAGCCAAAGGCCACAAGGCCTTGTTTGGCTACCACCTTTCCCCCCCCAAACTAAATTATTTTTATATTATCTTATATTATATAGTTTCATGTCACACCCTTAGTTGATTAATTTAAATAACATAATTTAGTTAATTTAAATAACTCATATTAATAATAAAAATCTTATTATCATTATACTTATAATTAATAAATAATTATATATCTAATTTAATTAATAAATTAGAAACATCACTTTATTTAATTTATTCATTCTCTTTAATATTAAACAATTCATTTAATTTAATTAATTCATTAAATTAAATTTTTAAAGAATAAAATTTATCTTTGCTTTAATTTAATTATCATACACACATAACTAAATTATTATACCACAATTGCATAAATTATTTATTTTTCTCAATAAATAATTTATTTAAAATATTTATTTAATTCAATAAATATTTAAAATAATTACCAAATTCATTTAATTTCTTCAATAGTTAACTTAACTATTAAACCTCACTTTCCCAATATATGAATACATATATCTCTTCACACCAGATCACATATTTCCAAATATATAGCACGTATATATACCTACTCAAACTCAAACATCTCATAATAAGAATTTTAATTATTAAATTCTTATTTTAATAATTTATAAAAATTCGGGTTGTCACAATGATTACATGAATATCCTTGGCCGTGGTGCAGGGATGATTCAATTTTATTTATTAAGCTGAGTCTTAGCGATAAAATTGGTGAAAAACTTTTTAAATCACAGAAGATAGTAGATTTTATGCTCCACTTGACTCTTCTAATGGATTGCTTATTCCGCTGCAGTTGTTGATCTAAAACTTGTTGTCTATTGTATTCTATTTGTGACGCCCCCAAATCCGGGTATCTTCCAACCCGACAGATGGTGCTACACGGTACTCATAACTGTACATTCATTCTATTGAAACGACATCAAAATGTGTGTATCAACGACATTCTTATTACATTAATAATATTACATCCCGTTCCCAGGTTCTAAAACCATTACATTCTTTGTTCATCATTCTATAATATATACAACTTACTAGATTATTACAAGGTAAACTAATCGTTCAGCTTCGTCTTGCCTCCTTGTCAGATCCCTCGGTTCGTTCGATCCTAGTTGCATTCATATGGTTCAAGCAAGAGTGAGCATAACAAGCTCAGCAAGTACAATAATTTTCTTTTAAACAACATGCTTGAAATATAGGAATCATATATCTTCAATAACTGAATCATAGTTATGAAGTACTACCAATAATTCAAAATAGCATTTCTTTTCCTTCAAAATATTTTACAATAACAATATTCAGTAAAACATCAATTCTGGCTCAAGACCATGAGCATTTTATAATTTCTTTGAAAAGGACAACCAGGCACTAAGTCCGTAAGTCCGGCATAGCTTACGAGCACTTCTGGGTGATCAGCCCATAGTACTCTATGTTGATTAACACTACATCCATTAAACGTATGTACGTTTATGGTTTGGCAACATTGCGTGCCCATCGAATAATTGATGAAAAATACATTTGTTTATTCATACACAGGCTTACCTTGAATCCGTACCAAACAATTGTCGTAGGATAGCGTTAACAATTCTATATTGAAAGACTTTTAAATAAATCAATCAATCTTCAAGATTTGTCTAGCCGAGTTAAAAATGGCATCGACATTTTCGTAAAACAATTCATACATCTCATAACATGAATCACAGAAAACTTGGCTAACACGAAGGTTAGACAAGCGTTTAAGAAAAACTTGCCTTGATAAATCACATGATTATAATAACTTTTCCTTTCAGTCTTTATTGTCTCTATAACACATAACCACATAACATACCACATTAGGTCATGAATGATCATACATGGTTCCTAATGAATCTTACCCTTCATCTCAATCTAATCCTATATTAGATTTGTTACTATCGGTTCCAGCTTGTCATTATATTTTACATTATTATCACCAACTTCTTTCTCTTCTATGTCTTACGCGGGTTTACTTTATTAATAGAACTCGTTTCGAGTTAATCATCCTTCCTCATGGCTTACTAACATTATTAATCAAAACTCGATTGTCATTAGTTAAGTACACTTATGGCATATCGTTCACGTTCAATTACTTAACAACTTTTAGTTGCAACTCTTAACGTTATAGGCCTTATCATTATTGAATATTGTTCATGTTCTCTATACTTTACGTTCATCATTTAACTACTCATTAAACAACATTAAATTCCTAAAGTCATCACTATAACAGTGATTTAGGAAAGGTCTTATCATGTTCATTAAGGAATTACATAATCCATACTGGTATTGCAAACCATTGGATTCATAATCAACTTGGTCAACAAATTTCTATAGCCGGCTTAACACATTACGTTGTTCTTATTACGATCATCTTCAATTGATTATTAACCTTTAATCATCATACATTAAGTGTCTAACAATGCCTTAACAATGTTATATTAACACCTTAGTTCATTACTAATGAGTTATCTTTCTTTCTATACTTGTAACCATTTTTGTCTGTCAAAATTCTAGGACTGGCGCCGCGGCGCCACTCTTAGCTCTTTATCTCGTGCCACGGCGCAAGTTAGCAGTAGGTGATGACACTGTGCTTGGCACTGCGGTGCCACTATTTGGCCTTGGGTTTGGCCATGGCGCCAACTCGCGGCCTTTAGAAAAATTCTGACTTTTAAAATTTTGTGAACTTCCCGGACGCATAACTTCTTCGTTCTAAGTTCGAATTGGCTCGTTCAAAAGCCTACGGTTCACAAATTACATGCTCTACACGTTCATGTAAGAATTTTATCTATTTGACTTCGTTTGCTAAAAAGTCACCTATTAGTTCATTTTTAACGAAAACGATAAACGTTCGTAAATGTTCAACGCTTGTTTCTTCGTTCTAAGTCAGAATCCGGTCATTTTTGAGTCCGCAACTCTATAATGCCAAATATGACTTGTCTCCATTGAAAACCAATGTTTCCAAGCTCAATATCAAAATTCAACTTCTATTCCGAGATTTTCATGAATTCGATGATTATCGTCTAAACTCGTGAATTCCGCCTTAACTTCATTTCTTATGATTTGTTCATCGTTTCAAATGGATTCAATCCATTATATTAATATCATGACATCCTCATCTCATTAACCTATAAACATGCTAAGTTATTACTTGTTCTTCATTAGTTATAACTTATAAAAGTATAACTACTTATGATTTTACTTCACATGACTTAACATGGTCTAACTCTTTTAATTAACATTTTCTCATCTTCTAATCATATCAATTTCATTATTGAACATATTAAAAGTTCCTACAAGTTCTTCATTGATTGCTATTTATAGGACTTCCTAAGTTAGGGCATAAGGGTCATAAGACCACTCCACCTCCTTACTAAACATCCATACTATTCATTACTTAAACCCTAAGTTTACTTGCTCACCAAATAAGTTACTTGGACTCCACACTCTTTGCTTGGCCATCACAACACTTAACCATTAAGTATACTTGCTCATCACATAACTTAGCCTTTAAGTTTATTTGTTAATCACCTAGCTTATCCTTTGCTTGTTGTTCACAACTTTTACTTGTTCACCACACAAAAGCACTTTACTTGTTTATCACATTAATTACTTGGTCATCACATAACTTATCTCTTGCTTAGCCACCAAGCATAAGCACTTTACTTGGCCACCACTTTGGGTTATACATGTGATCATGGGTTGCCCCATGGATCCTCCTAATCCATTGGATTATTACATTGGGCTTAAGTCTAATTAACTTAGCTAATTCATTTTGAGCTTGCATTAAGTTACTTTGGGCTTCTCATTAATCAACCACTTGGGCTTACACCTTAATTCTTATTGGACTTATCCATTCTTACATTTGGGCCTTACCAATTCTCATTGGACTTTACAATGTTCTACACAATCCTATAAATTAAATTCAATTAACTTAAAGCCTTATAACGTATAATTTACGTATTAATCTCGTATTCTAACTCGTATACTTATTTAATATACGACATTCCATCATCCATACATGCTTGTATAATACCTCGTATTATACTTATATCCATTACCTAGTATAATACTTACGTATTGTACAATCCTTGCTTTAATTCATTATACGCATTTAAATTCCTTCTCGAAATTCATTTTCCCTAATCGTTAGGTTTTAAGTCCGCAGGCGAAAAACTGCGTTTGCCATAACTAAAATATTATTAGATATTCCATCTCACCTCGATATTCTATCATTACGTATTTCTCGGAAGTTCAAAAATAATTCTTGAAAGCGTAAATGCGTGAATAAGTGTTTTTCGGAAAATTTCTGGAAAGTTTTTATTTTCGTCTTGAAAATTCAAACACTTTAATTCTATCACGTAGCCAAAATACTACGACGTTTCTATATTTCTAGGTCACAGAACGACCCTCGAATAGCTTACTCCCATAATTAATGGATTAAATTCATTTAATCCACATAATAAAAATAAAATTTTAATTCTCAAAAAAAAAAATCCAAATTTTCTGGGGCATTACACTATCAGTTGTTATACTGTTGAAGGCTAAGGATAATTTATTCTGCATTATCTTAGTCATAATATTTCTTACTGGGCTAGTTGAGCTCACCCTTTTGCTTTCATTATTCTCTTTAGGAAATGAGAACCTAGCCGGGACTAGTCGGGGAACGGAGTGATGGTCTAGAAGATAACATTAGTAGTCCTCACTATTCTGTTAAATAGTGTGACAATAAATGTAATGAGGACTCCATTGAGTGTGGATATTGTCTAGATGACAATATTCTTATTAAAACTCTTAGATTATGTTTTGTCGTATTTTACACGACAGTTGTATAATTAAGTTGTATTTGAGTTCTGTACCACATATCTGGCGACTCAAGATAGGTGATGTATACCTATTTTGGGGTCGTCATGTGAGACCCCAAATTTTATGAATAAAGATTTAAATTTCTCAAAATATTTTTTTTGAATATTATGG
Organism: Panax ginseng; assembly: GCA_020205605.1. NCBI lineage: Eukaryota > Viridiplantae > Streptophyta > Magnoliopsida > Apiales > Araliaceae > Panax > Panax ginseng. The sequence goes on from CM035131.1 coordinate 97,642,469, forward strand.
TGTGGATTTGATATAATGTTATAGTTGTGGGTAATATTTATAAATTTTGCAAAGTACGCAAGTTGTTATATAATATTCAATTGGTCGGGGAATATTCATTTTAACAGGGAATATTCGTATGACGACACAATCATTGGTGGACCCCACAACAAAATTATTGTCGGATTGAGAAAACGACAAAATTATTTTATAAAAATAACGGCGAAAGTTTTATCGTTAAAACTGTTGAACTACTCGGTAGTAAAAGTATAGTAATACGCGTGGTTGCATAGTAGCATACGGTATTGATTATTGATGCTTACGTGAGAAGTCACTCGGTTTTGTTCAATTATTGCTACAATAATTCTTTGATAGTATCTCACGTTGTTTGATTCAATTATTGTCAATATTTTATATATTATTAAATCAATAATTGAGATGACGAAGTTATTAATATTATTATTTGCAATATTAACGATGTCTAGAAGTTCTGTCAAGGAGAGGTTTGGTCACCTAATTGCGCGCCAATAGGGAGAAATCCTTATTGGAAAGCCCCCTCTTTTCTGGGAATGACCTGGTCGATTAATATTGTGAATTATAATAATGATGATAAATGTTGTTAAATATTTTGAGGTGTCTTTTTATGAAGTCATGAAGTTATATATATATATATATTATATATATATATATATAAATCTTGTTTTATTAGTATTATTAATGTAATAAAAGCAGAAAAGTTTTTTATATAAAATGAATACTTTTATAAAGTTATTTGTTTTATTAGACTATAAATAAAATATATTATATTCTATTATGCATAATGTTTTGATATAGTGAAATCTTTTTTATATAAAATAAAATACTTTTATAAAGTTATTTATTTTATTAGACTATAAATAGAATATATTATATTCTATTATGCATAGTATTTTGCATAGTGAAATCTTTTTTATATAAAACAAAATACTTTTATAAAGTTATTTATTTTATTAAACTATAAATAAAATATATTATATTTTATTATGCGATAAGTGTTGCATAGTACCTGTATAGTATTTTGCATGGTAAAATCTTTTTATATAAAACAGAATACTTTTATAAAGTTATTCGTTTTATTTGATTATAAATAGAATATATTATATTTTATTTAAAAGATTTTGTTTTATTAGAATATTTTATTAATACTGCATAGTAAATCAATATGGACCGTCCGTTTAAAAGTAAATCAATCTGGAACGTTTATGAATTAGTTACTATTCAGTCCATTCTCCTATAAATAGAAGCTCATTCCTTCATTATTTCTTATGAATTCACTGAAACTCTAGAGAAAAAGAAGAAAAGTATTATGCTACTTCACTACTCCTATATCCAGTTTCTTCTAAGGTAAGGGATATTATTTGTTGTACTCGTAAGGGGTGTTATTTATTTTGTATTCACGAAGAGAACTATTTTCTTTCAATACTCGTAAGGGGTATTATTTCTTTCATATTCATGAAGAGAGATATTGTTATTCCATTCTTTATTATTATGTTGGAATAACCTGTCTATGCGATGTACCGCATACTTGGTGAAATTCTTCTGTTATTCCATTCTTTATTATTATGTTGAATAACTCAGATATATGCAATCGCATACATGGCGAAATTCTTCTATTATTCCATTCTTTATTATTCGCTGGAATATCCTGTTTTGTGCGTTTACGCATGACCTAGTTCCGTTATTTATTATTCTCGTTGAAATATCACATGCGTGCAATGCTTACGCATGACCGGTTCCATTATTTATTATTCTGTTGGAATATCCATGCATGCGTTCGCATGACATTCGGGTTCCATTATTTATTATTACATTGGAATATCCACATGCGTGCGTTTACGCATGACTGTTCCGTTATTTATTATTCATTGGAATAACACGTCTGCATGCGATCTATCGCACGCACGGTGATTTTTTTTGTTTTTCCATTCTTTATTATACCCAGTTGGTTAAAGTTTTTGGCTTTTATACTCCATGAAATTAGTGGAATATCCTTGATATTTGCGCTTCATCCAGTATCTTTTCATGGTAATATTTTTCTGAGCATTCTTGAATTTTACTCTACAAAAAAGTATCATGTTGACAATTTGGACGTTATTAGTTCCTGGATAAATTTATTCTTGAACTTTTTTTATTGAATTCTTATATCATTGTCATCATCCTCATGTTTATATTATGTTGAAAGTCATCTGTGGCCTGTAGTGCATAGATGGACTTGGTATGATTATGACCAGGGATTAATCGGTATAATCATGACCGTAATGTTACGAATGATGTGGTAAAAGTCCTCATTTGCCCGTAGTGCATTGATGGACAGTTGTTGGCATGATCATGACCATTAATGAATACATGAATATCCTTGGCCCGTAGTGCATGGATAATTTTTGGTTGTGATACTAATGAATATCCTTGGTCAGAGTGTGAGGATGATGTGGATTATTTATTGTCGAGTCTCAAATGATAAAAGTGATGAAAAACTTTTTAAATCATAAAAGATAGTAGATTTTATTCTCTACTTAACTCTTTTAATGGATTGCTTGTTCTGCTGCAGTTAAGCTTGATGTCTATTGTATTTTATCAGTTTAACATTGTTGAAGACTAATGATAATTTATTCTACATTATCTTAGTCATAATATTTCTTACTGGGCTAGTTGAGCTCACCCTTTCTTTCACTTTGTTCTCTTGAGAAATGAGAACGAGTAGGGACTAGTCGGGGAGCGGAGTGACGGTCCAGATGATAGTATTAGTAGTCCTCACTATTCTGTTAAATAGTGTGACAATAAATGTATTGAGGACTTATTTTGAGTTTGAATACTGTCTAGATGACAATATTCTTATTAAAACTCACAGCTCATGTTGTATATTTAAGATTGCATTTGTATTCTGTAACATGTATCTGGCGACTTAGAATAGGTTATGTATACCTATTTTGGGGGCGTCACACGTCACATAAGTTATGTTATTTCAGTCTACACAATATTATTATAAATAAATATGAGAAATGGTATATGATGCAGTAAAAATGTTATGATTTATGTTTTCACTGATTGCTTATATATATCTATACTTATTTACATAATACTCTTTTCGTTCTTAAAAAATTAAAAAAATGAATAAAGTATAATTTTCACACAAATTAAAAAAATAAAGTAAAAAAAATAGATTAAAAGAATTTCAAATTTATACTTAATGATCTCACAAGATTATTTTTCATTCATCTTATAAGTTTGTAGTATATAAAAAATAAAAAAGATCATTTCACATTTCATTGATAATGTAATTCATATAAACTAAACACTTAAAATAGAATGATAATTTTATTCCTAAAGGAATGAATGGACAAACCAAGCATAAAAATGAGATTGACCATTCTATTCTCATTTTCATTTCTATACATGCTAAGAAATGGAAACCATTGGATAGAATTAAAGTTATGAAGTGCAGTTGGCGTGTGGAAGACGAGACCTGGCAAACGGGTCGGGCTGGCCCAAACGGGCCGGGCCAAAATGACCCAAGTTTTGGTGGGTTAAAAAAGTGAAGCCCAAAGCCCGCGTTTTGACGGGCGGGCTGGGTCGGCCCGTGGGCTTGGACTGATTCATGACCAAAATTTGACACATTTATGGGTTGAGCTCAAACGGGCCGGGCCATTGGCGGGTCGGGCCAAAATGACCCAGGTTTTGATGGGTTGAAAAAATGAAGCTGCAAGCTAGCGTTTTGATAGGCGGGCCGGCCCGGCCCCCGGGCTTGGACCGATTTTTGCCAGATCTATGGGAGACCCAGACAAACTTGAACATGATTAAGAAAATACTACCCCCACTTGCTGGCAAAAAATAATAATATTATGTGCAAAAATTATACATAAAAAATCGTGCGCAAAGAATATGATTCATGTATTATATATAAATAAAAACGTGTAAAACATTAAATGGTTGGTCCCTTTCCTATTTTCTCTCTTTTTTAATAGTGTTTGTGTGTCCATAGCATTACTCATATGTCACTTTTAGTGACATTACTTATAGTTAAGGGTACAAACGAGCAAATCGAAGCGAACAGAGAGTTACTCGAATTTGACTCGAATTGTATTTGAAAAATTCTACTCAAATTTGACTCGACTCAGATATTTATTACTCAAATTCGATCCGACTTAGATAGAATTATACTCAAACTACTCGCGAGTTTTAAATTCAAGTTCGAATTCGAGTCTTCACATAATAACTAGTTTTATAATAAATATAATTATAAATTAAATTGAATTTGTTATATTACTTAGAAATGAGAAAATATATACTATTAAACTTTACAAATATAAAATCACAATTAAAATTAAAAACAAAACAAAATAATAATAATAATTAATTGTCCTAATTTAATTTAATTTTCTATATATTATAAGAGAATGTATTAAACATCTAATCGAATCTGTATCAATCGAGTATGTATCGAATCACAATCAAGAATTCGAGTAGTTTAAATCTTAAACGAATCGAGTATAATCCTGCTCAGATTCTACTCATATTTTTAGTTGAACTATTTTTAATGCTCAAAGTTAGATCATATTATTAATGAATTCGAGTCTCACTTGTATTTTCGAGTAAAGCCCAAACTGTTTGACTCGTTTACAGTCCTACTTATAGCTTTGACAATATCTTTCTTGTTTTTCGGCAATATGAATCTGCATTTCAAATTGGACAGATATTTTGAGACTTTGAATTCAAATTGAAAAATCAAAAAATTCAAAATACAAAAATATTGATTTTAGTATACACAATTACAATTATTGAAAATTAGCTAAAATTTACTACTAATTATGATAATTTTTTTTTTATTTTTTACTTTTTTCGTAAAAATGGTGTATGAAATTTCTATCTTTAATTTATTTTACAGTTGTATGTCTTTGGCCCGTAGTGCAAAGATGGACTGTTGATTATTGGTTTTACAGTGGTATGTCTTTGGCCCGTAGTGGAAAGATGGACAGTTGATTATTGATTTTACAGTTGTATATCTTTGACCCGTAGTGTAAAGATGGACTGTTGATTATTGATTTTACAATTGTATATCTTTGGCCCGTAGTGCAAAGATTAACTGTTGATTATTGGTTTTACAGTTGTATGTCTTTGGCCCGTAGTGCAAAGATGGACTGTTAATTATTGGTTTTACTGTTGTATGTCTTTGGCCATAGTGCAAAGATGGACTGTTGACCATTGGTTTTACAATTGAACATCTTTGACCCGTAGTGCAAAGATAGACAATTGATTGGTATGATCATGACCATTGAATATCTTTGGCCCGTAGTGCAAAGATAGACAATTGATTGGCATGATCATGACCACTTTTGTTATATTTGAATGTTTTTGGTGTAGAGTGTAAAAACGATATGATTATTGAGTATCTTAACCTTTGTGGCAAGGGTACTGAGTGAAAGTTCTATTAAGCCTTTGTGGTAAGGAGAAACTGTTGATTTACATTATTATAAACATGAATTATGAATTTAACTATAATCTTTGGTGGTTCATGTGAAGACAGGTGATGAAAGTTCATTTTATCTTGGTTACAACAAAGAACTGTTGATGGGTATTATAGGAATGAAATATTAATGATGGACTTTTAGTTCGAGACGCTACCATCATACGTATTGGATTGCCGAACAATGTTCCGAATTATGGAGGAAGAGCGTCGTAAGGCTACACAGTATCTTAGTAGAACATTGTAGAAAATGTAGTTGATAGGTGGTTTGATAATAAACGAAATGTAAATCCCGGGTATGATAACCAATGGGATAGATGATGATGATGATGTTATCCGGCAACTGTTATAGGAAAGTAATGTAAATAGCAGTGATGCTATTATTTTGATGTTTTTATGATGAATGAATAAAAGTTATTGTTTTATTCAAAGTGTTAAGTGTTACGTGATAAACTGTTATGATGTGCGACTTAAGTATATAATACTTAAGAGATTGAATAGAATCTGATGGATGTATTTTAATAGAAAATGGCTTCAAGATGTTAACCACCACGACGAAGAACCGTTGAGGAAAACAACAACAACAATGTGGAAGGAAACCCGGTTCAGCAGCTAGTTACATTACTGATGGGTGCTTTGCTGAATCAACCTCAGAACCAAGGTACTACGTTTAAGGACTTCAAGGCGGTTGGACCACCTGAATTCTGTGGGTCCATGAATCCAGTTGAAGCACAGACCTGGATCATGGAAATCGAGAAGGTTTTTGATGTGGCTAGGGTAGAGGATAATCAGAAGACTGCTTTTGCAACGTTTATGTTGAAAGAGGAGGCTAGCTATTGGTGGCAGGCCAACAAAACTCGGGAAGGGCCAGGAGTGATGACCTGGGATAGGTTTAAGGAGCTATTTTTCGAGACTTATTTCCCAGAGAGTTCGAAGAGTCAGCTAGAGGTTCAGTTTTTGGAATTGAAGTAGGGAACAATGTCGGTGTCTGAGTATGCCACAAAATTCAACGAGTTGGCAAGGTTTGCGCCATATCAGGTCAGCACAGACTAGTGCAAGGCAAAGAGGTTTGAGCAGTGATTGAAACCCTGATTGTACAGTAGGGTCTCCCTGTTCCAATTAAAGACATTTGCAGTAGTGATGGAGAAGGCGATTCTTGTTGAAAGTGGAGGCGAGGCAGTAAAAAAACATAATCAAGAGCAGAGGAAGAAGAAAAGTGAAAGTGAAACTAAGAATGGTGGTGGTGGTAATGGTGAAAATGGCAACAACAACATGAAGAGGAAGTGGAATACGAATGGGGGAGCTGGAAATCAGCAAAGAAACCAACAAAATAAGAAGTTCGAAGCATGTGCTACGTGAGGAAAATTTCATAAGGGAGTGTGTTTGCTAGGAAAACAAGTGTGCTTTAATTGTGGCCAGGAGGGTCACATCGCCCCAAATTGCACTCAAGCTAAGAAGAATGTGTGCTTCACGTGCGGATCCAAGGATCACTTTACTCGTGAATGCCCTAAGAAAAGATCTGGTGAGATAAATGGGAGCAAAAGAAATGCTAGTGGAGGTGCGTTGGCTATTGTAGGACCAACGTCAACAAATAAGCCCACAGCTAGAACCTTTAACATGACGGTGCAGGACGCGGTGCAATCAAAAGATGTCGTGTCAGGTATTATCCCAATCAATGATATAGATGCATATGTATTATTTAATTCGGGTGCTACTTGCTCGTTTATATCTGATGAATTTGCTAAGAAGTTAGAAATACCTTGTGAAGAGTTGAAATTTCTTTTAAACATAGAAATTGCGAATATGGAAGTGATTCCTGTTAGGTTCGTATACAAGAACTGTAGGGTGAACATTAAGGGGAATGTTGTGAAAGTAGATTTAATTTCGATAAAACTCGGAGAGTTCGATGTTATTTTGGGAATGGATTGGCTATTCAATTATGGAGCGATAATTGACCGCCAAAAGAAGTGTAAACCTTTTTGAAATTAAAAGTAGTTTTCATGGTAGCAAATCGCTTAGACAAATGAAATGTCTGATGATGATGCAAGCCAAGAAGTTGTTAAGTAAAGGCTGTGTAGGGTAGTTAGCCTACATAGTTGATACTCAAAAAGAGAAGAGTGTGAAATTGGGGGAAATACTAGTGGTTAGGGAGTTCATGGATGTGTTTCCGGAAGATTTGCCAGGACTTCTACCTGACAGAGAAATTGAGTTCGTGATCGACTTAGCGGCAGGAACTGCTCCTATATCGAAGGCCCCATACAGAATGGCTCCGGTAGATATGAAGGAATTAATGGTACAGCTGCAAGAACTGTTAGACAAGAAGTATATTTAACCGAGTGTGTCACCGTGGGGAGCACCGGTGTTATTTGTGAAGAAGAAGGATGGGTCGATGCGTCTTTGCATTGACTATAGGGAATTGAACAAAGTCATTCTTAAGAACAAATATCCGTTGCCGAGAATAGATGACTTGTTTGATCAATTAAAGGGTGCTAGATATTTCTCAAAAATAGATTTGAGAAGTGGGTATCATCAATTGAAAGTGAGGAAGGAGGATGTACCGAAGACGGCATTTTAAACTAGGTATGGACATTACGAATTTTTAGTGATGTCATTTGGTTTGACAAACGCCCCTGCAGCGTTCATGGATTTGATGAACAGGGTGTTTAAACCATTTTTGGACAAATTTGTGGTGGTGTTCATCGATGATATTCTGGTGTACTCTAAAACTCAAAAGGACCACGTGGAACACTTACGTTTAACGCTGGAGACGCTAAGAAAGGAAAAGTTGTATGCGAAATTCTCTAAATGTGAATTTTGGCTGGAACGAGTATAATTTCTTGGGTATGTAATTGACAAGGATGTGATTTCCGTAGATCCATCAAAAGTTGAAGCTGTGATAAATTGGGAACAACCAAGAACACCTTTGGAGGTAAGGAGTTTCTTGGGGTTAGTAGGATACTATAGACGGTTTATTCAAGATTTTTCTAAGACTGCTACTCTGTTGACAAATTTGACAAGAAAATCTGTAAAATTTGTTTGGACGGAAAAGTGTGAGAAAAGTTTTCAAGAACTGAAAAAAAGTTAAGTGTGGCACCTGTGTTATCGTTACCGGATAATACAGGAAACTTTGTGGTGTATAGTGATGCTTCACACAAAGGATTGGGTTGTGTCCTTATGCAAAACCACAAGGTTATTGCGTATGCATCAAGGCAACTGAAAGACTACGAAAGAGGGTATCCGACTCATGATTTAGAGTTAGCGGTGGTTGTGTTTGCATTGAAGATATGGAGACACTATCTTTATAGAGAGAAATGTGAGATCTACACAGACCATAAAAGTCTGAAGTATATATTCACACAGAAAGACCTAAACATGCGTCAAAAGAGATGGATGGAACTAATAAAAGATTATGATTGTGAGATCTTTTATCATCTGGGTAAAGCTAATGTGGTTGCAGATGCCTTGAGTAAGAAAGGCAGAGAAAAGTTATTGATGTTAACTGATAAAGAGGAGCTCATTTCAGCAATGGCAAGACTGGAGTTGGAAATCAAATTTCTAGAAGAATCCGATGAAAAATTGTTCCAGATAGAAGCTAGTCCAACTTTGGTGGACAAAGTGAAGAATGCTCAGCTACAGGATGAGGAATGCAAGAAAATAAAAGAAAATGTGGTCGAGGGTAAGGAAGTGAAGTACCAGGTCGATACTGCGGGAATACTAAGATTCGAGGGATGAATTTGGGTTCCAACAATTCAGGATATTAAAGAAGAAATCTTGACAGAAGCACATAGCTCAAGATATTCAGTTCATCCGGGAAGTACAAAAATGTATCAAGATTTGAGGCGTCATTTTTGGTGGTCGAACATGAAAAGAGATGTTGTAGAATGCGTTGCAAAGTGCTTGACATGTCAGAAAATGAAGGCCGAGCATCAACGACCAAGCAGATTACTTCAACCGTTGGAAATACCGGAATGAAAGTGGGAGCATATCACAATGGATTTTGTGGTAGGTCTTCCAACGACTCAGAAAGGATACGACGCGATATGGGTGATAATGAACAGATTAACAAAATCTGCACACTTTTTGCGAATAAAGATTAGATTTAATCTTGATCAGCTGGCGAAATTATACATTAAGGAGATCGTCTCAAGACATGGAGATCCAGTATCAATTGTATCAGATAGAGATCAGAGGTTCACATCAAATTTCTGGAAGAGACTACAAGAATGCATGGGAACGCAATTGAAGATGAGTACAACATATCATCCGCAAACCGATGGGCAAAGTGAAAGAACGATCCAAACGCTTGAAGATATGCTCAGAGCGTGCATCATGGATTTCAAAGGAAACTGGGATGATCATCTACCATTGGTGGAATTTGCATACAACAACAATTACCACGCAAGCATTGGTATGCCGCCATACGAGGCGTTATCTGACGTAAAGTCTGAGAACTTCACTATCTTTGGGATGAAGTTGGAGAACGCCAATTGTTAGGCCAGAATCGGTTCAAAGAAACCGCCGCATGATAGTCAAACTCATCGAGCAAGATTGGTAGTTTGCTCAAGATCGATGAAAAAAGTATCCGATCAACATGCACAAAGTCGTGAATTTGAAGCAGGAAGTTTTCGTGTTCCTGAAAGTATCTCCTTGGAAGGGGAAGATTCATTTCAGAAAGAAAGGCAAGCTTAACCCGAGGTTTATTGAACCTTTTGAAATTCTACGCAGAGTGGGAGAAGTGGCTTATGAGGTAGCTTTACCTCCAGAATTAGAGCATGTGCACAATGTTTTTTATGTGTCGGTGTTGCGACCATATAAACCCGATTACAAGCATGCGATAGAATATGAACCGTTGCAGTTCAGTAAAGATTTGTCTTACGAAGAGATTCCTATCTAGATAGTCGACAGGAAAGAACAAGTGCTCAGGAATAAAGTGATACCTTCTGTAAAGGTGATATGGAGGAACCACAACGTCAAAGAGGCTACGTGGGAACTCGAAGCTGATATGATGAAGAATTACCCTAAGTTATTTATTTTGTCCGTGTCTTCGATTCGGGGAACAGAATCTTTGTAAGTAGGGGAGAATGTGACGATTTAATTGTTTGAATTGTAATTCCGGGGACAGAATCCTTGTAAGGAGGGAAGGATGTAACGATCCGAAATTTCAAAGTGTAATTTAAATATTTATTGAGTTATATAAATATTATTTGAGGTGTTTATTGTTAAATAAATATTTTATTGATATGATGGTTGGTGAATCTAAATGATTAGAGAATTTTCTAAATTAAATTAATTTATAATTTAGAGGTTTGTATTATAGCATGAGGTGTTATGTTGTTTGTGAGGATTTAATAATTTAGATGATGAGTTAAATTATTAAATAAAGTTATAATGAAAATTATAATTTATTGATATTTGCTAAAAGGCTATATTTAATTAAAATATAGTATGTGATTAATTTAATGGGTTAATGTTGGATATGAAAATAATATGTGATTATAGATTATAAACTAAAGTGTTTATTAAAATAAATTAAAAAGGATTTAAATTAGTTTTTGTCAAACAATGCTTAAGTATTTTAATTCTTTAAAATTTTAAATGATTTGCCAAACAAAGCCTCATGGCTATGGCTTTTGAATTTCTAATTTAAATAAAATAAACAAAATAAATTAAAATAATAAATATAATACTCCCTCTGTCCCATAGTTATAGACTGATTTCTTTTGGCACATAGTTTAAGAAAATCAGTTTAAGTTAATTTTTAACACAAATTTTCCATATATACCCCTTAATATAGAATTAATGAATAAATTAATTACTCCTTACTTATCACATTGAAACTCTTAACTTTATTGATTGTTGGTATAATTGCCTTTTCTACACAAAATATGTTAAACTAGAGCCTAAAAAGTTGAATTCTTTTATTGAGAATACAACAACATTAAATGTGGTGAGAAAAATAATGACATTGAAGGTTGTTTCTTCAAAAAAAGAGTAATAGTTGAATATTTATTATAAGGGCATAAAAGTAAAATAATGAACCAACTAAATTTTATAAATAGTAAGTAGCCTATATATTGGGACATTTCAAAATGGAAAATCAGCTTATAACTATGGGACAGAGGGAGTATATTTATATTATATACGTTAGTAACTGATTTTGCAATTAGTAGGGTTATTAAGGGGTATCGATTTTATTCTAGCGCTTGAATATCAGTTGGTTATTTGTATTACGCATTCTATTTCTTTCAAGTGTGAGAGTACTGAGTTCTGAGAAAATTGAGAGAGAGTTATGAATTTTCACAGCAAGTTCAAGTGATTAGCAGTGTTTGCATTTGTAGTTGAAGGTATGTTTTACAAATTTAATATTATAAGCATATATATGAATATTACGACAACAATTTTCATACTATGTGAATTTCAAATTGTTGAATTGTTGCTATATTATGGGATTACTTGTGATTATATGAGTATATGATAACTAGAGATTGTGTCTTAAACGAGAAATTCATGCTAATTTCGGATATCTGTAGAAATTTTGTTAGTATATATATGTTTTCATATGTAATCATGTAAGTATCAATTTTAGTAGCCAATTTGTATGTGAAATTGTAAATTGAAACTTGTATATGGTAGTTCATTGAGATACGAACGTAACGTAGTTTGAATGGAGTAATTTGGTCAAGTAATGAAATCACAGTGATGATTTCTAGAATGAATATAAAAAATGGAGTTTTATATGAAAAACATGAATTTTGAGAAATTAAAATAGCTTTAGTTGGTGTTAAATTGTTCCAATTGGTTGTAAATGTGAGCAATCATGTTTATGATTATGGTATATTTATTTTATGTGTTAATTTCACTGTTTGGTGGGTGAAATTTGTGTTTGTTGGGCTAAAGTCGGCTACTGTTCATTAGCCTCTCTGCGTCTGTTTGAACCTTTGGCAAGAATTCTTGGCGATGTTAAGGCAAAAAGTGGCGCAATTGCTTTGGATCCTAAGTTTTGTATGGCGCAATTTGCATACACCTACCGGTTTGAGATTTTGACTTCACTTTGTATTTGCAGACTTGGGATAGCATCATAGTATGGCCTGAAATTATGTTAGCATGTTAAATGAGTAATGTGAAGGATAACATAACATAGTGAATTGAGGTTAGTAAGTTCAAAGTTACAAAAATGTTTAGTAAGTCGAGAACGTGTTATGTTGCAAGTTAGTTGGACAATGAACGTTAGTTAAGTGTTACGAAGTAGAACACTTAGAGTTTCTGAAATGTAAATGGTAATGATCATGTTATGATATGTTGGCATATCTAATAAGTATTGTGGTTCTAAAATTATGTGTAGGTGATCGTGAGTTTAACTTTATATCTTACGCTCAAGTCAAGTTTTCTAACTCTATATTTACATTAAGCAAGTTTCTAAACTTCTCTTTTTACATTGAGCAAGCCTTTTATCCTTACATTCATGTTGAACTAGTTCTTACTTTAAAGTTCCGTTAAACGAACTATTGTATTCTTAATCATGATTTGAACAATCTAGCTATGACATTATTTTATTCAAACAAGTTTGAAGTCCAATACTTATTGATGCATTCTAACTTGTTTATTGTTAGACAAGTTTCATTATTGTTATTCGGATATTATGAATGCAACTTTCTTGAATTCTAATTTTAAATGTTGAATTATTATAGTTCATTTACTTGACACAAGTCATTTTCATAATAAGTAAGCTTTATTTTCAGCTTGCTATTACTTAATGTTTATTCAATAATTCATAGTCCTAGCTTAATTTTATTCAAGCAAGGTTTATTATTGTCATTCAATACTTATGCTTTGTAGTTGTTTCTAAGCATGAGATCAAGTATAGTCAGTTTGCTTACACTTATTCATTGTTTCCTATTATGTTACTATTGATCAACTGTTGTATTATCAAACACTATTGATTCAACTAGTCCACTAGTTGATGTTCGTTGAACTTCAAGTTACCCTTGATAGCTTATCCAAACCAAACCTTCTTTGGTGCGGACTTGTACTCTAAATACTGAGATGAACAATCCTATTATTATTAGGGGATAACTTACGCGTAGCGTTAAATATTTGTGCACAATACATGGTACGTAAGGGTGATCCCCTAAGTGCGAGGAGTCCTTATAGTCTTATGACTGTTAAAGTTGGGGTTGAAAGATTACTCGCAACTGTGGACATGGTTCATGGTCTTATGACCCTCAGTTATGTTTATTCCATATTTTGGATTCTAGTTTCTAATTATCATTGTTAGAGTACTATTCAGTTTTGATGAGTCTTCGTTGGCAGTTACTATTCTCATGTTAATTCATTGTTATATCTAGTGAGCAATTATTTTGCTCACTCTTGCATATTTATAAACTCATTGCAGCTAAAGAGAAGAAGGTAGATGAACCTTCGTCTAGCAAAGGAAAGGGAAAAATGTACAAGTGATGAAGACTTGTAATTTTGATTATGATTATGATGTTAGACTTTTATTATGATGATCTTAGATTTTATTTTAAATGATGTAATGTTATAATTTTAATTCTGCATTTGAACGACGTTTAAAGGTTAGATAACCTGGGATGTTTTTAAACTTAATGATGTAACCCTATTTAAGGGGAGGTTTTATGATTCAAATATTATTTTATTTGGGTAGATAGTATGAATGTTTGAATAGTGAGCACCAAATCTTGTGGGAATGAAGTACCTAGATTTGGGGGTGTCACATATATAATAGATATATAATGGATATCATGCATGAATACCCCTACTTATAAATCTGGTTGAACATCTTCTAGAAATAAAAGACTTCCCTCATTTTTAATGCAAAAGTAACATATTTAGAATCTTCTGAAGTGCAGAATGCTCAACCCATTAGGTGTAGTGATCATATATGTAATACAAAACTATAACACACATATACTGTTAATCATTAGATACTTACCTGATAAAGAATGAAATTGTTTCTTCTCTCTTCACAATGCAGCTGCCAACCTCTTTTTCTTTTCTTTCTGATTTGTATCGCATGTAAGATTAGGTTTTAGTATATATTTATTTATTATTTATCTTATAATTCTCCTAATTATAATAAAATTAATATTACCCACATTTAATTAAATTAAACCCAAATAAATTTTAAGGCCCAAATTGTACTAAATTAATTTACCCATCTCTTATTAATATTTATTAGCCCACACAAATTAAATAACTAGTTTAACCCAAAATAAATGACAAAATCCAATTAATATGTTTTAAAACAAAATAATTTTTATTATTTAATATTTTTTTTCGGGTATTACATTTAACACCGATGAAGAAACCAAATTCATCACAAGGTTCCTCTGTTCCAAGTACAAGTGTGTTGTTAATATTGTGAATTTTAGAAAAATAAGAAATATAGATATGAAGAGATATCTTTATAATGATATGTATCTAAGTGAGGGTATTGAATGATATTAAGAGTTCTGTAAGTACTCAAGTCACACTAATGAGCACCGGTAAGATTCTAAAATTAACAAAATGCGCCCCTCTATTGTCAAGAACAATCTTTGTTATTAGTACTGTGAACCATTGATAAATAGAAGTATATAATGTATGAATCTTAAGGTTAAAATTTTGACCGATATGTATATGGTGTTATCCATATATATGAATGAACTACAAGTTGATACTTGTAGAAGGGATGAGATTGAGATCAAGTTAAGATCCAGGGATGAAGTTAAGAAAATTTATAATTTTATAGTCTGTAATAGACTAATTCAACCAATATGATTATGGGATCATTGGTTAAGTTACGAAAGATGTTGAGTTAACGTTAATTCTTATTCAGGCGGCAAGAGCTTGAATTCGGGGGATTTACATAATTGATTTGAGAGGGCTCAGTATGAGGGGCTAAGGTGGAGGTTTTCACTAATATTCTTCTTTTCCTTCTTAGGAGGGAGTTTTTTTTCTTCAGAAATGGTCAAGTCGAGTGGGCTCTTTTCGATAAAGGAAGGAGTGGGGATGATGAGAGTTGGTATCAGGATGAAAGAGATTGGTTGGACAAAGACGGGGGAATCGGTACTGGTTTGGTCGGGGTCGGAGGTGGTTTTATGGGGTGATGAAGATGGGCTGACTTCGGTGGAGGATTATTTGAAGAGAGACACTGCAGATGAATGGGAACAGGTCAGGATAAATATTTGATTTACTTTATACAAAAGTAAAGGGATCAAAACTTACATTTGTGGTCGTTAAGCCAAGATTGGTCGGAGATCAAGTTCATACTCTATTTTTCTTTTGGCATTTTGGTGATGAAGGATTTGAACTCATCGATTTGCTTCTGATGGAATTTGTTAGAACCAAAAGTGGCCCTGGAGGATTCGACCTAGTTTGAGAGAAGATAGGTGTTGGGGCCTCTAATGTAAAACTAGTAGAAGTGCCACCATTTGTTATTGAAAGGGTTTTTCATCCAAGTTTTGTTTTTAGGGTGTTTGTTTAATTGGCAAAAGCTCGATTCTTTAGATCTGCCTAGGGAGAACATGACGAGAAAAAAGTCCATGCGGGGTGGAACGCTGCATTCGTGAAAAAATGCAATAAAGTAGACGAGGTGGATGTCTGAGTTCGATAATAATTTGGCGAACCCGATGCCGACATGGCTGAGAAAGGGGAAGATGAATTCGTGGATGAGAAATTTGATCCCATACTTTAGGGCATAGAGAGGGACAACAGTCTCACCATCCGGGCGGCAGTATATCCTTTCATTAGGTTCTAGAGCGCAGAGCTCATATTGACCAGGGTTAAGGTATTGTTGGTGGTTATCGTGGAAAGTTTGTTCAGTGATTGAGAAACGAGTGTTGATATGGGAGTATGCTTTTTTCAATGAATACTCCTTCAACATCTCCATTTCAGCAATCTCGGCTTTAGCCTATATAAGTGTTGGATAGGCTGAAGAGATGGGTGAGGTTGTTGGTGTGGGTGGGGTGGTGGTGCTGTTTTGGGGCTGTTTTGGGTTCAGGGCAATGATGATTGTGATGTCCCCAAAATATATCCACACAACCCATTCTGAGTCGCCAAACACATGGTACATAAATCAAATACAACTTCATTAATACAACTATTGACTGTTGTAATAGCCCGAAAACTTCAGCTTTGATACCAACTGTAATATCCCCAGATCCGGGTCCCAAATCACCACGAATCTGGTGTATTATTTCTATTACTATTGCGGAAGATATAAACATAAATTTTTTATACATTAAAACTTTACACACTATCCCCAAGGTCGAGAAACTTCACATAATACCTGAATCAATATCCTATCTGACCTACAATGTTATTATCATACTTTACTGTTACAAACCTAGCTGCACATATAATCCCAAGCTGAACTTGTCTTTGACCTTTCCTTGTATTTGACATATTCGTCCTAATCTGCAATGTTTATCATGATATAGCAAGGGTGAGCAACAAGTTTTCCCAGCAAGTTTAAGTTCAATAAATTAAGGATATATCATGATGGAAAGAATTAAACAATAAGCTGGCTAAAATTCTACAATATAATTGTGAACTAGCATGAACAAATTTTCATAGCTGAATGAACATTGAACATGAAAAACTATATGCACAGTGCGATTTAACAATTCATTGACGTGATAATCAACAATGATCCACAAGCATACTTGAATGAAATAACTCGAGGTCGAGTTAGAGAAAACTTGCCTTTGTCGCCGACTACTGTTACACAATTTATTAAGCTTTGTCTGAATACCTAATATAGATAATACCGATCTCCAAATATGAGAATAATATCATCATATTATAATACTGTTATTGTCGACGTCGGGATTTTTATTGTCCCTTTTCTGTTCTTGTCTTTTGGTGTTCTCATGTTAGGTGAGATTTGTTTGAAAAAATAAGTTGTGAAAAGGTCTGACATGTATATATGTCAACGATTTGACTGTAAGAGTCGCCAGTTGGTTTTTTAAATGGTTGTACCAACACAACTGAGAAAAGGTTTGCACATTGACCCAGTGATGTGACACTGCTAAACGGGTATGTGAAATCGAGATTCGTTAGGGTCTGGGAGCTTGATTATGTGGAGGGAAGGTGTTAGGCACCCCCCGACATTCGTGTTACCACGGTGACCGCCACTTTTAAATTAAATTGTTATATGAATGTGTGTGTGTGTGTGTAGATCAATGTGCAATTATCTGGAAGTAGTGCTATGCATCGTTTGCACCTATATACAAAGGGTTTGAATTTTGTATAAAATTCTGTTTTAACAAGATATAGCAGTGATGTTTTGTAAAAGAGGGTTTTTCAAACCTTGTGCTCAATAGTAATTGAGGCCTTTGATACTTCCATTTTATTAAGTGTTCGACTTGATTACTTTTATTTTTCGAGATGCAAAGCATCTTCGAGAAAATAATGTACATAGCAGTGCCAAACTTCTTGTGGGCATGAGAGCCATCTAAGGAAATTCAAACACCGTGAATAATTTACAAACTGATTACAGCTGAAAATGTCCATCACGGGAACCGAATTTAGATTCAGTAAACTGAACCTGTGATCACATGATTCCTAGGCTTACATGATACCGCAGTTTATATGAAAGCTGTAAGCATTTATATATATAAAAGCTGTAAATATATATATACAGACATGATCAACCAACACGAAGCACCTCCATGGGGGGATCAGAAATGTAAATATATAAAAGCGGTAAATATATGTATAGAGACATGATCAACCACCATGAAGCATCTCCATGGAGGATCAGAAATGTAAATAAAGCAATAAAAATGATCAACCGCCACGAAGTAAACTCCAGGCGTGACGAAATGTAAAGAAAGTAGTAAAAGGCCACGAAGTAAACTCTAGGCCTAATAGAAATGTAAATATATATATATATATATATAAAAGCTGTAAACACACCAGATATATATCGATCCAGGCTCGGTTTATCATTTCAGCATTTTGTCGCTATATATATATATATAAAAGTAGTAAACGCACCGGATGTAAAATTTAGGCTCATCGAACAGAGTTCGACAACAGTTTATATATATATATATATATAGAAGCAATAAACGCTCCAGATGTAAAATCCAGGTTCAATCGAGTCATAACTTGATAATGTTAGTCTAGATATATATATATATATATATATAAGTACATATATATAAATATATATATACAAACAGAAATAAAAACCACGGACTGAAGTCCGGGCGTACACACGCCGAACGACTCTTAACGTGATAAACTGTGTGTGCACAGTAGTGAAAAAAAGGCTTAAGAACGTGTAAGAAGGCTTACAATGGATTGCCAAAGAAGACTTTAATAGCTTGAAATTGTTGAACACTCGGCTCCCACTGATAAAAATATGACAATATAGAAGCTCACAAGTGTTTAGAATGAGAAAGCACTCAGTTTATAATGTTTACAGAGCAAATTGGACAGGGCTTCCTCGCCTTTTCTTCTTTTAAAATGGCCACCCAAAGCGCTCTATTTATAGAGGGGGGAGCTGCAGGTGTACCTGCAGTAGCCGTAGATGTACCTGCGGCTGTCGGGGGTGCCCCGCGCTCCACGGGTCCCGCCGTCTCAAAGTACGTGTATGCGTGCAACATGATGTCTGTTCGAACTTTCAGACATCAATTCGGGCATCCGATTGAGGTATATAAGACCTATTTCAACATGATATTGTTGAGATTTACACAATGACATGGGATTAGAGGTTATAAGAAGTCAGGAAGATGGAACCATGCCCTGGGTCTTCAAGCTTCAAATTCTATCCGGTGTGCTGCCTTGTGTAATAGTCACTCGGGATTGGATCTATTTAGTTCTTGTAGGACATTGCTGTGTAGATTGTATGTTGAGATGTTGTTGAGACGGCGCAATGTGGGATCGAGGTGGTAAAATGCTGATTTTGCCCCTCATCGAGGTTATCTCCGGTTTGGGCTGATTTAGCAGTCGTTGTTAAGGGTTATCTTTGAGATTGGACCACTGCAAGTACTGGATGTCCTCAGTGTTGTTTCTGAGGTGTGCCTGACCACCCGGTGTGATTTCTGGGATTAAGAATGAGTGCCTCGATGTGATTTTCGAGGTTGAAGCTGATTGTAAAGGGTTGAAACAAGCATTTCCGGGGTTATCTCCTGAACTACAACTGCACTCCTCGGGGTTATCTCCGAGGTTGAAATTGGCACTCCCAGTGGGATTTTCGGGTTTGAGTTGAACTTCCGGTGGTATTTCTGGGATTGAGATGAACTTCCAGTGGTAATTTCGGGATTGAGATGAGCTATCTTCCAGGATTATCTCTGAAAGACGATTCTTGTGAGACCCCAAATTTTCTGAATAAAGATTTAATTTTCTCGAAATATTTTTTTTTAAATTATGGTGTGGATTTGAGATAATGTTATAGTTGTGGGTAATATTTATAAATTTTGCAAAGTATGCAGGTTGTTATATAATATTCGATTGGTCGAGGAATATTCTTTTTATCGGGGAATATCCGTACAACGGTACAATCATTGGTGGACCCACAATGAAATTATTATCAGATTGAGAAAACGACAAAAATATTTTTATGAAAATAACGGCGGAAGTTTAACCGTTAAAACTGTTGAACTACTCGGTAGTAAAAGTACAGTAATATGCGTGGTTGCATAGTAGCACACGGTATTGATTATTGATGCTTACGTGATAAGTCACTCAGTTTTGTTCAATTATTTCTTCAGTAATTGTTGCATAGTATCTCACGTTATTTGATTCAATTATTGTCGATATTTTATATATTATTAAATAAATAATTGAGACAACAAAGTTATTAATGTTATTATTTGCAATATTAACGATGTCTAGAAGTTCTGCCAAGGAGAGGTTTGGTCACCTAATTGCGCGCCAATAGGGAGAAATCCTTATTAGAAAGGCCCCTCTTTCCTGGGAACGACCTAGTCGATTAGTAGTGTGAATTATAATAATAATGATGATGAAATTTTGTTTTATTAGTATTATTAATGTAATAAAATAGAAAAGCTTTTTAGATAAAACAAAATACTTTTATAAAGGTATTTATTTTATTAGATAATAATTAGAATATAATATAATTTATTATGCATAATGTTTTGTATAGTAAAATCTTTTTATATAAAACAGAATACTTTTATAAAGTTATTTATTTTATTAGATAATAATTAGAATATAATATATTTTATTATGCATAGTGTTTTGCATAGTAAAATCTTTTTATATAAAAATGAATACTTTTATAAAGTTATTCATTTTATTAGATTATAAATATAATATAATATATTTTATTTAAAAGATTTTGTTTTATTAGAATATTTTATTGTGAACCAATCTGGACCGTCCGTTTAAAAGTAAATCAATCTGGACCGTTCATGAATTAGTTGCTATTCAGTCCATTCTCCTATAAATAGAAGCTCATTCCTTCATTATTTCTTACGAATTCACTGAAACTCTAGAGAGAGAAACTATAAAGAGAAAGAAGAAAAGTATTCTACTACTTCATTATTCCAGTATCCAGTTTTCTTCTAAGGTAAGGGATATTATTTGTTATACTCGTAAGGGTATTATTTCTTTCGTATTCATGAAGAAAACTTTTGTTATTCCATTCTTTATTATTCTGTTGGAATATCATGTCCAGACGCTTACTGTAGAACCCGGTTCCATTATTTATTATTCGCCTTTAATATATCACATGTAATGCGTTTACGTTACGGACCGGTTCCATTATTTATTATTCATTGGGGATAACTTTCATGCATGCGATCTATCGCACGCATGGTGAATCCTTACATTATTCCATTCTTTATTATTACATTGGAATAACTTTTGTCTATTTGGATTACCACATGCATGGTGAATGATCCTTTGTATTCATTCCTTATTAAATTGTGGAAATGATCTGTATACGTGGATTACCGCATGGCGGGTGAAAATTCATTTGCAGTTTCATATAGTCTATTATACTCAATTGGTTAAAGTTTTGGCTTCTATACTCCATGAAATTTGTGGAATATCCTTGATATTTGCACTTCATCCAATATCTTTTCATGAAAATATTCTTCTGAGCATTCTTGAATTTTACTCCACAAAGAAGTATCATGTTGAAAATTTGGACGTTATAAATTTCTGGATAAATTAATTCTTAAACTTGTTTTATTGAATTATTATGTCATTGTCATCATCCTCATGCTTATATTATAATGAAAGTCATCTTTGGCTTACGTGCATAGATGAACTTAGTATGATTATGACTAGGGATCATCTGGTATAATCATGACCTGTAATGTTATAAATGATATGGTAAAAGTCCTTAGTGGCCTGTAATGCATTGATGAACAGTTTTTGGTATGATTATAACCAGGGATTGTTCGGTATAGTCATGACCATTGATGATTTAATGAATATCCTTGGCCCATAGTACAGGGATGAATAGATGATGTGTTTTATTTATTAAGCTGAGTCTCAGCGATAAAAATTGATAAAAACATTTTATACGATAGAAGATAATAGATTTTATTCTCTACTTGACTCTTCTAATGGATTGCTTGTTCCGCTGCAGTTAAACTTGATCTCTATTGTATTTTATCAGTTTAACATTGTTGAAGGCTAATGATAACTTATTCTGCATTATCTTAGTCATAATATTTCTTACTGGGCTAGTTGAGCTCACCCTTTCTTTCACCGTTCTCTTCAGGAAATGAGAACGTAGCCGGGACTAGTCGGGAAACGGAGTGATGGTCCAGATGATAGCATTAGTAGTCCTCACTATGACATGACATGCAATATATAATTGTATTGAGGACCTAAGATGTGTGTGTCGTATTTTATAAGTCACTTAATAATTGATTTTGGTGAACAACAATAGGGTGATGAGAACTCAACCCTGAAAGCGTCAAAAGTGCACCACAGTAAAATGAAGAGAACAGAAATCTTCCTGTGTCCCTTTGGAGACTTGAAATATTTGTTGCTGTACTTTATATGGCTTGTATTAATTTGAGTATGAATATTGTCGTATTATATACGTTAAAATATTTGTATTGAAACTCACAGTATATATGTCGTCGTATTTTGCACGACTGTTGTATAATTAAGTTGTATTTGAATTTATGTACCATGTATCTGGCGACTCAAGATGGGTGATGAATACCTATTTTTGGGGGTGTCACAGTTGGTATCAAAGCTTAGGGATATGATCCCTGGCTGAGATGTGAGACAAGAACTAGGAGGGGAGAGATGGGGGATTCCTTCGCTAGTATGACCTACCTAAGTTTATTTGGTATTTAATTGGTCGGTCAGAGTATAGGGATAACATGTGATATGTTAATTAACTCTTGTTTTGTGGCAGTGTTTGAAAATGGCAGCTGAAAATGTTAGCAATGGAGTGAATGACACCAGTGAGACACCTTTAATCACTAACCAGGTTAATGTGATGTCAGACGAAGAAGAAATTAGAGATATCTACGTGGTAAGTGAAGAACTAATAGTTGCACCCGAGCTAGTTGCAGAGGTAGCAACTGAGAGTGAGGAAGAAAAGGAAGAAGAGGAAGAAGAGGAACCTGAGGAGAATTGGTTAGAAGAAGTATATAATCAAAATTTAGAATTACAAAATTGTATTCATGAGTTAAAAGAGCAGGCTGAAGAACGACATGCGGTTGTGGAGCAAAGAGATGCAATAATTCAAAATTGTGTTATCCGATGTGCGATGCTTGAACAGAAGCACTCTTTGGCAGAGTATAAGATATTAGAGCTAGAATCTGAGAATGCTATGATCAAAGTTCTGATGAAGGAAGAAGCAAATGAATGAATGAGAATAGATGATGCATGGGTAAAAGCCGCACGACGTGTTGATATTGTAGAAAAAGACGTCCGATCTAATAAGACCAATATCAAATTCGGAATTACCCTGTGCAGAGCGGTCAACCCCAATTCGATATGGATCGGAGAATAATGATTCAAATCATGGATCAGGAATGTGACGAAGTAATTAAGGGTGGAATGTACTCTACAACAAAGTTGAGTCCAACTGGGATGTCCCAGACAAGTCAAAATCGGTAGTTTAAGTTAGAGCGTTTGTCGAGAAACTCAAACGAAATTATTACGGGTAAGTTAATTATAAACTTTTGCGAAGTCTATATCTTATTCGATACTAGTTCTACCCACTCTTGTATTTCACCTAGTTGTGTTCAACGTTTAAATTTGACTCCTGAGAAGTTAGACTTTGACTTATTGGTTGAAACTTCGTTAGGAGAAACCTTCGTTACCTCCACTATTTATAAATCTTGTTGATTCAAATCGACACTTTCACGTTACTTGTCGATCTTATCTCTTTGAAAATACTTGCCTTTGATGTGATTTTAGGAATCGACTGGTTAACTACTCATCAAGCTTTTCGTAAGGTTGTTAGCTTTCATATTCCCAATCAACCTGTTTTGCGAATTCAAGCAACCAAACCACTAAAGTCAATCATTGTCATATCAAGTCATAAGTAAAGAGCCCCGAGCCTTTATCTGGTGACTTCCTTGTGTGTGGAATGCACAGAAGCGGACTATGCGTGCGAGGGACGTCATGAATAATGGTGGCAAGTTGATAGATATCAAGGTGACGTGTTATCCAAGTCTTGGATGAGGGTCGCGATTTTGAATGATTTTCTATTATTAATAAATTTTTGACGTATTCTTGAAGACTTCTTAACCTACCCTAAAGCGTGAAATTGAATTTTGTATTGACCCCGATTACAAAACCCATTTCAGATATAACTTACAAATGATGAAGATAGAGTTAAAGACTCTAGGGGCCCCAATGCGTGAAGATAACGAATATCTGAGTAGAATCGACTTTAATCGATAAAGTTAAAGTCGCTCAAGCTACATACTCGAGTGATGAATGTGAAGAAGAAGGTTCAAGAGGCGTTATTCTAGAAGCAAGAATTGACGAGAGAGGAAATCTCAACCCTCGATTTTATTGGCCCATTTGAAATCCTCGATTGAGTAGGAGCGTGGCCTATAGACTCGCTTTTACTGCCAAGTATGTCGCGTGTTCATAACATTTTTCACGTATCGATGTTACGTAAATATGTGGATGACCCAAACCACGTTATTAAATAAGAACTAGACGAGATAGCAGAAGATTTAACGTATGAGTAGATACATGTTAAAATCTTGGATAAGAAGGATCGTATTGAACACTCAAAGGTTATACCTCAAGAGTTAGAATCTGAAATAAAGTCAAGGTATCCTTACCTCTTCGACATACCAGGTACGTACGTAAATTTTGAGGGCAAAATTTCATAAGGAGGGGAGATTGTGAGACCCCAAATTTTATGAATAAAGATTTAATTTTCTTGAAATAATTTTTTTTTTAAATTATGGTGTGGATTTGAAATAATGTTATAGTTGTGGGTAATATTTATAAATTTTGCAACGTATGCAGGTTGTTATATAATATTCGATTGATCAGAGAATATTCTTTTTGTCGGGGAATATCCGTACGACGATACAATCATTGGTGGACCCACAATGGAATTATTATCGGATTGAGAAAACGACAAAAAATATTTTTATGAAAATAACGGCGGAAGCTTTACCGTTCAAACTGTTGAACTACTCGGTAGTAAAAGTACAGTAATATGCGTGGTTGCATAGTAGCACACGGTATTGATTATTGATGCTTACGTGATAAGTCACTCAGTTTTGTTCAATTATTGCTTCAATAATTATTGCATAGTATCTCACGTTATTTGATTCAATTATTGTTGATATTTTATATATTATTAAATAAATAATTGAGATAACAAAGTTATTAATGTTATTATTTGCAATATTAACGATGCCTAGAAGTTCTGCCAAGAAGATGTTTGGTCACCTAATTGCGCGCCAATAGGGAGAAATCTTTATTGGAAAGCCCTCTCTTTTCTGGGAACGACCTGGTCGATTAATAGTGTGAATTATAATAATAATGATGATGAAGTTTTGTTTTATTAGTATTATTAATGTAATAAAATAGAAAAACTTTTTATATAAAACAGAATACTTTTATAAAGTTATTTGTTTTATTAGACAATAATTAGAATATAATATATTTTATTATGCATAATATTTTGCATAGTAAAATCTTTTATATTAAGCAGAATACTTTTATAAAGTTATTTATTTTATTAGACAATAATTAGAATATAATATATTTTATTATGCATAGTATTTTGTATAGTAAAATCTTTTTATATAAAAAATGTAATACTTTTATAAAGTTATTCATTTTATTAGATTATAAATAGAATATATTATATTTTATTTAAAAGATTTTATTTTATTAGAATATTTTATTGTAAACCAACTGGACCGTCAGTTTTAAAAGTAAATCAATCTGGACTGTTCATGAATTAGTTACTATTCAGTCCATTCTCCTATAAATAGAAGCTCATTCCTTCATTATTTCTTACGAATTCACTGAAACTCTAGAGAAAGAAACTATAGAGAGAAAGAAGAAAAGTATTCTGCTACTTCATTATTCCAGTATCCAGTTTTCTTCTAAGGTAAGGGATATTATTTGTTGTACTCGTAAGGGTATTATTTCTTTCGTATTCATGAAGAGAACTTTTGTTATTCCATTCTTTATTATTCTGTTGAAATATCCTGTCTGTGCGTTTACGCCGGACCTAGTTCCATTATTTATTATTCAATCGTAATATCCATGCTCATGCATTTATGCTGGGGGACTGGTTCCATTATTTATTATTTCGTTAGGAATAACCTCATCTGCAATCTATCGCACGCATGGTGAATCCTTCTGTTATTCCATTCTTTATTATTCTGTTAGAATAACCTGTCTATGTGGATTACCACATGCATGGTGAATGATCCTTTGTATTCATTCCTTATTTAATTGTGGAAATGATCTATATACGTGGATTACCGCATGGCGGGTGAAAATCTATTTGCAGTTTCATATATTCTATTATACTCAATTGGTTAAAGTTTTTGGCTTCTATACTCCATGAAATTTGTGGAATATCCTTGATATTTGCACTTCATCCAATATCTTTTCATGGAAATATTCTTCTGAGCATTCTTGAATTTTACTCCACAAAGAAGTATCATGTTGACAATTTGGACGTTATAAATTTCTGGATAAATTAATTCTTAAACTTGTTTTATTGAATTATTATGTCATTGTCATCATCCTCATGTTTATATTATAATGAAAGTCATCTTTGGCTTACGTGCATAGATGGACTTAGTATGATTATGACCAGGAATCATTCGGTATAATCATGACCTGTAATGTTATAAATGATATGGTAAAAGTCCTCAGTGGCCTGTAATGCATTGATAAACAGTTTTTATGCCCTTTGGTGACGTGAAATATTTACTGTTGTACTTTATATGGCATGCATTAATTTGAGTATGAATATTGTCGTATTATATACGTTACAATATTTGTATTGAAACTCACAGTATATATGTCGTCGTATTTTGCATGACTGTTGTATAATTAAGTTGTATTTGAATTTATGTACCATGTATCTGGCAACTCAAGATGGGTGATGAATACCTATTTTTGGGGGCGTCACAATTATGCCCTCCTGTAATGTTAGTAACAGGAATGCAAAATTTCTAGTGTCTATAGTTGCCCCTCTTTATCATATTCATGCAATGCAATGGCATGGATAAGATAAAGAATACTAGAAACTTGAAATGTGACAAGATAATCATGATGCAATGTACAACAACAAGATGCAAATGTATGATGCATGTGGTTTGTTGGACCGTTTTCCAATGGGCTGTGATGACTGTTTGCTCTCATGCCTTCTGCTGGGGACTAGAGTTATCACTGATGTCTCTGATGAACTGTTTGGACATGTGATCCAAAGCTTCCAGGATCTTCTAGGATGTTGACGTTGGGGTTATCACCAAAGTCCTTAATCCCTGGTACAAACTTTCCATTGAAGATGTATCTCTCATGTACAAGAGACTTTAGGGGATAGTGCTTCGTCTGTTTGAGGATGTGTATAACATATTCCATCATCGGTCCTCCCCGATGAGGATGGTCTTCCCTGGTTTATGTTACCAGGATCTGTCAGTGTTCTGTTGGAGTTACTGCCAACAGTCTGTATCGTCAGGGTTACCTAAACTTCGTTGACATGTGCATCAACGGATGAGATCCCTGCCAAGAATAGAGTCAAGGATGCTTGACCTTCACTGACATGTACATCAACGACTGAGATGTATGGAATTTCCGCTGGGGAGAAATGTGTTGGGGTTTCGACCCTGAATAGACGACATCAGACATTCACGAGATATTGCCGAGTGTGCTTTGCAACAGCTGAGACCATCAGTATAGTGTACCCTGTGTTTGGGCGAATACCAATGAGTGATATGTAAAGCCACAGTTTAGCTTACGAAAACTAGGATTTCAGACTATTCTGCTCAATCATGTAGCATTTTTATTCCTGATTTGGCCTTTTCAGCTTGTGAGAACTTCTTTGTAACTCGAACTGGACTGAACCAGAGGGGTGGGCCCCACCTAGGAGAGCCGTAGGTACACCTATAGCCAGCCGTAGGTGGCCTTTAAGGCACCTATGGCTTTTCACAAGTCATTTCATATTGCGCCACATAAGAAATCTGAGAGCTCTTCTTCAGATCTGCTAGGCTTCTTTCTGCAAATTTTGTCACCGTACAAGTGTTCTACACTGCACTGGTAACGTATGCATGTCTTCTTTTCCAGTTTTTATCCATTGGAAAATGACTTATCACATGAAATGCGTCTAAACACATAGTAGTGAATATGCATTATAACGACCCTCATACAAATTAATTCTTGACTTCGATCGTTAATAATACATTCAACCTCTAATTTTACATTCTTAAACGATAATACAACCATTGAAATTTGCGGAATAATTAAAATTTTCTATTACAAACTATCCTCGTTCCCAAAACCTTCAACCTTTACATCTAAATATTTCAGAATCATTTTAATACTACAATAGTTTACATAGCAAAACGATATTACAATTCAACATTAATACATTATTCGGAACCTTAAACATGGTTTAAATAATAATAACACAACCAAAGTGTATAAATCTTCAAGTATCACATCTGATTCATGTCTTTCAAGTAATACATAACTTTACCTTGAATCTTGAACTGCAAAAGTGGTTATTTGCAAGGTTGAGCTCGATGAATTTCAAAGACAAAATCTAACAGCTTTTCATGCATCACATAGCACATAATAACATGCTCAACATATAACATACATGCTACAGTTCATATAACAAGTATAAAGATTGAGTCCTTACTCAATTAGCATGCTTTAATTAATCAACATAGTCATAAATCGACTTTAACATTTCATACTTTCAACATATATATAACACATCATGCTTTTTACAATAAAGATTTAAAACAGTTAATCATCAAGTTCACATAGCAAATAGGAACTGAAAGACTTGCATGATCCGTAGTTTATGAACTATGACTTAACTGCTTAACGCTTATCTGCACTTCGTGTATTCCTACAGAGTTATATAATCATGGATTCACATCCATTAGTTATATATTAACGCATAGTAGTTGTAATGTAAACTTTACGCTATATCTCATAAGTCCGATGACATCCAACTTTGGATATGCTATAAACATCATATTAACCTATTTTTAAAAGTTATTGGACACCCATTTTGGATAAGATAGACAATCCAAAACAGTGTTCAAAAAGGGCGTTCAAATATGTTTTTCATTCTTTCCCAGCTTTATCCTTTTTCGCTAAAACATAGAATTCCGAAAAATTCGTTCAAGGTGACTATCCCGAGCTGGTTAGACAGTTTTGACGCGACTACTTTGAATGGTCATAACTCTTTGCTCCGAAGTCGGAATTAGTCCGTTCCGGAGTCTATGGAAAGATAATTCAGTGTACTATAACATACCAAAAGCCCAGAAGTTTCTAGAAACATTAACTGATCAAAACAGTGTCCTGAATAACACTTCCCGCTGCTGACTTTTAGTTTGACAAATTTGACACATTTCCTTCCAATCACCGTAACTCCCTCATCCGAGGTCGGAATGAGGTCATTCCAAAGCCTATGGCTTACTAACTCAGTGCACTACAACTACCCAGAAACTCGGAATTTTTCAGGCAACATAGCTATTCCATAATTTAACACTATAGTCACTGATCATTCAGTTTTCATTTCTAGACATGGTTTACTAAAATCTTCACCACTGATTCATTTTAACTCCGTTTTGGTTCATTCAAGTCAGGTAATCTTCAGAACTTAGAGGGATATAACATACAATCATCAAATTAAGCTTTTAGACATAAATCAAAAGTACAAATGGTCCTCAAGCTTAGTCCCAAAAACTGTCCAACATGGTTCTTTGTAAATATTTTATTTTGTGAGTTTTGGTTACACTTGGATG
Source organism: Panax ginseng (assembly GCA_020205605.1). Classification (NCBI taxonomy): domain Eukaryota; kingdom Viridiplantae; phylum Streptophyta; class Magnoliopsida; order Apiales; family Araliaceae; genus Panax; species Panax ginseng. The sequence continues at coordinate 97,672,379 of CM035131.1, forward strand.
ATGTTAAGGCTTCATATCTCTAATTACAATCATTAAAACTCATTTACATAATCAATTACAAGCCAAAATAAACATAGTAAACTAACTAGTTTACTAACAAAACTAGTTAAACTTCCAAAATTTAAACTTTTACTAACAAACTAAATACAATATTAAAAATAATAACATTACCAAAAATTAAATAAGAAACATACCCGAAAATACGAGTTTCACAAACTGAATACGCACTTCTACGCCAAAATTTAACTAAGGAGATCTTTATAAAAAGTCCTCCCACAACAAAGCCTTTCTCAAAAATTGGAGTCCTTATTGTTGGTGAATGAAACAAAGGATCAAGCCCTTCTATTTATAGGTTTAGAAAAGGGTAAAGTTCTCAATTTAGTTGATGTGGGACTTGGTTTATACTAATTCTAATTTGTTTATACTAATTTTTCCTATTTTCAACATGCTAAGTGTATTCATTCATCACGAATTCGTTTCTTAACCAATTCGATCTGTTCAAGTTGCGTTGTTTTCATTTTATAGAGGAGAACTACAATCATCCATCAATTTAAAGTTTCCATCACGAATTCATCATCAACTTTAGTCCCAAAGTACACAAAAACACACATTACAATCAAAACCCAAACTCCTCTTCTTTAGTATAAATACATGAATTTGATTTTTGAAAATTTGTTTATAGATGACCATTATCAAATTATAAATATCTAATAACATATAAAACATCGTAACCCACAAATTCATTAACCAAAACTCCAATTTTAAAAGAAACTCAAGAACACATAAACTAGAAATATAAACTAGATTATGTACCTTTAATTCCTTAAGAAATAAAATTAACCTTATCAGTAAAATTATAGTTTCTATTCAACCATTATAATCATAACATTATTTAACAAATTCTCACTCCTCTAATTTAATTATTTAATTAAATTAGAATATCACAATTATACTCGCATAATAAAATACGTATAAATTCCATCTATTTTATCACACTTAAATAAACTATCCCATAACAATTTTCATCAAATATTTATTATTCAACAAATAAATCAGCTAAAATATTTATCTGACTCAAATAAATATTTTAATAAATTATAAAAATCACATTCGTTACATGCATGCTCATATGACTTGATAAAAAATATTCAACATAGTAAATGTTAGTATTTAACCATGCTGAACATAATGATGTGAAAACTTTTTGACTTTTGAAACAGTCAAATTGACACCTTTTTCTGCTATTTCTTATCCTATTTGAGGACAAATGAGTAAAGGTGGTAATGCAAAGTACTCTTGGTAATTAGGCTACCCTTATGGATTGTGACTTTGATATATGTATGCATATAAGATGTTTATGACTGTGGGAAGGTGTTCTACTGAATGGCCACCTAGGCATGCCTATGTGTATGCGGATAGTCCTATTTATAGAGGAAACTCTGGAATATTTTTTCCAAAATGTAGGCATTGGGTAGTCATGCATTTTTAATTCAACTGTAGACGTATGTTAAAGTAATGCATGCATGTATGTAGTCATAAAATGCATTTGGAAAAGCTCCAGGTTAGAATTTACCACACCCTTTCTGAGGTGATTTGGAGACTTTTGTCCAGATATTATGGATCCGGATCAGCCGAGTTGTGACGCCCCCAAAACAAGTATACATCACCCATCTTGAGTCGCCAAATACATGGTACATAAATCAAATACAAACTTAATTATACAACTATCGTGTACAATACGACCAAACATAAGCTGATAGTTTAAACAAGAATATTGCCTTCTAGATAATATCCACTCTCAATGGAGTCCTCATTACAATTATTATCACACTATTTCACAGAATAGTGAGGACTACTAAAGCCATTTATCCTGGACCATCACTCCATTCCCCGAGTCGTCCCAACTACGTTCTCATTTCCTGAAGAGAACAATGAAAGCAAAAGGGTGACCTCAACTAGCCCAGTAAAAAATATTATGACTAAGATAATGCAGAATAAATTATCCTTAGCCTTTAACAGTATAACAACTGATAAAATATAATAGACAACAAGTTTTAGATCAACAACTGCAGCGGAATAAGCAATCCATTAGAAGAGTCAAGTAGAGTATAATATCTACTATCTTCTATGATTTAAAAAAGGTTTTCATCAACTTTTTCGCTGAGACTCAGCTTAATAAATAAACCACATCATCGAATCATCCCTGCACTACGGGCCAAAGATATTCATGTAGTCATCAATGGTCATGATTATACCGAATAATCCCTGGTCATAATCATACCAACAACTGTCCATCAATGCACTACGGGCCAATGAGGACTTTTACCACATCATCTATAACATTACGGGTCATGATTATACCGAATGATCCCTGGTCATAATCATATCAATTAATAGTCCATCTATGCACGTAAGCCAAAGATGACTTTTATCATAATATAAGCATGAGGATGATGACAATGATATAAGAATTAATCAAACGAAATCAAATCAAACGAATTCAAGGATAAATATTAAAGACTTTAAATTTATCTAGAGTTCAAAAATATCCAAATTGTCAACATGATACTGCTTTGTAGAGTAAAATTCAAGAATAATATTCATGTACCAAAAATAATTTGGACAGAAAATAAATATATTTTTCGGGTGAATAGTACCCCATGAATAGTACCCTGTGAATAGTACTTCAGGAATAGTACCTCGTGAATAGTACCCCGGCATGAAAAGTGTACCAAATACCCGAGTGAATAATACTAGAGTGAATAGTAATCGGGTGAATAGTAACTCATGAATAGTACTCCGGCACAAAAAGTGCCCCGAATACCCGAGTGAATAATATTTGAGTGAATAGTAACCAGGTAAATAGTAACCCATAAATAGTAACTCATGAATAGTGTTCCGTCATGAAAAGATCAATGATTATTAAAAAAGTTCAGAATAATATTTCCATAAAAAGATACTGGATGAAGCGCAAATATCAAGGATATTCTATTAATTTTATGGAGTATAGAAGCCAAAACTTCAACATAATGAGTGTATAATCAGGAATACGAGACGAAATAAAATTACTCACATACTACAGAGTATGGAAGAAAATATTAGTTCAAGCTAATATTGAACAAAAACAACATCTCTTGAACGAAATAATATTCCAACGAATATTTAACGAAGATAATATTCCTACGAATATTGAACGAAGATAATATTCTTTATGAATATTGAACGAAAATAATATTCATACGAATTTAAAAAATAATATCTCTTCAGAATATGAAATAAATAATATCCCTTACCTCGTAAGAAATTTGGATCTTTGGAGTAGTGAAGTAGCAGACTACTCTTGTTCTTTCTCTCTATAGATTCTCTCTCTATAGCTTCTCTCTCTATAATTGCTCTTGTGAGACTTAGTGAATTGGTGAGAATGAAGGAAGAATGAGCTTCTATTTATAGGAAAATATAGTTTCGATAATTACACGTTTTGGGGCTCGAAATATTACAATATAATACCTTCATCTTTTCCTTCATTTTTAATTTAGTCCTGCAAGTATTATCAAACTTGCACCACCTCCCCTAATAGTACATCATGTGAATCAATAGTTCAATCATGTGAATCAATAGTTCTATACATGTGAAAATACGAATTACAGTATAGTACCTCCATCCATACCTCCATTTTTAACTTAGTCATGCAAGTATTATCAATCTTGCACCACCTCCCCTAATAGTACATGAATGTGAATCAATAGTACACACATATGAACAAATAGTTATAATCATGTGAATTAATAGAAATTAATTGCTCATTTATCCGATTAATTACCCGATTGGTCAATATAACTTCCAGACATCAATTATTATCGAAATAAATGTCAATTTTCACTAACACTAATAATCCCAACACAATGGGACTACCAATTTCATCTTTAATTAACACGAACTTATTCATCATTAATATTATAACTCACAATATTTAACAACCAGGTCGTTCCCAGGAAAGAGGGGGCTTTCCGATAAGGATTTCTCCTTATTGGCGCGCAATTAGGTGACCAAACCTCTCCTTGACAGAACTTCTAGACATTGTTAATATTGCAAATAATAATATGAATAACTTTGTCGTCTCAATTATTGATTTAATAATATAAAATATTATGCAGATGATACTATGGCAATAATTGAATCAATAATATGAGAGATATGATGCAGCAATTACTGTAGCAATAATTGAGTATAAGTGAGTGAATTCTTACCTAAGCATCAATAATCAATATCGTGTGCTACTATGCAACCACGCGTATTACTGTACTTTTACTACCGGGTAGTTCAACAGTTTAACGGTAAAACTTTCACCGTTATTTTTATAAAAAGATAATTTTGTCGTTTTCTAAATACGACAATACTTCCATTGTGGGGTCCACCAATGATTGTGTTGTCATACGAATATTCCCTGTTAAAATGAATATTCCCCGACCAATCGAATATTTTATAACCACTTGCATACTTTGCAAAATTTATAAATATTACCCACAACTATAACATTATCTCAAATCCACACCATAATATAAAAAAATATTTTGAGAAAATTAAATCTTTATTCATAAAAATTTGGGGTCTTACACGAGTAGTTCCCGTAGGACCACTTCAGGTGTGCGGAGGAGGGCTTGACAGAGGCTTGGCTAGGATTTTACCCATTTCTACTAGTGAGTATTTCTCTTTTGATTTCTCATGTACAGATTAAGAGTGTTGACTGACAACAGATGTTTGCCTTTGTGTTGGCAGTTTTGGGCCGATGAGAGGCTCCCATGTTTGTGTCCTGTGAGTGTGTTAGGTTTAGATACCTATCCACAAGGACGGCGATGGCATCACTCCATACTGGCGGAGGTCCCTATAGCTGAGGGTTTCACCCATTGTGGCCTACAGTTGGAGTTGTTGACAGCTGATGCTATCACGTGGATTCCCTACTCTGGGGAGAATTTGGCGATTGGATTTGAGGATGGGTACCCGACTGGTGTCGAGTATATTATGTCCACCCGCAGGATTCCTCTCTTCACTGATGGTGGATGGGATCTCTATTTAAGAGAGCGTGCTATTAAGAGCACCATAGGGGAGATTCATATACCGATCTTGCCTCCTGCTATGCGTTATTGGCCTGTGTCATAGTCGCCCATCAATGACATCCCATTGGTGGGTATTGACAGTTTTACACTGTTAGAGGGTCCACATACTCAGGATACGTTCTATCACTGGTGGTCACCTTATACCATTGGAGCCCAGACCCGCGCCACTCAGTTTATGGGGGATATGGTTCCTGGATCAGTGATGATGACAGATTGGATGGCCTGTGTTCGAGATCCGACTCATTTGACACAAATTGATAGCTTGACCCGACAGTTGGATTGAGTTCATTTTTTCATCCGGCACTTGGGCAGAGATCCTTCAGAGGCAAATACTTTTGATCTTTCTAGCTCGGGCGCTGGCCCCTCAGATGACCCGTATGGTTTTGCCAATGCAGATCCTCTATTGTATAGGCCTGATATCCCCGTTGATAGAGATCCAGTGACTCAGGAGGAGTTATATCAGGTGGACATGATTGATGATATAGATATTGACACCATTGTCTTCTTCTGATGTATATTCTCATTATATCTTTTAATAGGCCTCTATTAGACACTGGGTGGATGTGCTCCATTATCGCTATATCTTTTGATAGGCCTCTATTAGTTGTAGGGCGTCTGTGCCCCATTTCCTTGTATTTTTAGCTATACAAAGATGTATTAGATGATGATGTACTTAGGAATGTATATACTGTTATTCCCTACATTATATTTCCATCTATTGTTTATCATGCATGTATTATGTTATGCATATGTATATATGTCTAGAGATATTCAACATTGACCCCTGGATGGTCTTATGATACGGCCCACACAGATATCTTCCTCGACAGTTAGCCGTATTGATCACACCCACCAGTATTGGTGGCCTCCCCTCTGAGGTCGTGGTATGATAATATGTCACCTCCAGATAGGGTGACCGTAGATCAGTCATTGCAGCATTCTATGATCCTCTTGATGTTTCAGGTTCCCGCAGGCTTTGTAGAGGGTATATTGGAGCATTGGGTACCGGAGAGGTAAGTTTTCCGATTTGGGACCTGGGAGTTGACTCCGAATTTAGAGGAGTATGCACGGTTGACGGCACTGCCATTGGACAGACCTTGCACGCGGATGGCTATCAGCGATATGAGCCAGCAGTTCATGACCCTCACCGGGCTGAGGCGTAGAGTAGTACAGGATGAGATTACATACATACATGTAGTGTCCAAGCATTTTGTGATAGTCAGATTTGGCTCAGAGGACAACAATAAGTGGTATTCCGGGGATTTTACCACATCGGAGGATCAGTGGCATTTGGCCAGAGTAGATGTATTCATGCTATATGTATTGCACATGTGTACATGCCACGGTATATGGATGATTTGGATATTGACGTGATTATGACAATGAGAGCTCTCAGGGAGGGTCATACCATTGTGCCGATGATCGTGACAGAGACATTGAGATCCACCACGTTGTTGGGTAAAATCTAATTACGCACAACACGTAAGTATACGTGGTCAACAAGTAATATAGTAATGAGTAGAGTATCGTTCCCACAGAGACAAAGTAGTAAGAAACTTAACCTTACAAGTATCAATTTTCTATTAACCCTAATTTTATTAAACTATTCAATTCAATGACTATAATTATAAAAACTAAATTAAGAAATAAATAAATAACCACAAAACTATCACAAGTATCAAAATCTGGAATTTCAAACAATTAATGGAGAATTAGACTTATGATTTCACCCTAAGCTTCACTTTGATTTCTACACCTTTATTCCAATTCAATTTACTATCCCAGTTTATTAATCAAGAACATGAATGTAGTATTAACAACCTCTCGATGTACTAATACCATATTAACTTAAATCCATAATTAAGATAGAAACAAGTTAAACACCTTAATCAACTAACTCATTATATCTCTATGTGAATTATAATTAAAGAAGGTTTAAGATTAAGTTCTATATCCTATTACATGCGATGTCAAGCATATCTCTACCTTAACATTCATCAAGATTCTGCTATTCACAAAATTCATGAACACATGCTATATTAACTAAGTCCAGATTTAAATATCCTCTCTCGATTCTATACAAATCCACAAAGAATTATTGATCAGGCAATTCATAAATTCAAGCTCAAATTAATATAGATAAACTGGACAATAGCTTATTGAACTGGAAATCAAGGTTTACAAAATCATCAATTCACTCAAAGATCCATCATAAGCCTAAAAAGTGAATTAGTTCATCATAATGAAATAAACACTGAATAAATCATAGAAAACATTCTTTCAATTATAATTAATAGCCTAAGAAGAAGAATATTGGAAGACACCCTTCACGTAGCCTAGAATTGCAATCGTCTCGAAAATCCCTTCAAAATACTCCTCCAACGCTTGCTTTTAAAAACTGAGATTAATCTTTGTATTATGCCTTGTGTATTCTTGAATTCGTTGTTAATTGAGTAATAGATGCCTAACACACAAGTCCCAGCCGAAGTTCTCCATCAAGTAGAGTCCGTGTACAATCCAATATGCTAGAAACCATGTCAAATAAGAGTTTCAACCTCAACAGAAGTCAGTAGAATTCGAAACCCCCCGCCCCAACGAGGGTGTATGTACTAAATAGGCCCACCCCAGCAGGCTACCCTTTTGCTAATTCCTGGTGAAGAACCCCCGCCCCGGCAGGGGTATACACGGCAAACAAGGCCACCCCAACGGGGGTGTGTTCTGCCAAATCATTTGCTGAGTTTCATGGTTTCTTCCAAATTTGCACCATTTGACTCCAAATATACGTTAAATTCTGTAACAACCATCCCACACATAAAAGAACATAAAACAAGTAAAAACGAGCATGAACATAAGAAATTAGCAACAAATAAGCATGAAATGGACACCGATTCGTGTATATAAAATCCACTTATCAAAATCCCCCAAACTTAAACCGTTCTAGTCCTTGAGCACAAAACAACTACATGCTATGCAATGCAACGAGATGAAATGAATATAATCTAATTTATAACTTTCGAATCCACCAGTATTGTAGAATCAAAATTATCCCACCAGCCTCAGCGAAAACAAGCAACTATACAATATCAATCACCAAAACCAATCTACAATTCCGCCTTAATCCTTAAATCTCAAGCCATCATCACTGGTATAGTGTGCGTGTGTGATCAACATCCATGATAAGCAGCATTTAACTCAAATTCAATACATAACCAATTTCTTAGAAGGAATCATACAATGCAAACTTAAAAATTCCAAAAATAGACAATTCCAACTAAAACTAAACAATTACTAATCCCAAGGGTTCACACAGGTACTTATACTTTTATATATATATATATATATATATATATATATATATATATATATATATATATTCTCTTTTTTCTCTTTTTTTTTATACTGGGGCTTTTTGCTCTTTTCCGTTTTATTCATCATTCCCTTTATATATATATATATATATATATATATATGATATGCAATGTCTCATCCCATTAGTCGATGAGTACTACCCCAATGAGCTTTCAACCAATGACTCCCAGACCATAAAAGACCTTAGGGTGCTAGGTGTAAAGACAATCCCCTGGGTGTACTTGCTCAAGTAACAAAAGCCCCGAAACAAGACTAGTCACGATATATACCTTTTTTTAGATAAAGCTTATATACCCCACATGTAATCCCCCAAACTTAGGTTCTTGCCTAATTTTTGCCTTTACTGTCTATTCTTGTCGTTTTCTCATATACTCCAGCATTATCCTTTAGAGACTATTTATGTATCAATTTGAACTGACCAGTCAACAAGGATGTTATTAATCGTGCTATCCTTTTTATACCAGTTTCAAACGAGCTCAAGATTCGATTCACAATAGAAATTGCATCACAGTTCTAGTAATCAATGTTATATTAGTTATCTTATTATAAATCTCATCATTGACCCACAAATAACATGAACTACCACACTGCTAGACTTATGCAAACACAATATTTAACTAAATTTAATTTTTTTTAAACTGATATTCAACAAAATGCAATATTTACAAAACTACAAATAATGCAATGACAAAATTAACCTAAGCTATTATGTATGCACCAAAGCTATCATGCAATTCTTCCTAAATTACTATGCAATACTAAAATTAAGATGACAAAATGCAAATCTAAGTACTACATATGCATGCAAGAATGAATTTAAATCTCCCAAACTTAAGTAATACAATGTCCTCATTGGATGGCTAATCAAATTTAAGTACATGAGGACTTCCTTACTATCGCTTAAGTCTGAGGAGGTGGTTGTTGATCTTCTTCGTCTGAATCACTTGGTGGAAACCTTGGCATTGATACGGGCTATTGATATGGAAATTGGGCCGCCGGGTTAAAACTCTAAAGGGTTGTGTTGAGTGAGGCAAAAGATGCGTTCATAGCATCATACATATGATCTTGCCTTAATGCGAGTCGCCGCATTTCTCGACGTGCTGCCTTGTTGTGCGCATTCATTTGATTTCGTAAATCGTGGAACCGAGGATGGATATCGCCGCTTCTGCAGTACTGTTTTGCCCTTGGTCTCCCATAGCTTCATCATCGTCCTCCGACGTCTCTGTAGCATTATCTTCGTCTTCCAAATCCGACAGAAAAATAAAGCCCAGTCCATGCAGATGTTAATCGCCTCCTGCCTATACAGAATACCGCGCTATCATTCTGGAATCAAGCAATGCAAGCAGCATTTATGTGGGCTCATCGTCAGACCATCTCACCCCTGCTTGATAGCATAACCCACATATGAGTGCGGGGTGTGGCAAGCCGCCCAAAAAATTTCCACGTAAACACCAGCGGATGGAGAAACAGATAATGGCCCCGGCGTCGATGATGAAGTCTTGCACAATTGCGTACAATAATAACGCCTTCTCTTTGGTCACGTCTGAGGTGTGTTGGGACGGATACAATTTAGCGCATAGGAATGCGTACCAGATTTTTCCATATCGGCTGAGGTCCTTGCTGTGGAACACCGTGCCTCCCTTCCGACCTTTGATCCAAGATGTTCCTGGCTTTGTCATCTCCGTGATTATGGCATCATAGTCCGGATCAGAATCTCGTAGATGAGCCTATTGGCAGTGGCGAGGTACCCGCAGTTGATAGTAGGTGTTGATTGCATCGGCACTGAACGGAACCAAACGACCCCTCACAAATGCGTTGAATGGAGCTTTGTCCTCAGCGTTTGCATAGAATTCCTTGACAATGTTGACCACAGCTGGTTCTGGCTCTTCGGTGAATTTTTTCCACCCCTTTTGATAAATTTGAGGCATCATCTCCCCATCGCTAGGATCCGAAGCCAATCCCCGCTCCGGTGTAAGGGCTTTGGTGAACATGTATTCATACCGGTCAGCGGCAGCGACACTCATGAATTTCTGGCGATCGAAGGTTCGGGTTGGTTGTGATGGCCTTGAATTCTCTCCTCTTTGGTGTTTCGATGTTGGTTGTGAAGCCATGTTTCCTCTCTTGCTTGTGTTGCCTTATCTCTCCCCCAAACTTTTCAATTTGACTCTTTCTAGCTCTCGAGTAACCTCTAGGAATGCCCACTTCACTTTGTGTGAGAATTATGGTAGGAGATGTGGTAATATATAGAGGTGGTAGAATGAATTCTATTGGTGGAGTAAAGAGGTGGGGGATTAAAATGGAGTTATGGAAGTAGTGGGGAGTAGAAGTGGTGGTAGTGGGTGTTGGTTAGAATTGTAATGAAGTAGTGGGGTATTGGTCTTGGGAAGAGGCTATATAACTGTGACATCAGTCTGTTGAGTTTCAGACCCCCCGATGGGGGAGTAGTTGAAGCTTAGTTCTAGCCGCCTCGAGCATGGCTACTGTAATGTGAAGTTGAGGACCCACTTCTACGTGGGTACAAACTTATGAAGCCGCCCTGGTGGGCATGGCTCACTGTTAAAATCTGGGAGACCCCACCCCAATGGGTTAGTGCTTTTTGGCCTCGCCTGACAGGCATACCCTCTTTGTTAGTTTCCTCTATTTTTCTCAACTTTTCTTCATGTAACTCACTCAATGATTCCTTTTCCATCCTGCAAGATATAACACATGAGCATGAGTGGATTGTTGATAACATAATGTATTATGGAGAGATTTACAAGACTTTTATTGTACGCTACTACCTAGTAATTTAATGAAAACTATATTATAGCAAATATGAATGAAAAATACGAGAAATAAACTAAAGATTGGGTTGCCTCCCAATTAGCGCTTGATTTTAAGTCGTTCAACCTGACTACTCTCTGTTCATGGTGCGTCAGTCAAGGTGATGGTGATGACATCGGTGTTGGCCTCGCCACCCCAATAGTGCTTTAAACGTTGATCGTTGACCTTGAATGTTTCTAACGGATTGCGACTGAAGAGTTCAACTGCGCTATGAGAGAATACCCGCTTGATAGTGAATGGTCCCGACCATCTTAACTTAAGCTTTAATGGGAACAATCGCAGCCGTGAGTTGAACAAGAGGACTGATTGACCCGGCTCGAATGTTCGATGCATAATTTTCTGATCGTGCCATCTTTTTACTTTTTCTTTGTATAATTTGGAGTTCTCATAGGCGTGAAGGCGAAATTCGTCGAGCTCATTCAGTTGAAGTAGTCTTTTTTCCCCTACAGCTGCTTGATCAAAATTAAGTTTTTGAACCGCCCAATAAGCCTTATGTTGTAGCTCGATCAGTAAGTGACATGCCTTTCCGTACAGTAGTTGATATGGTGACATCCCGATTGGTGTCTTGTACGCAGTCTGGTATGCCCATAATGCATCATCCAATCGAAGTGACCAATCTTTACGACTCAGATTTACTACTTTCTCCAATATCTTCTTAACTTCTCTGTTTGATACCTCAACCTGTCCACTTGTTTGAGGGTGATAAGCTGTAGCTACCTTGTGGTTGACCCCATACCGTGCCAAAAGAGCTGTGAAGGACTTATTGCAGAAGTGACTACCTTCGTCACTGATTATTGCTCTTGGTGTAACAAATCTCATGAAAATGTTTTTCTATAGAAATTTGAGAACCACCATGGCATTGTTGGATGGTAGTGCTGTAGCTTCAACCCATTTCGATACGTAATCCACTGCAAGGAGAATGTATTGATTATTGAGTGACAACGGGAATGGCCCAATGAAATTGATACCCCATACATCAAAGATTTCCACTTCAAGAATCGTTTGTAGAGGTATCTCATTCCGTTTCGAAATGTTTCCCACCCTTTGACACCTATCGCATTGTTTGACAAAATGGTGGGCATCCTTGAATAATGTAGGCCAATAATACTCGGCTTGCAACACCTTTGCTGTTGTCCTTTCGCTACCATAATGCCCGCCATATGCAGATGAATGACACTCATGCATAATGTTCTTCACTTCACTATAGGGCACGCACCGTCTAATTATTTTGTCGGCGCACTGCTTGAACAAATACGGTTCATCCCACATGTACCATTTTACATCATGAAGAAACTTCCTTTTCTATTGTCTTGTGAGGTCAGGTTGAAGAATGTTGCTCACAAGATAATTTGCATAATCCCCATACCAAGGAATCTCTGCAGAAATCCCAAATAGTTGCTCATCTGGGAATGATTCGTTAATTTCACATCTGTCTTCTTTCGCTTTCCCTTGGTTTTCCAACCTAGATAAGTGATCGGCTACTTGATTCTTCGTCCCCTTTCTATCCTTTATTTCTAAGTCAAACTCTTGCAGTAGGAGAATCCATCGGATAAGGCGTGGCTTAGCATCTTTTTTTGCTATTAGGTACCGAATCACCGAATGGTTCGTGTAGACTATCACCCTAGTCCCGATCAAGTATGCCCAGAATTTGTCAAACGCATACACCACTACAAGCAATTCCTTTTCTGTGGTTGTGTAATTCATTTGAGTCTCTATGAGTGTTTTTCTTGCATAGTATATGACTTGAAACACCTTGTCTCGTCGTTGGCCCAAAACAGCCCCAACCACGTAGTCACTCGCATCACACATTAGCTCGAATGGCATGTTCCAATCCGGTGCGACGATCATGGGGGCTGTAGTCAATTTTGTCTTCAATAATTCAAACGCTGCCTTGTATTCCTCATCAAAAATGAAAATAACATCCTTCTCTAAAAGACTGCATAGAGGTTTTGCAATTTTAGAGAAGTCCTTTATGAACCTCCTGTAGAACCCAACATGTCCCAGAAAACTCCTAATACCCTTAAATAAGCTCGGTGGAGGCAATTTCTCGATTGTTTCCAACTTTCCTTTGTCAACCTCCAATCCTTGAGCCGAAACCTTATGGCCCAAAATTATGCCTTCTTCAACCATGAAGTGGCATTTTTCCCAATTGAGTACGAGGTTTGTATCCTTACATCGTTGCAACACCATGACCAGATTCCCTAGGCAAGTATCAAAGTTTTCCCCATAGACTGAAAAGTCGTCCATGAAGACTTCAACATTTTTCTCCACCATATCTGAAAAGATGGCCATCATACACCGTTGGAAGGTTACAGGTGTATTGCATAACCCGAATGACATCTTCCTGAATCCAAATGTGCTGTAAGGGTATGTAAATGTCGTCTTTTCTTGATCCTCTAGAGCAATGACTATCTGGTTATAGCCCGAGTACCCATCCAATAAACAGTAATATTCATGTCCCGCCAATCTATCCAACATTTGATCAATAAAGGGCATCGGGAAATGTTCTTTTTGGGTGGCCTTGTTCAATTTCCTATAATCCATGCAAACCCTCCACCCTGTCACTGTTCTAGATGGTATTAACTCGTTGTCCTCATTCTGCACCACAGTCATTCTTCCCTTTTTCGGCACGCACTGGACCGGACTAACCCACTTATTGTCAAAAATTGGGTAAATGATACCGGTATCAAACCACTTCAAAATTTCCTTCTTCACAACTTCCTTCATAATAGGGTTAAGTCGCCGTTGTTGCTCCACCATTGGTTTTGCCTCATCTTCCATCAAAGTCTTGAACATGCAAAATGAAGGGCTAATTCCCTTTATATCCGCAATCGTCCATCCAATCGCTGATTTGTGTTCTCTAAGCACCCTCAACAACTTTTCTTCCTGCAATTCGTTAAGTGCAGCAGAAATAATAACAGGTAAAGAATTTGAATTGCCTAAGTACGCATACCTGAGATGTTTCGGGAGTGGCTTAAGTTCCAACTTTGGTGGCTCTTTTAATGACGATTTCAGTTTTTCTGCGGCTATCTCCACCATGTGCAATGGTTCAAACGGTGCTCTGAATCGGCTAACTCGTGGCAATGAATCTAGCATCTGTAAGTAATCCACAAATTCTGGGTCGTCGACCTCTTCATCCCCCAATAAAGTTTTTTCTAACGGATCGTTGACCAAACTCTTGCTCATATCTTCACAGATGATTTGCTCAATTAAATCCATCCGAAAACATTCTTCCTCATCCGTAGGGAATTTCATGGCCTTGAACACATTAAATTTGATTTCTTGATCTTGGACCCTCATAGTGAGTTCTCGTTTTTGTACGTCTATAAGTGTCCTACCCGTGGCCAAGAAAGGTCTCCCTAGGATAATCGGGATGTTTTTGTCCTCAAAGTCCGCTGGGAATATAAACTTATCCACCTTAACCAATATGTCTTCTACTATGCCTCTCGGATATGTGACTGACCTATCCGCCAACTGCAACGAAATATTCGTAGGCTTTGGCGCGGGCAAACCCAGTTCTGTGTATACTGACAATGGCATAAGGTTTACACTCGCCCCCAAATCACATAAACATTTATTAAAAGACATGTTCCCGATCGTGCATGAGATAGTGAAACTCCCCGGATCCTTAAGTTTTGGTGGTAATTTCTGCTGTAAAACTGCACTACACTCCTCTGTTAATGCAATTGTCTCAAAATCTTCCCATTTCTTCTTATTTGACAGAATCCCTTTCATGAATTTTGCGTAACTCAGCATTTGCTTTAGGGCTTCTGCAAATAGAATGTTAATCTGGAGTTTCTTGAACACTTCCAAAAACTTTGTAAATTGCTTATCTAATTTCTATTTTTGGACCCTCTGCTGAAACGGTGGTGGTGGATAAACAATTGGCTTATTGTTTAACTTTATTTCCTCACTCTGCTTATCCTCACCATTGTTTCCTTCAACCACGTTACTATCATCAACTTTTTCCTCCGGAGTCGCTGAATTTTCTGCATTATCACCCACAAGATGTTTTCCACTCCTCAATGTAATTGCTTGATACTGTTCATGGTTATCCTTTGGATTTCTCTTTGTATCGCTTGGTAGGGTCCCTTGTGGCCTGTTATTTAGTGCTAAGGCAATTTGCCCCATCTGATTTTCCAAGTTCTTGATGACCATTGCTTGATTTTTCATTGCTGCCTCATTACTAGTTATGTACTTCGACACCACTTCCTCGAAATCTGATTTCCTTTCCTGATGTTGAATCAATTATTGGTGATTCTGAAAACCTGGGGGATATGACTGTCGTGGAGCTTGATGTTGCTGATTATTGCTCCATGAGAAATTCGGATGATTCCTATTCCCTTGATTGTACGTATTCTTATATGTATTCTGTGGAATTCTATTATAGTTGCCCACAAACTGAACAGATGCTAGATTAATTGTGCATTGATCCGTTGGGTGCTCACCCGCTTTTACAATTCGTGATACTCATGAACTTTGTTATACTTGAGCCCCTGTCATGGCATCTAACTTCTTGGACAGCGCAGAAATTTATTCTTGTATAGCTGTCACCCCATCTACTTCCAAAACCCCAGCCGCCTTTGCTTGTGTCATTTTTGCCGTGGGCCACTGATAGTTGTTGGCCTCTATGGTTTCAATCAAATTATAGGCTTCCTCGTAACTTTTAGCCATGAATGCTCCGCCCGATGCTGCATCAATAGTCGTTCTAAGATTCCCATGTAGTCCGTTGTAAAAGGTATTCATTTGCAGCAACTTGGGCAATCCATGATGTGGGCATTTTCTAAACAATTCTTTATATCTCTCCCATGCCTCATATAATGACTCCCCATGTTGCTGCTCAAACATTGTTATCTCATTCCTCATTTTTGCAGTTTTCGCCGGTGGGAAAAATTTGGCAAGGAATTTCTGAGCTAAGTCCTCCCATGTAGTTATCGAACTAGGCAGTAAAGAATGCAACCAACTCTTCGCCTTGTCCTGTAAAGTGAATGGGAACAAACAAAGTCTCACCGCCTCATCTAATACCCCATTGTACCTAAAAGTGTCGTAAATTTCCAGAAAGCTGACTAGATGTTCATTTGGATCGTCATTAGCCAATCCCCCAAACTGAACTGAATTCTGAATCATTTGAATTGTCCCAGGCTTGATTTTAAATGTATTAGCAGCTATTATGGGAACTGGTGATGCTTGATCATAGCTTCACCACCTTGGGTGGCAAAGTCCCTTAACGCTTTCTGATCTTCGGCTGCCATTTCCTCTTTGTTCTCAGATGTTTTAAATTCTTGCCTCGTTTCCTTGATCCACTTACTTAACCTCTAAAACCCTTTCTCTATGTCATCCTCAAAAGGCAGCAAGTCTGGATTTTTGGACCGAGTTTGCATAAATTTCTTCAAACACCTGAAATAAGAGGAACAAAACAAAAATAAAAATGTCTAAGTAAAACATGATTAATTAAACTGATATTGTAAAAAAATATTAAGGTCTATACTAATTATTCCCCGGCAACGACGCCAAAAACTTGTTGGGTAAAATCTAATACGCAGAACACGTAAGTATACGTGGTCAACAAGTAATATAGTAATGAGTAGAGTATCGTTCCCACAGAGACAAAGTAGTAAGAAACTTAACCTTACAAGTATCAATTTCCTATTAACCCTAATTTTATTAAACTATTCAATTCAATGATTATAATTATAAAAACTAAATTAAGAAATAAATAAATAACCACAAAACTATTATAAGTATCAAAATCTAATAGATGCCTAACACACAAGTCCCAGCTGAAATTCTCCATCAAGTAGAGTCCAAGTACAATCCAATATTCTAGAAACCATGTCAAATAAGAGTTTCAACCTCAACAGAAGTTAGTAGAATTCGACACCCCCCTCCCCGGCGGGGGTGTATGTTCTAAATAGGCCCGCCCCGGCGGGCTACCCTTCTGCTAATTCCTGGTGAAAACCCCCGCCCCGGTGGGGGTATACACGGCAAACAAGCTCGTTCCGGCGAGGGTGTGTTCTGCCAAATCATTTGCTGAGTTTCATGGTTTCTTCCAAATTTGCACCATTTGTCTCCAAATGTGAGATCCTGAATTTTATGAAATAAAAGTATTCAATTTTTTTATTTTGGTAAATAGTTAAATTGATAAAAGTTTAAAGTTAAGGGTGATATGTGAAAATTTTTCAAAGTAAACAAGTTGTCATAAAATAACCAGTAGTAAAAGTACAGTAATACGCGTGGTTGCATAGTAGCACACAATATTAATTATTGACGCTTACGTAAGAAGTCACTCAGTTATACTTAATTATTGCTACAGTAATTGCTGCATAATATCTCTCATATTATTAATTTAATTATTGTCACAATATCATCTGCATAATATTTATTATTATTAAATCAATAATTGAGACGACAAAGTTATTCAAATTATTATTTGCAATATTGACAATGTCTAGAAGTTCTGTCAAGGAGAGGTTTGGTCACCTAATTGCGCGCCAATAAGGAGAAATCCTTATCGGAAAGCCCTTTCTTTCTTGGGAACGACCTGGTTTTTAAGTATTGTGAGTTATAATATTAATGATGAATAAGTTGTGGCGACCCCAAATTCGGGTACTTGCAACCCGAACTCGGTTCTCCACGATACCATTTCTTTAAGCTGAATAATACTAAATAATAATACATTCGAACTTAATTTACATACATCAAAGTTTACTTCCCAGTGCACGTGACCTTCAAATACATTCCTTACAATATCGACAATAGATTCCATTGTCTTACTAACTATAACCATTAACTCATACTAAATCTCATTCAATGCCTTTTCTTTTCCCTTGTTCATGCCCGAGCCTTGTGTCGATCGACGAATCGAAAACATTTAATTTAAGCAAGGATGAGCATTTGAGTGCCCAACAAGTAATAATAGCAATTATATATAAAGTCGAAAGAATATAAGTATTCTCTTTTACATTACACTTCTACAACGAATCTGAAAGTTGTGAAGTAATCATCTTGATAAAAAATTCACATAACAACTCTCTTCAATTTCTTAAAATTAGGCTCCACCCATGAATAGGGTTTAAGAAACATACTATGAACATTGTTTTTCATTTTCAAAAGGTTTAGCAGAAATTCATCCAAGAAACCGCTCTAGCTTATTTAGCATGCAGAGGTGATCACCCATTGTACCTCAGATTGATCAATACTACATAACTTGAATGAAATTCATCGCTCACTCTATCCGCCTGGCGCAAAAATCTTCCCATATAGGGATGTTCATACATGCCTCGGTTCCCAACCCCAAGGTTTTAATCTTGCTCAACAATAATATGTAATTCAACATATATGTATACGAGTAATTGACAAAGGTATATCAACATGTGAATAAATGCCATGATTATCCAAGTGGGGACACTTGTATAACCATTTAGAAATCAACTTAATGTAATATATATCCGAGCTAACATGTTGATAATCAAAGCGCATATATTCTGATGTGAATAGAATAATTTCAAACTTCTTACTCATGTCCATTGCATAAAGAAAATGCAAAGGTAGGATACTTACCGATTCGATTCACGATTACAAATCTCAACTTAGGTTTTATCTCTTTATCACAACCTATCAATAATCGGATCATTCGTTCGATTAGAACAATATATCATAACACATAGTAATCGTCTATTACAACAAAGACATAGTCTAATCACGCCATCACATAATCGCAGGTGATCATACTTTTAGTTCATATTCTATACTTGAAATATTTTTATACATTTTCAAATATCTCATCCATGTTCTTACAAGAGCCTTTTTCTTTCTTTTATAAGGTTCGACATTTGTTTGCATCGACGCCTTTTATCGGGTAATTCTTGAGTCTAAGACTCTTATTATGTATCTCAACATCGGTCATTTTATTTTTAAATGACTTAAAAATAATTTTAAAGCATTTATAATAATTTATCATGCATTTTCTTTAGACATCGGAATCATAATTAAATGATTTAAACATCAAACAATTCTATTATCATTAATAATTAATTAATATTAAACTATTAATGAAGCTTATTGCCTAAAATATAAAAGTTATTTATAATAACTCAAACTATTTTTAAAACATTTATATTACCCTTATATGATTTTTAAAATAATTAAAATCATTTTAAATAATTACCATTAATATTTAAATATTAATGTACTATTTATCCAAATATTAAAAGTCATTAATTATAACTTAAAATATTTTTAAATCCTTAATATCTTCTTTAAATGATTTTTAAATAAATAAAACCATTTTAAAACTATTTATTTAATATAAATATTAAATAAACTTAATATCACAAATCATTAACTAAATATCATTAATATATAATTATTAATGAAATTATCTTCTAAATATTAAAAGTTATATTTTATAACTCAAAATATCTTTAAATACTTTTATTTTCATTTAAAATGATTTTTAAAATATTAAAATCATTTTTAAACTAATTATTTAATATAATCAATAAATAACTTTAATATCATTAATATTAATTAATTAATAAAATTCATCACAAAATATTAAAAGTCATGGAAAATAACTTAAAATATTTTTATACCATAATATAATTTTTCATGATTTTCATGAATTAAAACTATTTTAAATAATTTATTTAATATTATAATTAAATAAATAAATAATTTTTATATTCCAAAATATTAAATATTTATGAAATATACTCAAAATAATTAAAAACTATTTTTCTGACTTTAAAATAATTTTTCGTAATTTATTTGGTATTTTAATAATTAAAATCTAATTTTTCTAATTTTTAAATCATTTTCTAAATTACGTAAAATAAAATAATTAAAATTTGTCGCTAAAGGGTCTATATAATGACGTTAATCTGTCGCTATAGGTGTTCTTCATCAAACCCAGAAAACATAATGCAGTGAGCGAGTGAGCATGTTTGATCGTGAATAACTTTTTCCTCTTAATGAATCTGGGAAATCTATGACTTGGATCTTGTAGAGGAAATACCAAACTACAATTACCAACAATCATAACTTCTAAAAAACATCAGATCTGGGAGAAATCGGCCATCAAAATAGCTTTCAGAGCTGTTCTTCGTGAAGAACAGTTCATGATGCCTACTTTGGACCTCTATAACTTGATGATCGTGTAACTTTTATGTTATCTATCAATTCCAGTGTGTAGAAAACATGTAGGACTACAACTTAAAATCTTCATAACATTAAAACATCATAGCATGAACAAGATCCGGCCTGGCACAAAGTACAAACACGCATTTAATCGTTTTAGAATTTCGGTTCTAAGAATTGGCGGCTTTGGCCAACCATGTTTGACCGCTTGTAACTTTTGATCTACAATGAATCTTGCTTTTATTCTTTTTGAATCTTAAAGAAAACATATCAGGCTACATGTTGCAACCTTGAAACATCAAAAACAGTAAACACATATGAATCTATGGGGGCTGACATATGGCTGTCAGAACATAATTTTCGATTTTTCTAAAGTTTGAAAAACTTTGATTTTGAGCACTTTGATGTTATGGGTCATGAATTTAACAACTCAGATAGACTCTCTATTACACAACTTTAAACAATCAATTGCATCAATTAACATCGAATCGAAGGATTTCTAGAATTTAGGATTTCCTACCTTTTCAAGCTTGATTTTTGATTTCTGACTTCTTGATGCTTCTGATTTGTTGTTTGTGATGGTTGGGCTTTGATTATGAGCTTATGGGCAAGACAATTTCAGAGGTTTGGGGTTGAGAGAGTGTGGCTAGAGAGTTTAGAAAATATTAGTGTGTGTTTTCATTCAATCTCCTTGATCTCTATTTATAGGCCATGCTAGATTCTTTGGATGCTGATTTGGTTGGTATAATTGAGCTCACATGATAATTATGGAGTGGTTGGCCGGATTTGGTGGGATTGGTAGCACACTAATGCACAATAATGCACTAAGATGGACAAAAAGGGTAAAATAGTCATTTCCACCCTAATAATTGGTTTCTTCCTTTAATAATGCACAATGGTAGTTTAGACTTCTCATGTCTACCATGAAGGGCATTTTAGACATTGGCCACAACCCTTAGGGTTTATCACTTTAGATTTTAAAAATTCCATAAATAATATAACTAATAATACACTAAAAGGGTATTTTGGTAATTTCACATATAATTTCATGGGCATTTTTGTACATAGAAATTAAATGTAGTATTTAATCACTAGATTATAATTCTTACCATTTACCAATTAATTTCTATCCTTTGGTAAATTAAAATATTTATACAATAACATCGTAATTAAACCCGGTAATTTAAATTAGGGTTTTCTATAGAAAAAATTAGGGTTCTATAATTAGGGTTTCTTAACGCCATCAATTAGGGTTTCTAATTGGCCATTAGGGTTCTCTAATTATCTGTGTATGTTCTAACACAGTCATTACGATCTCTAACTTCAACCGATTAAGGTTATAATAATTAGGGTTGTCCTAATTATCAACGTAAAAATAGTAATTAGGGTTTTCTTCTAATTACCGACATTCGTGTACACAGTAATTTCATATGCACGCGATTACCACTCGGTCATTTCTCATAAGCGAGTTTAATAATTAGGGTTTCACAACATCAAGATCTATATGACCTAATCGACCGTCATCGCTTTCAATATTATCTCGTCACATACATACACAAAGACATAATTATCAGATTGTAAAATCATTATAACAATAATATAATATTATTATTCTCATCTCCTGATCACAATCCCAATTCAGGGTTTGGATCTCATATCTGACTTCTCTTTCTTACACAACATCAATAATCAAGTTAAAACAATTAACTTAAATATTCTGAACAATTCATATAATAAAATATTTATTATATAAATCTAATTATCACTTCATATATTATTTTCAATCATGATTTCGTGGAAATAATTAATAAAACATTTCTGCTTACAGAAATTAATTTCCATAACAATATAATTTGTGGTAATTGATTATTCCAAAATTATTTCTAATTTTTAAAGAAATAAATATATTCGTATTTATCGTTCACTTATTCTCGTCATTAAATAAAAAAAAATAATATGCAAATTTTCTTATTTATTTTATTTAGGAAAT
Organism: Panax ginseng; assembly: GCA_020205605.1. Taxonomy (NCBI): domain Eukaryota; kingdom Viridiplantae; phylum Streptophyta; class Magnoliopsida; order Apiales; family Araliaceae; genus Panax; species Panax ginseng. The sequence goes on from CM035131.1 coordinate 97,694,813, forward strand.
CTCGGGTTATTACATAAGTTCATGTTGAGTAAAGATGAAATTGATAGTTCCATTGTGTTGGGATTATTAGTGTTAGTGGAAATCGACATCTATTTCGATAATAATTGATGTCTGGAGGTTATATTGACCAATCGGGTAATTAATCGGATAAATGAGCAATTAATTGCTATTAATTCACATGATTATAACTATTTGTTCACATATGTGTACTATTGATTCACATTCATGTACTATTAGGGGAGGTGGTGCAAGATTGATAATACTTGCACGACTAAGTTAAAAATGAAGGAAAAGACGAAGGTATTATACTGTAATATTTCGAGCCCCAAAACGTACAATTATCGAAACTATATTTTCCTATAAATAGAAACTCATTCTTCCTTCATTTCTCACCAATTCACTAAGACTCACAAGAGCAATTATATAGAGAGAATCTATAGAGAGAGAAGCTATAGAGAGAAAGAAGAAGAGCAGTATGCTACTTCACTACTCCAGTATCCAGTCTTCTTCTGAGGTAAGGGTTATTATGTTTTTCATATTTTGAAGAGAAATTATTTTTCATATTCATATGAATATTATTATCGTTCAATATTCATTGTTTTCGTTTAATATTCATAAGGAATAATATTTTCGTTTAATATTCGTAAAGAATATTATTTTCGTTCAATATTCGTAAGGGATATTATTATTGTGGTAAGGGGTATTATTTATTTCATATTCTGAAGAGATATTATTTTTCGTATTTGTATGAATATTATTTTTCGTTAAATATTCGTAAGGAATATCATATTCGTTCAATATTCGTAGGAATATTATTTTCGTTCAACAGTCGTAAGGGGTATTATTTCTTTGTAAATGATATTATTTCTTTCAATATCATTATGCTGAAATATTGGTACGAATTTTATTGTGGAATTTCTACCTTTTTGTGTCGGGGTTACTATTCACTCTAGTATTATTCACTCAGGTATTCGGGGCCCTTTTCGTTCTGGAGTACTATTTATGAGTTACTATTCACCCAATTACTATTCACCTTAGTATTATTCACTCGGGTATTCGGGGCACTTTTCGTGCCAGAGTACTATTCACAAGTTACTATTCACCTAATTACTATTCACTTTAGTATTATTCACTCGGGTATTCGGGGCACTTTTCATGCCAGAGTACTATTCACAAGTTACTATTCACGTGTTACTATTCACTCTAGTATTATTCACTCGGGTATTCGGGACACTTTTCATGCCGGGGTACTATTCCCGAGGTACTATTCCCAAAGTACTATTCACAAGGTACTATTCACGGGGTACTATTCACCCGAAAAATATATTTCTTTTCTGTCCAAATTATTTTTGGTACATGAATATTATTCTTGAATTTTACTCCACAAAGAAGTATCATGTTGATAATTTGGATATTTTTAAACTCTGGATAAATTTAAAGTCTTTAATATTTATCCTTGATTTCGTTTGATTAATGCTTATATCATTGTCATCATCCTCATGCTTATATTGTGATTAAAGTCATCTTTGGCTTACGTGCATAGATGGACTGTTAATTATTGGTTTTACAGTTGTATATCTTTGGCTTACGTGCATAGATGGATTGTTCATTATTAATTTTACAATTATATATCTTTGGCTTACATGCAAAGACGAACTGTTGATGAAAGCTTTGGCCCGTAGTGCAAAGATGGACATGTGGTTGACATGATCATCTCCATTGGTGATACTAACGAATATCCTTGGCCGTAATGAAGGGATAATTCGATAATGTGATTGGCAGGATCATGACCACAGTTGAATGTCTTTGACCGTAGTGCACTGACAGACAATTGATTGGTATGATCATGACCTTTGGTTTTATAGTTGAATATCTTTGGCCCGTAGTGCAAAGGTAGTCAACTAATTGGTATGATCATTGTTATTACATTTGAATATCTTTAGCCTTTGGGGTAAGGATATTGAGTAAACGTTCGCAAGGAGAAACTGTTGATTTATATGATTATAAATATGAATTGTGGATTTAACTATAATCTTTGGTGGTTCAGGTGAAGACAGGTAATGAGAGTTCTTTTTGTCTTGTGTATAACAAAGAACTGTTGATAAGTATTATAGGAATGAAATATTAACGATGGACTTTTAATCTAGAGGAGATAGTAGACATTATGCTCTACTTGACTCTTTTAATGGATTGTTGTTCCGCTGCAGTTGTTGAACTAAAACTTGTTGTCTATTGTATTCTATCAGTTGTTATACTGTTGAAGGCTAAGGATAATTTATTCTGCATTATCTTAGTCATAATATTTCTTACTGGGCTAGTTGAGCTCACCTTTTTGCTTTCATTGTTCTCTTCAGGAAATGAGAACATAGCTGGGACGAGTCGGGGAATGAAGTGATGGTCCGAGATGGTTGTTTTAGTAGTCCTCACTATTTTTATAAAATAGTGTGATAATAAATGTAATGAGGACTCCATTGAGTGTGGATATTGTCTAGTAGACCATATTCTTGTTTAAACTCTCAGCTATGTTTTGTCGTATTTTTATACGATAGTTGTATTAAAGAAGTTTATAGTTATATTATGTACCATGATATCTGGCGACCCAAGATGGGTGATGTATACCTGTTTTGGGGGCGTCACACCAAATATACGTTAAATGCCGCAACAACCATCCTACACATAAAAGAACATAAAACAAGTAAAATCGAACATGAACATAAGAAATTAGCAACAAATAAGCATGAAATGGACACCGATTCGTGTATATAAAATCCACTTATCACACGTATTGCTGCACCTACCCTCTAGGGGTGTTTATAGGCAGTTCGGTCATGTTATATGTGTGGTTCATGTCACATCTGAGACAAATTGGCACCTTTCAACGACATGGATATTGCTTTACCCATGATATAGCCATGTCTTACTCCTTTAAGCCAGCGGAGTGCACAGATGCTACGTCTTGGTCATTATTCTTGGGAAGGATCGGAGATCCGTTTGGTATTTTGCCGTGTACAGGTCTTAGTTCACCCTACAACTTCATTACTCATGCACCTGTCATGGATTATCTCCCTCTGGCTGGTTTGAGGGGCATGACTACTTACCACCCACTGGCTGTGATGTGTCAGTTTGACCAGTTCCAGGACTTCCATCCTTTTAAGGGGCCATCAGGTCAGCGTTTGGCTTCTCGCCACTTGTTAGCAGAGGACAGATCCAGGGTGTATGCCCGTTGGGATCAATGTGAGCTAGCTGAGTTTTCTGTTAGCCATCCAGGTTGTTCAATAGAGTATTCTACATGGATGGAGACAGAGACTGCATCGACTGTGGTAGTATCCACAGTGTCGGGGATTGATTCTGATGATGGGGAGCCTGTAGAGGACATTGATCTTCCCACCGAGGAGGAGCCATTCACTGGGTTGCCAGCAGCTCTTATAGATTCTCCCATTACGAGTGCTACTGTGATCCAGCATTCAGCACAATATCTAGAGCAGAGTCTTCATCTGATGACCTTTGAGAGAGATTAGGCTAAGGCCTTGATGTTGACAGCTCTTGATGGGAGAGACACCACTCTATTGGAGAGAGATGAGGCTTTAGCTTATAGAGACACCGCTATAGCTGAGCGGGATGAGGCCAGATCATCCAGAGATGCATTGATCATTGAGTGGGATGCTACCATATCTGCCCGGGACGTAGCGGTTACAGATAGTACTATAGTGAGATCCCTTACCACTAGCATTATCGTAGAGATGACCGCATATATTAATGAGCACAGTGTCACTATGCAGTTAGCTGTGGATCTGTGGGCTCGTGTAGACACTCTTGTAAAGGAGATTACATCGTTACCCCCTTCTTCTGAGAGAGATACCATGTTAGATTTGATAGCCCGCATATACAATGATTTATAGATAGGCTTGTATTTCCTTTCATAAACTAGATTAGCCATTTTGTCATGTACAGTTCATATTGTATATATCAAACATCATTATGTATGGCAGGTAAATATATTTTGATTCACTTCCCTTTTAGTTATGCCTTGCTACTTGCTTGATATTTGCCTGTTTCTTCAGTGCTTGTGATCTTGACGTATTCTGAACTCATCCTTGACAGATGGACATTGAGATGTCTCAGGACCTTCAGAATGGATCATTGGTCTGTATGTATCCCTACCTTCTTTGGTGTCTTAGGACTAGTTTCTGTATGTAGATGTGGAGAGGAGTGTGGCTTTCCTCTCTGAGGTTGACCGCACCACAAATGGTTGCCGGTACTCCTATTTAAGAGGAGCCCAGGTAGTTCCATCTCTTATGGATTTGTGTTTTGCTTTGAGGAGCAACCGCAGCTTAGATGGTCGCCGATTCTCCCATTTATAGGGAGATCAGTTAGTCCCATCCCTTTGGTCTGAAGCCGATGAAGAGTGATGGATTGAAGGATGATCCTAGTACCTTTAACAAGTCATTATATTTTGGTAGGGGGTTAGACCGAACCATAAATAGCTGCCTACGTACTCCTATTGAAGAGGAGATCAGGTCTGCGTAGTTCGAACCTGGTCTACAAGGTTCAACGCTGTAGAAATGTGTAGAAGTGTTTTTCTTGTGGAGAAGGGTGTAGAAATATTTTTGTTGTTTTTGTTTTGTTTTGTTTTTTTTTATTGCGACCGGGCCATATAAAATGGTTACCTACGTACTCCCAGGTATCGAGGAGATTAGGTCGACGTAGTTCACCCCATGTTCAGGACGATTTGCAGCCGAAAAAAAAATTTGATTAGATGTTCAAGACAAACTGCGGGGAAGAAAGTTTGATCCCATGTTTAGGACAAACTGCAGGTGTGAAAAGTTTGATCCCATGTCAAGGACAAATTGTAGGTATGAAAGGTGTAATCCCTGGTGGGATAACCAAAGTTGTGTGAGAGGTATGAAGTGAAAGATCTGAAACCAGGCTACTAGTTTGAAAAGTATGTTTCCTTGATGGGGCAGATGGGTAAGAAGAAATGTTATAGGTAATAAGGGTTATAAAACCTGAAATGACCGGTAATCTGGTGATTCCAAAACTAGGATGTTTGCTTGATAATAACCTCAAACATAGTACCATTTCACGGTGTCCGAATTGATGAGTTGTGAAAATTCATCGCCATCCATTTCCTGTAACCTGAGAGCACCTCCTGTCAATACCTCTTTGACAATAAATGGGCCTTCCCAGTTAGGAGCGAATTTTCCCTTAGACTGATCTTGGTTGTTAATGATCTTCTTCAAAAGCAAGTCATATTGTTTAAACTACCATAGCCGGAATTTTTTGTTGTAGGATCTGGCAATTTTTTGTTGATATAGCTGACCATGGAAGATAGCATCACTTCGTCTTTCATCTATTAAAGACAATTGGTGATACCTGTCTTGTAACCACTGGTCTTCATCTAGCTGAGCGTCTATCAACACTCTGAGGGATTCCATTTCCACTTCTATGGGGAGCACTGCTTCCATCCCATAGGCTTATGAGTAGGGGGTTGCCCCAGTGGAAGTGCGCATTAATGTTCTGTAGGCTAACAGAGTCAGAAGCAACAAGTCAGGCCAACCTTTGTGGTCAGCAGACATCTTTTGCATGATCTTCTTGATGTTCTTATTAGCCGCTTCAACAGCACTATTCATCTTTGGATGGTAGATGAAGGAGTTGAGGTGTTTGATGTGGAATTTACTGCATAACTCCTCCATTTTGTTGTTGAGGTTCTTAGCATTGTCAGACACAATAACCTCTGGTTGTCCATATCGACAAATGATATTGTTTCTAATGAAAGCAATGATGACTTCTTTGGTAACCCTGGGGAAGGAGGTTGTTTCTACCCATTTGGTGAAGTAGTCGATTATGGTGAAGATAAACCGATGCCCATTACTGGCTTTGGGTTCGATGGGCCCGATCACGTCCATTCCCCACATTGAGAAGGACCAGGGTGAACTCATGTTGTGGAGCTCCCTCGAAGGGGCGTGGATAACATTCCCATGAATTTGGCATTGGTAGAATCTCTTGACGTGATCATCACAGTCAGCCTTAGGCGAGAGTATGTAATGCCATGTTCTTAGGATCTTCTTAATAAGTAACGGGCTGCTTATGTGTGGGCCAAATACTCCACCATGAATTTCATCCATAAGCCTCTGAGCTTGGTCCTTGTCCAGACATCTGAGGAGACCTAGTCCTGCATCTCTTTTGTAGAGTGCATCTCCGCTCAGGTAGAATTTCATAGCCAATCGATGGATCTGCCTTCTTTCAGTCGGGCTTGCCTCAGCGGGTGTAGATCCATCTCGCAAGTACTCCTTGATGTGTTGATACCAAGGATGTTGGATGGGAGGTATGTCATTTGATACTTCTCCAATGTAATTCCCATAGGCTGGTGCCTTTTGCAGGACACATGTAATGCTTGGCATGTGTTCCTTGTCATGTATTTGAATCAAGGAAGCCAAAGTTGCTAGCGCATCTGCAAAATCATTCCTATTACGAGGAATGTGGAGGAAAGAGATTTCTTCAAACTCTAAAGCTATCTATAAGACTTGCCGATGGTAAGGAGGCAAATGTAGTTCTTTGGTGTGATAGATTCCTGTGGTTTGTCTGATTACTAATTCCGAATCTCCAAAGACAGTTAACCGCTTGATGCCCATTGATCGGGCAAGTTTTAGCCCTATGATGCAGCCTTCATACTCAGCTGTGTTATTGGTGCTGACAAACTGCAATTTGATAGCGACGGGATATTGCTCCCCCGTACCGGATACTAGAACTGCTCCAGCTCCAGAACCTTCCATGTTTATAGCTCCATCAAAATACATCTTCCATGATTAGTGTGTATCGTACTGATGGTGTTGTTGAACTGTCATTACCCCTTCATCGGGGAAGTATGTTTCTAAGAGTTTGAAATCCCCTGAGGGTGTGGCGGCCAGTTGATCCGCAATTCCTTGACCTTTAATGGACTTTTGCGTCACATAGACGATGTCAAATTATTTTAGGATCAACTGCCATCTGGACAGTCGACAGTTCAACATGGGTTTACTGAACACATACTTGAGAGGATCCACGCGGGATATGAGATGGGTTGTGTGACCATGAAGGTAATGATGTAACCTCATGGAAGCCCATGCTAAAACACAATAAGTCTTCTTAATCAGAGTGTACTTGTATTCACTGCTGCTAAATCTTTTGCTGAGGTAGTAGATAGCTCGCTCTTGGCCTCTATCGTCTTTTTTGTCCCAACATGCAGCCCATGGCATTGTCATTAATGGACAGGTACATGAACAGGTGAACACCATCCCTGGGAGGTACCGAAATAGAAGCATTTACCAGCTGCCCTTTGATTGTAAGGAAGGCTTTCTGACACTCATCGTTCCATTTCATGGAGGAGTTCTTCCTTAACAGTTTGAAGATAGGCTCACAGGTTGCTATGAGTTGAGAGATGAATCGGCCGATGAAGTTGATTCTTCCCAAAAATCCCCGTATTTCCTTCTATGTCTGAGGAATTGGCATTTCAGTGATGGCCTGGATTTTGGTGGGATCCAGCTCAATCCCTTTGTGGCTGACTAGGAATCCTAACAACTTACTTGATTTAACGCCAAAGGCGCACTTAGCTGGATTCAACTTCAAGTTGTACTTATGAAACCTGTTGAAGAGATTTTTGAGATGGTCTAAGTGGTCTTCTTCCCTTTAAGACTTGACGATGATGTCATCCACGTAGATCTCTATCTCTTTGTGCATTAAGTCATGGAAAAGAGCCATCATAGACCACTGGTAGGTAGCTTCGGCATTAATGAGGCCGAATGACAATCGTCTATAGCAAAAGGTTCCCCAAGGTGTGATGAATGCAGTTTTCTCACGATCTTCTTCAGCAACCATGATTTGATGGTACCCCACAAAACAATCAGAAAAGGAGTACATGCCGTATTGAGCAGTATTTTCAATGAGAATGTGGATAAATGGCCCTGGAAAGCTATCTTTAAGGCAAGCTTTATTCAGATCCCAATAATCCACACAAACTCGCACCTTTCCTCGTGGTTTAGGCACGGGGACTATGTTAGATAGCCATTCAGGATATGTAGACACCAAGATGATGCTTGTTTGAAATTGTTTCATAATTTCTTCTTTAACCTTTAAACTCCACTCAGGTTTCAATCACCTGAGCTTTTGCCTGATTATCTTGAATCCATCTTTAATGGGAAGGCGATGGATGACGATATCAGTGGATAAACCCACCATGTCTTCATGAGACCATGCAAACACATCCTGGAATTAGGTTAATAACGTAACCATTTCATTCCTTTGGTTTGGAGTGAGGTCTAAACCAATCTGGATTAGTTTAGGGCTTTCTAATGTTCTGAGATTGAATGAGGTGGTTTGATCAAGGTTGGGTTTAGGTTTGTCTTCGACCCATTCTTTGATCTCCTGAGGTATCTCAATGTCCTCTTGTATTTCCATCAAGTCTGAGTCCAAATTTTCATCAAAGTTACAATCCTTGTGGAGAAAAGGTACCTCATCAGCAAGTATAGGCACATCTAAATTCAGTGTCCAGAAACAAAATATGCTTTCACTTAATACATGAAACTGCTTAATCATACAAAGTGTTAGCACGCAATGACAAAATAACTGCTAATACTATACATAAAAGTAAGCAGTTATTGATATCTACAGGGTAGAGGGAGTTTCTGCCCGTTTTACCCTTGTCGACCAATGCAAGGAGTGCTGCTCCAATTGTCGAGGGTGAAGTCTTGGTGGACATCAGTGATGGAAGGGCTGTCATCGTCCTTCTTTTCCCGAATGATGACCATGACATCTGGGAAATCATCGTCTGGGATGTTCCTATTTGTGTATTCATGGACAATGATGTATATGTTTGACAACCGCCTGACGATGTCTTGTTTAATCCTCCACTCCTCTTCTTCCACTTTGGGATCAGGAATCAGGGCCTCTTTTCCTTTGACTGGTATCGGCTTAGGAAATAACATAGTCATTATGTGGGCTGGAACCTTTACATGATATTATACTAGTTCAGGATCTGTAGGTGGAAGCAATCGCCGTGTGGCTGAAGTTGTAGGAACCTGTTTATGTTTATGAGGATTCCTGTGAGTGGAACCAACAGTATAGCCTAGTTCGGCTGTCCCTATTTGACTGGACACTTGAATTGGGCGCTGAATGCCCTGATGATCTTTGCCCAACCCTTGTCCAGGTTGATAACCTAATGAGACCATTTCTTGAGTGCCCGACATTACTTCGGCAGAAATCTTGGGTATGAGAGGTGGCGCCCCAATAGGATTGTAATGAGTGTTGCTCACCTCCAGAGTATGAAAACTGACTGACTCAACTTCTGAATTGAAGCTGATGAGTGGCATGTCACCTTGTTCAGGACATTCAGGTTCAGCATTAACAGTGACGAGGCTATTGTTAATGATGTATTTGATTTGCTGGTGAAGGGTGGAAGGGACGGCTCCGGCCATATGAATCCATGGTCTTCCAAGAAGCAGGTTGTATCTTTTATCTATTTTGAACACGTGAAAAGATACGCTGAATGTATGTGGACCAATCTCCACTGGAAGTTCAATCTCTCTGACAGCTTTCGTCGGGATCCGTCAAAAGCTTTGATAACCGTATGACTACTTTAGATCCTATTGAGATTGATGTTCATCTTCACCAAAGTGGCATAAGGACAGATATTCAAAGATGATCCTCCGTCTATCAAGACTCCTCCCAACATGTATCTGGAAGATAAAACCGCTATGTGCAACGACTTGCAGTGACCAGTCCCTTCGGGAGGTATGTCGTCATCAGTGAAAGATATCACATTGTTGTTAAAAATGTGATCAACTAGATGCTGGAAGTTTTTAACATCCACTGATTTCGGCAAATGGGCTTCTTCCAAAACCTTTAGCAAGACCTTCATGTGATCTTCAGAAGAGAAAACCAAGTCCAGTATGGAAATTTGTTGTGGAGCTTCTCTCAAGCATAAAACCACCTTGGCTTCATTATGGCCCATAGTACAGAGAAATTCTTCGATCTTCTCCACGGGGATCTTTCCATTTGATTTGATGGTAGGCTTCATCACCCGTAGGGGAAGATACAGTGGATTTTCCTTTGACAGTGCATCAGTTGTGTGAGATGTGGATCCTTCAGCCTCTCCATAATTCCATGACACTTTTTTTAGGTTGACAACAGGATATTGTGGTCTGTATGGCAAGATCATTGGCTTTGGCTCAACCACTTTCAAAGGATTGTCAATACCTTTGAGTTGAATTGCTTGTATGGTGAGTGGTTTGGAAGATTCATCAGCCTCAATGGATATAACTGCTACTACTCCCTTTCATTTTTTAGGACATGTATTCCCACTCTCAAGTAATAAAGTGTCATCGTCTGCCATTTGTAGGACATCGCTGTCAATTAAGTTCTGAATAAGATAGCAGAGTGCCCAATATTCTTCTGTGTTGTGATCGCCAGAATGGGAGTGATACTGATATACTCAATTAGAATTAAATCATCTTGAACGGGGATTGATTGGAGGTAGCAGAGCTGTGATTCTTCCTTCATTAATCAGTATCTGAAATATCTCCTCCATTGATTGGCCGAGGTATGTAAATTCCCTCTTGTTGGTGAAATCCCGACGGGCTTTGACACTTGCTCTTTTTGCAACCTTATCCTTTAGTGTTTCATTTTCTGAAGACGAGGATGGAGTATTCATAACAAAAGGAAGGAGACTAGCATGCTTTTGGCTGACTAATTGGCGTGTGACTTGGTGCTAATGAATCACCAATTCTGCCAATTGCTCTGCTTTCTTACACAAATCTTTCATCTTTCATTCCATCATGAACTGGAATTGAGAATAATCCCATTTGTCAGCACTATCCTTGCTGGTTTGGGAGAATTCACCACCATAATTGGAACTCTGTCCACTGCTCCAATTAATCATATTGACCTTTTCTTCATTGTGTCGAGGAAGATGATTATCTTACACATGAGGTTGGTCAGGTTTGGTTACCACGATCTCACCATTATTGATCAAATCCTGGATCTTGTGTTTCAAGGCCCAGCAATTTTGAGTATCATGACCTGGAGCACCAGCATGATAGGCACACTTTCGATTAGCATTGAAACCCTTCTCGTTCGGGTTAGCTGATGGAAGAAGATGAGTAATTTTCTTCTGAGTCGTTAGAAGATTGAGAATATTCTCAAGTGAGTCCCCTAAGGGTGTGAACACTCGATTGCGTCGGACTTCTCCACTCTTAGGTAATGGAGGGTTTGAAGACTGTGCTTGAAAGGGGGATTAGTTTCTCCTCTGGATAGACATGTTCTGATTGCCTTTCTGACCTTGTAGTATCAAGGAAACATCCTCATCTTTCTTCTTATGAACCCTCCGGGGGTTGTATAAGTTCCGGACTGGATGTGTTCAGCAACAGCTTTCAGAGCTACTAGGTCTTGAATCTTTCCTGACTTCAATCCCATCTTAGCCATTTCTCCGTGTTTGATCATTTCAGAAAATGGTTTGCCAATACTGGCTAATACTCTCTCATAGAAAGGAGCTTCTTGTATGTCTATGAAGGTCATCACCATCTCAGACTCAGTCATAGACGGAATAACTTGAGCAGCAAGGCGCCTCCACCTTTGAGCATATTTTCTAAAAGACTCATTGGCTTGTTTCTTGACCTTGGTAATTTGGTACCGGTCTGGAGCCATCTGAGATTGGAAGTTGTACTGACTAAGAAAGGCATGAGCTAGCTCCTCCTAGCTATGGATCTTAGAATTTTCTAATCTGGTATACCATGATCGGGCTTCTCCATTTAGACTCTTTTGAAACAGCTGCATTCTGAGCTTTTCATCTTCTGCATAAGATCCGAGTTCTCTAATGAACACCTTCAAATGTGTGTACGGATCCCCTAACCCATCATATTTTTTAAAGTCAGGAGTCTTGAACTTCTCTGGATAATGCACACCAGGGAATATATAAAGGTCAGCATATGAAACACTCTCGTGTGCTCCAATTCCTTTGATTGAACTAATGTTGAAGGACTTTTTTCCTGATATCACCGGTGTATGGATCTTCTTTGAGATGGGTGTTTTAAGGGGTTTTGTTGGTTTTATCCAACTGAAGTTCAGGTACTGGAATTTCTTTATCCGGACCTTGAGTTCCTCCCTGTGCAGAGGATTCTTTATGTACGAGTTTTTGTGAACCCTGAGTAGATTGGTGTAGTTCTTTAAGCAGAACAACCAAATCTGTAATTTGTTTTCTTAATCCGTCAAACTCCTCACGAGAAACCGGATTAGGATTACATTGGTCAGATGAAGACATAATTGGATGTAGGCTCGTGGCCTTTTTGGACTTTTAGCGAGTAATATGCCCAATTATTTCCCTACAAAAATTGACGTAGTTTAGTTTTAGGGAATGTATAAATATTTACATGCTATCATGATGTGTCTGTTTTAGGAGTATTTATCCTGCAAAACAGATGTCAGCTGTTTGTAATACAGGATAGCATGCTATGATTTTAAATATGTATATACACATATTTTTTCATATTTCCCATTACATTGAGATTGACATGGAAATGAAATTACAAGTAATTGATTTTTACGAGTAATTTTAAAATGGAAAGTATGAAGAAACTTCTCTCCGCGTTTGGTTTATCAGAGGCTGACCTATCTTAGGTTTACTCTCATGACTTTTTGGCATGAAGGTTCCCCGATCATCGCAATTTACTTGACGGGAAGTAAATCCGGTCTTTCAACTAGACCGAATCTGGGTGGTGCCTTTCCTGAGCCTCGTTGGAATTAGTCTCCCTACGAGTCCAGTAATCAAACACTAACAGGATAGCCTCCTAGTGGAGGGACCACGCAACATACATTCACATACAACGTGTCTCACTGTTTATGAAAATGATAACATGTGCGAAGCACTAATATCACAAGCAGATATAGTGTGAAGCACTAAATACGGTAAGTAAATGCATTCATACACATTCATTCAAATGTAAATGCAACATCTACACACAAGCATATAACAATTTTGAAAAGCTTGTAATAGCGGCTTATGCTCTCTTACTGGTAGTCCCCAACAGAGTCGCCAACTGTCGACATAGAGATTTTTATTGTCCCTTTTCCGTTCTTGTCTTTTGGTGTTCTCATGTTAGGTGAGATTTGTTTGAAAAAATAGGTTGTGAAAAGGTCCGACATGTATATGTCGATGATTTGACTGTAAGAGTTGCCAATTGGTTTTTTAAATGGTTATACCAACACAACCGAGAAAAGGTTTGGACATTGACCCAATGATGTGACACTGCTAAATGGGTCTGTGAAACCGAGATTCGTTAGGGTCCGAGAGCTTGATTATGTAGAGGGAAGGTGTTAGGCACCCCCCGACATCCATGTTACCACGGTGACCGCCACTTTTCAATTAAATTGTTATATGAATTTGTGTGTGTGTGTGTGTGTGGATCAATGTGCAATTATCTGGAAATAGTGCCATGCCTCGTTCGCACCTATATACAATGGGTTTGAATTTTGTATAAAATTCAGTTTTAACAAGATATAGCAGTGATGTTTTGTAAAAGAGGTTTTTTCAAACCTTGTGCTCAATTGTAATTGAGGCCTTTGATACTTCCATTTTATTAAGTGTTCGGCTTGATTGCTTTTATTTTTCGAGGTGCGAAGCATCTTCGAGAAAATAATGTACATAGCAGTGTCGAACTCCTTGTGGGTATGAGAGCCATCTAAGGAAATTCAAACACCGTGAAAAATTTACAAGCTGATTACAGCTGAAAATGTCCATCACTGGAACCGAATCTAGATTCAGTAAACTGAATCTGTGATCACATGATTCCTAGGCTCACATGATGCCGCAGTTTTTATGAAAGCTGTAAGTAGTTGATATATAAAAGCTGTAAATATATATATATAGACATGAGCAACCACCATGAAGCACCTCCATAGGGGATCGGAAATATAAATATATAAAAGAGGTAAATATATATATAGAGACATGATCAACCACCACGAAGCACCTCCATGGGGGATCAGAAATGTAAATAAAGCAATAAAAATAATCAACCGCCAATAAGTAAACTCTGTGCCCTGATAGAAATGTGAATATATATATATATATATATATATATATATATATATATATATATATATATATATATATATAAGCTATAAACGCATATTGAATATATATCGATTCGAGCTCGGTTTATCATTTCAAACAATTTGTCGCTATATATATATATATATATATATATATATATATATATATATATATATATATATATATATATATATATATATAAACTATTGTCGAAACATTGATGTGTGCACATATTTTACATCAGAATGCGTTTCGCTTATATATATATATATATATATATAAAAGCAATAAACGTTCCGGATGTAAAATCCAGGCTCAATCGAGGCATAACTCGATAACGTTAGTCCATATATATATATATATAAGTACATATATATAAATATATATATATACAAACAGAAATAAAAACTACGGACCGAAGTCCGGGCGTACACACGCCAAACGACTCTCAATGTGATAACCTGTGTGTGCACAGTAGTGAAGAAAGGCTTAAGAACGTGTAAGAAGGCTTACAGTGGACTACCAAAGAAGACTTCAATAGCTTGAAATTGATGAACACTCCGCTCCCACCGATAAAAATATGACAATATAGAAGCTTACAAGTGTTTAAAATGAGAAAGCACTCAGTTTATAGTGTTTACAGAGCAAATTGGACAGGGCTTCCTCGCCTTTTCTTCTTTTAAAATGGCCACCCCAATCCCTCTATTTATAGAGGGGAGCCGCAGTGTACTACGGCAGCAATTGCAGATGTACAAAAGCAGTTGCAGTTTCGGTCCGGCTTGATCAAGACTCGCAAGGCTTTGACCATCCCGGTAAGGGGCTGCCAAGGCTCATATAATAAAACGTTGGGCCAGGCTAGGTATTTGAGTAAAATCCATGGTCTGAGAAGGCCTGTTTGTCAGGCCAAGGCCAGGCCAGGTAAAGACCGGGCTAAGCAAGGTCAGGCCTCCTTCATAAAATTTTTGGGACAATTATCCGTCCGAGAGTTGCCAGTGTTTCCACCTGCATTTTGGACAGGAGCCGCTCTCGCCTGATGTTGCATGAATTGCATAAATCCTCTAAGCATCCCATCGTTCATCATTT
Source organism: Panax ginseng (assembly GCA_020205605.1). Lineage (NCBI taxonomy): Eukaryota > Viridiplantae > Streptophyta > Magnoliopsida > Apiales > Araliaceae > Panax > Panax ginseng. Next base: position 97,709,976 of record CM035131.1, read on the forward strand.
GATCGTTGTTGTTTACTTGGAGATTATTATCTTCCAGTTGCACATTATCCTGGGTATTCATCCGTGGTGACTTAACGGTCTCCTGTGCTCCATTGCTATTCTCAACATTCTCGAATGTCATTTTCAAATATTGCCACAAAATAAGGGTTAATTGACATACCACATATTATTCCTATACTCTGACCGATTAATTAAATACCAATTAAACTTAGGTAGGTCATACTAGCGAAGGAATTCCCCGTCTCTCCCCTCCTAGTTCTTGTCTCACATCTCAGCCAGGGATCATATCCCTAAGGTTTGATACCAACTGTGATGGCCCCAAAATAGGTATACATCGCCCATCTTGAGTCACCAAATACATGGTTCAAAATTTAAATACAACTTAATAATACAACTGTCGTGTAAAATACGACAAAATATAAAGTAAGAGTTTCAATACGAATATTATCTTCTAGACAATATTCAACTCAAATGGAGTCCTCAATACATTTATTATCACACTATTTCATTGAATAGTGAGGACTACTAAGCCACTTATCCTGGACCATCACTCCATTTCTCGACTCGTCCCAGCTATATTCTCATTTCCTGAAAAAAACAATGAAAGAAAGGGTGAGCTCAACTAGCCCAGTAAGAAATATTATGACTAAGATAATGCAGAATAATTTATCGTTAGCCTTCAACAGTGTTAAACTGATAAAATATAATAAACATCAAGTTTAACTGCAGGTGAACAAGCAATCCATTAGAAGAGTCAAGTAGAGCATAAAATCTACTATCTTTTATGATTTAAAAGGTTTTTCATCACTTTTATCGTTGAGACTCAGCTTAATAAATAATCCACATCATCGAATCACCCTTGCACTACGGCCAATGATATTCTTTAGTATCACGACCACAAATTATCCATGCACTACGGGCCAAGGATATTCATGTATTCATCAATGGTCATGATCATGCCAACAACTGTCCATCAATGCACTACGGGCCAATGAGGACTTTTACCACAATATTTGTAACATTACGGTCATGATTATACCGAATAATCCCTGGTCATAATCATACCAAGTCCATCTATGCACTACATGCCACAGATGACTTTCAACATAATATAAACATGAGGATGATGACAATGATATAAGAATTCAATAAAACAAGTTCAAGGATAAATTTTAAAGATTTATAATTTAATTTATCCAGAATTCAATAACGTCCAAATTGTCAATATGATACTGCTTTGTGGAGTAAAATTCAAGAATAATATTGTACCAAAAATAATTTGGACCGAAAATGAATTAATTTTTATCATGAATAGTACCCCGGGTGAATAGTACTCGAGTGAATAATACCCCGTGAATAGTACTTCGGGAATAGTAACCCCATGAATAGTACTCCGGCATGAAAAAGTTAAAACTTATCAAGAATTCTCAGAATAATATTTCCATGAAAAGATACTGGATGAAGCGCAAATATTAATAATATTATACTAAATTCATGGAGTTTAGAAGCCAAAACTTTAACAAAACGAGTATAGAATTCGAAATCTAAAACGAAATAATATTACTTACATACTACAGAGTATGGAAGAAAATATTATTTCAAACGACTATTGAACAAAAATAACATCCCTTACCTTGAAAAGAAGAGTATTCTAACTGGTATAGCGGAGATATTCTTGAAGAAAACTTTCACTGTTTTCTACGCTCAAAGCTTTCTAAAACTCTAAAGAAATACGCTCAATATTATAGAAGAATAATTCTCTGATTCTGGTGTGATTTTTAATTCTAACTAAGCATCCTATTTATAGGAGAATGGAAAGGATACTATTTGAATTTTAGAAATCACGAACGCACAGTAATATATTCCGCGAATTCTTCACGGGCAAAAACCAATTTTTTTTTTGATTTTACTATTCATTACCGTGCAATAAAATATTCTAATAAAATAAAAACTTTAAATAAAATATAATATATTCTATTTATAATCTAATAAAACAAAACTTATAATATATATATATATATATATATATACATACATGTGCTAAATATATATATACACACACATTTAGTTTATATATATATATATATATATATATATAATATACATTCCCTTACTAATACGTAAACTCTCTCCCCCCATTTTCATTCTTCATCCCACATGTGGCCCCCACCTTTATTATATTAAATAATTGTCTCACCGATTATTTTAAAAAACTGGTAAATGAGGGTCCATAAAATAATCAAAATTTACACAAATACTTCATAAAAAACACCTCAATATTTTTAACAACATTTATCATTATTATTATAATTGCAATATTTAACAAACAGTGTCGTTCCTGTGAAAGAGGGGCTTTCTAATAAGGATTTCTCCCTATATCAAGCCGCAATTAGGTGACCAAACCTCTCCTCGATGTAACTTCTAGACATCGTCAATATTGCAAATAATAATATTAATAACTTTGTCGTCTCAATTATTGATTTACTAATATATAAAATATCGACAATAATTGAATCAAATAACATGAGATATTATAAAAGAATTATCATGTAGTAATAATTGAACAAAACTGAGTGACTTCTCACGTAAGCATCAATAATCAATACCGTGTGCTACTATGCAACCACGCATATTACTGTACTTTTAACACTGGGTGTTTCAACAGTTAACGGTAAAACTTTCGCCGTTATTTTTATAAAAAAATATTTTTGTCGTTTTCTCAATCCGATAATAATTCTGTTGTGGGGTCCACCAATGATTGTGCCATCGTACAAATATTACCTGTTAAAACGAATATTCCCTGACCAATCAAATATAATATAACAACTTTTGTACTTTGCAAAATTTATAAATATTACCCACAACTATAACATTATATTAAATTCACTCCATAATATTCAAAAATGATATTTATAGAAAATTCATCTTTATTCATAAAAGTTGGGGTCTTACAACCTCCCCTTCTTATAAAATTTTGCCCTCAAAATTAGGGTACATACCTGGTATGATGAATAGGTGAGGATACCTTGATTTCATTTCAGATTCTAATTCCCAGGTCATTTCCTCAACATCGTGATTTCTCCACAAAACTTTGACTTGAGGTATAACCTTGGAGCGTAAAATATGCTCCTTCTTATCCAAGATTTTAACAGGAACCTCTTCATACGTTAAATCTTCCGCTATTTCGTCCGGTTCTAACTCAATAATGTGGTTTGGGTCTTCCACATATTTACGTAACATGGATATGTGAAAAACGTTATGAACACGAGACATACTTGGTGGTAAGGCGAGTCTATAGGCCATAGTTCCTACTCGATTGAGGATTAAAAATGGGCCAATGAATCGAGGATTGAGCTTTTATCTCTTTCCAAATCTCGTAACTCCTTTCCATGGAGCAACACGTAACAACACATGATCTCCAATATTGAATTCCACGTCCTTTCGATGAAGATCAGCATAACTCTTTTATCGATCTTGTGAGGCTTTTATACGTTGTCGGATCGTTTGAATCTTTTTCAGAGTCATACGTACCAACTCTGATCCCAACGACATTGCTTCACCTACCTCATCTCAGCATACTGGAGAATGACACTTGCGTCCATACAACGCCTCGAATGGAGCCATGCCAATACTTGCTTGATAACTATTGTTGTAGGAAAACTCCACTAATGGTAAGAACTTGTCCCAACTTCCTTTGAAGTCAAGGACATAGAGTCTTAATAAATCTTTAAGAGTTTGAATAGTCCTTTCCGACTGCCCGTCAGTTTGAGGATGATAAGCCGAACTAATTTATAAATCCGTGCCCATAGCTTTTTGTAAACTAACCCAAAATCTTGAAGTGAATCTTGGTTCTCGATCAGAAACTATGGATACTGGTATACCATGCAATCTTATGACCTCATTTATGTACATTCGAGCAAGACGTTCAAGTGTATAAGTTTCTCGTATAGGTAAGAAATGAGCAGACTTGGTCAATCTATCAACAATGACCCAAATTGCATATATGCCTTGAGAAACCTTGGGAAGACCAGTAACGAAATCCATGGTAATGTGTTCCCACTTCCATTATGGAATTTCAAGTGATTGCAATGGACCTTTTGGTACTTGATGCTCCACCTTGACTCGTTGACAAGTTAGACAACTTGAGATAAACCTTGCTATCTCTCTCTTCATATTGCTCCGCCAAAATGTATGTCGAAGATCATGATACATTTTGGTACTCCCAGAATTGATTGCAAACGGTGTGTTGTGCACCTCCATCATGATTTTATTCTTTAAATCAAGGTCGTTAGGAACACAAAGTCTGGAGTTGACTCAAAGTATTCCTTCTTCATCGATTCTTGCTTCCGGTATAACACCTTCTTGCACTTTCTTCCTCATACGCATCAGCTCCAGGTCTGTAGCTTGAGCAGCTTTAACTTTATGGATTAAAGTCAGTTCTACTCGTATATTCGCCATCATCACATGGGTCCCTGGAGTCTTTAACTCTATCTCTATCCTTTGCAAGTCATACAAAATGGGCCTTTGCATTGACAATAACGCACTCGTACCTGCATATGATCTTCTACTCAATGCGTCAGCTACCACATTTGCTTTTCCAGGATGGTATTGAATGGTATAATCATAATCTTTCAATAGCTCAAGACAACATCGTTGCCGCATGTTGAGTTCCTTTTGAGTGAAGAAATATTTGAGGCTTTTATGATCCGTATAGATCTCCACCTTCTCTCCATACAGGTAATGCCTCCAGATCTTTAGTGCAAAAATGACTGCTGCCAACTCTAGATCATGAGTAGGATAATTCCTCTCATATTCTTTGAGTTGTCGAGAGGCATAGGCTATGACTTTCCCATGTTGCATGAGAACATATCCTAACCCTTTGCCCGAAGTATCACTGAAGATGACAAATCCCTCTGAGCTAGATGGTATTGTCAGAACAGGTGCTGAAATGAGTCTCCTCTTGAGTTCTTGAAAACTCTTCTCACATTCTTTGCTCCAACCGAATTTTGTATCTTTTTGAGTCAGCTGAGTTAATGGAGTAGCAATTCGAGAAAATCCTTCCACAAATCTCCGATAATAACCAACTAAGCCAAGAAAGCTACGTACTTCGATCACTGACTTAGGTTGTTCCCAGCTTTGAATTGCTTCAATCTTTTTGAGTTAACAGATATTCTATGATTTGTTATTACGTGCCCAAGGAATGCAACTTCCTCAAGCCAGAACTCGTATTTCTTCAACTTGGCATAAAGCTTGTTTTCACGAAGCTTTTGGAGTATCAGCCTCAAGTGTTGCTCATGATCTTCACGACTTTTGGAGTATATGAGGATGTCATCAATAAAGATGACCACAAAGTGATCCAAATATTCCTTGAATACTCGGTTCATCATATCCATGAAGGCAGCAGGATCATTAGTCAATCTAAAAGACATGAATAGGAATTCATAATGCCCGTACCGAGTTCTGAAAGCCGTCTTTGGAATGTCATCGATTTTAATCTTTAACTGGTGATATCCGGAACGAAGATCGATCTTTGAAAAGAATTTGGCTCCTTGCAACTGGTCAAACAGGTCATCAATGCAAGGCAATAGGTACCTATTTTTTATGGTGACATGATTCAACTCCCGATAATCAATACAAAGTCGCATACTCCCATCTTTCTTCTTCATGAATAGAATAGGAGCACCCCAAGGAGAAGTACTAGAATGAATGAAACCGATGTCTAACAATTCCTGAAGTTGGGTCTTTAACTCCTGAAGTTCAATAGGAGCCATTCGATATGGGGCTTTGGAAATGGGTTTTGTACCGGGTTCAAGGTCGATACAAAATTCAATTTCACGCTCTGGGGTAGGCAGGAAGTTCTTCAAATGAATACGTCGGAAATTTATTAACAATAGAAATATCATTCAAAACTGATGTATTTTTGTTTAAATACGTGACATGAGCTGAGAAAGCTTGACATCCATTTTTTAATAAATGAATAGCTTTATGGCTTGAGATGACAGCGATTGATTTTAATGGTTTGGTTGCTTGAATTCGCATAATAGGTTGGTTAGGAATATGAAAGCTAACAACCTTATGAAAATAATCAATTTTTGCATAATGAGTAGTTAACTAATCAATCCCTAAAATTACGTCAAATGCAAGTATTTTCAATGAAATAAGATCGATGTGTAATGTGAGGGTCTTGATTTGAACCAAACAAGACTTATAAGCGAGTGGATGTAATGAAGGTTTCTCTAGCTGGAGTTTCAACAGATAAGTCAAAGTCTAATTTTTCCGGAGTCAAATTTAAACGTTAAGCACAAGTAGGAGAAATAAAAGAATGGGTAGAACCAGTATCAAATAAGGTATATACTTCGCTAGAGTTTATGATAAGCTTACCCGTTATGACCTCGTTCGGGTTCTTTTCTTTCTGGGAGGTTACAAAAAATGCTCTCCCTTGAACTACTGGTTTTGACTTTTCTGGAACGGCCTTTGGTGCCTCCATCCCAGCTGGAATTTCCTTCCCTGAATGACAAAATCGAGCTAGGTGACCTTCTCTTCCATAATTGTAACACGTTTTGGACTGCTGCGCACAGTTTGGACTGATATGTCCCTCCCATCCGCATTTGAAGCATATGATAGGTAGTCGTTCACCTTCCTTAACAACGGGTGCTGATGCTGACGTCTTTCCATTATTTTTGAATCTCCTCTTCTTGAAATGTCCATTCTTATTGTCTTGGCCATGATAACCACCGAAGTGGTTACCATTTCTGGCATGTTGATTCCTTCCACGTTTGTAGTCACCGCTTCGATGACTGCTACCACTGGTATTATCATTTTTCTGGCTGCTCTCTCTTGGTTGAGTTGACTCATTATCGCGCTCCAATAACTGAGCCCTATTAACAACATCTGAATACAAGCAAAGTTTGTGAGAAATGAGGTATTGACGTATCTCGGGTTTCAAACCTCTTAGAAATATTCGCGTCATTCTCTCCTCATTATCAACTAAGTGGGACGCAAATCGGGACAACTTGGCCAACATTGATTCGTACTGTGACATGGTCATATTGTTTTGTTCCAGCTTGATGAACTCTACCTCTTTCATGTGATGAATACTTTTGGGAAAGTACTTGTCGTTGAATAGTTCTTGGAACTTTTCCCAAGACATCTTTAGTGCGGCAGGTTGAGTACGTTTTACAGATTCCCACCAGTAATCTACCTCTACACGCAACATGAAGGTGGCAAAGGGAACCTTTTGCTCCTCGGAGCATCCCAAGACATCAAATATCTTATTGATCTGCTTTATCCACCTCTTCACCTTAAGTGGTTTTGGCTCTCCAAAAAACTCTGGTGGTCCCAGCTCCTTAAACTATTTAGCGGTGATCGTTCGAGAGTTGCCAGTGTTTCCACCTGCATTTTGGACAGGAGCCGCTCTCGCCTGATGTTGCATGAATTGCATAAAGCCTCTGAACATCCCATCGTTCATCATTTGATCGTTATTGTTTACCTATGGATTATTGTCTTCCAGTTGGACATTATCCTGAGTATTCATCTGTGGTGACTCAACGGTCTCCTGTGCTCCATTGCTATTCTCAATATTCTCAGATGTCATTTTCAAATAATGCCACAAAATAAGGCTTAATTGACATACCACATATTATTCCTATACTCTGACCGATCAATTAAATACCAATTAAACTTAGGTAGGTCATGCTAGCGAAGGAATTTCCCGTCTCTCCCCTCCTAGTTCTTGTCTCACATCTCAGCTAGGGATCATATCCCTAAGCTTTGATACCAACTGTGATACCCCCAAAATAGGTATACATCACCCATCTTGAGTCGCCAAATACATGGTACAAAATTCAAATACAACTTAATAATACAACTATCGTGTAAAATACGACAAAACATAAATTGAGAGTTTTAATATGAATATTGTCTTCTAGATAGTATTCAACTCAAATGGAGTCCTCAATACATTTCTTATCACACTATTTCATAAAATAGTGAGGACTACTAATGCTATCGTCTGGACCGTCACTCCGTTCCTCGAGTAGTCCCAGCTATGTTCTCATTTCCTGAAGAGAACAATGAAAGCAAAAGGGTGAGCTCAACTAGCCCAGTAAGAAATATTATGACTAAGATAATGCAGAATAATTTATCGTTAGCCTTCAACAGTGTTAAATTGATAAAATATAACAAACATCAAGTTTAACTGCAGCGGAACAAGCAATCCATTGGAAGAGTCAAGTAAAGCATAAAATCTACTATCTTCTATGATTTAAAAGGTTTTTCATCAATTTTATCGTTGAGACTAAGCTTAATAAATAATCCACATCATCGAATCACTCTTGCACTATGGCCAACGATATTATTTAGTATCACGACCATAAATTATCCATACAATACGGACCAAGGATATTCGTGTATTCATCAATGGTCATGATCATGCCAGCAACTGTCCATCAATGCACTACGGGCCAATGAGGACTTTTACCACATCATTTGTAACATTACGGTCATGATTATACCGAATAATCCCTGGTCATAATCATACCAAGTCCATCTATGCACTACATCTGAGATCCCAAATTTTATGAAATAAAAGTATTCAATTTTTCTATTTTGATAAATAGTTAAATTGATAAAAGTTTAAAGTTAAGGGTGATATTTGAAAATTTTGCAAAGTAATCAAGTTGTTATAAAATATTCGTTGTGTCGGGAAATATTCGTTTGTTGAGGAATATTCTTTTTGTCGGGGAAAAGTCGTACGACAACACAATCATTGGTGGACCCCACAACAGAAGTATTGTCGTAGTTAGAAAATGACGGAATTTTCTTTTTATAAAAATAAAGGTGAAAGTTTTATCGTTAAACTGTTGAACTACCCGGTAGTAAAAGTACAGTAATATGCGTGGTTGCATAGTAGCACACGGTATTGATTATTGATGCTTATGTGAGAAGTCACTCAGTTATACTCAATTATTGCTACAGTCAGTCATATTATTGATTCAATTATTGTCATAGTATCATCTGCATAATATTTTATATTATTAAATCAATAATTGAGACGACAAAGTTATTCATATTATTATTTATAATATTGACAATGTCTAGAAGTTCTGTCAAGGAGAGGTTAGATCATCTAATTGCGCGCCAATAGGGAGAAATCCTTATCGGAAAGCCCCCCTTTTTCCCTGGGAACGACCTGGTTGTTAAATATTGTGAGTTATAATATTAATGATGAATAATTTCGTGTTGATTAAAGATGAAATTGATAGTTCCATTGTGTTGGGATTATTAGTGTTAGTAGAAATCGACATTTATTTCGATAATAATTGATGTCTGTAAGTTATATTGACCAATCGGGTAATTAATCGGTTAAATGAGTAATTAATTGCTATTAATTCACATGCTTATAACTATGTGTTCACATGTGTGTACTATTGATTCACATATATGTACTATTAGGGGAGGTGGTGCAAGATTGATAATACTTGCATGACTAAATTAAAAATGAAGGTATAGATAGAGGTATTATACTATAATTAATTTTTTCACATGTTTAGAACTATTGAGTCACATGAATGTACTATTAATTCACATGATGTGGTGCAAGTTTGATAATACTTGCAAGACTAAATTAAAAATAAAGGAAAAGATGAAGGTATTATATTGTAATATTTCTAGCCCCAAAACGTGCAATTATCGAAACTATATTTTCCTATAAATAGAAGCTCTTTCTTCCTTCATTCTCACCAATTCACTAAGACTCACAAGAGCAATTATAGAGAGAGAAGCTATAGAGAGAGAAGCTATAGAGAGAGAAGCTATAGGGAGAAAGAAAAAGAGTAGTCTGCTACTTCACTACTCTAGTATCCAGTCTTCTTCTGAGGTAAGGGGTATTATTTATTTCATATTGTGAAGAGATATTATTTTTCGTATTCTTATGAATATTATTTTCATTCAATATTCATAAAGAATATTATCTTCGTTCAATATTCGTAGGAATATTATCTTCGTTAAATATTCGTTGGAATATTAGTTCCGTTCAACGAATGTTATTTTTGTTCAATATCCGCTTAAAATAATATTTTCTTCTATACTCTGTAGTATGTAAGTAATATTATTTCGTTTCAGATTTTGAATTCTATACTCATTTTGTTGAAGTTTTGGCTTCTATACTCTATGAAATTAGTAGAATATCCTTTATATTTGCGCTTCATCCAGTATCTTTTCATGAAAATATTATTCTGAGATTTCTTGATAATTATTAATCTTTTCATGACGAAATACTATTCATGAGTTACTATTTATGGGTTACTATTCACCCGGTTACTATTTGTGAGACTCCAGATTTTATGAATAAAGATTTAAATTTCTCGAAATATTTTTTTGAATATTATGGTGTGGATTTGATATAATGTTATAGTTGTGGGTAATATTTACAAATTTTACAAAGTAAGCAAGTGGTTATATAATATTCGATTGGTTGGGGAATATTCCTTTTAGTAGGGAATATTCGTACGACGACACAATCATTGGTGGACCCCTACAACGGAAGTATTGTCGTAGTAAGAAAACGACAGAATTATCTTTTATTAAAAATAACGGCAAAAGTGTTACCGTTAAAACTGTTGAACTACCCGATAGTAAAAGTACAGTAATACGTGTGGTTGCATAGTAGTACACGGTATTGGTTATTGATTCTTACGTGAGAAGTCACTCAGTTATACTCAATTATTGCTACAGTAATTGCTGCATCATATCTCTCATATTATTGATTCAATTATTGTCACAGTATCATCTGCATAATATTTTATATATTATTAAATCAATAATTGAGACGAAAAAATTAATCATATTATTAAATTATAATATTTACAATGTCTAGAAGTTCTGTCAAAGAGAGATTTGGTCATCTAATTGCGCGCCAATAAGGAGAAATCCTTATCGGAAAGCCCCCTCTTTCCTGAGAACGACCTGGTTGTTAAATATTATGAATAATAATATTAATAATGAATAAGTTTGTGTTGATTAAAGATGAAATTGATAGTCCCATTGTGTTGGAATTATTAGTGTTAGTGGAAATCGACATTTATTTTGATATTAATTGATGTTTGGAAGTTATACTGACCAGTCGGGTAATTAACCGGATAAATGAGCAATTAATTGCTATTAATTCACATGATTATAACTATTTATTCATATGTGTGTACTATTGATTCACATTCTTGTACTATTAGGGGAGGTGGTGCAAGATTGATAATACTTGCATAACTAAGTTAAAAATGGAGGTATAGTTGAAGGTACTATACTGTAATTCGTATTTTCACATGATTATAACTATTGATTTACATGATTGAACTATTGATTCACACTATTTACTATTAGGGGAGGTGGTGCAAGTTTGATAATACTTGCATGACTAAGTTAAAAATGAAGAAAAAGAGGGAGGTATTATATTGTAATATTTTGAGCCCCAAAACATGCAATTATCGAAACTATATTTTCTTATAAATAGAAGCTCATTCTTCCTTCATTTCTCACCAATTCACTAAAGCTATAGACCAATTATTATAGAGAGAAATTATAGAGAGAAAGAAGAAAAGAAGTCTACTACCTCACTATTCCAGTATCCAGTCTTCTTCTAAGGTAAGGGGTATTATTCTTTCGTATTCATGAAGAGAGTTATTTTTTTTCAATACTCATAAGAGCTGTTATTCCATTCTTTATTATTATGTTGGAATAACCTGTCTATGCGAAGTACGGCATACATGGTGAAATTCTTCTGTTATTCCATTCTTTATTATTCATTGGAATAACTCGTCATGCATGCTCTATCGCATGCCTGGTGAATTCTTTTGTTATTCCATTCTTTATTATTCTGTTGGAATATCTTGTCTGTGCGTATTACGAATGACCTAGTTCCATTCTTTATTATTCTGTTAGAACATCCTGTCTATGCGGATTACGCATGACCTGGTTCCATTCTTTATTATTCTGTTAGAATATCTTGTTTGTACGGATTACGCATGACCTGGTTCCATTCGTTATTATTCTATTGGGAATAACCTGTCTGTGCCGTCTATCGCATGCTTAGTGAATTCTTCTATTATTCCATTCTTTATTATTCTGTTGGAATAACCTGTCTATGTGGATTATCGAATGCATGGTGAATGATCCTTCGTATTCATTCCTTATTAAATTGTGGAAATGATCTATCTACGTGGATTACTGCATGGCGAGAAAAAATCCATTTGCAGTTTCATATATTCTACTATAATCAGTTGGTTAAAGTTTTGGCTTCTATACTCTATGAAATTAGTAGAATATCCTGGATATTTGCGCTTCATCCAAAGATCTTTTCATGGAAATATTCTTACGAGCATTCTTGAATTTTACTCCACAAAGCAAAGATTATCATGTTGACAATTTGGGACGTAATTGATTTCGAGGATAAATTAACTTATAAATCTTAAAAATTTATTCTTGAACTTGTTTTATTGAATTATTATGTCATTGTCATCATCCTCATGCTTATATTGTGATGAAAGTCATCTTTGGCTTACGTGCATAGATGGACTTGGTATGATTATGACCGAGGATCATTCAAAGATAATCATGACCTATAATGTTATAAATGATGTGGTAAAAGTCCTCAATGGCACGTAGTAGTGCATTGATGGACCGGTGTTTGGTATGATTATGACCAGGATTATTCGGTATAGTCATTTGACCATTGATGATTTAATGAATATCATTGGCCCATATAGTGCGAGGATGACTCGATGATGTGGTTTATTTATTTAATGAGTCTCAATTGATAAAATTGATAAAAACATTTTAAATCATAGAAGATAGTAGATATCATGCTCTACTTGACTCTTCTAATGGATTGCTTATTCCGCTGCAGTTAAACTTGACGTCTATTATATTTTATCAGTTTAACATTGTTGAAGGCTAATGATAATTTATCCTGCATTATCATAGTCATAATATTTCTTACTGGGCTAGTTGAGCTCACCCTTTTGCTTTCATTGTTTTCTTCAGGAAATGAGAACGTAACCGGGACTAGTCGGGGAACGGAGTGATGGTTCGAGATGGTGTTATAGTAGTACTCATTATTCTATAAAATAGTGTGACAATAAATGTAATGAGGACTCTATTTGAGAGTGGATATTGTCTAGAAGGGAATATTTCTGTTTAAACTCTCAGCTATGTTTTGTCGTATATTACACTATGTTTGTATAATTAAGTTTGTATTTGTATTCTGTACCATGTATTTGGCGACTCAAGATGGGTGATGTATACCTATTTTGGGAGCGTCACACTATTCACTCAAATATTATTCATTCGAGTATTCGGGGCACTTTTCTTACCAAAGTACTATTCACGAGTTACTATTTATGGGTTACTATTCACCCAATTACTATTCACCCATATATTATTCACTCGGGTATTTGGGATACTTTTCATGTCGGGGTACTATTCACGGGGTACTATTCCCGAAGTACTATTCACGAGGTACTATTTATCCGAAAAATATTTTTTTTTCTTACCAAATTATTTTGGGTACATGAATATTATTCTTGAATTTTACTCCACAAAGCAGTATCATGTTGATAATTTGGATATTTTTAAACCCTGGATAAATTTAAAGTCTAAAAATATTTATCCTTGATTTCGTTTGATTAATATTTATATCATTGTCATCATCCTCATGCTTATATTGTGATAAAAGTCATCTTTGGCTTACATGCATAGATGGACTGTTGATTGGTATGATTATGACCAGGGATCATTCGGTATAATCATGACCCGTAATGTTACATATGATGTGGTAAAAGTCCTTATTGGCCCGTAGTTCATTGATGGACAGTTGTTGGTATGATTATGACCTAGGGTTATTCGGTATAATCATGACCATTGATGATTACATGAATATCCTTGGCCTGTAGTGCAGGGATGATTCGATGATGTGGTTTATTTATTAAGCTGAGTCTCAGCGATAAAGTTGATGAAAACCTTTTTTAAATCATAGAAGATAGTAGATATCATGCTCTACTTGACTCTTCTAATGGATTGCTTGTTCCGATGCAGTTGTTGATTTAAAACTTGTTGTCTATTATATTCTATCAATTGTTATACTGTTGAAGGCTAAGGATAATTTATTCTGTATTATCTTAGTCATAATGTTTCTTACAGGGCTAGTTGAGCTCACCCTTTTGCTTTCATTGTTCTCTTCAGGAAATGGGAACGTAGCTGGGACGAGTCGGGGAATGGAGTGGTGGTCTAGGATAAATGGCTTTAGTAGTCCTCACTATTCTGTGAAATAATGTGATAATAATTGTAATGAGGACTCCATTGAGAGTGGATATTATCTAGAAGACAATATTCTTGTTTAAACTCTTAGCTTATGTTTGGTCGTATTGTACATGACAATTGTATAATTAAGTTTGTATTTGATTTATGTCACAATGTATCTGGCGACTCAAGATGGGTGATGAATACTTGTTTTGGGGGCGTCACAATTGGTATCAAAGCTTAGGGATATGATCCCTGACTGAGATGAGAGACTAGAACTATGAGGGGAGAGACGGGTAATTCCTTCGCTACTATGAACTACCTAAGTATATTTGGTATTTAATTGGTCGATCAGAATATAGGGATAATATGTGGTATGTCAATTAACCCTTATTTTGAAACTATATTCTAGAATGATATCTGAAATACAAGAGATGAGAAATGGGAAAATCATGATAGAGAAGAAATAACCAGAAAGGTACAATCCGAAAAGAAAGCAAGGTATTCTCATCTCTTCGAACTACCAGGTACGTAAATTTCGAGGGCGAAATTTCATAAGGAGGGGAGATTGTGAGATCCCGAATTTTATGAAATAAAAGTATTCAATTTTTCTATTTTGGTAAATAGTTAAATTGATAAAAGTTTAAAGTTAAGGGTGATATTTGAAAATTTTGCAAAGTAAGCAAGTTATTATAAAATATTCGTTGTGTTGAGAAATATTTGTTTGGTCGAGGAATATTCTTTTTATCGGGGAATATTCATACGATGGCACAATCATTGGCAGACCCCACAACGGAAGTATTGTCGTAGTTAGAAAACGACAAAGTTATCTTTTTATAAAAATAACGACGAAAGTTTTACTCATATAATCGTTGAACTACCCGGTAGTAGTAAAAGTACGATGAATACTGGCGTGATTGCATAGTAGCACACGGTATTGATTATTGATGCTTACGTGAGAAGTCACTTAGTTATACTCAATTATTGCTACGAATCGGTAATTCGCATCATATCTCTCTTATATTATTGATTCAATTATTGTCACAAGTATCATCTGCTTTATATTTTATATTATTAAATCAATAATTGAGACGACAAAGTTATTCATATTATTATTTGCAATATTGACAATGTCTAGAAGTTCTGTCAAGGAGAGGTTAGGTCATCTAATTGCGCGCCAATAGGGATAAATCCTTATCGGAAAGTCCCCTCTTTCCTGGGAACGACCTTGTTGTTAAATATTGTGAGTTATAATATTAATGATGAATAATTTTGTGTTGATTAAAGATGAAATTGATGGTTCCATTGTGTTGGGATTATTAGTGTTAGTGGAAATTGACATTTATTTCGATAATAATTGATGTCCTAAAGTTATATTGACCAATCGGGTAATTAATCGGTTAAATGAGCAATTAATTGCTATTAATTCACATGCTTATAACTATGTGTTCACATGTGTGTACTATTGATTCACATGTATGTACTATTAGGGGAGGTGGTGCAAGATTGATAATACTTGCATGACTAAATTAAAAATGAAGGTATAGATGGAGGTACTATACTATAATTAATTTTTTTTACATGTTTAGAACTATTGAGTCACATGAATGTACTATTAATTCACATGATATACTATTAGGGGAGGTGGTGCAAGTTTGATAATACTTGCAGGACTAAATTAAAAATGGAGGAAAAGATGAAGGTATTATATTGTAATATTTCGAGCCCCAAAACGTGAAATTATCGAAACTACATTTTCCTATAAATAGAAGCTCATTCTTCCTTCATTCTCACCAATTCACTAAGACTCATAACAGCAATTATAGAGAGAGAAGTTATAGAGAGAGAAGCTATAGGGAGAAAGAAGAAGAGTAGTCTGCTACTTCACTACTCTAGTATCCAGTCTTCTTCTGAGGTAAGGGGTATTATTTATTTCATATTCTGAAGAGATATTATTTTTCGTATTCGTATGAATATTATTTTTGTTCAATATTCATAATGGATATTATCTTCGTTCAATATTCGTAGGAATATTATCTTCGTTAAATATTCATTGGAATATTAGTTCCGTTCGAGGGATGTTATTTTTGTTCAATATTCGCTTGAAATAATATTTTCTTTCATACTTTGTAGTATATAAGTAATATTATTTCGTTTCAGATTTTGAATTCTATACTCATTTTGTTGAGGTTTTGGCTTCTATACTCCATGAAATTAGTAGAATATCCTTGATATTTGCGCTTCATCCAGTATATTTTCGTGAAAATATTATTCTGAGATTTCTTGATAATTATTGATCTTTTCATGATGGAATACTATTCATGAGTTACTATTTATAGGTTACTATTCACCCGATTACTATTCACTCAAATATCATTCACTCGAGTATTCAGGGCACTTTTCATGCTGGAGTACTATTCATGAGTTACAATTCACGGGTTACTATTCACCCAATTACTATTCACCCGAATATTATTCACTCGGGTATTTGGGTTACTTTTCATGTTGGGGTACTATTCACAGGGTACTATTCACGGGGTACTATTTATCCGAAAAATATATTTCTTTTCATCCAAATTATTTTTGGTACATGAATATTATTCTTGAATTTTACTCCACAAAGCAAAGATCATGTTGATAATTTGGATATTTTAAACTCGGATAAATTTAAAGTCTATAATATTTATCCTTGATTTCGTTTTGATTAATGTTTATATCATTGTCATCATCCTCATGCTTATATTGTGATGAAAGTCATCTTTGGCTTACGTGCGTAGATGGATTTGTTGATCGGTATGATTATGCACTGTGGATCATTCGGTATAATCATGACCCGTAATGTTACAGATGATGTGGTAAAAGTCCTTATTGGCCCGTAGTGCATTGATGGAAAGTTGTTGGTATGATTATGACCAAGGGTTATTCGGTATAATCATGACCATTGATGATTACATGAATATCCTTGGCCCGTAGTGCAGGGATGATTCGATGATGTGGTTTATTTATTAAGCTGAGTCTCAGCGATAAAGTTGATGAAAACCTTTTTAAAATCATAGAAGATAGTAGATATCATGCTCTACTTGGCTCTTCTAATGGATTGCTTGTTCCGCTGCAGTTGTTGATCTAAAACTTGTTGTCTATTATATTATATTAGTTTTTATACTGTTGAAGGCAAAGGATAATTTATTCTACATTATTTTAGTCATAATATTTCTTACTGGGCTAGTTGAGCTCACCCTTTCGCTTTCATTGTTCTCTTCAGAAAATGAGAACGTAGCTGGGACGAGTCGGGGAATGGAGTGATGGTCTAGGATAAATGGCTTTAGTAGTCCTCACTATTCTGTGAAATAGTGTGATAATAATTGTAATGAGGACTCCATTGAGAGTGGATATTGTCTAGAAGGCAATATTCTTGTTTAAACTCTCAGCTTATGTTTGGTCGTATTGTACACGACAGTTGTATAATTAAGTTTGTATTTGATTTATGTTACAATGTATCTGGCGACTCAAGATGGGTGATGAATACCTATTTTGGGGGCGTCACACTACATGCCACAGATGACTTTCAACATAATATAAACATGTGGATGAGGACAATGATATAAGAATTCAATAAAACAAGTTCAAGGATAAATTTTAAAGATTTATAATTTAATTTATCCAAAATTCAATAACGTCCAAATTGTCAACATGATACTACTTTGTGGAGTAAAATTCAAGAATAATATTGTACCAAAAATAATTTGGACCGAAAATGAATCAATTTTTATCATGAATAGTACCCCGGGTGAATATTACTCAAGTGAATAGTACCCCGTAAATAATACTTCAGGATTAGTAATTCCATGAATAGTACTCCGGCATGAAAAAGTTAAAGCTTATCAAGAATGCTCAGAATAATATTTTCATGAAAAGATACTGGATGAAGCGCAAATATCAAGGATATTCTACTAATTTCATGGAGTTTAGAAACTAAAACTATAACAAAATGAGTGTAGAATTCGAAATCTGAAATGAAATAATATTACTTACATACTATAGAGTATGGAAGAAAATATTATTTCAAGCGAATATTGAACAAAAATAACATCCCTTACCTTGAAAGGACGAGTATTCCAACTGGTATAGCGGGGATATTCTTGAAGAAAACTTTCACTGTTTTTTATGCTCAAAGCTTTCTAAAACTTTAAAGAAATACGCTCAATATTAAAGAAGAAGAATTCTCTGATTCTGGTGTGATTTTCAATTCTAACTAAGCATCCTATTTATAGGAGAATGGAAAGGATACTATTTGAATTTTAGAAATCACGGACGCACAGTGATATATTTGGCGAATTCTTCACGGGCGAAAACCAAAGAAAATTTTGATTTTACTATTTATTACTGTGCAATAAAATATTCTAATAAAACAAAAACTTTAAATAAAAAATAATATATTCTATTTATAATCTAATAAAACAAAACTTTTAATATATATATATATATATAATATACATTCCCTTACTAATACGTAAACTCTCCCCCCCCCCCCATTTTCATTCTTCATCCCACATGTGGCCCCCACATGTGGCCCCACCTTTATTATATTAAATAATTTTCTACCGATTGTTTTGAAAAATAGGTAAATAGGGGTCCATAAAATAATCAAAATTTACACAAATACTTCATAAAAATCCCCTCAATATTTTTAACAACATTTATCATTATTATTATAATTCGCAATATTTAACAACCAGGTCGTTCCCAGGAAAGAGGGGCTTTCCAATAAGGATTTCTCCATATTGGCGTGCAATTAGGTGACCAAACCTCTCCTTGACAGAACTTCTAGACATCGTCAATATTGCAAATAATAATATTAATAACTTTGTTGTCTCAATTATTGATTTACTAATATATAAAATATCGACAACAATTGAATCAAATAATGTGAGATATTATGCAGTAATTACTGTAGCAATAATTGAACAAAACTGAGTGACTTCTCACGTAAGCATCAATAATCAATACCGTAGTGCTACTATGTAACCCACGCCAGACATCGCACTTTTAACACCGGGTGTTTCAATAGTTAATGGTAAAACTTTCGCCGTTATTTTTATAAAAAGATATTTTTATCGTTTTTTCAATCCGAAAATAATTCCATTGTGGGGTCCACCAATGATTGTGTCGTCGTACGAATATTCCCTGTTAAAACGAATATTCCCTGACCAATCGAATATAATATAACAACTTACGTACTTTGTAAAATTTATAAATATTACCCACAACTATAACATTATATTAAATTCACTCCATAATATTCAAAAATGATATTTATAGAAAATTCATCTTTATTCATAAAAGTTGGTGTCTTACAAAAAAACATATTGTATTTGCCTTAATTTTGTAATAGATTGGGTGCTTATTTCTTGTTTTTTTTTTCTAAAGATTCTTATGTGCTTTTCTATGATTCAATTCTGAAGGAGGAGATTCTAAGGGGCGGACCAGTTTATGAGCACCTAAACGAACCGCTACACATTTTGTTTGAGGCAGACTTGCCTGTCAACATCATTGATGCATGGTTAAGACAAGCACAAGAAATCATAGAAGAACTGCTCAAACCTGTTGTAGTTAATGTTTATCTTCCTCCTTTTAGAAATATGTTTTTTTGTTACATAATATTTCCTTAATAAATGCTATCAAGTTGAGTCCACATATTCTTGCACTAGTAACAAGTTGAACTCAACCCAAGTTTGCTCAACAAGACTTTGTCCCAACTACTAGCTGTTTCTATTTCATCGTTTCGCTGCTTTACAGGTAAGATTTGTTCTTTGTTAAGAATCAAGTCCTGACCAGGAGAAGCAAATAACACGAATGATAGCTTTTGTGTACAGTAGCATTACTTGATGAATGATAGCTTTTTCTAAGTCCCACATCCTCTACCGACCAACTTATGATAGGAAATTGGCAGTATAAATAAAACAAGTATGGGCCCTTCGCCTATACACATTAAAAATGTTTCAAGTTTGGGTTTAATTTTGGCCTAATTTTCATGGACTAGACTAGTCTTTGGGCCAAGCCGAAGGCTAGACCAGGCCGAAAGCCAGGTCGGTCCAGACTTTTAGAAAGGCCGAGCCAGGCCGGATATTAGCTAAAATATGATGGTCTTATTACAGCCTTCCAGGCCGGGCCAGCCTGATCCAGGCCTTGACCAGGCCTGGCTTTGACCAGGTGGGGCTCAGGCCGGATCAAGGCCAAGCTCCGGGCCGCGGGCCATTTGTGCACCACTAAAGTACGTGCATACGTGCAATGTGATTTCAGCTCGAACTTTCAGAACTATCTGGGCATCTGATTGAGGTATATAATACCTATTTCGGCATGCTGTTATTGAGAGTTACACAATGACATGGGATTAGAGGTTGTAAGAAGTTAGGAAGATGAAACCATGCCCTGGGTCTTCAAGCTTCAAATTCTATCTGGTGTGCTGCCTTGTGTAATAGTCACTCGGGATTGGATCTATTTTGTTATTGTAGGACATTGCTATGTAGAATGTATGTTGAGATGTTGTTGAGACGACGCAATGTGGGATCGAGGTGGCAAAATGATGATTTTACCCCTCACCGGGGTTATCTCTAGTTTGGGCTGATTTAGCAGTTGTTGCTCAGGGTTATCTCTGATATTGGAACGCTGCAAGTGCTGGATGTCCTCAGTGTTGTTTTTGAGGTGTGCTTGACCACCCGGTGTGATTTCTGGGATTAAGAGTGAGTGCCTCAGTGTGATTTCCGAGGTTGAAGCTGATTGTAAATGGTTGAAACAAGCATTTTCGGGGTTATCTCTGAGGTTGAAACTGGCACTCCCGATGGAATTTTCGAAATTGAGTTGAACTTCCGGTGGTATTTCCGGGATTGAGATGAGCTGTCTTCCAGAGTTATCTCTGAAAGACAATTCTGCCCTCTTGCAATGTTAGTAACAAGAATGCAAAAATTTGAGTGTCTATAGTTATATATAATTATAAAATAACCTAAACACATAACACATAACCCTATCAGTCTATACAACACATAAGACCTAGTATCAAGTCAAACTATTGCAGTCTGAGTTGAATCTGACACAATTCTAACATACCGACGGCCTAATCGAATTTTTCACGAGCCTATTATCCATAACACTCTGTCTAAACGCAACACAATTATCTTAGATAATTTATTAATCAGTCAAAATAATTTTTAAAGGCTCATAATAATTTTCAAGTAATTATTATCATTTATTACGATTTTCCAATCATAAATATCATATTTATATAAATTAAATACCACTTAATTCCATTATCATTAATATTTATTTAATATTAAATATTAATGAAATGCTTAATATAATATTATAATATATTTATAAGATCTCAAAGTATTTTTAATACCTTATTATTACATTTAAATGATTTTAAAGTAATTAAAACCATTATTAAGTAATTGCCATTAATATTAAATATTAATTTATTTCATTAAAAAATTATCAAAAGTTATATTTTATAACTTAAAATATTTTATATTCCTTAAATCATTTTTATATAATTTTTAAATCATTAATTCTATTTTGCCATAATTTATTTAATAAATAATTAATTACCATTAATAATAAATTATTAATGAAAATCATCACAAAATATTAAATATCATTAAAAATAACTTAAAATATTTTCTTATACCATAATATAATTTTAAATGATTTTTCAAATATTAAAATCATATTTAAGTAATTTATTTAATATTATAATTAAATAAATTACATACCATTAATATTCCAAAAATATTAAATATTAATGAAATATATTTAAAATTATTAAAACCCATTTTTAGGCTTTAAAATAATTTTTAGGAATTTATTATGTATTTTTCATAATTAAAAACTATTCTTCTCTAATTATTTAATGAAAATAATTAATTTATAAGGAAACTGTCACTATAGGTGTTCTTGAGTGTTCTTGGCCAAACCCAGATCTTCATAGCCTATTATCCAGATGCCTACTTTGACCACCATTTGATCCTTGGTTGTGGTGTTTCTGGGTTTGCTAATGGGTTATGATTGTAGTACTAATGTAATACTACAATCTCCAACAAGTTTCATGTCCATATAACATCATAACAGTGAGTTCTAGTCTATCAAAAATCTTGTCAGGACTGTTCTTCATTTTCTGGGTTACCCATAAATGAAGAACAGTTCGACATGCCACTTTTGGATCTTAATATCTTGAACGATGGGCTTTGTTGGTGTGATTTAATGGTTCATACTTGTAGTAGGGATGTCAAGGAACAACTACAAAATACTAAATCAGTTTAACAACAACACATGTGACAGATCTATGCTAGTCAAACTATGTGTGATGCCCCCAAAATAGGTATACAACACCCATTCTGAGTCGCCAAAATACATGGTATAGAAAGCAAACTACAACTTTGACAATACAGATGTTGTGTAGAATACGACAATACAACTGTGAGTTTGAATACAAATATTGTCTTCTAGACAATATACACACCCAAATAAGTCCTCATTAATTATTCATACACTATTTTACGTAAATAGTGAGGACAACTAAAACATCTTCCTAGAACCATCACTCCATACCCCAGACTCGATCCTCGCTATGTTCTCACCTCCCGAGAAGAAAAATGGAACAAAAAGGAAAAGGGTGAGCTCAACTAGCCCAAAGAAAGAATATTATGACTAAGATAATATACAACAAATTATTGTTAGTCTTCAACACGGGAAAAATCTAATAGAATACAATAGACAACAAGTTTTAGATCAACAAATGCAAATGTGAATAAAGAATCGCCATTAGAAGAGTCACGTAGAGAAAGAATTCTCACCGTCTTCTAAGGTTTAAAAGTCCATCATCAATAGTTTATCCCCGTAATAACAATCAATATACATCTTTAATCATCTTTGCACTACTGGGCCAAAGATATTTATTTGTATCACCAGGTTGGTCATGTTCATCTCAACACTGTTCATCTTTGCACCACTGAGCCAAAGATATTCATCGATTAATCGTTCATCTTTGCACTACAAAGCCAAAGATATTCATTTATATCACCATTTAGGATCGAGGATGATGAAAACATTTTTAAAGAAAGCGAATCCAAATTGAAACAAAATGACAAGGATTAAGGATTAAGGATTCAGTACTTTGTTTTACCCATGTCCAAAAATACTTGAAAATAATCATATTGGTGTAAAATTCAAGAATGATCAAAACATGGATACAATCAAAGCTAGTATCCGAATAGATATTTTGGACAAATTTTTTTTTTTTATTTTTCTATTGAATAGTACCAGTATTCGGAATAGTGTCGATATCGTGAATAGTAACCCGCATACAACAAGTTCCAAATTTGATAAAAAAGTTCACCAATACTTGACATAATGATATTGAAGAAAAATATCATTTAAGAAGAAAATAATACCCCTTACCTCAAAATAACCTTACTTTGGTGAATTTGATATAGTCTTGTGAAACCCGCACCATATAGCAACACTCAAAGTATACTCACAAGAATACGCTTCGATAATTTAGAGAGAAAGAGAAAACTTTGTTTCGGTGTGATTTTCAATTCTAACTTAGCCCTCTATTTATAGGAAAATGTTTAACGCCTAAAAGGAGACTAAATTAATAAATTATTATTATTTAAAATTACATTTCTACGCATGCTATTTGAACACTTCACCACCACCAACCTTGACCCAATTTCCAAAGACCCACATGTTCAAACAAGAGTGGGTCCCACCCATTATTTAATAAAATTATTTTATCTTAGAAACTTCAATAATTGTAGAAAATAGCTCGTTTATCAAAAAATTAAACTCGCGTATTTCCATGGGAAATTCCATTCTCTACAACTTCTTGGAAGAAATGTTTTCCAAATTCCAAACAAAATTGGTAAGAAATCCACAAAGCAGGCGATTTTACGCCTATAATCAATTTTGGTCAAGAATTGTGTCCACCCAGACACACAAAACATATGTTAAATATTTAATGCCACAAAATACTCTACCTCCTCATATACTCATATATCCCACATTCATTATAAAAATATCACCGTTAATATATTATTAAAATAATATATTTAAATGAATTATTTTATCGAAAAAGATAAAATAATAATTTTCAACAATTGTCACATTAAAATTTTCTCCATCTATATCCACATAAAATAAATATTTTCTTTATCATAATAATCAATAAT
Organism: Panax ginseng; assembly: GCA_020205605.1. Classification (NCBI taxonomy): domain Eukaryota; kingdom Viridiplantae; phylum Streptophyta; class Magnoliopsida; order Apiales; family Araliaceae; genus Panax; species Panax ginseng. The sequence continues at coordinate 97,734,491 of CM035131.1, forward strand.
TACTTATTTAAAAATAATATTACGTAATCACAAAGATCGATAACTGGTGCCGCTCCTCAGAAAGAGGGGCTTTCAATAAGGATTTCTCCTTCGGTAGCATGCAATTAGGTGACCAAACCTCTCCTTAGATGTAACTTTTTAGACATTGCCAATAATGTTATCTCGATAATATTATTCAAATAATATGAATTATTGATTTGATAATGGAAAATCTTGTGTAATGACAATTATTGAAACAATGCAATGAATACAAAATATCAACGCAAACAATTATTGAATCAATAAAATATAATATTGAGCAAAGAACTCATCGTAATAATTATTGAGTAGTGCCTTCTCTACGTAAGGATCAATAATTCAATAATCTTATCTGCAATACCGTGTACTCTTTGTGCAACCCACGCCAGACATCGTATTTTAACCACCGGAGTAACCCAACAATTGTTAGCGGTAACAATTTACGTCATTATTTATAAAACTCAATCTTTGTTGCGTTTCCTTCATCCAACCGCTTTTTCCGTTATGGGCCCACCAATGATGGCTGGCCGTCGCATACGGAGATTCCGAAAAAAGAATATTCCACGACCAAACGAATATTCCTCGACAATAATGAATATTTTATAACCACTTGCTTATTTTGTAAACTTTTCACATTTCACCCATAACCAAAGAATTATATCAAATTAACCCTTATTAATTTAGAATAATGAATAAAGGAAAATTCAATTTTATTTATAATAAGTTGGGGTCTTACACTATGTCAGAAAATTCGTTCTTGAAGATTCTAGGTTTTCCAGAAACCTTCATAAGGCAGATTGGTCAACCTACTTTAACCCTTCATAACTTTGATTCAGTGTATGATCAGGGGGTTCTAGAGGCATGAATGGGTAGCCTACATGTAAGTCTACAAATCTATAACAAAAACATGTCCAAACTCCTTAACAGTAGCAAGATCCATGGCCTTAAAAATGACTATTAGGGGTTTCTGGGTTGCCCAGAATCTCATTTTCCATGATCGGCCAACTGACTTTTACCACTTATATTTGGAGATCTAGACATGGTATGGACTTGATTCCATTTCTAGTCTACTCTCCTCATGGCAAAGAACAAATCTATGACATCTAACACACAAAACATCTAACACAGAGAGATCTATGAGCCCTGACATTAGGCTGTCAGAACACAAATTAGGGTTCATAGATCAGTTTTGAAAACTTGATTTTCGTGCCTCTAGATGTTATGGATCTAGGATGTAACAACTGTAAGACCCCAACTTTTATGAATAAAGATTTAATTTTCACGAAATATCATTTTTGAATATTATGGTGTTGATTTGTTATAATATTAAAGTTGTAGGTAATATTTATAAATTTTGCAAAGTAAGTAAGTTGTTATAAAATATTCGATTGGTCGGGGAATATTCGTTTTAACAGGGAATATTCATACGACGGCACAATCATTGGTAGACCCCACAACGTAATTATTGTCAGAATGAGAAAATGATATAATTATCTTTTTATGAAAATAACGACGGAAGTTTTACCGTTAACTGTTGAAATAATCGGTGTTAAAAGTACGAAGAATACGCTGGCGTGGTCAAGATAAAGTAACAATCTGAGTATTGATTATTGATGCTTACGTGAGAAGTCACTCGATTATACTCAATTATTGCTACAATGATTTGTGATCATATCTCTTATATTATTGATTCAATTATTATCACAAAGATCATCGCATAATATTTTATATTATTAAATCAATAATTGAGACGACAAAGTTATTAATATTATTATTTGCAATATCGACGATGTCTAGAAGTTACATCGAGGAGAGGTTTGGTCACCTAATTGCGGCGCCAATAGGGAGAAATCCTTATTGGAAAGCCCCTCTTTCCGGGAACGATCTGGTTGTTAAATATTGCGAATTATAATAATGATGATAAATATTATTAAAAATATTGAGGTGATTTTTATGAAGTATTTTTTGTAAATATTATCGTATTATTTGGACCCATTTACCCATTTTTTCAAAATAATTGGAAGGAAGTTATAATATATATATATATATATCCCGAGAATCGGTTCTTTGTGAAACAACCTTTATTGGCTCTGTTGAAATTTCTATTTGGAGCAAAAAAAAATTCAACAGGCCAAAAAAGGGGTTGCTCCACAGCAACCGATTGTTGTGGATGGAACCCCTATATATATGTATATACATATTATATAATATATATATATTTGTATGTATAACATGTGGGTGGGTGGTGGTGGTCCTAGTGGATGAATTTGACAGGATGTAATATTTTCTTTCAAAGCCTTCACCTTATTGGCTAAACAATTTCATATGCTATCACTGTTGATAACATATGAATGAGGCTAATTTCTCATTGGTTATTATCATTAAGTTTTCATGTGATAGTCTCTTCTAATTGGCCAGCACCAACTATTGATAAACCCGTGAACTTCGTTCAAAAATTTTCCTGTACAGTCCGTGAGAATTTCAAATAGTATCCCTTCCATTCTATTATAAATAGGATTCTTAGTTAGAATTGAAAATCACACCAGAATCAGAGAATTCTTCTATAATCTTGAGCGTATTTCTTTCGAGTTTTAGAAAGCTTTGAGCGTAAAAAATAGTGAAAGTTTTCTTCAAGAATATCCTCGCTATACCAGTTGGAATACTCTTCTTTTCAAGGTAAAGGTATTATTTATTTCATATTTTGAAGAGATATTATTTTTCGTATTCGTAAGAAATTTTATTTCGTTTAATATTCGTAATGAATATTTATTTCGTTCAATATTCGTAATGAATATTATTTTCATTTAATATTTGTAAGGAATATTATTTTTGTTCGATATTCGTAAGGGATGTTATTTTGTTCAATATTCGCTTGAAATAATATTTTCTTCCATACTTTGTAGTATGTAAGTAATATTATTTCGTTTCAGATTTCAAATTCTATACTCATTTGGTTAAAGTTTTGGCTTCTATACTCCATGAAATTAGTAGAATATCATTGATATTTGCGCTTCATCCAGTATCTTTTCATGGAAATATTATTCTGAGCATTCTTGATAAGTTTTAATTTTTTCATGCCGGAGTACTATTCACCCAAGTACTATTCACCCGGGGTACTATTCATGATAAAAATTGATTCATTTTTGGTCCAAATTATTTTTTGTATAATATTATTCTTGAATTTTACTCCACAAAGCAGTATCATGTTGACAATTTGAACGTTATTGAATTATGGATAAATTAAATTATAAATCTTTAAAATTTATCCTTGAACTTGTTTTATTGAATTATTATGTCATTGTTATCATCCTCATGCTTATATTATGTTGAAAGTCATATGTGGCCTGTAGTGCATAGATGGACTTGGTATGATTATGACCAGGGATTATTCGGTATAATCATGACCGTAATGTTACAAAAGATGTGGTAAAAGTCCTCATTCACCCGTAGTGCATTGATGGACAGTTTTTGGCATGATCATGACCATTGATGAATACATGAATATCCTTGGCCCGTAGTGCATGGATAATTCGTGGTTGTGATACTAATGAATATCCTTGGCCGTAGTACAGGGGTGATTCGATGATGTGGATCATTTATTAAGCTGAGTCTCAGCGATAAAAGTGATAAAAAAACCTTTTAAATCATAAAAGATAGTAGATATCATGCTCTACTTGACTCTTCTAATGGATTGCTTGTTTCGCTGCAGTTAAACTTGATGTTTGTTATATTTTATCATTTTAACACTGTTGAAGGCTAATGATAATTTATTCTGCATTATCTTAGTCATAATATTTCTTACTGGGCTAGTTGAGCTCACCCTTTGCTTTCATTGTTCTCTTCAGAAAATGAGAATATAGCTGGGACTAGTCGGGGAATGGAGTGATGGTCCAGATAATAGCATTAGTAGTCCTCACTATTCTGTTAAATAGTGTGATAATAAATATAATGAGGACTCCATTGAGTGTGGATATTGTCTAGATGGCAATATTCATTTTAAAACTCCAGTTTATGTTTTGTCGTATATTACATAACAGTTGTATTATTAAGTTGTACTTGAATTTTGTACCATGTATTTGGCGATTCAAGATGGGTGATGTATACCTATTTTTGGAGCGTCACAACAACCCAGATCACTAAATAACACCCTTAAACACAACTTAAAATAATAAACAACAACAAATAACATGGATCACATAGATTTCTAAGTTTAGGGTTTTATACCTTTTAAGGCTTTGATCTTGAATCTGATCTTTAGTTTCTGATCATGGCTTGCTGAGACATGATATTGGCTTAACATAACACTCACTTTCACTCTCATTTTTGAAATTTGTAGAGAGAGAAGGTCTTGATTGGTTTGCTAAATAAAGTAAGTTACTTTACTTACTTTTTATCTTTTATTTTGATTCATTGAACCCAAGTCTTGCAAGGTGGCAAGTAATCTGATATGTGTGAGATATAAGGCACATAGAAATTTAGAGTTGGTGAATTTTGGCAAGATCTGCACTCCATCCAATTAAAGAATGCAAAAAGGTTATTTTAGATATTTTGCATACAATTTTAATGGCATTCTAGTCATTTGATCCAACCCTTAGGGTTTAACCCTAAGGTTTTACAAAATTTAAAATTTTAAGATTTTCTAATTATGTATTAAAATAGAAAATTAAGATTTCTAAATTATAATTAGGATTTTCTAATTATATTAAGGTTTCCTAATCACATTAGGGCTTGCTAATTAGGATTAATGTTTCCTAATTAACATTAAAATCGCTAAATTACCAATTAGGTTTTTTCTAATTATACATTAGGGTTTCTAACTAAACAATTAGGTTTTCTAATTTATAAATTAGGATTTTCTAACTAATTAATTTGTTAGGTTTTACCCTAATTAAGTATGTAATTAATTACACTTAAGCCTTTGAGTTCCCAATTTAGGGTTTTCAAAGTCCGAATTAGGGTTTTGGATTCCCAGAACTAAAATTAAGGTTCCCAGAGCCGATATTAGGGTTTCTTATTAGTCATTAGGGTTTTCTAACTAAACGTTGATATTCTTAATATATGGTTAGAGTTTGCCACTGATATAATTTATCTGGTCAACTTGACCCTTAACCACGTACGGTATACATGTGTGACCATATACACAGAACATATACACTTTTACACTTAACCTTGTAAGTCTTTACCAAAAATTTTAAATCCACCAAAATCCTACACAAAAACGTCAAATCCATACACTTATTTTCTGTCTAGGTCTATTATTTAACCTTTATTCAATCTTTTAAGGTTTTAATAAATTATCCAAATTCTCGGGTTGTCACATTCACCCCTTCTTCTAAGAATTTCGTCCCCGAAATTCAACTTACACCTTATACCTTTGATACTCATCACCATATGCTACCCACAACATTACAAACAAGAGTTAAAAAATTTTCAAATTGTGTTGAGGAGTCATATAGACTATAAACTTTTATTTTTGAAAAGGTTTATATAGAAATTCATCCGCAAACCGTTATAGCTTACAGACATATAAGGTGTTTAGCCCGGTATGCCCTGTACTGATCAAGTACTGCTGATCAGAACAATTTTTCATGTTCCTCTTATCAGCCTTGGGCACACAAAAATTTTCTTACCCTAGTCTTTATCGGAATCCGCACCAAAATAATTTGCTTCAGGAAAATTTTCAAAGAAAGCTTAGAGTTTTATAAACGTTGGTCTAACTGAATCAAATAGCATAGGCGCATACCAATAATCAATTTCAATCGAAATATTAATGTATAGCCAAACCCCGTTGGCAAATTTAAAATTTTGAAAATAGTTTAAAAATGATGTCATAATATCGTACTTCATTAACAACCCATTTGAGGATTCTATCATTGAAAGACTTTATCATAACACATCATACATATAGTGGGACAACGATCTTTTTTAGATCAAATTCAACACTAAGTATTCCTGTATTTACAACTCCATCATTTTTTATCATCTATGTACCAGGTTACATGATACATTAATGATAAATAAAATACATTTTGATATTTAAAATCATTATCGTATAGCCGAAATAAGTAGCATAGACTATAATTTAAATAGCTCAAAAATCTTTTCAAATTATTTTTGTCATCTCAACAGGTAACGATGTGTCAGTGTCCCAAAGTCCACACATACACAATGGTCACCAGGCGTTGAGAATAAAAATTCATTTTTAAAAGGTACATAGTGCGTATTTAGCTTGATGTCAAAAATTTCGAAGTCTAGCATATCTAGAAGATTTGGAAAACCTATGTCTCCACCAATAATCCATTTCTTAGTAATCTATCTATTCCTATTATCCTCAATACTCCATTCACACTTTTCTATACCCAGTTCGTTAAACCTACCACACTTATGAGTTCAGGAACTTTGCCACAATCATATGAGTTTAAGAACTTGTCCTAGACAGACCATTGGCGTCCATTCGCTGAGGGGTTCAAAAACATTTCATATAATTATGAGTCACGAACTTACCATAAGTATGAGTTTTAAGAACTCGTAACTTAATCTTATATTCTCTAAGTATAACCTATCTATCTATTATACACATGAGAAAAGAATCACATTCTCAACAGTTATATAGAAAATAGCGTGACACAAATATTTCAATGATTATCATTACCAGAAGTTAAGTGGTCGTCAAACCAAACTTAGCCACTAATCAATATAGGAAGCTAAGCGGTTCTAAAACCAAGTACAAATTCTCTGCCCATTCAAAGAATTATACAACTCAACTGCTGACATGAGTCCTCAATTGAAATCCCCACTTAATCCTAGCTTCCTTCTCAATACGAATTTTGTTTAATCCGTATTCGTAATCCTTTCCTGAATTTGCCTCGTACCAATTCATAGTACAAATGATACACAACAATTTTGCTGTAAACTTTTCAATCATTTAATTGATCCTTCTCCCTGTTATGTCCTTATTAGATCACGGGGTGATCTCATCGTATATATTACGATTCTTTTCTATGCTACAATCGTTTTGTTTTATGATCTCCTATCCCATATACTTTTAGTCTTTTAGACTCTATCTATTCATCACTACTGTTCACCTTTATTATCAGAGTTAGGGAACTCTGTATTTTTATAACTCACCGAGATTCGTCTTTGAATCTTACCGACACACTAACTCTATTTGAGTTAGTCCTTATCCTTATCACTGCGGTTATTAGCCTAAGGTAACCCTACCTAAGTTTTATAACCTACAACTCTGATACCAAGTGTACTAGCCCAAAAACTTCGTCTTTGATACTAACTATAATATCTCCAGATCCGGGTCCCAAATCACCACGAATTTGGTGTATTATTTCTATTACTATTGCAGAAAATATAAACATAAATTATTTATACATTAAAACTTTTCACATTATCCCTAAGGTCGAGAACCTTCACATAATACCTGAATCAATATCCTATCTGACCTACAATGTTATTATCATACTTTACTGTTATAATCCTAGCTGCACATAAAATCCCAAGCTGAACTTGTCTTTGACCTTTCCTTGTATCCGACGTATCCGTCCTAATCTACAATGTTTATCATGATATAGCAAGGGTGATCAACAAGTTTGCCCAATAATTTTAAGTTCAATAATTTAAGGATATATCATGATGGAAAGAATTGAACAATAAGCTGGATAAAATTCTACAATATAATTGTGAACTATCATGAACAAATTTTCATAGCAGATCGAACATTGAACAAGAAAAACTATATCTGGACCGAATGGTAATGAGGGTGATCAGCCTTTCATACCTGATGAACACATGCAATATGCACAGAGTGCGATTCAACAATTCATTGACGTGATAATCAGCAATGATTAACCACAAGCATACTTGAATGAAACAACTCGAGTCCGAGTTAGAGAGAACTTGCCTTTGTCACCGACTACTGTTATGCAATCTATTAAGCTTTGTCTGAATACCTAATATAGATAATAACGATCTCCAAATATTAGAATAATATCATCACAGTATAATACTGTTATATATAATTATAAAATAACCTAAACACATAACATATAATCCTATCAGTCTATACAACACATAAGACCTAGTATCAAGTCAAACTACTGTAGTCTGAGTTGAATACGGCACAATTCTGATATCCCGATGGCCTAGTCGGATAATTCACGAGCCTATTATCCATAAGACTCTGTCTAAACGCAACACAATTATCTTAGATAATTTATTAATCAGTCAAAATAATTTTTAAAGGCTCATAATAATTTTCAAGTAATTATTATCATTTATTACGATTTTTTAATCATAAATATCATATTTATATGAATTAAATACCACTTAATTCTATTATTATTAATATTTATTTAATATTAAATATTAATTAAATTCTTAACATAAATTTATAATATATTTATAATATCTCAAAGTATTTTCAATACCTTATTATTACATTTAAATGATTTTAAAGTAATTAAAATCATTATTAAGTAATTGCCATTAATATTAAATATTAATGTATTTCATGAAAAAATTATCAAAAGTTATATTTTATAACTTAAAATATTTTTATATTCCTTAAATCATTTTTATATGATTTTTAAATCATTAATTTATTTTTCTATAATTTATTTAATACATTTATTAAATAAATTAATTACCATTAATAATAAATTATTAATGAAATTCATCTAAAATATTAAAAGTCATTAAAAATAACTTAAAATATTTTCTTATACTATAATATAATTTTAAATGATTTTTCAAATATTAAAAATCATTTTTAAGTAATTTATTTAATATTATAATTAAATAAATTACATACCATTAATATTCCAAAAATATTAAATATTAATGAAATATATTCAAAATTATTAAAAACCCATTTTTAGGCTTTAAAATAATTTTTAGGAATTTATTATGTATTTTTCATAATTAAAAACTATTTTCTCTAATTATTTAATGAAAATAATTAATTTATAAGGAAACTCTCACTAAAGGGTGCCTATAGCGAAAGAACCATCACTATAGGTGTTCTTGAGTGTTCTTGGCCAAACCCAGATCTTCATAGCCTATTATCCGGATGCCTACTTTGACCACCATTTGATCTTTGGTTGTGGTGTTTCTGAGTTTGCTAATGGGTTATGATTGTAGTACTAATGTAATACTACAATCTCCAACAAGTTTCATGTCCATATAACATCATAACAGTGAGTTCTAGTCCATCAAAAATCTTGTCAGGACTGTTCTTCATTTTCTGGGTTACCCAGAAATGAAGAATAGTTCGACATGCCTCTTTTGGATCTTAATATCTTGAACGCTGGGCTTTGTTGGTGTGATTTAATGATTCATACTTGTAGTAGGGATGTCCAGGAACAACTATAAAATACTAAATCAGTGTAACAACAACACATGTGACAGATCTATGCTAGTGAAACTATGTCAGAAAATTCGTTCTTGAAGATTCTGGGTTTTCCAGAAACCTTCATAAGGCAGATTGGTCAACCTACTTTGTCCCTTCATAACTTTGATTCAGTGTATGATCTGGGGGTTCTAGATGCATGAATGGGTAGCCTACATGACAGTCTACAAATATATAACAACAACATGGCCAAACTCCTTAACAGTATCAAGATCCATGGCCTTAAAAATGACTGTCAGAGGTTTCTGGGTTGCCCAGAAACTCAGTTTCCATGATCGGTCAACTGACTTTGAAACCACTTATATCTGGAGATCTAGACATGGTATGGACTTGATTTCACTTCCAGTCTACTCTCCTCATGGCAAAGAACAAATCATTGACATCTAACACACAAAACATCTAACACAAATAGATCTATGAGCCCTAACATTAGGCTGTCAGAACACAAATTAGGGTTCATAGATCAGTTTTGAAAACTTGATTTTCGTGCCTCTAGGTGTTATGGATCTAGGATGTAACAACCCAGATCACTAAATAACACCCTTAAACACAACTTAAAACAATAAACATGCAATAACAAATAACATGGATCACATAGATTTCTAAGTTTAGGGTTTTATACCTTTAAGGCTTTGATCTTGAATCTGATCTTTGGTTTCTGACCAAGGCTTGCTGAGACATGATATTGGCTTAACATAACACTCACTTTCACTCTCATTTTCGAAATTTGTAGAGAGAGAAGGTATTGATTGGTTTGCTAAATAAAGCAAGTTACTTTACTTTTTTATTTTGATTCATTGAACCCAAGTCTTGCAAGGTGGAAAGTAATCTGATATTTGTGAGATATAAGGCACATGGAAATTTAGCGTTGGTGAATTTTGGCAAGATCTACACTCCATCCAATTAAAGAATGCAAAAAGGTTATTTTAGACATTTTGCATACAATTTTAATGGCATTCTAGTCATTTGATCCAACCCTTAGGGTTTAACCCTAAGGTTTTACAAAATTTAAAATATTAAGATTTTCTAATTCTGTTTTAAAATAGAAAATTAAGATTTCTAAATTATAATTAAGATTTCCTAATTATATTAAGGTTTCTTAATCACATTAGGGCTTGCTAATTAGGATTAATGTTTCCTATTAACATTAAAATTGCTAAATTACCAATTAGGTTTTCCCTAATTATATATTAGGGTTTCTAACTAAACAATTAGGGTTTCTAATTTATAAATTAGGGTTTTCTAACTAATTTGTTAGGTTTTACCCTAATTAAGTCTGTAATTAATTATACTTAAGCCTTTGAGTTCCAAATTTAGGGTTTTCAAATTCCAAATTAGGGTTTCTTATCAGTCATTAGGGTTTTCTAACTGAACGTTGATGTTCTTAATATATGGTTAGGGTTTGTCACTGATATAATTTATCTGGTCAACCCTTGACCCTTAACCACGTACTGTACACATGTATGACAATATACACAGGACATATAAACTTTTACACATGACCTTATATGTCTTTACCAAAAAATTTAAATCCACCAAAATCCTACACAAAAAACGTCAAATCTATACACTTATTTTCTTTCTAGGTCTATTATTTAACTTTTATTCAATCTTTTAAGATTTTAATAAATTATCCAAATTCTAGGGTTGTCACAATTGTCGTGTAAAATACGACAAAACATAAGTTGTGAGTTTTAATACAAATATTGTCTAGTAGACAATATCCAAACTCAAATAAAGTCCTCATTACAATTATTATCACACTATTTTATAGAATAGTGAGGACTACTATAGCAGCCATCTTGGACCATCACTACATTCCCTGACTAGTCCCAGCTATATTCTCATTTCTTGAAAAGAACAATGAAATAAAAGGGTGAGCTCAACTAGCCTAGTAAAGAATATTATGACTAAGATAATGCAGAATAAATTATCCTTAGTCCTCAACAGAGAAAAATCAGATAGAATACAATAGACAACAAGTTTTAGATCAACAACTGCAGTGGAAATAACAATCCATTACAAGAGTCAAGTAGAGCATGATGTCTACTATCTTCTATGATTTAGAAGTTCATCATCAATATTTTATCTCTGTAACACTAATAAATAAATATTTCAAATCAACAAATTATCCATGCACTACGGGCCAAGGATATTCGTTTGTATCACCAGTGCTCATGAGCATGCCAAACACCTGTCCATCTATGCACTATGGGCCAAAGAAGACTTTCACCACAAAACTTGTTTGTAACATTACAGGTCATGATTATACCAATACACAATTTCTGGTCATAATTATACCAATCAACAGTCCATCTTTGCACTACGGCCAAAGATGACTTTCATCACAATATAAACATGAGGATGATGACAATGATATAAAGAATCAATCAAGTGAGATGAAGGATAAATATTAGAGATTTATAATTCAATTTATCCAGAGTTCAAGAATGTCCAAATTGTCAACATGATAACTAATTGTGGAGTAAAATTTAAGAATGATATTCATGTATCAAAAATAATTTGGACAGAAAAGAAACCAATTTTGTTGTGAATAGTACTTCGTGAATAGTACCCGAATGAATAGTACCCGAGAGAATAGTACCCTGAATGAAATATTCAAATTTAATAAGAAAGTCCAGACCAATATTCCAATGAAAGGATACTAGATGAAGCGCAAAATTCAAGGATATTCTAATAATTTCAAAGATTATAGAAGCAATACTTATCAAAATAAGTGTAGATTTTGGAATATGAAATAAAATAATATCACTTACATACTATAGAGTATGGAAGAAAATAATATTCCTTACGAATATTGAACGAAAATAATATCCCTTAACTTAGTATGAGAGTAAATCTGACTGGTATAGCGGAGATATTCTTGAGAAAATCTTTCACTATTAGTAACACTCAAAGTATTCTTATACTAGAAAGAAATATGCACAATATTATAGAAGAAGAACTCTCTGATTCTTGTGTGATTTTCATTTCTTAACTAAGCATCATATTTATAAAAGAATGGCATGACACTATTTAAAATTTTCACGGGTGAACAGAACAAATTAACGGATGGACGAATTCGGCGAAAATTGATTTTACTATTCATCACTGTGCAATAAAATATTCTAATAAAACAAAAACTTTATATAAAATATAATATATTCTAATTATAATCTAATAACAAATAAATTTATATATAATATAAAAATATTCTGTTTTATATAAAAAGTTTTCTATTTTATTACTATTATAATATTAATAAAACAAAACTAAGACAACTTTCTACTGGCGATTTTGAAAAATAAGTAAGTGGGGGCCATGTAATATGCCCAACTTATAACAAGTACTTCGTGAAAACCCCTCTATTTATATCAAAAATTGAATAAATATTTGCCACAAATCACTTATCTTCAATAAACACATTTTTAATCTTTCAATAATTATTCATCATTAATATTATAACTCACAATATTGACAACCAAATCATTCTCAAGAAAGAAGGGGCTTTCCGATAAGAATTTTTCCTTATTGGCGCGCAATTAAATAACCTAACCCATTTCCTCGACAGAACTTTCTAAACATTGTCAATAATACAAATAATAATATGAATAACTTTGTCGTCTCAATTATTGATTTAATAATATATAATATTGTGCAGATGATACTGTGATAATAATTGAATCAATAATATGAGATACTATACAACAACTACTGTGGAAATTATTAAATGAACTAAGTGACTTCTTACGTAAGTATCAATAATTAGAGATCTTCATACAAGAGTGTGTCTCTCAGGCAACCAATGCCAGACATTCTTTACTTTTATCACCGAGTATTTCAATAGTTTAACGGTAAAATTCTTGTCGTTATTTTTATAAAAAGGTTATTTATGTCACTTTCTATATCCGACAGTTACTCCATTATGTGGTTCACCAATGATTGTGTCGTTGTACGAATATTCCCTGACAAGAAGAATATTTTTCGACAAAATGAATATTTTATGATAACTCACTACAAAAAATAGGACTTTAGCAACGATTTTTGGGCAACGACTTTATAAGTCGTTGCTAAAAGTATATGTTTAACAACGAAATTTGTCCTTCGTTGCAGATTGTGTCAGGCTTTCACTTTTTGCAACAAAATTCATAAGTCGTTGCAATATTTCGTTGCTAATTCATTGGCAGGAAAAAATTTCATTAGAAATTTGTTGCAAAATTTTCGGCCAGTTGATTTCCCGTCATCGTGGGCAACGAAAGTTTTTTTGTTGCTAAAAATGGGGCTTTAACAACGATTTTTCAGGCAACGACTTTATAAGTTGTTGCTAAAAGTGTATATTTAGCAAAGAAACTTGTCCTTTGTTGTAGATTGTGTCAGGCTTTCACTTTTTGCAACGAAATTCATAAGTAGTTGCAAAATTTGAAAACAAAATTCATTAAAAATTTGTTGCAAAATTTCTAACCACTTGATTTCTCTTCATCGTGTGCAACAGAAGTTTTTTTGTTGCTATATTTCGTTGCCTAATATAGACCACATTTATTGGCAACAATTTTTATTTTCGTTGCATATTTTATACAACTTTTTGCAACGACTATTAACATGTTGCCTTAAATTAAGATGATGATGATAATAATAATAATAATAATAATAATAATAATAATAATAATAATAATAATAATAATAATAATAATAATAATACGTTTGGATAAACTTGTTAAGTTAAACACAATTAAAATTTCAAATAAATTGCAACTCAGACATGATTTAACATCGGAAAATTGAAGCCTTAGAGACCAAGGAATTCTATAATGGTGGAGCCATTCATCTTACATCGGACATTATAGGAATTCTATAATGGTGGAACCATTCTGTTTGGATTCAACAACTTGGAGTTATAAAATATTATACTCTCTTTTTCATTCCACGAAAATAATTTTTTTTTATTTAATTTATAAAAATTAAAGTTATATTTTAATTTTATATAAATTCTAACGATTATAAAGTTAGTTTAAGAGTGTAATATGATAATAAAATGACAACGATAAACTTGAGAATATATTATATATTTTATATTACTATCAAAGAAAAATAAAAGTAGATTCTTTTTTTAAAAATAATTATTTTTCTTTTAGAAATGATATTTTTTGTAGAACAATAAAAATTCCCCTCTTTCAAATTCTCTTTTTTATTAACTTGTAAATTTTTTTTATAAGCAAATATTAATTTCTCTTTATATCTTGAATTAAAGGGTATTTGTCAATGACTTATAAGTTGGTCAAATTAACTTATAAGTCATTTGTTATTATTTAGTGTTTGACAATAACTTAAATTTTAACTTTTTTTGACTTATAAGAAGTTAAATACAAAGTCGACCATTGAACTTTTTTGATATTTGGGTATTGAGCCTCTTTCTTCCGGTCAATGCAAATTGAGCCCTTTTCTATTCAAAAATTTCAAAAATTTGGACTTTGAACCCTCAGGCACCACATTTGTGTTGACCTGCTAACGTGACAGGTCTGACGTGGTATTTAATATTGTAATTTGACACATGTCCGCTGCTGACGTGACGTCTTTTGATTTTTTTTTCCAAAAATTGCCTCTCTAAAGATTTGAACTCGCAACCTCACATTTAAAATTTTGGTCATATAACCACTAGAGCAACATGAGTCAATTACTAATATTTTACAAGGATTAATATTTATATCAAAATATGATATTTCTCCCATATATTCCTTTCTTCTCCTTCACTACATACCATAACTAATTGTAATAATAATAATAATAATAATAATAATAATAATAATAATAATAATAATAATAATAATAATAATAATAATAATAATTATTATAGTAATAATAATAATAATAATAATAATAATAATAATAATAATAATAATAATAATAATAATAACAATAACAATAACAATAACAATAACAATAACAATAACAATAACAATAACAATAACAATAACAATAATAATAATAATAATAATACTAATAATAATAATAATAATAATAACAATAACAATAACAATAATAATAATAATAATAACAATAACAATAACAATAACAATAATAATAATAATAATAATAATAATAATAATAATAATAATAATAATAATAATAATAATAATAATAATAATAATAATAATAATAATAATAATAATAATTCGATAATTGGATCTGCATGTTACTACTAGATCTGCATGTTGGCTAACACATCGAATTAAAGAGAGCATCATTTTGTTAAGAGAATAAAATTAACGTAGTAAAATAAATAGTTGAGAAAAAAGTATAATCACACATCCACATAAAGACGAATAAAACTTTACCGATAACCCAAGCACCACGTGTCATACCTCATAAATCTTATCCAATTAATATGTGGGATACCGAATTACCGAATTATTATTATTATTTTAATTATTATTATTATTATTATTATTATTATTATTGTAATAATACACTGTATTATCCCCTTTTTGGTCATTGTATTATTACAATAATAATAATTATTATTATTTAAAATTTTAATTATTATTATTATTATTATTATTATTATTATTATTATTATTATTATTCCTAGTACAATGACCAAAAAGTGTAGTATCTCATCTTCACATGCATAGAAACGATGCTAGGTGGTTTACATATTATTGTTACATAAATTCTAGCATGATAGGTAGTTGATCCAATGGCTTTTGTTGGAATATAAGGTTTCTAGTTTGGAAAGGTCATTATTTTTTTCGGACGGAAATTAAAAATAATGACCATTTTGTAATTTTTGAGAGTACAGTTATTCGATTGTAACAAAAAAAGTTTCGGTAACCACAATGAAAATCGGACCCTAGTACAATGACAAAAAAATATGTTATCCCATTTTTTATGTATTAGATAAATTTTACTACTATATATATATATATATATATATATAGTAGTCTCCAATATTTTTTTGTAAAGAGAAAATATTGTAGTCTCCAATATTTTATATATATATATATATATATATATATATATATATACTTATTATGCAATTCTTTGTAGAAATAATTGAATTCTTGAATTATATAATTTCCTATTTATTTACAGAACTTGCCTTAAATGTGTTGTTGATATTATGTAGTTAGTTAAAACTATTGTAGCTCAAATAATGAATAATAGTTGGTTAGTTTACATGTAACGGGGAAAAACATATCGCCTTGAGTGCACAATGTTTGTATTGCTACTAGTTTGAATTTGAGAATCCAAAATCATAACTTGCTTCTTGTAGAGGCGAAAGGGTCATACAAGTGCTGTGAGAACTATGCAAACATGGATATTCATGTTGGCGGTCATATTCATTTCTCGTCACAATGGATCAAAATGCTACCAAATGATTATTACATCGTTGTCGATTCGCGGTTTGTCGATTCCTCTACTTGGACTAGAGCTAAAGGCGTAGCCATCTTGCACTACTCCAATTCTCAGGAACTGCTTCAGGTCCTCTTCCAGATTCCCCTAATGTATATGACATATTTTTCTCAATGAATCAAGCAAGATCCATAAGGTTATAGTGAAAGAATTATCTTTCTATATTATATTAGAAATCTTCTTGAGGCCTCTCCTTAGATTGGTGTAACACGACATATTATCCCCATAAAAAACTTCTAAACTTTTTAAGTATTACAAAGATGTCCAGATTCATGAAATTGAAGTTTATAAATGAATAATGGGGTAGATATCTCTTACAACTGCTGCAAGTTACCAATTTCATTAGGAGAGGAGGCAAATGATGTTGCCTCTTAGATTCAGAATCAGAAAGAAGGTTTCTGACCATGTTTGTTTCCATTGCAGTTCATTGTCTTGAAAATTGATTATCTGTTTATGGGGGAAAATTTTGGATGCTTTCATAATTTTGGTCTGACTATAGTTTACATGATTGTGTTTGGTATTCTGTAGATGGAATGTTTTCTTTGGTGTTGCTAAATCTAAATCCTCAAGGATCTTTCGGATATGGTCGATTATTATAATGAGATGTCTATGTGATTCTCAATAGGCATCTTTGAGCTTATAGATGGAAAATGGCGTGTTACTCTCAATGGTATTTCACACTTGGCACCTTCAACACCATTGAAGCTTGCTCAAGTAATTTAACATTCTGGGGTTTACAAGCTTGATTTTCCCTATAGACCGATGAATGACACTGTTTTCTTTGATTAACGTAATTTTATATGTATCCAATGATGAGACATTCCTTCTTAAAATTTTGACTTGCACTATGCTCACTACTCCGGAATCTGGAAAAATATAAAAAAGTGGGAGATGGTTCCTAAAAAAAATATGCTAAGGAACACTTCTTAAGCACTCATTGCTGGGGTATGTGGTTTTGTCTTGTAAACTATTTTTTCCGCTTCTACATAATTATTTTTTTCCATTTATATATATATATATATATATATATATATATATATATATATATATATATATTATGTGTAATATGCATAACATACACCGAGCACTAGGAGGCTCGTGAATTTTATAATTAACCTTATGTTTCTTCCCTAGCCTTTCTTCCTAGCCTATCCTAGAGATAGTTAATTAAGAATCAAATTAAGTTAACTCCTTAAATCGGAAAAAGATCATTTTTTCTCCCAACTAGGCCTACCTAAACAGCCCAGATTGGAAAAAGACATTGTCAACCCCCATACTCCCCCCAACAAAAACAAAATAAAATAACCAAGAGAAAGCATAGAAACATTGAAGCAATTGCATACTCCAACTAGGAAGATGTCAAGGATTAAGTTCTGAATATTGCATCAGAATAAACTCGCAAACTTCCTTTGTTTTTTCCCGTCTGTTTCTACTTGATTCAATATTTTGTAACAGCACATGATTCGATGTCCAGGACCTTCATGGTTGATAGTTTAGTTAACATGTTAAAAAAAATTCAAATGATAGCAATTTAAACTTTAAAATATTTGCAGCAGTTTGAGAGCATAGTTTTATTGTTGATTTACTTTTGTGGGAAAAAGCTGGAAACAAATCATGAAAATTTAATTCTTTTGATTTCCTCTTTATACAATCTAGTTGTTAAAATACTATAAGATTGGTTAATAGAAACAAATTTCCAGACTAATTTTTGGCATCGAAATAGATGTCTCATCTTTGTGAAGTCAGTTTCATTTCCATTTTACAATAGTTAAAGTTCCTCATATATTTGCTAATATTTTGCTTAAAATATCACAGCTGGATGTTGCAAGTAATATACTATAGTTTTGGTGGTTTTTAATTTTTCTGTGATTTAACATATGAAGTATATGCAAAATAGCATATAATTTATTTATGTGTTTCATCTATTTTTCAATATAGTTGAGGTGAAGAGCAGTTCTGATGATTTTATTATCAAAATGAGAGATGGTCGACATTTAAGATGTGACCATACCAACCCTCAGGGACTATTCTTATAGGACCCAATTATGAAGGGGAGGAACTTATAATCTCGCTGACCTGTGTATGTTCTGCTCTTACCACTTAAAAAATCCCAAGTTATCAATAAATGTGTCTTTCCAATTCTGCTGCAACATGTTGAATTCTTGGTAAATAAATCTATGATGTCTGTGATTATAGCTACCATCTTTGGGGCATATACTGTATGGAAATTTGTTGTCTCAAGAAAAGTTTTTCCACATTGACTAATATCCTCAACTTTTCCATAATTGTTGTCCTTTCTATGTAAGACCCCGAATTTTATGAAATAAAAGTATTCAATTTTTCTTATAATTATTATTCAGTAAATGGTTAAATTGATAAAAGTTTAAAGTTAACGGTGATATATATAAAATTTTCAAAATACGCAAGTGGTTATAAAATACTCATTGTTGTCGAGGAATATTCGTTTGGTCGTGGAATATTCTTTTTTTTCAGGGAATATCATTTACGACAAGCTTAAACCATTATAGGCCCCATAATGTAATAACCGTCGGATGAAGAAAATGACAAGTTTGAGTTTTTATAAATAACGGCGTAATTGTTACCAATTATCTTGTTGGAATACACGGTGGTTAAAATACGATGAATATGCGTGGTGGTTAAGAAAGTAGCTGCAGTATTGCACATTATTTTTGAATTATTGATTCTTACATAAGAAGGCACTACTCAATAATTGTTACGGTAATTCTTTATTCAATATTCTATTTTATTGATTCAATAATTGTTGCGTTGATATTTTATATTATTGTTGTTTCAATAATTGTCAACGCACGTGATTTCTCATTATCGGATCAATAATTCATATTATTTGAATAATATTATTAGATAGCATTATTGGCAATGTCTAGAAAGTTCATCAAGGAGAGGTTTGGTCACCTAATTGCGCTGCTAGTAAGGGAAAATCCTTATCGGAAAGCCCCTCTTTCACAGGAGCAGCTTAGTTGTCATAATTGTGATTCTGTAATATTATTTGTGAATAATTAATTATTAATTTATATGATAAGGAAATATTTATTTGATGCGAATATAAATGATGGATTTATTTATTTTATGTGGTTATAATTGAAGGAATTAATGTTGAGGTGTTTTATCAGTATTTTTTTCGGAATGGAGGTATTAAAAATCAAATCAGTATTTTTACGATATATTGCGTGAGTTATAATTTTTAATCCGACCGTTGGATCTTTGTGATTTTTGGATATGTTATACATATATAAGTTGAGTATATGTCCACAAATTTTGAACCATTAAAAATGAACTTATAAATTGTTATGAATTTTAAGAGGTGACTGATTCAGAAATTGTTGAAGTTTCGAAATTTATCATTTTGGTAGAAAATTCTAGAATGTGTGGGCCCCACCTATGGTTGGTGAAGAAATGTGCTGAAATTGTATTTCAAATGTGGTGGGTGGCAATAGTAGCAGGTAAAGCCATCAGGTAGCAGGTCAAGTCTGCTTCGGCGTGCTAACATTTTCCTATAAATAGAGGGCTAAGTTAGAATTGAAAATCACACCAGAAACATAAGCTTTCTCTCTTTCTCTCTCTATATTAGCAAGCGTATTTTGTGAGTATTTAGATACTTTGAGAGTTGCTATTCAATGCAAGGTTCCTTCAGCTTTACATTCTGGTTAGAAATACTGCTCTTTTGAGGCAAGGAATTTTAAGGGTTATTATGTTTTTCAGTTTCGAAATTTTTCTAAACCTTAAAAAAAATTCTAAAAAAATTTGAAATGATAATTTGATGAGTTTTATTGATTGTGTCCAAAAATGGCGATTTTTGGATGTATTGATTAGGAGTTATGAATTTTATGGGAAAAGACTATTTAAAAACTAAACCCTTATAACTCTTTGTGGTTAACTCTAAAATTGATAAAATTTTTATTGGGAGTACATCTATATAATATCAATATACCCTGTGAATTTTGGAATTTTTGGATAAAAGTACAATTTATGATAAATGTCTAAATATTCGGCAGTTTTGGCCATATGAATAATAGTAAATGAATTTTAAAAATTTCGAGAAAAATATATGTTCAATATGGGACTATGTCTCGCTAAATCCCGAGAAAAAGAAAATTTGTTTGTCTTGATTTGGTATTTTCATGAAAATGGACTAGTTATGAGTAAATGAATTAAATATGTTATGTGAAGTAACAAAATTGGAAAATAGAATTTTATGGCTTGAGAATCCTATATAAGGTATATGCAGACTTTTGATGAGGGTTTTGGTTATTGGTGATGAAATCTTATGAGTTTGACATTTTAGGATGATTAAATGTATTAATTAGTAAAGTGTAAACAATTAAAATAAATTGTTTATAAGTTTAAGAAATGATTAAGATATTGTGGTAATATTAATAATATTAGATTATGAGATTATTAAGTGATTTATAACATTTGGATTAATGTGTTATGAAATCATTGATTTATGAATCTTACTTTTGAAATTAAATGTAGTTGTTGATCATATTGTTTTTATTATCATATATAATATTTTTATAATCCCGGTGATGAAATTTCTCTTTGACTTAAGTGTAAAGATGGGTAGATTATTGGTATGATCGTGACAATGGGTTCTCTTTGGCCAGTAGTGCAAAGTTGAATCGTTGACTGGTATGATCATGACGATTGAATTTACAATTAAATATTTTTAGCTTAAGTGCAAAGGTGAATTGATCAACATGATTATAATTATGGTTTATATAAATTCTAAAATGATCGTATGTTTCTTTGAGATATGAATATCTTTGGCCTGTAGTGCAAAGATGACCTATTGTTGAATATCTTTGGCCTGTAGTGTAAAGATGACTTGTTGATTGAATATCTTTTGCATGTAGTGCAAAGATGAACTGTTGATGAATATCTTTGGCCCATAGTGCAAAGATGAATTTATTGGTATGATTATGAACAGGAACTGTGATTTAGTATAGCCATGATCTTTGATGTTTCAGGTAAAGACATGTGATGAAAATTATCTTCGTCTTGGATGAGAAGAGGAATTTAGAATTACAAATATGATTATGAGTTATTAATATGATTGTGGACAAGAACTGTTGATTGATGTTACACAGATAAAATATTATTGGTGGACTTTTAATATAGAGGAGATAATAGACATTATGGTCTATTTGACTCTTCTAATGGATTGCTCGTTCCGCTGCAACTATGGTTGAAAAGTTTTATCATCTACCATATGTTCTAAATCTCTGATTTATTACTAATGAAGGCTATTGATAATTTAATTATCTTAAGTCATGATATTCTTTACTGAGCTAGTTGTGCTCACCCTTTTGCTTCACAATTCCTTTCAGGTAATAAGAGTGTAGTTGAGTCGAGCGGGGATAACAAGGGAATAGTGTGGTGGTTCGAGACTGTCAAAGTTTCTCAACACATTATAAAACGGCATGATATACAATATATAATTGTATTGAGGACCTAAGATGTGTGTGTCGTATATTATACGTCACTTAATAATTGATTTTGGTGAACAACAATAAGGTGAGGTGAACCCAACTTTGGAAGGGTGTTTTGCCACTATCATACAAGATGTCTAATGACCTACGAGTTATCATAAGACAGGGTTGTGCACATCCACTTGCTGAGTATATCTACGAGCACTACCTATATGATCTTGGAGTTTGGTTGAAACATAATGTTCAATCGCAGACGGTGGAGATAGTTATATGTCAAGAGAAGACTCACCATTGGAAGGAACACGATAGTAATCTTCTCATTTTCTTTGGGGTCTATTGGGTCAACCAAGGATAATTCTGCGGGCATATGATATCTATTATAACTTAGACTCATGGCCTCCTATGTACGAAGGTTTCTTTGAGAACTTTCCACAGATTTTAATCTCTAAAACAGTTTTTGACTGTACCTTTATGTAAGGTATCACTGTGAGGTACTGTCCACGGTTAGGACATGAGTCACAGTTGGTATGTATTTGTATCAAAACTCACAGCATATGTGTTGTTGTAGTAATAAAGTTGTAGTTATTTTCTGTACCATGTATTTGGCGACTCAGAATAGGTTGGATGGATTGGACCTATTTTGGGGGCGTCACATTTGGTATCAGAGCTTAGGGATATGATCTTTGGCGGAGATCCGGGATTAGAACTAGGAAGGGAGAGACAAGTAATATCCTTTGCTAGTATGTGTCGTACCTAAGCTGAATTATCTTACTTAAGTTGACAAATTGTGATATGTCAATTAACCTTTGTTTTGAAGATGTATTCTAGAATGATATCTGAAATACAAGAGATAAGCAATGGAGAAATCATGAAGACAGGGAAGATGGAATCTGAAATGAAAGCAACGTATTCTCAACTCTTCGAAATACCAGGTATGTAAATTTTGGGGACGAAATTTCATTAGGATGGAAGATTGTAAGACCCCGAATTTTATAAAATAAAAGTATTCAATTTTTCTTATAATTATTATTCAGTAAATGGTTAAATTGATAAAAGTTTAAAGTTAACGGTGATATATATAAAATTTTCAAAATACACAAGTGGTTATAAAATACTCATTGTTGTCGGGGAATATTCGTTTGGTCGTGGAATATTTTTTTTGTCGGGAATATCCGTACGACGGCGCAACCAGTTGTGGGCCCCATAACAGAATAACTGTCGGATGAAGAAAATGACAAGTTTTAGTTTTTATAAATAACGACGTAATTGTTACCGTTAATACTGTTGGAATACCTGGTGGTTAAAATACAATAATATGCGTGGTTGAACAGTAGCACACAGTATTGCACAGTATTTTTGAATTATTGATTCTTACGTAAGAAGACACTACTCAATAATTGTTACAGTAATTCCTGTTCAATATTCTATTTTATTGATTCAATAATTGCTGCGTTGATATTTTATATTATTGTTGTTTCAATAATTGTCACTGCATAGTATATCCCATTATCAGATCAATAATTCATATTATTTGAATAATATTATTAGATAACATTATTGGCAATGTCTAGAAAGTTCTGTCAAGGAGAGGTTTGGTCACCTAATTGCGCGCTAGTAAGGAGAAATCCTTATCGGAAAGCCCCCTCTTTCTTGGGAACGGTCTTGTTGTCATAATTGTGATTCTGTAATATTATTTGTGAATAATTAATTATTGATTTATATGATAAGAAAATATTTATTTGATGCAAATATAAATGATGGATTTATTTATTTTATGTGGTTATAATTGAAGGAATTAATGTTGAGGTGTTTTATCAGTATTTTTGTCGGAATGGAGGTATTAAAAATCAAATCAGTATTTTTACGATATATTGCGTGAGTTATAATTTTTAATCCGACCGTTGGATCGTTGTGATTTTTGGTTATGTTATACATATATAAGTTGAGTATATGTCCACAAATTTTGAACCGTTAAAAATGAACATATAAATTGTTATGAATTTTAAGAGGTGACTGATTCAGAAATTGTTGAAGTTTCAGAATTTATCATTTTGGTGGAAAATTCTAGAATGCGTGGGCCCCACCCACCTATGGTTGGTGAAGAAATGTGCTGAAATTATATTTCAAATGTGGTGGGTGGCAATAGTAGCAGGTAAAGCCATCAGGTAGCAGGTCAAGTCTGCTTCGACGTGCTAACATTTTCCTATAAATAGAGGGCTAAGTTAGAATTGAAAATCACACCAGAAACATAAGCTTTCTCTCTTTCTCTCTCTATATTAGCAAGCGTATTTTGTGAGTATTTAGATACTTTGAGAGTTGCTATTCAGTGCAAGGTTCCTTGACTTTACACATTAGGTCGTAAATAACGCTCTTTTCGAGGTAAGGGATTTTAAGGGTTATTATGTTTTTTAGTTTCGAAATTTTTCTAAACCTTAAAAAAAATTCTAAAAAAATTTGAATGATGAGTTTTATTGATTGTGTCCAAAAATGGCGATTTTTGGATGTATAGATTAGGAGTTATGAATTTTATGGGAAAAGACTATTTAAAAAGTAAACTCTTATAACTCTTTTTGGTTAACTCCAAAATTGATAAAATTTTTATTGGGAGTACATCTATATAATATCAGTATACCCTGTGAATTTTGGAATTTTTGGATAAAAGTATAATTTATGATAAATGTCTAAATATTCGGCAGTTTAGGCCATATGAATAATAGTAAATGAATTTTAAAAATTCGGAGAAAAATATATGTTCAATATGGGACTATGTCCTGCTAAATCCCAGAAAAGAAAATTTGTTTGTACTGATTTGGTATTTTTCATGAAAATGGACTAGTTATGAGTAAATGAATTAAATATGTTATGTGAAGTAACAAAATTGGAAAATAGAATTTTATGGCTTGGGAATCCTATATAAGGTATATGCAGACTTTTGATGAGGGTTTTGGTTATTGGTGATGAAATCTTATGAGTTTGACATTTTAGGATGATTAAATGCATTAATTAGTAAAGTGTAAACAATTAAAATAAATTGTTTATAAGTTTAAGAAATGATTAAGATATTGTGGTAATATTAATAATATTAGATTATGAGATTATTAAGTGATTTATAACATTTGGATTAATGTGTTATGAAATCATTGATTTATGAATCTTACTTTTGAAATTAAATGTAGTTGTTGATCATATTATTTTTATTATCATATATAACATTTTTAATCCCGGTGATGAAATTTCTCTTTGACTTAAGTGTAAAGATGGGTAGATTATTGGTATGATCGTGACTATGGGTTCTCTTTGGCCAGTAGTGCAAAGTTGAATCGTTGACTAGTATGATCATGACCATTGAATTTATAATTGAATATTTTTAGCTTAAGTGCAAAGGTGAATTGATCAACATGATTATAATTGTGGTATATATAAATTCTAAAATGATTGTATGTTTCTTTGAGATATGAATATCTTTGGCCCATAGTGCAAAGATGACCTGTTGTTGAATATCTTTGGCCCGTAGTGCAAAGATGACTTGTTGATTGAATATCTTTTGCATGTAGTGCAAAGATGAACTGTTGATGAATATCTTTGGCTCGTAGTGCAAAAATGAATTTATTCGTATGATTATGAACAGGAACTGTGATTTGGTATAACCATGATCTTTGATGTTTCAGGTAAAGACATGTGATGAAAATTATCTTCGTCCTGGATGAGAAGAGGAATTTAGAATTACAAATATGATTATGAGTTATTCATATGATTGTGGACAAGAACTGTTGATTGATGCTACAGGGATAAAACATTGTTGGTGGACTTTTAATATAGAGAAGATAATAGACATTATGGTCTATTTGACTCTTCTAATGGATTGCTCGTTCCGCTGCAACTATGGTTGAAAAGTTTTATCATCTACCATATGTTCTAAATCTCTGATTTATTACTAATGAAGGCTATTGATAATTTAATTATCTTAAGTCATGATATTCTTTACTGAGCTAGTTGTGCTCACCCTTTAGCTTCACAATTCCTTTCAGGTAATAAGAGTGTAGTTGAGTCGAGCGGGGATAACAAGGGAATAGTGTGGTGGTTCGAGACTGTCAAAGTTTCTCAACACATTATAAAACGGCATGATATACAATATATAATTGTATTGAGGACCTAAGATGTGTGTGTCGTATATTATACGTCACTTAATAATTGATTTTGGTGAACAACAATAAGGTGAGGTGAACCCAACTTTGGAAGGGTGTTTTGCCACTATCATACAAGATGTCTAATGACCTACGAGTTATCATAAGATGTGGGTTGTACACATCCACTCTTTGAGTATATCTCTACGAGCACTACCTATATGATCTTGGAGTTTGGTTGAAACATAATGTTCAATATGAGGCCGGTGGAGATAGTTATATGTCAAGAGAAGACTCACCATTGGAAGGAACACGATAGTAATCTTCTCATTTTTCTTTGGGGTCTATTGGGTCAACCAAGGATAATTCTGCGGGCATATGATATCTATCATAACTTAGACTCATGGCCTCCTATGTACGAAGGTTTCCTTGAGCAATCTCCAAAGATTTTAATCTCTAAAACAGTTTTTGAAAATACCTTTATGTAAGGTATCACTGTGAGGTACTGTCCACGGTTGGGACATGAGTCACAGTTGGTATGTATTTGTATCAAAACTCACAGCATATGTGTTGTTGTAGTAATAAAGTTGTAGTTATTTTCTGTACCATGTATTTGGCGACTCAGAATAGGTTGGATGGATTGGACCTATTTTGGGGGCGTCACATTCTATATAGAAATATAAACATTGTTATTTAAGATTATGAGATGGTATTTAAGATTGTGTGATGCTTTTGGTTATTGAATGTGACTGAATTCTGACTTGAGGTCAACATATAATAATAATATGCAAGTCTTGTAACAGAAAATATGTTTACCACTATGCTTACTAAAATTAATTCATGAAATGGCCGATTAAGATTCTAATTTTTTCTTGTAACAGAGCAATCATATAGTCGCACCGAAGGTTCTTTTTCTATTTGGATTTGTAGCAAATGATATTGTGATTGCCTATTTGTCTTTATCTGCTTATGAGCAATACGGTGTACATTAGTACCACGTAGCAACTCTATTGTCTTTGTGTATTGATTTTGGCACTAAGTGCCTTTGGTGACCTATTTGCTTCATTTTTCTGACTTGCTATTATTTTTAAATATTTGCAGGAAGACTGCTTCTACGACATGTCTTACAATACTGGGTATCAAATTTTCGTGTTACGTTTATGGAAGATAAGGGACAAAATTATGAAGTGTAATCTCTCTATATATGTAGATACATACTTTCATTGAAGAATTGTGGTAGCTTTAGATGGTTAATTATAAAGATAATGAATGATTTTATTAAGTTAATAATATTTTAGTTTTTTGTATTTTTGACATTATTTGCTATGGGGACATTGAGCCAGCCAGGTACACAAAAAGAATGTCAAATTTTGATTTGGTAACAATATAATTCGTTACCAAAGCATTGAACAAGTTTTAATATAACAACAATTTTTTATATATTTAGCAATAAATTTTCGTTGTTAATGGCATTAAAAATATAATATTTGGCAATAAAAAAATTAACCTAATAACAACGGAGAGGATATTGTTACTAATACTAACATAAAAGGCAACATTTTTTATCGTTGCAATTCATATCAACTTTCATTGCACATATAAAGAAACGGCAACATATAATGTCATTGCTAATCGACGACTTTCGTTGCTATTGAAAAATAACCAGTAACAAACATTTTCGATTCTTTGATTCAAAGATAATGTCGTTGCTAAATAATATAATCAGCAATGAAAATCGTTGCTAAAAAGTTTACATTACGCAACGAAAGCAAGCTTAGGCAACAATTTTCATAATTTACTGCAACGAAAAATGTTGTTGCAAAATGGTGTCAATTGCAATGAAAATGCATGGTCGTTGCAAAAAAAAAAAGAGTTCATTTCGTTGCCAATTAGCATGTTTTTACAACGAAATGGGGTTTTTAGCAGCAAAATTTTAATTAATCTGCAACAATACATTTTGTTGCTAAAGGATCGATGTCTCTGTACGAAAGCCAAATTTCGTTGCAAAATGTATTACTTTTGGCAACGAAAAAAAAAGATTCGTTGCGGAACAATTAGCAACGCTCATGGCGCAACGAAAGACGCAACGACAGTAAAGTCGTTGCCAAAACCCTTTTGCAACAAAATTTGACACCTTTAGCAACGAAAATCGGTTGTTGCTGAAACCCCATTTTTTTGTAGTGACTTTCTTACTTTGCAAAATTTGTACATATCACCCATAATTATACCATTATATCAAATCAACACCTTATTATTCAAAATAATATTTACAGAAAACTAAATCTTTATTTATAAAAAGTTGGGGTCTTACAATGACGGTGATCAGAGTAGTTTCAGTTGTTGGTTGAAAAGAAGTCAAGGTGGGCTCCATAGTAGGGAGAGTGACGGGGGTGGTAGCTTGAGTAGCGTTATATACCATTGTTGATCGGAAACTTTATAGATTTGGGGGAGCTAAGCCAGAGAAAGTAGTTGCAGAGAAGAATGAAGAAAAGTAAAGTTCTTTTTAGAAAAGTGGCGGTTCTTTTAGGGGGAGAAAGGGTTTATTAAGGGGCCGTCTTTTCATCTTCACATGTTTCTCTAAATACGACGCAATAATGATAATGGCGGGTCCTACATTGACACGTGGGTCGAGGGAAAGATGCTTTGAATTTAACATCCGTACTGAAATTAATGATATCTGTTGTACTCTCTTATTATATATTAATTATAAGAAGAGAGTGGGGGGCAATATTGGGGCGTGATTTTATGGGTCCGGGTGATTTGGTGGGACCCATCCCACGTGGAGGAACTTTCCCAAATGAAGATATGTATTCGTTCAGAGACTTGATTTTTAAGGAATCTACAATTTTGATTCTGGTTGACTTTCTACTTTTATGGGAACAGTCTGTATTGACTTTGACTTTCCATTTTTATGGAGATTGATTTCTATCCTAGCATGGTAACTACTATGGAGACCTATTCATACTCGGAGATGGAACGATAAGGTGTGATTAGTTAAATACATGGATATACCCTAATTCATAGGTAACATCTCATTGAGCACTAAAGAGTTAAGCCTTCATTGTTAACCTATTCTCCAATTTGTACTTATTCTCACACCGGAGCTATCCCCCGGCGGCCCCGGTTGTCAGACTCCTCAGTGTGTTTCTTAATTTTTTTGTGCACGATTTGTCTCGTTATTTGGTGATTGCACGAGCAAACAGATCTTGGCATTAACAATTGTAAACAAAAAATAGAAACAAGAACAACTATAAAATGAACACACACACTTTTATTTAAAACTCCATTTATCAAGTGTATTCTCATTAATTTGGTACATAAGAGAGAGTATATGTAGCATCAGGAAGTATGACTTTATGATTAGGCCTAAAATATAGTTTATTCGGCTAATATGAGATTTTACCCTCCACGAGACGATTCCATTACACAATTAGAGAGAGTATTGAATAAACAAGAGGCCAAGCACTTGTCATTAAAATTAAATATGTGACGCCCCCAAAATAGGTATACATAACCCATTCTGAGTCGCCAAATACATGGTACAGAATTCAAATACAAACTTAATTTATACAATACGAAAAACGTAAGTTGAAAGTTTTAACACCAATATTATCTCGTAGACAATATCCAAACTCAAATGAAGTCCCATTATATTTATTATCACACTATTTCATAGAATAGTGAGGGCTACTATGGCCACCATCTTGGACCATCATTCCATTCCCCGACTAGTCCCAACTATATTCTCATTTTCTGAAGAGAATAATGAAAGAAAAGGGTGAGATCAACTAGCCCAGTAAAGAATATTATGACTAAGATAATGTAGAATAAATTATCCTTAGCCTTCAATCGTGTAAAAACAGATAGAATACAATAGACAACAAGTTTAACTGCAGCGGAACAAGCAATCCATTAGAAGAGTTAAGTAGAGCATGATTTCTACTATCTTTTATGATTTAAAAGTTCATCATCAATATTTTATCTCTGTGACATAGCTCAATAAATAATCCACATCATCGAATTATCCATGCACTATGGGCCAAGGATATTCGTTAGTATCACATCCATGAATTATCCATGCACTACGGGCCAAGGATATTCGTTAGTATCACATCCATGAATTATCCATTCACTACAGGCCAAGGATATTCGTTATTATTACCAGTGGTCATGATCATGCCAAACAACTGTCCATCAATGCACTACGGGCCAATGAGGACTTTTACCACATCATTTGTAACATTACAGGTCATGATTATACCGATACATAATTCCTGGTCATAATCATACCAATCAATAGTCCATCTATGCACTACAGGCCAAAGATGACTTTCATCACAATTTAAGCATGAGGATGATGACAATGATATAAGAATTCAATTAAGTGAAAGCAAGGATAAATTTTAAAGATTTATAATTCAATTTATCTAGAATTTAAGAATGTAAAAATTATCAACATGATAACTACTTTGTGGAGTAAAATTCAAGAATAATATTCATGTATCAAAAATAATTTGGACAGAAAAGAAATCAATTTTTGGAGTGAATAGTGCCCCAGGTGAATAGTATCTGAGTGAATAGTACCGTATGTATGAATAGTACCCATGAATAATATTACGACATGAAAAGATTAAAATTTAACAAGAATGTCCAGAAAAATATTTCAGTGAAACGATACTAGATGAAGTGCAAATTTCAAGGATATTCTACTTATTTCAAGGAGTATAAAAGAAATACTTATCAAAATAAGTGTAGAATTAGGAATATTAAACGAAATAATATTACTTACATACTACAGATTATGGAAGAAAATATTATTTCTTACGAATATTGAAAAAAAAATATCCCTTACGAATGTTGAATGAAAATAATATTCCTTACTAATATTGAATGAAGATAATTTATGAATATTGAACGAAAGTAATATTCTTTACGAAGATTGAACGAAATAATATTTCTTATGAATACGAAAAATAATATCTCTTATGAATATGAATAAATAATACCCCTTACCTTAAAAGGAGAGTACTTTTGACTGGTATAACAGAGATATTCTTGAAGAAAACTTGTACTATTTTCTACACTCAAAGCTTCCTTAAACTCAAAAGAAATACGCTCAATATTATAGAAGAAGAATTCTCTGAGTCTGGTGTGATTTTCATTTCTAAACTAAGCATCCTATTTATAGGAGAATGGCTGGATACTATTTAAAAAAAAATCACGCAGTGCACAGTAGGAAGATTCACGGGCGCGCACCGGCGAAGAAAAGAAAATTTTGATTTTACTATGCAGTACTATATAAACACTATGCAGTACTATGCAAACAATAAAATATAATATATTCTATTTATAAAAAGTATTATGTTTTATATAAAAAGTTTTCTGTTTTATTACTATTATAAGAATAATAAAACAAAAATTGAGATAACTTTCTACCGATGATTTTGAAAAATGAGTAAGTGGGGGTCTATGTAATAAGTCAAACTTACAACAAATACTTCATAAAAAACCCCTCTATTTATCACAAATCACTTAACTTCTCTAAACACATTTTTAATAACATTTATTCATCATTAATATTATTACTCACAATATTAACAAACAGATCATTCCTAGGAAAAAGGGGGCTTTCCGATAAGGATTTCTCCTTATTGGAGTGCAATTAGATGACCAAACCTCTTTCCTCGATAGAACTTTCTAGATATTGTCAATAATGCAAATAATAATATGAATAACTGCGTCGTCACATTTATTGATTTAATAATATAAAATATTGTGCAGATGATATTGTGACAATAATTGAATCAATAATATGACATACTATGCATCAACTACTATTGCAATAATTGAATAAAACTGAGTGACTTCTCACGTAAGCATCAATAATCAAAGATATTGTACAATACCGTGTGCTACTGTGCAACCACGCGTATTACTATACTTTTATCACCTGGTATTTCAACAGTTAATGGTAAAAGTTTTATCGTTATTTTTATAAAAATGTTATTTCTGTCGCTTTCTAAATGTGACACCCCCAAATCTAGGTACTTCATTCCCACAAGATTTGGTGCTCACTATCTACCCAAATAAAATAATATTTAAACCATAAATCCTCCCTTTAAATAGGGTTACATCATTAAATAAAAATCTTCCCAGGTTATCTAACCTTAAACATCATTCAAGTGCAGAAATAAAATTATTACATCACATCCTTAAGGTAAAGTCTATCATCAAATTAAAAGTCTACATCATAACAATAATCAAAATTATAAGTCTTTATCACTTGTACATTTTTCCATTTCCTTTGCTAGTTGAAGGCTCATCTACCTTCTCAACTTTAGCTGCAATAATAATATTTATGCAAGAGTGAGCAAAACAATTGCTTAATAGATATAACAATGAATCAACAGGAGAATAATAATAGTAACTACTAACGAATAGGCTCATCACAACTGAATAGTACTCTAACAATGGTAATCAGAAACTGGAATCCAAACTGGAATCACAATATGGCACAATGAGCCAACTTGTGACACCCCCAAATCCGGAAATTCAAATTATAATATTAAATATTTATTGAATTATACAAATATTTATTTGATGTGTTTATTATTGAAGTTGATGAAATAAAAATTTTATTATTGATGTGGTTATTATTATTAAATATTTATGAATTAAATTTTTTAGATAATATTCTAAACTAATTTGGTTTATAATTTAGAGAGTTGTAATATAACATGAGATGTTATATTGTTGTTTTAATTTAATAATTATAGTGATATGTTAATTTATTAAATAAAATTATAATGAGATTATAATGTTATATTGGTGTTAGAAATTAAGACATAGTAGCTTGGTTTTGTTTCTGGTTTTGGGTGTTCTGTAATTGAGCCCCAAATACCAAAAAATAGGCTGTGAAGTTCACGCCCAAATATTTGAATTCGCCGCCGAGCTGGAATTCGCGTCCAGTATTTGAAAAAGTGGTGTGGGTCGGACAGTTTTGACCTCCTGTAGTAAAATGGCCATAACGTTTTCATACAAACTCCGATTGAGGTGATTCAAGATGATTCAGAAAGAGGACGAATAGGCCTATAACTTTTATTCTTTATGGTTTTCAATTTGAAATCTTTATGAAGGGTCAAAATGGCCATCTTTAGGACTGTTGTGTATTTGGAGCCAATCGGATGGCGTCGGGATGCGCGAATGCAAGTGCAATCCTTTGTGTGTTAGTATAACTTAATGATAACGTGTTGGACATGTAATAGGATGTTGTATCAAGTTATTAATGTGTATGTGGTGCAATGACATGATTACTTAAGTAGTTGTAATAAAGCTAAAAAGTAATGTTCATGAAAAGATGCGATGTTATTTAAACTTAAACTTAGTTAGTAGCTATACTAAAAGTAAGAAAGCAACTCATGAAGGTAATATTAGTGTAACTAATGTATATTTTCAATACATATGGTATGTGTAGGACTTGGGGTGAACGTGAGTCATGATTGTTTAACCTACGCACGAGTCAAGTTCCCTAACCTTTGCTA
This sequence comes from Panax ginseng, assembly GCA_020205605.1. Classification (NCBI taxonomy): domain Eukaryota; kingdom Viridiplantae; phylum Streptophyta; class Magnoliopsida; order Apiales; family Araliaceae; genus Panax; species Panax ginseng. Next base: position 97,768,473 of record CM035131.1, read on the forward strand.
CTTTATTATTCAGCAAGGTTACTTTTCACTGTTATGTTATACTTATGCAAATTCTCTATTTCTAATCTCTTGTTTAACGATTTATTGTTATGCAAGTTCTTTAACTCTCATTTATTGTTGAGTAAGTTAGTTAATCTTTGTTTATTTATTCCAATCGAGATTACCTTGGTTATTCAAAGTTTGTACTCATTTATTATTGATCAAGTTAGTTAATCTTTATCTCTTTATTCAAAGTCTGTATTATTATTGTAAGAAGTGTGTTAATTCAGCTACTAATAACTGTTATTTGATCTTCGTTCTTCAATATCATTTTACTATCTTACGTTATTGTATCGAACTCTAAGTTGCTTAGCGATTCTTTACCAATTCAACTAATCCTTAGTTGATGAATTTTCCACTGTCATCCGAATTTAGCATGCAATTCTCGTTTAAGCACAACCTCTAATCATCATAAACTCATATAATCACAAGTAACCCATTGTATAGCAACAATTCAACAAATTTGAAATTCACAGAATATATAGTTTTTGCCGTGCAACACATATATATGCATATATATATATATATATAATACTAAAGTTATGTAAAAATACTTTTAATTTGCTTGAAATCCTTGCTATCACCACTGATAATCACTATGAAATCCTCAAGTTTCCTTTCAACTCTCTCTCAATTCTCTCAAGCTTTGCAAACTAGAATGCGTATAGTAAACAAAAGCTAAGCCAATTAACAGTAGGTGCATTTTAAAACTGATAAACCCTTAATACTATTACTAATTGCAATTTCAGTTACTAACTAACGTACATATTATAAATATATTATATTTATTATTTTATTCTATTTTATTTATAATAATTAAAATTCAAAAATTAGAAATCCCAAAAGCCATAAGACTTTGTTTGGCAAAATCCTTTAAAATTTAAAGACTTAATATATTTAAGCCTTGTTTGGCAAAAAACTAAATTAAACCCTTTTTAATTTATTTTAATAAACACTTTAGTTTATAATTTATAATTACATCTTATTTATTTGGATTTCCATATCCAACATTAGTCAATAAATTAATTAAACACTATATTTTTAATTAAATATACCATTTAAACAAATAACATAAAATTATAATCTCTTCATAAGACAAATCTTTACTGAACTGCAATGGTTCATACTCGATCACATGCTTATAATCGGGTTTATATGGTCGCAACACCAACACGTGAAAAACGTTGTGTACATGCTCTTAATCTGGAGGTAAAGTTACCTCATAAGCTACTTCTCCCACTTTTTGCAATATCTCGAAAGGTCCAATAAACCTTGGGCTGAGCTTTCCTTTCTTGCCAAAACGAATTTTCCCCTTCCAAGGAGAAACTTTCAGGAACATGAAATTTCCTACTTTAAATTCACGACTTTACTGTGTTGATCAAAGCATACTTTTTACATCGATCTTGAGCGACTACGGTCTTGCTGCTCGATGAGTCGACAACTTCGGTTGGTCATTGTACGATTCTCGGGCCTAACGGTTGGCGTTCACCAACTTTATCCCAAAGATAGTGGAGTTACGCATTTCTGCCGTATAACGCCTCGTATGGCGGTATACCAATGCTTGCGTGGTAACTGTTGTTGTATGCAAATTCCACCAACGATAGATGATCATCCCAGTTTCCTTTGAAATCCATGATGCACGCTCTAAGCATATCTTTAAGAGTCTGGATCATTCATTCGCTTTGCCCATCGGTTTATGGATGATATGCTGTACTCATCTTCAGTTGTGTTCCCGTGCATTCTTGTAGTCTCTTCCAGAAATTTGATGTGAACCTCGGATCTCTATCTGATACAATTGACACTGGAACTCCATGTCTTGAGATGATCTCCTTAACGTATAGATTCGCCAGCTGATCAAGATTAAATCTAATCTTTATTAGCAAAAAGTGTGCATATTTCGTCAATCTGTCCACTATCACCCATATCGCATCGTATATTTTCTGAGTCGTTGGAAGACCTACCACAAAATCCATTATAATATGCTCCCATTTCCATTATAGTATCTCCAACGGTTGAAGTAACCCACTTGGTCGTTGATGCTCGGCCTTCACTTTCTGACATGTCTAGCACTTTGCAACGCATTCTGCAACGTCTCTTTTTGTGATGCGCACAAAATAGGTATACATCACCCATCTTGAGTTGCCAAATACATGGTACAAAATTCAAATACAACTTAATTATACAACAGTCGTGTAAAATACGATAAAACATAATCTAAGAGTTTTAATAAGAATATTGTTATCTAGACAATATCCACACTCAATGGAGTCCTCATTACATTTATTGTCACACTATTTAACAGAATAGTGAGGACTACTAATGCTATCATACGGAATGATCACTCCGTCCCCTCGACTAGTCCTAAGCACGTTCTCATTTCAAGAGAATAAAGAAGAAAGAAAGGTGAGCTCAAGTAGCCCAAAAAAAATATTATGACTAAGATAATGCAGAATAAATTATCATTAGCCTTCAATAATGTTAAACTGATAGAATATAATAGACAACAAGTTTAACTGTAGTGGAACAAGCAATCCATTAGAAGAGTCAAGTAGAGCATAAAATCTATTATCTTCTATGATTTAAAAAGTTTTTCATCAACTTTATTGCTGAGACTCAGCTTAATAAATAAAATTGAATCATCCCTACATCACGACCAAGGATATTCATGTAATCATCAATGGTCATGACTATACCGAATAATCCCTAGTCATAATCACACCAATAACTGTCCATCAATGAACTACATGTCAATGAGGAATTTTACCACATCATTCGTCACATTACGGTCATGATTATACCGAATAATCCCTGGTCATAATCATACCAAGTCCATCTATGTACGTAAACTAAAGATGACTTTCATCACAATATAAGCATGAGGATGATGACAATGACATAATAATTCAATAAAACAAGTTCAAGGATAAATTTTAAAGATTTATAGTTTTAATTTATCCATAAATCAATAACGTTCAAATTGTCAACATGATACTTCTTTGTGGAGTAAAATTCAAGAATGCTCAGAAGAATATTTCTGTGGAAAGATACTGGATGAAGCGCAAATATCAAGGATATTCCACTAATTTCATGGAGTATAGAAGCCAAAACTTTAACCAACTGGGTATAATAGAATATATGAAACCGCAAACGGATTTTTACCCGCTATGCGATAATCTACGTAAACAGATCATTTTTACAATTTAATAAGGAATGAATACGAAGGATCATTCACCATGCATGCGGTAATCCACATAGACAAGTTATTCCAACAGAATAATAAAGAATGAAATAATAGAAGAATTCACCAAAGCAATGCGTAATCCGCATGCATGAGTTATTCACAGAATAATAAAGAATGGAATAATAGAAGAATTCATCAGGCGTGTGTAATCCGCACAGATAGGTTATTCCAACAAAATAATAAAGAATGGAACCAGGTCATGCGTAATCCGCACAGACATGATATTCCAACAAAATAATAAAGAATGGAATAACAATGAATTCACACGTGCATGCGATAGATCAAGATAGACAAGTTATTCCAACAGAATAACAAAGAATGGAATAACAGAAGAATTTCACCATGTATGCGGTACTTCGCATAGACATGTTATTCCAATATAATAATAAAAAATGGAATAACAACCCTTACGAGTATTGAAAGAAAATAACTCTTTTCATGAATACGAATGAATAATACCCCTTACCTTAGAAGAAGACTGGATACTGGAATAGGGAGGTAGCAGACTTCTCTTCTTCTTTCTCTCTATAATAATTGCTCTATAGCTTTAGTGAATTGGTGAGAAATGAAGGAAGAATGAGCTTCTATTTATAGGAAAATATAGTTTCGATAATTGCATTGGGGCTCAAAATATTACAGTATAATACCTTCCTCTTTTTCTTCATTTTTAATTTAGTCCTGCAAGTATTATCAAACTTGCACCACCTCCCCTAATAGTAAATAATGTGAATCAATAGTTCAATCATGTAAAAATACGAATTATAGTATAATACCTTCAACTATACCTCCATTTTTAACTTAGTCATGCAAGTATTATCAATCTAACATCACCTCCCCTAATAGTACAAGAATGTGAATCAATAGTACACACATGTGAACAAATAGTTATAATCATGTGAATTAATAGCAATTAATTGCTCATTTATCCGGTTAATTATCCGATTGGTCAATATAACCTCCAGACATCAATTATAATCGAAATAAATGTCGATTTTCATTAACACTAAAAATTCCAACACAATGGAACTATCCAATTCATCTTTAATCAATACGAACTTATTCATCATTAATATTATAGTTCACAATAATTAACAACCAGGTCGTTTCCAAGAAAGAGGGGGCTTTCCGATAAGGATTTTTCCTTATTGGCGCGCAATTAGTTGACCAAACCTTTCCTTGACAGAACTTCTAGACATTGTAAATATAGCAATTTAATAATATGAATAACTTTGTCGTCTCAATTATTGATTTAATAATATATCATATTATGCAGATGATACTGTGACAATAATCGAATCAATAATATGAGAGATATGATGCAGCAATTATTGTAGCAATAATTAAGTATAACTAAGTGACTTCTCACGTAAGTATCAATAATCAATATCGTGTGCTACTATGCACCCACGCGTATTACTGTACTTTTACTACCAGGTAGTTCAACAGTTTTAACGGTAATACTTTTTTCGTTATTTTTATAAAAAGATAATTCTGTTGTTTTCTAACTATGACAATACTTCTGTTGTGGGGTCCACCAATGATTGTGCCGTCGTACGAATATTCCTTGTTAAAACGAATATTCCCCGACCAATCGAATATTATATAACCACTTGCTTACTTTGCAAAATTTGTAAATATTACCCACAACTATAACATTATATCAAATCCACACCATAATATTCAAAAATATATATCAAGAAAATTATTCTTTATTCATAAAAGTTGGGGTCTTACAACCTTCCCTTCTTATGACATTTCGTCCTCGAAATTAGGGTACGTACCTTGTATATCGAAGAGGTGAGGATATCTTGACTTCATCTCAGATTCTAACTCCTAGGTCATTTCTTCCACATCGTGGTTTCTCCACAAAACTTTGACTTGAGGTATAACCTTGGAGCGTAAAATATGATCCTTCTTATCCAATATTTTAACAGGTAACTCTTCATATGTTAAATCTTCCTCTATCTCGTCTGGTTCTAATTCAATAATATGGTTCGGGTCTTTCACATATTTACGTAACATATATATGTGAAAATCGTTATGAACACGAGACATACTTGGTGGTAAGGCGATTCTATAGGCCACAGTTCCTACTCGATCGAGGATTAAAAATGGGCCAATGAATCGAGAATTGAGCCTTCCTCTCTTTCCAACTCTCGTAACTCTTTTCCATGGAGCAACACGTAACAACACATGATCTCCAATATTGAATTCCACGTCCTTTCGATGAAGATCAGCATAACTCTTTTGTCGATCTTGTGAGGTTTTTATACGTTATCGGATCGTTTAAATCTTTTCCGTAGTCATACGTACCAAATCCGGTCCTAACAACATTGCTTCACCCACCTCATCCCAGCATACTGGAGAATGACACTTTATTCCATACAACGCCTCAAATAGAGCCATGCCAATACTTGCTTGATAACTATTGTTGTAGGAAAACTCCACCAATGGTAAGAACTTGTCCCAACTTCCCTTAAAGTCAAGGACACAGAGTCTTAATAAATCTTCAAGAGTTTGAATAGTCCTTTCTGACTGCCCATCCGTTTGAAAATGATATGCCAAACTAAATCGTAAATCCATGCCCATATCTTTTTATAAACAAACCCAAATTTTTGAAGTGAATCTTGGGTCTCGATAAAAAACTATGGATACTGGCATACCATGTAATCTTACAATCTCATTTATGTACATACTAGCAATACGTTAAAGTGTATAAGTTTCTCGTATCAGTAAGAAATGAGAAGACTTGGTCAATCTATCAACAATGACCATAATCGCATCTATGCCTTGAGAAACCTTGGGAAGACCAGTAACGAAATCCATGGTAATGTGCTCCCACTTCCATTCTGGAATTTCAAGTGGTTGCAATGGACCTTTTGGCACTTAATGCTCTGCCTTGACTCGTTGACAAGTTAGACACCTTGAGATAAACCCCGCTATCTCTCTCTTCATATTGCTCCACCAAAATGTATGTTGAAGATCATGATACATTTTGGTACTCCTAGGATGGATTGCAAACGGTGTGTTGTGCGCCTCCATTATGATTTTATACTTCAAGTCAGAATTGTTAGGAACACAAAGTCTGGAGTTGATTCAAAGTATTCCTTCTTCATCGATTCTTACTTCTGAAATAGCACCTTCTTGCACTTTCTTCCTCATACGCATCAGCTCCAGGTCTGTAGCTTGAGCAACTTTAACTTTATCGATTAAAGTCGGTTCCACTCGTATATTCGCCATCATCACATGGGTCCCTGGAGTCTTTAACTCTATTTCCATCCTTTCCAAGTCATACAAAATGGGCCTTTGCAGTGACAATATTGCACTCGTGCCCGCATATGATCTTCTACTCAATGCGTCAGCTACTACGTTCGCTTTTCCAGGATGGTATTGGATGGTATGATCATAATCTTTCAATAAATCAAGCCATCGTCAATGCCGCATGTTGAGTTCCTTTCGAGTGAAGAAATATTTGAGGCTTTTATGATCCGTATAGATCTCCACCTTCTCTCCATACAGGTAATGCCTCCAAATCTTAAGCGCAAAAATGACTGCTGCCAACTCTAGATCATGAGTAGGATAATTCCTCTCATATTCTTTGAGTTGTCACGAGGCATAGGCTATGACTTTCCCATGTTGCAAGAGAACACATCCTAACCCTTTGCCTGAAGCATCACTGTAGATGACAAATACCTCCGAGCTAGATGGTATTGTCAGAACAGGTTCTGAAATGAGTCTTCTCTTGAGTTCTTGAAAACTCTTCTCACATTCCTCACTCCAACCAAACTTTATATCTTTTTGAGTCAGCTGAGTTAATGGAGTAGCAATTCGAGAAAATCCTTCCACGAATCTCCTATATAACCAGCTAAGCCGAGAAAGCTACGTACTTCGGTCACTGACTTTGGTTGCTCCCAGCTTTGAATTGCTTCAATCTTCGCTGGGTCAACATATATTCCATGATTTGATATCACGTGCCCAAGGAATGCAACTTCCTTAAGCCAGAACTCACATTTCTTCAACATGGCATATAGCTTGTTTTCACGAAGCTTTTGGAGTATCAGCCTCAAGTGTTTCTCATGGTCTTCACGGGTTTTGGAGTATATGAGGATGTCATCAATAAAGACGACCACAAAGTGATCCAAATATTCCTTGAATACTCGGTTTATCATGTCCATAAAGGTAGCAGGAGCATTAGTCAATCTAAAAGATATGACTAAGAATTCATAATGCCTGTACCGAGTTCTGAAAGCAGTCTTTGGAATGTCATTAGTTTTAATCTTCAACTGATGATATTCGGAACGAAGATCAATCTTTGAAAAGAATTTGGCTCCTTGCAACTAGTCAAACGGTCATCAATGCAAGGCAACGGTATTTTATTTTTTATGGTGACATGATTGACTCCGATAATCAATACAAAGTCGCATACTTCCATCTTTCTTCTTCACGAATAGAATAGGAGCACCCCAAGGAGAAGTACTAGGATGAATGAAACCGATGTCTAACAATTCTGTAGTTGGGTTTTAACTCACGAAGTTCAATAGGAGCCATTCGATGTGGGGCTTTGGAAATGGGTTTTGTCTGGGATTCAAGGTCGATACAAAATTCAATTTCTCACTGGGGTAAAGGGGGAAGTTCTTGAGGGAATACGTCGGGAAATTTATTAACAATAGAAATATCATTCAAATCTGACGTATTTTTATTTAAATCCGTGACATGGGCTAAGAAAGCTTGATATTCGTTTTTCAATAAACGAATAGCTTTATGACTTGATATGACAGTGATTGATTTTAGTGGTTTGGTTTCTTGAATTCGCATAATATGTTGGTTAGGAATATGAAAGCTAACAACCTTACGAAAACAATCAATTTTAGCATGATGAGTAGTTAACCAATCAATCCCTAAAATCACATCAAATGCAAGTATTTTCAAGGAAATAAGATCGACAGGTAATGTGTGGTTACCGATTTGAATCAAACAAGACTTATAAACAGTGGATGTAATGAAGGTTTCTCCCAACGGAGTTTCAACAGATAAGTTAAAGTCTAATTTCTCCGGAGTCTAATTTAAACGTTGAGCGCAAGTAGGAGAAATGAAAGAATGGGTAGAACCGGTATCAAATAAAGTATGAACTTTACTAGAGTTTATTATTAGCTTACCCGTGATCACCTCGTTCGAATTCCTCGCTTTTTGGGAGGTTACGACAAACGCTCTCCCTTGAACTACCGGTTTTGTCTTCTCTGGGACACCCTTTGATGCCTCCATCCCAGTTGGACTTGGCTTTGGTGCACGACAAAATCGGGCTAGGTGACCTTCTTTTCCAAAATTGTAACACGCTTTGGACTGCATCACGCAGTTTGGACTGATGTGTCCTTCCACATTTGTAACATACAACCGGCGATCGTTCTCCTTAATTCCTTAATAACAGGTGCTGGTGCTGACGTCTTTCCATCATTGTTGAATCTCCTCTTCTTGAAATGTCCACTCTTATTGTCATGGCCATGATTACCACCGAAGTGATTACCATTTCGGCATGTTGATTCCTCTCACGCTTGTTTGTCATAGCCCGATGATTGCTACCGGTGTTTTTTGTCATTGCTCTCTCTTGGTTTGGTTGACTCATTATCGCGCTCCAATAACTGAGCCCTATTCACAACATCTGAATACAAACACAGTTTGTGAGAAATTAGGTATTGACGTATCTCGTGTTTCAAACCTCTTAGAAATATCTGCGTCATTCTCTCCTCATTATCAACCAAGTTGACGCAAAGCCAGAGACAACTTCGGCAAACTTAGCCGTCTTTGCGCCCACGGTCATATTGTTTTGCTCAAGCTTGATGAACTCTACATCCTTCATGTGACGAATACTTTCAGGAAAGTACTTGTCGTTGAACAGTTCTTGTAACTTCTCCCAAGACATCTTCAGTGCGGCAGGTTGAGCATGCTTTACAGATTCCCATCGTTCATCATTTGATCATTGTTGTTTACTTGAGGATTATTGTCTTCCTGTTGCACATTATCCTGGGTATTAATCTGTGGTGACTCAATGGTCTCATGTGCTTCATTGCTTATCTCAACATTTTTGGATGCCATTTTCAAATACTGCCACAAAACAAGGGTTAATTAACATATCACATATTATCCTTATACTCTGACCGACCAATTAAATACCAAATAAACTTAGGTAGGTCATACTAGCGAAGGAATTCCCTGTCTCTCCCCTCCTAGTTCTTGTCTCACATCTCAGCCAGGGATTATATCCCTAAGCTTTGATACCAACTGTGACGTCCCCAAAATAGGTATACATCACCCATCTTGAGTCACCAAATACATGGTACAAAATTCAAATACAACTTAATTATACAACATTCGTGTAAAATACGACAACATAATTTAAGAATTTTAATAAGAATATTGTCATCTAGACAATATCCACACTCAATGGAGTCCTCATTACATTTATTGTCACACTATTTAACAGAATAATGAGGACTACTAATGCTATCATCTGGACCGTTACTCTATCCCCCGACTAATCTCGGCTACGTTCTCATTTCCTGAAGAGAACAGTGAAAGAAAGAGTGAGCTCAACTAGCCCAGTAAGAAATATTATGACTAAGATAATGCAGAATAAATTATCATTAGCCTTCAACAATGTTAAACTGATAGAATATAATAGACAACAAGTTTGACTTCATCGAAACAAGTAATCCATTAGAAGAGTCAAGTAGAGCATAAAATCTACTATCTTCTATGATTTAAAAAGTTTTTCATCAACTTTATCGCTGAGACTCAGCTTAATAAATAAAATTGAATCATCCCTGCATCATGGCCAAGGATATTTATGTAATCATCAATGGTTATGACTATACTGAATAATCCCTGGTCATAATCACACCAACAACTGTCCATCAATGAACTACAGGCCAATGAGGACTTTTACCACATCATTTGTCACACTACGGTCATGATTATACCGAATAATCCCTGGTCATAATCATACCAAGTCCATCTATGCACGTAAGCCAAAGATGACTTTCATCACAATATAAGCATGAGGATGATGACAATGACATAATAATTCAATAAAACAAGTTCAAGGATAAATTTTAAAGATTTATAATTTTAATTTATCTAGAAATCAATAACATCCAAATTGTCAACATGATACTTCTTTCTGGAGTAAAATTCAAGAATGCTCTGAAGATTATTTCCATGAAAAGATACTGGATGAAGCGCAAATATCAAGGATATTCCACTAATTTCATGGAGTATAGAAGCCAAAACTTTAACCAACTAAGTATAATAGAATATATAAACCGCAAATGGATTTTTGCCCACCATGCGGTAATCCACGTAAACAGATCATTTTCACAATTTAATAAGGAATGAATACGAAGGATCATTCACCATGCACGCGATAATCCACATAGACAGATTATTCCAACAGAATAATAAAGAATGGAATAACAGAAGAATTCAACAGGCGTGAGTAATCCGCACAGACAGGTTATTCCAACAGAATAATAAAGAATGGAATAACAGAAGAATTCACCAGGTGTGCGTTATCCGCACATACAGGTTATTCCAACAGAATAATATAGAATGGAACCAGGTCATGCGTAATCTGCATAGATAGGATATTGCAACAGAATAATAAAGAATGGAATAACAACATAATTCACCAGGCATGCGATAGGCCGCGCATGAGGTTATTCCAGGCGAGAATAATAAAGAATGGAATAATAAAGAAGAATTTCACCATGTATGCGGTACAGATGTAGGCGAGTTATTCAATATAATAATAAAGAATGGAATAACAACCCTTATGAATATTAAAAGAAAATAACTCTCTTCATGAATACTGAAAGAATAATACCCTTACCTTAGAAGAAATTTGGATCTTTGGAATAGTGAGGTAGCAGACTTCTCTTTTTCTTTCTCTCTATAATTTCTCTCTATAATAATTGCTCTATAGCTTTAGTGAATTGGTGAGAAATGAAGGAAGAATGAGCTTCTATTTATAAGAAAATATAGTTTCGATAATTGCACGTTTTGGGGCTCAAAATATTACAGTATAATACCTTCCACTTTTTCTTTATTTTTAATTTAGTCCTGCAAGTATTATCAAACTTGCACCACTTCCCCTAATAGTAAATCATATGTGAATCAATAGAACACACATGTGAACAAATAGTTATAATCATGTGAATTAATAGCAATTAATTGCTCATTTATCTGATTAATTACCCGATTGGTCAGTAAAACTTTCAGACGTCAATTAATATCGAAATAAATGTAGATTTCCACTAACACTAATAATTCCAACATAATGGAACTACCAATTTCATCTTTAATCAACACGAACTTATTCATCATTAATATTATAACTCACAATATTTAACAACCGAAGTCGTTTCCGGAAGAGGGGCTTTCAGATAAGGATTTCTCCTTATTGGTAGCTTGCAATTAGGTGACCAAACCTCTCCTTGACAAAACTTCTAGACATTGTCAATATTTCAAATAATAATATGAATAAATTTTTCATCTCAATTATTGATTTAATAATATATATTATCACGAGATGATCTTTGTGACAATAATTGAATCAATAATATGAGAGATATGATCAAACAACTCTTTGTAGCAATAATTGAGTATAACTGAGTGACTTCTCACGTAAGCATCAATAATCAATACCGTGTGCTACTATGCAACCATGCGTATTATTGTACTTTTACTACCGGGTAGTTCAATAGTTTTAACGGTAACACTTTCGCCGTTATTTTTATAAAATAATAATTCTGTCATTTTCTAACTACGACAATACTTCCGTTGTGGGGTCCACTAATGATTGTACCGTCGTACGAATATTCCCTGTTAAAACGAATATTCCCCGATCAATTGAATATTATATAACCACTTGCTTACTTTGCAAAATTTATAAATATTACCCACAACTATAACATTATATCAAATCCACACCATAATATTCAAAAATATATTTCGAGAAAATTATTCTTTATTCATAAAAGTTGGGGTCTTACACTTTTCATATTTGGCCACCAAAAATGTCGCCATAAATCTTGATACATCTTTGTACTTCTCAGATGAATCGAATATCTTGAATTATGCGCTTCCGTTAAGATTTCTTCTTTAATATCCTGAACTGCTGGAACCCAAATTTGTCCCTCGAATCTTAGCATTCCTGCAGTATCAACCTGGTACTTCACTTCTCTACTCTCGACCACGCTTTCCTTTATTTTCTTGCATTCTTCATCTTGTAGCTGAGCGTTCTTCACTTTGTCCACAAAAGTTGGACTAGCTTCTATCTGGAATAAGTTTTTATCAGATTCTTTTGGAAATTTTATTTCCAACTCTAGTCTTGCCATTTCTGAAATGAGCTCCTCCTTATTGGTTAACAACATCAACTTCTCTCTGCCTTTCCTACTCAAGGAATCTGCAACCACATTAGCTTTGCCCGGATGATAAAAGATCTCGCAATCATAATCTTTTATCAATTCCATCCATCTTCTTTGTTGCATGTTCAGGTCCTTCCGTGTAAAAATATACTTCAGACTTTTATGGTCTGTGTAGATCTCACATTTTTCTCCATAGAGATAGTGTCTCCATATCTTCAGCGTAAACACCACTGCCGCCAACTCTAAATCATGAGTCAGATATCCTTTCTCGTAGTCTTTTAATTACCTTGATGCATACGCAATAACCTTACCGTTCTGCATAAGGACACAACCCAATCCTTTGTGTGAAGCATCACTAAAGCGACACAAAATTTCTCAGATTATCCGGTAATGACAACACAAAGGTGCCCTAATCGAGCCTCTTCTTCAATACTTTAAAACTCTCTTCACATTTCTTCGTCCAAACAAATTTTACAGATTTTCTCGTCAAATTCGTTAACGGTGTGGCAATCTTGGAAAAATCCTGAATAAACCGTCTATAATATCCTACCAATCCCAAGAAACTCCTCACCTCCTAAGCTGTTCTTGGTTGTTCCCAAATTTATCATAGTTTCGACTTTTGATGGATCCACCAAAATTCCATCCTTGTCAATTACATGCCCAAGAAATTGTACACGTTCTAGCCAAAACTCACATTTAGAGAATTTCGCGTACAACTTTTCCTTTCTTAACGTCTCCAACGTCAGACGTAAGTGTTCCACGTGTTCTTCTTGAGTTTTGGAGTACACCAAAGTATCATCGATAAATACCACCATAAACTTGTCTAAAACTGGTTTAAACACCATGTTCATCAAATCCATGAACGCTACAGGGGCGTTTGTCAAACCAAAAGACATTAAAAAAATTTCGTAATGTCCATATCGAGTTCGGAATGTCGTCTTCAGTACATCCTCCTTCATTACTCTCAGTTGGTGATACCCACTTCTCAAATCTATTTTCGAGAAATACCTAGCACCTTTCAATTGATCAAACAAGTCATCTATTCTTGGCAATGGATATTTTTTTTTTAATAGTGACTTTGTTTAATTCTCTATAATCAATGCAAAGACGCATTGACCCATCCTTCTTCTTCACGAATAACATCGATGCTCCCCATGGTGACACACTCGATTGAATATACTTCTTATCCAACAACTCTTGTAGTTTCACCATTAATTCTTTCATCTCTATCAGAGCCATTCTGTATGGGACCTTCTATATCGGAGCAGTTCCTAGCGCTAAGTCGATCACGAACTCGATTTCTCTATCAGGCGGAAGTTCTGGCAAATCCTCCAGAAACACATCTACGAATTCCCTAACCACTAGTATTTCCTCCAGTTTCACACCCTTCTCCTTTTGAGTATCGACTATGTAGGCTAAGTACCCTACACAGCCCTAACTCAACAACTTCTTGGCCTGCATCATCGTCAGACATCTCATTTGTCTAGGAGATTTGCTACCATGAAAAACTACCTTTGACGGAGTCATAAGGTTTACACACTTCTTTTGGCAATCAATTATCGCTCCATAATTGAATATCCAATCCATTCCCAAAATAACATCAAACTCTCCGAGTTTTATCGGGATTAAATCTACTTTCATAATATTCCCCTTTATATTCACCCTATAATCCTTGTATACAAACCTAACAGAAATTACCTCCCTATTCACAATTTCTATGTTTAAAGGGAAATTCAACTCTTTACTAGGTATTTCTAACTTCTTAGAAAATTCAACAGATATAAACGAGCAAGTAGCACCCGAATCAAATAATATATATGCATTTATATCTTTGATTGGGATAATACCTAAGACGACATCTTTTGATTGCACCGCGTCCTGCACCGTCATGTTGAATATTTTGGCTGTGGGCTTATTTGTTGATGTTGGCCTAGCAATAGTCAGCGCACCTCCACTAGCATTTCCCTTGCTTCCATTTGCCTCAACAGATCTCTTCTTAGGGCATTCACGAGCAAAGTGATCCTTGGACCCACACGTGAAGCAAACGTTCTTCTTAGATTAAGTGCAATTTGGGGCGATGTGACCCTCCTGGCCACAGTTGAAGCATACTTGTTTTCCCACCAAGCACACACCTTTGTGAAACTTCCCACATGTAGCACATGCTTCGAACTTCTTCTTTTTCTGGTTTCCTTGCTGATTTCCAGTTCCCACATTTACATTTCACTTTCTCTTCAAATTGTTGTTGCCATTTCCACCGTTACCACCACCACCATTTTTAGCTTTACCTTCATTTTTCTTCTTCCTCAGCTCTTGGTTGTGTTTTGTTAGAGCCTCGCCTCCAGTCTCAGCGAGAATTTCCTTCTCCATCACCACCTGCGCAAAGCGTCTTAATTTGGAGCAGGGGAGACCCTCATTGTATAACTGAGGCTTCGGTCCTGTTCAAATCTCTTAAGCCTTGCGTTAAATGCTGTCTTGACTTGATATGGCGCAAACCTCGCCAACTCGTTGAATCTTGCATCATACTCGATTAACCAGACATCGTTTCTCGCTTGGTTCAAAAGCGCACTTCTAGCTGACTCTTCGAACTTTCTGGAAAATAGGTCTCAAAGAATATTTCCTTGAACCTTTCCCAAGACATCACCCCTTGACCTCCTCGGGTTTTATTGGCTTGCCACTAATAAATCGCCTCTGCCTTCAACATGAATGTTGCAAAAGCAGTCTTCTGGTTATCCCCTACCCTAGCAACATCAAAAATCTTCTCTAATTCCATGATCCAGGTCTGTGCTTCAACCGAATTCATGGACCCACGGAATTCTGGTGGTCCAACCGCCTTGAAATCCTTAAATGTTGTTGTGACGCCCCCAAAATAGGTATACATCACCCATCTTGAGTCGCCAAATACATGGTACAAAATTCAAATACAACTTAATTATACAACATTCGTGTAAAATACGACAAAACATAATCTAAGAGTTTTAATAACAATATTGTCATCTAGACAATATCCACACTCAATGGAGTCATTACATTTATTGTCACACTATTTAACAGAATAGTTAGGACTACTAATGCTATCATCTGGACCGTCACTCGGTTCCTCGACTAGTCCCGGCTACGTTCTCATTTCCTGAAGAGAATAGTGAAAGAAAGGGTGAGCTCAACTAGCCCAGTAAGAAATATTATGACTAAGATAATGCAGAATAAATTATCATTAGTCTTCAACAATGTTAAACAGATAAAATACAATAGACATCAAGTTTAACTGCAGCGAAATAAGCAATCCATTAGAAGAGTCAAGTAGAGCATAATATCTACTATCTTCTATGATTTAAAATGTTTTCATCAATTTTTATCACTAAGACTCAGCTTAATAAATAAACCACATCATCGAGTCATCCTTGCACTACGGGCCAAGGATATTCATTAAATCATCAATGGTCATGACTATACCGAATAATCCCTGGTCATAATCACACCAAAAGCTATCCATCAATGCACTACAGGCTACTACGCACTTTTACCACATCATTTATAACATTACAGGTCATGATTATACCGAATAATCCCTGGTCATAATCATACCAAGTCCATCTATGCACGTAAGCCAAAGATGACTTTCATCACAATATAAGCATGAGGATGATGACAATGACATAATAATTCAATAAAATAAGTTCAAGAATAAATTTTAAAGATTTATAAATTAATTTATCTTGAAATCAATTACGTCCAAATTGTCAACATGATATTTCTTTGTGGAGTAAAATTCAAGAATGCTCAGAAGAATATTTCCATGAAAAGATACTAGATGAAGCGCAAATATCAAGGATATTCTACTAATTTCATGGAGTATAGAAGCCAAAACATTAACCAAATGAGTATCATAGAATATATGAAACTGCAAATGGATTTTCACCCGCCATGCGGTAATCAACATAGACAGATCATTTTCACAATTTAATAAGGAATGAATACGAAGGATCATTCACCATGCATGTGATAATCCACATAGACAGGTTATTCCAACAGAATAATAAAGAAATTAAATAACAAAAGAATTCACCATGCATGCGATAGACCGCACAAACAGGTTATTCTAACAGAATAATAAAGAATGGAATAATAAAAGAATTCACCATGCATGCGATAGACCACACAAACATGTTATTCCAACAAAATAATAAATAATGGAACCAGGTCATGCGTAATACGTACCAACAAGATAGTCCAACAGAATAATAAAGAATGGAACCAGGTCATACGTAATCCGCACAGACAGGATATTCCAACTGAATAATAAAGAATGGAATAACAGAAGAATTTCACCATATATGCGGTACTTTGCATAGACAGGTTATTCCAACATAATATAAAGAATGGAATAACAAAATAATTTCACCATGTATGCGGAACTTTGCATAGACAGGTTATTCCAACATAATAATAAAGAATGGAATAACAAAAGCTCTCTTCATGAATACGAAAAAAATAATACCCCTTACCTTAGAAAAAGCTGGATCTTTGGAGTAGAGGTAGCAGACTTCTCTTCTTCTTTCTCTCTATAATTTCTCTCTATAATAATTGCTCTAAAGCTTTAGTGAATTGGTGAGAAATGAAGGAAGAATGAGCTTCTATTTATAGGAAAATATAGTTTCGATAATTGCACGTTTTGGGGCTTGAAATATTACAGTACAATACCTTCAACTTTTCTTTCATTTTTAATTTATTCCTGCAAGTATTATCAAAATTGCACCACCTCCCCTAATAGTAAATAATGTGAATCAATAGTTCAATCATGTGAATCAGTAGTTATAATCATGTGAAAATATGAATTAAAGTATAGTACCTCCATCTATACCTCCATTTTTAACTTAGTCATGTAGGTATTATCAATCTTACACCAACTCCCCTAATAGTATAAGAATGAGAATCAATAGAACACACATGTGAACAAATAGTTATAATCATGTGAATTAATAGCAATTAATTGCTCATTTATCCGATTAATTACCCGATTGGTCAGTAAAACTTCCAGACATCAATTAATATCAAAATAAATGTAGATTTCCACTAACACTAATAATTCCAACACAATGGAACTATCAATTTCATCTTTAATCAACACGAACTTATTCATCATTAATATTATAACTCACAATATTTAACAACCATGTCGTTCCCAGGAAAGAGAGGGCTTTCCGATAAGGATTTCTCCTTATTGGCGCGCAATTAGTTGACCAAACCTTTCCTTGACAGAACTTATAGACATTGTAAATATAGTAATTTAATAATATGAATAACTTTGTCGTCTCAATTATTGATTTAATAATATATCATATTATGCAGATGATACTGTGACAATAATCAAATCAATAATATGAGAGATATGATGAAGCAATTATTGTAGCAATAATTGAGTATAACTAAGTGACTTCTCACATAAGCATCAATAATCAATACCGCGTGCTACTATGCAACCACGCGTATTACTGTACTTTTACTACCGGGTAGTTCAACAGTTTAACTGTAAAACTTCCGCCATTATTTTTAAAAAGATAATTATATCATTTTCTAACTACGATAATACTTCCATTGTGGGGTCCACCAATGATAGTGTCATCGTACGAATATTCCCTGTTAAAACGAATATTCCCCGACCAATCAAATATTATATAACCACTTGCTTACTTTGCAAAATTTGTAAATATTACCCACAACTATAACATTATATCAAATCCATACCATAATATTCAAAAATATATTTTGAGAAAATTATTCTTTATTCATAAAAGTTGGGGTCTTACAACCTCCCCTTCTTATGAAATTTCGTCCTCGAAATTAGGGTGCATACCTGGTATGTCAAAGAGGTGAGGATACCTTGATTTCATCTCAGATTCTAACTCCCAGGTCATTTCCTCCACATCGTGGTTTCTCCACAAAACTTTGACTTGAGGTATAACTTTAGAAGCGTAGAATATGATCCTTCTTATCCAAGATTTTAACTTGGTACCTCTTCATATGTTAAATCTTCCTCTATCTCGTCTGGTTCTAATTCAATAATGTGGTTGGTGTTTCACATATTTACGTAAATATATATGTGAAAAACGTTATGAAACACAAGACATACTTAGCGGTAAAGAAAGTAGTCTATAGGCCACGATTCCTACTCGATCGAGATTAAAATGGGCCAATGAATTGAGGATTGAGCTTTCCTCTCTTTACAAATCTCGTAACTCCTTTCCATGGAGTAACACGTAACAACACATGATCTCCAATATTGAATTCCACATCTTTTCGATGAAGATCAGCATAACTCTTTTGTCGATCTTGTGAGGTTTTTATACATTGTCGGATCATTTGAATCTTTTACGTAGTCATACGTACCAAATCTGGTCCCAACAACGTTGCTTCACCCACCTCATCCCAAAGATATTGAGAAGCGACACTTTCTTCCATACAACGCCTCAAATGGAGCCATGCCAATACTTGCTTGATAACTATTATTGTAGGAAAACTCCACCAATGGTAAGAACTTGTCCCAACTTCCCTTGAAGTCAAGGACACAGAGTCTTAATAAATCTTCAAGAGTTTGAATAGTCCTTTCTGACTGCCCATCCGTTTGAAAATGATATGCCAAACTAAATCGTAAATCCATGCCCATAGCTTTTTGCAAACTACCCCAAAATCTTGAAGTGAATCTTGGGTCTCGATCAGAAACTATGGATATTGGCATACCATGCAATCTTACAATCTCGTTTATGTATATACTAGCAAGACGTTTAAGTGTATAAGTTTCTTGTATCGGTAAGAAACGAGCAGACTTGGTCAATCTATCAACAATGACCCATATCGCATCTATGCCTTGAGAAACCTTGGGAAGACCAGTAACGAAATCTATGGTAATGTGCTCCCACTTCCATTCTGGAATTTGAAGTGGTTGCAATGGACCTTTTGGCACTTGATGCTCCGCCTTGACTCGTTGACAAGTTAGACACCTTGAGATAAACCCCGCTATCACTCTCTTCATATTGATCCACCAAAATGTATGTTGAAGATCATGATATATTTTGGTACTCCCAAGATGGATTGCAAACGGTGTGTTGTGGCCTCCATCATGATTTTATACTTCAAGTCCGAATCGTTAGGAACACAAAGTCTGGAGCTGACTCAAAGTATTCCTTCTTCATCTATTCTTGCTTCCGGAATATCACCTTCTTGCATTTTCTTCTCCATACGCATCAGCTCCAGGTCTGTAGTTTGAGTAGCTTTAACTTTATCGATTAAAGTCGGTTCCACTCATATATTCGCCATCATCACATGGGTCCCTGGAGTCTTTAACTCTATTTCCATCCTTTATAAGTCATACAAAATGGGTCTTTGCGTTTATAATATTGCACTCATACCCGCATATGATCTTCTACTCAATGCGTCAGCTACTACATTCGCTTTTCCAGGATGGTATTGGATGGTATGATCATAATCTTTCAACAACTCAAGCCATCCTCATTGCCGCATGTTGAGTTCCTTTTGAGTGAAGAAATATTTGAGGCTTTTATGATCCGTATAGATCTCCACCTTCTCTCCATACAGGTAATGCCTCTAAATCTTAAGCGTTAAAAAGCATTTGCCGCTAACTCTAGATCATGAGTAGGATAATTCCTCTCATATTCTTGGAGTTGTCGAGAGGCATAGGCTATGACTTTCCCATGTTACATGAGAACACATCCTAACCCTTTGCCTGAAGCATCACTGTAAATGACAAATCCCTCCGAGCCATATGGTATTGTCAGAACAGGTGCTGAAATGAGTCTCCTCTTGAGTTCTTGAAAACCCTTTTCACATTCCTCACTCCAACCGAATTTTGTATCTTTTCGAGTCAGCTGAGTTAATGGGGTAGCAATTCGAGAAAACCCTTCTACGAATCTCCGATAATAACCAGCTAAGTCGAGAAAGCTACGTGCTTGATCCATCGACTTAGGTTGCTCCCGACTTTGAATTGCTTCAATCTTTGTCGGGTCGACAGATATTCCATGATTTGATATCACGTGCACAAGGAATGCAACTTCCTCAAGCCAGAACTCGAATTTCTTCAACTTGGCATAAAGCTTGTTTTCACGAAGCTTTTGGAGTATCAGCATCAAGTGTTGCTCATGGTCTTCGCAGGTTTTGGAGTATATGAGGATGTCAAAAATAAAGACGACCACAAAGTGATCCAAATATTTCTTGAATACTCGGTTCATCATATCCATGAAGGCAACAGGAGCATTAGTCAATCCAAAAGACATGACTAGGAATTCATAATGCCTGCGTCTTAGAGTTAAAGCAGTCTTTGGAATGTCATCATTTTTAATCTTCAACTGATGATATCCGGAACGAAGATCAATCTTTAAAAAGAAGTTGGCTCCTTGCAACTGGTCAAACAGGTCATCAATGCAAGGCAACGGGTACCTATTTTTGATGGTGACATGATTCAACTCTCGATAATCAATACAAAGTCGCATACTTCCATATTTCTTCTTCACGAATAGAATAGGAGCACCCCAAGGAGACGTACTAGGATGAATGAAACCGATGTCTAACAATTCCTGTAGTTAGGTTTTCAACTCTTGAAGTTCAATAGGAGCCATTCGATATGGGGCTTTGGAAATGGGTTTTGTACCGGATTCAAGGTCGATACAAAATTCAATTTCACACTCTGGGGGTAGGCCAGGAAGTTCTTCAGGGAATACGTAAGGAAATTTATTAACAATAGAAATATCATTCAAATCTGACGTATCTTTATTTAAATCCGTGACATGGGCTAAGATAGCTTGACATCCATTTTTCAATAAACGAATAGCTTTATGACTTGATATGACAGTGATTGATTTTAGTGGTTTGGTTGCTTGAATTCGCATAATAGGTTGGTTAGGAATATGAAAGCTAACAACCTTACGAAAACAATAGATTTTAGCATGATGAGTAGTTAACCAATCAACCCCTAAAATCACATCAAATGCAAATATTTTCAAAGAAATAAGATCGATAGGTAACGTGCGATTACCGATTTGAATCAAACAAGACTTATAAACCGTGGATGTAATGAAGGTTTCTCCCAACGGAGTTTCAACAGATAAGTCAAAGTCTAATTTCTCTAGAGTCAAATTTAAACGTTGAGCGCAAGTAGGAGAAATAAAGGAATGGGTAGAATCGGTGTCAAATAAAGTATAAACTTCGCTAGAGTTTATGATTAGCTTACCCGTAATCACCTCGTTCGGATTCCTCGCTTTTTGGGAGGTTACGACAAACGCTCTCTCTTGAACTACCGGTTTTTTCTTGTCCGGGACACCCTTTGATGCCTCCATCCCAGCTGGACTTAACTTTGGTGCACGACAAAATCGGGCTAGGTTGTGAAACCCCAAATTTTATGAATAAAGATTTAAATTTCTTAAAATATTTTTTTTAATATTATGGTGTGGATTTTAGATAGTGTTATAGTTGTGGTTAGTATTTATAAATTTTGCAAAGTATGCAAGTTGTTATATAATATTCGATTGGTCGGGGAATATTCATTTTAACAGGGAATATTCGTACGACGGCACAATCATTGGTGGACCCCACAACGGAAATATTGTCGTAGTTAAAAAATGACAGAATTATCATTTTATAAAAATAACGGCGAGAGTGTTACCGTTAAAACTGTTGAACTACTCGGTAGTAAAAATACAGTAATACGCGTGGTTGTATAGTAGCACACGGTATTGATTATTGATGCTTACGTGAAAAGTCACTCAGTTATACTTAAATATAGCTACAGTAATTACTGTATCATATTTCTCATATTATTGATTCAATTATTGTCACAGTATCATCTGTATAATATGTTATATTATTAAATCAATAATTGAGATGGTAAAGTTATTCATATTATTATTTGCAATATTGACAATGTTTAGAAGTTCTGTCAAGGAGAGGTTTGGTCACCTAATTGCGCGCCAATAAGGAGAAATCCTTATCGGAAAGCTCCCTCTTTCCTAGGAATGACCTGGTTGTTAAATATTGTGAGTTATAATATTAATGATGAATAAGTTCATGTTGATTAAAGATGAAATTGATAGTTCCATTGTGTTGGAATTATTAGTGTTAGTAAAAATCAACAATTATTTCGATAATAATCGATGTCTGGAAGTTATCGGGTAATTAATCGGATAAATGAGGAATTAATTGCTATTAATTCACATGATTATAACTATTTGTTCACATGTGTGTACTATTAATTCACATTCATGTACTATTAGGGGAGTTGGTGCAAGATTGATAATACTTGCATGACTAAGTTAAAGATGGAGGTATAGATGGAGGTACTATATCACGTTATTCAGATTTTCACATGATTATAACTATTGAATCACATGATTTAACTATTGATTCACATTATTTAATATTAGGGGAGGTGGTGCAAGTTTGATAATACTTGCAGGACTAAATTAAAAATGAAAGAAAAGTTGGAGGTATTGTATTGTAATTTTTCGATCCCCAAAATGTGCAATTATCGAAACTATATTTTTCTATAAATAGAAGCTCATTCTTCCTTCATTTCTCACCAATTCACTAAAGCTATAGAGCAATTATTATAGAGAGAAATTATAGAGAGAAAGAAGAAGAGAAGTCTGCTACCTCTCTATTCCAAAGATCCAACTTTATTCTAAGGTAAGGGTATTATTTCTTTCAGATACATGAAGAGAGCTTCATTATTCTATTCTTTATTATTATGTTGGAATAACTTTGTACATGCTAAGTACCACATATATGGTGAAATTCTTACATTATTACATTCTTTATTATTCATTTGAATATATCATGTCTGCATGCGGTTTTTAATATGACCTAGTTCCATTATTTATTATTTTGTTAGAATAACTTGTCGGTCTGCGATTCATCGCATGCACGGTGAACTTCTATTGTTATTCCATTCTTTATTATTACATTTGGAATATCCTCGTCTGCATTTAATTACGCATGACCTGGTTCCATTCGTTATTATTATGTTGGAATAACCTGTCTATGCGAAGTACCGCATACATGGTGAAATTCTTCTGTTATTCCATTCTTTATTATTCTGTTGGAATAACCTGTCTATGTGGATTTACCACATGCATGTTGAATGATCTTTCGTATTCATTCCTTATTAAATTGTGGAAATGATCTGTCTACGTGGATTACCGCATCGCGGGTGAAAATCCATTTGCAGATTCATATATTCTATTATACTCAGTTGGTTAAAGTTTTGGCTTCTCTACTCCATGAAATTAGTGGAATATCCTTGATATTTGGGCTTCATCCAATATCTTTTCATGGAAATATTCTTCTGAGCATTCTTGAATTTTACTCTACAAAGCAGTATCATGTTAACAATTTGGACATTATTAATTTCTGGATAAATTAAATTATAAATCTTTAAAATTTATCCTTAAACTTGTTTTATTGAGTTATTATGTCATTGTCATCATCCTCATACTTATATTGTGATGAAAGTCATCTTTGGCTTACGTGTATAGATGGACTTGGTATGATTATGACCAGGGATTATTTGGTATAATCATGACCGTAATGTGACGAATGATGTGGTAAATGTCCTCATTGGCCTGTAGTGCATTGATGGACAGTTTTTGGTATGATTATGACCAGGGATTATTCGGTATAGTCATAACCATTGATGATTTAATGAATATCCTTGGCCATGGTGCAGGGATGATTCGATGATGTGGTTTATTTTTTTAAGCTGAGTCTCAGCGATAAAGTTGATGAAAATCTTTTAAAATCATAGAAGATAGTAGATATCATGCTCTACTTGACTCTTCTAATGGATTGCTTATTCCGCTGCAGTTAAACTTGTTGTCTATTGTATTCTATCAGTTGTTATACTGTTGAAGGCCAAGGATAATTTATTCTGCATTATCTTAGTTATAATATTTCTTACTGGGCTAGTTGAGCTCACCCTTTCTTTCATTGTTCTCTTCAGGAAATGAGAATATAGCTGGGACGAGTCGGGGAATGGAGTGATGGTCCAGGATAAATGGCTTTAGTAATCCTCACTATTCTACGGAATAATGTGATAATAATTGTAATGAGGACTCCACTGAGTGTGGATATTGTCTAGATGACAATATTCTTCTTTAAACTCTCAGCTATGTTTTGTCGTATTTTACACGACTGTTGTATAATTAAGTTGTATTTGAATTTATGTACTATATATTTGGCGACTCAAGATGGGTGATGTATACCTGTTTTGGGGGCATCAAAGTTGGTATCAAAGCTTAGGGATATGATCCCTGGCTGAGATGTGAGACAAGAACTAAGAGGGGAGAGACGGGGAATTCTTTCGCTAGTATGATCTACCTAAGTTTATTTGGTATTTAATTGGTCGGTCAGAGTATAGGGATAATATGTGATATGTCAATTAACCCTTGTTTTGTGACAGTGTTTGAAAATGGCATCTGAAAATGTTGAGATCAGCAATGAAGCACATGAGACCGTTGATTCACCAACGATCAATACCCAGGATATTGTGCAACAGGAAGACAAGAATCCTCAGGTAAGCAACAACACGATAATAATCGTACAACGGCCATCGGAACATTGATAACTATCATGGAGGAAATTATCATGCCAAGAATGGTAACCACTTCGGTGGTAATCATGGCCAAGATAATAGAAGTGAAAAATTCAAGAAGATAAGATTTAAGGATGATGAGAAGACGTCGGCAGCAACACCAACACCAGCAACAAATTCTAGGGGAGGAGAACGATCGCCAGTTAGACGTTATAGATGCGGAGATGAGGGACACATAAGTCCAAACTATTCACAGCCTTCCAAGGTATGTTTTAGTTATGGAAACGACGGTCACATAGCTCGATTTTGTCCTGTAGAGAAATCAAGTCCAGCTGGAACGGTGGCACCAAAGGCGGATACGAACAAAAGTCGGTGGTTTCAAGAAGAGCGTTTTTCGTGACTTCTCAAAAAGCGAGTAACCCAAGCGAAGTTAGTACGGGTTAGTTAATTATAATTTCTTGCGAAGTCTATACCTTATTAGATAACGGTTCTACCCATTCTTTTATCTCTATTGCTTGCGCTCAACGTTTAAATTTAACCCCAGAGAAGTTAGACTTTGACTTATTGGTTAAAACTTCGTTAGTAGAAGCCTTCGTTACCTTCACTGTTTATAAATCTTTATGATTCAAATCGACACTTTCACGTTACCTGTCGATCTTATCTCTTTGAAAATACTTGCCTTTGATGTGATTTTAGGAATTGATTGGTTAACTACTCATCATGCTTTTCGTAAGGTTGTTAGCTTTCATATTCCTAACCAACCTGTTATGCGAATTCAAGAAACCAAACCACTAAAGTCAATCATTGTCATATCAAGCCATAAGTAAAGAGCCATGATCCTTTCACTGGTGACTTCCAAGTCTTGGAATACACCGAAGCCAGAATATCCGTAAGGGATGTCGTGAATAACGGTGGTAAGTTGATAGGTATCAATGTGATGTACTATCCAAGTCTTGGATGAGGGTCACAGTTTTGAATGATATTTCTATTGTTAATAAATTTCCTAACGTATTCTTGAAGACTTCTTGGCCTACCCTAGAGTGTGAAATCGAATTTTGTATTGATCCCAGTACAAAACCTATTTCTTCAACCCTTAAATATTTCTTCAACCAAAATGAATGTATAATGCGCCAAAGACGTTGACTCGAGCTGTTGAAGATTATGATTATACCATTCAATATCATCGCGGAAGAGCGAACGCAGTAGCTGGCGCATTGAGTAGAAGATCGTATGCGTTCACGAGTGCGATGTTGTTAACACAAAAACCCATTTTGTATGACTTACAAATGATGAAGATAGAGTTAAAGACTCTAAGGACCCACGTGAAGATAGCGAATATACGAGTAGAATCGACTTTAATCGATAAAGTTAAAATCGCTCAAGATACACACCCAGAGCTGATGAATGTGAAGAAGAAGGTTCAAGAAGGCGTTATTCTAGAAGCAAGAGTCGATAAAAAGAGGAAATATCAACCCTCAATTTAATTAGCCTATTTGAAATCCTTGATGTAGTAGGAATTATGGCCTATAGACTCGCTTTACCACCAAGTATGTCGCGTGTTCATAACCTTTTTCACGTATCGATGTTACATAAATATGTGGACGACCTGAACCATATTATTAAATTAGAACTAGACGAGATAGCAGAAGATTTAACATATGAGGAGATACGTGTTAAAATCTTGGGGTAAGAAGCATCGTATTCAACACTCAAAGGTTATACCTCAAGAGTTAGAATCTGAAATGAAGTCAAGGCATCCTCACCTCTTCGGCATACCAAGTACGTACGTAAATTTTGAGGGAGAAAATTCATAAGGAGGGGAGATTGTGAGACCCCAAATTTTATGAATAAAGATTTAAATTTCTTGAAATATTTTTTTTAATATTATGGTGTGGATTTGAGATAATGTTATAGTTGTGGGTAGTATTTATAAATTTTGCAAAGTATGCAAGTTGTTATATAATATTCGATTGGTTGGGGAATATTCGTTTTAACAGGAAATATTCATACGACGGCACAATCATTAGTGGACCCCACAACGGAAGTATTGTCGTAGTTAGAAAACGACAAAATTATCATTTTATAAAAATAATGGCGAGTGTGTTATCGTTAAAACTGTTGAACTACTCGATAGTAAACGTACAGTAATACGCGTGATTGCATAGTAGCACACGGTATTGATTATTGATGCTTACGTGAAAAGTCACTCAGTTATACTCAATTATTGCTACAGTAATTACTGCATCATATCTCTCATATTATTGATTCAATTATCGTCACAGTATCATCTGTATAATATGTTATATTATTAAATCAATAATTGAGACGGCAAAGTTATTCATATTATTATTTGCAATATTGACAATGTCTCAAGTTTCGTCAATGAGAGGTTTGGTCACCTATTTTTGGCGCTTAATAAGGAGAAATCCTTATCCGAAAGCCCCCTCTTTCCTGGGAACAACCTGGTTGTTAAATATTATGAGTTATAATATTAATGATGAATAAGTTGGTGTTGATTAAAGATGAAATTGATAGTTCCATTGTGTTGGAATTATTAGTGTTAGTGAAAATCGACATTTATTTCGATAATAATTGATGTCTGGAAGTTATCGGGTAATTAATTGAATAAATGAGGAATTAATTGCTATTAATTCACATGATTATAACTATTTGTTCACATGTGTGTACTATTAATTCACATTCATGTACTATTAGGGGAGTTGGTGCAAGATTGATAATACTTGCATGGCTAAGTTAAAGATGGAGGTATAGATGGAGGTACTATACTGTTATTCGTATTTTCACATGATTATAACTATTGAATCACATGATTGAACTATTGATTCACATTATTTAATATTAGGGGAGGTGGTGCAAGTTTGATAATACTTGCAGGACTAAATTAAAAATGAAAGAAAAGTTGGAGGTATTGTATTGTAATTTTTCGATCCCCAAAATGTGCAATTATCGAAACTATATTTTTCTATAAATAGAAGCTCATTCTTCCTTCATTTCTCACCAATTCACTAAAGCTATAGAGCAATTATTATAGAGAGAAATTATAGAGAGAAAGAAGAAGAGAAGTCTGCTACCTCTCTATTCCAGTATCCAACTTTATTCTAAGGTACGGGTTTTATTTCTTTCGTATTCATGAAGAGAGCTTCTGTTATTCTATTCTTTATTATTATGTTGGAATAACCTGTCTATGCGAAGTACCACATACATGGTGAAATTCTTCTGTTATTGCATTCTTTATTATTCTGTTGGAATATCATGTCTGTGCGGTTTACGCATGACCTAGTTCCATTATTTATTATTTTGTTAGAATAACTTGTCAGTGCGGTCTATCGCATGCCTGGTGAACTTCTGTTGTTATTCCATTCTTTATTATTCTGTTGGAATATCCTGTCTGTGCGAATTACGCATGACGTGGTTCCATTCGTTATTATTATGTTGGAATAACCTGTCTATGCAAAGTACCACATACATGGTGAAATTCTTCTGTTATTCCATTCTTTATTATTCTGTTGGAATAACATGTCTATGTGGATTTACCACATGCATGGTGAATGATCCTTCGTATTCATTCCTTATTAAATTGTGGAAATGATCTGTCTACGTGGATTACCGCATGGCGGGCGAAAATCCATTTGCAGATTCATATATTCTATTATACTCAGTTGGTTAAAGTTTTGGATTCTACACTCCATGAAATTAGTGGAATATCCTTGATATTTGGGCTTCATCCAATATCTTTTCATGGAAATATTCTTCTGAGCATTCTTGAATTTTACTCTACAAAGCAGTATCATGTTAACAATTTGGACATTATTAATTTCTGGATAAATTAAATTATAAATCTTTAACATTTATCCTTGAACTTGTTTTATTGATTTATTATTTCATTGTCATCATCCTCATACTTATATTGTGATGAAAGTCATCTTTGGCTTACGTGCAAAGATGGACTTGGTATGATTATGACCACGGCTTATTCGGTATAATCATGACCGTAATGTGACGAATGATGTGGTAAAAGTCCTCATTGGCCTGTAGTGCATTGATGGACAGTTTTTAGTATGATTATGACCAGGGATTATTCGGTATAGTCATAACCATTGATGATTTAATGAATATCCTGGCCAGTAGTGCGAGGATGATTCGATGATGTGGTTTATTTTTTTTGTCGAGTCTCAAATGATAAAGTTGATGAAAATCTTTTAAAATCATAGAAGATAGTAGATATCATGCTCTACTTGACTCTTCTAATGGATTGCTTATTCCTCTGCAGTTAAACTTGTTGTCTATTGTATTCTATCAGTTGTTATACTGTTGAAGATCAAGGATAATTTATTCTGCATTGTCTTAGTTATAATATTTCTTACTGGGCTAGTTGAGCTCACCCTTTCTTTCATTTTTCTCTTCAGGAAATGAGAATATAGCTGGGACGAGTCGGGAAATGGAGTGATGGTCCAGGATAAATGGCCTTAGTAGTCCTCCTTATTCTACGGAATAATGTGATAATAATTGTAATGAGGACTCCATTGAGTGTGGATATTATCTAGATGACAATATTCTTGTTTAAACTCTCAGCTATGTTTTGTCGTATTTTACACGACTGTTGTATAATTAAGTTGTATTTGAATTTATGTACCATGTATTTGGCTACTCAACACGGGTGATGTATACCTGTTTTGGGGGCGTCACATAGTTGGCCTTCTTTTCCACAATTATAACACACTTTGGACTGCATCGTGCAGTTTGGACTTATGTGTCCTTCCCCTCCACATTTGTAGCATACGACCGGTGGTCGTTCTCCTTCCTTAACAAAGTCTTTGGTCGACGTCTTTCCATCCTTGTTGAATCTCCTCTTCTTGAAATGTCCTCTTATTGTCATGGCCATGATTACCCATGAAGTGATTATCATTTCGCATGTTGATTCCTCCACGTTTGTTGTCACCGCCGATGACCGCTAGCCTTTGGTATTATCGACTTGCCAATTGCTCTCTCTTGGTTTGGTTGACTCATTATCGCGCTTCCAATAATCGAGCCCTATTCACAACATCTGAATACAAACACGGTTTTAGAGAAATTAGGTATTCGACGTATCTCGTGTTTCAAACCTCTTAGAAATATCTGCGTCATTCTCTCCTCATTATCAACCAAGTTGGACGCAAACCGAGACAACTCGGCAAACTTAGCCGTCTTCGCCACACGGTCATATTATTTTGCTCAAGCTTGATGAACTCTACCTCCTTCATGTGACGAATACTTTCGGGAAAGTACTTGTCGTTGAATGACTCTTGGAACTTCTCCCAAGACATTTTGAGTGCGGCGAGTTGAGTGCTGCATTCTGATTCCCACCCAAGAATCGCCTGCCTGCCATAACATGAAGGTGGCAAAGGAACCTTTTTCTCCTCGGAGCATCCCAAGACATCAAATATCTTGTTGATCTGCTTTATCCACGTCTCCGCCTTAAGTGGTTTGGGCTCTCTAAAAAACTTCGTTGGTCCCAACTCCTTGAACTACTTAGCGGTGACCGTCCGAGAGTTGTCAGTGTTTCCACTTGCATTTTGGACAGGAGCAGCTTTCGCCTTATGTTGCATGAATTGCATAAAGCCTCTGAACATCCCATCGTTCACCATTTAATCAGTGTTATTGTTTACATGAGGATTATTGTCTTCCTATTGCACACTATCCTGGGCATTAATCTGTGGTGACTCAACGGTCTCAATGTGCTTCATTGTTTATCTCAACATTTTTGAATGCCATTTTCAAATATTGCCACAAAACAAGGGTTAAATAACATATCACATATTATCACTATACTCTGACCGACTAATTAAATACCAAATAAACTTAGGTAGGTCGTACTAGCGAAGGAATTCCTCGTCTCTCCCCTCCTAGTTCTTGTCTCACATCTCAGCCAGAGATCATATCCCTAAGCTTTGATACCAACTGTGACGCCCCCAAAATAGGTATACATCACCCATCTTGAGTCGCCAAATACATGGTACAAAATTCAAATATAACTTAATTATACAACAGTCGTGTAAAATACGACAAAACATAATCTAAGAGTTTTAATAACAATATTGTCATTTAGATAATATCCACACTCAATGGAGTCCTCATTACATTTATTGTCACACTATTTAACAGAATAGTGAGGACTACTAATGCTATCATCTGGACCATCACTCCGTTCCCCGACTAGTCCCGCCACGTTCTCATTTCCCGAAGAGAACAGTGAAAGAAAGGGTGAGCTCAACTAGCCCAAGAAGAAATATTATGACTAAGATTAATCCAGAATAAATTATCATTAGTATTCAACAATGTTAAACTGATAAAATACAATAGACATCAAGTTTAACTGCAGCGGAATAAGCAATCCATTAGAAGAGTCAAGTAGAGCATGATATCTACTATCTTCTATGATTTAAAATGTTTTCATCAATTTTTATCACTAAGACTCAAATTTTAATAAATAAACCACATCATCGAAGTCATCCTCGCACTACTGGGCCAAGGATATTCATTAAATCATCAATGGTGTGACTATCTTAGAATAATCCTCGGTCATAATCATACCAAAAGTCGTCCATCAATGCACTACAAAGCTATCGAGGACTTTTACCACATCATTTATAACATTATAGGTCATGATTATACCGAATAATCCCTGGTCATAATCATACCAAGTCCATCTATGCACGTAAGCCAAAGATGACTTTCATCATAATATAAGTATGATGATGATGACAATGCCATAATAATTCAATAAAACAATTTCAAGAATACATTTTAAAGATTTATAAGTTAATTTACCTTGAAATCAATTACGTCCAAATTGTCAACACGATCTTCGCTTTGTGGAGTAAAATTCAAGAATGCTCGAGAAGAATATTTCCATGAAAAGATCTGGGATGAAGCTTGAAATATCCGAGGATATTCTACTAATTTCATGGAGTATAGAAGCAAAAACTTTAACCAAATGAGTATCATAGAATATATAAAACCGCAAATGGATTTTCACCGCCATGCAGAATCGACGTGAGATGCATCATTTCCATAATTTATTAAGGAATGAATACGAAGGATCATTCACCATGCATGTGATAATCGACATAGATATGTTATTCCAACAGAATAATAAAGAATGGAATGGCAGAAGAATTCACCATGTATGCGATAGACCTTATGCACGAGGTTATTCCAATGTAATAATAAAGAATGGAACTGGTCTAGCGTAATCCGCATACGAAAGGATATTCAGCGAGAATAATAAAGAATGGAATAATGTAAGAATTCACCATGCATGCGATAGATCGCATGCAAAGTTATTGAGCGTAATAATAAATAATGGAACTAGGTCATGCGTAATGCGCACCGACAGGATATTCCAACAGAATAATAAAGAATGGAACCAGGTCATGTGTAATCCACACAAACATAATATTCTAACAGAATAATAAAGAATGGAATAACAGAAGAATTCACCATGCATGCGATAGACCGCACAGACAAGTTATTGCAACAGAATAATAAATAATGGAACCAGGTCATGCGTAATATGCACCGACAGGATATTCCAACAGAATAATAAATAATGGAACCAGGTCATGCGTAATCGCGCCTGACGTGATATATTCAAATGAATAATAAAAATGGAATAATGAAGAATTTCACCATGTATGCGGTGATTTGACATGTAGGCGAGTTATTCCAACATAATAATAAAGAATGGAATAAAAGAAGAATTTCACCATGTATGCGGTACTTCTCATAGACAGGTTATTCCAACATGATAATAAAGAATGGAATAACAGAAGCTCTCTTCATGAATACGAAAGAAATAATACCCCTTACCTTAGAAAGAAAATGGATACTGGAGTAGAGAGGTAGTAGACTTCTCTTCTTCTTTCTCTCTATAATGTATCTCTATAATAATTGCTCTAAAGCTTTAGTGAATTAGGGAGAAATGAAGGAAGAATGAGCTTCTATTTATAGGAAAATATAGTTTCGATAATTGCACGTTATGGGGGCTCGAAATATTACAGTACAATACCTCTAACTTTTCTTTCATTTTTAATTTAGTCCTACAAGTATTATCAAACTTGCACCACCTCCCCTAATAGTAAATAATGTGAATCAATAGTTCAATCATGTGAATCAATAGTTATAATCATGTGAAAATAAGAATTACAGTATAGTACCTCCATCTATACCTCCATTTTTAACTTAGTCATGTAAGTATTATCAATCTTGCACCAACTCCCCTAATAGTACAAGAATGTGAATCAATAGAACACACATGTGAACAAATAGTTATAATCATGTGAATTAATAGCAATTAATTGCTCTTTTTTTCCGATTAATTACCTGACTGGTCAGTAAAACTTCCAAACATCAATTAATATCGAAATAAATGTAGATTTCCACTAACACTAATAATTCCAACACAATGAAACTATCAATTTCATCTTTAATCAACACAAACTTATTCATCATTAATATTATAACTCACAATATTTAACAACCAGGTCATTCCCAGGAAAGAGGGGGCTTTCCGATAAGGATTTCTCCTTATTGGCGCGCAATTAGATGATCAAACCTCTCCTTGACAGAACTTCTAGACATTGTAATATTGCAATTTAATAATACGAATAATTTTGTCGTCTCAATTATTGATTTAATAATATATCATATTATGCAGATGATAATCGAATCAATAATATGAGAGATATGATGCAGCAATTATTGTAGCAATAATTGAGCATAACTGAGTGACTTCTCACGTAATCATCAATAATCAATACCGTGTGCTACTATCCAACCACGCGTATTACTATAGTTTTACTACTGGGTAGTTCAACAGTTTAACGGTAAAACTTCCGCCGTTATTTTTAAAAAGATAATTATGTCATTTTCTAACTACGACAATACTTCCGTTGTGGGGTCCACCAATGATTGTGCTGTCATACGAATATTTCCTGGTAAAACGAATATTCCCCGACCAATCGAATATTATATAACCACTTGCTTACTTTGCAAAATTTGTAAATATTACCCACAACTATAACATTATATCAAATCCACACCATAATATTCAAAAATATATTTTGAGAAAATTATTCTTTATTCATAAAAGTTGGGGTCTTACAGTTGTACCTTGGTTCTGAGGTTGATTCTGCAAAGCACCCGTCAGTAATGTCACTAGCTGTTGAACTGGGTTACCTTCCATATTGTTATTGTTGGTTTCCTCGGTGGTTCTCTGTCATGGTTGACGTCTTGGAGGCATTTTCTGTTAAAATACACCCATTAGATTCTATTCAACCTTTTAAGTATTATATACTTAAGTTGCACATCATAAAATATTATCACATAACACATAACACTTTGAATAAAATAATAATTTTTATCCATTCATAATCTTTTAAAAACATTAAAACAATAGCATCACTGCTATTTACATTACTTTCCTGAACTATAACAGTTACAGGACAACATTATCAACATCTATCCCATTGGTTATATCTTACCCGGGATTTACATTTCATTTACTTTCTAATCACATATCAAATACATTCCCTACAATGTCCTACTAAGATACTGTGTAGCCTTACGACACTCTTCCTCTAAAATTCGAGTCATTGTTCGGCAATCTAAAATGTATGATGGCAGCATCTCGAACGGAATAGGATAACACATGACCCGATCTTGAGCTCGATTGATCACTGTGTTAAATACATTATTCATCTCCTCCATCTTCATCCTCTTTGCTTGCACATCTCTCTCTGCCATCCTAGCTCGTTGATAAGCTTCCTCATGCACGTCTTCGGCTCTTGCCCTCTTGGTAGATTCCTCCTTCAGCTTATTCTCCAGTTCTGCAATCTTCTCCATCAGTTGCTCGCTTTCCCCTTCCGTGCGGCTCAGCTTCTCTTCAATGTTATTCAGACGTTCCTCTCGATCCTGGATCTCGTCGTCCTTCTATGCCATCGAGGTCTGCTGTTCAGCTACTATCTCTTGCAACTCCTCAATGGTATCTTGAAGTTCCACATTACGATCATACACCTTGTTGTACATACGGGAAGCTATGGAGTTAAGTGGAAGCTCTTCCTCCTCATCCTCCTCACCCTCATCCGTCTGTGGCAGCTCAACGGGGTCCTCCTCGTCCATCTCTATCTCATTATCCTCATCAGGTATTCTTTCCTGCTCAACTACTGTGACTAACAGAGTTGTTTCCCGTGGTAGTAGTTGTTTCCAAATAACCTGAATATCTCGAGGCTCCTCATCTCTAGGCATCAGGGATCCTTCCTCCCTAGCCTGACTGGATCCTCCTACATTAGCCATCCTGTCAACCAAATTTTAAGTTTTTAATTACTAATCATCATTACTCGACACTCATGAGCACATAAGTTATAATCACATAAACACATAAATGTTTTATTACTTTCTCTTTCCTAAAACTCGATAAGAGTTTATCATCACTATTTTTATAAAGGTTACTTCCTAAGGTTCATAACCTAAGGCTTTGATACCAACCTGTGACACCCCCAAATCTAGGTACTTCATTCCCACAAGATTTGGTGCTCACTATCCATACATTCATACTATCTACCCAAATAAAATAATATTTAAAACATAAATCCTCCCTTTAAATAGGGCTACATCATTAAATAAAAATCTTCCCAGGTTATCTAACCTTAAACATCATTCAAGTGCGGAAATAAAATTATTACATCACATCATTAAGTAAAAGTCTATCATCAAATTAAAAGTCTACATCATAACAATAATCAAAATTACAAGTCTTCATCACTTGTACATTTTTCCCTTTCCTTTGCTAGTTGAAGGCTCATCTACCTTCTCAACTTTAGCTGCAATAATAATATTTATGCAAGAGTGAGAAAAACAATTGCTCAATAGATATAACAACGAATCAACAGGAGAATAATAATAGTAACTGCCAACGAATAGGCTCATCACAACTGAATAGTACTCTAACAATGGTAATCAGAAACTGGAATCCAAACTGGAATCACAATATAGCACAATGAGCCAACTTGTGACACCCCCAAATTCGGAAATTCAAATTATAATATTAAATATTTATTGAATTATATAAATATTTATTTGATGTGTTTATTATTGAAGTTGATGAAATAAAAATTTTATTATTGATGTGGTTATTATTATTAAATATTTATGAATTAAATTTTTTAGATAATATTCTAAACTAATTTGGTTTATAATTTAGAGAGTTGTAATATAACATGAGATGTTATATTGTTGTTTTAATTTAATAATTATAGTGATATGTTAATTTATTAAATAAAATTATAATGAGATTATAATTTTATGATATTTGGATTAAGTGGGAAAATTTGTTTAGTATGTTGTAATTGGTTATTTAACTAATGTTGAATATGGAGGTATAAATATGAGATTTTAAACTATAGTGTAAGTGGTTTATTAAAATAAAATTATAGTAATTTTTAATTGATTTAACCAAACAAGGCTTAAAATATTAAGTCTTTATTTTAAAGACTTTTTGCCAAACAAGCCTTATGGCTTTTAGATTTCTAATTTTTTAATTTAAATAAAATAAATTAAAATAATAAATATAATATATTTATGTTATATACGTTAGTAACTGAAATTGCAATTAGCAATAGTATTAAGGTTTATCAGTTTTTTTTTCTTTGCGCTTAAGTGCTAGCTAGACTACGTAACTTGGTATTTGACTTAAGCTAAGAACTAAGAAGAGAGAAGAGTCTGAGAATTTATAGAGCTTGACAGAGTGAAACTTGAGAGAGGTTGAAAGGAAGCTTAAGGATTTCAAAGCTAATTCAGTGGTGTTTGCAAGGAATTATTACGCTAATTGAAGGTATTTTCCCTAATTATATATGAATATGCATATATGAGCCTACGACAAAATTTTATATACTCTGTGATTTCAAATTTGTTGAATTGTTGTTATACAAAGGGTTACTTGTGATTATATGAGTTTATGATGATTAGAGGTAGTGCTTAAACGAGAATTGCATGCTAAATTCGTTTGACAGTAGGAAGAAATAATGTCAGTATATGTATTTCTTATGTGGCTTATGTAAGTAACAACTATGATGATCAATTTAGTGTGTGAAATTGAACTGTGACTATGTTAGTTAGTTTGTTAAGAGTTACAGAGAACTTAGTTCAAAAGAATCAAATTGGTGTATCATTATGATTACAGTGTTCACTGTGTCAAGAAATATCAAAAATGGAGTTTTTGGTTTTAAAATATGTTATTCCAGTATTTAATTTTTCTAGAATTATGGTTTAAGTTGTGTTAATTTAGTATTTGTATGCTTGGTGAAGTGTATGTATAATTTGCATAAGTTATACATTTTAATTGGTGTTAGAAATTAAGACATAGTAGCTTGGTTTTGTTTCTGGTTTTGGGTGTTCTGTAATTCGGAGCCCTAGCGCCAAATTTCCGCCGCCCCCTTGTAAAAATAGGCTAGAAGTTCACACCCCTGATGCTGGAATTCGCGTCCTTGACTATTTGATTCGCGCCCAAATATTTGGAAAAGTGGTGCAGGTCGGACAATTTTGATCTCCTGTAGTAAAATGGCCATAACGTTTTCATACGAACTCCGATTGAGGTGATTCAAGATGATTCAGAAAGAGGACGAATAGGCCTATAACTTTTCTTCTTTATGGTTTTCAATTTGAAATCGTTATAAAGGGTCAAAATGGCCATCTTTAGGACTGTTGTGTATTTGGAGCCAATCGGAGGGCGTCGGGATGCGCGTATGCAAGTGCAATCCTTTGTGTGTTAGTATAACTTAATGATAACGTGTTGGACATGTAATAGGATGTTGTATCAAGTTATTAATGTGTATGTGGTGCAATGACATGATTACTTAAGTAGTTGTAATAAAGCTAAAAAGTAATGTTCATGAAAAGATGCGATGTTATTTAAACTTAAACTTAGTTAGTAGCTATACTAAAAGTAAGAAAGCAACTCATGAAGGTAATGTTAGTGTAACTAATGTAAATTTTCAATACATATGGTATGTGTAGGACTTGGGGTGAACGTGAGTCGTGATTGTTTAACCTACGCACGAGTCAAGTTCCCTAACCTTTGCTACTTTATTATTCAGCAAGGTTACTTTTCACTGTTATGTTATACTTATGCAAATTCTCTATTTCTAATCTCTTGTTTAACGATTTATTGTCATGCAAGTTCTTTAACCCTCATTTATTGTTGAGTAAGTTAGTTAATCTTTGTTTATTTATTCCAATCGAGATTACCTTGGTTATTCAAAGTTTGTACTCATTTATTGTTGATCAAGTTAGTTAATCTTTATCTCTTTATTCAAAGTCTGTATTATTATTGTGAGAAGTGTGTTTACTCAGCTACTAATAACTGTTGTTTGATCTTCGTTCTTCAATATCATTTTACTATCTTATGTTATTGTATCGAACTCTAAGTTGCTTAGCGATTCTTTACCAATTCAACTAATCCTTAGTTGATGAATGTTCTAAACTCTAAATTACCCTTGAAGTCTACCCAAACCAAACTTCCTTTGGTTTGTTTATGTACTCACACAACTTTGAAAGCATGTTGTCAATTGTAACATTTGTTCAACTTAGAAATTGTTAATACTCTAGCCCTTATTGATTCATCGATATACCTTGTTCATGAAGATTTTATAATCAAACCCTTGAATAGTTATTGGTTCCTATTTGATTCAACCAGTACTTGGTTGATGAGCGTTCTAAAAATCTAGACTTCCTTTGAAGTTAATTCCCAACCAAACTTCCTTTGGTTCGGAACCTGATAATCTAAGCTGAGATGAACAACCCTACATCAGGGGATTATTTTAGAGCTACGCAATAGCGTTAAAATGTTTGCGCAATATATAGTACAAAGGGCTGATCACCTGGAGTACGGAATGATGGTCCATATAGTCGTTTAGACTGTTAAAGGTTACAGTAGAAACACATGTGAACCTAGGACATAGATGATGATTATAGTCCTTTAGACTGTTAAAGGTTAAAGTAGAAATACTTGTAAACCTAGAATAGAGTTCATGGTCTTGTGACCCTCAGTATATTCTTTGATGTTGTTATATATTGTTAAATTAAACGTTCATTATTCCTTTGAACTCATAACTGTTGAATTAATTTTCTTGTTCCGGTAACAATACTTTACCATTGAAAGCTCAGTTAATTGTCATTCATAAAACATTATTGTATATTATCATTCTTGTGGGCAATTATTTGCTCACTCTTGCATAAAACAATGCAGATGAAGTTACGAAGTTTGAAAAGCTTTATACAAGCAAGGGCAAGGACAAAGTGCTTGATTAGACGACAACGTTTAATTTATATTTTATTTATAAAGCTTATGTAATGGATTTAGTTATAATCATGTTTTAATTTTCCGCAAATGATTGTAATAAATGTTAGATGACCTAGGATTTATTTTAGATGATGTAACCCTTTAATGGGAGATTAATTGTTTAAACTTTTGAGTTTAATTATATCCTTTGTTTATGGGTAGTTAGTTATGATTTATTTGGACAGTGAACACCAAATCTGTGGGGTTAAAGTGCCCGAATTTGGGGGTGTCACAATAAGTGTAAGCGAACTAACTATATCTTGAACTCATGCTTAGAAACAACTACAAAGCATAAGTATTGAATGACAATAAACCTTGCTTGAATAATATTAAGCTAGGACTATCAATTATTTGAATATACTTTAAATAATAACAAGCTGAAAATAAAGCTTGCTCATTATGAGAATAGCTTGTGTCAAGTAAATGAGATAAGATAATTCAACATTAGAAATTAGAATTCAAGAAAATTGCATTCATAATACACGAATGCCAATAAGAAACTTGTCTAACAATAAATAAGTTAGAATACATCAATAAATATTGGAATTCAAAATTGATTGAATAAATTTAAAGTCATGGCTAGCTTGCTCAAATAATGATTAGGAATACAAGAGAGTCGCTTTAATGAAAATTTAAAGTAAGAAACTTGCTTAATGTAAATGTAGAGTTAGAAAACTTGCTCAATGTAAAAAAGAAAAGTTTAGAAACTTGCTCAATCAAAAGAATAAAGTTACACAATGTAATAATAGAACTAGCTCAACGAAAGTGTAGAGTTAGAAAACTTGCCTCGAGCGTAAGCGATAATATTAAAACTCATGTTCACTTATACACAGTATTAAAAACACAACATCTATTAGACATACTAATATTTACTTTTCAATATAAAATGCATTACTAGTTAAACTTGTTGTTTTAGCACCAGTCTTATGCTACCATATATATTTCAGAATTCCCAAGTGTTAACATCACAACACTTATCTAACATTCATTGTATAAACTAAGTTATAACATAACGCGTTCATAACTTATAATCATTTAAAACTTTGAAACTACTAACCACCTAACACGATTCTAATTAACCTTGTTGTTACATGGTTCTCACATTAACCTAACATTAAGCTAAGTTACATTAAACGTCCAAAGTCTGCGA
The DNA here is from genome assembly GCA_020205605.1 of Panax ginseng. Taxonomy (NCBI): domain Eukaryota; kingdom Viridiplantae; phylum Streptophyta; class Magnoliopsida; order Apiales; family Araliaceae; genus Panax; species Panax ginseng. The sequence continues at coordinate 97,809,309 of CM035131.1, forward strand.
AATTAGCGAATTCACCATATCGAGATCGGTATCTTTGGTAGCGATCGCGCCATTTTTATCTTGACTTCTTAGCGGCTTATGAATGGGTCATTGCTTGCCATACTAGTGCAAGGGGCAGCATGGCATCTCATGCAATTCCAATTTTCTTTGAACATGGTACGTGGCACTTTTCTTAAGCCAACTAACACGATTTTCACCCACCAATCAGTAGAATTAACACAAATAATTGATATAAAACTATTACAAACATGGTTGCTAACATATTCAACCAATTAAAACAATTTAACAACAACTTAAGCTAATTTAATTTCTCAAATTCCATATTTTCATATGAAAACTCCATTTTTGACATCTCTTGCAAAAATCATCACTGTAATCTCTATACTTGGCCAAATTGCTTCGTTCAAATTACGTTATGCTCGTTTCTTAATGAACTAACATATACAAAACTCAATTTACAGTTTCGCATGTAGTTTGACAACTAAAATTGGTACTTACCTAAGCCATACGAAGAATACATATACTATCAAAATTTTCTCTTTGTCATCCAAGAATTTAGCATGCAATTCTCGCTTTAAGCACAACCTCTAATCATCATAAACTCATATAATCACAAGTAACCCATTGTATAGAAACAATTCAACAAATTTAAAATTCACAGAATATATAGTTTTTGCCGTGAAACACACACACACACAGAGATATATATATATATATATATATATATATATATATATATAACGTTATGTAAAAATACCTTTAATTTGCTTGAAATCCTTGCTATCACCACTGATAATCACTATGAAATCCTCAGGTTTCCTCTCAACTCTCTCTCAATTCTCTCAAGCTTTGCAAACTAGAATGTGTATAGTAAACAAAAGCTAAGCCAATTAACGGTGGCGTATATTTTAAAGCGATAAACCCTTAATACTATTACTAATTGCAATTTGGGTTACTAATAAACGTACATATTATAAATATATTATATTTATTATTTTATTTATTTTATTTTATTTATAATAATTAAATTCAAAAATTAAAAATCCCAAAAGCCATAAGGCTTTGTTTGGCAAAATCCTTTAAAATTTAAAGACTTAATATATTTAAGCCTTGTTTGGCAAAAACTAAATTAAACCCTTTTTAATTTATTTTAATAAACACTTTAGTTTATAATTTATAATAACATCTTATTTATTTGGATTTACATATCTAACATTAGTCAATAAATTAATTAAACACTATATTTTTAATTAAATATACCATTTAAACAAATAACATAAAATTATAATTTTCATTATAATTTTATTTAATAATTAAACACATCCACTTAAATTATTAATTTAAACAACAATATAACATCTCATGTCATATTACAACTCTATAAATTATAAATTAATTTAATTTAGAATATTATCTAATAAATTTAGATTCAACAACCATCACCTCAATAAAATATTTATTTCATCAATTTCAACAATACACATCAAATAAATATTTATATTTAATAAATATTTAAAATTACAATTTGAAATTCGGATCGTTACATCCTTCCCTCCTTACAAGGATTACGTCCCGGAATCATCATTCAAACAATCAAATCGTCACACTAAATCCATTGTAATTCCGTTATGGGTCCACTAATGATTGTGTCGTAAATGCGAATATTCCCTAATAAAAGCGAATATTCCCCACCAAACGAATATTTTATGACAACTTGCTTACTTTGCAAAAATTTGTAAATATTACCCACAACTATAATATTATATTAAATCCACACCTTATTATTCAAAATAACATTTAGAAAATTAAATCTTTATTCATAAAGGTTGGGTCATACAACCTCCCCTTCTTATGAAATTTTCGTCCTCAAAATTAGTGTATGTACACGGTATGTCGAAGAGGTGAGGATATCTTGTTTTTATTTCATATTCTAACTCTCAAGTCATTTCCTCAATATCATGATTTCTCCATAAAACTTTGACTTGAGGTATAACCTTTGAGCGTAGAATATGTTCCTTCTTATCCAAGATTTTAACAGGTACCTATTCATACGTTAAATCTTCCGCTATCTCATCTGGTTCTAATTCAATAATGTGGTTAGGGTCTTCCACATATTCACCTAACATAGATATGTGAAAAATGTTATGAACACGAGACATACTTGGCGGTAAGGTGAGTCTATGGGTCACAGTTCCTACTCGGTCGAGTATTTCAAATGGACTAATTAAATCAAGGGTTGAGATTTTCTCTCTTCGTCAATTCTTGCTTCTAGAATAACACCTTCTTGAACTTTCTTCTTCATACACACATCAGATTCAAGGGTCTATAGCTGAAAGCGACTTTAAATTTATCGATTAAAGTCGGTTCTACTCATATATTTTTTATCATCACGTGGGTCCCTAGAGTCTTTAACTCTATCTCTATCATTTGTAAGTCATATGGAATGGGTCTTTGTGTTAAAAACGTCGCACTCATAACCGTATACGATCTTCTACTCAACGCATCAGCTACCACGTTCGTTTTTCTAGGATGGTATTGAATGGTATGAATGTAATCTTTCAACAGCTCGAGCCAATATCTTTGGCACATGTTACGTTCGTTCTGGGTGAAGAAATATTTGAGGGTTTTGTACCGGGGTTCAAGGTCGATACAAAATTGGGTTTCACGCTCTGGGGGTAGGCCAAAAAGTTCTTGGGGAAATACATCGGAAATTTATTAACAATAGAAATATCATTCAAATCACGATTATTTTGTTTAAATCCATAACATGGGCTAAGAAAGCTTGACATCCGCTTTTTAATAAACGAATGGCTTTATGGCTTGATATGACAATGATTGACTTTAGTGGTTTGGTTTCTTGAATTAGCATAATAGGTTGGTTAGGAATATGAAAGCTAACAACCTTACGAAAACAATCAAATTTAGTACGATGAGTAATTAACCAAGTTGATTCCTAAAATCACATTAAATGCAAGTATTTTTCAAAGAGATAAGATTAAAAGGTAATATGAAAGTGTCAATTTGAATCAAACAAGATTTATAAATGGTGGATGTAACGAAGGTTTCTCCCAAAGGAGTTTTAATAGATAAGTTAAAGTCTAATTTCTCTGGGGTCAAGTTCAAACGTTGAGCACAATTAGGTGAAATAAAAGAGTGGGTAGAACCGGTATCGAATAAGGTATAAAATTTGCAAGAATTTATGATTAGCATACCCATGATAACTTCGTTCAGGTTCCTCGCTTTTTGGGAAGTCAAAAAAGTTCTCCCTTAAACTACCGACTTTGACTTGTATGGGACAACCTTTGGTGTCTCCATCCCAGCTGGACTTGACTTCACTACATGACAAAATTGAGCTAGGTGACCTTCTCTTCCCTAATTGAAACACGCTTTGGGTTGCTGCGTATAGTTTGGACGGATGTGTCCCTCCTCTCCATATTTGTAGCATACGACCGGTGGTCGTTCTCCTTCCTTAAAAACGGGTGTTGGTGCTGTTGTCTTTCCATCATTATTAAATCTCATCTTTTTGAAATTTCCACTTCTATTATCTTGGCCAGGATTACCACCGAAGTGGTTCCATTTCTGCATGATGATTTCCTCTAGGTTTGTTGTCACTGCTTTGATGACCGCTACCACCGGTATGACTATTATCATTTTGTCGGCTGCTATCTTTTGAATGGGCTGACTCATTATCGCGCTCTAATAACTGAGCCCTATTCACAACATCTGAATACAAGCAAAGTTTGTGAGAAATGAGGTATTAACGAATTTCGAGTTTCAAACCTTGCAGAAACATTCGTGTCATACGCTTCTCATTATCAACCAAATGGGATGCAAACCGGGATAACTCGACAAATTTAGCCTCGTATTGCGATACAGTCATATTGTTTTGCTCTAAGTTGATGAATTCTATCTCCTTTATGTGACGAATACTTTCAAGATAGTACTTGTCGTTGAACAATTTTTGGAACTTCTCCCAAGACATCTTTAGTGCGGAAGGTTGAGTACGTTTTATAGATTCCCACCAATAATCTGCCTCTCGTCGCAACATGAAGGTGGAAAAGGGAACCTATTGCTCCTCGGAGCATCCCAAGACATCAAATATCTTGGTGATCCACTTAATCCACGTCTCTGCCTTAAGTGGTTCTAGCTTTCCCAAAAACTCCGGTGGTCCTAACTCCTTGAATTGCTTAGCAGTGACCATCCGTGAGTTGCCATTGTTTCCACCTGCATTTTGAACAGGAATCTCTCTCATTTGGTGTTGCATGAATTTCACAATGCTCCTAAACATCCCATCATTCATCATTTGATCGGTGTTGTTTACATGAGGATTATTGCCTTCCTGATGCACATTATCCTGGTTATCGACCAGCGGTGTCTCAACGGTCTCATGTGCTCCATTGCTTGTCTCAAAATATTCAGATGCCATTTTCAAACACTGCCATAAAATAAGGGTTAATTGACATGCCACATATTATCCCTATATTCTGACCGACCAATTAAATAACAAATAAGCTTAAGTAGGTCAAACTAACGAAGGATTTACCCGTCTCTTCCCTCCTAGTTCTAGCCTCAAATCTCAGCCAGGGATCATATCCCTAAGCTTTGATACCTACTGTGATGCCCCCAAAATAGGTATACACAACCCATTCTGAGTCGCCAAATACATGGTACAAAATTCAAATACAAACTTAATTTATACAATATGACAAACGTAAGTTGAGAGTTTTAACACGAATATTGTCTCGTAGAAAATATCCAAACTCAAATGAAGTTCTCATTACATTTATTATCACACTATTTCATAGAATAGTGAGGACTACTATAGCCACCATTTTGGACCATCAATCCATTCCCCGACTAGTCCCAGCTATATTCTCATTTCCTGAAGAGAACAATAAAAGAAAAGGATGAGCTCAACTAGCCCAGTAAAGAATATTATGACTAAGATAATGTAGAATAAATTATCTTTAGCCTTCAACCATGTAAAAACTGATAGAATACAATAGACAACAAGTTTAACTGCAGCTGAACAAGCAATCGATTAAAAGAGTCAAGTCAAGCATGATTTCTACTATATTCTATGATTTAAAAGTTCATCATCAATATTGTATCTCTATAACACAACTCAATAAATAATCCACATCATCGAATTATCCATGCAATACGGGCCAATGATATTTGTTAGTACCACATCCACGAATTATCCATGCACTACGAGCCAAGGATATTTGTTAGTATCACATCCACGAATTATCCATGCACTACGGGCCAAGGATATTCGTTATTATCACCAATTGGTCATGATCATGCCGAAAACTGTCCATTAATGCACTACGGGCCAATGAGAACTTTTACCACATCATTTGTAACATTACAGGTCATGATTATACCGACACATAATTCCTGGTCATAATCATACCAATCAATAGTCCATCTATGCACTACGGGCCAAAGATGACTTTCATCACAATTTAAGCATAAGGATGATGACAGTGATATAAAAATTCAATTAAGTGAAAACAAGGATTAATTTTAAAGATTTATAATTCAATTTATTCAGAGTTCAAAAATGTCCAAATTTTTAACATGTTAACTACTTTGTAGAGTAAAATTCAAGAATAATATTCATGTATCAAAAATAATTTGGACAGAAAAGAAATCAATTTTTGGCGTGAATAGTGCCCCAGGTGAATAGTACCCCGTGAATAGTATCGTATATATGAATAGTACCGTATGTATGAATAGTGTCGTATGTATGAATAGTACCCATGAATAGTACTCCGGCATGAAAAGATTAAAATTTAACAAGAATGTCCAGAAAAATATTTTAGTGAAACGATATTAGATGAAGCGCAAAGTTTAGGATAATCTACTAATTTCAAGGAGTATAGAAGCAATACTTATCAAAATAAGTGTAGAATTAGGAATAAAATTGATTTCTAATCTCTTGTTTAACGATTTATTGTCATGCAAGTTCTTTATCCCTCATTTATTGTTGAGTAAGTTAGTTAATCTTTGTTTATTTATTCCAATCGAGATTACCTTGGTTATTCAAACTTTGTACTCATTTATTGTTGATCAAGTTAGTTAATCTTTATCTCTCTATTCAAAGTCTGTATTATTATTGTGAGAAGTGTGTTTACTCAGCTACTAATAACTGTTGTTTGATCTTCGTTCTTCAATATCATTTTACTATCTTACGTTATTGTATCGAACTCTAAGTTGCTTAGCGATTCTTTACCAATTCAACTAATCCTTAGTTGATGAATGCTCTAAACTCTAAATTACCCTTGAAGTCTACCCAAACCAAACTTCCTTTGGTTTGTTTATGTACTCACACAACTTTGAAAGCATGTTGTCAATTGTAACATTTGTTCAACTTAGAAATTGTTAATACTCTAGCCCTTATTGATTCATCGATATACTTTGTTCATGAAGATTTTATAATCAAACCCTTGAATAGTTATTGGTTCCTATTTGATTCAACCAGTACTTGGTTGATGAGCGTTCTAAAAATCTAGACTTCCTTTGAAGTTAATTCCCAACCAAACTTCCTTTGGTTGGAACCCGATAATCTTAGGCTAGATGAACAACCCTTACATCAGGGGATTATTTTAGAGCTACGCAATAGCGTTAAAATGTTTTTGGCATAATATATAGTACAAAAGGGTGATCACAGAGTGCGGAATGATGGTCCATATAGTCGTTTAGACTGTTAAAGGTTACAGTAGAAACACATGTGAACCTAGGACATAGATGATGATTATAGTCCTTTAGACTGTTAAAGGTTAAAGTAGAAATAATTGTAAACCTAGAATAGAGTTCATGGTCTTGTGACCCTCAGTATATTCTTTGATGTTGTTATATATTGTTAACTTAAACGTTCATTATTCCTTTGAACTCATAGCTGTTGAATTAATTTTCTTGTTCCGGTAACAATACTTTACCATTGAAAGCTCAGTTAATTGTCATTCATAAAACATTATTGTATATTATCATTCTTGTGGGCAATTATTTGCTCACTCTTGCATAAAACAATGCAGATGAAGTTACGAAGTTTGAAAAGCTTTATACAAGCAAGGGCAAGGACAAAGTGCTTGATTAGACGACAACGTTTAATTTATATTTTATTTATGAAGCTTATGTAATGGATTTAGTTATAATCATGTTTTAATTTTCCGCAAATGATTGTAATAAATGTTAGATGACCTAGGATTTATTTTAGATGATGTAACCCTTTAATGGGAGATTAATTGTTTAAACTTTTCAGTTTAATTATATCCTTTGTTTATGGGTAGTTAGTTATGATTTATTTGGACAGTGAACACCAAATCTGTGGGGTTAAAGTGCCCGAATTTGGGGGTGTCACAATAAGTGTAAGCGAACTAACTATATCTTGAACTCATGCTTAGAAACAACTACAAAGCATAAGTATTGAATGACAATAAACCTTGCTTGAATAATATTAAGCTAGGACTATCAATTATTTGAATATACTTTAAATAATAACAAGCTGAAAATAAAGCTTGCTCATTATGAGAATAGCTTGTGTCAAGTAAATGAGATAAGATAATTCAACATTAGAAATTAGAATTCAAGAAAATTGCATTCATAATACACGAATGCCAATAAGAAACTTGTCTAACAATAAATAAGTTAGAATACATCAATAAATATTGGAATTCAAAATTGATTGAATAAATTTAAAGTCATGGCTAGCTTGCTCAAATAATGATTAGGAATACAAGAGTTCGCTTAATGAAAATTTAAAGTAAGAAACTTGCTTAATGTAAATGTAGAGTTAGAAAACTTGCTCAATGTAAAAAAGAAAAGTTTAGAAACTTGCTCAATCAAAAGAATAAAGTTACACAATGTAATAATAGAACTAGCTCAACGAAAGTGTAGAGTTAGAAAACTTGCCTCGAGCGTAAGCGATAATATTAAAACTCATGTTCACTTATACACAGTATTAAAAACACAACATCTATTAGACATACTAATATTTACTTTTCAATATAAAATGCATTACTAGTTAAACTTGTTGTTTTAGCACCAGTCTTATGCTACCATATATATTTCAGAATTCCCAAGTGTTAACATCACAACACTTATCTAACATTCATTGTATAAACTAAGTTATAACATAACGCGTTCATAACTTATAATCATTTAAAACTTTGAAACTACTAACCACCTAACACGATTCTAATTAACCTTGTTGTTACATGGTTCTCACATTAACCTAACATTAAGCTAAGTTACATTAAACGTCCAAAGTCTGCAGAATTAGCAGAATTCACTGTCTGAGACTGGGTACTGGCGCGATCGCGCCATTTTTATCTTGGCTATCTTTAGGCTATGGGTCGCCATACTGCCTGCGTTAAGGCCGTGTCATGTATGCCACGTATTCTACTGATTCCAATTTCTTTGAACATGGCTATGGCACTTTTCTTAAGCCAACTAACACGATTTTCACCCACCAATCAGTAGAATTAACACAAATAATTGATATAAAACTATTACAAACATGGTTGCTAACATATTCAACCAATTAAAACAATTTAACAACAACTTAAGCTAATTTAATTTCTCAAATTCCATATTTTCATATGAAAACTCCATTTTTGACATCTCTTGCAAAAATCATCACTGTAATCTCTATACTTGGCCAAATTGCTTCGTTCAAATTACGTTATGCTCGTTTCTTAATGAACTAACATATACAAAACTCAATTTACAGTTTCGCATGTAGTTTGACAACTAAAATTGGTACTTACCTAAGCCATACGAAGAATACATATACTATCAAAATTTTCTACTGTCATCCGAATTTAGCATGCAATTCTCGTTTAAGCACAACCTCTAATCATCATAAACTCATATAATCACAAGTAACCCATTGTATAGAAACAATTCAACAAATTTAAAATTCACAGAATATATAGTTTTTGCCGTGAAACACACACACACACAGATATATATATATATATATATATATATATATATATATATATATATATATATATAACGTTATGTAAAAATACCTTTAATTTGCTTGAAATCCTTGCTATCACCACTGATAATCACTATGAAATCCTCAGGTTTCCTCTCAACTCTCTCTCAATTCTCTCAAGCTTTGCAAACTAGAATGTGTATAGTAAACAAAAGCTAAGCCAATTAACAGTAGGCGTATTTTAAAACTGATAAACCCTTAATACTATTACTAATTGCAATTTCAGTTACTAATAAACGTACATATTATAAATATATTATATTTATTATTTTATTTATTTTATTTTATTTATAATAATTAAATTCAAAAATTAAAAATCCCAAAAGCCATAAGGCTTTGTTTGGCAAAATCCTTTAAAATTTAAAGACTTAATATATTTAAGCCTTGTTTGGCAAAAAACTAAATTAAACCCTTTTTAATTTATTTTAATAAACACTTTAGTTTATAATTTATAATAACATCTTATTTATTTGGATTTACATATCTAACATTAGTCAATAAATTAATTAAACACTATATTTTTAATTAAATATACCATTTAAACAAATAACATAAAATTATAATTTTCATTATAATTTTATTTAATAATTAAACACATCCACTTAAATTATTAATTTAAACAACAATATAACATCTCATGTCATATTACAACTCTATAAATTATAAATTAATTTAATTTAGAATATTATCTAATAAATTTAGATTCAACAACCATCACCTCAATAAAATATTTATTTCATCAATTTCAACAATACACATCAAATAAATATTTATATTTAATAAATATTTAAAATTACAATTTGAAATTCCGGATCGTTACATCCTTCCCTCCTTACAAGGATTCTGTCCCCGGAATCATCATTCAAACAATCAAATCGTCACACTAAATCCGACTGTAATTCCGTTATGGGGTCCACCAATGATTGTGTCGTCGTACGAATATTCCCCAATAAAACGAATATTCCCCGACCAAACGAATATTTTATGACAACTTGCTTACTTTGCAAAAATTTGTAAATATTACCCACAACTATAATATTATATTAAATCCACACCTTATTATTCAAAATAACATTTAGAAAATTAAATCTTTATTCATAAAGGTTGGGGTCATACAACCTCCCCTTCTTATGAAATTTCGTCCTCAAAATTAGTGTATGTACCTGGTATGTCGAAGAGGTGAGGATATCTTGTTTTTATTTCATATTCTAACTCTCAAGTCATTTCCTCAATATCATGATTTCTCCATAAAACTTTGACTTGAGGTATAACCTTTGAGCGTAGAATATGTTCCTTCTTATCCAAGATTTTAACAGGTACCTATTCATACGTTAAATCTTCCGCTATCTCATCTGGTTCTAATTCAATAATGTGGTTAGGGTCTTCCACATATTCACCTAACATAGATATGTGAAAAATGTTATGAACACGAGACATACTTGGCGGTAAGGTGAGTCTATGGGTCACAGTTCCTACTCGGTCGAGTATTTCAAATGGACTAATTAAATCAAGGGTTGAGATTTTCTCTCTTCGTCAATTCTTGCTTCTAGAATAACACCTTCTTGAACTTTCTTCTTCATACACATCAGCTCCGGGTCTATAGCTTGAGCAGCTTTAAATTTATCGATTAAAGTCGGTTCTACTCATATATTTTTTATCATCACGTGGGTCCCTAGAGTCTTTAACTCTATCTCTATCATTTGTAAGTCATATGGAATGGGTCTTTGTGTTAAAAACGTCGCACTCATAACCGTATACGATCTTCTACTCAACGCATCAGCTACCACGTTCGTTTTTCTAGGATGGTATTGAATGGTATGAATGTAATCTTTCAACAGCTCGAGCCAATATCTTTGGCACATGTTACGTTCGTTCTGGGTGAAGAAATATTTGAGGGTTTTGTACCGGGTTCAAGGTCGATACAAAATTCGGTTTCACGCTCTGGGGGTAGGCCAAAAAGTTCTTCGGGAAATACATCAGGAAATTTATTAACAATAGAAATATCATTCAAATCTGACGTATTTTTGTTTAAATCCATAACATGGGCTAAGAAAGCTTGACATCCGTTTTTTAATAAACGAATGGCTTTATGGCTTGATATGACAATGATTGACTTTAGTGGTTTGGTTTCTTGAATTCGCATAATAGGTTGGTTAGGAATATGAAAGCTAACAACCTTACGAAAACAATCAAATTTAGCACGATGAGTAATTAACCAGTTGATTCCTAAAATCACATTAAATGCAAGTATTTTTCAAAGAGATAAGATTAAAAGGTAATATGAAAGTGTCAATTTGAATCAAACAAGATTTATAAATGGTGGATGTAACGAAGGTTTCTCCCAAAGGAGTTTTAATAGATAAGTTAAAGTCTAATTTCTCTGGGGTCAAGTTCAAACGTTGAGCACAATTAGGTGAAATAAAAGAGTGGGTAGAACCGGTATCGAATAAGGTATAAAATTTGCAAGAATTTATGATTAGCATACCCATGATAACTTCGTTCAGGTTCCTCGCTTTTTGGGAAGTCAAAAAAAAGTTCTCCCTTAAACTACCGACTTTGACTTGTATGGGACAACCTTTGGTGTCTCCATCCCAGCTGGACTTGACTTCACTACATGACAAAATTGAGCTAGGTGACCTTCTCTTCCCTAATTGAAACACGCTTTGGGTTGCTGCGTATAGTTTGGACGGATGTGTCCCTCCTCTCCATATTTGTAGCATACGACCGGTGGTCGTTCTCCTTCCTTAAAAACGGGTGTTGGTGCTGTTGTCTTTCCATCATTATTAAATCTCATCTTTTTGAAATTTCCACTTCTATTATCTTGGCCAGGATTACCACCGAAGTGGTTCCATTTCTGCATGATGATTTCCTCTAGGTTTGTTGTCACTGCTTTGATGACCGCTACCACCGGTATGACTATTATCATTTTGTCGGCTGCTATCTTTTGAATGGGCTGACTTATTATCGCGCTCTAATAACTGAGCCCTATTCACAACATCTGAATACAAGCAAAGTATGTGAGAAATGAGGTATTAACGAATTTCGAGTTTCAAACCTTGCAGAAACATTCGTGTCATACGCTTCTCATTATCAACCAAATGGGATGCAAACCGGGATAACTCGACAAATTTAGCCTCGTATTGCGATACAGTCATATTGTTTTGCTCTAAGTTGATGAATTCTATCTCCTTTATGTGACGAATACTTTCAAGATAGTACTTGTCGTTGAACAATTTTTGGAACTTCTCCCAAGACATCTTTAGTGCGGAAGGTTGAGTACGTTTTATAGATTCCCACCAATAATCTGCCTCTCGTCGCAACATGAAGGTGGAAAAGGGAACCTATTGCTCCTCGGAGCATCCCAAGACATCAAATATCTTGGTGATCCACTTAATCCACGTCTCTGCCTTAAGTGGTTCTAGCTTTCCCAAAAACTCGGTGGTCCTAACTCCTTGAATTGCTTAGCAGTGACCATCCGTGAGTTGCCATTGTTTCCACCTGCATTTTGAACAGGAATCTCTCTCATTTGGTGTTGCATGAATTTCACAATGCTCCTAAACATCCCATCATTCATCATTTGATCGGTGTTGTTTACATGAGGATTATTGCCTTCCTGATGCACATTATCCTGGTTATCGACCAGCGGTGTCTCAACGGTCTCATGTGCTCCATTGCTTGTCTCAAAATATTCAGATGCCATTTTCAAACCTTTGCCATAAAATAAGGGTTAATTGACATGCCACATATTATCCCTATATTACGATTCGACCAATTAAATAACAAATAAGCTTAAGTAGGTCAAACTAACGAAGGATTTACCCGTCTCTTCCCTCCTAGTTCTAGCCTCAAATCTCAGCCAGGGATCATATCCCTAAGCTTTGATACCTACTGTGATGCCCCCAAAATAGGTATACACAACCCATTCTGAGTCGCCAAATACATGGTACAAAATTCAAATACAAACTTAATTTATACAATACGACAAACGTAAGTTGAGAGTTTTAACACGAATATTGTCTCGTAGAAAATATCCAAACTCAAATGAAGTTCTCATTACATTTATTATCACACTATTTCATAGAATAGTGAGGACTACTATAGCCACCATTTTGGACCATCAATCCATTCCCCGACTAGTCCCAGCTATATTCTCATTTCCTGAAAAGAACAATAAAAGAAAAGGATGAGCTCAACTAGCCCAGTAAAGAATATTATGACTAAGATAATGTAGAATAAATTATCTTTAGCCTTCAACCATGTAAAAACTGATAGAATACAATAGACAACAAGTTTAACTGCAGCTGAACAAGCAATCGATTAAAAGAGTCAAGTCGAGCATGATTTCTACTATATTCTATGATTTAAAAGTTCATCATCAATATTGTATCTCTATAACACAACTCAATAAACAATCCACATCATCGAATTATCCATGCAATACGGGCCAATGATATTTGTTAGTACCACATCCACGAATTATCCATGCACTATGAGCCAAGGATATTTGTTAGTATCACATCCACGAATTATCCATGCACTACGGGCCAAGGATATTCGTTATTATCACCAGTGGTCATGATCATGCCAGAAAACTGTCCATTAATGCACTACGGGCCAATGAGAACTTTTACCACATCATTTGTAACATTACAGGTCATGATTATACCGACACATAATTCCTGGTCATAATCATACCAATCAATAGTCCATCTATGCACTACGGGCCAAAGATGACTTTCATCACAATTTAAGCATGAGGATGATGACAGTGATATAAAAATTCAATTAAGTGAAAACAAGGATTAATTTTAAAGATTTATAATTCAATTTATTCAGAGTTCAAAAATGTCCAAATTGTTAACATGTTAACTACTTTGTAGAGTAAAATTCAAGAATAATATTCATGTATCAAAAATAATTTGGACAGAAAAGAAATCAATTTTTGGCGTGAATAGTGCCCCAGGTGAATAGTACCCCGTGAATAGTATCGTATGTATGAATAGTACCGTATGTATGAATAGTGTCGTATGTATGAATAGTACCCATGAATAGTACTCCGGCATGAAAAGATTAAAATTTAACAAGAATGTCCAGAAAAATATTTTAGTGAAACGATATTAGATGAAGCGCAAATTTTAGGATAATCTACTAATTTCAAGGAGTATAGAAGCAATACTTATCAAAATAAGTGTAGAATTAGGAATAAAATTGATTTCTAATCTCTTGTTTAACGATTTATTGTCATGCAAGTTCTTTAACCCTCATTTATTGTTGAGTAAGTTAGTTAATCTTTGTTTATTTATTCCAATCGAGATTACCTTGGTTATTCAAAGTTTGTACTCATTTATTGTTGATCAAGTTAGTTAATCTTTATCTCTTTATTCAAAGTCTGTATTATTATTGTGAGAAGTGTGTTTACTCAGCTACTAATAACTGTTGTTTGATCTTCGTTCTTCAATATCATTTTACTATCTTACGTTATTGTATCGAACTCTAAGTTGCTTAGCTATTCTTTACCAATTCAACTAATCCTTAGTTGATGAATGCTCTAAACTCTAAATTACCCTTGAAGTCTACCCAAACCAAACTTCCTTTGGTTTGTTTATGTACTCACACAACTTTGAAAGCATGTTGTCAATTGTAACATTTGTTCAACTTAGAAATTGTTAATACTCTAGCCCTTATTGATTCATCGATATACCTTGTTCATGAAGATTTTATAATCAAACCCTTGAATAGTTATTGGTTCTATTTGATTCAACCAAGATTACTTGGTTGATGAGCGTTCTAAAAATTTAGACTTCTTTGAAGTTAATTCGAACCAAACTTCCTTTGGTTGAACCCGATAATCTAAGTGAGATGAACAACCCTACATCGGGGATTATTTTAGAGCTACTTAATAGCGTTAAAATGTTTGCAATAATATATAGTACAAAGGACGATCACCGAGTACTAATGATGGTCCATATAGTCGTTTAGACTGTTAAAGGTTACAGTAGAAACACATGTGAACCTAGGACATAGATGATGATTATAGTCATTTAGACTGTTAAAGGTTAAAGTAGAAATACTTGTAAACCTAGAATAGAGTTCATGGTCTTGTGACCCTCAGTATATTCTTTGATGTTGTTATATATTGTTAACTTAAACGTTCATTATTCCTTTGAACTCATAGTTGTTGAATTAATTTTCTTGTTAGGTAATAATACTTTTACCATTGAAAGCTCGCTTAATTGTCATTCATAAAACGTTATTGTATATTATCATTCTTGTGGGCAATTATTTGCTCACTCTTGCATAAAACAATGCAGATGAAGTTACGAAGTTTGAAAAGCTTTATACAAGCAAGGGCAAGGACAAAGTGCTTGATTAGACGACAACGTTTAATTTATATTTTATTTATGAAGCTTATGTAATGGATTTAGTTATAATCATGTTTAATTTATATTTTATATTCTCTGATTCATTTCTAAACTAAGCATCCTATTTATAGGAGAATGGCTGGATACTATTTAGAAAAAAAATCACACACTGCACAGTAGGAACATTCACGGGCGCGCACCGACGAAGAATTTTTTTTTTTTTTGATTTTACTTTTCAGTACTATGCAAATACTATGCAGTACTATGCAAACAATAAAATATAATATATTCTATTTATAAAAAGTATTCTGTTTTATATAAAAAGTTTTCTGTTTTATTACTATTATAATAATAATAAAATAAAAACTGAGATAACCTTCTACCGACGATTTTGAAAAATGAGTAAGTGGGAGTCCATGTAATAAGCCAAACTTATAACAAATACTTCATAAAAACTCCCTCTATTTACCACAAATCACTTGACTTCTCTAAACACATTTTTAATAACATTTATTCATCATTAATATTGTTAGGAATAAGCATATGAATGATATTCCTATTTATATATGATTTGATTATGATATATATGAATGAATATATAAGTATGCTTGCATTATGAAAAGCTGTAAAGTCCTTTGATAGATAATAGAAACATATGTACAAGGACATAGAATAAACTGATCAAATATGTTAGGTTGATCCTACATAAACAAAATAGCTTTGTAAAGTCCTTAAAAAGAATTAATGTACAAGGACTATAAATATAGAAAGATCAAGCTTGTTAGGTTGATCTTATAATGTAATAGATAGGCTTGTCTGATCGTCGAGCACTGCACCATAAATCATAGTCTGGCAGGAGAGTCAAGGAAAACTTGAGAGTTATCAAGGTAGAATCGTAGTCTGCAAGATAGTAAATCTTGGAGTTTGTAGACTACCAGGAGAGATGAGGAAGGATCGTAGTGTGTCGAGGAGAACTTCTTTGGAGCCGTAGTCTACTAAGGAAGTCATGTTCCTACGAGCCGACCGAGCATCTCCCAAAGCCAAGTCAAGAATCGTAGACTACACTCAGAGTTGTAGAGTCTACTAATTGCATCAGAGGCAGAGATCGTTGTCGAACAAGATCAGATGAAGACAACAAGCACAACGACTAAAACCGTAGAGTGTCAAGATCTGATCTCGGAGTCGTAGTGTCTGCACAACCGAAGCTAAATCGTAGAATGTAGAACTGAGACTTCAATAGATGTACTCACAACGCCAAAGCAGAATAATAGAGAAAACGTAATTCTTAACATTTGAGCACTCCCAGAATATCCAAAGGAATGAAGCCTCTGGTTGGTACTGAAAAGATACATCCTATCCAAAGGAAACCAAAAAGCACTCAACGAATGGCATGTAAGCTAACAGAAGGTCTAAGCACCAACTCAATCAACATCCAGATTGAGTTGAGAAACCATTCGAGATGAAGTCTTCCACAAGTTGATCAGAAAAAGACTTCAGTAACTGACTAAGGAAAGTCAGCAAGTGCAGTAGCTGTTAAGTAAATAGAAGACAACAATCTTGAAAGTAACCAGGATCGTAGTGTTTGCCAGAACAAAGAAAGAACTGATGGAGTGTACAAAAAGATACTGGTCAGCTTCTGAAGAACAAGGCTAAAGTGATTAAGCATTGGGTCAGTCCAATGATGATAAGTGAATGGGAGATCACAAAGAGAAAGCGAGCTGGACACGCCACAAATCTAAAGTGTCTTGCTATTCAGAAGGGGCCAGAACAGAGAATCAAGCCATCAGTATCTGAGAGCAGTCAAGGAAAACAGAAGTGATAAAGCACTGCACAAGAGAAGGAAGAAGTGTTCCACATTGGAGATCTAATGAACTCTCTTCAGGATCGTAGTGTTGTCTCTACCTGTTAACTAGACACTACGATCAGGTCCAAGAAGATGTGTATCAGAATCGTAGAGTTTGAACAACTGAGGATTGAACCATTGTCAACGGTTCAATCTGAAGATTGATGGTCGAACAAAGCTTACTAAAGAGCATCGATGCAAAAGGACAACCTCTGATCGAGAAATCAGAAGGAGGAAATAAAGTTGACTGCCTGCTCGAAACATCAAAGTGACATCTCTGACAAGGTAGGTGAAACAGTAGACTGTGGTGTCAGAAAGTCAGAAAAGGGGATGTTATGTCACATCTGCAGTCTACACCAAATAACTCGAGATCTGCGAAGCAATTTAAAAATCTTTTAACGGCTACTTTCCAACGGAAAGATTGGGAAGGAGTATAAATCAACAGAGCTTCAAAGATCAAATGTTGTTGATGATTGCTAAGTTGCAGAATCGTTGAGTTGTTGGAATGCTATTGTTGACTCTACGAGTTCCACCAGAGCTAATCAGAACAAGTCTTAGTGACAGTGAGACTACAAAGGTGGAAGTGAAGCAGCGTTAAAGAAGGACTCGAATAGACTAAAAGCTTCACTCAACAAAGATGAGAATGCCACTGAAGATGGCAGCTAAGATGAGAGCCGAGAAGGCCAAGAAGATAGCATTCAGAAAAGTGGCAGAGTACAAAGGAGATCAAGAGACCCACTCTACAGATCACCATGAACTAAACGCAGAAAAAGAACAGATGCAAAATCACATCTACAAAACATTTAAGAAGGGTTCAGGGATTGCTAATCGCCAGACGAAGTTTCCCAAAAGCTCAGAGACTTAGTAAATCCAGATGGTGATGGTGCACAGCTGACATCAGATGAGGATGAGCAAAAAAGAATAAACATCAGCTACACCAAAGAAGAAGTAGTCTAGACTCTAAGCAGAATGCCAAGAGGACTACGCCAAGCTGCTAAGTACATAAGATGTTCAAGCTTAAGGCCATCTTAGCAGCAAGGCACCAACAACAACAACAACAACAAGACAGGGCCTGAGGGGTCCTTGTCCGGGGGGACTAAATGAAGTTCCAAGCCTGCTGGACTTGAAGAGTTCCTAGGGAACTAGAGGAGTTCCAAGACTGCTGACCTTGAAGAGTTTTTAGTGAAATGAAGTTCCAAGGCTGCTGGCCTTAAAGGAATCTTAGTGATTTAGGGTGCTTCCTGTAGGGCACAAAAATGCAGCGGAAATAAAATAATCAAAGCAATTTCCGAAACCCAACACAAGATCCATGCGAAAAATCAATTAATTCAGAGGTTTAGATATTATACCGAATATAAAAATAAGAATCTGAAATTGATGCGCTCGAATCCTTAACGCAATTCCTCACGAAACTACGTCTCTATGGTATCCACACGAACGCCGCATGAACCGTCGAACAATTTTGCAATAAGAGGGACTTGCGGTACTAGCCACCAAAGGAACCTTTATAAAACTGTATGTTTTCTCTCTAGTCTCTCTCTAAGAGCGGCTAGGGTTTTCAAGTTATGAATTAACCCTAAGTAGCTGCTATATATCCTATATATAGTAGTTAAAAGGAATTAATCGAAACCTAATTTCATAAAATCCAATTTATATATATATATATATATATATATAACTTAATTAAGTCTTACTTAATTAATATACATATATACAAACTTTCCTTTTAATTTAAATTCACGATTTAAATACTATTAATCATATTAATATATTTAAATCCTTAAAATTTAAATTTATTCCCTTTAAATTACGTTCTATGTGTGTGACCCTATAGGTTATTATCATGTTGGCAATAATTTTAAAATCATATTATAAAATTATAAAAAGTGAGCTTACATCTAGTAATGCATCATCGCTACCCAAGTAATAATAAGATCGATGATTCGATGCAACCTTTTAGTGACCAATGTTTCAATGTAATTTAATCCTTTTAACCTTAATATGCTAGATTAAACTCGAGTCATGGAATGTGTCATACTCTTTATAATTTAATCTGAGTTTTCTTGATCAATGAGTAGACTATATGAAACAAATCACTATTTGAGCATGGCCATGCATTTCATAGTCCTACTCAATCAAGAGGCCTATGGATATCATCCCTAATATATAGGAAGGTTAAATTCCATCTAGATCACTCATACTCCTCACACGATTCATGATGTACCCAATAATCACCTTTATAGTCCACCCTATTAAAGGTGACATTTGATGATATCAAAGTACATAAATTCACATGTAATAATATAGGGATTTCAGGTCAGAGGACCATTACATCATTGTCACTATGAGAATTGCTAATGACACTCCGCATAATGCTCCACATAGAATTCTCATGGTGGGTCTATCCAGTACATCGTTCTCTAACATGTACCTATGCATTGACTTAATATCTCATATATTTATGACCAATGAGATTTGGTCATCAGTCAATCCACATACTAGTCTCAATGCATCATTGTTGTCCCATTAACAATGATACTCGACTAGGGACATTTAAGAACAATGATACTAATTGTAATTATATAATCTCATGTTCAAGTCATATACTTGAAACCATATAATTTGTATCATTATTATAAGGAATTTTATTATGTTAACAATTATATAACGTAGTAAATAAAACCATAATAAAATCACTCGTTTATTCAATCAAATATAATATCAAAACGTTAAGTAATTATATCAAATAATTGGCATCTAGGGCATAAACTCTAACACTTCCCTTCCTTAGTAGAAATCCTACTAGTTGAAAGCAGAAGAGTGGATTAGGATCTTAAGTCTCTAAACCACTTAAAACCCCTTGTGTCATTTACTTTATGTCATTTACTTTATGTACTTAACTACTATAACGGCTATGAATGTATTAATTGCTTACCACTTAACTAACTCTAAGAACAATGTATGTATGATTATGAATATATCAATGAAGGGGATCTTTACTTATTCCACTGTTCTTGAAAAGATTCTTATGTTTGACATATGCTAATTCATTAGCTATACTCAATAAAAGGAAAAAGTATTTGAAAATTAAAAAGGATCTATTCAACCCCCCCTTCTAGATCTATTGTGTGCCTACTGGGAACTAACAATTGGTATCAGAGCCGGTTCTCGTGCTATATTCAATAGCTAATCGCTTTGAGTATGATCCTAGGAACAAACATTATTCCAAACTTAGTTTAGTAGTAAGTCACATGTTATAAGTAGAAGAGCTCACACGTTGGAAATATTGTGTACAGGTAAAAGTGCATATGCACCTGAAGCTGCTCAGATTGGTCCATGCTCTTGATTGCCTTATCAACAAGACCAGTCCTTGCCCGCGGTTAATCTTGTAGTCTGAAGACCAGGCTAGGAAGCTCAAGAGACATCAACTGAAAAGAGTCAAACATCCACCAGCCTGAAAAGATGAAAAGAACATACATGCTAATAAATGCTTATCCAGAGAAGAAAGAAGAACTTCTCAAACATGTATCTGGTCAACCAACAGCTGGATGTAAACCTTGTGAACTCAAGGATATTAAGGAACCAAAGATGCTGAAATTCTCTTAGCTTGCATCTTAAAGACCACGACTGATTGATTGAAGGTCAACTGGAGCAACAAGCTGTCAGGAGTAATTGAGGAACTATGCACATCAATGCCTAACCTCAGTATGTTTAAGTTAAATGACTGCTAAGTAACTGACAGTAGAAAGGTACGGTTCCTCACTAATATAAATGTGTACATCGTGATGCACCTACTTATGAACTATAATAGTATTCTCTCAAGTAATCATAATCTACCTAAAAAGGTGAAGAGAGAAAGTACACTGAAGTTGGAAACTCAAATGCTTACAAACTTTCTTTCCATCCAAGGTTTAGGTTGAAGATGACATCTTGAAAGAAATCTGAAATGGGCCATAAGAATATCAAAGGTTAAATTAATCTTATGTGGAGTAATCTTTGCTGATGGGTTAGTATGTATGTACAAGCATATGTTCTAAGTTTTCTTGATAACACATAGAGAATGATCAGTTCTACAAAAGTATCTTGAAGATTCGTAGAAATTGATCACCTCCATGAATCAACCAGATGCAAATAAGTGATAGAATTGATTCTCACTTTGTGAACATTTAAACTCTGTGAACATAACCAAGCAAATGATGAAACCATCAAAGAAATGGAGTGTTTTTATTAAAATGGCAAATCTTACACTCACTCACCATCATGCATCTCAAAATGTATTATATAAATTAGTTACATGCATGGACATGGTTGTTGGTGATCAATATGATGATTATTCAAATATATGAGGAACAGGGATTTAGAAAACTAACCTACCAAGACCCATTTAACTATGGGTACAAAAAAAAATAGAAATGCATCTAACCTGCAGGTACCTGGTCTATCTGGCCACACTAAGGAATGCTGAAACAGAAGACTTCAGTCAATAAGATTCAACCAGCAGAAGGCTTAAGACTGTTCAGAAATGATTTTAATAAAACTCCTATATGTCAAAGCTTGTACTTGAAGACCTGTTGAGCTAATCTGAATAAAGTTCACATGGCTGCTGATCTTTATATGAAAGCAGGCCATTCAACCAAAGATAAAAAGGATCATCAACCATCAATCATGAGAAACTCATTACGGGAGAAGAACTCCACAAGCACAGATTGACAAGGAAGACTACGTTCGTAGTGCTGTCAAAGGATCGTAGAATGATCAACCCTAAAGATTTAACGACTTTAGTCAGAATGCGATATGTAAGGCTGCATTCTGCTACACAAAAAGAAGAAGAACTTATGTTTCTCTTAGAAGACAATATCAACTATGGGGGAGCAGTGATCTACTAATAAAACAGCAGCTCTAAAACATCAGAGATATACTATGAAGTAATGTACCAGTAACAGAGTCCCAAAACTTTGTGACTGACAAACCAAATGAAGATCCATAGTCAGTAGGAACGTCTCAAAATGAACTACTAATAACTAGTCAACCACCCAACTCAAAATCATGGAGAGCCTATGATCAAACATCTGACTGTAGTGTAAGAGCAGGAGGTCACCGCGATTACAACCAATACAAATGTCTAAAGTTGGTAGAGGATCTCCCCAGCAGAAAAGGTCAAATCAGATATCAGTGAAAATCACTTCTAAAGTCTTTCATCTAGAAAACGCCTCAGGGACAAACCTGACCCTTAGTTCAGTTTAAGAGGTTGGCCTTCCTAACCTACCTCGACCCAGAAGGAATGTTCAGTAAAGTTTATCTCAAGAACCAAGTTAGTCAACAATCGTAGAGTAGAGGTTGAAGAAAACTCCACGATCGTAGTGCAACCTCAGCAATCACAGAAGCAGACTCGACGATTGCGGTCTTACCAGAGGATACACTAGCTCATGAGGAGCTTGAAAGAACTAGACAATTGCTCAATCATTCAGGTTATGGGGAAATAAGTTCGAATACTGATTGGAAAGATGTCCTGCTAAAGATAAGTGCCCAAGCCTTCATAAAGTACATCAGTGGTTAAGCTATGCAGTTTTCGGATGAGGATTAGTGTCAAAACCATCCACTGCAGTGTCTCTTAGAAGAAGATCGTTGAGTCAACAAAGGAAAATGTAGAGTTCATAACCACATCACCGAGCTACTCTACGAACCAAAAAGGTCAACGGTCAATCCACGTTATTGACATTTACTCTTTTAAAAAGAAAGGACATTAAACTGAAAAGTTAATGGGGAGTTATAAGTTCATTGCTGGACATTGTGCAACCAATGGCTAGTTAACACATCACAGCGTATGCAGAGTTAGAAGGGACTGACATAAAGATAGAATTCAAAATCTGCAAACAGTTATTAGAAACTATCGAACCTCTCTCCCACACTATTTTAAACCCTAGAATCTTCTTCAAGTGTTAATCCAGTAATCTTCCAGAGCCTTGCCCAAATCACATTCAATCATCTCTCAAAAGACTCCCTAAATCAAACACCCATACTCTTTGAACTATTCAAATGGCAGATTGGCGAGTAATCACTGACATTTAGCTCAGAACCAAGACATTTGAGAAATCCGAAAAGAAGTTCAGAGACATTCTTGAACTTGTAAAGAAAGTTGGATTCTCAGAATGTCTTAAGGCAAGCACTCGAGTATATACTGAACTGGTTAAGGAGTTTTACTCAAACGCATCCATAAACTCTGGAACTCTTTCTACCAAGGTCAAAGGTCAGTCTCTAAAGCTGAAATCATCTGATATCAATCAATGCTTAAGCTTTCCTGACCGAGGACTGAAAAGCCTTGATGAGATCAACACTGAACAAGCAAAGAAGATTATGACGTACAAAAGAAACCCTAGTTTGAAGGATATGAAGAAAAAGGAGTTTCCTAAAGAATTCGAGTTCCTTGCTGAGATAGTAGGAAAATGTATACTATACAAAGACACTGCACATGACACTGTGCTTGATCAACAACTGAAGATTATGTCTACAATAGTTCTAAAAGAGCAAATAAACTTTGGAGCTATCTTGTTCGATCAAATCTCCAAATGGGTGGAAAAGGCTGAGATGAAGAAGTCTTCAGATAAACCCCTTACAAAGGTTTTTCATGGAAGACTCGTGAGCATTATGATAAAGAAGAAATTGGGAAGCAGGATCAAAGATGATGAAGGAGAACCACTTAACGTCCATAAGGTTATGTCTCCATAGCTATTTGTAAACTAGAAGAAAAATCCGAAGGAAAATAGGAGGCTAACAACAACTAGAAGCAGCAGCAAAGTCTCTGCAAAGAAAAGAAAGGCAAAGGAGGTGGAAAGCTCTGAATCTGGTGACTCTGTACCAGTAGCAGCCACACCAGCAAGAAAGAAATCCAAGGGTGTGAAGAAAACTGAGGCCCTACCAAAAAGTCTCTCCACTGAAGATAAGGATGAAGGTGAAAAGGTCTCAATTGCAGAGACCACAAAGAGGAGAAGTAACAGATTACTTCAAGAGCCATCCAGAAAGAAAGCTAAGGTGGTAAACATGCCAGCACCAATTTTCCAAGAAAGTACATCTGACGAAGAAGAGGACGTAGAGTCAGAAGAAGAGGAGGGAACTGATGGTCTCAAGACTGAGTCCCCAAAGAACAAATCCAGCGATGAAGGTGAAGTTGAATTCATGAAAGAAAATGTAAACCTTGCTGATGAAAAAGAATATGCAAGCCCTATGTCTAACTCTCAGAGCATTCATTCTGATGATGAAGAAAAGCTACAAGATGACCCAACTGCATCTCCAAATGCAAATGCTCCAACAAGCCCAGATGATGGGTCAAATGATGTTGATTCAAAAAAAAAAGGACTTGCCCCTACCAATGTTGAACGATAAGAAAATTTGCCTGATGATTCAAAGGCCTTAGAGTCTGAAGAGGAAGAAAAGTCTGACTCTCCTATAGTTGAACCTCCAAGGAAAAGAAAGAGCTACAGACTACTTGCTAAATTTATCCCCAAGAAGAAAAGTGATCACTTTACTGCAGTCAATGAAGTAAGTGATGGTGAATCTGAATCAAAGGAGAAAAGTGCTGAAGAAGGCACTAATGATGAAAACCAGTATGAAGAATTCTCTGATGAATTAGATGAAAAGAGTCATCATGATTCAAGCTCAGAAGGTGAAGAAATGGAAACTGATGAATCCAATGAAGGAAATCTACAAAAGTCTAACTCCTGTTTAGAACAGAGAGAAGATGGAAGGAACTTCCGCTCTATAGAAGAAGAACAAGATAGTTTTCACATTCCTAATCCTGTAAATTGCAAGAGAAAGATTATAGTCAAAATCGATGAATCAATGGATGTGCTCCTTGGCAAATGGATCAATCATGGGAATGAAAGGCTAAATGTGGTAATGATGACTGCAGAAAATGCGCTCAACAATCGTAAGGCTATGAAGCTAGACACATCAACCATAATATATGAGCCTGAAGTTAAGAACCACGCAATAAGATAGTTCCACCCTCATATGCCATGGGTAAAGACATCTCTCACTGGAGATAACAACTATCTAACACGGGTCTTCTCTCACCTTCCCAATGTAGAGCTGATGGCACAGAACTTCCCAATAATTAAGAAATTTTCAACTCAGATGATAAAGGACCAGTCTCACTACAAAGTCTACCGACATGCTGGAAACCATTATATTCCTTATGATCATAGAGTGAACTCTGATGGCAAAAGGATTATGGCAAATGAGATGATCGTAGAGTCTGTTCACTCTACCAATGATGTTGGTCAAGTCCAAAATGAGAAGTCTCCCTCGGCCCAAGCCCTGTTTACCAACATTTCTTCATCCTCCAATAGCGATTGGTACTCAACGATTGTTCAGATTCTCAACACTTTAAAAATATATCCAAAGATGAAAATCGTAGAGTCCAATCTGGTGTTCAACAAGAGGTTGCCCAACATGATGACCAATTTCTCATGGAGAATGAACTATTGAAGAATTCCGATGAGCTGATTGAGAATATATCTCAAATCAATGAAGAGTCAAAGATGTTGAAAGCAGCAGGAGATGATTCAGCTCAAGCCATTATGCCTGATCTATCTCTCAGAATCAAAGAGAGAGATCAAATTTATCTGAAAGCCATACATGATCAGAAGGCTGAAGCTCTACGAGCACAAAAGGCCAATGAAGAACCAATTCAAGTCCTCTCTGACAAGATTGACAACCTGATTTAGTCTTTCTGCATGCAACTTAAACTGAGCCAACAAGAACTCAAGATTGAAGTTGGTAACTCTTCTTATCTAATGGAGCAGCTTGTGTCCAACATGAAACAGCTCTCTCAAGTGATTAATGACAAAAAGGGGGAGAAAAAGAGGCATGGAAAAAGGCACTCAAGGAGGAGCAAAGTGAATAGAATGAAGTTAGAAAAGAAGAAGAAGTCAGCAGCAGCAGAAGCATAGGAAGAGTCATCATCTAATGGGGAGCCAAAGGATGATGATCTCATGACTGCAAAGTTTGAGGGGGAGCCAGAAAATGAAACAGAAATAAAGTCAACATACCAGGAAGAGAAGGAGGAGCAAGAAGCTCAAGCCGATGAGTAGCTGATTAACAAGACATCCTGGAAACAAATATGGAGCCAAAGAGGTACATCTCTAACCATTAGGTATGGTCTGGATCCAGGATGTAAAAGTGTTGTAGCTTATAAAATTTCATATCATTATAAAATAACATTCATGATTATCTATTTTAGAAATACAGCTGCTCAATGTATATAAGATTTATTCATCCCATGCATATGCACTTATTATTTTTGTCATAACCAAATAGGGGGAGATTGTTAGGAATAAGCATATGAATGATATTCCTATTTATATATGAATTGATTATGATATATATAAATGAATATGCAAGTATCATGCATTAAGAAAAGTTGTAAAGTCCTTTGATAGATAATAGAAACATATGTACAAGGACTTAGAATAAATTGATAAAATATGTTAGGTTGATCCTACATAAGCAAAATAGATTTGTAAAGTCCTTAAAAAGAAATGATGTACATGGACTATAAATATAGAAAGATCAAGCTTGTTAGGTTGATCTTATAATGTAATAGATAGGCTTGTCTGATCGTTGAGCACTGCACCAGAAATCGTAGTCTGCCAGGAGAGTCAAAGAAAATTCAAGAGTTATCAAGACAGAATCATAGTCTGAAAGTTAATAAATCTCAGAGTTCGTAGACTGCCAGGAGAGACGAGGAAGGATCGTAGTGTGTCGAGGAGAACTTCCTCAGAGCCGTAGTCTACTGAAGAAGTCATGTTCAAAATCGTAGAGACAGCCTGCCTACGAGCCGAACGAGCATCTGCCAAAGCCAAGTCAAGAATCATTGACTACACTTAGAGTCATAGAGTCTACTGATCGCATCAGAGTTAGAGATCGTAGTCGAGCAAGATCAGATGAAGACAACAAGCACAACGACTGAAATCGTAGAGTGTCAAGATCTGATCTCGAAGTCGTAGTGTCTCCACAGCCGAAGATAAATCGTAGAATGTAGAACTGAGACTTCAACAGATGTGCTCACAACGCCAAAGCAAAATCATAGAGCAAACATGATTCTCAACATTTGAGCACTCCCAGAATATCCAAAGGAATGAAGCCTCTGGTTGGTACTGAAACGATACATCCCACCCAAAGGAAACTAGAGAGCATTCAACGAATGGCATGTAAGCTAACAGAAGGTCTAAACACCAACTCAATTAACATCTAGATTGAGTTGAGAAGCCATTCGAGATGAAGTCTTCCACAAGTTGATCAGAAGAAGACTTCAGTAACTGACTAAGGAAAGTCAGCAAGTGCAGTAGCTGTCAAGCAAATAAAAGACGAAGATCTTGAAAGTAACTAGGATCGTAGTGTTTTCCAGAACAAAGAAAGAACTGATGGAGTGTACACAAACATACTGATCAGCTTCTGAAGAACAAGGCTAAAGTGATTAAGCATTGGGTCAGTCCATTGATGATAAGTGACCGGGAGATCACAAGGAGAAAGCGAGCTGGACACGCCATAAATCTGAAGTGTCTTGCTATTCAGAAGGGGCCAGAACAAAGAATCAAGCCATCAGTAGCAGTCAAGGCAAATAGAAGTGATAAAGCACTGCACAAGAGAAGGAAGAAGTGTTCCACATTGGAGATCTAATGAACTCTCTTTAGGATCGTAGTGTTGTCTCTACCTGTCAACTAGACACTACGATCAGGTCCAAGAAGATGTGCATCAGAATCGTAGAGTTTAAACAACGGAGGATTGAAGCATTGTCAAAGGTTCAATCTGAAGATTGATGGTCGAACAGAGCTTACTAAAGAGCATCGATGCAAAAGGACAACCTCTGATCGAGAAATCAGAAGGAGAAAATAAAGTTGACTGCCTGCTCGAAACATCAAAGTGACATCTCTGACAGGGTAGGTGAAATAGTAGACTACAGTGTCAGAAAGTCAGAAAAGGGGATGTCTTGTCACATCTGCAGTTTACACCAAATAACTCGAGATCTGCGAAGCAATTCAAAAATCTTTTAATGGCTACTTTTCAACGGGAAGATTGGGAAGGAGTATAAATCAACAGAGCTTCAAAGATCAAATGTTGTTGATGATTGCTAAGTTGCAAAATTGTTGAGTTGTTGGAATGCTATTGTTGACTCTATGAGTTCCGCCAGAGCTAATCAGAACAAGTCTCAGTGACAGTGAGACTACAAAGGTGGAAGTGAACCAGTGTTGAAAAAGGACTCGAATAGACTAAAAGCTTCACTCAACAAAGATGAGAATGCCACTGAAGATGGCAGCTAAGCTGAGAGACGAGAAGGCCAAGAAGATAGCATTCAGAAAAGTGGCAGAGTACAAAGGAGATCAAGAGAGCCACTCTATAGATCACCATGAACCAAACGCAGAAAAAGAACAGATGCAGAATCACGTCTACAAAACATTCAAGAAGGGTTCAAGGTTTGCTAAGTGCCAGACGAAGTTTCTCAAAAGCTCAGAGACTTAGCAAATCCAGATGGTGATGGTGCACAACTGACATCAGATGAGGATGATCAGAAAAGAGTAAACATCAGCTGCACCAAAGAAGAAGTAGTCCAGACTCTAAGCAGAATGCCAAGAGGACTATGTCAAGCTGCTAAGTACATAAGATGTTCAAGCTTAAGGCCATCTTAGCAGCAAGGCACCACCACCAACAACAACAAGAAGCCAGGGCCTGAGGGGTCCTTGTCCGGAGGGACTAAATGAAGTTCCAAGCCTGCTGGGCTTAAAGAGTTCCTAGGGAACTAGAGGAGTTTCAAGGCTGCTGGCCTTGAAGAGTTCTTAGTAAACTAAAGTTCTAAGCTTACTGGCCTTGAAGGAATCATAGTGATTCAGGGTGCTTCCCTTCCTTAGTGGAAATCCTGCAAGTTAAAAGCAGAAGATTGGATTAGGAGCTTGAGTCTCTGAACCACTTAAAACCCCTTGTGTCATTTACTTTATGTACTTAACTGCTATAACTGCTATGAATGTATTAACTGCTTACCACTTAACTAACTCTAAGAACAATGTATGTATGATTATGAATATATCAATGAAGGGGATCTTTTACTTATTCCGTTGTGCTTTAAAAGATTCTTATGTTTGACATATGCTAATTCATTAGCTATACTCAATAAAAGGAAAAAGTATTTGAAAATTAAAAAGGATCTATTCAACCCCCCCCCCCCCCCCACCCCCTTCTAGATCTATTGTGTGCCTATTGGGAACGAACAAATATTATAACTCACAATATTAAAACCTAGATCATTCATAGGAAAGATGGGGCTTTCCGATAAGGACTTCTCCTTATTAGCGCGCAATTAGATGAACAAACTGTGACGCCCCCAAAATAGGTATACATCACCCATCTTGAGTCGCCAGATATCACACTACACAAATCAAATATAAACTTATTTTATGCAACTGCCGTGTAAAAATACGACAAAACATAGCTGAGTTTAAACATGAATATTGTCTCATAGACAGTATACAAACTCAAATTCAATCCTCATTACACTTATTATCACACTAAGTAGTGAGAACTACTAAAACAACCATCTCGGACCGTTACTCCATTTTCTAACTAGTCCCAGCTATATTCTCATTTCCTGAAGAGAAAAAAAAACAAAAGGGTGAGCTCAACTAGCCCAGTAAGAAATATTATGACTAAGATAATGCAGAATAAATTATCCTTAGCCTTCAACAGTGTTAAACTGATAGAATAAAATAGACAATAAGTTTTAGATCAACAACTGCAACGGAATAAGCAATCCATTAGAAGAGTCAAGTAGAACATAATGTCTACTATCTCCTCTAGATTAAAAGTTCATCATTAATATTTCATTCCTGTAATACTCATCAACAGTTCTTTGTTATACCTAAGACAAAAAGAACTCTCATCACCTGTCTTTACCTGAACCACCAAAGATTATAGTTAAATCCACAATTCATATTTATAATCATGTAAATCAACAGTTTCTCCTTGCCACAAAGGCTTAATAGAATGTTTACTCAATAACCTTACCCCAAGGGCTAAAGATATTCAAATGTAATAACAATGATCATACCAATCAGTTGTCTACCTTTGCACTACGGGCCAAAGATATTAAACTATAAAACCAATGGTCATGATCATACCAATCAATTGTATGTTAGTGCACTACGGACAAAGACATTCAACTATTAACTAATGGTCATGATCCTTCCAATCACATCATTGAATTATCCATGCACTACGGGCCAAGGATATTCATTATTATTACCAGTGGTCATGATCATGTCTTACACCTGTCCATCTTTGCACTACGGGCCAAAGCTTTCAATCAATAGTTTGTCTCTGCACGTAAGCTAAAGATATATATACAATTGTAAAATCAATAATCAACAGTCCATCTTTGCACGTAAGCCAAAGATATACAACCATAAACCAATAATCAACAGTCCATCTATGCACGTAAGCCAAAGATATACAATTGTAAAATCAATAATCAACAGTCCGTCTATGCACATAAGCCAAAGATAACTTTCATCACAATATAAGCATGAGGATGATGACAATGATATAAACATTAATCAAATCGAATCAAGGATAAATATTAAAGACTTTAAATTTATCCAGAGTTTAAAAATATCCAAATTGTCAACATGATACTACTTTGTGGAGTAAAATTCAAGAATAATATTCATGTATCAAAAATAATTTGGACACAAAAGAAATATATTTTTCGGGGGAATAGTACCCCGTGAATAGTGATTTGTGAATAGTACTTTGGGAATAGTACCTCGTGAATAGTACCCCGACATGAAAAGTATCCCGAATACCCGAGTGAATAATACTAAAAGTGAATAGTAATCAGGTGAATAGTAACCCATGAATAGTAACCCATGAATAGTAACTCGTGAATAGTACTCCATCACGAAAAGTGCCCCGAATACCCGAGTGAATAATACTAGAGTGAATAGTAACCTGTGAATAGTACTCTGGCACGAAAAGTGCCCCAAATATCCGAGTGAATAATACTAGAGTGAATAGTAATCTCGACACAAAAAGGAAGAAATTCCACAATAAAATTCATACCAATATTCCGGCATAATGATATTGAAAGAAATAATATCATTTACGAAAAAAATAACATCCCTTACGAATATTAAAGAAATAATATTCCTTACGAATATTAAACGAAAATAATATTCCTTACGAATATTAAACGAAAACAATGAATATTGAACGATAATAATATTCATACGAATATGAAAAATAATTTCTCTTCAGAATATGAAAAACATAATAACCCTTACCTCCGAAGAAGACTGGATATTGGAGTAGTGAAGTAGCAGACTACTCTTCTTCTTTCTCTCTATAGCTTCTCTCTCTATAACTTCTATCTTTATAATTGCTCTTGTGAGACTTAGTGAATTGGTGAGAAATAAAGGAAGAATGAGCTTCTATTTATAGGAAAATATAGTTTCAATAATTGCACATTTTGGGGCTCGAAATATTACAGTATAATACCTTCATCTTTTCCTTCATTTTTAATTTAGTCATGAAAGTATTATCAAACTTGCACCACCTCCCCTAATAGTAAATCATATGAATCAATAGTAAATCATGTGGCTCAATAGTTCTAAACATGTAAAAAAATTAATTATAGTATAGTACCTTCATCTATACCTCCATTTTTAACTTAGTCATGCAAGTATTATCAAACTTGCACAAACTCCCCTAATAGTAAATTATGTGAATCAATAGTACACACATGTGAACACATAGTTATAAGCATGTGAATTAATAGCAATTAATTGCTCATTTATCTGGTGAATTACCCGATTGGTCAATATAACTTTCAGACATCAATTATTATCGAAATAAATGTCGATTTCCACTAACACTAATAATCCCAACACAATGGAACTATCAATTTTATATTTACTCAACACGAACTTATTCATCATTAATATAATAACTCACAATATTTAACAACCAGGTCGTTCTTAGGAAAGAGGGGGCTTTCCAATAATGATTTCTCCCTATTGGCGCGCAATTAGATTATCTAACCTCTCCTTGACAAAACTTCTAGACATTGTCAATATTGCAAATAATAATATGAATAACTTTGTCGCCTCAATTATTGAAAATATTATGACAATAATTGAATAAAACTGAGTGACTTCTCACGTAAGCATCAATAATCAAAGATACTGTACAATACTATGTGCTACTATGCAACCACGCGTATTACTATACTTTTATCACCAATTATTTTATGACAACTTGTTTACTTTAAAAAAATTTCACATATCACCCTTAACTTTAACCTTTTATCAATTTAACTATTTACTAAATAGAATAATTATAAGAAAATTGAATACTTTTATTTCATAAAATTCGGGGTCTCACACAAACCCCTTTCCTCGATAGAACTTTCTAGACATTGTCAATAATGCAAATAATAATATGAATAATTGCGTCGTCTTATTTATTGATTTAATAATATAAAATATTGTGCAGATGATACTGTGACAATAATTGAATCAATAATATGAGATATTATGCATCAACTACTGTTGCAATAATTGAATAAAACTGAGTGACTTCTCACGTAAGCATCAATAATCAAAGATCTTGACAATCGTAAAGTGTCTTCTTTAACCACACAGCGTATTATTGTACTTTTATCACCGGATATTTCAACAGTTAACGGTAAAAGTTTTGTCGTTATTTTTATAAAAAGGTTATTTATGTCGCTTTCTAAATTCGACAGTAATTCTGTTGTGGGGTCTACCAATAATTGTGCCATCATACGAATATTCCCTGATAAAATGAATATTCCCCGACCAAACGAATATTTTATGACAATTTGCTTACTTCGCAAAATTTGTAAATATTACCCACAACTATAAAATTATATCAAATCCACACCTTATTATTCAAAATAACATTTAGAAAATTAAATCTTTATTCATAAAGGTTGGGGTCTTACAAAATAGACCCAAAAAATTGGGTAAAAATCACCTTTACCCCCTGTGGACGTCGACTTATGAGCAATTGGACACTAAACTTTAAAAATATTAAATTGGACCATTGTGCTTTTTAAAAATAAAAATTCAGACCATTCAGTTCAATTTCTTGGACGGACGTCAAATATTTTCAGACGTGACATTGAAAAAAAAAATTAAAAAATCATTATTTTCTTATGTGGCAACAAAAAAAATAATAAAATAAAATCATTAATTATGTGGCAAAAAAGGATTAAAATAATAATAAATTAAAATAAATATTTTAATTCATTTTTTTAATTTTTTCTTTTCCTTTCTTTTAATTATTATTTTTATTTTGAAAAATAATATTAATATTAATATAAAAAAATTATTAAATAATAAATACTATTAAAATAGTAAAATAGCTATTACAAATTAAAAATCTATTAAAAATAATATTAATACATTTATTAAAAACAAAAATCAGTTCCCTTAAAAACATCAAATCAAAACAAACAAATGTAGAAGAACAACTCAAGAATTCAATTTAAGAAAAACATGATAATAATAATGTAAAAGAAAACCACAACAATCTAGTTCTGAAAAAAATTAAAATATTCAAATCAAACTTTTTAAAAAAGGGGGGAAAACAAAGAAAAAGAACCCTGATACTTCATCCGTTTAATTCCAAAATATGGTTCAACAACTTTATCCACCAGCGCATGGATCTTAAATCAAATTGTCAATTTCAAGAATACAATGAAGACGAATCCCATGGCGTCAACGAAATCATCGCCAACTTCTCTAGAAGGAATGAAGTATTTAATTGAGCAAAAATAAAATCACGTGTCATCGTGGTCTGTCTTGTCCAACTTCATTGCCAAAGATGCTCTATTCAAGGTTCAATGATCTTAACTTCAATTTGGGTTTTGATTAATTGAGTGAAAAGAAAATCCCCATCCTCGTTGAGATCGAGGACGCATCACACCCAATATCCGAAGAAGAAATAGAAAATAGAAAACCCATCATTCTATATTTACCAAGAGAAGAGTTAGGAAGCCATAGATCTTCTTTGTATGTAATATTTTCATCCTTGAATCCATCAATTCACATACAAGAACTTTCAAGTACAGTATAATACATGTAA
This sequence comes from Panax ginseng, assembly GCA_020205605.1. Classification (NCBI taxonomy): domain Eukaryota; kingdom Viridiplantae; phylum Streptophyta; class Magnoliopsida; order Apiales; family Araliaceae; genus Panax; species Panax ginseng. The sequence continues at coordinate 97,843,681 of CM035131.1, forward strand.
TATATATGTAGCAATTTAACCAACCGCTACTTCCATTTAAACCTAGATCTAAAAAGAGGTTTTTTTTCCTTTTCTTAAACCTAGATCTAGATCTAAAAGGGAAAACATTTTTTTGACAACTCCACTACCCCTTTTGTTGAGTTGCCCCAGCTGCACCAGGCGGGGCAACTACTTCTTTTGCAGCTGATGAGTATGAAATATATTATGTTTTTATCCCTTAAAGCTTAATCTTTTGTATTTATTTTGTGCCTAAATATATTCATTGTTTTTATATTTTATTTTAGGTACAATTGAAGGGGTTTCGTGATTTTGGAAATAAATTAGAGGAGGTTTACGGGATTCCTAGAAGATCAAGGATTCAACAATTGGTATCATAAATGGATTTGGATTCAGCTTATTTTCACGCGACAAGAAGTTTAAGCATATGGCAATTGTGGGATTTAATTCCAATTTCAAATCTGATTTTTGGATTCTATAAAATTAGTTTCTATTGTAATTAGAATTTCTTTTAAACTAATATTTATTTCCAAATTAGATTTTATTTTTTATGGAAATTAGTGTGATTTGTAATTCCTTTTAGGATTTGGATTTCTACTTCTCATAGGATTTAGGGACTTGTTGTAAAATCCCAAATTTTACGAATAAAGATTTAAATTTCTCAATTTTTTTAAATTTTTTTTGAATATTATGGTGTGGATTTAATATAATGTTATAGTTGTGGGTAATATTTATAAATTTTGCAAAGTATGCAAGTTGTTATATTATATTCGATTGGTGGGGAATATTCTTTATGTTGGGGAATATTAGATGACGACGACACAATCATTGGTGGACCCTATTAACGGAATTATTGTCGGATTAAGAAAAGCGACAAAAATATTTTTATGAAAATAACGGCGGAAGTTTTACCGTTAATAATTTGTTGAACTACTCTAGTAGTAAAAGTACGATGAATCTGGCGTGGTTGCATGTAGTAATACACGGTATTGATTATTGATGCTTACGTGAGAAGTCACTCGGCTTTTGTTCAATTATTGCTATGATAGTTGTTGCATATAGTATCTCACGTTATTTGATTCAATTATTATTGATTGTTATATATATATATATATATATATATATATATATATATATATATATATATAATGTGACACCCCAAATCAGTATTTCCATTTTCAGGGGATTTGGTGTTCACTGTAAAAACATCATCTATCTATCTACCCGTAAATCAAATGCAAACCATACAATATATAGAAATAATAATAAAATCTCTCCCCTTATGGGGTTACATCAACTGAATAATAATAAATCCCAGGTTACTCTAACCTTAAAACATCTGTGCGAAAAACATAAACAAATAAGTTTTAGTAACATCAATTTTAATTACATCACATAACCACAATAATAAAACAGTCTTCATTACTTGTTAAGCTTGCCCTTGCCCTTACTAGTGGAAGGTTAAATACGCTCTTTCGTTCTTAACTGCAATGTTATTATTACGCAAGAGTGAGCACGATTGCCCACAAGTATAACAATATAACAATGAATAATAACATGCGAGAGAAATAATAACTTCTGATATAAAGCTCAACTTTTGAATCAAGAATGGATAACAAGAATCAAAAGAAATTTTGAGGGTCATAAGACCTTGAACTATGTCCTAGGTTGTGAAGTGTTTTTACTTGAAACCTTTATGATTATATAAGACTATGGACTCTTCTTCTCGTACTTAGGGGATCGACCCTTAGTACCATATTGTGCACAATATCTTAACGCTAAAGCGTAAATAATCCCCTATACAGGGTTGTTCATCTCAGTTTGACATTCAAGTCCGCACTAAAGGAAGTTTGGTTTGGATAATTCATCAAGGGATTCTGAAATTTAGAATGCTCATCAACTATGGACTAGTCGAATCAATAAGGGTTCGCTAGTCTAATAATGTTTAACAGTAAATAAATATTTAACTTGAATAACATCTCAAAAGGTATACAATAGGATAATTATTGTATAACAACATCATGCGTGAAGATTAATAAACTTTAATATCCAAGACAGGCTTGATCAATAATAATGAGGACTTGCTCAATATCGAAAGAGGAATTAATCAATTTATATAACGATAACAAGTAAGGTTAGGAAACTTGCTCAACGAAAGTTTAGGGTAAGAAACTTGCTCAACGTAAATGTAGAGTTAGAAAACTTGCTCAATGTAACAAGATAAGGTTTAGAAACTTGCCTCGTGCGTAGATTACACTTAAACAAACTCGTTCTTTGAATTAAATCCTACATATCAATTACGTTCACAATACCAGTCAATAATAACGTACTAAACATCATAAGTTATTCTTTGTCTAATCTCGACTTCATGACCATACTTAGTCAAATTACCAAACTTGTTTTCACATAATATAATACTACACGAATAACAAGTTAATTACATAATCAACGATTCAAATAACATGTAATTGTCTTCTTGACTTGGTAAAAACTCATTTTAATATCTCATTATATGTCTAACAAGTTTTTATGTTCATTAGACTAGGTCATTAACTCATTTCTATACTTGAACATTAAAATTTGCATTTTCCGGACAATCGCTAAGAAGTAGTGGCTGTATTTCACTTTTATCTTAACTCTTGGTCTGGTGTGTGCATGGGACACTTGGCGCTACGACGCAGGAAAGGAACTACGAGTTGGCCAAGAAGTTGATGAGACTCGATTCCGATTTCATAATTCGTGAAAATTGTAGAACACGACTAAAAGTTTCCAATCAACTTATTTTTACACGAATTTAGACATACCCACATGCTAGAATTCATAAATAATCAATACTTAACATCTATGGAGTGATTTTCACCCATTAAAACACATAATCACAGAATTAAAGCATTCAAATTGGACTGTTCTTGAAGTTCTTGAACAAAAATATGGATTTTAATGCTACGGATTCGTTGTAAAGCCTAATCCAACCATTCAAGTTTCATTTTGTTTATTTTAACATGCATAATCATATCAATGTGTGAATTTTGTAAAATAAATTATATTTGACATATAAAAAAAATCACGTATAAGGCCATATGGCCATATCACGTACTCTGTAAATTTTTGAAATAATAAGCCATAATTATACGTTGTAATCTCATGAAATTGATGATATGGAAACACACAATATATACATAAAACATGCCATACAACTCGAATTATTACATATATTCTCATAACAACAGAATTTCCCAAATACAGAGACTCACAGAAGTATAAAAGCCATTTTTATGAAAACTTAAAAGACGTAAAATAAGAATTTGGGTTAAGAGAATTACCCAAAGCGTAGATTAAATAAAATGACAAATCTCTCTACCTCAATCACAGAGTTTCTCCCAATCTCTCTCAAACTTTCTCAAACTCTCTCTCTGTTAAACTTTGTTAGACTTAGAAATAATAAGGAAAAGAAAAGAAGGCGTATACTAATACATAAGGTAAATCGATGCAAGATGATGGAGGTGGATTACTATCATGGGTAATCGCCCTAACCTCTCTTAGTGCCATGTTTGGCTAGCAAGAATGGGGTTTTAAATCATTTAATTTAATAAATCATTATCATATAGTTTAAATAATGTCACATCCATATAAAATAAATCTAATATCTTATTTAATTGACTTTAAATAAAATATAATAATTTCTTATTAATACACATAGTCACATAATTCAAATTCTCTTTGATTAATAATGTCAAATTATTAAATCTCTAATTAATAATTAAATTAATTAAAATAACCTAGGCTTATTAAATATTTCTTTTAATTCAATAAGCTCACATAATCACATACTTCAAATAAAAAAAATTCTCCACATTAAATTAATAAATGTAACACATATAATTAAATTAATCTATCACAACTTCATCAATTAATTATTTAATCTAATGATTAATTCATCGAAAAATATTTATTCAATCAAATAAATATTAAAATTAAATTACAAAATTACGGTTGTCACATCTTTCCCCTCTTAAAAGGATTTTGTCCCCAGAATCATAACTCAAACAGTCCCATTACATTCTCCCCCCCCTTACAAAGATTGTGTCCCTAGAATCGCATATAACAATCTAAGTAAATAAATGAGGATAATTCTTCATCATATTCTCTTCGAGTTCCCACGTAGCTTCTTCAATGTTGTGGTTCCTCCAAATTACCTTAACAGAAGGTATTACTTTATTTCTAAGAACTTGTTCTTTTCGGTCGACAATTTGAACAGAAATTTCTTCGTAAGACAAGTCTTTGTCAAAATGTAGGGGTTTATATTCAATCACGTGCTTGTAATCGGGTTTATAGGGTCGTAGGAGTGAGATATGGAAAACATTGTGGACATTCTCTAGAGATGGAGGTAAGGCTACCTCATAAGCAACTTCTCCGACCCTTCTCAAAACTTCAAAGGGTCCAATGAATCTTGGGCTCAATTTCCCTTTCTTTCCGAATCTGATCTTTCCCTTCTAAGGAGAGACCTTTAAGAACACATAACTACCTGGTTCGAACTCAACATTTTTACGGTGTGGATCGGTATATTTCTTCTATCTGTCTTAGGCTGCTATCAATCTCGTTCGAATCACTTTAACTATCTCTGCTGTTTGTTATACCAATTCTGGTCCTAGTAATTGTCTTTCGCCAACTTCATCCCAATACAGTGGAGTTCTGCACTTTCTACTGTATAACGCTTCATAAGGTGGCATTCCAATACTAGCGTGGTAACTGTTGTTGTAACCGAACTCTACAAGAGGTAAATGGTCATCCCAATTTTCTTTAAAATCCATTATACAAGCTCTTAACATATCTTTCAATGTCTGAATTGTTCTTTCACTCTGTCCATCTGTCTGAGGGTGATATGCTGTGCTCATTCGCAACTGTGTACCCATGCATTCCTGTAGACTTTTCCAGAAGTTCGACGTAAAACGCGGATCTCTATCAGAAACAATTGACACCAGAACTCCGTGCCTTGAAACATTCTCTTTCACATATAACCTTGCCAACTGATCTAGGTTGAATCTGATTTTGATCGGAAGGAAGTGTACGGAATTCGTCAATCGATCAACAATAACCCATACTTCATCGTAGCCTTTCTGAGTCTTCGGTAGGCCAACCACGAAATCCATCGTAATATGTTCCCATTTCCATTTTGGAATCTCTAAAGGTTGTAGCAATCCACTCGGTCTCTGATGTTCTGCTTTTACTTTCTGACATGTCAGGCATTTGGCAACACATTCTGCAACCTCTCATTTTAAATTTGGCCACCAAAAGTGTTGTCGAAGATCTTGGTACATCTTGGTGCTACCAGGGTGAATCGAATATCTTGAGTTGTGAGCCTCGCTCAAAATTTCTTCCTTAATCTACGCAGTGCAAGTGGCGGTACCCAAATTACGCTCTCAAATCTTAGTAGTCCCTCTTTGTCTATTTTGAATCTAGGTTCAGTGCCTTCAGATATCTTCTTCTTCACTTTCTCACATTCTTCGATCACGAAGTTGAGCCTCCTTAACTTTATCCGATGAAGGTTGTACCAGCTTGCATCTGGAACAACTTCTCGTCAATCTCCATAGGATACTTCACTTCCAATTCTAGCTTCTCTATTGCTAAAATTAGCTCCTCCTAAGCGGTCAACATCATCAATTTCTCCCGACCTTTTCTACTTAGGGCGTCGGCCACCACATTTGCCTTACCCGGATGGTATAGAATCTCACAATCGTAGTCCTTAATTAACTCCAACCACCTTCTTTGACGCATGTTCAAGTCTTTTTGTGTAAAAATATATTTCAGACTCTTATGATCTGTATATATTTCACACTTCTCCCCATAGAGATAGTGTCTCCAAATTTTCAAAGCAAAAACTACTGCAGCTAACTCCAAGTCATGGGTCGGATACCCCTTCTCATAATCTTTCGGTTGTCGTGGCCGCATACGCAATGACTCTCGCCATTACGCGCATAAGCACATAGCCAAGTCCTTTATGCGATGCATCACTATAAACCATTAAAATTTCACGTGTCATCCGGAAGAGATAACACAGGTGCTGAACTCAACCTCCTCTTTAATTCTTGAAAGCTTTCCTCACACTTCTCTGTCTAAACAAATTTCACCGATTTCCTGGTCAAATTCGTCATCGGAGTTGTGATCTTGGAAAAATCCTGACTAAATCTTCTGTAATAACCCGCCAATCCAAGAAAACTTCTTACTTGACTTGGCGTCTTGGTGATCCCGATTAATCAACCCGACTTTGGAGGATCCTTTGAAATTTCATTCAGTATCAATCACATGTCCAAGAAATTGTACTCTTACAATCCAGAATTCACATTTTGAAAACTTAGCATACAACTTCTCTCTTCTCAATGTCTCAAATGTCAACCTCAAATGCTCTTCGTGTTCTTCCTTGGTTTTTGAATATACCAAAATGTCATCTATAAATACTACTACGAATTTGTCCAAAAACGGCTTGAACACTCCATTCATTAAGCCTATAAATGTTGCAGGAGCATTCGTTAGACCAAATGACATTACCAGAAATTTGTAGTGATCGTATCGTGTTTTAAAATTTGTCTTGGTACATCTCTCGGTCTCACCTTCAGTTGATGATAACCACTTCTCAAATCTATCTTTGAAAAATATTTTGCTCCCTTTAACTAATCGAACAAGTCGTCGATTCGCGGTAATAGATACCTATTCTTAATCGTGACCTTATTCAGTTCTCTATAGTCGATGCAGAGCCGCATCGTCCCATCCTTCTTTTTCACAAATAAAACCGGCGCTCCCTAAGGTGATACGCTTGGTTGAATATTCTTTTTGTCCAGTAATTCTTATAGTTAGACCATCAGTTCTTTCATCTCTACCGGTGCCATTCGGTACGGTGCCTTCGATATTGGGGCCGTTCCTAGAGCCAAATCGATAACGAATTCAACTACTCTATCTGGAGGAAGTCCCGACAAATCATCCAGAAATACGTCTGCGAAATCTCTCACTACTGGAATCTCATCAAATTTCGGATTCTCTTTACGACTATCGACTATGTAAGCTAGATATCCTACACAGCCTTGTCTTAACAATCTCCTGGCCTGCATCATCATCAGATAACTCGCTTGTCTAGGCGACTTGCTACCATAAAAAACAATCTTTGATGGAGTCATAAGGTTAATACGCTTCTTCTGGCAGTCAATTACCGCCCCATAATTGGATAACCAATCCATACCCAAAATAACATCAAATTCTCTAAGTCGAATAGGGATAAGGTCTATGTTCATGATATTACCTTTAATATCTACTCTACAGTTCTTGTGCACATACTTAACAGGAATAATTTCTCTATTTGCAATTTCTATGTTCATGGGGTATTCTAACTCGTCCTTAAGCAATTCTAAGTTTTAGCAAAGTCATCAGATATAAATAAACAAGTAGCACCCGAATCAAATAACACATAAGCATTAACTTTATTGATCGGAATGATAACTGACACCACATCGCGAGACTGAACTGCGTCTTACCTTTGTCGTGTTGAATGTTACAGCGTTGATTCGGTTGGTTGTGGTTGGTCTTTGCGATTGTGTGAGTGCTTCCACGAGATTTCCTCTATTTCCTCTGAACTTCGTCCCTCGATCCCTTCTTAGGACAATCTCTTGCAAGATGGTCCTTTGAGCCACATGTAAACAGGCACCCTTCTTTGGGTTGGACGGTTTGGTGCTATGTGGCCTTCCTGACCACAATTGTAGCACACTCGTTTCCCTTTTAAGTAAGCTCCCATATGAGTTTTTTCCGAGTTGGGCGCAGTTCGATCTTCTTCTTCTATCCCCCTGTTGACTTCTAGCCAAATGAATTATCGGACCACTTCCTCTTCGATTGTGATTACCCCGGTCTACTCCCACCAGTCTTGTTATTACCTTCCTTCTCACTCTTCTTCTTCTTACGCTCACGATTATACTTCATTCTTGCATCGCTTCCACCCCGGTGAGTATGGCCTTCTCTAACACTCCGGCAAAAGTGTTCAATTGGAACATTGACACTTTGTTATACAACCAGGCTTGATCCCTGCTCAAATCGTCTCGCCTTCCTCTCGCCGGTATGTACTTGAGTGCGTAGCGAACCTAATAACTCATTAAACCTTGCCAGTATAATCATTCTTGACATATTCCCTTGTTTTAACTCTAAGCCCGAACACGTGCATCGATTTTATAAACTAAGCCGGAAATACATCTTGAAAAACATCTCTTTGAATCTCTCCCGAGGATATTACACCTTCACCTCCTCTCACTTTGTTTGCTGCCACCAATAGATGGCCGGACTTGACATAAGCGTTGCATAAGTAGTCTTCGATCTTCCTTACCCTAGCAACATCGAACACCTTCTCCATCTCCATTACCCAGGTCTGAGCTTCGATTGGGTTTATGGAACCCTTAAACTCTGGCGGTCCCACCGCCTTGAAGTCCTTAAATGAAGTATTTGGTGGAGCTTGGGGTTGATTATTAAGTGCTCGGCAAAAAGGTTTACCAATTCTTTGACGGAGTTAGCATTGGCGTCGTTATTATTGTTTGTTGACCCTTCACGGGTTTTCTTTGATGATTTTGTCTTCTAGGCGGCATATTTATGTTAAGAATATACGCTTATTAGATCTTTACTCAATCTCTAAAACATTTAAGACTTAACTAAACATTTAATCATAACTCACTTAACACATTACTTCAAATAAACTTTGACATTTCATTTAATTCAAAAGTCTTTACATCATAAGATAGCATCACCGCTATTTACATCAACTATCCGAGATAAAGAATCTACGGATTTAAAACATCACAATATTCCTTTATTTATGAACATATCGAATTTGCATCATTAACTATCAAATAGTTTTCACATATTTAAACTAATATTATCACATGCATAAGTATTTGGATGACCTTTTCGTTCCTCCTCCATGATGCGGCCCCATCGTTCTGTGATCTATCATATATGATGGTAGATCCTCAAACTGGATTGGATACTTCCTGACTCGATCTTGGACCGCATCCATTGGATTTTGTAATGTAGAGTAAGTCTCCTCAAGTTTAGCCTTCTTCATAGACAATGATCATCTTCACCGACGATCGGACGACGCGTGACTCGTAAATTGACCCTCCTCCTGCTATGGCAAGCCTCTCCGAGCTCTCCTTGAGATCCTTCTTTAACTTCTCTATTTACGTGGACTTATCCTCGGTCTAACCCTTCTCGTGAACCAGATCCCACTCCACGTTTCCTAAGCGTGTGTGAAGAAGTCACAATCTCTATCCATACGCTTCAATAGTAATCTGGCGACTGCTCGCCTTTCGATCGGATCCCGAGCGATAGTATCTTGCAACTCTACGTTACGATCATAGAGTGCATCATACATCTCTGCATCAATGGAGTTCGATGGGAACTCCTCTTCTTCCTCTTCTTCTTCCTCTTCCTCAGGATCCTCCTCTGGATCTATCTCCGGCTCATGCTCCTGACCAGCAACAGTGATCAACGGAGATGGCTCTCTCTGTACAAACATCATCTATCTATCTACCCATAAATCAAATGCAAACCATACAATATATAGAAATAATAATAAAATCTCTCCCCTTATGGGGTTACATCAACTGAATAATAATAAATCCCAGGTTACTCTAACCTTAAAACAACTGTGCGGAAAACATAAATAAATAAGTTTTAGTAACATCAATTTTAATTACATCACATAACCACAATAATAAAACAGTCTTCATTACTTGCTAAGCTTGCCCTTTCCCTTACTAGTGGAAGGTTCGTATGCTCTTTCGTTCTTAACTGCAATGTTATTATTACGCAAGAGTGAGCACGATTGCCCACAAGTATAACAATATAACAACGAATAATAACATGCGAGAGAAATAATAACTTCTAATATAAAGCTCAACTTTTGAATCAAGAATGGATAACAAGAATCAAAAGAAATTCTGAGGGTCATAAGACCTTGAACTATGTCCTAAGTTGTCAAGTATTTTTACTTGAAATCTTTAACAGTCATAAGACTATGGACTCTTCTTCTCGTACTTAGGGGGATCAGCCCTTAGTACCATACTGTACACAATATCTTAACGCTAAAGCGTAAATAATCCCCTATACAGGGTTGTTCATCTCAGTTTGACATTCAAGTCCGCACCAAAGAAAGTTTGGTTTGGATAATTCATCAAGGGATTCTGAAATTTAGAATGCTCATCAACTATAGACTAGTCGAATCAATAAGGGTTCGCTAGTCTAATAATGTTTAACAGTAAATGAATATTTAACTTGAATAATATCTCAAAAGGTATACAATAGGATAATTATTGTATAACAACATCATGCTTGAAGATTAATAAACTTTAATATCCAAGACAGGCTTGATCAATAATAATGAGGACTTGCTCAATATCGAAAGAGGAATTAATCAATTTATATAACGATAACAAGTAAGGTTAGGAAACTTGCTCAACGAAAGTTTAGGGTAAGAAACTTGCTCAACATAAATGTAGAGTTAGAAAACTTGCTCAATGTAACAAGATAAGGTTTAGAAACTTGCCTCGTGCGTAGATTACACTTAAACAAACTCGTTCTTTGAATTAAATCCAACATATCAATTACGTTCACAATACCAGTCAATAATAACGTACTAAACATCATAAGTTATTCTTTGTCTAATCTCGACTTCATGACCATACTTAGTCAAATTACCAAACTTGTTTTCACATAATATAATACTACACGAACAACAAGTTAATTACATAATCAACGATTCAAATAACATGTAATTGTCTTCTTGACTTGGTAAAACCTCATTTTAATATCTCATTATATGTATAACAAGTTTTTATGTTCATTAGACTAGGTCACTAACTCATTTCTATACTTGAACACTAAAAATTTGCATTTTCTGGACAATCTCGCTAAAGTGGTACTGCTTATTTCACTTTTATCTCTTGAGATCTTTATTGGCGGTATTTGGCCTGTGGTATTATGACGGACGGACACTTATGGCATGTACGCTGAAAAGAACTAGGAGTTGGCCTTGCATGACGGCGAGACTCCGATTCGATTTTTGCAATTCGCGAAAATTGCAGAACACGACTAAAAGTTTCTAATCAACTTATTTTTACATGAATTTAGACATACCCACATGCTAGAATTCATAAATAATCAATACTTAACATCTATGGAGTGATTTTCACCCATTAAAACACATAATCACAGAATTAAAGCATGCAAATTGGACTGTTCTTGAAGTTCTTGAACAAAAATATGGATTTTAATGCTACGAATACGTTGTAAAGCCAAATCCAACCATTCAAGTTTCATTTTGTTCATTTTAACATGCATAATCATATCAATGTGTGAATTTTGCAAAATAAATTATATTTGACATATAAAAAAAATCACGTATAAGGCCTATGGCCATATCACGTACTCTGTAAATTTTTGAAATAACAAGCCATAATCATACGTTGTAATCTCATGAAATTGATGATATGGAAACACACAATATATACATAAAACATGCCATACAACTCAAATTATTACATATATTCTCATAACAACAGAATTTTCCAAATACAAAGACTCACAGAAGTATAAAAGCCATTTTTATGAAAACTTAAAAGACGTAAAATAATAATTTGGGTTGAAGAGAATTACCCAAAGCATAGATTAAATAAAATGACAAATCTCTCTACCTCAATCACAGAGTTTCTCCCAATCTCTCTCAAACTTTTTCAAACTCTCTCTCTGTTAAACTTTGTCAAACTTAGAAATAATAAGGAAAAGAAAAGAAGGTGTATACTAATACATAAGGTAAAGCCCGATCTGCTTACGATGGAGTTAGGTTACCTATCATGGGTAATCTTACTCCCAACCTCTCTTAGTGCCTTGTTTGGCTAGCAAGAATGGGGTTTAAAATCATTTAATTTAATAAATCATTATCATATAGTTTAAATAATGTCACATCCATATAAAATAAATCTAATATCTTATTTAATTGACTTTAAATAAAATATAATAATTTCTCATTAATACACATAGTCACATAATTCAAATTCTCTTTGATTAATAATGTCAAATTATTAAATCTCTAATTAATAATTAAATTAATTAAAATAACCTAGGCTTATTAAATATTTCTTTTAATTCAATAAGCTCACATAATCACATACTTGAATAAAAAAAATTCTCCACATTAAATTAATAAATGTAACACATATAATTAAATTAATCTATCACAACTTTATCAATTAATTATTTAATCTAATGATTAATTCATCGAAAATATTTATTCAATCAAATAAATATTAAAATTAAATTACAAAATTACGGTTGTCACATATAAGTTTTGTTTTATTCATATTATTATTGTAATAAAAGCGAGAAAAGTTTTTTATATAAAACAAAATACTTTTATAAAGTTATTCTATAAATAGAATATATTATATTCTATTATGCATAGTATTTTGCATAGTAAAATCTTTTTATATAAAAGCAGAATACTTTTATAAAGTTATTCTATAAGTAGAATATATTATATTTTATTATGTATAATGTTGCATAGTACTGCATAGTGTTTTGCATAGTAAAATCTTTTTATATAAAACAGAATACTTTTATAAAGTTATTCGTTTTATTAGATTATAAATAGAATATATTATATTTTATTTAAAAGATTTTGCTTTAAATCTGGATCGTCTGATTAAAAGTAAATCAATCTGGATCATTCATGAATTAGTTACTATGCAGTCCATTCTTCTATAAATAGAAGCTCATTCCTTTATTATTTCTTACGAATTCACTAAAATTCTAGAGAGAGAAACTATAGAGAGAATTCTTCTTCTATAATCTTGAGCGTATTTTTTTGGAGTTTAAGAAAGCTTTGAGCGTAGTGCAAGTTTTCTTCGAGTATATCATCACCCTACCAGTCGGAGTACTCTTCTTTCAAAGGTAAGGCATATTATTTGTTGTACTCGTAAGGGGTATTATTTTTTTCATATTCATGAAGAGAACTTACATTATTCCATTCTTTATTATTACGTTGGAATAACTTTTATATCATCAATCTACCGCATGCATGGTGATTTTGTTGTTATTCCATTCTTTATTATTACTGTTGGAACATCACATGCCGATTGTGGAATTTCACGACCTAGTTTCGTTATTTATTATTACATTGGAATAACTTTGTCTATCTGACGTCTGCATGCGTGGTGATTTGTTGTTATTCCATTCTTTATTATTTTGTTGGAATATCACCGCCGGTGCGTATTACACTTTGACTGATTCAGATTATTTATTATTACATTGGAATAACAATACATCTGACGTACCACATACATGGTGATTTCTGTTGTTATTCCATTCTTTATTATTTGTTGGAATATCCTGTTGATGCGTATTACACGACGACAGGTTCCGTTATTTATTATTACATTGGAATAACACATGTCATGCAATACCGCATGCATGGTGATTTCTTTTGTTATTCCATTCTTTATTATACTCGGTTGGTTAAAGTTTTGACTTCTATACTCCATGAAATTAGTGGAATATCCTTGATATTTGCGCTTCATCCGATATCTTTTCATGAAAATATTCTTACGAGCATTCTTGAATTTTACTCTCAAAGAAGTATCATGTTGACAATTTGGGCGTTATTAGTTCTGGATAATTTAATTCTTGAACTTGTTTTATTGAATTCTTATATCATTGTCATCATCCTCATGTTTATATTTTGTTGAAAGTCATACGTGGCTGTAGTGCATAGATGGACTTGGTATGATTATGACCGAGGATTATTCGATATAATCATGATCGTAATGTTACAAATCTTTGTGGAAAAAGTCCTCATTGGCCGTAGTACATTGATGGGCGGTTTTTGGTATGATTATGGCTATGGATTCTCTTGACCCAGGGAGCAAAGATGAATTGTTTTATGGCATGATCGGGACCATTGATGAAAACACAATTATCTTTGGCCCATAGTGCAGGGATGATTTGATGATGTGGATTATTTATTAAGTTTGAGTTTCAAATGATAAAAGTGATGAAAAACTTTTAAATCATAAAAGATAGTAGATTTTATTCTCTACTTGACTCTTTTAATGGATTGCATGTTCGCTATGATTAAACTTGATGTCTATTGTATTTTATCGGTTTAACATTGTTGAAGACTAATGATAATTTATTACGCATTATCTTAGTCATAATATTTCTTCTTGGGCTAGTTGAGCTCACCATTTCCTTCCTTGTTTTCTTGAAATGAGAATATATTTGGGACGAGTCGGGGAGCGGATTGATGGTCTAGATGATAGCATTAGTAGTCCTCACTATTCTGTTAAATAGTGTGATAGTAATTGTAATGAGGACTCAATTGAGTGTGGATATTGTCTAGATGACAATATTTGTATTAAAACTCACAGGGTATGTTTTATCGTATTTTACACGACTGTTGTATAATTAAGTTGTATTTGAATTTTGTACCATGTATTTGGCGACTCAAGATGGGTGATGTATACCTATTTTTGGGGGCGTCAGACTTGTCTAGCACTATAAATAGAGGATGATAGTCAGGGTTTTATTCAATTCAATGATCAACTATCATCTATTGGAGTGTAGACTCAAGAGCATGTAAGACTAGTTCTTTTCATTTAGTTCTAAAGGGAGGTGGAACATTGTTACAAGTAATTGATTAATTGAGTATTATTATTTATTCCTTCGTGTATGAAATTTCTTCTAATAATATGTTTTTATTGATTGCATGCTAATTGATTAGTATGGCCAATTGAGTTAATTTAATCATTATCATCTGCTAGATTAAGATTGCTATTACGTATAATTGATATATGTCTTTATCATAAGTAGTAACTTGGTAATACTAATTATGGACAAGATTTTGTGTACTACGATGATTATCAAAAAATAAGTTAAACAAATCAAGCTTATGTGTTTGTTGTTTGGATTAGCCTAATTCTCTATTTCTTAATTCTTCTGTCATATTAAATCTAGAGAGCTTGTTCTAGGTTATATAACAGTTGAATCTGGTGAAGACCTTATTTCATACAGTGAAAATCTAAGGAGAATTTTGGATAGCAGAGCTTATTGTTATCTAGGGCTAATAGTTTCATTGAAGGGAAAATAATAATAACTTGATTAATTGATTGTTGTACATGGTGAAACTGAACTGCAGAACTGAAGTTTTTACATATTTGGTTAACTTCATCAGTAATTCTTGTTCTCTTAGTTTAAAAACAATTTTCAAAAATCTCCATCTTTATTTTCTGTTGAAATAGTTGAATAATTCTAAAACAACTTTACTCTATGTGGGATCGATCCTTGCTTACTACTGTGCTAATTATTTTAATTTGAGAAGTGAAAGTGAGGTTAATTTAGGAATATCAACGACAGCTCCTAAATTTTGGCGACGTTGCCGGGGAGTAATTTCTTGTTTTGTTTTTATTCTATTGTTTGTTTTGTTCTTGTTTTATGACTCGATCTTCTCAGGCTACTACATTAGATTTTGACCCAGAGATTGAGAAAAGTAAAAGGAGACTAAGGAAGGAAAATCAGAAAACTTAACAGTCTACTGTAGATTTGGCCGAGGCATCTGCATCATCACCGGGACTCAACATAGCTTTGGAGCTACTTTCCAACGAATCATCCACCGAATCCGATAAGGAATAAGATATGGCTGTTCCAAATTAGAATAGAACTCTCAGGGAGTTGGCAACTCATAATTTAAATCAACAACCTTTGTGTATTGAATATCCTAATTTAGATGCTGCATTTGAACTTAAATCTGGACTAATCAATTTACTGCCTACTTTTCGTGACCTTACAGGTGAGGACCCCTACAAACATTTAAAGGAATTCCATGTGGTGTGCTCCACTATGAGACCACATGGGATCACTGAAGAGCAAATCAAGCTTAGAGCCTTTCCTTTCTCACTAGCAGATCTGGCAAAGGATTGGCTATATTACTTGCCCTCAGGTTCGATACAATCTTGGAATGACATGAAATAATTGTTCCTAGAGAAATACTTCCTAGCCTCGAGAGTAGCTAACATAAGGGAGGAGTTCTGTGGGATTAGACAATTTAGTGGGGAGACACTATATGAGTATTGGGAAAGATTTAAAAAGCTTTGCTCCAGCTGTCCACCGCATCAAATAGATGAACAACACCTAATCTAGTATTTCTACGAAGGGTTGGTATAGATGGATATAAGCATGATCGATGGAGCTAGTGGAGGAGCACTAGTTGACAAGACACTAGAGGCTGTAAGGAATTTAATTGCAAATATAGCAGCAAACTCGTAACAATATGGCACTAGAAAAAATCATGCACCAATAAGGGTAAGCGAGGTAAACACTTGTGATTATGGTCAACAAATTTTTGAATTAACTACTATGGTTAGACATTTAGCTATAGGTCAACTGCCAGTTGCAAAGGTTTGTGGAATTTGTTTACAACCCAATCACAATACAGATGAATGCCCAACATTACAAGATGATAAGACTGTGCAACAAGCCAATGCCATAGGAAACTACCAAGCACCACAAAAGAATTATGATCCCTATTCAAACACATATAACCTAGGCTGGAAAGATCATCCAAACCTCAGTTATGGAGGAAATAAGCCACCAACACAAGGAATGTTCTCGCCCATACAACAAGGGTTTCCACCTGCCAAACCTCAGTATCAACCAAGATAAGTAGCTCTTGCAAATAGTGGACAGTCCATGGAAGAGATGTTTAAGGAATTCATGGGGTAATCACAACAATTCATGGCTCAAACACAACAATTCATGAATTAGACACAGCAGTTCCAGCAGGAGACAAAAGCTTCGATTCAAGATTTAAGGAATCAAGTGGGACAACTAGCTAGAACTGTAAGGATATTGGAATCCAAAGGTTCGGGAAAATTGCCTTCTCAAACAATGGTCAATCAAAGGGAGAATGCCAGTGCCATAACTTTGCGTAGTGGAAAACAAACGGATACACCATCAGCCACCGTTGAGTTTGAAAAGGAAGCAGCTAAGGAGGAAACTAAAAAATCCAAGGTACAATATAACTTTCCTTATCAGCTTAAAAACATTCCTCTACCCTTTCCCCCTTAGAAATTCTAAAACTACAAAGAAAGATAAACAAGAAAAAGAAATTCTGGAAACTTTTAGGAAAGTAGAAGTGAACATCCCTCTCCTTGATACAATTAAACAAGTGCCACAGTATGCAAAAATTTTGAAAGAATTATGCACTAATAAATGAAAATTGCAAAATAATGAAAAAGTCACAGTCAGGGAAAATGTATCTGCTGTTCTTTAAAGAAAAATGCCTCCTAAATGTAAAGATCCAAGAATGTTTACAATCCCGTGCAAAATAAGAAACACCAGATTTGAAAAAGTTATGCTAGATTTAGGAGCTTCAATTAATGTTATGCCTTTATCTGTTTATGCTTCCTTAAATCTAGGCCTTTAAAAAATATCGGTGTGATTATTCAATTGGCTGATCGTACTAACACTTACCCCCGAGGGGTAATTGAGGATGTCTTAGTGCAGATGAATGAACTAATCTTTCCTGCAGATTTTTACATCGTGGACATGGAGAATGATACATCACCAAACCCTTCCCACATCTTGTTAGGAAGACCATTCCTAAAAACATCAAGAACCATGATTGATGTAAACAATGGGACCTTGAAAATGGAATTTGATGTGGAAAAGATTCAATTTAATATTTATGAAGCCATGCAATATCCTAGTGATGTGAATCATGTTTTTGAGATTGATGTGATTGAATCCTTAGTGCAGGAAACTTTTGAACATTTGAATAAAGACAACTTAGAGGTTGTTATCACCAACAGTTTGGACATGGACATGGAAGACGAGATAAAATGGCATCAGGAGTTGAAGGAAACTGTGGATGCCTTACACTTGTTACCACAAATATTCAGATAAGTATCAGATTTTGTTGGATGATGGAACTAAGCCTACTAGGAATGCACAAAGAAGGTTGAATCTGCTGATGATAAAGGTTATAGAATTGCTTGATGCCGATTGAGAAGAAAGGCATGACATCGAGCCAAAGACGTTAAACAAGGGCAGCTACTTGGAAGGAACCCCAAGCACTCAGATTTGATCTTTCTATCCCTTTATTTTATTTTTTATTTTTTATTTTTTAAGTTACATGTTAGCTAGTAGTTCTTTCTTCTGTGCATGATTTTCTTACATTGGGGACAATGTAAGGTTTGAGTGTGGGGGGGGGGGGAGATTTAGGTTTTATTTTATTTAGGAATAATAATCCAATTTTGATGGGAAGTTAAAAAATTTCTTTTTTTTTGAAAACTTGAGTTCCATGATTCTATTTGCCTATGTGTTCGAAGGTTAAAGTCAAAGATTGAAAATTGATGCTAAAATTTAGAATATGTTTGATGCTTAATTTGTTAATGAATGATGAGAACTAAGCCATGCTCCATAGTAATTGTTTTGAATTGAATTTGTGATACATTATTACTTGACTATAAGAAACATATTTATTTGGCTAAGTATTTGTGGAGTTGCCTATTTGCACTGATTTCATGACTTAGAACTGTTTAACTTACTTATATTGCTGCAGAACCATGTGGGAAAAACGATGAATAAAAAAAAGAAAAAAGAAGAAGGAAAAAATGAAAAGTAAAAATCTGATTCAATTTCCATTGTGCGAAATAACTGGGTATCCAAGCCTCGGGAAGCATCAGTATTCATGCTGAAAAGTGTGAAGGATAAAAGCAACTTGACTAGTCAACTTTTGTGGCCTTTGTTACTTGAATAAGTAAGCCTTATGGGTGTCTCTACACCAAGCGCCCTAAGATCATCTAGTTTGAGAGTCGTTGGTGGAAAGTTCACTACATGGGTAACTCTGAAAAGCCTAAGAAAAGGAGACATTGCACATGTCAAGAAAAGGAAAAAATACGAGAAAATCATGAAAATATATTCATCTTTTACTAAAAAGAAGGTTCTATGAAAAAAATTGAAAATCAAGAAAAATTTGATCTTGGTTGTGACTCAGTGTGCACGATTTTTACTCCATGGTAACTAAGTTGAGTAAGTATAAAGATTTTGGAAAAGTTACTTATGTGGCTATAGTTTGATTTAATGAAATTCATTGGTGAAATGGTAAGGTTGGTAATTGTAAGTTGACTGATAAGGCATTAATTAGATTTCTGCAAATTTAGTGTTGATAGTCATGATTTGTACCTTGAAATCTTTTGACATGATGGTTGAATAGAATTTTTCTGGAAATCAAACTTTTGGTTTACACGAGGACGTGTAAAAAGATAAGTGTGGGGGAATTTTATGAGTATGAAATATAGTATATTTTTATCCCTTAATGCTTAATCTTTTGTATTTATTTTGTGCCTAAATATATTCAGTATTTTTATATTTTTATTTTAGGTACAATTGAAGGGGTTCCGTGATTTTGGAAATAAATTGGAGGAGGTTTACGGGATTCCTAGCAGATCAAGGATTCAACAATCGGTATCATAAATGGATTTGGATTCAGCTTATTTTCATGGGACAAGGAGTTTAAGCACATGTCAATTGTGTGAATTCCAATTTCAAATCTAATTTTTGGATTCTAGAAAATTAGTTTATAAAATTCTATTGTAATTAGGATTTCTTTTAGACTAAGATTTATTTCCAAATTAGATTTTATTTCTTTATGTGAATTAGTGTGATTTGTAATTCCTTTTAGGATTTGGATTTCTACTTCTCAAAAGATTTAGGGACTTGTCTAGCGCTATAAATAGAGGATGATAGTCAGGGTTTTATTCAATTCAATGATCAACTATCATCTATTGGAGTGCAAACTCAAGAGCATTTCAGGATAGTTCTTTTCATTTCGTTCTAAAGGGAGGTTGAACATTGTTACAATTAATTAATTATTATTATTTATTCCTTCTTGTATAAAATTTCTTCTGATAATCTATTTTCATTGATTGCATGCTAATTGATTTAATATGGTAAATTGAGTTAATTTGATCATTATCATCTGCTAGATTAAGATTGGTATTACGTGTAATTGATGTATGTATTCATCATAAGTAGTAACTTGGTAATACTAATTGTGGACAAACTTTTGTGTATTACTAAGATTATCATAAAACAAGTTAAACAAATCGAGCTTATGTGTTTGTTGCTTGGATTAGCCTAATTCTCTATTTCTTAATGCTTCTGTCATATAACAATTTAATCTGGTGAAGAACATATTTCATACAGTGAAAATCTAAGGAGAATTTCGGATAGCAGAGCTTATTGTTATCTAGGGCTAATAGTTTTATTGAAGGGAAATAATAATAACTTGATTAATTCATTGCTGTACTTGGTGAAACTGAACTGCAAAACTGAAGTTTTTACATATTTTGTTAACTTCATCAGTAATTCTTGTTCTCTTAGTTTAAAAACAATTTTCAAAAACCCCCATCTTTATTTTCTGTTGAAATAGTAGAATAATTCTAAAACAACTTTACTCTCTGTGGGATCGATACCTGCTTACTACTGTGCTAATTATTTTAATTTGAGCAGTGAAAGTGAGGTTAATTTTGGAGTATCATCGACAGCTCCCAAATTTTGGCGTCCTTGTCGGGGAGTAATTTCTTGTTTTGGTTTTATTCTATTATTTTTTTTGTTCTTGTTTTATGACTCGATCTTCTTAGGCTACTACATTAGATTTTGACCCAAAGATTGAGAAAACTACAAGGAGACTAAGGAAGGAAAATTAGAAAACTCAACAATCTACTGCAGATTTGGTTGAGGCTGATGGATCATCATCGGGCCTCAATATAGCTTTGGAGCTACTTTCCAACGAATCATCCACCGAATCTGATAAGGAAGAAGATATGGCAGTTCCAAATAACAATAAAACTCTCAAGGAGTTGACAACTAATAATTTAAATCAGTAATCTTTGTGCATTGAATATCCTAATTTAGATGTTGCATTTGAACTTAAATCTGGACTAATCAATTTACTGCCTACTTTTCATGGCCTTATAGGTGAGGACCCCTATAAACATTTGAAGGAATTCCATGAGGTGTGCTCCACCATGAGACCACATGGGATCACAGAAGAGCAAATCAAGCTTAGAGCCTTTCCTTTCTCACTAGCAGATCTGGCAAAGAATTGGATATAATACTTGCCCTCAGGTTCGATACAATCTTGGGATGACATGAAACAATTGTTCCTAGAGAAATACTTCCCAACCTCGAAAGTAGCTAACATAAGGAAGGATCTCTATGGGATTAGACAATTCAGTGGGGAGACACTATACGAGTATTGGGAAAGATTTAAAAAGCTTCTCTCCAGTTGTCCACGACATCAAATAGATAAACAACACCTAATCCAGTATTTCTACGAAGGGTTGGTACAGATGGATAGAAGCATGATCGATGCAGCTAGTGGAGGAGCACTAGTTGACAAGACACTAGAGGCTGCAAGGAATTTAATTGCAAACATGGCAGCAAAGTCGCAACAATATGGCACTAGAAAAAATCAAGCACCAAAAAGGGTAAGCGAGGTAAGCACTTGTGATTATGGTCAACAAATTTCTGAATTGACTGCTATGGTTAGACATTTAGCTATAGGTCAACTGCCAGTTGCAAAGGTTTTTGGAATTTGTCTACAACCCAATCACAATACAGATGAATGCCCAACATTACAGGATGATTAGACTGTGCAACAAGCTAATGCCATGGGAAACTACCAAGCACCACAAAAGAATTATGACCCCTATTCAAACACATACAACCCAGGCGAGAGAGATCATCCAAACCTCAGTTACGGAAATAAGCCACCAACACAAGGAATGTTCCCGCCCATACAACAAGGGTTTCCACTAGCCCAACCTCAGTATAATCTAAGACAAACAGCTCTTGCAAATAGTAGACAGTACATGGAAGAGATGTTTAAGGCGTTCATGGGGCAATCACAACAATTCAAGGCTCAAACACAACAATTCATGAATCAGACACAGCAGTTCCAGCAGGAGACAAAAGCTTCAATTCAAGATTTAAGGAACTAAATGGGACAACTGGCTACAACTGTAAGGATATTGGAATACAAATGTTCAGGAAAATTGCCTTCTTAAACAGTGGTCAATCCAAGGGAGAATTCCAGTGCCATAACTTTACGGAGTGGAAAACAAATGGATACACCATCAGCCACCGTTGAGTTTGAAAAGGAAGCAGCTAAGGAGGAAACTGAAAAATCCAAGGTATAATCTAACTCTCCTTGTCAGCTTAAAAACATTCCTCTACCCTTTCCCCCAAAAAATTCTAAAACTACAAAGAAAGATGAACAGGAAAAAGAAATTTTGGCAACTTTTAGGAAAGTAGAAGTGAACATCCCTCTCCTCGATGCAATTAAATTAGGGCCACGGAATGCAAAATTTTTGAAAGAGTTATGCACTAATAAAAGAAAATTGCAAAATAATGAAAAAGTTACAGTTGGGGAAAATGTATTTGATGTTCTTCAAAGAAAAATGCCTCCTAAATGTAAAGATCCAGGAATGTTTACAATCCCGTGAAAAATAGGATAAACCAGATTTGAAAAAGTCATGCTAGATTTAGGAGCTTCAATTAATGTTATGCCTTTATTTGTTTATGCTTCCTTAAATATAGGTCCTTTGAAAAATACTGGTGTGATTATTCAATTGGCTGATTGTACTAACACTTACCCCCAAGGGGTAATTGAGGATGTCTTAGTGCAGGTGAATGAACTAATCTTTCCTATAGATTTTTACATTGTGGACATGGAGGATGATACATCACCAAACCCTTCCCACATCTTGTTAGGAAAACCATTCCTAAAAATAACAAGAACCATGATTGATGTGCACAATGGGACCTTGAGAATGAATTTGATGGGGAAAAGATTCAGTTTAATATTTATGAAGCCATGAGATATCCTAGTGATGTGAATCATGTTTTTGAGATTGATGTGATTGACTCCTTAGTGCAGGAAACTTTTGAACATTTGCATAAGGACAACTTGGAGGTTGCTATCACCAACAGTTTGGACATGGACATGGACATGGAAAACAAGATAGAATGGCATCAAGAGTTGAAGGAAATTGTGGCTGCCTTAAACTCGTTACCACAATATTAAGATAAGTATCGGATTTTTTTGGATGATGAAACTAAGCCCACGAGGAATGCACAAAGAAGTGAAAGTGAGGTTAATTTTATAGTATCAAAGACAGCTCCCAACAGCCTCCGAGGTCTTCCTGTTCTTTGCCGCCGGCGGCCGTTTCTATAGTGATGAAGATCACAAGAAGGGGATAGAAAAATAAGGGAAATAAGAAGGATTCAGATATTGATATCAAGAATGTGAGAGAAAATGGTGGTTTTGTGACGCCCCCAAAATAGGTCCACACGACCCATTCTGAGTCGCTAGATATCACATTATAAAAATCAAATACAAACTTCATTTATACAACTATTGAACTATCGTGCAGAGTACGACAACATATAAGCTGTGAGTTTTAATACAAATATATGTAGCTCTCATGGTGCCTCAACCACAACACCTTACAATGGTACTTTACATAAAAATACAGTCAATAACTGTTTTAGAAATTAAAATGTTTGGAAAATACTCAAGGAAACCTTCGTACATGGGAGGCCATGCATCTAAGTTATGATAGATATCATACGACTCGAGAATTACCCTTGGTTGACCCAATAGACCCCAAAGGAAAATGAGAAGATTGTTGTCATGTTCTTTCCAACGGTGAGTCTTCTCTTGACATATAATTATCTCCATTGTCTCCAATTGAGAATTATAATTCAAATAAACTCCAAGATTATATAGGTAGTGCTCATAGATATAATCAGCAAGTGCATGTGCACAACCTTGTCTTATGATAACACAAAGTCATCTATCATTAGACATCTTATATGAGAGTGGCAAAACACCCTTCCAAAGTTGGGTTCACCTCTCCCTATTTGGTTCACCAAAATTAACGGTTAAAATGACGTATAAAATACAACACACTTATCTGAAATTCTCAATAAAATTATTTTCATACTATTTTAAGGGAAACCTCAACAGCTATAGACCATCGTTCTAATCCTCGTTACCCCGCTTCAAACCCGGCTACACTCTTATTACACAGAAAGGAATTGTGAAGCAAAAAGGGTGAGCACAACTAGCCCAGTAAAGAATATCATGAATAAAGATAATTAAATTATCAATAGCCTTCATCAGTAATAAATAAGATATTTAGAACATATGGTAGATGATAAAACTTTTCAACCATAGTTGCAGCGGAATGAGCAATCTATTATAATAGTCAAATAGACCATAAGGTCTATTATCTTCTCCATGTTAAAAGTCCACCAACAATGTTTTATCCCTGTAACATCAATCAACAATTCCTGTCCACAATCATGTGAATAACTCATAATCATAATTGTGATTCTAAATTCCTCTTCGCACCCAGGACGAAGATAATTTTCATCACATGTTTTTACCTGAAACATCAAAAATCATGGTTATGCCAAATCACAATTCTTGTTCATAATCATACTAATAAATTCATCTTTGCACTACGGCCAAAGATATTCATTAACAATTCATCTTTGCACTACAGGCCAAAGACATACAACTATATTTTAGAAGAATCAAGTAGAGCATGATGTCTACTATCTTCTACGAATTAAAAGTGTATTATCAATATTTTATTGTTGAGACTCAACTTAATAAATAATTCACATCATTGAATCATCCCTGCACTACGGCCAAGGATATTCATTAGTATTATGATCACGAATTATCCATGCACTACAGGCCAAGGATATTCGTGTTTTCAACAATGGTCATGATTATACCGAATAATCCCTGGTTATAATCATACCAACAAATGTTCATCAATGTACTACGGGCCAATGAGGACTTTTACCACATCATTTGTAACATTACGGGTCATGATTATACCGAATGATCCCTGGTCATAATCATACCAATCAACAGTTCATCTTTGCATATAAGCCAAAAATACTCATCAATCAATAGTTCATCTTTGCACGTAAGCCAAAGATATACAACTGTAAAACCAATAATCAACATTTCATCTTTTCACGTAAGCCAAAGATATACAACTGTAAAACCAATAATCAACAGTCCATCTATGCACGTAAGCCAAAGATGACTTTCATCACAATATAAGCATGAGGATGATGATAATGATATAAGCATTAATCAAACGAAATTAAGGATAAATATTAAAGACTTTAAATTTATCCAGAGTTTAAAAAATATCCAAATTGTCAACATGATACTGCTTTGTGGAGTAAAATTCAAGAATAATATTCATGTACCAAAAATAATTTGGACATAAAAGATATATATTTTTTCGGGTGAATAGTACCCCGTGGAAAAGTACCATGTGAATAGCACTTCGGGAATAGTACTGTAAGATCCCAAATTTTATGAAATAAAAGTATTCAATTTTCCTATTTAGTAAATGGTTAAATTGATAAAAAGTTAAAGTTAAGGGCGATATATATAAAATTTTCAAAATATGTAAGTGGTTATAAAATACTCATTTCTGTTGGGGAATATTTGTTTGGTCGTGGAATATTCTTATTGTCGGGGAATATTCGTACGACGGCACAGCCATTTGTGGGTCCCATAACAGAATAATTGTCAGATGAAGAAAATGACAAGTTTGTGTTTTTATAAATAACCACGTAATTGTTATCGTTAACCTTTGTTGGAAATACGGTGGTGAAAATACTGATGTCTGGCGTGGTGCGCATAGTAGCACGGTATTGCATGTATTTTTTAAATTATTAATTATTACGTAAGAAGGCACTACTCAATAATTGTTACAGTAATTACTATTCAATATTTTATTTTATTGATTCAATAATTGTTGCGTTGATATTTTATATTATTGTTGTTTCAATAATTATCATGGCACAATATTTTCCATTATCAGATCAATAATTAATATTATTTGAATAATATTATTAGATAGCATTATTGGCAATGTCTAGAAAGTTCTGTCAATGAGAGGTTTGGTCACCTAATTGCACGCCAGTAAGGAGAAATCCTTATCGAAAAGCCCCCTTTTTCCTGGGAACGGCCTGGTTGTCATTATTGTGATTCTGTAATATTTTTTGTGAATAATTAATTATTGATTTATATGATAAGGAAAATATTTATTTATGTGGATATAAATGGAGAAATTTTTAGAAAAGTGATAATTGTTGAAAATTGATATTATATCTTTTCTGATAAAATATATTATTATATTACAATAATATAATATTGATTATATTTTTACAATGAATGTGTGATATATGAATAAATGATGAAGAGTATTTTTATTACAAAAAATATTTAACACATGTTTTGTGTGTTGGTGGACCCTATTTTTGACTGAAATTTGATTATAGCCTGCAAAATCGTTCGTATGTGAATTTCTGTCAATTTCTGTTTGGAATTTGGAAAAACTTTCTTCTGCAAAGTTGTAGAGAATTAAATTTTCTATGGAATAGACATAAGATTTGAATTTTTCTGATAAAAGGGCTATTTATTATGAATTATTGAAGTTTTAGAATATTGGGTCTGAATTGATTTTGTTACAAAAATTGTTTAAAACATGTTTTTCATGTTAGCAGGCTCCACTAGCATGTGTAAGTTGCTGAATTTAGATTGTAAGGTGTGCGTAGGAAATTTAAATATAAATATTATTATTTTATTAAATTTTCTGCTTTGGTGTTCTAAGCATTTTCCTATAAATAGGGTGCTTAGGTTAGAATTAAAAATCACACCTGAAACTGAAGTTTTCTCTCTCTATATTATCGAGCATATTTTTGTGAGTATTTAGATATCTTGAGTGTTGCTATACGGTGTAAGTTCGTTCAGCGTTATATCCGATATTCAAGTCAGAAGTACTGCTCTTTTGAGGTAAGGGATATTGTCATTATTATGGTAAGGGATTGTAAGGGTTATTATGCTTTCCAGTTTCGTAATTTTTTCGACCTTCAAAAATTCTGAAAAAATTTAAAATGATAATTTTATGAGTTTTCTAGATTGTGTCAAAAAATGGCGATTTGTAGATGTATAGATTATGAGTTATGAATTTTATGAGAAAAGACTATTTTAAAAGTAAACCCTTATAACTCCTTGTGGTTAACTCCAAAATTTGTGAAATATTTATTAGGAGTACATGTATATAACAGAAGTATACTCTGTAAATTTTGGAATTTTTGGACAAAAGTACAGTTTATGATAAATGTCTAATTATTCGGCAGTTTTGGCCATATGAAAAATAGTAAATGAATTTTAAAAATTCTGAGAAAAATATATGTTCAATATGAGACTATACTCTACTAAATCCCAGAAAAGAAAATTTGTTTGTACTGATTTGGTATTTTTTATGAAAATGGACTAGTTATGAATAAATGAATTAAATATGTTATGTAAAGTAAGAAAATTGAAAAATAGGATTTTATGGCTTGGGAATCCTATATAAGGTATATGCAGATTTTGATGAGAGTTTTGGTTAGGTGATGAAATCTTATGAGTTTGACATTTTAGGATGATTAAATGCATTAATTAGTAAGTGTAAACAATTAAAATAAATTATTTATAAGTTTAAGAAATGATTAAAATATTATTATAATATTAATAATATTAGATTATGAGATTATTAAGTGATTTATAACATTTGGATTAAGGTGTTGTAAATATTGATATGGATATTATTGTGAAACTTTATATTTTTGTGTCAGGATTACTATTCATGAGTTACTATTCATGAGTTACTATTCACGAGTTACTATTCATGAGTTACTATTCACGACAAAATTGGTTTCTTTTTCTGACCAAATTATTGTTGATTTATGAATCTTACTCTTGAGATTAAATCTATATGTTGATTATATTATTTTTATTATCGTATATAACATTTTTATAACCCTAATGATGATATTTCTCTTTGACTTGAGTGTAAAGATGGGTAGATTATTGGTATAATCGTGACTATGGGTTCTCTTTGGTCAGTAGTGCAAAGATGAATTATTGACTGGTATGATCATAACCATTGAATTTATGATTGAATATCTTTAGCTAAGTGCAAAGGTGAATTGATCAACATGGTTATAATTATGATTTATATAAATTCTGAAATGATTATATATTTCTTTGAGATATTAATATCTTTGGTCCGTGGTGCAAAGATGATCTGTTGTTGAATATCTTTGGCCTGTAGTGCAAAGATGAACTGTTGATGAATATCTTTGGCTCGTAGTGCAAAGATGAATTTATTAGTATGATTATAAACGAGGCTGTGATTTGGTATAACCATGATCTTTCTTTGTTTTGGGGTAAAGACGGTGATGAAAATTATCTTCGTCTTGGGTGCGAAGAGGAATTTAGAATCACAATTATGATTATGAGTTATTCATATGATTGTGGAAAGGAACTGTTGATTGATGTTACAGGGATACAATATTGTTGGTGGAATTTTAACATAGAGAAGATAATAGACATTATGGTCTATTTGATTCTTCTAATGGATTGCTCGTTCCGCTGCAACTATGGTTGAAAAGTTTTATCATCTACCATATGTTCTAAATCTCTGATTTATTACTGATGAAGGCTAGTGATAATTTAATTATCTTTAGTCATGATATTCTTTACTGAGCTAGTTGTGCTCACCCTTTTGCTTCACAATTATTTTCTGGTAATAAGAGTGTAGCTGGGTCGAGCGGGGATAACAGGAAAATAGTGTGATGGTCCGAGACTGTTGAAGTTTCTCAATACATTATAAAACGGCATGACATGCAATATATAATTGTATTGAGGACCTAAGATGTGTTTGTTGTATTTTATACGTCACTTAATAATTGATTTTGGTGAACAACAATAGGGTGAGGCGAACCCGACCTTGAAAGCGTCAAAAGTGCACCACATTAAAATGAAGAGAACAGAAATCTTCTCGTGTCCCTTTGGAGACTTGAAATATTTGCTGCTGTATTTTATATGGCATGTAATAATTTGAGTATGAATATTGTCGTATTATATACGTTACAATATTTGTATCAAAACTCACAACATATGTGTTGTTGTATTTTGCACGACAATAGTAGTAATAAAGTTGTAGTTATTTTCTGTACCATGTAATTAGCGACTCAGAATGGGTTGGATGAATTGAACCTATTTTGGGGGCGTTAAAGTACCTTGTGAATAGTACCCCGACATGAAAAGTACCCCAAATACACGAGTGAATAATATTTTGGGTGAATAGTAATTAGGTGAATAGTAACCCATGAATAGTAACTCATGAATAGTACTCCGGCATGAAAAGTGACCCGAATACTCGAGTGAATAATATTTGAGTGGATAGTAACTAGGTAAATAGTAACCCATAAATAGTAACTCATGAATAGTATTCCGTCATGAAAAGATCAATAATTATCAACAAAGCTCAAAATAATATTTCCATGAAAAGATACTGGATGAAGCGCAAATATCAAGGATATTCTACTAATTTCATGGAGTATGGAAGCCAACACTTCAACAAAATGAGTATAGAATTCAAAATCTGAAACAAAATAATATTACTTACATACTTCAAAGTATGGAAGAAAATATTATTTCAAGCGAATATTAAACAAAAATAACATCCCTTGAACGGATATAATATTCCAACGAATATTTAATAAAGATAATATTCCTACGAATATTGAACGAAGATAATATCCTTTATGAATATTGAACGAAATAATATTCATACGAATACGAAAAATAATATCTCTTCAGAATATGAAATAAATAATACCCCTTACGTCTGTCGAATAATATTCCAACGAATATTGAACGAAGATAATATTCCTTACAAATATTGAACGAAAATAATATTCATACGAATACAAAAAATAATATCTCTTCAGAATAATAAATAATACCCCTTACGACTATTGAATGAAAATAATATTCCTACGAATATTGAACGAAGATAATATTCATACGAATATAAAAAATAATCTCTTCAGAATATGAAATAAATAATACCCCTTACAACTGTTGAACGAAAATAATATTCCTACGAATATTGAACGAAGATGATATTCCTTACGAATATTGAACGAAAATAATATTCATATGAATACGAAAAATAATATCTCTTCAGAATATGAAATAAATAATACCCCTTACCTCAGAAAAAGACTGGATACTGGAGTAGTTGTGAGACCCCAGATTTTATGAATAAAGATTTAAATTTCTCGAAATATATTTTTTTAATATTATGGTGTGGATTTGATATAATGTTATAGTTGTGGGTAATATTTACAAATTTTGCAAAGTAAGCAAGTGGTTATATAATATTCGATTGGTCAGGGAATATTCGTTTTAACAGGGAATATTCATACGACGACACAATTATTGGTGGACCCCACAATGGAAGTTTTGTCGTAGTTAGAAAATGACAGAATTATCATTTTATAAAAAAAATAGCGTGAAAGTATTACTGAATTTAAAGCTGTTGAACTAACTTAGGTAGTAAAAGTACAATAATCGCGCGTGGTTGCATAGTAGTAGCTTTGCGGTATTGATTATTGATGCTTACATAAGAAGTCACTTTCGGTTATACTCAATTATTACTACGAGAATTGATGCATCATATCTCTCGTATTATTGATTCAATTATTGTCACAAGTATCATCAGATAATATGTTATATTATTAAATGAATAATTGAGGCGACAAAGTTATTCATATTATTTTTGCAATATTGATAATGTCTAGAAGTTACATCAAGGGAGGTTTGGTCACTAATTACGGCATGATAAGGAGAAATCCTTATCGGAAAGCCCTCTTTCACAGAACGACCTAGTTGTTAAATATTGTGAATTATAATATTAATGATGAATAAGTTCGTGTTGATTAAAGATGAAATTGATAGTTCCATTGTGTTGAGATTATTAGCGTTAGTGGAAATCGACATTTATTTCGATAATAATTAATGGCTGAAAGTTATATTGACCAATCGGGTAATTAATCAGATAAATGAGCAATTAATTGCTATTGATTCACATGATTATAACTATTTATTCACATGTGTGTACTATTGATTCACATTCATTTACTATTAGGGGAGTTGGTGCAAGATTGATAATACTTGTATAACTAAGTTAAAAATAGAGGTATAGTTGAAGGTACTATACTATAATTTGTATTTTCACATGATTATAACTATTGATTCACATGATTGAACTATTGATTCACATTAATTACTATTAGGGGAGGTGGTGCAAGTTTGATAATACTTGCAGGACTAAATTAAAAATGAAGAAAAAGAGGAAGGTATTATACTGTAATATTTGAGCCCCAAAACGTGCAATTAGCGAAACTATATTTTCTATAAATAGAAGCTCATTCTTCTTTCATTTCTCACCAATTCACTAAAGTTATAGAGCAATTATTATAGAGAGAAAGAAGAAGAGAAGTCTGTTACCTCACTATTCCAGTATCCAGTCTTCTTTTGAGGTAAGGGGTATTATTTCTTTCGTATTCATGAAGAGAGCTATTGTTATTCCATTCTTTATTATTATGTTGGAATAACCTGTCTATGCGAAGTACCGCATACATGGTGAAATTCTTCTGTTATTTCATTCTTTATTATTCTGTTGGAATAACCTGTCTGTGCAGTCTATCGCATGCTTGGTGAATTCTATTGTTATTCCATTCTTTATTATTCTGTTGGAATATCTTGATTGCGTGGATTATGCATGACCTGGTTCCGTTCTTTATTATTACATTTGGAATATCGTATGCATGCGGATTACGCATGACACCGGTTCCATTCTTTATTATTACATTTGGGAATAACTTGCATGTGATTTATCGCATGCATGGTGAATTCTTCATTATTCCATTCTTTATTATTACATTGGAATAACGATCTATGTGGATTACCGCATGCATGGTGAATGATCCTTTGTATTCATTCCTTATTAAATTATGAAATGATCTGTCTACGTTGATTCTGCGTAGGCGTGAGTGAATATCCATTTGCGAGTTTTGTATATTCTATTATACTAAATCGAGATATCATTTCTTTTGTACTAAATCATGGAATATCATTTTCTTTGATATTTTTTTTACGAGTTACTATTCACAGGTTACTATTCACCCAATTACTATTCACTCTAGTATTATTCACTCGGGTATTCGGGGCACTTTTTATGCCAGAGTACTACTCACAAGTTACTATTCATGGGTTACTATTTACCTAATTACTATTCATTCTAGTATCATTCACTCGGGTATTCGGGACACTTTTCGTGTCGGAGTACTATTCACGGGGTAATATTCCCGAAGTACTATTCACGGGATACTATTTACCCGAAAAATATATTTCTTTTCTGTCCAAATTATTTTTGGTACATGAATATTATTCTTGAATTTAACTCTAGAAAGCAATATCATGTTGGCAATTTGGACGTTATTGATTTCTGGATAAATTAAATTATAAATCTTTAAAATTTATCCTTGAACTTGTTTTATTGAATTATTATGTCATTATCATCATCCTCATGCTTATATTGTGATTAAAGTCATCTTTGGCTTACATGCATAGATGGACTTGGTATGATTATGACCAGGGATTATTCGGTATAATCATGACCGTAATGTGACGAATGATGTGGTAAAAGTCCTCATTGGCCTGTAGTTCATTGATGGACAGTTGTTGGTATAATTAT
Organism: Panax ginseng; assembly: GCA_020205605.1. Taxonomy (NCBI): domain Eukaryota; kingdom Viridiplantae; phylum Streptophyta; class Magnoliopsida; order Apiales; family Araliaceae; genus Panax; species Panax ginseng. Next base: position 97,876,461 of record CM035131.1, read on the forward strand.
GACCAGGGATTATTTTGTATAATCATGACCATTGATGATTACATGAATATCCTTGGTCGTGGTACAGGGATGATTCAATGATGTGGTTTATTTATTAAGCTGAGTTTCAGCGATAAAGTTGATGAAAAACTTTTTAAATCATAGAAGATAGTAGATTTTGTTCTCTACTTGACTCTTCTAATGGATTGCTTATTTCCGCTGCAGTTATTGATCTAAAACTTGTTATCTATTGTATTCTATCAGTTGTTATACTGTTGAAGGCTAAGGATAATATATTCTGCATTATCTTAGTCATAATATTTCTTACTGGGCTAGTTGAGCTCACCCTTTCTTTCATTGTTCTCTTCAGAAAATGAGAATATAGCTGGGACGAGTCGGGAAATGGAGTGATGGTCCAGGATAAATGGCTTTAGTAGTCCTCACTATTCTACGGAATAATGTGATAATAATTGTAATGAGGACACCATTGAGTGTGGATATTGTCTAGATGACAATATTCTTGTTTAAACTCTCAGCTATGTTTTGTCATATTTTTACACGACTGTTGTATAATTAAGTTTGTATATGAATTTTTATACCATGTATCTGGCGACCCAAGATGGGTGATGTATACCTATTTTGGGGGCGTCACAGTTGGTATCAAAGCTTAGGGATATGATCCCTGGCTGAGATGTGAGATAAGAACTAGGAGGGGAGAGACAGGGAATTCTTTCGCTAGTATGACCTACCTAAGTTTACTTGTTATTTAATTGGTCAGTTAGAGTATAGGGATAATATGTTGCATGTCAATTAACCCTTGTTTTGTGACAGTATTTAAAAATGGCATCCCATTTGGTCGATAATGAGGAGCAAATGACGCGAATGTTTCTAAGAGGTTTGAAACCTGAAATAGGTCAATACCTCATTTCTCATAAATTGTGTTTGTATTCAGATGTAGTGAATATGGCTCAGTTATTGGAACGCAATAATGAGCCAGCCCAACCAAAGGATAACGACCAACAACACGATAATAATCATACCGGTGGCAACGGCCATCGGAACAATGATAACCATCGTGGGGGAAATTATCATGCCAAGAATGGTAACCACTTCGGTGGTAATCATGGTTAAGATAATAGGAGTGGAAATTTCAAGAAGAGAAGGTTCAACAACGATGGAAAGATAGCAGCACCAACACCCATTTTCAAGGAAGGAGAACGACCACCAATTATATGCTTTAAATGCGGAGGGGAGGGACATATCAGTCCAAGCTGCACGATGCAGTCCAAAGCATGTTACAATTGTGGAAAAGAAAGTCACCTAGCCCGATTTTGTCATGCACCAAAGTCAAGTCCAGCTGGGATGGTGGCACCAAAGGCGGATACGAACAAAACAAAGTCGGTGATTTCAGGAAGAGCGTTTTTTGTGACTTCTCAAAAAGCGAGTAACCCGAACGAAGTTAGCACGGGTTACTTAATTATAAATTCTTGGGAAGTCTATACCTTATTAGATACCGGTTCTACCCATTCTTTTATCTCTCTTGCTTGCGCTCAACATTTAAATTTGACCCTAGAGAAGTCAGACTTTGACTTATTGGTTGAAACTTCGTTAGTAAAAACCTTCATTTCATGTGTTATCCAAGTCTTGGATGAGAGTCACAGTTTTTAAATGATATTTCTATTGTTAATAAATTTCCTGACATATTCTCTGAAGGCTTCTTAGCCTACCCCTAGATAGTGAAATTAAATTTTGTATTGACCCTAGTACAAAACTCATTTCTAAAACCCTCAAATATTTCTTCAACTAAAATGAACGTAACATGAGCCAAAGACGTTGGCTCGAGCTGTTGAAGATTATGATCATACCATTCAATATCATTATGGAAGAGAGCATTGGTGGGCGACGCGTTGAATAGAAGATCGTATCGTACACTGAGTGCGATCTTTGTTAACACAAAAACCCATTTCGTATAACTTACAAATGATGAAGATAGAGTTAAAGACTCTAGGGACCCACATGAAGATAACGAATATATGAGTAAAATCGACTTTAATCGATAAAGTTAAAGCCACTCAAACTACACACCTGGAGCTGATGAAAATGAAGAAGAAGGTTCAAAAAGGCGTTATTCTAGAAGCAAGAGTCGATGAAAAAAGGAAATATCAACCCTTGATTTAATTGGCCCATTTGAAATCCTCGATCGAGGGGGAACTGTGGCCTATAGACTCGTTTTACCGCCAAGTATGTCGCGTGTTCATAACATTTTTCACGTATCGTTGTTAGTAAAAACAGAGTCTTGGGGGACTTTGAAGCAAAATTTTGGAATAATTAATGAATCTAAAAAATTATGAAATCATGAGGGTTTTATAGAGCATGTTACAAGCTTTCCATAGCCTCGAAAACTGACTAATTCCGATAACGGATGAAGAAGTTATGAAGATTTGAAGTATATGTGTCAAAATTTGCAAAAGCTGGAAAATTGGAGTTAAGTGCCAAAGGTCGAGCGCCTAGACACTAGGCTTGATGCTTAGAATCTGTTCTTGGGCGCCTAGGCGCTTCCCCAAGGCCAAATTTGGGCTCCTAGGTGCTGGTCAAGTGTTAAGCCAAAATCTGTCCGTACGTCCTTTAGTAAATTGGGCATAACGTTTTTATACAAACTCCAATTAAGGTGATTCAGAATGATTCGGAAAGATAACGAGTAGACCTAAAATTTTAATTCTTTATATTTTGATATTTGAGGTCGGTATCAAGGATTAAAATGGCTATTTTGGGGACTGATGTGCATTCAGAGGCAATCGGAGGACATCAGGCATGAACGTATGCAACGTGTAATGTTTTCGACGATAAAGGTATTCAAGGTATCCTCACCTCTTCGGGATACCAGGTATGTACGTAAATTTCAAGGGAAAAATTTCATAAGGAGGGGAGATTGTGAGACCCCAGATTTTATGAATAAAAATTTAAATTTCTCGAAATATTTTTTTGAATATTATGGTGTGGATTTGATATAATGTTATAGTTGTGAGTAATATTTACAAATTTTGCAAAGTAAGCAAGTGGTTATATAATATTTGATTGGTCGGGGAATATTCTTTTTAACAGGGAATATTGGTACGACGACACAATCACTGTAGTTAGAAAACAACAGAACTATCATTTTATAAAAATAACGGCGAAAGTGTTACCGTTAAAACTATTGAACTAACCGGTAGTAAAGGTACAGTAATACGTGTGGTTGCATAGTACCACACGGTATTGATTATTGATGCTTATGTAAGAAGTCACTCAGTTATACTCAATTATTGCTATAGTAATTGCTACATCATATCTCTCATATTATTGATTCAATTATTGTCACAGTATCATCTGTATAATATGTTATATTATTAAATTAATAATTGAGACGACAAACTTATTCATATTATTATTTACAATATTGACAATGTCTAGAAGTTTTGTCAAGGAGAGGTTGGTCACCTAATTGCTTGGCATGATAAGGAGAAATCCTTATCGAAAGCCCCTCTTTCCTGGGAACGACTTGGTTGTTAAATATTGTGAATTATAATATTAATGATGAATAAGGTCGTGTTGATTAAAGATGAAATTGATAGTTCCATTGTGTTGGGATAATTAGTGTTAGTGAAAATCGACTTTTATTTCGATAATAATTGATGGGTGGAAGTTATATTGACCAATCGGGTAATTAATCGGATAAATGAGCAATTAATTGCTATTAATTCATATAATTATAACTATTTGTTCACATGTGTGTACTATTGATTCACATTCATTTACTATTAGGGGAGTTGGTGTAAGATTGATAATACTTGCATGACTAAGTTAAAAACAGAGGTATAGTTAAAGGTACTATATTGTAATTCATATTTTCACATGATTATAACTATTGATTCACATGATTGAACTATTGATTCACATTATTTACTATTAGGGGAGGTGGTGCAAGTTTGATAATACTTGCGAGGACTAAATTAAAATGAAGAAAAAAGAGGAAGGTATTATCTTTGTAATATTTTGAACCCCAAAGCGTGCAATTATTGAAACTATATTTTCCTATAAATAGAAGCTCATTCTTCTTTCATTTCTCACCAATTCACTAAAGCTATAGAGCAATTATTATAGAGAGAAATTATAGAGAAAGAAGAAGAGAAGTCTGCTACCTCACTATTCCGATATTAGGTCTTCTTTTGAGGTGGGGTATTATTTCTTTTCAGTATTCATGAAAAGAGCTATTGTTATTCCATTCTTTATTATTATGTTGGAATAACACATCATCACAATACCGCATACATGGTGAAATTCTTATATTATTCCATTCTTTATTATTCTATTGGAATAACCTGTGACGCCCCCAAAATAGGTATACATCACCCATCCTGAGTCGCCAAGTACATGGTACAAAATTCAAATACAACTTAATTATACAACAGTCGTGTAAAATACGACAAAACATAATCTAAGAGTTTTAATAAGAATATTATCATCTAGACAATATCCACACTCAATGGAGTCCTCATTACATTTATTGTCACACTATTTAACAGAATAGTGAGGACTACTAATGCTATCATCTGGACCGTCACTCCATTCCTCGACTAGTCCCGGCTACATTTTTATTTCCTGAAGAGAACAGTGAAAAAAAGGGTGAGCTCAACTAGCCCAGTAAGAAATATTATGACTAAGATAATGCAGAATAAATTATCATTAGTCTTCAACAATGTTAAATTGATAAAATACAATAAACATCAAGTTTAACTGCAGCGGAATAAGCAATCCATTAGAAGAGTCAAGTAGAGCATGATATCTACTATCTTCTATGATTTAAAATGTTTTCATCAATTTTTATCATTTGAGACTCGACAATAAATAAACCACAACATCGAGTCATCCCTGCACTACGGGCCAAGGATATTCATTAAATCATCAATGGTCATGACTATACCGAATAATCCCTGGTCATAATCATACCAAAAATTGTCCATCAATGCACTATAGGCTACTGAGGACTTTTACCACATCATTTATAACATTACAGGTCATGATTATATCGAATAATCCCTGGACATAATCATACCAAGTCCATCTATGCACGTAAGCCAAAGATGACTTTCATCACAATATAAGCATGAGGATGATGACAATGACATAATAATTCAATGAAACAAGTTCAAGAATAAATTTTAAAGATTTATAAGTTAATTTATCTTGAAATCAACTACGTCCAAATTGTCAACATGATACTGCTTTGTGGAGTAAAATTCAAGAATGCTCAGAAGAATATTTTTATGAAAAGATACCGGATAAAGCGCAAATATCCAGGATATTCTACTAATTTCATGGAGTATAGAAGCCAAAACTTTAACCAAATGAGTATTATAGAATATATGAAACTGCAAATGGATTTTCACCTGCCATGAGGTAATCCACGTAGACAGATCATTTCCACAATTTAGTAAGGAATGAATATGAAGGATCATTCACCATGCATGTGATAATCCACATAGACAGGTTATTCCAACAGAATAATAAAGAATGGAACCAGGTCATGCGTAATCCGCACAGACAGGATATTCCAACAGAATAATAAAGAATGGAATAACATAAGAATTCACCATGCATGCAATAGACCACACAGACAGGTTATTCTAACAGAATAATAAAGAATGGAACCAGGTCTAGCGTAATCCGCATGATGAGGATATTCCAGCGAGAATAATAAAGAATGGAATAACAAAGAATTCACCATGCATGCGATGAAGCCGCACATCTGAGTTATTCCAACAGAATAATAAAGAATGGAACCAGGTCTAGCGTAATCCGCATAGACAGGATATTCCAACAGAATAATAAATAATGGAATAACAGAAGAATTTCACCATATATGCGGTACTTAGATAGGCAGAGTTATTCCAACATAATAATAAAGAATGGAATAATGAGGAAGAATTTCACCATGTATGCGGTACTTAGCATAGGCGGAGTTATTCAACATAATAATAAAGAATGGAATAATGTAAGCTCTCTTCATGAATACGAAAGAAATAATACCCCTTAGCTTAGAAAGAAACTGGATACTGGAGTAGAGAGGTAGCAGACTTCTCTTCTTCTTTCTCTCTATAATTTCTCTCTATAATAATTGCTCTAAAGCTTTAGTGAATTAGTGAGTAATGAAAGAAGAATGAGCTTCTATTTATAGAAAAATATAGTTTTGATAATTGCACGTTTTGGGGCTCAAAATATTATAGTACAATACCCTTAACTTTTCTTTCATTTTTAATTTAGTCCTGCAAGTATTATCAAACTTACACCACCTCCCTTAACAGTATATAATGTGAATAAATAGTTCAATCATGTGAATCAATAGTTATAATAAATGTGAAAATATGAATTATAGTATAGTACCTCCATCTATACCTCCATTTTAACTTAGTCATGCAAGTATTATCAATCTTACACCAACTCCCATAATAGTACAAGAATGTGAATCAATAGTACACACATGCGAACAAATTGTTATAATCATGTGAATTAATAGCAATTAATTGCTCATTTATCCGATTAATTTCCCGACTGTTCAGTAAAACTTCCAGACATCAATTAATATCGAAATAAATGTAGATTTCCACTAACACTAATAATTTCAACACAATGGAACTATCAATTTCATCTTTAATCAACACAAACTTATTCATCATTAATATTATAACTCACAATATTTAACAACCAGGTCGTTCCCAGGAAAGAGGGGGCTTTTCGATAAGGATTTCTCCTTATTGGCGCACAATTAGATGACCAAACCTCTCCTTGACAGAACTTCTAGACATTGTAAATATTGCAATTTAATAATATGAATAACTTTGTCGTCTCAATTATTGATTTAATAATATATCATATTATCACGGATGATCTTTGTGACAATAATCGAATCAATAATATGAGAGGTATGATGCAACAATTATTGTAGCAATAATTGAGTATAACTGAGTGACTTCTCATGTAAGCATCAATAATCAATACCGTGTGCTACTATGCAACCACGCATATTACTGTACTTTTACTACCGGGTAGTTCAATAGTTTAACGATAAATTCCGCCGTTATTTTTTAAAAGATAATTATGTCATTTTCTAACTACGACAATACTTCCATTTTGGGGTCCACCAATGATTGTGCCGTCGTACGAATATTCACTGTTCAAATGAATATTCCCCGACCAATCGAATATTATATAACCACTTGCTTACTTTGCAAAATTTGTAAATATTGCCCATAACTATAACATTATATCAAATCCACACCATAATATTTAAAAATATATTTTGAGAAAATTATTCTTTATTCATAAAAGTTGGGGTCTTACATAACCTGTCTGTGTGGTCTATCGCATGCCTGGTGAATTACATTGTTATTCCATTCTTTATTATTCGTTTGAATATCACATGCATCTTGGATTACACATGACACGGTTCCCGTTCTTTATTATTCTGTTGGAATATCACATACATCGCGGACAGCGTGACACACTGTTCAATTCCTTATTATTACATTGGGAATAACATGTATGCATGCGATGATCTATCGCATGCATGGTGAATTCTTTTGTTATACCATTCTTTATTATTCTGTTGGAATAACCTATCTATGTGGATTACCGCGTGCATGGTGAATGATCCTTTGTATTCATTCCTTATTAAATTGTGGAAATGATCTGTCTACGTGGATTACCGTATGATGGGTGAAAATCAAATTGCAATTTCATATATTCTATTATACTCGTCTGAGATATCATTTCTTTTGTACTCGTCATGGAATATAATTTTCTTTGATATTTTTTTACGAGTTACTATTCACAGGTTACTATTCACCCGATTACTATTCACTCTAGTATTATTCACTCGGGTATTCAGGGCACTTTTCATGGGAGTACTATTCACGAGTTACTATTCAAGGGTTACTATTCACCCAATTACTATTCACATTAGTATCATTCACTTGGGTATTCATGACACTTTTCGTGTTGGGGTACTATTCACGGGGTAATATTCCCGAAGTACTATTCACGGGATACTATTTACCCAAAAAATATATTTCTTTTCTGTCCAAATTATTTTTGGTACATGAATATTATTCTTGAATTTTACTCTACAAAGCAATATCATGTTGACAATTTGGACGTTATTGATTTCTGGATAAATTAAATTATAAATCTTTAAAATTTATCCTTGAACTTGTTTTATTGAATTATTATGTCATTGTCATCAACCTCATGCTTATATTGTGATTAAAGTCATCTTTGGCTTACATGCATAGATGGACTTGGTATGATTATGACCAGGGATTATTCGGTATAATCATGACCGTAATGTGACGAATGATGTGGTAAAAGTCCTCATTGGCCTGTAGTTCATTGATGGACAGTTGTTGGTATAATTATGACCAGGGATTATTTTGTATAATCATGACCATTGATGATTACATGAATATCCTTGGTCGTGGTGCAGGGATGATTCGATGATGTGGTTTATTTATTAAGCTGAGTCTCAGCGATAAAGTTGATGAAAAACTTTTTAAATCATAGAAGATAGTAGATTTTGTTCTCTACTTGACTCTTCTAATGGATTGCTTATTTCCGCTACAGTTGTTGATCTAAAACTTGTTATCTATTGTATTCTATCAGTTGTTATACTGTTGAAGGCTAAGGATAATATATTCTGCATTATCTTAGTCATAATATTTCTTACTGGGCTAGTTGAGCTCACCCTTTCTTTCATTGTTCTCTCTTGAAATGAGAATATATTTGGGGACGAGTCGGGGAATGGAGTGATTGTCCAGGATAAATGGCTTTAGTAGTCCTCACTATTCTACGGAATAATGTGATAATAATTGTAATGAGGACACCATTGAGTGTGGATATTGTCTAGATGATAATATTCTTGTTTAAACTCTCAGCATTGTTTGGTCGTATTTTTACACGACTGTTGTATAATTATGTTGTATTTGAATTTATGTACCATGTATCTGGCGACTCAAGATGGGTGATGTATACCTGTTTTGGAGGCGTAACAGTAGTGAAGTAGCAGGCTACTCTTCTTCTATCTCTCTATAGCTTCTCTCTCTATAATTGCTCTTGTGAGTCTTAGTGAATTGGTGAGAATGAAGGAAGAATGAGCTTCTATTTATAGAAAAATATAGTTTCGATAATTGCACGTTTTGGGGCTCGAAATATTACAGTATAATACCTTCATCTTTTCCTTCATTTTTAATTTAGTCCTGCAAGTATTATCAAACTTGCACCACCTCTCCTAATAGTATATCATGTGAATTAAAAGTACAATCATGTGAATCAATAGTTCTATACATATGAAAATACAAATTACAGTATAGTATCTCCATTTATACCTCCATTTTTAACTTAGTCATGCAAGTATTATCAATCTTGCACCACCTCCCCTAATAGTACATGAATGTAAATCAATAGTACACACATGTGAATAAATAGTTATAATCATGTGAATTAATAGCAATTAATTGCTTATTTATCCGATTAATTACCCGAATGGTCAATTATTATCGAAATAAATGTCGATTTCCACTAACATTAATAATCTCAACACAATGAAACTATCAATTTCATCTTTAATCAACACGAACTTATTCATCATTAATATTATAACTCACAATATTTAACAACCGTGTCGTCGATTTCAGGAAAGAGGGGCTTTCCGATAAGGAATTCTCCTTATTGGCGCGCAATTAGGTGACCAAACCTCTCCTTGACAGAACTTCTAGACATTGTCAATATTACAAATAATAATATGAATAACTTTGTCATCTCAATTATTGATTTAATTATATAAAATATTATGCAGATGATACTATGACAATAATTGAATCAATAATATGAGAGATATGATGCAGCAATTACTGTAGCAATAATTGAGTATAACTAAGTGACTTCTCATGTAAGCATCAATAATCAATACCGTGTGCTACTATGCAACCACGCGTATTACTGTACTTTTACTACCGGGTAGTTCAACAGTTTAACGGTAAAACTTTTGCCGTTATTTTTATAAAAAGATAATTTTGTCATTTTCTAACTACAACAATACTTCCATTGTGGGGTCCACCAATGATTGTACCGTCGTACGAATATTCCCTGTTAAAATGAATATTCTCCGACCAATTGAATATTCCCCGACACAACGAATATTTTATATCAACTTGCTTACTTTGCAAAATTTTCAAATATCACCCTTAACTTTAACCTTTATCAATTTAACCATTTACTAAATAACATAATAATTATAAGAAAATTGAATACTTACATTTCATAAAATTCGGGATGTCACAATCTCCCCTCCATATGAAATTTTGCCCTCGAAATTTACGTACCTGGTAGTTCGAAGAGATGAGAATACCTTGCTTTCTTTTCGGATTGTACTTTCCCGGTTATTTCCTCTGTATCATGATTTTCCCATTGCTCATCTCTTGTATTTCAGATATCATTCTAGAATATATCTTCAAAACAAAGGTTAATTGACATATCACAATTTGTCAACTTATCAAGTAAACAATTTCAGCTTAGGTAAGTCACACACTAGCGAAGTATATTACTCGTTTATCCCCTCCTAGTTCTAGACTCATATCTCCGCCAGCGACCATATCCCTAAGCTCTGATACCATTTGTGACAACCCCAAAATAGGTCCACACGACCCATTCTGAGTCGCCAGATATCACATTAAAAAAATTAAATACAAATTTTATTTATACAACTATTGAACTGTTGTGCAGAGTACGACAACACATAAGCTATGAGTTTTAATGCAAATAGATGTAGCTCTCATGGTGCCTCGACCACAACATCTTACAATGGTAATTTACATAAAAGTACAGTCAATAACTATTTTAGAAATTAAAATCTTTGGAAAATACTCAAGGAAACCTTCGTACATGGGAGGCCATGCATCTAAGTTATGATAGATATCATACGACTAGAGAATTATCCTCTGTTGACCCAATAGATCCCAAAGGAAAATGAGAAGATTATTGTCATGTTCTTTCCAATGGTGAGTCTTCTCTTGACATATAATTATCTCTATTGTCTCCAATTGAGAATTATAATTCAAACAAACTCCAAGATTATAAAGGTAGTGCTCATAGATATAATCAGCAAGTGCATGTGCACAACCTTGTCTTATGATAACATAAAGTCGTCTGTCATTAGACATCTTGTATGATAGTGGCAAAACACCCTTCTAAAGTTGGGTTCACCTCTCCCTATTCGGTTCACCAAAATTAACGGTTAAAATGACGTATAAAATACGACACACTTATCTGAAATTCTCAATAAAATTATTTTCATACTATTTTAGGGGAAACCTCAACAGCTATAGATCACCGTTCTAATCCCCTGTTACCCCCGCTCGACCCAACTACACTCTTATCACCTGAAAGGAATTGTGAAGCAAAAAGGGTGAGCACAACTAGCCTAGTAAAAAATATCATGACTAAAGATAATTAAATTATCAATAGCCTTCATCAGTAATAAATCAGAGATTTAGAACATATGGTAGATGATAAAACTTTTCAACCATAGTTGCAGCAGAACGAGCAATCCATTAGAAGAGTCAAATAGGCCATAAAGTCTATTATCTTCTTCATGTTAAAAGTCCACCAACAATGTTTTATCCCTGTAACATCAATCAACAATTCATGTCCACAATCATGTGAATAACTAATAATCATAATTGTGAATCTAAATTCCTCTTCGTACCCAGGACGAAGATAATTTTCATCACCTGTCTTTACCTGAAACATCAAAAATCATGGTTATACCAAATCACAATTCTTGTTCATAATCATACTAATAAATTCATCTTTGCACTTACTACCAAAGATATTCATTAACAATTCATCTGCACCTGTGCCAAAGACTACACAATCAGTATTTTAGAAGAGTCAAGTAGAGCATGATGTCTACTATCTTCTACGAATTAAAAGTGTATTATCAATATTTTATTGTTGAGACTCAACTTAATAAATAATTCACATCATCGAATCATCCCTATACTATGGCCAAGGATATTCCTTAGTATTATGACCACGAATTATCCATGCACTACGGGCCAAGGATATTCGTGTTTTCAACAATGGTCATGATTATACCAAATAATCCCGGGTTATAATCATACTAACAACTGTCCATCAATGCACTACGGGCCAATGAGGACTTTTACCACATCATTTGTAACATTATGGGTCATGATTATACCAAATGATCCCTGGTCATAATCATACCAATAAACAGTTCATCTATGCACATAAGCCAAAGATACTCATCAATCAATAGTTCATCTTTGCACGTAAGCCAAAGATATACAACTGTAAAAAGAAATATTATTTTATTATTTTAGTCTCCTATGACGTTCTAGCATTTTCCTATAAATAGACGCTTAGGTTAGAATTGAAAATCACACCAGAAACAAGTTTTCTTTCTCTCTAGATTATCGAGCGTATTTTGTGAGTATTTTGATACTTTGAGAGTTGCTGTTCGGTATAAGTTTCCTTCGGCTCTATATCTGATATTCCGATCAGAAGTACCGTTATTTTGAGGTAAGGGATGTTATTATTTTTTCGTAATGATGTTATTCTTTCAATATCATTATACTGAAATATTGGTATGGATTTTATTGTGGAATTTATACCTTTTTGTGTCGGGGTTACTATTCACGTATACGGCACTATTCACTAATACGGCACTATTCACCAAAAAATGAAATTTTTTCTTTTTGTCCAAGATGTCTATTATGGTTACTATCTTTGATTGTATCCATATTTTGATCTTTATTTTTGAATTCTACTTCACAATTGGTTATTATGAAGTATTATTGATCTTGGATAAACTGTTATACGAATCCCTAATATTTGTCCTTCCGTCTCCTTTGGATTCATTTTCTTTAAAATATTTTTCATCATCCTCGGTCTTAAATGATGATATTCTTGAATATCTTTGGCTGTAGTAAAAGATGAATGATTAATCGATGAATATCTTTGGCCCGTAGAAAAGATGAGCAGTGTTGAGATGAACATGACCAATTGGTGATACAAATAAATATCTTTGGCCTGTAGTGCAAAGATGAATATTTGATTAAAGATGTATATTGATTGATGTTATAGGGATAAAATATTGATGATGGACTTTGAAATCTTAGAAGATAGTAGAATTCATTCTCTACGTGATTCTTCTAATGGATTGATGTTTCCGCTGCATTTGTTGATCTAAAACTTGTTGTCTATTATATTCTATCAGATTTTTTCCTGTTGAAGACTAATGATAATTTGTTGTATATTATCTTAGTCATAATATTCTTTATTGGGCTAGTTGAGCTCACCCTTTTCCTTTTTGTTCTATTTTTCTTCTCAGGAGGTGAGAACATAGCAGGATCTAGTCGGGGTATGGAGTGATGGTTCTAGAAAGATATTTTTGCAGACCTCACTGTTTGTGTAAAATAGTGTTTGAATAATTGTAATGAGGACTTATTTGAGTGTGGATATTGTCTAGAAGACAATATTTATATTTAAACTCACAGTATGGGTTGTCGTATTTTGCACGACAATTGTATTATTGAAGTTGTAGTTTACTTTCTGTACCATGTATTTGGCGACTCAGAATGGGTGTTGTATACCTATTTTGGAGGCGTCACAGTGTGGAGTAAAATTCAAGAATAATATTCATGTACCAAAAATAATTTGGACAGAAAAGAAATATATTTTTCGGGTGAATAGTACCCCGTGAAAAAGTACCCTATGAATAGTACTTTGGGAATAGTACCTTGTGAATAGTACCCCAACATGAAAAGTACCCCAAATACCCGAGTGAATAATATTCGGGTGAATAGTAATTGGGTGAATAGTAACTCGTAAATAGTACTCCGACATGAAAAGTCCCCCGAATACCCGAGTAAATAATATTTGAGTGAATAGTAACCGGGTGAATAGTAACCTATAAATAGTAACTCATGAATAGTATTCCATCATGAAAAGATTAATAATTATTAACAAAGCTCAGAATAATATTTTCATGAAAAGATACTGGATGAAGCGCAAATTTCAAGGATATTCTACTAATTTTATGGAGTATGGAAGCTAAAATTTCAATAAAATGAGTATAAAATTCAAAATCTGAAACGAAATAATATTACTTACATACTTCAGAGTATGGAAGAAAATATTATTTCAAGCTAATATTAAACAAAAATAACATCCCTTGAACGGAAATAATATTCCAATGAATATTTAATGAAGATAATATTCCTACGAATATTGAACGAAGATAATATCCTTTATGAATATTGAACGAAATAATATTCATACGAATACAAAAAATAATCTCTTCAGAATAATAAATAATACCCCTTACGACTATTGAATGAAAATAATATTCCTACGAATATTGAACGAAGATAATATTCATACGAATATGAAAAATAATATCTCTTCAGAATTAAAAATAAATAATACCCCTTACAACTGTTGAGCGAAAATAATATTCCTACGAATATTGAACGAAGATGATATTCCTTACGAATATTGAACGAAAATAATATTCATACAAATACGAAAAATAATATCTCTTCAGAATATGAAATAAATAATATCCCTTACTTCAGAAAAAGACTGGATACTGGAGTAGTGAAGTAGCAGACTACTCTTCTTCTATCTCTCTATAGCTTCTCTCTCTATAATTGCTCTTGTGAGTCTTAGTAAATTTGTGAGAATGAAGGAAGAATGAGCTTCTATTTATAGGAAATATAGTTTTAATAATTGTACGTTTTGGGGCTCAAAATATTACAGTATAATACCTTCATCTTTTCCTTCATTTTTAATTTAGTCCTGCAAGTATTATCAAAATTACGCCACCTCCCCTAATAGTATATCATGTGAATTAATAGTACAATCATGTGAATCAATAGTTCTATACATGTGAAAATACAAATTACAGTATAGTACCTCCATTTGTACTTCCATTTTTAACTTAGTCATGCAAGTATTATTAATCTTGCACCACCTCCCCTAATAGTACATGAATGTGAATTAATAGTACACACATATGAACAAATAGTTATAATCATGTGAATTAATAGCAATTAATTGCTCATTTATCCGATTAATTACCCGATTGGTCAATATATCCTCTAGACATCCATTATTATCGAAATAAATGTCGATTTCCACTAACATTAATAATCCCAACACAATGGAACTATCAATTTCATCTTTAATCAACACGAACTTATTCATCATTAATATTATAACTCACAATATTTAACAACCAGGTCATTCCGGGAAAGATGGGGCTTTTCAGATAAGGATTTCTCCTTATTAGTGCGCGCAATTAGGTGACCAAACCTCTCCTCGATGTGAACTTTTAGACATTATCAATATTGCAAATAATAATATGAATAACTTTGTCGTCTCAATTATTGATTTAATAATATAAAATATTATACAAATGATACTATGACAATAATTGAATCAATAATATGAGAGATATGATGCAAAGAATTTCTTTGTGCAATCTAGTAAGCATCAATAATCAATCGCAGGTGTCTTCTACTATGCAACCACGCCAGACATCGTACTTTTTACTAGGGGTAGTTCAATAGTTTAATTCAGTAAAACTTTTGCCGTTATTTTTATAAAAAGATAATTACATCATTTTCTAACTACGACAATACTTTCGTTGTGGGGTCCACCAATGATTGTGTCGTAGTACAAATATTCCCTTTTAAAATGAATATTCCTCTACCAATCGAATATTCCCCGACACAACGAATATTTTATATCAACTTGCTTACTTTGCAAAATTTTCAAATATTAACCTTAACTTTAACCTTTATCAATTTAACCATTTACTAAATAACATAATAATTATAAGAAAATTGAATACTTACATTTCATAAAATTCGGGATGTCACAGGTTTGGCCAGAAAAGGAGAGAAAAATTATGTTGGGGTTGTCTGCAAATAAGAGAGAGTCGACAAAGGGAGGGAGGATAGAGAAAGTAATATATTATTTAGTAAAAATAAATAAGAGTTGGGACCCATGGTCCAGATAAGCCGTTAATGAATAAATCAGCTATTACCTATTTTTTTAAAGCCACGTAGGATCGTTGGCTAATTTTTTAGACGTTTGTTAGCCAAATTGGATGGTATGGCTTGAATTTTTATTTTTAAAAATGCACGGTGGTCCAATTGCATATTTTTAAAGTTTACTTGACTAATTGCTTACAAGTCAACGACCACAAGGGGGTAAAAGTTTTTTTTGCCCAAAAAATTGTGTCTATACCAAAAATATGCTATGTATACCTGTGTAGAGAAGAGGAGTTGTGACGCCCCCAAATTTAGGTACTTGAAACCCGAATTCAGTGCTTCACCATACCATTTCTATGAGCAGAATAATACTAATAACAATAATAATAATATGAATATTAAACTTAATTTATATATCAGAGTCTGAATCCCAGGTACGCGACCTTTAAACATTCATTACATGATACTTAATAGTTATCAAAGTCTTAATAAGGTTATACTATTACATAGAATACCATAAATCTTATTCTGTTTGCTTTCCTTTTCCTTTGTTTCTGCATGAACCTTCTGGTTGTTCACACTTAGCTGAAAACATCTAATTTAAGCAAGGATGAGCATTTGAGTGCCCAGCAAGTAATAACAATTATAAATATTAGCTGAAAGTATTAAATGTTTTCTTTGTACTACTCTTCTACAACAAATCAAAAGTTGTGAAGAAATGCGAGGCCGATAATAATAACATAACAACTCTCTATCAAATTTTTGAAACTACGTATTGACTATAAATAGGGTTAAGGTGACATACTATGAACATTGTTCTCAATTTTTGAAAAGGTCTAACAAAACTTCATCTGTAAACCATCATAACTTACGGGCACGGGGGGTGATCAGCCCGTTATTCCCTGTATTGATCAATACTACATGCAAGAACGATATTATCGTTCACTCTGTCCGCCTTGGGTGCATAAAAGTTTTCCCATATTCGGGATGTTCATACTTAGTCTGGAATTCGAACCAAAGTAATTTGATTAGATACAAAAAGGTTTTATCATATTCAACGATATTTCTAAATGTGTCTAGCTGGTCGAATAGCTTAGGCGACTCTTACTTCATGCATATATACTGGTATCAATAGGTGTGTGTGTGTGTATATATATATATATATATATATATATATATATATATATCAACATGTGTTTAAATACATTGACGATCCAAGTGGGGACACTTGTTAACAATGTTTAGAAATTAACGAACATAATATATATCTGAATTACCATACACTAACATGTTGATAAGCAATGATCGGATATAGAATATATCACAATAGGGTTAATAACATAGCATAATCATAATATAATTCTGAAACTTCTTACTCATGTCCATTGCATAAAGAAAATGCAAAGGTAGGATACTTGCTCAATAATAATTGGAGTAAGTATAGGAAACTTGCTTACAATATGCGTCAAATAAAGTAATGCAAGGGTTTAGGATACTTGCCTGTTCTGTTGTTTACACAACTTAGTTCTACCTTTAATCCAACAACCTATTAGTTATAAGATTGATCTATTGATTAGAATAACATATCATAACACATCATACTGTTATTTATAGTTAATACATAACCTAATCACATTGTCACATAGTTATATCAGTCATTAAGACACAAATAAACACTTATACAGTCAAAATATCTAAGTCCAGATCAACTCCTGAAACATGTCGATGTACCGACAGCTTAATCGGGTAATTATCGAGTCTAAGACTCTATTATGTATCTCAATATCCGTAAGTATCAATCATATTCTTTTAAATGACTTAATAAACATTTAATATAATTTATCACGAATTTTCAAATAGTGAAATCACTATTATATGATTTAAATATTAAACAATTCTATTATCATTAATATTTAAATAATATTAACGTATTAATGAAACCATTGCCAAAATATTTAAGTTATTTTATAATAACTCAAAATACTTTTAAAGTACTTATTACCTTTAAATGATTTTTAAAATATTTAAAATCATTTTAAACAATTGCCATTAATATTAAAATAGTAAGGTATTATTCACTAAAATATTAAAAGTCATTTATAATTACTTAAAATATTATTAAACCACTTATATCCTTTTAAATAATTTTAAATCAATAAAATCATTTTTAATCTATTTATTTAATATTATTATTAAATAAATCTAATATCATTAATATTAAATAATTAATAAAATTTATCTTAAAATATCAAAAGTAATATTTTATAAGCGAGAATAACTTTAAACTCTTTATTTTCATTTAAAATGATTTTTAAAATAGTAAAATCATTTTTAACTAAATTATTTATTAAAATTATTAAATAACTTTAAAATCATTAATAATTAAATAATTAATGAAATTCATCAAAAAATATTAAAAGTCCTTCAAATATTTTCTTATATCATTATATGATTTTTTAAGTATTAAAATTATTTTATAAAAAATTTATTTAATATAATAATTAAATAAATTAAATATCTTTAATATCTTAAAAATATTAAATATTTATGAAATATAATTAAAATAATTAAAAACAAATTTTCAGACCTTAAAATAATTTTTAATAATTTATTTTGTATTTTTAATAATTAAAAACTAATTTTCTATAATTATTTAATAAAAAATCTAATTTTTAAAATAATCTGTCGCTAAAGATCACCTATAGCGACAGAACCGTCGCTATAGGTGTTCTTGGTGTTCTTCAAGCAAACCCAGAATTCCATGTCGAGGCAGAAATTTGGCTACTTTAGTAGAGCTTAATGTTACATCTATTATGTTTCTGTCAATCTAAAGCTCAGGACCTTGTAATACTCGTATGTAATACTACACAATCCATCCATCAACATGAGTTCAAAACATAACACAAACGGAAGATATAAGGACTCAAACTTCTTGTCGGATCATAACTGGATTTTTTTTGGGCTACCCGAAACCCAGATTGTCGAGTCTGCATCTTTGAGGCTTAAACATAATCATGTTACATTTCATGAAAAATACATGTTATTAAGGTCTAAATTGCTAGTACTCATGTCATAGAACATTTATATATTACCATCACAGTTCAACAACAATACATTAACGAGATCTGACATGGTCAAACCATGTCAGGAATCTAGTTCATACGGTTTCTGGAAATTTCCAGAAACTCAAAATCAGTCTCGGATGGCTACTTTGACCATCTCCTAAATCCAACATAGTTGTTGTTTAAGAGGTTTTAAGGCAAAGATTTAAACTTCATCTAGTAGGCTATAACGTATACAACAACATCAACAAACAATGAACAACCTGACAGATCTAGACGTAGCAAAATTTGTCAGAGTCTGAAAAAGGCTTTCTGGGTTTACCCAGAAATAGCCCGGTCAATGCCTGTCAATGGCCTTTGACCGTTAATAACAACAAATCTAGACATCAAATGACTTCTATTCTTTTTGCAGATTAAAGACCACATTACAAGCTACACATATCAACTTAAAAAAAACACAAATCATAAGCGAAAGCAAGGATCATGGCCCGCGACATTCGTTGTCGGACCCACGAACCAAGTTTTTCAGATTTTTGAAAATCAACAATTTGAAGACTTAGATGTTATGGATCTGTATAATACCAACCCAGATCATCAAAATAGACTATAACTAACATATTTTAACAATAAAAACTAACATCTAACAACATATTTATGGATAGATTTCAAGGTTAGGGTTTATACCTTCTTTGATTAATCTTTGCTTGAAAGGCTCTTGATTTGGTTAAGTGTGTTTTAGGTGAAATTTGGTTTTGTGATTTGACAAATGAAGGGGAATTCGTGGCTTTTGGTGAGAGGAGCTCTTGGATAAGTGTTTGAGCAAAATGGACTAACAAGTGACCTCTTTCTCTCATTAATCTTATATATAACATGGTGTAATGCTCATGGTTGATCATGTCTATCAAATTTTTATTGATTAAAGGCTATTACTAGACCACATGGCTAGCTAGAGTTGGTCACCAACTAAAGTTATGGCAAGTTCTACAAGTTATCTATTAAATCATGCAAGAAGGGCAATTTGGTCATTTGACTTTTACTTTTAGTGGTAAGGTTGACAATTCATTCTAACCTCTAGGGTTTGACCCTTAGGGTTTAACCCTAAGGTTTCCTAAGCTCTAAATCTAGAATTGTGTATTAAGGGCAAAATGAGAATCTTGGTTTCTAGAAATATGAATTAGGGTTCCTTAATTGAATTAGGTTTCCTAATCACTTTAAAAGTAGACTTTATAAAGTACTAATCACCACAAGCTTGCTAAATTAGTAATTAGGGTTTTGATCTAGTAATTAGGGTTTCTAAACATTAACTAGGGTTTACCTAATTAACATTAAACATGATAATGGTCATTAATTACATAACACATAACTTAACAAACATTACAACCATATTTGACTCTGTATTATAGTTTATCAGTAATGCTAGGATTTTGTACTATTTTACTATAACTGTTCCACACATTAACATTACACACATACCAGGCATGTTCACATTACTAAAATATAAATAATATTATACTATTATTCTCATTCCTTATT
The DNA here is from genome assembly GCA_020205605.1 of Panax ginseng. NCBI lineage: Eukaryota > Viridiplantae > Streptophyta > Magnoliopsida > Apiales > Araliaceae > Panax > Panax ginseng. The sequence continues at coordinate 97,897,147 of CM035131.1, forward strand.
CAAAATCCAGACCTAGGGTTTTGAATTCATATCTGACATAACCTTCACATATACCATTATTAATTAAGTTAAAATAATTAACTTAATTAATATAGAAATACATATCATAATATCCATATCGTATATACAATAATCATATTTTCATGGAAACTAAATAATAAATATTTTTATTACAACATAATTTTATTATAAGAAATTATTTACATCTAATAAATAACTTTATTTATCAGATATATACATATAATTTACTTGCACATATTCCCATCATTATATATAAAAACATTATTCGCAAAATTTCTTATTGAAAATATTGGGTTATTATATCCACCCTCCCTTATAAGGATTCTGTCCCCGGAATCACTGCTTTAAAACCTATAAAAACTAGGGCAATTAGCATGCGCAATCATTTCAAGTAGATCTCGACCAGATTTGATCGAGCTGATCTTTAACTACTCAACATAAAGCTTGTCTATCTAATTCTACAGAAATTCAATTTCTAACAGAACTCAAATTTCTCCTTCAAAATTTCTTTATAACGTAATTTACTTATATCTAAGAAAAATCATACGAAAATACAATTTATACGAATAATACTTGAAGTTCCATCCCCGGCTGCTATGGTATCCTGAACCGTCATGTTGAAGACTCTCGCGGTTGATTTTGTCGAAGTTGGTCCCGTTATCGTCAGTGTTCCACTGCCTTTTCCCGCATTCACACTCCCTATATCATTTCTCCTCTTTGGACAGTCCTTCACCGTATGCTCTGTGGATCCACACAGAAAACACCCATTGTTCATCCTAGGATTGGGGCAGTTAGGAGAGATATGTCCCTCCTGCCCACACTTATAGCACACAAATTTACCCTTAAGACACTCACCTGAATGATTCTTCCCACAATTCTTAAATTGCACAGCCTGCTTTTTCACACCTTCCTGCTTGACTTGGACACTCCCAACACTGTTCCATTTTCTTTTCTCACCCCTACTTCCATTACCTACTTCTACCTTCCCGGCTCCCTCACCCTTATTCTTTCTCTCCTTATTGTAGAGGCTCATGGCCTCACTTCCCCCTTCAGCTATGATAGTCTTTTCTAAGAGTGCGGCAAAAGTATTGATCTGCAACATCGCCACCTTATTGTAGAGACAGGGTTTTAGGCCTAGCTCAAACCTCCTTGCCTTTCTAGCCTCCGTATCCACTTGGTGTGGAGCGAACCTAGCTAATTCATTAAACTTTACAGCATACTCCGTAACTGTCAAGTTCTCTTGCTTCAATTCCAAAAACTTCACCTCCATCCTAGCCTGCACACTAGCCGAGAAATAATTCTCAAAGAATAGCGTCTTAAACCTAGTCCATGCTACGACTCCTTCTCTTGCCCTAGCTTGATTTGCCTCCCACCAGAAATTTGCTTCTCCTTTCATCATATAGGTGGAAAAAGCTGTCTTTTGCCCCTCATCTACCCTAACAACTACAAACGCTTTTTCTATTTCCTTAACCCAAGTTTGGGCTTCTATCATCGTCAATTGGTACCTCTAAATTGGCGGTCCTACTACCTTAAAATCCTTAAAGTTCATAAATCGGTTGTTCTGGTCGATTCCCATCACGCAGCATTCCATTTTACATGGCCTGAGCTACCATGTTTGCAAAATTCTGCATCAGGTCTGGTTGTTGTCCTCCAGCATTGTTGACAGATTCTTCTGTCCTTTGGTTTCGAGTTTGACGTCTTGGAGGCATGTTCTGGTCAAATAAAATAAAATCTATATTTTATTAACTTACATTCTAAACCTCATCGTAATATTTCAAACTTATTCCATTAATCAAACATAGATTCATATTCATTCGACTAATTCATAGTACATAGCACATACTTCTTTAAACATCTGATATCCCTTTGTCACCACAAAAGTCGGGAATCGCTACCACAACTTACACCAAAGTTGGGATTATTATAATACACATGTACATTACCAAACATACATAATCAAATACCTATTCTACCTATTTCCTACACCTCTTTCCTGATTCTGGACAACCTTTCGCTTGATGACCTTCCAATTCATAAATAAAACATGCACCTGGTTTATAGTCGGGACAATATAGAGTGGTATGTCCTTTATAACCGCAAAGATAACATATCTTTTTCCCTTTCTTCTTATCGAATTTTCCTAAGTCGTGGCCTTCTATCTTTCTTTTCCCCTTCTTGATCGGAGCTGCACAAGATATGTTGTTTGTGGCTCCCATTTGATTAATTTGGATCTTAAGCTTATCTTGTCCTTCCATTGTTTCTAGTAAAGCTTTTCGTAACTGACTATTCAATAACTTTTCTATTTCCCACAGCTTTTCCAGAGAAAAAACCTTGTTCCTCGGATTACGCACTTTGGTTGATGCTTGTTTAAACTCAACTTGATTGTCAGAATCACTATCTGTTAGTTCCATTATTTCTGGGTCCGGTACTATATTTTCTAAAATGATCACCTCATCAAGGTTATCTTCAACATGAGCCTCTATTTCAACTATTGGCTTTGATATTGGCTCCTTCTAAACGTTATACGCATATAATAAGCCTTTTACGCCTTACATCTACACACATAAATTATCCTAATTAGCATATATACACACAACAAATAAAAGTTTTATTTAAGTTATCTTTTATTTGGTTTGACGACGAATTTATTCAATTCATCTTCTTTTAAACTCTATATGAGTTATTTGTACTTTCAACATTTTCCTATGCTCTAAGGTTATAGCCTAAGGTCTACTCCCACCTATGATTTCTAACCCTAAAGCTCTGATACTAACCTGTGACCCCCCCAAATTCAGGTACTTGAAACCCTAATTCAGTGCTTCACGATACCATTTCTATGACCGGAATAATACTAATAAAAATAACATTAATATAAATATTAAACTTAATTTACATATCAGAGTCTGAATCCCAGGCACGCAACCCTTAAACATTCATTACATGATACTTAATAGTTATCAAAGTCTTAATAAGGTTATACTATTACATAGAATACCATAAATCTTATTCTGTTTGCTTTCCTTTTCCTTTGTTTACGCATGAGCCTTACAGTTGTTCACACTTAGTGAAAACATTTAATTTAAGTAAGGATGAGCATTTGAGTGCCCAGCATGTAATAACAATTATAAATATTAGCTGAAAGGATTAAATGTTTTCTTTGTACTACTCTTCTACAACAAATCAAAAGTTGTGAAGAAATCTTAACCGATAATAATAACATAACAACTCTCTATCAAATTTTTGAAACTACGTATTGACTATAAATAGGGTTAAGGTGACATACTATGAACATTGTTCTCAATTTTTGAAAAGGTCTAACTGAACTTCATCTGTAAACCATCATAACTTTACAGCACGGGGTGATCACCCGTTATTCCCCTGTGATGATCAATACTACATGCAAGAAACGATATTATCGTTCACTCTCTCATCCGCCAGGTGCATAAAAGTTTTCCCATATTCGGGATGTTCATACTTAGTCTGGAATTCGAACCAAAGCAATTTGATTAGATACAAAAAGGTTTTATCATATTCAACGATATTTCTAAATGTGTCTAGCTGGTCGAATAGCTTAGGCGACTCTTACTTCATGCATATATACTGGTATCAATAGGTGTGTATATATATATATATATATATATATATATATATATATATATATATATATATATATATCAACATGTGTTTAAATACATTGACTATCCAAGTGGGGACACTTGTATAACCATGTTTAGAAATTAACGAACATAATATATATCTGAATTACCATATACTAACATGTTGATAAGCAATGATCGGATATAGAATATATCACAATAGGGTTAATAACATAGTATAATAATAATATAATTCTGAAACTTCTTACTCATGTCCATTGCATAAAGAAAATGCAAAGGTAGGATACTTGCTTAATAATAATTGGAGTAAGTATAGGAAACTTGCTTACAATATGCGTCGAATAAAGTAATGCAAGGGTTTAGGATACTTGCCTGGTCTGCTATTTACACAACTTAGTTCTACCTTTAATCCAATAACCTATTATTTATAAGATTGATCTATTGATTAGAATAACATATCATAACACATCATACTGTTATTTACAGTTAATACATAACCTAATCACATTGTCACATAGTTATATCAGTCATTAAGACACAAATAAACACTTATACAGTCAAAATATCTAAGTCCAGATCAACTCCTGAAACTTGTCGGTGTACCGACAGCTTAATCAGGTAATTATCGAGTCTAAGACTCTATTCTGCATCTCAATATCCGTAAGTATCAGTCATATTCTTTTAAATGACTTAATAAACATTTAATATAATTTATTATGAATTTTCAAACACTGAAATCACTATTATATGATTTAAATATTACATAATTCTATTATCATTAATATGTAAATAATATTAAAGTATTAATGAAACCATTGCGAAAATATTAAAGTTATTTTATAATAACTCAAAATACTTTTAAAGTACTAATATTGCCTTTAAATGATTTTTAAAACATTTAAAATCATTTTAAACAATTGTCATTAATATTAAAATATTAAGGTATTATTAACTAAAATATTAAAAGTCATTTATAATTACTTAAAATATTATTAAACCACTTATATCCTTTTTTAAATGATTTTTAAATCAATAAAATCATTTTAATCTATTTATTTAATATTATTATTAAATAAATCTAATATCATTAATATTAAATAATTAATAAAATTTATCTTAAAATATCAAAAGTAATATTTTATAACTTAGAATATCTTTAAACTCTTTATTTTCATTTAAAATGATTTTTAAAATAATAAAATCATTTTTAACTAAATTATTTAATAAAATTATTAAATAACTTTAATATCATTAATAATTAAATAATTAATGAAATTCATCAAAAAATATTAAAAGTCCTTAAAATATTTTCTTATATCATTATATGATTTTTTAAGTATTAAAATTATTTTTAAAAATTTATTTAATATAATAATTAAATAAATTAAATATCTTTAATATCTCAAAAATATTAAATATTTATGAAATATAATTAAAATAATTAAAAATAAATTTTCAGACCTTAAAATAATTTTTAATAATTTATTTTGAATTTTTAATAATTAAAAACTAATTTTCTATAATTATTTAATAAAAAATCTAATTTTTAAAATAATCTGTCGCTAAAGATCACCTGTAGCGACAGAACCGTCGCTATAAGTGTTCTTAGTGTTCTTCAAGCAAACCCAAAATTCCATGTCGAGACCCAAGGTGCAGCTACTTTCAATTTAGCTTAATAATTACATTTCATTATGTTTTTATGTCAATCTAAAGCTCAGATCTTGTAATACTCATGTAATACTACACAATCCATCCATCAACAGGTTCAAAACATAACACAAATGGAAGATATAAGGACTCAAACTTCTTGTCAGATACAATCTGGGTTTTTCTGGGCTACCCAGAAACCCAGATTGTGGAGTGCGTACTTTGAGGCTTAAACATAATCATGTTCTGTTCATGAAATCTGTGTTATTAAGGTCTAAATCGCTAGTACTCATGTCATAGAATATTAATATATTACCATCACAGTTCAACAACAATACATTAACGAGATCTGACATGGTCAAACCATGTCAGGAATCTAGTTCATATGGTTTCTGGAAATTTTCAGAAACTCAAAATCAGTCTCGGATGGCTACTTTGACCATCTCCTAAATCCAACATAGTTGTTGTTTAAGAGGTTTTAAGGCACAGATTTAAACTTCATCTAGCAGGCTATAACATGTATACAACAACATCAACAAACAATGAACAACCTGACAGATCTAGACGTAGCAAAATTTTCAAAGACTGAAAAAGGCTTTCTGCGTTTACCCAAAAATAGCCCGGTCAATTCCGGTCAACGGCCTTTGACCGTTAATAACAAATCTAGACATCAAATGACTTCTATTCTTTTTGCAGATTAAAAACCACATTACAAGCTACACATATCAACTTAAAAAAAATACAAATCATAAACGAGCAAGGATCTGTGGCCACTAACATTCGTTGTCATACCACAGAACCAAGTTTTTCCAGATTTTTGAAAATCATAAATTTGAAGACTTAGATGTTATGGATCTGTATAATACCAACCCAGATCATCAAAATAGACTATAACTAACATATTTTACCAATAAAAACTAACATCTAACAATAGATTTATGGACAGATTTCAAGGCTAGGGTTTATACCTTCTTTGATCAATCTTTGCTTCAAGGCTACTGATTTGGTTAGTGTGTTTCGTGGGGCTGGTTTTGTGACTGACAAATGAAGGGAAATTCGTGGCTTTTGGTGAGAGGAGCTCTTGGATAAGTGTTTGAGCAAAATGGGCTAACAAGTGACCTCTTTCTCTCATCAATCCTATATATAACATGGTGTAATGCTCATGGTTGATCATGTCTATCAAATTTTTATTGATTAAAGGCTATTATTAGACCACATGGCTAGCTAGAGTTGGTCACCAACTAAAGTTATGGCAAGTTCTACAAGTTATCTATTAAATCATGCAAGAAGGGCAATTTGGTCATTTGACTTTTACTTTTAGTGGTAAGGTTGACAATTCATTCTAACCTCTAGGGTTTGACCCTTAGGGTTTAACCCTAAGGTTTCCTAAGCTCTAAATCTAGAATTGTGTATTAAGGGCAAAATGAGAATCTTAGTTTCTAGAAATATGAATTAGGGTTCCTTAATTGAATTAGGTTTCCTAATCACTTTAAAAGTAGACTTTATAAAGTACTAATCACCACAAGCTTGCTAAATTAGTAATTAGGGTTTTGATCTAGTAATTAGGGTTTCTAAACATTAACTTGGGTTTACCTAATTAACATTAAACATGATAATGGTCATTAATTACATAACACATAACTTAACAAACATTACTGACCATATTTGACTCTCAGATTATAGTTTATCAAGAATGCTAGGATTTTGTCTTGTTTACTATAACCTGCTCCACACATTAACATTACACACATACGGGCATGTTCACATTCTTTGAAATATAAATAATATTATAATATTATTCTCATTCCTTATTCAAAATCCAGACCTAGGGTTTTGAATTCATATCTGACATAACCTTCATAGATACCATCATTAATTAAGTTAAAATAATTAACTTAATTAATATAGAAATACATATCATAATATCCATATCGTATATACAATAATCATATTTTCATGGAAAATATATAATAAATATTTTTATTAAATAATGTTCTGAAACTCAGATGGCGCATTTTTAAGACCAAAACCCAGAACATTCCATTCGTAATGCCCAAATGGCACTATAAACGCTGTTTTATACTTATCTTCTTCTTTAATCTGGATTTGCCAGTATCCACTCTTCATATCGAATTTGGAGAAGATATTTGCTTTAAGCAACCGATTTAGTAAATCCCTCTTGTTTGGAATTGGATATCTAATCCATCTCAAAACTTTATTTAGAGGTTTATAGTTAATCACCAGCCTTGGAACTCCCCTTTCTATTTCTGCAGCATTTTCTACGTAGAATGCAGAACATGACCATGGTGAGTAACTTTTCCTAATTAATCCCTTTTTTAAGAGATCATTGATCTCTTCTTGGCAAAGCTTAAGAAACCTTTCATTCATTTGAATTGGTCTTGCTTTTTTAGGAATAGACTTCTCATTGAATCCTTCTATGTATGGCAAAGAAATGACATGCTTTTTTCTATTCCAGAAAGCAGTAGGATCTGTAGAACATATTTCTTTACATAAATCCTCTTGGTAAGCTTTAACTTTGAGCTTAAACTTATCATCTTTAAGATGTTGGAAAAGGTTGTTACTTCAAAAGTAAAACCTTTATTTGCTAGTCCATCTCCGGCAGAAATCCTTACTACTTCCTCAAAGGAAGGAAAACTTGTTAGACAGGAGAAGCCAAGAACAATCCTATTTAAGCCTCCACCCGAGATGTCTAAAGAGTTTAAACTAGGAACTGCTTCTACAGAAATGTTTGAAGAACTGAAGAATAGATTAGAAAAGTTGTCTTTAAAACGGACATCTACAGGATCTACTTCTCAAGGTCCTTCCATTTCGGTCCTCAAAAATGATGGATTAGATCTTGATGAGATCTTAAATAAAATCCAAGAGGAACAAGAAGATCCTCAAGTAAATAGGTTAAAATGGGGAAAGGTTAAAAACCAGCCCTATTATCATCATCCATCTCCTATTGATGCTCAGTTTGAAAATAGAGAATTTAATGATGGAGTCCAGTTTAGTGGAGAATATATTTCTGAATGGAATCTTGATGGTCTTACCGACTATCAAATAGTAGTTCTTCTAAAACAAATGACGATGTTTGCCCAAGCAGCTAGGATCAAAATGAACTCGAAAAAGGATTGCTCAAGCTTTAGCATCTGGTTTCGTAGGTCAACTTGGACTTTGGTGGGATAACCTCCTAACAAGCGAAACAAAGGAGAACATCTTTAATTTTCAAGTTCAAAAGGGCGTTGATTCTATGAACGAGCCCTTTTTTTGTAGAGGATGCAGTTAATACTTTGCTGTATACCATCATGCGCCATTTTGTGGGAAACAATCAGCTGGTAATATCAAGAACGTATGAGCAATTAAGCAACTTAAAGTGCAAATCGCTCTCTGAATTCAAGTACTATCGTGACATGTTTTTCTCTAAGGTGTTTAACAGAACAGATTGCAATAGCGACTACTGGAAAGAAAAGTTCATTGAAGGTTTACCTGTTTTGTTCTCTCAAAGAGTTAAAACAAGGTTAAAAAATAAAAATGATGGAGTAATTCCCTGGGATGAATTTACCTATGGAGAATTAGCTTCAGAAGTCATTGCTGAAGGTGCGGATCTGTGCAATATTTTGATGATCCAGAAGCAAATTTCAGAAGAGAGAGCTAGAAGAAAGCGAGCCCTAGGAGATTTTTGTGAGCAATATGGCCTTGCTGAAATCCCTAAGGATAAGCGTAAGAGAAGAACTGGAAAAGAATCTTCTGGTTATAAAGATAACAAGAGATCTAAAAAGAGTTATCATCATAAAAGGTCTAAACATCAGGCCAAAGAAGATCAACCTAAAAGGAGAAAGTCATCTAAAAGAAAGGTGATCAGTTCAAAACCTCCAACATGCTATAAATGTGGCAAGATAGGTCACAAAAGCCCTGAGTGTACTACTAAGAAGAAAATTAACCAACTGGTTAAGGATGAGGGGCTGAAAAGACAACTTTTAGCCGTTTTTATTGACTCTGATGAGGAAGAATTCTCTTCATCCGGTTCGAGTCCTAGAAGTAGTTGTTCTAACTCGAATGATTCTCATTCCATTGAAGAAGAGATATCATGTGATGAGTTAAATGACTGTCACTGCAATGAAGAAGAAACCTGCTTGTGTGCCTTAAATGGACTCTCTATTAATGTTTTATCTAAAGAAGATAGTTTTATCCTTGATATTATTGATCAATTGGAAGACTCTGGTCAAAAGAGACAAATGATTGAGAAATATATTATGCTTGCTAAAAGCAAGAAAAAATCTTCTGATGGGGATAATGAAAGGTTTGATACAGGTCAATATTCATTACAAAAGATCTTTGATAAGGTGAACGACCGGCATAAGGAGCCAACTCTTAAAGAGTTACAAGGAATGATCATTAATCTGCAAGCCAATAGTGACGCTAGAGAAGTTGATATTGCAGATTTAAAAAGAGAAATCAAGCAGATTAAAAAGGAAATCCGCTGGCTTAAAGGCAGAGATGATAAAGACAAATGCAAAATGGATGAATCAAATTCACCTATTATTGATGATGATGATGGTAATGATTTTGAGGATGAAGTCCTTAACTTTGCCACTCAAGATAGGCGAATCATTCCAGGAGAATCTAGTTCAAAAGGATTAAAGATCAACCTGATTGATAGAATTATCACTCAAAAGTGGTATGTAAAAATTACTATCCTTATTGAAGATGAGTTCTCAGTCACTACTGAAGCCTTGATTGATTCGAGAGCAGACTTAAATTGTCTGGCTGAAGGTCTAGTTCCTTCCAAATATTATTCAAAAACAGCTCAAATGTTGAGTACTGCTGATGGGAGCCAATTGCATATTGATTACAAATTATCAGACGCCATGGTATGCAATAATGGGGTTTGTTTTGAAACTCCATTTCTCTTAGTCAAGAATATGGCTCAGGCAGCTATTTTGGGTACACCTTTTATTAGTTTGATTTTCCCCATTTCTATTGACCATAAGGGAATAAGCACTAATAAGGAGGGGTTAGAGGTCAGATTTGATTTTATTTCAGAACCTCGCTATCAAGGTGTCAATCATTTACTTAAACGTAAAGAAGATTTTCTTTTCTTTCTCAAACAAGAGTTAGAAATAAAACAGATTGAAAAACATCTTAAAGATGATAAGTTTAAGCTCAAAGTTAAAGCTTACCAAGAGGATTTATGTAAAGAAATATGTTCTATAGATCCTACTGCTTTCTAGAATAGAAAAAAGCATGTCATCTCTTTGCCATACATAGAAGGATTCAATGAGAAGTCTATTCCTACAAAAGCAAGACCAATTCAAATGAATGAAAGGTTTCTTAAGCTTTGCCAAGAAGAGATCAATGATCTCTTAAAAAAGGGATTAATAAGGAAAAGTTACTCACCATGGTCATGTTCTGCATTCTACGTAGAAAATGCTGCAGAAAAAGAAAGGGGAGTTCCAAGGCTGGTGATTAACTATAAACCTCTAAATAAAGTTTTGAGATGGATTAGATATCCAATTCCAAACAAGAGGGATCTGCTAAATCGGTTGCTTAAAGAAAATATCTTCTCCAAATTCGATATGAAGAGTGGATACTGGAAAATCCAGATTAAAGAAGAAGATAAGTATAAAACAAATACACGATTGCCATTTGGGCATTACGAATGGAATGTTCTGGGTTTTGGTCTTAAAAATACGTCAGCTGAGTTTCAGAACATTATGAACGAAATCTTTAATCCATTTATGGATTTTATGATTGTTTATATTGATGATGTCTTAGTCTTCTCAAAAGCCATTGATCAACATTGGAAACATTTAAGCGTTTTCAAAAAAGTCATTAAAGAGAAGGTCTTGTGGTTTCAATTTAGCAAAATGTTGTTGTTCTAAACGAAGATAAGGTTTCGGGATTTGAAATTTCTCAAGGTAAATATTTCCCAATCGACAGAGCCATTGCATTCGCATAATAAATTTCGAGACAAAATCTTGGATCAAAAAAACGACTCCGAGATTTATGGGAAGTGTTAATTATGTTAGAGATTTTATAAAGATCTCGCGCTTGATGTCGCTCCTCTTTACAAAAGGTTAAATAAAAGCCTACACCTTGGGATGGAAGAATGTACTCAAGCCATTAAAAGGATTAAGGCTCATGTGAAATCCTTACTATGTCTACATTTCTCTAATCCTCGATGCTCCAAAGATTGTCTTAAACCGATGCTTGAGATAAAGGATATGGGGGCATTCTAAAACAAATTATAAACTCAAACGAAGTTTTAGTTTGTTTTGTTTCTGGAAAATGGACTGATGCACAGAAAAACTATTCCACTATAAAAAAGGAAATTTGTTCCATAGTTCTGTGTATTGATAAATTCCAAGGAGATCTCTTAAACCAGAGATTCCTTCTTAGAGTTGATTGTAAATCAGCCAAAGAAGTCTTAGAGAAGGACATTAAAAACGTTGCTTCTAAACAGATTTTTGCTCGGTGGCAGGCCTTGCTATCAACCTTTGATTTTGATATAGAGTTTATTAAAGGAGACTCTAACTCTTTGCCAGACTTCTTAACCAAAGAGTTTTTACAGGATACTCCTAATATTTGTGTGTTAAATCTTGACAGGTCTCCTAGACGCTCAGCCAAACCAGCAATGGAGAGACCCTCTAATAACTTCCTCAAAGGACAATCTTCAGGATCTCAAAAGCAGGGAAACAAAGGCAAGACTCCTGAGCTTAAAATTTAGATTGATTCTAACTACCTGGACACCATGATCAGAGAAGTATTTGATATTGATGATGTGGATGTAGTCAGATCTCCAGAACAAGTAGCTGATCTCTATCTATCTTACTCTCATGATCTACCAGTTTTTCTCCCTAAAACTAGAGAGTTTTTTGAAAAAATTCTGGTTGAAACAGGCTCAATTAAAGTCTCTCATAAACCTAGAGATCGTTATAATTTGGCGTTCTCAACAGTTAAGATCTTAAAGGTCTTACGTCCTTGTGACTGGGTGGGTGACCTAAGAACTCATAAATATTTTGAAACAAAATCTATGGTTCCTAAATACTTTAATTATTTTGATTACACCCTGGCATGGGAAAAGTTTTTATATTATCAAAATGAGCACTATACCCATAGCTAGTTTCTTCACCCTAAGTTTCCCAAAACCATTAATGTTCTGGATTTTCCTGCATGGTTTCAGTCTTGGTTCTATTACTAGGGACCAGTCCCACAGTTTTTTCCCCCTAAGGTTGAAGATATGTTTGATAGATATTTTCAAACCTCAAATGGCCTTTATGAGAATCAATCCTTATTATCTTTTTGTTGTGCCAATGAAATTCCTTGGATTATTAAATGGTCATATACTATTACTCAGCATGCAGGAACAGGGGTTCATCGAACTGCAGACATAAATGGCCATTAAATGGTGGTCCAAATTTGATGAGGACAAAATTGAAAATATTCCTCCTCGTGTTGTCGTCGATGGTATGGGCAAATATGATGCCTCTCGCCAGGTTAAAATCCATCCTCAAAGGAATTCCAAAAATGAAATCCTTGATTTTCTCAGAATCATGATGACACGGTCATTTATCTTTGATAAAGTGATGATGAGAAATATGACCCATTTGGTGGCCCGTGCTCTCAGCCTAAATAATGGAGGCATGCTAATGCTTAAAGCATTATGTTGGGTTTGTCGTTTGCCTTAATAATTCAGGCTTTTGGTGATAAGATTCTCATCTTGTCTTTTGTGGTCCATTCTGATCATCTTTTTAGGCCTGCTGTCCTCTCGACTCCATCTTATCTAAGACACGCGTCAGCAGTGTTATGGAATGCTTTTCTGGCTTTTGTTTTTGCTTTTGTAAAAGTAGATTCCTTTTAAAAGTTGTTTGATTTTTGTAATCATTTTGTTTCTCCTCGTTCCTATAAGAGGATAGGTCTGCCCTTCTGTGAAGGCATCCGAAAAATTTGTACTCAGTTTATTTCTTAAGTTTTCTAGTGTGAATTATCAAGTTCGAAGTTCTCAAGCTTCCAACTCTATGTAAGTTTGTATGTTATTCAATAATATTCCGCTTTTGTTAATCTTTATATTCATATAAAAATCTCTATATGAAAATCTCTATATGATCCTGGACAAGTTGGTATTTCTTATTGAAAATATTGGGTTATTACAGGAGTCAAGTTACTATCCCACAATAAAAATTTAGTTTATCAATTCCTTAGCTAGAATCATAGTAAAAATGTAAAGGAGAGGAGTCAAGTTACAATCCCACAATAAAAATTTTCTATTTTGACTTTTAGTGATAATGTAGAGCAATTATTATGCTGTAAGCGTTAATAAGTGTCGTTTAAAATTTAAAATATTGTTAAAATAAATGTAAAAATAACGTTAAATACATATTTTCTCTGACAACATAAATATTGCTTTGATTATGAAAGTCGAGTGAAGAAATTTATCTTGAGACTGATGGATTATTTTTTTCACAAGGATTATTTTTCTTATAGGATGAGATTATATATATATATATATATATATATATATATATATATATATATATATATATATATATATACGGTCAAATCTCTCCAACGAACCATAGGGAGCGAACTAAAAACGAATCGGTTATAGCGACGGTTTTATCCGTCGCTATAACATAAAAAGCTGGTTCATTTTTAGTTCGCATTCTATGATTCTCTGGAGAGAGTCGGCCTATATATATATATATAAGACCCTAACTTTTATGAATAAAGATGAATTTTCTATAAATATCATTTTTGAATATTATGGAGTGAATTTGATATAATGTTATAGTTGTTGGTAATATTTATAAATTTTGCAAAGTACGCAAGTTGTTATATAATATTCAATTGGTCGGGAAATATTTGTTTTAACAGGGAATATTCGTACGATGGCACAATCATTGGTGGACCCCACAACGAAATTATTATCGGATTGAGAAAACGACAAACATATCTTTTTATAAATATAACGGCGAAAGTTTTACCGTTAACTGTTGAAACACCCGGTGTTAAAAGTACAGTAATATGTGTGGTTGCGTAGTAGCACACGGTATTGATTATTGATGCTTATGTGAGAAGTCACTCAATTTTGTTCAATTATTGTTATAGTAATTGCTGCATAGTATCTCACGTTATTTGATTCAATTATTGTTACAATATTTTATGAATTATTAAATCAATAATTGAGATGACAAGTTATTCATATTATTATTTGTAATATTGACGATGTCTAGAAGTTCTGTCAAGGAGAGGTTTGGTCACCTAATTGCGCGCCAATAGGGAGAAATCCTTATTGGAAAGCCCCCTCTTTTATGGGAACGACCTGGTCGTTAAATATTATGAATTATAATAATGATGATAAATGTTGTTAAAAATATTGAAGGGATTTTTTATGAAGTCTTTGATGTAAATTTTGCTTATTATATGGACCCCCAGTTACCCATTTTTCAAAATAATCGGTAGAAAATTATTTAATATAATAAAGGTGGGGCCACATGTGGGGCCCACGTGAGGAGAAAAGTCTTGGGGGGTGGGATTATTTTGTCACGGGTGGAGTGTTTTTGTAGCGCCCCCAAATTCGGGTCTTAAATCACCACGAATCTGGTACACTAGTTCTAATTATTGCGGAAGATATAAACATAAATTGTTTATACATTAAACATTATACACTATCCCCAAGGTCGAGTAACCTCACATAATACCTAAATCAATATCCTATTTAACATACAATGTTATTATTATACAATACTATTACAAATCTAACTGCACACATAGTCCCAAGCTGAACTTGGCTTTATCTTTTCCTTGTATCGATGTATTCGCCTCTGCAATGTTTATTATGATATAGCAAGGGTGAGCAATAAGTTTGCCTAGCAAGTTTAAGTTCAATAAATTAAGGATATATCATGATGGAAAGATTTTGAATAAAAGCTGGCTAACATTCAACAATATACTTGTGAACTAGCATGGACAAATTTTCATAGTTGATAAACATATTAGTTTTATCTGGACCGAATGGTGATGAAGTTGATCAGCCTTTCATACCTGATGGACTCATACAATATGCACATAGTGCGATTCAATAATTCATAGACATGGTATAATCAACAATGACTAACCATAAGTATATTTGAATAATTATAACTCAGGGTTGAGTTAGAGAGAACTTGCGTGTACCATTACGAAATATAACTTAGCTTTATTCGAAGACCTAATATAGATAATACCGATATCCAAATATTAGAATAATATCATCACAGTATAAAATAACCTAAACACATTACCACGTAATCCTATCAGTCTATACAACACATAATACCTAGTATTAAGTCAAACTATTGCTGTCTGAGTTGAGTTCGATACTATTCCGACATCGCGATTGCGTAATCGGACAAAAATTGAGTTTAAGTTCAATTAAACTCTGCCTAAACACTTAACAATTATCTTAGGTAATTTATTAATCAGTTAAAATAATTTTCATAGGCCCATAATAATTTTTAGATAATTATTACTATTTATCATGATTTTTCAATCATTAATATCATATTTATATGATTTAAATGCCACTTAATTCCATTATTATTAATATTTATTTAATATTAAATATTAATGAAATTATTATCATAATATTATAATATATTTATAATATCTCAAAGTATTTTTAATACTTTATTATTACCATTAAATGATTTTAAAGTAATTAAAACCACTATTAATTATCTACCATTAATATTAAAATATAAATATTTTTCATGACCAAATATCAAAAGTTATATTTTATAACTTAAAATATACTTAAATTATTTTTTTATATAATTTTAAAGCATTAATTATATTTTTCCATAATTTATTTAATACATTTATTAAATAAATTAATTACCATTAATATTAATTTATTAATGAAATTCATCACAAAATATTAAAAGTCATTAAAAATAACTTAAAATATTTTCTTATACCATAATATAATTTTAAATGATTTTCAAGTATTAAAATTATTTTTTAGTAATTTATTTAATATTATAATTAAATTAATTAAATACAATTAATATTCCAAAAATACTAAATATTTATGAAATATATTCAAAATAATTTAAAACTAATTTTCGTGCTTTAAAATAATTTCTAGGAATTTATTATGTATTTTTAATAACTAAAAACCATTTAATACTAATTATTTAATAAAAATACTAATTTTGTAATTAATCTGTCGCTAAAATGCCCTATAGCGACGAAACTATCACTATAGGTGTTCTTGAGTGTTCTTGAGCATTTTCCAGATTTCATGTTAGTCACTAAGTGGGCATGTTTGACCATTGATAGATCTTTGGTCATTCTATTTCTGGACTTCCTAAAGTGTTAGGATTGTAGTACTAATGTAATACTACAATCCCAACCAAGTTTCATGGCAATCCTACAGCATAATAGAAAGATATAGGCCTCCAAAAATTATATAGGGCAGTTCGTTCTTCATTTTACAGGTTACCTGAAATGAAGAACGAAGGAATCCTAGTTTTCGATCCTCATAACTTGTATTCTGTAACTTGTTTGAGTGAACTATTGGTTCAATATTGTAGCATACATGTCAGGGTACGATAACCAATCATCAGATCAACTTAACAACATCAAAACAGTAAGATCTAGGTTGGTCAAATAGATGTCAGAATCGTGTTCTTGAGAAATCTGGGTTTCCCAGATTTCTTCATAAGGCAGTCGGTCAACGCTACTTTGACCGTGATTATCTTTCATTCCGGTTATGATATAACTGATCTAGTGACTTTAATATGTAGTCTACATATCAGACTACAACATGAAAACAACAATATGGCCAAACAAGCAAAAAACATCAAGATTTATGGCCTTAAAAATGTTGTCAGAGTTACCTGGGAAATCTGGGTTGCCCAGATTTTCAGTTTTCGTGGTCGGTCAATTGACTTTGACCACTCATAACTTGTAATCTACACATGATATGAACCTGATTCCAGTTCCAGATCATAGGCAACATGGCAAAGAACATATCCATAACATAAAATACACATAACACCTAACACACACTGATCTAGAAGCCTTGACATGTGCTTGTCAGTCAACATTTTCTAACTTTTCCAGATTTCTAAAAACATCAATTTTGAGCATCTAAGTGTTATGGATCTGTGATATTACAACCCAGATCACTAATATAAACTACAAACAACATATTTAAACACTTAATCATAACATCTAACATAAAACACATGGATCTTCAAATTTAGGGTTTATCCCTCCTTTTTGAGCTTGATCTTGATTCTGATCTTTGTGATATGTTCCTGGCTTGATAATGATCACACTAGTGACTGATTCACTTAATATTTTCGTGGCTAAGGAGAGAGAAAAGTTTGATTGAGTGTAAGGATGCAAATGAGCTTAGTTTGGTAATTTTCCCTCTCTTTGATCTATATATAAAATGATGAAATGTCTATGGCTGATCATATGATCAATTGTTGGCTGATTAAAATTGATTTCTAGATCACATGGCTAGCTTAGGGTTGGTCACCAACCACAAGCAGGGTTAGATCTACACTCCACCTCATTAAAATATTCAAAAGGGTAGTTTGGTCATTTGACTTATAAACTGAATGGCAACTTGGTAACTTCTCACAACCATTGGGTTTTAACCCTTAGGGTTTGACCCTTAGGGTTTGACCCTAAGGTTATACAAATTTATATTTTTAGTATTTACTAATTAGGTTTTAAAATAGAAGATTAAGGTGACATCCTAATTATATTAAGGTTCCCTAATCACATTAGGGCTTGTAAATAGGATTAATGTTTCCTAAAAATCACTGAATTACCAATTATGTCTTTCCTAATTATACATTAGGGTTTCCAACATTAGAATTTAGGGTTATCTAACAAATCAATTAGGGTTATCCCTAATTATACTTATAATCAATAAAAGAACTTTATACTTATCTTCAAGCTTCCCAATTCAGGGTTTTAGTATTCCGAATTAGGGTTTCAGATTCCCAGTTCTTAAATTAGGGTTTCCATAGCCGGTAATAGGGTTTCTTATCAATCGTTAAGGTTTTCTAACTGAACGTCGAGGCTCTTAATATATTATTAGGGTTTGTGACTGATATAATTTATCTGGTCAACCCTTGACCCTTAACCACATACTGTACACATATATGACCATATACACAAATACTATTAACACTGCAAACCTTCACCAAAAATTTTTAAATTCATAAAATTCATTCCCAAAAATATAAAATACATACACTTATTTTCTGTCTCGGTCTATTATTTAACCTCTATTCAATCTCTTAAGACTTTATTAATTGTCTAAATTCTCGGGTTGTCACAGGTTTGCAGGGAATTGAAGTTATATATATATAAAAAGGTTTGGAAAATGAGAATCTGGAGGTGGGATGTTGATTCACGGGGTTGTAACCCGTGAATGATAATGTGATTATATATATAATATATTTTATTAGTTTTGTTTTATTAGATTATAAATAAAATATATTATATTTTATTTAAAGTTTTTGTTTTATTAGAATATTTTATTGCATAGTGCTGCATAGTAAATCAATTTATTTCAGAAAATCAGCCGAAGGTACGCCCGTGAACTTTTCCTTTACTATACATCCAAATAATATCCTTTCCATTCTCCTAGATCAGACATGACTTAACATCGGAAAATTGAAGCCTTAGAGACTAAGGAATTCTATAATGGTGGAACCATTCATCTTACATCAGACATTATAGAAATTCTATAATGGTGGAACCATTCTGTTTGGATTCAACAATCTTGGAGTTACAAAATATTATACTCTCTTCTTCATTCCACGAAAATAATTTTTATTTATTTAATTTATAAATATTAAAGTTATATTTTAATTTTATATAAATTCCTAACGATTATAACGGTTAGTTTAAGAGTGTGATATGATAATAAAATGATAACGATAAACTTGAGAATATATTATATATTTTATATTACTATCAAAGAAAAATAAAAGTAGATTCTTTTTTTAAAAATAATTATTTTTCTTTTAGAAATGATATTTTTTTTGTAGAACAATGGAAATTCAACTCTTTCAAATTCTCTTTTTTCTTGACTTGTAAATTTTTTTTATAAGCAATTATTAATTTCTCTTTATATCTTGAATTAGAGGGAATAATAACAAATGACTTATAAGTTGGTTTGACCAACTTCTAAGTCATTTGTTATTATTTAGTGTTTGACAATAACTTAAATTTTAACTTTTTTGACTTATAAGGGGTTAAATACAAAGTCGACCACTGAACTTTTCTGATCTTTTCTGATATTTGGGTATTGAGCCCCTTTCTTCCGGTTAACGCAAACTGAGCCCCTTTCTATTAAAAAATTAAGACTTTGAACCCCCAAGCGCCACATGTGTGTTGACTTGCTAACGTGGCACACGTGGCGCCTATGTAGCAGGCTTGACGTGGTGTTTAATATTGTAATTTGACACGTGTACGCTGCTGACGTGGCGTCTTTTGAATTTTTCCCAAAAAATGCCTCTCCAAAGATTTGAACTCACAACCTCACATTTGGAATTTTGGTCATATGACCACTAGAGCAACATGAGTCAATTGTTAATATTTTGCAAGGATTAATATTTATATCAAAGTATGAGATTTCCCCTATATATTCCTTTCTTCTCCTTCACTACATACCATAACTAATTGTAATAATAATAATAATAATAATAACAATAATAATAATAATATATATTTAGTTTAATGTGGAGATTTAAGATGGGTATATATATATATATATATATATATATATATATGGTAATAGAATTTAAGCTACCACTGAGCTAATCTAATTTATTAGTTAACTAAACTATCGCCATAACTTGTAGCGGTACACAGTGTAGCACATGAACAAATGAGTAAATGAGGGGCGAATGAGTAATTTCTCATGTCGCTATAGCCTGTAGCGGCAGGGGGAATCCAATTCAATCCGTGTCATCCAATGTTGCTATCAACGGTATAGATTATGGTTGTTAAAATAATACCCGTAACAACTGATTGCCAAGCATGTTAGTTCCGAGCCTCCGACCCAAATAAACACAACCTCATCAAACCTGATTATTATATCTATGCTTCCCAATGTTTCCTATTTCTAGATAGAAGTAAGATATACTTTCGTTGCACATATAAAGAAACGGTAACATATAATGTCGTTGCTATTGAAAAATAACTAGTAACAAATATTTTCGTTGCTGATTCAACATAATGTCATTGCCAAATAATATAATCAGCAACGAAAATTGTTGCTAAAAAGTTTACATTCCGCAACGAAAGAAAGCTTAGGCAAAAAATTTCATAATTTACTGCAACGAAAAATGTTGTTGCAAAATGGTGTCAATTGCAACGAAAATGCATGGTCGTTGCTAAAAAAAAAAAGAGTTCATTTCTTTGTCAATTAGCAAGCTTTTGCAACGAAATGGGGTTTTTAGCAACGAAATTTTAATTATTCTGCAACAATACATTTTGTTTCTAAAGGATCGATGTCTCTGTACGAAAGACAAATTTCGTTGCAAAATGTAGTATTTTTGGCAACGAAAAAAAAACGTTCGTTGCAAAACAATTAGCAAAGCTCATTGCGCAACGAAAGACACAACGATAATAAAGTTGTTGCCAAAACCCTTTTGCAACGAAATTTGGCACCTTTAGCAACGAAAATTGGTTGTTGCTGAAGCCACATTTTTTTGTAGTGTATAAATTGGATACTTAGTTAGAATTGAAAATCACACCAGAATCAGAGAATTCTTCTTCTATAATATTAAGCGTATTTCTTTCGAGTTTTAGAAAGCTTTGAGCGTAGAAAATAGTAAATTATTTTTGGTACAATATTATTTTTGAATTTTACTCCACAAAACAGTATTATGTTGACAATTTGGACGTTATTAAATTTTAGATAAATTAAATTATAAATCTTTAAAATTTATCCTTGAACTTATTTTATTAAATTCTTATATCATTGTCATCATCCTCATGTTTATATTATGTTGAAAGTCATCTGTAGCATGTAGTGCATAGATGGACTTGGTATGATTATGACCAGGGATTATTCGGTATAATCATGACCGTAATATTACAAATGATGTGGTAAAAGTCCTTATTGGCCCGTAGTGCATTGATGGACAGTTGTTAGCATGATCATGACCATTGATGAATACACGAATATCCTTGGCCCGTAGTGCATGGATAATTTGTGGTCGTGATACTAAAGAATATCCTTGGCCATATTGCTGGGGTGACTCGATGATGTGGATTATTTATTAAGCTGAGTCTCAGCGATAAAAGTTATCAAAAACCTTTTAAATCATAGAAGATAGTAGATTTTATGCTCTACTTGATTCTTCTAATGGATTGTTTGTTCCGCTGCAGTTAAATTTGATGTTTGTTATATTTTATCAGTTTAACACTGTTGAAGGCTAACGATAAATTGTTCTACATTATCTTAGTCATAATATTTCTTACTGGGCTAGTTGAGCTCACATTTTTGCTTTCATTGTTCTCTTCAGGAAATGAGAACGTAGCTGGGACTAGTCGGAAAATGGAGTGACGGTCCAGATGATAGCAGTAGTAGTCCTCACTATTCTATGAAATAGTGTGATAATAAATGTATTGAGGACTCCATTTGAGTTGAATACTGTCTAGAAGACAATATTCGTATTAAAACTCTC
Source organism: Panax ginseng (assembly GCA_020205605.1). Taxonomy (NCBI): domain Eukaryota; kingdom Viridiplantae; phylum Streptophyta; class Magnoliopsida; order Apiales; family Araliaceae; genus Panax; species Panax ginseng. The sequence goes on from CM035131.1 coordinate 97,919,144, forward strand.
AGTTTACATTTTGTCGTATTTTACACGATAGTTGTATTATTAAGTTGTATTTGAATTTTGTACCATGTATTTGGCGACTCACGATGGATAATGTATACCTATTTTGGGGGCGTGACAATATATATATATATATATATATATATATATATATATATATCTGATCTGCTTTCACCCAATAATCAGAGGGAACGAACTAAGAACAATCCCATTTATAGCATAGAAACCGCATTCTATGCTATAAAAAGACGAGAAAAAAACCGTCATATATAATCTTGGTTCATTCTTAGTTCGCTCCCTCTAGTTTGCTGAAAAAAGCTGAGCTATATATATAGAAAATAAGCATGTCTAGCTCATGTAGTTACGACTTGGGGGGTTATTAATTGTGATATTATATCATTTGTATCACATAAAATAAAAAATAAAGAGATGCATTTATTTTTGGGAATTAATTTTTTCACAAGAAAAATTAATATTTTCACAAAATTATCTTCAGATGAATAATGAGTGGGCCTCACCTTCATGTGAGTGAAACCTTGTGGAAATATCGTTTTCTTGTAAAAATAATAACTCCCTTATTTTTACTCTCTCTTATTATTATTGGTCCAGTATTATTCCACATAAATTTCTTTCCTCTATTTAATATTCGATGTGATAGAAATAATATGGTATATGACGACATTATGAAACGGAATTCAACCGTCTTCTTCTTGACTTTTTTCAATGTATATATGTATTTTAAAAAAAGTTTGTTACAAGTTATGTAAAATAATTATCCAAATTTATATTACTAAATATTTTATTACTGGTAATAGAAATTTGTTCATATATTATCATTTTCGTTTGGTAAAAGTTATCTGATTACTAATAATTATTGTTGTGAGTGGTTGGTGCAAATTCATGATTATTGTGTATATATTTTTTCTAATATTCACCTTTTACTAAAATTCCTCATATACTAGTTTATATAATTTACCCATGAATTTTTGTGAAATAAAATTAAACGTCCAACATACTATCCAACTAGTTAATTCAATAATATTTAATAAAATGCAGTAGAATTTTTATTACTTTTGCAAAATAATAATTTATAATAGGGTAATATGGCCATACATAGCTGTGTATGTTTTATTTGTGCACAGTCTGCCAAAACTACGTCATTTTGACACATTTATTTTTAAAAAATAGCTTATCTTCTCCCAAATCAGAAATCAAAAACAAATCTGCCAAAAGGACATAGTTTAATAAACTCTGCACAAATAAAACATATACAGTTATATATGACCATTATTTCCTTTATAATATATTCAATTAGTAAATACATAAATAAGGATTAATTAAGTATAATAATAACTTAAATTTATAATAATAAATAACAAAACAAGATGATACGAGGATAGTCATGTTTCTCTCTAGAATTTTTTAAGGTTAAATGCAAAGTCGACCACTGAACTTTAGTGATTTTTGGGTATTGAGCCCCTTTCTTCTGGTCAATGCAAACTAAGCCCCTTTCTATTCTGAAATTTGGACTTTGAACCCCTAGGTGCCACATGTACGTTAACCTGATGACGTGTCACATGTGGCGCCTACGTGGCATATCTGACGTGTGTATTTTATATTGTAAATTTACACGTGAGCAACGCTGACATGGTTTATTTCGAATTTTTTTCTAAAATTTGCCTCTCCACTGATTCGAACTCGCAACCTCACGTTTGAAACCTTGGTCATATGACCACCCAAGCACCACGGGCCTGGCTGTTAACATCTCGTAAGGATTAATCTTTATATCAAAACATTTCATTTCCCCCCAAAAATATTAAAATACTACACAGATTCTCATTTTGCCTAACATTTAGGAAAATCTCTTGTTTCATCAAAGAGTTTGCAGCGACTTTTCTCTTCTCCCATTCATCTAAGGTTTGAACAGGTGCCTCTTCCTTTATCCCATTCCCTCTATGTTTTCCACCTCTAGAATAACGATCATCTCGCCCAGTATGATTCATTTTCTGCAAAAGTTTTTGTGCAGCAGCTTGATTTTGAACAGGGATGGATTTAGCCACTGTAAAAGATAAAGGCTACATCAGCACTCAAGAATCGGAATAAAATTTGAATATCTGATAATTGCATTTTGGACCATATGCTACAAAATATGATATTATGTTAAAGAATACCCAAGCAAGCGGATCCAAATGTAATTCATAGATATTTTACTATTCAGTTCAGGTACTGAGACTGAAGAAGTGCATTATAGGTATATTAATCATTATTCATTGACCATTAACAAAATACCACCTGAATGTTGAATCACTTGATCTGTGTAGTATTTTAATTTTTTTTAGGGAAATGAAATTTTTAGTATAAAGATTAATCCTTGCGAGATATTAATAGCTAGGCCCGTGGTGCTCGGGTGGTCATATGACCAAGGTTTCAAATGTGAGGTTGCGTGTTCGAATTAGTGGAGAGGCAAATTTTTGGAAAAAATTCGAAAGAAGCCACGTCAGCGTTGCTCACGTGTAAAATTACAATATAAAATGCCCACTTCAGATATACCACGTGTGCCACGCAGGCGCCACGTGTGAGTACGTCATCAGGTCAACACACATGTGGTGCCTGGGAGTTTAAAGTCCAATTTTCTAAATAGAAAGGGGCTCAGTTTGCGTTGACTAGAAAAAAGGGGCTCAATACCCAAAAATCATTAAAGTTTAGTGGTCGACTTTGCATTTAACCCGATTTTTTTCTAGTTCTCTTTAACCCCTTCTCCACCTAATCCTCCCTTACACCCCTCTTCTTTTCTTCTTTGCCTATCTCGTCCTCCCACCCTACTTCTAATCCTTCCTTCCTTTTCCTTTATCCTCTGTCCTTGTCATGGCTACTTTAACTTTTCTAATAATGATTTACTTTTCGAGAATTCTCTTTGCAGAGTTTAGGATCATACCACCCGCGTCCGCTACTGATCATGATTTTGAAACCATTTCACTTGGATCGGCCTCAAATAGGGCTCATGTTGTTCTTACATCTTTTTAAGAAAGGATGTTGGCTATGGGCGAGGAGCCATCATCAGATAGATCTTGTAAGACCCCAACTTTTAATAAATAAAATTTAATTTTCTTTATAAATATTATTCTAAACAATAAGGTGTTATATTGATAAAAAAAAGTTAAAGTTAAGGATATGTGAAAATTATAAGAAATAAAAAGAATGTCAGGGAATATTCGATAAAGTATGAAGGCGCCGAAACAACTAATCATTGGTGAACCCCGTAATGAAATAGTTGTCGAATACAGAAAATAACAAATAACTTTTTCTAACAAAAAATTGTCGGCGAAACTGATACCTTTAACTGTTAAAATACCCTGTGATAAATGAACAGTAGCACACGGTATTCTACATTACCACATGGTATTCCACAGTAACACGCAATATTCTATAGTATTTCATATTATTGAATTAATAATTGTCATAGTAGCAAATACATAATATTTCATATTTTCGAACCAATAATTGTTACAGTAGCAAATGCATAGTATTTCACTTTATTGAATAAATAATTGTTAAAGTAGGAAATGCACAGTATTTCACATTATTGAACCAATAATTGTCACCGTAACAAGGGTAGTAACAAAAATTTACGTAATTAAAAGTCACAGGTGATATCAACGATATTAATACATTAAGTCAATAATACAGAAGATGAATAATATAGTAATAATTGTGAATAGTGAAGAAAAATAAAATCTTGAAATGTGAAAAATATGGATAATTAATATGTGATAGCTTAAAAATAATCTTTAAATTCAAAAAGTGTGGATAATTAATATGTGGTAGATTAAAGATAATTTTGAAATGTAGAAAATGTGGTTAATTGATGAATGATGTAGATTAAAGATGATCTTAAAATGTGAAAAGTGTGGATAATTAATGAATGGTGTAGATTAAAGATAATCTTGAAATATGAAAACTATGGATAATTAATTAATGATGTAGATTAAAGATAATCTTGAAATGTGAGTGTGGTTAATTGATGGGTGGTAGATGTTATTTACGTTTTGGTTATAAATAGGGACTTAGAATAAGGAGTTTCATAATTTTATTGTTTATCCTTCCTTTCACTCTCTAAAAAATTGCTTAGTGTAAGTGTCTCTCTGAGTATGTTAAGGTTACATTAAGTATTGGTGAATATTAGTAAGATTGCAAGAATTATCCAGGTGATTATTTTATAAAAGTTGCACAAGAAACCAAACATCATTCAGTGTTTACAACTCTTCTTTTAAAAGATTTTTCATTTAGAAGATTCATTTTGAAAAGCTTCCTCTAGAAGATTGTTTTGAAATATTATTCCTTCAAAAACTATTTTGAAGTATATTATACTCTATTTTGTACACCACACAAATTTATACTATCAAGTCACTTTCTAAACTTTCATAATATACGAGTTAGTGTACATCATGAAACTTATATGTGTTAGTTACTAATTATTATAAATATTCATATAGGTTGATCAACTATATAGCAAGTAGTGTCTAGTCACATGCTAAGGTAAGGAATATAATTTTCTTTCATACCCTAAATTTAAACTTACTATGATAAGAAAATATTGTTCGTTTCTACAACCTTTAAAATTAAATGGTGAAAATTCCTAAAATTATTAGAATTTCCTTAATAGTTGATGTTTCATCTAATATGTTTTGACCAGAACATTCTTGTTGAATTTTAACCGTTATATTTGAATTGTGAACTATAAATATTATTCTTGAACTCGAATCGATATTTTAGATATCGTGTTGACAATTTAGATATTATTGGATTCTAAACAAATTAAATTGCAAATCTCTAATGTTTATTATTATTATTGTTGTTGTTGTTGTTGTTGTTACTGTTTATCATTTATATCATTATTATTTGTACCAATCATCAGAACTTAAGTTGTTGTGAATGTCTTTGGCCTGGGTGTAAAGACAATATGATTGTTGAGTGTCTTTAGACTGTGTGGTAAGAACATGTGGTGAAAGTTCTTTTTGATATGGGTGCAAAGAGGAACTGTTGATTGGTGTTATAATTGATGAAATCATGATGATGAATTTTTAAATAGGAGAATATAGTTGACATTATGGTTTATTTGACTTTTCTAATGGATTGCTCATTTCATTAAAGTTATTTGTTGAAAACCTATGTTGTCTATCATTTTCTAAATATTTGATTTATCGTTGTTGAATGTTAAGGATAACCTATTCCCCGTTATCTTAGTAATAATATTCTTTATTGGACTATTTGATCTCACCCTTTTGTTTCATAATTTCTTTCAAGAAATAAGAGTGTAGATGGGAGAAAATAGGAGAATGGAATGATGGTCCGAGTTAGTAGCTGTAGTAGTCCTCACTAAGTTGTAAACTAGTGTGACAATAATTTTATTGAAGACTTAGTGTGTGTATTGTCGGGCTATACATTGTATTGTAATAATCTCTGGAAAGATTTACTCTTAGAGGAAACGTTAGCAAAGCAAAAGTCAAGAGTTCAATGGTTTTCTTATGGTGACAAGAACTCAAAATTTTTCTCTAACAAAATCAAAGAGAATTAGAACAGGAACAAAGTTGTATCTATTGAAAACAGTATTGGGGAGATTTTTCATGGACATAAATAAGGTTCAAAAAGTTATATTAAATTTTTATACTGAGTTGCTTGGCTCCAACTCAGATGAATTCTATCCTGGTACTCAAGTTGTAACTGATCTGAATCCTAAGAGGATTACTCATAAATAAGCGACTACTCTTGTTGGGGCCATCACAGAAGATGAAATCTTGAAGACTGAAAATATGAATAAAAATAAAAACCCTTGTCTTGATGGGTTTAATCTCAACTTCTTCATACACACATGGCCTATCTTGGATACTTATTCTATCGATGTTGTTAAATTCTTTTTTTCTTCTTCCTTCATGCCTCGTGGTCTCAATGCCACTCCTATTTCCCTTATTCCCAAGCTTCCTAACTATACTTCCAAGGGAGATTTCAAGCTCATTTCATGCTATTATACAATGTAAAAATGTATTAGAAATATTATTGCTTCTAGACTGAGGCACGTGCTTCCTGGTATCATCTCCAAGACTTAGTTAGCCTTTGTTCCTGGTAGAAGCATTATTGAAAATATTCTTATTGCCCGTGAGCTTTTTAGAGGTTACACAAGTAAATTTGGTTCTCCAAAATGTGCTCTAAAGATTGATCTTAAAATGGCATTTGACTCAGTCAGGTGGGAATACGTTTTTTGACACGATGTCTCATATGAGATTTCCCTCTAAATTTATTTCTTGGATTCAGGCTTGTATTACTACTCCTAGGTTTTCCATCAAAGCTAATGGAGCATTATGTTTCTATTTCAAAGGCTAAACGGGGCTAAGATAAAGAGACCCCCTTTCTCCTTACCTCTTGGTCAAAATCATGGAAGGTCTTTCTCTCCTCCTAAAGCAAGCCACCTATTAATGCCAAGATCTTTTCACGCGCCTTAATCACTGAAAAACGAGTTTAATCCTGCACAGAAAATGAATCAGCACCGAAATCCTTGACGATTTGAGCCGCCGGGGGATAGCTCCGGTATGAGAATTAGTTCATGCCAACACAAGGTTAACAATGGAGGTTTTTAGTTCTAGTGTTTTTAGCAATAAAATGCATGTTACCTTTACTGTGAAGTACTCTGTATCTCATATACTCATCCCACCGCCTCCCATGCAACCGACTTCATGATCTCAGCTAATTGCATGTAATCACCTGCTGGTTACATCATTGTTCCCCACTAATTAAGATTAAGCCAAATCTTCACTAACATGTTGGATTAACAATCAATACTTATCCAACCAGTCTTTGTCAGCCCAAACCCACAAATTTCCTTACTTAAATAATGGCCCAATACGCCAAAGGCCCAATAGGTCCAAATTATGATGGCCTAACATTGCCCCCCAGTCTTTTATTAAACAAAATGTTTAATAAAAATAGTATATAGAAATGGCCCACATAATAATGGAACCAAGCCCAATCAGTAGGAAACCAAAATTAGACGCCAACTCTCCAAATTCACTATCATAACCCATATTAAATGCGCCATCCTCGTGTTTTGGAAATATATGAAAGGACAGCCACTATAAAAGCCCATTTCACCCAAATTCGATGGTTTTACCTTCTCATTTCAAACATAGAGTGTTCTAGCTTTCTTCTTCCTACGAATTTCTCTCTCTCTGCAACTTGTTAGCCATGGCTTCTCAAACTTCAGATGACGTCATCCCTATATCTGTAACACCCATTTCCTCCATTCCTCATGATCAAAACCTTACGAACGTTACTTCAGAAATAAACCCCAAATCCCCCGCTACTTCCAGTAAAAATCCATCACCGAAACCCATCCCAGATCCTTCTCTGTTCTTCAAAAGTGAAGAAAAATTTCCTCATGCCAATACGCCTTCTGCACTTTCAGAGGATGATCTTCGTATCATCCAAGAACATTATCTGATACCAGATACCCACCATTTAAGATTTCCCTCTTCCACCAAACGGATGTACCAGCGACCAAATGGTTGGACTGCCATTCCTCTCACTCTCCTAGAGAAAGGAGTTCATTTTCCTCTATATGCCTTCCTTGTAACTCTTCTAGGATTTGTAGGTGTGGGATTTTCTCAACTAGTCCCAAACTCTTACATTCACGTTCTAGCTTTCATAGCTTTCTGTCATGAGTTAGGAATTACACCTATTGTTGATTTCTTCTTCTCTATCTACACTGCTGGTAAATCTTAGGAACGAGGTTTCAAAATGCTGAGTAAGCAATCCCCGAAGCCTAGTGAGGAGTTTGAGAGGCGTTCCTTAATAGATACTCCTTCAAGCAACAAAGGACGGCATAAGGAGTGGTTTTTTGTCAAGGGACCTGAGCTCTCCTCCATCCTAGATTGGACTACTTCAGAACGACTCTCTGCAGACTTTGAAGACATCACTGAGGAACACATAGCCAAGATGACAAAGCTTATAGAGAAGATCCCGATGAAGGAATGGAGCTTCAGACTCCTAAGAAAGCAAGCATGGTTGTATGACCACAAATATAAGTCCCGAACTCAATTATTGTACAATTTTTCAAATCTCCTTTAATAATTATTCTAAATTATTACTTCTCATTCTTTACAGTATCTCTTATTAAGCCGACTTCTTCTGACCGAAGAGATCTTGAAGCCTTTTTGTCATCTAAACCTTCCCAACCTCCTATCGATCCCCAAAATACTAAGTTTCAAACTTCTGAACCTCAGACCATTGAACCAACTCCTACTTCAAAAACAAACAAACCTCGCCAAAGAAAAAGAGATGCCAGCAAACCAAAATATGTTCCTATCTCAACCTTAAATGAAAGCCTCTTAGATATGCCCATCGATGAGCGTACCCAAGTCCTTCGTACCAAAAAGAGAAAAGTCAAAATAATCCCCCTTTCTGCCGAAGAGCTCAAAGTACCCTCCATTGAAACCACTCAACCCCCTGTGGTTCTTATAGAAATCACCGAACCTGAAGACGAACCTGAGGAACATGCTGAACCCAATTCACCCCTCATTCACAAAAGAAAACACACTTCAGATAGCCAACCGACGTCCACACCTGAACTTTCAATAATTCACACTCCTCAATGACCTGAACAACCCATACCCTTACCACAAAGACCATCTTCTTTCGAAGCCAGGCCTGAAGCTGTAGCGTCTCCTACTTTATGGCCTGACCTCAATGAAAATTTCCCTCTACACCTGTACAATGCTTTCGTACGCGACATTGACGATTACCATTTTGGCAATAGTTCCATTATGGATCTGATTGAAGCTGTCATGATGCACTAAGCTAGAGTAAGTTGTCATTGACTTATCTATCTGTATTCATGTATAAATACTTGAAATTCATTGATTAACTCTGAATAACTGTAGGCAAATGGTATCTTCGAGCGTCTCCATCAAAGGTATAAAGAAGCTGAAGCCAAAGAGGACGCTGCTCGAAAAGAAAACAAAATTCTGAGGTCTGCTCTGGAAAATGAAAAAAGTCATCATCGAACGGCTCTCTTCAACAATGAATGCCTCAGAAAATAGCTTGACAAAGTTAAAGAACAATTAGCCATAGTCGAAGCCATTCATCGAACCACTGTTGAAGTGAATGTAGATCTAGTTCGAAAGAACGAGGCTCTTGCACAATCTAACCAGAGCTTAGCGAAAGAAATTAACAACGCTAAAGTTAATGAAGAACGACACCTTACACACCATTGCAAACTTGAAACTGAGCTTCGAGAACTCAAAGCTCTTGGCCCCCACTTACCGAAGAGCTCCGTAAAGAAATCTAAGCTGAATACCAAAAATTACCCGAGTTGAACAATGAGATAGTTCAGATGTACTCCGAGGGATATAAAATTGCCAAAGAAAAGGCAAGGCGAAGCTCTCTGCAGCTTCACTGAATCCAACTCTCCTCGATTCTTCGGACGACGAAGATGAAGATAATTCCTGAAGGCGACCTTCCTTAACTAAAATTTTGTAAAACTGTAGTATCATCTTGTAATTATTTTGTTTATTTTTAATGAAACGTTATCAGCTTCTTCCCTTATTACTCCTTTTAACTTATACTGTTATTCAAACAATATTCAATTTGAATTCAATGCTTCATCAAATAATTAAGAAATCTGAACTCAACACTTTAAATAAAATCAGGTAACGATATAAAGAGAAGCAATACTTATTCATTACCGAAGTGTGGAATAGATCTTCAATAATCTAATTCGCCACCTTTAGTACGAATAGATCCAACCGAACCTCCTTACATGCCTATTCGCCAACTTGAGGATGAACATGTTCTGATCACCAACTTTAGGGTGAACAGATTTTGTTCATCATCTTAAGGATGAACATTCCACCGATCCTCCAGAATATCCAGCTTATCAAATTTAGGATAAAGCAAGACCCTACTCACCATCTTAAGGATGATCAGGTTCTGTTCATTGTCTAAAGGATGAACAGATCCAACCAAACCTCCATAAAATTTTTTTTCACCATCATATGGTCAAACAAATCGTGTTCACCGTCTAAAGGATGAACAGATCCAACCGAACCTCCATAAAATTTTTGTTCACCATCATATGTTCACCATCTAAAGGATGAACAAATCCAATCGAACCTCCATACTCCCAATAAATAAAACACCATTGGAGAAAAGGCTTCTTTTATTGATGATTGTTAGAATATTTACAAACTCCTATACACTGACATTGTCCCAACTGAAAATATTTTTGAAGCCTTCCAGCATGCCAAGTATTCTTTATCTCAGACCCATCTAATGCTCGCAGCCGATAAGTCCCTGACTTCGGTACTTCAATCACTTCATAAGGACCTTCCCAATTTGGCATTAGCTTTCCCAAATTCTAAGGTGTTGAAGCTTTAACTTCCCTAAGAACAAAATCTCCCACTTCAAATCTTTGAAATTTTACCCCTTTATTGTAATGCTTAGCCACACGTCATTAATATGCGGCTAATTTGATCAAGGCTGCTTCTCTGACTTCTTTAAGAAAATCCAAATTGACCTAAGCCCTTCATCACGAAACTGACTAACCCGAAGACTTATAGATCCAATCTCCACAGGAACTAATGCATATGTACCATAAGCCAGCCTAAAAGGTGAATCTCCAGTTGTAGTCCTTGATGTAGTTCGATAAGCCAATAGCACACTAAGCAGTTCTTCTGGCCATCTACCTTTTGCTTCATCCAGTCTTCGCTTGATTCCATTTAAGAGTGTTCTGTTAGTGACTTCAACTTGCCCATTAGACTGTGAATGAGCAACTGAAGTCCTTCTATGCTGAATCCCCAACTCCTTTAAAAATGCTTCAAATTTCGAGCCCACAAACTGGCGTCCATTATCTGAGATTACCACCTTAGGAATGCCGAAACGAAAAACTACTGATTCCTTCAAGAATATTAAACATTCTTGCTCCGTAATCACTCTAAGCAGCTTCGCCTCCACCCACTTGGTCATATAATCAATTGCTACTATAACAAAACTAACCTGACCTTTTGCTTTCAGAAACGGACCCAGTATATCTACCCCCAGACAGCAAAAGGTATAGGAGATAAAATCGAGTATAGCTCTTTTAGTGGCTGATGTAGGATCGAACTATTTAGCTGGCATTTTTGACACTTCTTCACATAATCAGTGGCCTCTTTGAAAATTATGGGCCAATAATATCCCTATCGAATTACCTTGTATACTAACGACTTTGCAGCCATATGATCGCCATAGATACCTTCATGAACCTCCCGATGGACATAATCAGCTTCAGAAGGTACTAAACACTTTAACAAGGGAGAAGAATAGGCCCTTCGATAAAGATCACCATCAATAAATATGAAATTTACGCTCTTATACTTCACTTTCTTAGCCAGCATCTGATCCGAAAGAAGTACGCCATCTACCAAATATTCTAAGTACGGGGTCATCCAACAATTAGAGCGCTCTACACATAACACTACGTTATGTTGAATACTAGGATGTTTCAAAGTTACCAAATATACTGAACCATCAAAGGTATGTGCTTCAGTAGTAGCCAACTTTGACAATGCATCGGAAATTGAATTATCATTTCGATTAACCCCCTGAAACTCATAAAAAGTGAAATATTGAAGCCGATCCTTTAATTCTGCTAAATACTTAATCATCCTTGAACCCCGAGCTTCATATTCCCCTAAAACTTGCTTGATGAACAACTGAGAATCGATGTTGATGATTAATCTTTGAACCTCGAGGCTCTTTGCCAATCGCAACCCAGCTAACACTACTTCATACTCTGCCTCGTTGTTCGTTGTCCAAAACTTGAATCTGATAGCATGTTGTACTTTGAATCCCTCCAGACTCGTTAGTATAATCCCAGCCCCACTGATATCTGAAGTAGAAGACCCATCAGCATACAATGTCCATGAACTTTGCATCTGCTGAAGTATTGCTACTGCTTTGTCAGACCCTTCAGCTTCGTCCAAACTATCATCGGCTTCAGAAAACGAACATTTAACTACAAAATCAACCAAGGCCTGCCCTTTAATTGTTGTTCGAAGATGATATTCTATAAAAAATTGAGACAACTCCATAGTCCATGTAGCTAATCTCCCCGAAACTTCTGGCTTACCCAACACCTTCTTTAGTGGTTGATCTGTGTATACCACTATTATCCGACCTTGAAAGTATTATCGAAGCTTTCGACTGGCTATTATCAAAGCAAAGGAAAACTTCTCAACATTTGGATACCTTGTTTCTGCATCCCTAAGGGTATGGCTTACATAGTAAACCGGGTGCTGCTTACCCCCAATCTCTCGCACCAAAACTGCCCCTACTGCCAACGAACTTGCTGCCAAATACAAGTACAAAGGTTCAGCAGGAACTGGCTTCACCAACAAAGGTGCCAAAGACAAATACTTCTTTATCCCCTGGAAATCATCCTCACGAGTCATACACTATTCTGGCCCTAAAATCAAAAAAGACATCCTCAAGTTATCCATTGCAGTCATGACATAAAAAATTTGGGAGGAAGTATTTTTAAAAGTAAAGAGATTCCAGCTAAAGTTGTTAGTGCTGAGGTTATTAATATTATCAAATACAAACTTGTTACCTTTCCAGCCTTTCTTAAAGCCAAAACTATATTGCCCTCACTTAGCAGAGTTGATATATAAGCTGGTACTATAATATGAATATGATTAGGCATGTCTACTATGTTGGGATAATTGAATTTTTGGTCACTGTACTAGGGCCCGATTTTCATTGTTGTTACTGAATATTTTTCATTACAATCGCATGACTATACTCGGAAAATACTTACAAAATGATCATTACTTATGATTTCGTCCAAAAAACTAACGAAAAGCGCTGAGTAGACTAACAGTTTATATATGGTAATGATGTGGCAGATGGGCTCCTCTTCTACATGGATCTGGAGGGCATTTTTCTTTTAATTACACTATTTTTATAAGTTTATCTCTTAACTTCGTTACACATAACAACATTTGAGACCAAAATTTTTATGCCAAAGTTTTGAGAGATTTCGTCGGAGAGAGTTTTGAGATTTCTCAGAGATTAGCTAGGTCTGTTGAAGAAAAACCCAGTTCCTCTACACGTAAGTGAAATCAACTCTCATTTTCTTCATATATTAGTTTTAAGGTTTAAAGAAAATTGGGGGTTTTGGAATTTTGAAATTTCATTAGATGTAATTAGTAATTTCTAGGTCAAATACCCTCCAATCCATGTTTGTTACTCAATTTGTGGTCTCGATGGTCCTTTGTTGTTGCTTTCTTGTATATAATTTAGACTATTTGATGGTGGCCTTTTCTTTTTCTGCTGATGGTGTCCCTTGATTTGTCTGTCATGTATGTTAGGTTATGTATAAAGTATTCTCTTGTGGCCCTGTGTTTTCTCCCATTCTATGTATTTCGTATAAAGTACGTTATGTCTCATCTCCCATTCTATGTATTTTGTACGTGTTGGCAGTGTAGTGTCTCTTTCTAGTTATAATTCTTCATTTTTTGATTAATTTAATTATCGTAGGATGTCTCTTCTGGAATTTATACATTATGGTGGGAATTTTAAGGATGTGCCAATATATCAGTATGATGGCAGTTTTATAAAAACACTTAAAATAGATGTTGATTATCTTTGTCCACAAATAATAGCTTCTATATATCTGAACATTTTAAATATCAAAAGGACTATGTAGTTTATTATAAAGAAAATGGGATTCTAATGGCACATGGCCTTAGAAAATTGAATGATGATGAAAGTATTAGGGCATTGCAAGCAACCTCTATATGTTATTATTCTATTGATTTATATGTTGACCATGTGGATAATATTCTAGAGAATAATGCAGAGGGTAATAGTGAAGGGGCTAATAATGAAGGGGTTGATGATGAAGGGGATTTAGCTTTGACTTTTGATGACAATGATTACCATGATAGTGATGGGTTTAGTACTGATGAGGAGTATATTGAGACTAGAAAGAAGTCAATGGAATATAAAAGAGAAGAAAAAAGAATGGGGAGGCTAATGCATTAGAAGATGTAGATGAGTTGAATGGGACTAAACATGAGAGTGATAATGATAGTCAACAAAACAATGAAAATGCTGAAAATGCTCACCAACCTCCAAATGAACAAGAAGAAGTAGAACAAGAAACTAAAAATGAACATCAACCTCCAAATGAACAAGAAGATGAAATTGTTCAAAACAGTGAAGATAATGATTATAATGGGAATGATGACAATGAAGGCAATGGTGGGCAGTGGGAAAGTTAAGATGAGGATAGTTGTAAGCAATATACACCAAGTGAGGAGAGTAGTGAGGAGGAGCGGGGGGAGATGGAAGTTATAGTTAGGGATAGAAGGATGAAGAGGAATGTAATACCTAAGTTTGAAGTTATAACTTATTGCCCTAAAATAAAATAAAAACATATTAAGTTTAGTTTTGGCTTGCAGTTCAATTCTAAAGACAAGATGAAACAAGTTGTTAGGAAATATGGGATTGACAAAGATAAGTTAATTAGATTCAATTTAAATGTTGGGAATGGGTTTCAGGTTGTATGTTAGCTAGATGTCCATGGAACATGTGGATTAGCACTATTGGAGGTTTTGAGAGCAAGTTAAAAGAATTAATAATGACCATACTTGTATAAGGGCACTACAAAATAAGTGTGTCAAGACTCAATGGTTTCCAAAATTTTATGGAAACGAGATTAGAAGGAAACCAAATTGGAAGTTAATTTATATGCAAGATGCAATAGCCAAAAAATTAAAGGTAAATGTGTTTTTGACAAAATGTCACGGGATAAGGAAAATGGCTTTAAGAAATGTTGGTGAATTATTAAAGAAACAGTATGAGAAAGTCTAGGATTATGGGATTCATTTGATAAAGAGCAATAAAAAAAATATAGTTGATATTAAGGTTAGAAAAGACAATCCAACAAAAAGGCTCAGTTTCAAAGGTTTTATGTATGCTTTGAAGAATTGAAGAGTGGATGGATTGAAAGGTGTAGGCCTATCATAGGCTTAGATGGTTGTATTTGAAGTTTGTGGTTAGGGGAAATGTTTTTATGTTGTTGGGAGAGATGGTAATAATCAAATGTACCCAATAGCATGGGCCATAGTATATAGTATAGAGTAAAAACATGGATAATTGCAGATGGTTTCTGCAACTGTTGCTGGGAGACTTGGAAGGTAATGATGGAGTTGTTTGGAACGACAATTACTTTTTTATTCTTATTTTGTTGTACATGAATTTTATTTAAATATAATTGTCATACATGTCCCACTGACTACTTTATTTTCTACTCCGTGGTTGTAGGTTTTGGTTACAACAATTAGGGAGATACTTCCTTATGTTAAACACATCAATTGTGCCAAACATATTTATGCAAATTAGAGGAAGAGATTCTCTACTCAAGCTTTGCAGTTTGCATTCTAAGTAACATCTATGACCATCTATATTGTGACATTCAAAGAAGCTATAAAGGAGAACAAAAGGTTGTCAATGGAAGCCCATATCAATTTTCTTGAGCAAGATCCCTCTCTGTGGAGCAAATCAAATTTTCAAACACATTCCAAGGTAGACAATGTAGAGAACAACATGTGTGAGACCTTCAATGCATGGATTATAAAGTTTAGATGGATGGTTTCATTAACATGCTAAAGGAAATAAGGAGTCAACTGATGGTTAGACTTAACCAAAAAAGGGATGAAATGCTTAAGACTCAAACAACTATATGTCCTAGGATTAGGAAAAAGTTATATATTCAAAATGAGAATGTAGCTGCCTATGAACCATTATGGGCTAAAGATAGAAAGTTACAGGTAATTCTGAAAACATAACCTCTCATATGTGTTATAACTTCAACTTGTCACAATGAATAATTTATGGGTCATTTTGATGTGTACATTGTAGGTTAAGTGTCATGGGAATAAGTTTGTGGTTGATCTTGCAGATAAAATGAATATAAGTTTGAGCTAACTGGGATCCCTTGTTGTCATGATATAAGTGCTATTAGTTTTATGAAGGAGCCAATATAAAATTATATGAGTCATTCATTTAAGAAGGAAACATATTTAAAGTGATACAATCTGTTAGGAATTGTTAACTCATGCATATGTAAATTTGATGATGTGATTATAATGTATAATTGTTTAAATTTTTTAAAGTCCTTATCTGAAATATAGTTGTTCAAGGACTTCGAATTAGAACAATCAAACTTGTTAGGTTGATCCTTTGAGTTGATTCAATGAATATGTAATAGGATCAAGTCGATCGTATAGTATTGTTAAACGATCATAGAGTTACTATGCTGTTTTTTATATTCAATGTTGTTTGCAGAGTAAAATAGATATTCGTAGAGCAATAATTGAGAAATTGTAAAGCTACAAAGAGACATCAAAGTTTTCAGACTATTCGTAGAGCTATCTTCAGAATCGTAGTGTTTTCGAAGTATTCGAAGAATAAAGAGAAGTCCATAGATTCTGCTCAAGCATCATAGAGTGTTCCTCTTAGAAAGACATTCATAGAACAGATCATAGAGCAAAAGTTAGTACAACAAGATAGTAGAGCTCAAGTCGTAGAGCAGGACGTAGAGCTCAGACTCTACATTCCTTATCATTATACTATTGACCAAGTTTGTAAAGCATGTCAGAACTGTCATAGGACTGAAAAATTCATATAGTCTTAGAGCGAAGATTTCAAGATGTTACTCACCATCTTCAACTTCAGATTTGAAGATTAGAGAGTGGTTTATCTAAACCGATAGATTGAAGATGTGACACCACTAACATGTGGTAGGTGAGACTACAGTCTGATGTGACTTGCCAGAGCTGAAAGCAACTCTAGTATCTACCTTATAAGTCAATAATAGAGAACAATCTGGAACAGAGCATTAAATACACCAATGGGAAATCTCCAATGAGCTAATTTTCAGAAGTCTATAAAAAGAGTAGGATTCAAATCCAAGTACGAATTATCAAGTAAAAAGTACAACCTCTACCAAAATACATAAATCTCAACTCTACAAGATTGAAGATTATTTAAGCTGCTAAGTACCAGAAAGGATCAAACCTATTGCAAAGCTTATCAACACCTAAAACTATCATCATTTCAGTGTGATTCGATTGTCTTAGTGACTTTCATCCAAGTTTAAGTGAGTTGAAGAGGGCTAAGTGACCTGGCCTAAGTGACCCTTCCAAGACTGTGTAACTTAAAGAGATCTTAGTGATTTGAGACTAAGTATCCATATTCCGAGATTAAGTGACTCGAAGGAACCTAAGTTGTTCAGTTGTAATAGATCTTAGTGATTTGGTCTTAGTGACCTCATCCTTAGGGGATTTCCTACTTGTTGAAGTAAAAGAGTGGACTAGGAGTTGTTGGTGCTCCGAACCACTTAAACTTCTTGTCTCTTTTACTTTATGTTCATATATTTCGCTATATCTGATATATCTGTGAAGTGAATAATATCCACAAGAACTAAATTTAGAAATGAGATTTCATTACATCTTTAAGGGGAGTTTTCAAACTAATATTCCTTTGTGCTAAGATTAATTGAACAAATTAATTATCTGGTAACTAATCTTTATATAAGAGAAAAGTTTTTAGCGATCTATTCAACCACCTTAGGAAACAACACAATCATCTCTTAGAGTCGGATAATAGTTTTTGGGATGAGACACCATATGAAAAGATGTTTCCACCACCAATCACATGGAAGATTAGAGGAAGGCCTCAAAGACTAAAGAGGAGAGAACAGTGGGACAGTGAAAAGAACCTAGGAAGAATTACAAAAAAGGGGAGGAACAATGAATTATACAATATGCAGACAAGTTGAACACAATAAAAGTAAATGTCCCAACTCCAATGCACGACCAACTGAAGCTTAAAATGAGCTAATTAAAGCTGAAATTGTGCAAACTGAAGAAAGTGGATCACAAAGGGTAAACAATGAAGTTTAACTCATAATGCATTTTTAATACAGTGTTTGATTGTTGTATGTCATTATTTTTATGAATATGTCAAATAAAGAAGGATAAAGGAAAGATAAAGGCTAATAAAGGTGATAAGGGGAAGGAAAGAGGCAGACCAAAGAGAGTGAGAGTGGGATACAAAGAGTGAAGCTGCCAATAAGAAGAAAGAAAGGGCAACTTCCTGTTGGATTTGGAACTTACGTGTTTCCAAATGGGAATACAATGTTCCAGTTAGGCAGCCAAAGCTATGTTTTTGTAAATAAATAATAATTTTACTATCATTTGTTTTACACAATTTCATTCATGTTTAATTTTCTGACCATTTTCAGATGCCTAATTCTCGAGCTCCAAGAACAACCACACTGCCAACAAACAACACACCTCTAGCAACAAGTGTACCATTCCAGACACCTTCTTCCTCCTCAACATTGACTTCGACTGACATTAGAATTTTTTTTGAACAGAAACAAACATAGTGTAAGTGTTAATGAAATGACTAAAGTTGCTACAAAAAGTAGAGTTGAGATAGGTAGTAGTCAATAGTCAACTTCAAGCAATGCATTCAAGAGGTCAAGGAGGACAGAGACTAATCAATAGGGGATTCACTTTATTTTTTTAACTTTGACATTATGCCTTTAAACATTAGTTAACTAGTTTATTTTGTGTATAGGAAGGAATATGGTATATGGTACATTATGTTTATATGAATGAATATGGTACATTTTGTGTATTGGGATGTGTTGGTCAATTTCGCAATTAATAAACACGTGCAAGTTTAAGCGGTCTAACAAGTAATATAATGAAAAGTAAAGTGTCGAACCCACGAAGAATTATTACTAATATTTACCAAATACCGATTTTGTATCGCATAAGTCTTATTTAAACAGTTAAATAAAAGATGTGTAATTAATGTAGTTAAATCTAATTATCAAAGCAACTAAATGGATAATGATTGGTATCTAAGGCGCTACAAGCTAAGATCATAACTTCACCCCACACTAGCATTTTGTCAAACAACTGGTGTGCTATATTTCATCAAACTTCCTAGCTTTCTCTCTTTGGTCTTAGTGGTCACGACGGAATGTCAACCAAGAACACACAAGTGCTCAAACACCTTTTCCGAGGTATGTATAAACTTATCCTCTCTAGATCTACCCCGATAGGGAATAGAACACAAAAAATATTCAAGCTAGGTAATAATCCTACACATTCCTATGCGAATTAACCATAATAAGGAATTTAAAGCATAGGTTCTCAATTAGGTCACACATGGCACAAAGGTATATTCCTATCCTATACACAAATTATGCAGTCGAACCAAGTAGACAAATCATAATCACATGCCAATATATCAAGGGATAAATCTACAATCCATTTTCCAATTTCTTATAGATTATCAAAATCATCATTAATTCCTTAGCAAGAATCATTAAGCATAAATATATTGATCCAAACCATATGGTGCCAACCAAAGAGATAAGACATTCAATTCAAATTAACAAAGGGTTCCATTATAACCTTAGAGCCAATAATTAGTTCTTAGCTCTTAAACTAAACATAAGTAACAATATAAACAAATTTATGGATTACAAAATCAAAGAAAATAAATAGAGAAGAATAAACTCTGTCAAAGCTTCTTCAGTCTCCAAGAATTCCAATCCTTTCAAGCCTTCCAATCCATGTTGCTAAGTGCTCTTGAGCTCCATGAAATCCCAATCATCTCCCTAATCTACCTAAACTATATGTACAATCATTTTCTATCTACTAGAAAATGGAGAGAAAACTAAATAAAAGAGAGGGAGATTATCAGAGGAGAGAGGAGTGAGTAGAAAAGAAGGTTTCCGAATATATATAAGTTTTTTTCAGCAGCTAGGTCATTTGGCCTTCTTGTCTACTTGGGAACCGGAGGTGGCGCTGCAGCACCAGGATTAAGCCTGGAAGAGGCGTTGTAGCGCCAGGTCAACATCTCTGGTTAATAAGTGGTAGGCGGCATAGCCAACTTATGAAAAAAAAGTGGGGCGTTAAATTGCGCATGTTGTCAAGTGGCAAGGAAGAGAGTCTTGCGGCGCTTGAGGATTAAGCTCATTAGAGGCTCTGCAGCACCAGTGCAATGAAATTGACCTTTTTACCTCTAAAAGCTGGAAATAACCTTGTAGACACTCAAAATTTTCTGCACGCCTGTTACTGACATTGTAGGAGGGCAGATTCGTCTTTCGGATATAACCCTGGAAGATAGCTCACCTCCATTCCGGATACTACCGAAAGTTCAATCTCAAAACCTGGGACACACACCGGGAACCTCATTTCCAACCTCGGAACACACACCGGAAGGATCATTTCCAACCTCGGAGATAACCCTGAGTTTCATCCTTGGCGATAACCCCAAGGAATGTTGTTGCAGTTCCGACGATAACTCCGGAAATGCTTGTTTCAAATGCATGCTATCAGCTTCAATCTCAGACCTCCCATCGAGGCACTCATACCTCAGACCTAGAGCTAACACTAGGCAGACAGGCATACTCACAAGATGACATTACGGCATACAAATAAGTAGTCCAATCTCAGATGTAACCCTGAGCAACGTCTGCTTTCAACTCAAATCAGTGATAACCCCGGTGAAGAGTCAAACGTCATCTTGCCACCTCAACACATGTGCGTCGTCTCAACACTTCATACATACAGTGCACGAATGCACGTACTTCGAAGTTCTGCAAGTTCGAGCGGACATTCTGAAGGCACGAGTGCACGATTTCGAGACGATAGGATAGGAACCCCGGAAGCTTCGGGCAACTCGAGCAGCCATGGTGTATCGAGGTGCAGCAGTACACCTACTGACCATCAGTTCTATAAATATAGAGCTTGGGCTAGCCATTTGAAAAAAGAAAAAGGCGAGGAAGCCCTGTCCAATTTGCTCTATACACACCCATATTGAGTGTTTCCTCATTTTAAACATCTGTTAGCTCACATATAGCTATATTTTTATCCGACGGAGTTGAGTGTTTATCCATATAGAGTCATAGAAGCCTACATTCAAGCCCAACGTAAGCCTTCTCACACTCTATAAAGCCTTTCCTTTCATATTTGCACACACCGTTATACACATTGAGAGTCGTGTTGTGCGTATATGCTTAACTTCTATCCGTGGGTTTTATTTACATCTCGTATATATACTTATATATGTATATATTTTATATATGGACTAACATTAACGAAGTTATGCCTCGATTGAGCCTAGACTTATGTCCGGAGCGTTTACTTGCTTATATATATATATATGAAGATAAGCGCTCGGATATAAATCGAGCTCATCGATATGTCGATAACGATTATATATATAAGTATATATATATATATATACTTGTTGTCGGACATATCCGATGAGCCTGGATTTATATCCGGTGCGTTACTGCTTATTTTACTTCGTGGCCTTTTACTGCTTTATTTACATTTTGTCCCGCCTAGAGTTTACTTCGTGGCGGTTGATCGCTTTTACTGCTTTATTTACATTTCGTCCCGCCTAAAGTTTACTTCATGGCGGTTGATCGCTTTTACTACTTTATTTACATTTCGTCCCACCTAGAGTTTACTTCGTGGCGGTTGATCGCATTTATTACTTTATTTACTTTTCTGATCCCCCATGGAGTTGCTTCATGGTGGTTGATCATGTCCATATATATATATATATATACCGCTTTTATATATTTACATTTTCGATCCCCCATGGAGTTGCTTCGCGGTGGTTGATCATGTCTGTATATATATATATATATTTACAGCTTTTATATATATAACTACTTACTGCTTTCCATATAAACTGTAGTATCATGTGAGCCTAGGAATCATGTGATCACAGATTCAGTCTACTGAATCTAGATTCGGTTCC
Source organism: Panax ginseng (assembly GCA_020205605.1). Taxonomy (NCBI): domain Eukaryota; kingdom Viridiplantae; phylum Streptophyta; class Magnoliopsida; order Apiales; family Araliaceae; genus Panax; species Panax ginseng. The sequence goes on from CM035131.1 coordinate 97,941,035, forward strand.
TGTGATGGACATTTTTTAGCTGTAAGCAGCTTGTACATTATTTACAGTGTTTGAATTTCCTTAGATGGCTATCATTCCCATGAGGAGTTCAGCATTGTTGTGAGACACGTTGTATGTGAATGTATGTTGTGTGGTTCCTCCACCAGGAGGCTATCCTATCAGTGTTTGATTACTGGACTTGTAGGAAGAATAATTCCAACAAGGATTAGGAAAGGCACCACCCAGATTCGCTCCAGTTGAAAGACCGAATTAACTTCCCGTCAAGTAGATTGCCATGATCTGGGAACCTTCATGCCAAAAATCCGCGAGAGTAAGCCTAAGATAGGTCAACCAATGATAAACCAAACGCGGAGGAAAGTCTCTTCATGCTTTCCATTTTTAATTACTTGTAAAAGCATTTACTTGTAATTTTATTCCATGCTCATCTTTATGTAATGGAAAATATGAAGACTATTTGTACATACATGTTATCAATTAACACCCGTTTTTGTAGGACAGTATTCCTAAAACGGACATATTATGATAACATTTACATTACCCTAAGACTAAACTACATAAGTCTTTTGTAGGGAAATCATTGGGCCTGTTACCCCCTCAAAATCCAAAAAGGCCACGAGCCTACAGCTAATCATGTCTTCGTCTGACCAGTCTAATCCTGTTTCTCATGAAGAATTTGACGGATTAAGTCAGTAAATCACACATTTGGCAGTTTTGCTTAAAGAATTGCATCAGTCCACTCAGGGTACAAAGATGCCTCCACATACATAATCCTCTACACAAGGAGGAACACAAGGTCTAGATAAAACAAATCCAGAACCTCAGTTGAATAAAACCAACAAAGACCCTGAAAACACCCATCTCAAAGGAGATCCAGACACCGGTGATATCAGGAAGAAGGTACTCCAAATAGAGGAAACTATCCGTGTTCTCAAAGGGATTGGAACACATGGAAGTGTTTCATATGCTGACCTTTACATCTTCCCTGGTGTTCATTATCCAGAGAAATTCAAAACCCCTGATTTTGAAAAATATGACGGATTAGGGGATCCTTATACACTTTTGAAAGTGTTCATCAGAGAACTTGGATCTTACGCGGAAAATGAAAAGCTCAGAATGCAGCTGTTTCAAAAGAGTCTGACTGGAGAAGCCCATTCATGGTATACCAGATTAGACAACTCAAAGATCCATAGCTGGGAAGAGCTAGCTCACGCCTTCCTCACTTAATATAGTTTTCAATCTCAGATGGCTCCTGACCGGTACCAAATTACCAAGGTCAAGAAATAGTCTAATGAGTCTTTCAGAGAGTATGCTCAAAGGTGGAGGCGCCTTGCTGCTCAAGTTATTCCTTCCATGACAGAATCAGAAATGGTCATGACATTCATAAATGTATAGGAAGCTCCTTTCTATGAGAGAGTTTTAGCTGGTATTGGAAAACCATTCTCTAAAATGATCAAGCATGGAGAGATGGCTGAGATGGGATTGAAGTCTGGTAAAATTCAAGACCTAGCCGCTCTTAAAGTTGTTGCTCAGCACATCCAGTCCGGATCTTATGGAAACAACCCCCGAAGGGTCCATAAAAAGAAAGTGGAGGATGTTTCCTTGATACTACAAGGTCAAAAAGGCAATCAAAGCATGCCTATACAGAGGAAAAACTACTCCCCTTTTTAAGTACAATCTTTAAACCCTCCATTGCCTAAAGGTGGAGATGCAAAGTGCCCTCGGACGTTCACACCCTTAGGGGACTCGCTCGAGAATATTCTTGCTCTTCTAACTACTCAGAAGAAAATTACACGTCTTCTTCCACCAGCCAACCCTAGTGGGAGGGGTTTTAATACTACTCGAAAGTGTGTTTATCATGCCGGAGCACCTGGACAACATACTCAAGATTGTTGGACCTTAAAACACAAGATCCAAGATTTAATAGACAACGGTGAGATCGTGGTCACCAGACCAGATCAACCTCATGTGCAAGACAACCCTCTTCCTCAACACAAAGAAGAAGAGGTCAACATGATCAGTTGGAGCACTGGACAGAGTTCCAGTTTTAATAGTGAATCATCCCCGATCATCAAAGATGGTGTTGACAGATGGGATTATGCAAAGTTCTAATTTACTATGGAACGAAAGATAAAAGTTCTTTGCAAATAAATTGAGTAATTGCCAGAACTGGTGACCCACCACATCAACTCACATGCCAATTAATCAAACAGGAGCATGCCTATCTCCTTCTATTTGTTATGAATGCTCCATCACCACCTTCAGAAAGCGAAGCTATGGAGGATAAGGTTACAAAGAGAGGAAATGCTAAATCCCATCGGGATTTTGGAAATCAGAGGGAATTTACCTATCTGGGCCAATCTATGGAGGAGATCTTTCAAATGTTGATCAATGAAGGAAGAATTACCTCCCTTCTACCTCCAATCAATCCCCGCTCAAGAAGGTTCAACTCCGATGGAGTATGTCAATATCATTCGCATTCTCGCGGTCATAGCACAGAAGAATGTTGGGCACTCCGCCATCTCATTTAGGATCTTATTGATAGCAGTGTCCTGCTGCTGGCAGACAATGACACTGTGCAACTCGAGAGTGGGAATACATGTCCTACCAAATGGAAGGGATCAGTAGCAGTTATATCCGAAGTGGATGATGAGACTATCAAATCCTTTCCTATACAAGCAATTCAACTCAAAGGAGCTGACAATCCTTTGAAAGTGGTCGCACCAGAGCCAATTTCTTTACCATTCAGACCACGATATTCTATTGTCAGCTTGCACAAAGTTCCATGGAATTATGGAGAAGCTGAAGGATCCACGTCTCATACTACTGCCACAGTGTCGAAGGAAAATCCACTGTATCTTCCTCAACGGGTTATGAAGCCTACTTGCAAAGCAAAGGGGAAGATTCCCATGGAGAAGATTGAAAAATTCCTCTGCACTATTGGCCATAATGAAGCCAAGGTGGTTCTAAGCTTAAGAGAAGCTCCACATCAGATATCAATACTGGACTTGGTTTTTTCTTCTGAGGATCACCGGAAGGTTTTATTAAAGGTTTTGGAAGAAGCCTACTTGCCAAAATCAGTGGATGTAGAAAAATTGTAACATCTGGTTGATCACATTTTCAACAAAAATATGATATCCTTCACTGATGACGACATACCGCCCAAAGGGACCGGTCATTACAAGCCATTGCACATTGCAGTTTTGTCTTCAGGGTATATGCTAGCTGGAGTTTTGATAGATGGAGGTTCGTCTCTAAATATCTGTCCTTATGCCACCTTGGTGAAGATGAATGTCAATCTCAAGCGGATCCAAAGCAGCCATACGGTTTTCAAAGTTTTGATTGATCCCGACGAAATTCTGTCGGAAAGATTGAGCTGCCAATTGAGATTGGTCCAAATACATTCAATGTATCCTTCCACGTCCTCAAGATAGACTCAGGATACAACCTGCTATTAGGGAGACCATGGATACACATGGCTGGAGCTGTTCCCTCCACGCTATATCAACAACTCAAATACATTATCAACAATAGTCTAGTCACTGTCAACGCTGAGCCGGATTGTCCTGAACAAGGAACTCTACCAATTATCAGCTTCAATTCAGAAGTTGAACTAGCTAGTTTCCATACTTTGGAAGTGAGTAACACGCAATACCATTCAATTGGAGAGCCACTTCCCGTACCCAATATTTCTGCCGAGGTTATGTCGGCCACTCAAGAAATGATGTTATTGGGTCATCAGCCTGGACAATGGCTTGGTAAAAATTAGCAGGGTATTAATCACCCTATTCAAGTGTCCAGTCAAATTGGAATAGCCAGACTAGGCTATTCTGCTAGTTCCAGTCACAGGAATCCTCATAAACACAAGCAGGTTCCTCAAGTCTCCGCCACATGGCAATTTCTTCCATCTGCACCACATGAGCTGATACAATCTCCAATAAAGGTGCCAGCCCATGTTGTGGCCATGCTGTTTCCCAAGCTAGTACCAATCAAAGCAAAAGAGGTTCTAATTCCTAATCCTGAAGTGGAAGAAAAGGAATGGAAACGTAAACATGACATCACCTTGATGATGTCAGGCATACGCGTCATTGTTCATGATGAACATACAAACAGATATACCCCAGACGATGATTGCCCAGATGTCATGGTTATCACTCGGGAGAAGGAGGACAATGACGATTCTTCCATCACTGCAGTCCATCAGGACTTTGCCCTTGACAATTGGAGCAACACTCCATGCATTGGTCGACGAGGGTAAAATGGGCAGAAAATCCCTCTGCCCTATAGATAACTTTAATTGCTTGCTTTTCTTTACAGTACTAGCAGTTATTTTATCAAGTACATGCTAACACTTTTGTATGATCAAACAGTTGCATATATTAAGTGAAAGCATACTTTATTTCAGGACTCTGAATTTAGATGTGCATGTACTTGCTGATGAGGTGCCTTCTCTCCACAAGGGTTGTAACATTGATGCAAAGTTGGACTCAGACTTAATGGATATACAAGAAGACATTGAGACACCTCAGAAGATTAAGGAATGGGTCACAGACAAACCTAAACTCAACCTTGACCAAACCATTTCTTTCAATCTTGGAACCTTAGAAAACCCTTATAACGCCCGAGAAAATCTGATTTTTATGATAATTAAATTTTTATTTGATTATGTGGATTAAATGAATTTAATTGATTTATTTTGTGAGTAAGTTATGTGATGGTCGTTCTATGACCTAGAATGTGCTAATATGGTTAGTAATCTGGCTACGTGCTAGAATTAATTGTTTAGAATTTTCAAGACGAAAATAAAAGTTTTCCGAGAAATTCCCGTAAAAACACTATTCATCCGTTTCTTCTCAGGAATTGATTTTGAAATTTTGAGAAACACGTAATGATAGAATATGAAGATGAGATGGAATATCTAGTAATATTTCATTTATGGCAAACGAAGTTTTTGCCAGCGGACTTAAAACCTAAGGGTTGAATAGAATGATTTCCGAGAAGGAAATGAGACGCGTAGAAGGAATTAAGATAATGATAAAGCGTATGTTATACAAGTATGATACTATTTAGTATCTATGTATAATATGAAGATTTAATATGAAGTACAATACGTTTATTATACGAGTATTATACGGAAAGAGAACGTGAATTATACATGTAGAATACGATTGGTATTATGGAACTTAAGTTAAGACTTATAATAATCCAATTAGATTTGGATTATGCCAAGTCCAAACAATTGAATAGGTAAACCCAATGAATTAAGTGGTTAAGCCCAAACTAAAGCCCAATGCTAGAATAATTAAGCCCGATCCAAGAAAATCGAACCGTGGATCGAACCGGTGGGTCACCGAATGGGTGAAACTCATGGGGCAACCCATGGGGATGACCCATGGGCATGGTGGGCCGGCCACTTGATGTGCAAGCAAAGAAATCTACTTGATCACCAATTATTTTACTTGGTGATAAAGTAGGGAATAGTAAGGAGGTGGGGGAATAATGACCTTTTTACCCTCCATTTCAATTGCTTATAAATAGAAAGCAAGAGTTGGTCATTTGAGGGTTTTTCAAGTTTCCTAACATATATTTTGAGAGAGAGAAAGAGCTAGACTCAATCAAACATACCACTTTGAAGTTTTGCTTTAGAGTTTCTTCCAAGAACACCAAGATTCCTTAAGGTAATATTCCTTAATAGTAGTTCCATCTCTTTGATTTCTTTAAGTATGAAGAATCATAAATTGGTGGTGTATGTCTATTATGGAGGAATAAGGATGACTTGTAATTTATATAAACTTTATAAGTCATGAAGACATAGAAATCATAAGGGTTAAAGCAAGTTAAATCATGAAAATATTGATTATTGGGATTGATTGTTGATGAACAATTAAACTCAATCAATACTTAAATATGTTCATCTTGCTTAGTTAGGATGTAGATATGAAATCCATGGAGTATTCCATGTGATTTGGCTTAGAGAACACTAATAATGAAGTTATGGTGAATTTTACGTAATTAGACGTTAAACGTCAAAAACGTAGAAATTCTGGATCGATAGTTGAAACTTGTTGTGAGACTTGAAAATATTGTTTTCAAATGTCAACACATGAGATAGGGACTTTAAGAGTCATGGACTCAAGAATCGTCGGATTATGACTTAAAACGAAGAAAACGAGTATTGAACGCTCATTAACGTTTAACGAACGCTTAAAAATGAACTTAATAGTGAATTTGGAGTTAACGGATTTGAAAGTGCAGAATTCTTAAATGAACGCGTAGAGTATGTCATTTATGACATGTAGGATTTTGAACGGATCAAATCGGACTTATAACGAAGAAGTTATGAATCTGGGAAACTCACCAAAAATTTCATTTTTTTCAAACTTTTACAGTCTTCGAGGTCTAGCGCCGGGGCTGCATAAAGCTTTAAGTGCCGCGTCGTAGTGCGATCAAGATGTCATGTGCTTACTTATATAGAGTCGCATCAGCGCGCCACTCATAAGGAGAGTCTCATGCCATGGTGTGAGAGACCGGACTTTAGATCTTTAAAGCTGCCAAATGGCATGGCGCCAGATAGTAAGATATAGGAAAAGGCCAAGCCATGCATGGCCGTAGGGGAAGGTCTTTGTTAGATAACTTAGGTTTGAACTTCAAATGTTCAAAGACCTATATGAGTTATGTTTACACACTTAATGAGTGTACTAAAACTATTCATATATTGCATATACTAAGGTATATGATAATGAAACTTAGGAATTTAACGCATGTTATTAATTTATGAACGAAGAACACAAAGTATTATTAATGAACCATAATCGGTAAACAACATTGGTACTTCACCAATGATGATAGAGTCCGGTTAATAACGTAAGTTTGTTAATAGGCCGAGATGAAAGGTAATAAGTCGAATTGACTTTATTAAATAAAATAAAGTTAACAAAGACATAGAAGAGAAATAAGTTGGTAGAAACAATGTGAGTAAGTGTTTGATAGCTAATTACAGTGTTCTATGTGAATATATCATGTAGATTCTGTAAAGGCTATGATCAGTCGATTAAGTTATTTGAAGACGCTGAAAGGCAAGTTTTCTTAACGTTTGTCTAACTTTCAAGTTAGTCAAGTTTTATGTGATTCATTGTACTGAATTGCATGCTTGGTTTTAAAGAAAGGGTCAATGCCAGTTTTAACTCGGCTAGACTACTCGTAAGATATAGATTGATTTGTGTACATATATTTCTATATAGAAATGCTAATGCTATCATATGCCAAGTAATTGGTACGGATTTGAAGGTAAGGTTTGTCTATGAACAAACAAAAGTATTTTTCATCGATTATTCGATGGGCACGCGAGTTTGCAAAACTTAAACGTAAATACGTTTAACGGATGAATGTTGATCAACATAGAGTACTATAGGCTGATCACCTAGAAGTGCTCGTAAGTAATGCCGGATGTACAGCCTTAGTGTTGTGATGTCCTTTTCAAGTATGAAAACAGAAAGCTACTGTTCATGGTCTATCGACCGATTCAGAATTCCAAATCTATTCTATACTTTGGGAATTGATGTTAGGAATTGTTAAAGTATTACTGTTTTATAATACTTCATAACTATTTGTTCAGTTTTGTATGATTGGTCATATAATTCACGAATGTGGTGTTGATGTTATCATTTGTTAATTGTTGAGCTTGTTACGCTCACTTCTTGCGTGAATTATATGATTGCAGTTAAGGATGAACGTACTGGGAATGCTAAAAAAGATAAGTGCAAAGCTAAGATGGATACTTAACCATCGTGTAATAGATTAGTATGTTTTTATGTATTATACCTTACGAACAACAAACAATGTAATCGGTTTATGAACCTGGGAATGGATTTCACTTTGATATAATAAGAAGATAGTAATTACATTCATTATATTGTGTTTTCAATGGAATGATTGTATAGTTATGAGTACCGTGTAGCACCAAATATCAGGTTGGAAGATACCTGAATTTGGGGGCGTCACAGGTTGGTATCAAAGCATTAGGTTATAAAACTTAAGGGGGGAAGAACCTTAGGCTAATAACCTCGTAAGGAAGGTAAAGTCCGAAGAAAGAAATTCAAGTCAAATGAATTAATAAGGTATTGAAACTCAGTACCAAAAGATTTAAAAGATGGAAATTAATCTTAAATAAATTAAATGTGATTTGTGCTTATACTATTGTGTATTATGTACTAATCAACGTGTTATGTGTTTTGTAGATGTCAAACGATAGCTTGATGTTTAGAGACATTCAGGAGATAAGTGAGGAGTCGGTGAACCAAGTGAAGATATTACCGATGCCAGTGGCGGAGGTACCGTTAGTGGTTCTGAAAGACTCTGATATTGAAGAGTACATCTCTGAGGGGGAATACTCCAAGGAGACAATGGGGATAACATCATATCTAAATATGATGATTGACGTGGAGGAGGAGATGGAGGTAACATCGATTAACACGGTGATACCTACTCAGGAGCCAACACCTCTGGATGCAATGAGATCATTATATCTGGAAGTGTTGGATAGGAATGTGCATCTGCGCACTGTGGTACAAACGCAGAATGAGGAGATAACCGCCCTATATGAGGCGAAGGAATCTGTAGAGGCGGATTTTGAGTCGGAGCACGATGAGAAAGTGCTGATGACGGATAAGGGGAGAGACTATAAGGAAGAGGCCGTTGAGCTTCGAAAGAATCTGGTTGAAAAAGACCAGAAGATAGCTAGGATGTCATACATCCATGAATGCGCTCATGAGGATTTCAACCTAAAAATCGCTTGTTATTCTATTGAGTCAGGGCAGACTCGGCATACCATTAGTCGAGATATTGTTTCGATTTTAGCAAATCAAAAACATGAGAATGCCGTACGGCAGTGTTAGTAGATCGTTAGATCTTTTTTAGTATATATGGTAGTGATGTAAAACCCTCTTTTGTATAATTAAAGGGTAATCTTTTTGTAAATCCCAATTTTTGCAGAAGTCAATCGCAAGATAGTAATGTAATAGCTTTTTGGGCTAAGGAAGCAACGTGTAAATAGTTTTGACTATGAAAGCATATTAATATAATGAAGTTTTTATTTAATATGCTTGTTGTGGTATGAGTTGTTATTTGAGAATGAGAACTAAGCAGTTAAATAGATAATAATGAAACTTTATTTATTTAATTAGAATTATACCGCCAAGAAGGAGACAACGTAACCAAGAAGCCGAGTCTCATAATGAAAATCAGGAGGGTCCTAATAACCCTATGCAAGAGTTCGTTAATTTATTAACGGCAGCATTTAACCAAGTTGGGGGAGGAATTCCTGTAGCACCTAGGGTAGAAAGAACAACTACCTTTAAGGAATTTAAGAGTGTGGGTCCTCTAGAGTTCCGAGGAACGACGGACCCTTGAGAGGCCCAGATATGGGTGAAAGAGATTGAGAAGGCGTTTGTAATTACAAACGTAAGTGAGGCGCAAAAGACTTCTTTTGAGACTTACATGATGAAGGGGGAAGCTAACTACTGGTGGGAGGCTCACCAGGGTGGGGCTAGAATAAAGGCAGTTACTTGGGAACAGTTCAAGAAGGTATTCTTCGAGAACTACTTCCCTACTAGTATGCAAGGTAGGATGGAGATTAAGTTTTTGGAACTTAAACAAGGGGATATGACAGTTCCCCACTATGCTGCCAAATTCAATGAATTTGCGAGATTTGCTCCACATCAGGTGGATACGGAAGAGAGAAAGGCGCGTAGGTTTGAGCAAGGCTTGAAAGCCTGGCTCTATAGTAGGATATCGATATTTCAGAGTGCTTCCTACGGGACAATTCTAGAAAAGGTGATAATAGCTGAAGGTGGTGGTGAGGCATTGTCTCAGTATCACAAAGAAAGAAAGAAAGAACAAGAATAAAGTAGAGGGAGGAAATAAGGCAGAAGTTGCCAATGGTAGTGGCAATATGCCTAAGAGGAAGAGTTTTAACCCTGGGAATATTGGGTAAAACAAGGAGATCCTAAGCGTAGGACGGAGGCATGTAAGACATGCGGAAAGACTAGTATGGGAGTCTGTTTAAAGGGGAAATCAGTTTGCTACAACTGTGGGCAGGAGGGACATCTGTCACCCAACTATCCTAACCCTAAGAAAAACTAGGGGTGTTTTGTTTGTGGATCATTGGACCACATGGCAAGAAATTGCCCAAAGAAAGGGTTAGAGGGAAATAAGGGTTCTGATAGTGGTAAATTAGACATTACTGGACCAACACCATCAGTGGGTAAACCCTCAGCTCGTACGTTTAATATGACCATCTAAGATGCGGTTGCATCAACGGATGTGGTAGCAGGTATCATTCCAGTCAATGAAATAAATGCTTATGTGTTATTTGACTCGGGTGCTACTTGTTCTTTTATAGCATGTGAATTTGCTAAGCGATTAGGTTTAATCCCTGAAAAGTTAGCAATACCTTTAGACGTTAAAGTAGTAAACAAAGAAATAATCCCCATTAAACATATTCATAAGGATTGTTGTGTAGATATTAGAGGTAATAAGTTATCAGTAGATTTGGTACCGATAAGGTTAAAAGATTTTGATGTAATTCTTGGTATGGATTGGTTGATTAACCATAAGGTGATAATAGATTGCCATAGGAAAAGTGTGAACCTTCAGCTTTCTAAGAAAACCAAGGTAATGTTCTTCGGTAGTAAATCACCGAGACGCTCTTGTTGTCTATCGATGACACAAGCTAGAAAGATGTTAAGAAAGGGTTGTGTAGGTTATCTGCGCCATGTTGTGGATACCCAAAGAGTGGGAACATCCTTGGACCAGATATCTATAGTTCAGGAGTTTGCGGATGTATTTTCAGAGGAATTACCGGGTATTCCACCGGATAGGGAGGTTGAATTTGTGATTGATCTGTTACCGGGTATGGCACCAGTTTCAAGGGCACCATATAGGATGGCGCCAGTTGAGATAATGGAGTTAATGGTTCAATTACAAGAACTATTAGACAGGAAGTACATTCAACCGAGTGTGTCTCCTTGGGGAGCACCGGTATTATTTGTAAAGAAAAAAGATGGGTCGTTTAGACTTTGTATCGACTATCGAGAGTTGAACAAGTTAACGATTAAGAATAAATACCCGTTGCCCAGGATCGATGATCTATTTGATCAGTTGAAAGGGGCAAAGTATTTTTCTAAGATAGATTTTCGCACGGGGTATCATCAGTTAAAAGTAAGAAAGGAGGATGTACCTAAGATGGCCTTCAGAACTTGTTATGGTCATTATGAGTTTTTGGTAATGTCGTTTGGGTTGACTAATGCGTCAGCTGCATTTATGGATATGATGAACAGAGTGTTCAAACAGTATTTAGACAAGTTTGTCGTAGTGTTCATTGATGATATTCTAGTCTATTCGAAGACGCCAGAAGATCATGCTGAACATTTAAAGATAGTGTTGGAAACACTACGGAGGGAAAAGTTGTATACAAAATTCACAAAGTGTGAATTTTGGCTTGAGCGAAAGTCTTGATTTCTAGGGCATGTTATTGATAAAGATGGCATTTAGTGGATCCGTAAAAGTAAAGTAAGATTAATGAGTGGGAACAACCGAAGACGCCAACCGAGGTTCAGAGTTTTCTGGGGTTAGCGGGATACTATAGAAGGTTCATTCAGGACTTTTCTAAAATAGCTACTCTGTTGACAAATTTGACAAGGAAGTCGGTGAAGTATGTGTATACTGAAAAATGTGAAAACATTTTCGAGAACCAAGAAGAGGTTAAGTGAGGCACCAGATTGTCTTTACCAGATAATGTCTGAGGAACTTTGTAGTATATAGCGATGCTTCAAGATAAAGGATCGGGTTGCGTGTCTCACAAAGACATGGCAAGGTCATTACGTATGCGTCACGTCAATTAAAGGATTATGAGAAGGCATATCCTACTCATGATCTGGAATTGGCAGCTGTAGTTTTTTCCTTGAAGATATGGAGGCATTATCTATATAGTGAGAAGTGTGAGATATACACGGACCACAAAAGTCTGAAATATATCTTCACACAGAAGGAGTTGAACATGAGACAGAGAAGGTGGTTAGAATTAATAAAAGATTATGACTGTGATATTTTATATCATCCGAGGAAAGCAAATGTAGTAGCCGATGCACTAAGTAGGAAGGGTAAAGAGAAACTGTCAATGTTAACAACTCAGAATGAGTTGATAACAGCGATGGCAAGAATGGAGTTAGAAGTTAAGTTACCGGAGGAAGCGGTGGAAATGTTATTTTCCATAGAAACCCAACCGACTCTAGTGGAACGGGTTAAGGGAGTACAAGTGAGCAATGAGGAATGCGAGTAGATGAAGAAGAGGATAGAAAATGAAGAAAAGATTAAGTATAACCTCGATAAAGAGGGATTACTTCGTTTTGAAGGAAGAATTTGGGTTCCAAATAATTCCGAATCAAAGGAGGAAATAATGATGGAGGCCCATAGTTCGAAGTACTCGATACATCCCGGTAGTACGAAGATGTATCAAGACCTTCGTCAGAACTTTTGGTGGCCGAACATGAAAAGAGAGATCGCAGAATATGTTAGTAGGTGCTTAACTTGTCAAAACGTTAAGGCTGAATACCAACGGCCGAGCGGGTTGTTGCAACCGTTAGAAATTCCAGAGTGGAAATGGGAGCACATCACAATGGATTTTGTGGTGGGACTTCCAACAACAAGGAAAGGATACGATGCTATTTGGGTGATAGTGGATCGATTGACAAAATCGGCTCATTTTCTACCAATAGGAGTTAGGTATAACCTAGAACAATTAGCTAAGCTGTATGTCAAGTAAATTATTTTCAGACATGGAGTACCTATTTCGATTATGTCAGATCGTGATCCATGATTCACATCGAACTTTTGGAGGAGTTTGCAAGAGCAAATGGGAACGCACTTAAGATTGAGTACGGCGTATCATCCTCAGACGGATGGGTAGAGTGAACGGATAATTCAAACGCTTGAAGATATGTTAAGATCTTGCGTTATGGATTTCAAAGGGAGTTGGGACGACTATCTACCATTGGTGGAATTTTCGTACAGCAAACGGCGAACATGGTAAAGATAATACGTTCTCGATTGGTAGCCGCCCAAGATAGGCAGAAGAAGTATGCAGATCCTCACAAAGAAAATAGAGAATTCAATGTATGATCTTTTGTCTTTCTGAAAGTATCACCTTGGAAGGGAAAGATATGTTTTGGAAAGAAAGGGAAGTTAAGTCCAAGGTTTGTAGGACCTTTTGAAATTTTAAGAAGGGTAGGAGAGGTAGCTTATGAAGTAGCCTTACCTCTAGAAATGGAACGCATTCATAATGTGTTTCATGTGTCCGTGTTGCGTCCTTATAAACTGGACTATAAACACGTAATAGAGTATGAATCTATCCAGATAGAGAAAGATTTGTCATATGAGGAACTTCCAATTCAAATTATTGATAGGAAGGAACAAATTTTAAGAAATAAGGTAACACTGTCAGTAAAGGTGTTATGGAGAAACCACAATGCTGAAGAAGCAACGTGGGAACTCGAAAGTAAAATGAAGGAAAATTTTCCTCATTTGTTTATGTAATTGTGACGCCCCCAAAATAGGTATACAACACCCATTCTGAGTCGCCAAATACATGGACCAGAAAGCAAACTACAACTTCAATAATATAATTATCGTGCAAAATACGACAACACATACTGTGAGTTTAAATACAAATATTGTCTTCTAGACAATATCCACACTCAAATAAGTCCTCATTACAATTATTCAAACACTATTTTATAGAAATAGTGAGGACTGCTAAAACATCTTTCTAGAACCATCACTCCATACCCCGACTAGATCTCGCTATGTTCTCACCTCCACGAGAAGAAAAATGGAACAAAAGGAAAAGGGTGAGCTCAACTAGCCCAAGTAAAGAATATTATGACTAAGATAATATACAACAAATTATCATTAGTCTTCAACAGGAAAAAATCGATAAAACATAATAGACAACAAGTTTTAGATCAAAACTGCGAAGAAACCAAAGAATCCATTAGAAGAGTCAGTAGAATGAGTTTTACTATCTTCTAAGATTTAAAAGTCCATCATCAATATTTTATCCCTGTAACAACAATCAATATACATCTTTAATTGAATATTCATCTTTGCACTACAGGTCAAAGATATCATTTGTATCACCAGTTGGTCATGTTCATCTCAACACCTGTTCATCTTTGCACTACGGGCCAAAGATACTCATCAGTTAATCATTCATCTTTGCACTACAGGCCAAAGATATTCAATAATATCATCATTAAGGACTGAGGATGATGAAAAATATTTTAAAGGAACTAATCTAGTGAAACAAAATAACAAATATTAGAGATTCGTATAATAGTTTATACAAGATCAATAATACTTCATAATAACCAATTGTGAAGCAGAATTCAAAAAAAAATCAAAACATGGATACAATAAAAGATAGTAACCATAATAGATATCTTGGACAAAAAAGAAAATTTTCATTTTTTGGTGAAGAGTGTCGTATACGTGAATAGTGTCATATACGTGAATAGTAATCCCAACACAAAAAGGTAGAAATTCCACAATAAAATCCATACCAATATTTTGGTATAATGATATTGAAAGAATAACATCATTACGAGAAAAAATAACATCCCTTACCTCAAAGAAACAATACTTTGGAATGAAAGGTCGGAAGTGATGCTAAATGAAACTTGTACTGAACAACAACTCTCAAAGTATCTAAATACTCACAAAATATGCTCGATAATATAGAGGGAGAAAGAAAACTTATTTCTGGTGTGATTTTCAATTCTAACTTAGCCCTCTATTTATAGGAAAATGTTAGCACGCCGAAGCAGACTTGACCTGCTACCTGATGGCTTTACCTGCTACTGTTGTCACCCACCACATTTGAAATTCAATTTGAGCACATTTCTCACCAATCAAAAGTGGGGTCCACCAAATCTAGAATTTTCCACCAAAATGATAAATTTAGAAACTTTAACAATTTCTGAACCAGTCACCTCTTAAAATTCATAACAAATCATACGTTCATTTTTAACGGTTCAAAATTTGTGAAAATATACTCAACTTATATATGTATAACATATCCAAAAATCTCAACGATCCAACGGTCGGATTAAAAAATATAACTCACACAATATATCTCAAGAACACTGGTTTAATTTTTAATACCTCCATCCCGACAAAAATACTGATAAAATACCTCAACATTAATTCCTTCAATTATAGCCACATAAATAAATCCATCATTTATATCCACATCAAATAAATATTTCCTTATCATATAAATCAATAATTAATTATTCACTAATAATATTACAAAATCACAATCATGACAACTAAGCGGTTCGTGAAAGAGGGGCTTTCAATAAGGATTTTCTCTCATCGGCGTGCAATTAGGTGACCAAACCTCTCCTTGTACAGTAACTTTCTAGACATTGCCAATAATGTTATCTAATAATATTATTCAAATAATATGAATTATTGATCTGATAATGGGAGATACTATGCAGTGACAATTATTGAAACAACAATAATATAAAATATCAACGTAACAATTATTGAATCAATAAAATAAAATATTGAACAGTACCTACTGTAACAATTATTGAGTAAGCGCCTTCTTATGTAAGAATCAATAATTCAAAAAACACATGCATCTGGTGCTATCTTTGCAACCACGCCAGACATCACGTATTTTAACCACCGTGTATTCAACAATGTTGTTAGAAGTAACGATTACCATTATTTATAAAAACTAAAACTTTGTCTTTTTCTTCATCCGACAGTTATTCCGTTTATGGGGCCCATAAATGACTGCGCCGTCGTACGGATATTCCTGACAAAAAGAATATTCCATGACTAAACGAATATTCCCTAACAACAATGATTATTTTATAACCACTTGCTTATTTTGCAAAATTTGTATATTTCACCCATAACCAAAACATTATATCAAATTAACACCTTATTATTTTAAAATAATAATTGGAGGAAAATTTAATTTTATTTATAAAAAGTTGGGGTCTTACAACCTCCCCTCCTTATGAAATTTCGTCCTCGAAATTGACGTACGTACCTGGTGTTTCAAACAAGTGAGGATACCTCGCTTTCATTTCTGATTCCAACTCCCAGGTCATTTCTTCAATAGCATTGTTCCTCCACAAAACCTTGTGGTATAACCTTTGTTCGTAAGACATGCTCTTTCCTATCCAATATCTTGACAGGCACCTCCTCATACGTTAAATCTTCGGCTATCTCTTCTAGTTCTAATGCAATAATGTGGTTTGGGTCATCCACATATTTACGTAACATCTATACGTGAAAAATGTTATGAACACGAGACATTCTTAGCGTTTAGGCGAGTCTATAGGCCCCAGTTCCTACTCGATCAAGAATTCCAAATAAATCGAAGGTTTGAGCTTTCTTCTCTTCATCGACTCTTACTTCTAGAATAACGCCTTCTTGCACCTTCTTCTTTATATTCATCAGCTCTGGTGTATAGCTTGAGCGGTTTTAACTTTATCAATTAAAGTCAATTCTACTCGTAAATTAACATCATAACGTGGGTCCCTAGAGTCTTTAACTCTATCTTTATCGTTTATACAAAATAGGTTTTTGTATTCGACAATATCGCACTTGTACTCGCGTATGATCTTCTACTCAACGCGTCAGCTACCACATTCATTTTTTCCAGGATGGTATGGTCAGAACAGGTGCCCAAATGAGTCGCCTCTTGAGCTCTTAGAAAATCTTCTCGCATTCCTCGCTCTATACGAATTTTGTATCTTTCCGAGTCAGCTAAGTTAACAGAGTAGTGATTCGAGAAAATCCTTCCACGAATCTCTAATAGTAACTAGCTAAGCCTAGAAAGCTAGATATTTCGATTACTGACTTAGGTTGCTCTCAAATGTGACTCATATCCCAATCTTGGATAGCACTTCACAATGATGCCTATCAGTTTACCACCGCACGAATATGACGTCCCCTATGGAGAGTATAGCTTCGGTGCATTCCACAAAGGAAGTCACTAGATAGAGGCTCGAGTACCAACTCTTGTACTTGGATTTTTAACTCCTGAAGTTCAATAAGAGCCATTCGATATGAGATTTTAGAAATGGGTTTTGTACCGGGTTCAAAGTCGATACAAAATTCAATATCACGCTCTGGGGGTAGGCCAAGAAATTCTTCAGGAAATACGTCAGGAAATTCACTAACAACAGAAATATCATTCAAATCTGACGTATTTTTGTTTAAATCCATGAAATGGGCTAAGAAAGCTTGATATCCGTTTTTCAATAAACGAATGGCTTTATGGCTTGATATGAAAGTGTTTGACTTCAATGGTTTGGTTGCTTGAATTCACATAACAGGTTGGTTAGGAATATAAAAACTAACAACTTTACGAAAATAATCAATTTTGGCATGATGAGTGGTTAACCAATTAATTCCTAAAATCACATCAAAAGCAAGTATCTTTAAAGAGATAAGATCAACAGGTAATGTGATTGTGCCAACTTGGATCAAGCAAGATTTATAAACAGTGGATATGATAAAAGTTTCTCCTAACGGAGTTTCTACAGATAAGTCAAATTCCACTTTCTCTGGAGTCAAGTTTAAACGTTGAGCACAAGCAGGAGAGATAAAAGAATGGGTATAACCGGAATCTAGTAAGGTATAGATTTTGCAAGAATTTATAATTAACTAACCCATGATACCTTCGTTTGGGTTCCTCGCGTTTTGGGCAGTCACAAAAAACGCTCTTCCAGAAATCGCCGATTTTGTTTTGTCCGTATCCGCCTTTGGTGCCACCGTCCCTGCTGGACTTGATTTCGCTACAGGACAAAATTGAGCTATGTGATCGTCTTTTCCATAACTAAAACATACCTTGGGAGGCTGTGAACAGTTTGGACTTATATGTCCCTCCTCTCCGCATCTGTAGCATTTAACTGGCGGTCGTTCTCCTCTCCTAGAATTTGTTGCTGGTGTTGGTGCTGCTATTGTCGTCTTCCCATCATTGTTAAATCTTCCCTTCTTGAAATTTCCACTTGAATTATTTCTTCTATTATCTTGGCCATGATTATCACCGAAGTGGTCACCATTTTTGGCATGATAATTTCCTCCACGATGGTTATCATTGATCCGATGACCGTTGTCACCGGTTCGATTATCATCGAGTTGTTGGTTGTTATTCTTCGGTTGAGCTAACTCATTATCGGGCTCCAATAACTGAGCCCTATTCACAACATCTAAATATAAACAAAGTTTGTGAGAAATGAGTTATTGACGTATTTTGGGTTTCAAACCTCGCAGAAACATTCGCGTCATTCTCTCCTCATTATCAACCAAATGGGATGCAAATCGGGACAAATCAACAAACTTAGCTTCGTACTGCGACACGTTCATATTGTTTTGCTCTAGCTTGATAAACTCTACCTCCTTCATGTGACGAATACTTTCAGGAAAGTACTTGTCATTGAATAGTTTCTAAAATGTTTCCCAAGACATATTGAATGCGGCAGGCTGGGTATGCTTCACAGATTCCCACCAGTAATCTGCCTCACCACGAAACATAAAGGTGGCGAATGGAACCTTCTGTTCCTCTGTGCATCCCAAGATATCGAATATCTTGCTAATTTGCTTGACCCACGTTTCCGCCTTAATCGGATCCGGCTTTCCAAAGAATTCTGGTGGTCCCAACTCTTTGAACTATTTGGTTGTGACAAACTGCACGTTACTATCATCTCCACCCGTATTTTGTACACGAGTCTCCCTCGTCTGATTTTGCATGAACTGCAAAAAGCTCCTAAACATTCCATCATTCATCGTTTGCTCGGTAGTGTTGTTTACAGGAGGAATATTTCCTTATTATTGCACGTTCTCCTAGTTTGTGACTAAAGGTTGTTCCATAGTCTCATACACTCCATTGTTAATGTTCTCAGCTGCCATTCTTAAATACTGCCATAAAACAAGGGTTAATTAAACATATCACATAATATCCTTATATTATGATCGATCAACAAATAAGCTTAAGTAGGACACACTAGCGAAGGATTTACCCGTCTCTCCCCTCCTAGTTCTAGTCTCACATCTCAGCCAGCGATCATATCCCTAAGCTTTGATACCAACTGTGACGCCTCCAAAATAGGTATACAACACCCATTCTGAGTCGCCAAATACATATACAGAAAGCAAACTATAACTTCAATAATATAATTGTCGTGCAAAATATGACAACACATACTGTGAGTTTAAATACAAATATTGTCTTCTAGACAATATCCACACTCAAATAAGTCCTCATTACAATTATTCAAACACTATTTTACAGAAATAGTGAGGACTACAAAAACATCTTTCTAAAACCATCACTCCATACCCCGACTAGATCTTGTTATGTTCTCACCTCCTGAGAATAAAAATGGAACAAAAAGGAAAAAGGTGAGCTCAATTAGCCCAGAAAAGAATATTATGACTAAGATAATATACAACAAATTATCATTAGTCTTCAACAGGGAAAAATCTAATAAAACATAATAGACAACAAGTTTTAGATCAAAACTACAGCGGAAATAACAATCCATTAGAAGAGTCAAGTAGAGAATGAGTTCTACTATCTTCTAAGATTTAAAAGTCCATCATCAATATTTTATCCCTATAATAACAATCAATATACATCTTTAATCGAATATTCATCTTTGCACTACAAGCCAAAGATATTCATTTGTATCACCAGTTGGTCATGTTCATCTCAACAACTGTTCATCTTTGCACTACGGGCCAAAGATATTCATCAGTTAATCATTCATCTTTGCACTACAGGCCAAAGATATTCAATAATATCATCATTAAGGACTGAGGATGATGAAAAATATTTTAAAGGAACTAATCCAGTGAAACAAAATAACAAATATTAGAGATTCATATAACAGTTTATCCAAGATCAATAATACTTCACAATAACCAATTGTGAAGCAGAATTCAAAAATAAAGATCAAAACATGGATACAATCAAAGATAGTAACCATAATAGACATCTTGAACAAAAAGAAAAAATTTTATTTTTTGGTGAATAGTGTCGTATACGTGAATAGTAACCCCGACACAAAAAGGTAGAAATTCCACAATAAAATCCATACCAATATTTCGGTATAATGATATTGAAAGAATAACATCATTAAGAAAAAATAACATCCCTTACCTCAAAGAAACAGTACTTCAGAATGAAAGGTCGGAAGTGATGCTGAATGAAACTTGTACTGAACAGCAACTCTCAAAGTATCTAAATATTCATAAAATACGCACGATAATATAGAGAGAGAAAGAAAACTTGTTTCTGGTGTGATTTTCAATTCTAACTTAGCCCTCTATTTATAGAAAAATGTTAGCACGCCGAAGCAGACTTAACCTGCTACCTGATGGCTTTACCTGCTACTATTGCCACCCCACCACATTTGAAATTCAATTTGAGCACCTTTCTCACCAACCAAAAGTGGGGTCCACCAAATCTAGAATTTTCCACCAAAGTGATAAATTCAGAAACTTCAACAATTTCTGAACCAGTCACCTCTTAAAATTCATAACAAATCATGCGATCATTTTTAACGGTTCAAAATTTGTGGACATATACTCAACTTATATATGCATAACATATCCAAAAATCACAACGATCCAATGGTCGGATTAAAAATTATAACTCACGCAATATATCTCAAGAACACTGGTTTGATTTTTAATACCTCCATCCCGACAAAAATACTGATAAAATACCTCAACATTAATTCCTTCAATTATAGCCACATAAATAAATCCATCATTTATATCCACATCAAATAAATATTTCCTTATCATATAAATCAATAATTAATTATTCATAAATAATATTACAAAATCACAATCATGACAACTAGGCAGTTCCCAGGAAAGAGGGGGCTTTCCAATAAGGATTTCTCCTTACTGGCGCGCAATTAGGTGACCAAACCTCTCCGTAGACAGAACTTTCTAGACATAGCCAATAATGCTATCTAATAATATTATTCAAATAATATGAATTATTGATCTGATAATGGGAGATACTGTGCAGTGACAATTATTGAAACAACAATAATATAAAATATAAACGCAGGAATTATTGAATCAATAAAATAAAATATTGAACAGTAACTACTGTAACAATTATTGAGTAGTGACTTCTTACGTAAGAATCAATAATTCAAAAATAATGTGCAATACCGAGTGCTACTATGCAATCACGTGTATTACTGTATTTTAACCACCAGGTATTCCAACAGTGTTAACGGTAACGATTACGCCGTCATTTATAAAAACTCAAACTTTGTCGTATTTTTCATCCGACAGTTATTCTGTTTATGGGGCCCACAAATGACTGCACCATCGTACGGATATTCTCGACAAAAAGAATATTCCACGATCAAACGAATATTCCCCGACAACAATGATTATTTTATAACCACTTGCTTATTTTGCAAAATTTGCACATTTCACCCATAACCAAAACATTATATCAAATTAACACCTTATTATTTCAAAAAAATAATTGGAGAAAAATTAAATTTTATTTATAAAAAGCTTGCGACTTATAGTAATTATAAGGGGAAGAGAATGTAACGCCCGAGAAAATTGGATTTTTATGATAATTAAATTTTTATTTGATTATGTGGATTAAATGAATTTAATTGATTTATTTTGTGAGTAAGCTATGTGATGGTCGTTCTATGACCTAGAATGTGCTAATATGGTTAGTAATCTGGCTACGTGCTAAAATTAATTGTTTAGAATTTCCAAGATGAAAACAAAAGTTTTTCAAGAAATTCCCGTAAAAACACTATTCATCCGTTTCTGCTCGGGAATTGATTTTGAAATTTCGAGAAACGTGTAATGCTAGAATATATAGATGAGATGGAATATCTAATAATATTTCATTTATGGCAAATGAAGTTTTCGCCTGCGGACTTAAAACCTAAGGGTTGAATAGAATGATTTCCGAGAAGGAAATGAGACGCGTAGAAGGAATTAAGATAATGATAAAGCGTATGTTATACAAGTATGATACTATTTAGTATCTATGTATAATACGAAGATTTAATACAAAGTACAATACGTTTATCGTACGAGTATTATACGGAAAGAGTACGTGAATTATACATGTAGAATACGATTGGTATTATGGAACTTAAGTTAAGACTTATAATAATCCAATTAGATTTGGATTATGCCAAGTCCAAATAATTGAATAGGTAAGCCCAATGAATTAAGTGGTTAAGCCCAAACTAAAGCCCAATGCTAGGATGATTAAGCCCGATCCAAGAAAATCGAACCGTGGATTAAACCGGTGGGTCACCGAATGGGTGAAACCCATGGGGCGACCCATGGGGATGACCCATGGGCATGGTGGGCCGGCCACTTGATGTGCAAGCAAAGAAATCTACTTAATCACCAAGTATTTTACTTGGTGATAAAGTAGGTAATAGTAAGGAGGTGGGGGAATAATGACCTATTTACCCTCCATTTCAATTGCTTATAAATAAAAAGCAAGTGTTGGTCATTTGAGGGTTTTTCAAGTTGCCTAACATATATTTTGAGAGAGAGAAAGAGCTAGACTCAATCAAACATACCACTTTGAAGTTTTGATTTAAAGTTTCTTGCAAGAACACCAAGATTCCTTAAGGTAATATTCCTTAATAGTAGTTCCATCTCTTTTGATTTCTTTAAGTATGAAGGATCATAAATTGGTGGTGTATGTCTATTATACAAACTTTATAAGTCATGAAGACATAGAAATCATAAGGATTGAAGTAGGTTAAATCATGAAAATATTGATTGTTGGGATTGATTGTTGATGAACAATTAAACTCCATCAATACTTAAATATGTGCATCTTGCTTGGTTAGGATGTAGATATGAAATCCATGGAGTATTCCATGTGATTTGGCTTAGAGAACACAAGTAACGAAGTTATAGCGAATTTTACGTAATTAGACGTTAAACGTCGAAAACGTAGAAATTCTGGATTGATAGTCGAAAGTTGTCGTGAGACTTGAAAACATTGTTTTCCAATGTCAACACGTGAGATAGAGTATTTAAGAGTCGTGGACTCAAGAATCGTCGAATTTCAACTTAAAACGAAGAAAATAAGTATTGAACGCTCATTAACGTTTAACGAACGCTTAAAATGAACTTAATAGTTAATTTGGAGTTAACAGATTCGAAAGTGTAGAATTCTTATCTGAACGCGTAAAGTATGTCATTTATGACGTGTAGGCTTTTGAACGAACCAAATTGGACTTATAACGAAGAAGTTATGAATCCGGGAAACTCACCAAAAATTTCATTTTTTTCAAACTTTTCTGGTGCTGAGGTCTGGCGCCGCGGTGCCCGACAAAGCTTTAAGTGTCGCGTCATAGCACCGGTATAGTGTCATTTCCTACTGCAGAGTCGCGTCGTAGCGCCACTCATAAGAAGGAGTCTCACACCGCAGCCCAGGAGACAGGGACTTAGATGCTTCAGAACTGAAGGCAGCCAAGATTGTATAGGAAGGCCATCTGCATGTGCCAAAGGCATTGTCTTTGTTAGATAACTTAGGTTTGAACTTCAAATATTCTGAGACCTATATGAGTTAAGTTTACACACTTAATGAGTGTACTAAAACTATTCATATATTTCATATACTAAGTTATATGATAATGAAACTTAGGAATTTAACACATGTTATTAATTTATAAACGAAGAACACAAAGTATTATTAATGAACCATAATCGGTAAACAACATTGGTACTTCACCAATGATGATAGAGTCCGGTTAATAATGTAAGTTTGTTAATAAGCCGGGATGAAGGGTAATAAGTCGAATTGACTTTATTAAATAAAATAAAGTTAACAAAGACATAGAAGAGAAAGAAGTTGGTAGAAACAATGTGAGTAAGTGTTTGATAGCTAATTACAGTGTGCTATGTGAATATATCATGTAGATTTTGTAAAGGCTGTGATCAGTCGATTAAGTTATTTGAAGACGCTGAAAGGCAAGTTTTCTTAATACTTGTCTAACTTTTAAGTTAGTCAAGTTTTATGTGATTCATTGTACTGAATTGCATGCTTGGTTTTAAAGAAAGGGCCAATGCCAGTTTTAACTCGGCTAGACTACTCGTAAGATATAGATTGATTTGTATACATATCTTTTCTAAATAGAAATGCTAACGCTATCATATGCCAAGTAATTGGTACGAATTTGAAGGTAAGGTTTGTCTATGAATAAACAAAAGTATTTTTCATCGATTATTCGATGGGCACGCGAGTTTGCCAAAACTTAAACGTAAATACGTTTAATGAATGAATGTTGATCAACATAAAGTACTATAGGCTGATCACCTAGAAGTGCTCGTAAGTAATGCCGGATGTACAGCCTTAGTGTTGTGATGTCCTTTTCAAGTATGAAAACAGAAAGCTACTGTTCATGGTCTATCGACCGGTTCAGAATTCCTAATATATTCTATACTTTGGGAATTGATGTTATGAATTGGTAAAGTATTACTGTTTTATAATACTTCATAACTATTTGTTCAGTTATGTATGATTGGTCATATAATTCACGAATGTGGTGTTGATGTTATCCTTTGTTAAAACTTGCTGAGCTTGTTATGCTCACTTCTTGCATGAATTATATGATTGCAGTTAAGGATGAACGTACTGGGAATGCTAAGAAAGATAAGGGCAAAGCTAAGATGGATACTTAACCATTGTGTAATAGATTAGTATGTTTGTATGTATTATACCTTACAAACAACAAACAATGTAATTATTTTATGAACCTGGGAATGGATTTCACTTTGATTATAATAAGAAGATAGTGTTAGTTCCTAGTAGGCACAATAGATCTAGAAGGGGGGGTTGAATAGGTAGCACCCTGAATCACTAAGATTCCTTCAATGCCAGCAGCCATGGGACTTCAGTTCACTAAGAACTCTTCAAGGCCAGCAGCCTTAGAACTTCTCTAGTTCGCTAGGAACTCTTCAAGCCCAACAGGCTTAGAATCTTCATTTAGTCCCTCTAGACAAGGACCCCTCAGGCCCTGGCTTCTTGTTGTTATAGTTGTTGATGTTGTTGGTGCTGAGCTGCTAAGATGTCATTAAGCTCTGAACACCTTTTGTACTTAGCAGCTTGGTGTGGTCCTCTTTGCATTCTGCCTCGAGTCTGGACCACATCTTCATTGGTGCAGCTGATCTTTACTCTTTTCAGCTTATCTTCATCTGATGTCAGCTGTGCACCATCACCATCTGGATTTGCTAAGTCCCTGAGATTTTGGTAGACTTCTTCTGGCACTTAGTAATCCATAAACCCTTCTTGAATGTTTTGCAGACATGGTTCTACACTTGTTCAGTTTCAGCTTTAGGTTCATGGTGATCTGTGGAGTGACTCTTTTGATCTTCTTTGTACTTAGCCACTTTCCTGAATGTTATCTTCTTGGCCTTCTCGGCTCTCAGCTTGGCTACCATCTTCAATGGCATTCTCATCTTTGTTGAGTGAAGCTTCGATCTGTTTGAGTCCTTCTTCAAAGCTGCTTCACTTCTACCTTGGTAGTCTCACTGTCATTGAGACTTGTTCTATTGATCTTTGGTGGAACTCGTAGAGTCAACAATAGCATTCACCAACTCAACGATTCTGCAACTTCATAATCATCAACAACTCTTGATCTTTGAAGCTCTATTGATTTATACTACTTCCTAATCTTCCCGTTGGAAAGTAGCCATTGAAAGTTATTCAAATTGCCTCGAAGATCTCGAGTTATTTGGTGTAGACTGCAGATGTGACATGACATCTTTTTCTGACTTCCTGACACTGCAGTCTGCTATTTCACCAACCCTGTCAAATATGTCACTTTGATATCTTGGGCAGATCGACGACTTTATTTTACCCTTCTAATTTCTCAATCAGAGGTTGTCCTTGCATCGATGCTCTCAATAAGCTCTTGTCCGAATATTACCCTTCAGATTGAACCGTTGCCAATGCTTCACTCTTCAGCTATTCGAACTCTACGATTCTGATGCATGTCTTCATGGACCTGATCGTAGTGTCTTGTTGACTGGTAGAGACACCACTACGATCTTGAGGATTGTTCGCTTGATCTTCAGTGTAGAACATCTCTTCCTCTTTTTGTGCAGTGCTTCATTACTTCTGTTTGCCTCGACTATTCTCAGGTACTGATGGCTTGATTCCTTGTTCTGGCCTCTTCTGAATAACAAGACACTTCATATTTGTAGCGTGTCCAGCTCACTTTCTCCTTGTGATCTCCCGTTCACTTATCATCAATGGACTGACCCAATGCTTAATCACTTTAGCCTAGTTATTCAGAGGCTGACCAGTATCTCAGTGTGTACTCCATCAGTTTCTTCTTTGTTTGGCAAACACTACGATCCTGGTTACTTCCAAGATCGGTGTTATCTTTCCACTTGACAACTACTGCATATGCTGACTTTCCTTAGTCAGTTACAGAAGTCTTCCTCTGATCTCTTTGTGGAAGACTTCATCTTAAATGGCTTCATAACTTAATCTGGATGTTGATTGGGTTATTTCTTAGGTCTTCTATTATCTTGCATGTCATTCATTGAGTGCTCTCTAGTTTCCTTAAGGTGGGACGTATTTATGTAGTGTCGATCAGAGGTTTCATTCGTTTGGATATTCAGGGAGTGCTCATTTATTGAGAATCATTTTTGCTCTACGATTCTGCTATGGCATTGTGAGCACATCTGTTGATGTCTTAGTTCTGTACTCTACGATTCAGCTTTGGCTGTGCAGACACTATGACTCTGAGATCAGATTTTGACACTACGATTTCTGTCGTTGTGCTTGTTGTCTTCATCTGATCTTGCTCGACTACGATCTCTGCCTTTGGTATGATTAGTAGACTCTATAGTTCTGTAGTCTACGATTCTTGACTTGGCTTTGGCAGATACTCGGTCGGCTCATAGGCAGTCTGTCTCTATGATTCTGAACATGACTTCCTCAGTAGACTACGACTCCGAGGAAGTGCTACTCGACACACTACGATCCTTCCTTGTCTCTCCTAGCAGTCTACGAACTCTGAGATCTACTATCTTGCAGACTACGATTCTGCCTCGATAGCTCTCGAGTTATTCTTGACTCTAATGGCAGACTACGATTTTTGGTGTAGTGCTCGATGATTAGACAAGCCTATCTGTTACATCATAAGATCAACCTAACATGCTTGATCTTTCTATATTTATAGTCCTTGTACATCATTTCTTTTTAAGGACTTTATAAAGCTATTTTACTTATGTAGGATCAACCTAACACATTTGATCAATTCATTCTAAGTCCTTGTACATATGTTTCTATTATCTATCAAAGGACTTTACAGCTTTTCTTAATGCAAGCATACTTTCATATTCATTCATATATCATAATCGAATCATATGTAAATAGGAATATCATTCACATGCATATTTCTGACAATCTCCCCCTATTTGATTATGACAAAAACAATAAGTGCATATGCAGGTTATGAATGAATCTTATATACAGTGAGCAGCTGTATTTCTAAAGCAGAAAATAATGAATGTATTTTATAATGATGTGGAATTTAATACACTGACATTTTACATTTTGGATCCAGAACATACCTAACTAGTTAGAGATATACCTCTTTTGGCTCCATGTATGCTTCAAGTATGTTTGTTGATCAGCTATTCATCTATTTGATCTTCTTGCACCTGCTCACCTTGGGATGTTAACTTCATTTCTTTTGTTTGTTCCTCTGCAGATGTATGCTCCTCTTCTTCTTCTGGCTCCCCCTCAGTCTTTGCAAATCCAGGCTCATCATCCTTTAGCTCCCCCTTAGATGATGAGCTATCTTCTTGTTCTTCTTTGTTCTTCTTTATCTTCCTTTCTTGTTTGCTCCTGCTCTCCTTGCCTTTTCTTGACTGCCTTTTACTCTGCCTCTTTCTATACCTCTTTTTCTCCCCCTTTTTGTCATTAATCATTTGGGAGAGCTACTCCATGTTGGACATAAGCTGCTCCATCAGATAGGAGGAATTAGCTACTTCAAACTTGAGTTCTTGTTGGCTCAGCTCAAGTTGCATGGAGAAGGACTGATTCATGTGGTCAATCTTGTCAGAGAGGGCTTGGAGTTGTTCTTCATTTGCCTTCTATGTACGTAGAGCTTCTGTTTTTTGATCATTTATGGCCCTCAGACAGATGTCATCTCTCTCTTTGATTTTTAGAGATACATCAGCTACAGTAGCTTGGATTCTGTCTCGAACTGAATTGTCTTTTGTTGTTGTCAGCGTCTTTGACTTTTCATTGATTTGAGATATCTTCTCAATCAGGTTATCAGAATTCTTTAATAATTCCTGCTCCATGGAAATTTGATCATCTGGTTGGGCAGCCTCTTGTGGAACACTAGATTGGACTCTACGATTCTCATCCTTGGACAGATCTTCGAAGGTATTGAGAATTTGAGAAATCGTTGAATACCAATCGTGGGAGGATGCAGGAATGTCAGATAGTTGTGCTTGGGCAGATAGAGACATCTGAATCTGGACTTAATCATCATCAGTGGTAGAGTGAACAGACTCTACTATCAACGTTTTTGCCATATTCCTTTTTCCATCAGAGTCCACTCTACGATCATAAGGAATTTAATGATTTTTAGCATGTCGGTAGATCTTGTAGTGGGGTTTGTCATTGATCATCATGGTTGTAAACTTCTTTACCCTGGGGAAATTTTGTGACACCAGTTCCAAATTTGGAAACTGAGAGTAGCAGCAGCTAAAGTAACTTTCATCTCTCTCAGTATGTGCCTTTAACCATGGCATTCATGGGAAGAACCACCTCATCAGAAGGTCTTCAGAATTATACATTATAGTTGTGCAATCTAACTCCATATTTTTCTAGTTATGAAGCACTTCATCTGTAGTTATCCTTACAACTCGAAGTTGTTCATTTCCATGATTTATCCATCTTGCTGGTGGTTCTGCTGGTGGCTCATCAAAGACTTCCACCACTATTCTTCTGCTAATTCTAGCTGGAGAGAGAACAGGATAGTATTCTAGCTCTTCTGATTCTTGATGTGTAGAATTAGAATCCTTCTCCAGTTTCTCTTTCTCTGAGCCTGAATCATTCTGATCGGATTCGTCAGTGAATCCTTCTTGTCAGTTTTCATTTTCAGAACCTTCTTCAGCAATATCTTCCTGAGATTCATTCTCTTCATTTCTGGTCCCATCTTCAGCATCCTCTTCCTGTGATTCAGATTCATTATCACTTAATTCAATGACAGCATAAGAGTGATCATTTCTCCTTTTGGAGGCAAATTGAGCTATCAATCGGTGACTCCTTATTCTTCTTGGTGATTTAGTTATGGGTGAATCAGATACTTCTTCTTCTTCAGACTCTGAGATCTTTTAGTTAGCAGATGAACTTTCTTGATCTTACGCATTTGTGGGGGCATGTCCTTCTTTTTCAGAATCAGCATTATTTGATCCATCATCTGGGTTGGTTGGAGCATTTGCATTTGGAGATGCAGCTTGGTCAATTTGTATATTGTCTTTATCAGCAGAGTGAATGTTATGGGGGCTTGTGCATTCTTCTTCATCAGCAGATGCTGCATTTTCTTCTGTTAATCCAGCTTCACCTTCATTTCTAGATTTGGTATGTGGGGGCTCACCCTTTTCTTCTTCTGATTCTACTTCCTTTGAGTTTGTTAGAGTGTTTGCTGTAGAGAATATTGTTGTGTCAACCTGCAGCCTTTCTTTATCATCAGAGTGGATGCTCTGAGACTTCTCCTTAGGGCTTGCACATTCCTCTCCTTCATTAACAACCTTGGCTTTCTCTTTCATGGATTCAACCTTTGAACTTTCAGTTCCTTTCTCATCTTTAAATTCTTCATGTTCTTCTTGGTTGGATGGACTTTCCTTGGGAGCTGGGACTGATTTCTTCATCCCTTTTTCTTTCTTCTTGGGTGGTTCTTGAAGCAGTCTGTTGGTTCTTCTTCTTTTTGAGTTTGCAGCAGTTGATGCTAATTTTTCTTCTGCCTCTTGTATTTTCTTATTAGTGGGGACATAGCTTGACGAAGCCTTAGCATTCTTCATATTCTTAGGCTTCTTTCTTGTTGGTGTGACAGTAACTGAAGTCGAGTCACCAAGCTCAGAGCTTTCTTCCTCCTTTTCCTTTCTCTTCTTTGCAGAGATCTTTCTGCTGCTTCCTGCTGTAGTTAACCTTCTATTCTCCTTTGGGTTTTTCTTCCAATTTATGAACAGCTGTGGAGACATTACCTTGTGAACATTAAGAATTTCACCATCATCATCCTTGATTTTATTCTTCAACTTTTTCTTCAGGATGATACTTAAGAATCTCCCATGAAAAACCTTTGTGAGTGGTTTTTCAGTTGATCTTTTCTTTTCTTCCTTATCCAGCCACTTAGACATATGATCGAGCAGGACAGCTCCAAAGTTGATGTGTTCCTCCAGGACTATGGAAGACATGATCTTCAGCTGTTGGTTAATCACAGTATCATATGCAGTGTCTTTGCATAAGATACATTTCCCCACGATTTCAGCATGGAACTCGAATTCTTTAGGAAACTCTTTTTTCTTCATGTCCTTCAGACTAGGGTTTCTTCTGTACTGTATAATCGTCTTAGCTTTTTCTGTGTCGATCTCCTGCAAGCTTTTCAGATTTCGATCAGGAAGGCCTAAGCATTGATTGATGTCAAAAGAGTTTAGCTTCAGAATCTGACCCTTAACCTTGGTGGAGAGGATTCCAGAATTTATGGTTACGTTTGAATGAAACTCCTTGACCAGGTCACCATATATTCGTGTGTTTTCCTCAAGACAT
The DNA here is from genome assembly GCA_020205605.1 of Panax ginseng. Lineage (NCBI taxonomy): Eukaryota > Viridiplantae > Streptophyta > Magnoliopsida > Apiales > Araliaceae > Panax > Panax ginseng. The sequence goes on from CM035131.1 coordinate 97,971,942, forward strand.
TCTGAGAACCCAGCCTTCCTCACAAGTTCAAGAATATCCCTGAACTTCTTCTCAGATTTTCTGAATGTCTTGGTTCCTAGCTGAATGCCAGTGATTACTTACCAATCTGCCATTTGAGGAGTTCGAGGAATATGGGTGTTAGTTTTAGGAAGTCTTGTGAGAGATAGTTGGCTGTGATTTAGGCAAGGATTTGGAGGGTTGATGGATTTAGGAAGTGAACATGCTTTTAGGGTTTGAAAACGAGAGGGAAGAAGTTTTGATAATTTCTAACAACTGTTTGTAGATTTTGAATTTGTCTTTAAGGCAGTTTCTATCCTCGCAAATCTTTGTGATGTGTCACCCTATCATTGGTTGCACGATACCCGAGAATAAGATGTAACTCCCCAAAGAACTTGTCAATTAGTTTGTCTCTTTTAGAAGAGTGGACGTTTGATTGACGTGGATTGACCTTTGACCTCTTGAGTTCGTAGAGAGTAGCATGATAGGACGACTATTGACTCTACGTTTTCCTTTGTTGACTCAATGATCAATTCTCTGAAAGATGTTGCAGTGGATGGTTTTGACATTTCTCCTCATGTTGAAACTGCATAGTTCAACCACTGATGTACCCCAAGCCAATTTTGGTACTTAAGTTCTGATGTGCATTTCAAGATGTCTTTCCAAACTGTATTTGAACTAATCTCCTCATACTTCAGAATGGTAGAGCAATTGTCTCGTTCTTCCAAGCTCCTCATGAGCTAGTGTCTTCTATTAAGTATGCGATCGTCGAGTCTGCTTCTGCGATTGTTGAGTTTTCACTACGATCGTTGAGATTGCATCATGATTGTTGAGTTCTCTTAAAACTCTATTCTACAATCGTTGACTGACTTGGTCCTTGAGATGAACTTTACTAAGCATTCCTTCTAGGTCGAGGTAGCTCAGGAAGGGCCAACCTCTTAGAGTGAGCTAAGGGTCAGGTTTGTCCCTGAGGCGCTTTCCAGATGAAATACTTTAGAAGTGATTTGTACGGATATCTCTTTTGACCTTTTCTGTTGGGGAGTCCCTCTTCCAACTTTAGACATTTGCACTGGCTGCAATTGTGGTGTCCTCCTGCTCTTACACTACGATCAAATGTTTGATCGTAGGTACTCCACGATTTTGAGTTGGGTGGCTTAAAGGTTATCAGTAGCACGTTTTGAGACGTTCCTATTGACTATGGATCTTCATTTGGTTCATCAGCCACAAGGTTTTGGGACTCTGTAGCTGGTACACAGCTTCATAGTATATCTCTGATGGTTGAAGTCATTAAATTTTCTTGTATCATAGAAATGGGCATTTTTAGGGTTGATCATTCTACGATCCTTTGACAGCACTACAAACGTAGTATTCCTTGTCAGTTTGTGCTTGCTGAGTTCTGCTCCCGTAATGAGTTCCTCATGATTGATGCTCGATGATCCTCTGTAGTCAGCTTCCTTGAGGATTCTTCTCTTTTGACATGCTTTGCATGATTGAGCATATAAGACCTTTTTCTTCTTTTGTTGAATGGCCTGCTTCCATACAAAGATTAGCAGCCATGTGAGCTTTATTCAGATTAGCTCAGCAGGTCTTCAAGAACAGGCTTTGACATATAAGAATTTTATCAAAATCATTTATGAACAGTCTTAAGCCTTCTGCTGGTTGAATCTTTCTTGACTAAAGTCTTCTGCTTTAGCATTCCTTAGTGTGGTCAGATAGACCAAGTACCTACAGGTTATAAATTTCTATTTTTGGAACCCATGGTTAAGTGGGTCCTTCTAGGTTAGTTTTCTAAGCCCCTGCTCCTCATATATTTAGATAATCGTCATATTGATCAACAACAGTTATATTCATGCATGTAACTCATTTAGATAATACATTTTGAGATGCATGAAGGTGAGTGTGTGTAAGATTTGCTATTTTAATAAAACTCTCTTTTTCTTTGATGGTTGCATCATTTGCTTGGTTATGTTCACAGAGTTTAAATGTTCTCAAAGTGAGAATCAACTCTACGAATTATTTGTATCTGGTTGATTCATGGAGATGATCAGTTTCTACAAATCATCAAGATACTTTTGCAGGACTGATCATACTCTGCGTGTTATCAAACTCTTAGAACATTGGTTTGTACATACATACTAACCCATCAGCAAAGATTACTTCACATAAAATTAATTTAACCTATGATGCTCTTATGATTCATTTCAGATTTCTTTTAAGATGTCATCTTCAACCTAAAACTTGGATGGAGAGAAAGTTTATAGGCAATTGGGTTTCCATCCTCAGTGTACTTTCTCTATTCACCTTTTTAGGTAGATTATGATTTCTTGAAAGAATATTGTTATAGTTCATAAGGAGGTGCAACATGATGTACACAGTTATACTAGAGAGGAACCACACCTTTTTGCTGTTAGTTTCTTAATAGTCATTTATCTTAGATATTCTGAGTTTAGGCATTGATGTGCATGTTTTCTCATTTTCTTCTGACAGCCAGTTGCTCTAGTTAATCTTCAGTCACTCGGTTGTGGTCTTGAAGATACAAGCTAAGAGAGTGTCAGCATCTCTAATTCTTTGACATCCTTGAGTTCGTAAGATTTACATCCAGATGCAGGTTGACCAGACATATGGTTGAGAAGTTCTTCTCTTTTCTTGGGATAAGCATTACTTAGCATGTATGGTCTTTTCATCTTTTCAGGCTGGTGGATGTTTGAATCTTTTCTGTTGATATCTATTGACATCGAGCAAGGATTGGTCTTGTTGATATGGCAATCAAGAACATTGACCAATCTGAGCAGTTTCAGGTGTATATACGCATTTACCTATACACAATATTTCCAACGTGTGAGCTCATCTGCATACAACAAGTGACTTACTACTAAACAAAGTTTAGAACAATTTTTGTGCCTAGGATCAGACTCAAAGCGATTAGCTTTTGAATATAGCATGAGAACCTGCTCTGATACCAATTGTTAGTTCACAGTAGGCACAATAAATCTAGAAGGGGGGGTTGAATAGATCCTTTTTCTTTCAAATACTTTTATGATTTATTTTGTATTGCTAATAATTTAGCATGTGACAAACATAAGAATCTTTTCAAGCACAGTGGAATAAGTAAAAGATCCCCTTCATTGATATAATCATAATCATACATACATTGTTCATAGTGTTAGTTCAAGGTGGTAGCGGTTAAAAACATACAGTAGCGATTATAGCGGTTAATGTACATAATGTAAATGACATAAGGTAAAAGACACAAGGGGTTTTAAGTGGTTCAGAGACTCAAGCTCCTAATCCACTCTTCTGCTTTCAACTAGCAGGATTTCCACTAAGGAAGGGCAGCACCCTTAATCACTAAGGGGGGTGTATTCAATTAAGATTTTTAAAGACTTTTTTTAAGTGACATACTTTTGTAGAATTTGTGGGATTTTAATGACTTTTAAAGACTTTTAAGACTTTTTTAAAATGACTTTTATAGACTCTATGAAATAAGTAATAGACTTTTATAAACTTTTTATCAAGACTGTGATAGACTTTTGTATACTTCTAATATATCTTGCAACTTATATTAATTGTTAATTAGCCCATGTGTACAACATCTCCCTCTTTTTTCATGAACTAGAGTAAATCTCATTATATTATTGTGGCATGAAATTTTATATATGTTGAAAGCGTGCATATTATTCTACTCATTTCATAATACATTTGGACACTCGGATACCAATAAAACTTTAGAAACTACAGACGCAATACAAAAATTAAGCTCACTTTTCATTGAGCTATATATACTTTATGCATATGCGTACGCTTATTTGGAATTATTATTTTTCATTCCGGTCTACAAAAGTTTTCATCAATACTTATTTACGTAACTAGCAATTAAAAAATTAATATAAACATTTGCAATATATATCGATTTCCATTCAAATATTTGAATATTACCTCGTCTTAGTATCAAAATTTGCAAATAAAAATCATATATACTTGTTTCATGTATATTTTAAAATAGCAAGTTATTTTTCAAATAAAAAATATTTTTTATTTATATTCTTTTTAATAAATTTTTAGTTTAGTAATGTAACATATAATAAAATGATGATAAAAGCTTGAAGAACTTATATATTTTATACAACTATATATCACTATAAAGTACGTACTCTATATAAATTACTTTCCTCTCTCTTACTTTTTTTTTCTTCATTTAACTCTGATTAAATTAATTTACTGAAATTATAAAATTATAAAATATTGTGTATTTATTTTATTTTTGAAATAATAATGTGTGTTTATTATTAAATAACAAATAAATTCAAAATTTAAAATTTTGAATTTTTTGTACATTGACTACTAAAACAAAATAAATGTTTTATTTTTATGGGTACAATGTAAGTATTAATTATTCTAGATTATAAAGTAATTAAAATATTGGATTCATGTGAAGTAATTAGAAATATTGGATTCATGTGAAGCTGTATTTTAAATTTATTTAGCTTATTAAGATGAGATATGAAGTCTTTAGAAATCTTTAGAGATGAGGAATTAGACTTTGATATATGAGTTGATAGTTATAATTCTTCTTCTAAAGTCTCATCAAACTCTACCATTTAATAGAAATCTGAAAAGTTTATGACTTTTTAAATACCAAAATACTTTTATAGACTTTGTAAAAATCTTAATTCAATACCACCTAACTTTTAAAGACATTAAAAAAGTTGTAATTGAATACCACTAAACTTTTATAAACTCTTTAAATGTCTTGATTGAATACAACAAAACTTTTAAAATCTTTAAAAGTTTTTAAAAATCTTAATTGAATACACCCCCCTAAGATTCCTTCAAGGCCAACAGCCTTGGGACTTCAGTTCACTAAGAACTCTTCAAGGCCAGCAGCCTTGGAACTTCTCTAGTTCCCTAAGAACTCTTCAAGCCCAACAGGCTTGGAATCTTCATTTAGTTCCTCTGGACAAGGACCCCTCAGACACTGGCTTCTTATTGTTGTAGTTGTTGATGTTGTTGGTGCTGAGCTGCTAAGATGTCATTAAGCTTTGAACATCTTTTGTACTTAGGAGCTTGTTGTGGTCCTCTTTGCATTCTGCTTCGAGTCTGGACCACATCTTCATTGGTGCAGTTGATCTTTACTCTTTTTAGCTTATCTTCATCTGATGTCAGCTGTGCACCATCACCATCTTGATTTACTAAGTCCCTGAGCTTTTGGTAGACTTTTTCTGGCACTTAGTAATCCCTGAACCCTTCTTGAATGTTTTGCAGACATGGTTTTACACTTGTTTAGTTTCAGCTTTAGGTTCATGGTGATCTGTGGAGTGACTCTTTTAATCTTCTCTGTACTCAGCCACTTTCCTGAATGCTATCTTCTTGGCCTTCTCGGCTCTCAGCTTGGCTGCCATCTTCAGTGGCATTCTCATCTTTGTTGAGTGAAGCTTGGATCTGTTTGAGTCCTTCTTCAAAACTGCTTCACTTCCACCTTGGTAGTCTCACTGTCACTGAGACCTGTTCTATTGATCTTTGGTGGAACTCGTAGAGTCAACAATAGCATTCATCAACTCAACGATTCTACAACTTCACAATCATCAGCAACTCTTGATCTTTGAAGCTCTATTGATTTATACTACTTCCCAATCTTCCCATTGGAAAGTAGCCGTTGAAAGCTATTCAAATTGCCCCGCAGATCTCGAGTTATTTGGTGCAGACTGCAGATGTGACATGATATCTTTTTCTAACTTCCTAACACTGCAGTCTGCTATTTCACCAACCCTGTTAAATATGTCACTTTGATATCTTGGGCAGGTCGACGACTTTATTTTACCCTTCTGATTTCTCGATCAGAGGTTGTCCTTGCATCAATGCTCTCAATAAGCTCTTGTCTGAATATTACCCTTCAGATTGAACTGTTGTCAATGCTTCAGTTTTTAGCTATTCGAACTCTACGATTCTGATGCATGTCTTCTTGGACCTGATCGTAGTGTCTTGTTGACTTGTAGAGACACCACTACGATCTTGAGGATTGTTCGCTTGATCTTCAGTGTAGAACATCTCTTCCTCTTTTTGTGCAGTGCTTCATTACTTCTATTTGCCTCGACTATTCTCACGTACTGATGGCTTGATTCCTTGTTCTGGCCTCTTCTGAATAACAAGACACTTCATATTTGTAGCGTGTCCAGCTCGTTTTCTCCTTGTGATCTCCGCTCACTTATCAATGGATGGGTGACTAATGCTTAATCACTTTAGCCTTGTTATTCGTGAGGTGACCAAGTATCTCAATGTGTACTCCATCAGTTCCTTCTTTGTTTGGCAAACACTACGATCCTGGTTACTTCCAAGATCGGTGTTATCTTTCCACTTGACAACTACTGCATATGCTGACTTTCCTTAGTCAGTTACAGAAGTCTTCCTCTGATCTCTTTATGGAAGACTTCATCTTAAATGGCTTCATAACTCAATCTGGATGTTGATTGGGTTATTTCTTAGGTCTTCTATTAGCTTGCATGTCATTCATTGAGTGCTCTCTAGTTTCCTTAAGGTGGGACGTATTTATGTAGTGTCAATCAGAGGTTTCATTCGTTTGGATATTCAGGGAGTGCTCATTTGTTGAGAATCGTTTTTGCTCTCTGATTACGCTTTCGCTGCGTGTGAGCACATCTGTTGATGTCTTAGTTCTGCACTCTACGATTCAGCTTTGGCTATGTAGACACTACGACTCTGAGATCAGATCTTAACACTACGATTTCTATCGTTGTGCTTGTTGTCTTCATCTGATCTTGCTCGACTACGATCTCTGCCTTTGGTATGATTAGTAGACTCTATAGCTCTGTAGTCTACGATTCTTGACTTGGCTTTGGCAGATACTTGGTTGGCTCGTGGCGATGCTCTCTCACGATTCTCGAACATGACTTCCTCGAGACTACTACTCGAGGAAGTGCTACTCGACACACTTCTGATCCTTCCTCGCGTCTCTCCGACGATCTCACGAACTCTAAGATCTACTATCTTGCAGACTACGATTACGCACTCGATAGCTCTCGAGTTATTCTTGACTCTCCGACAGACTCGATTTGCAGTGCAAAGGTTTCGACGACGCAGACAAGCCTATCTGTTACATCATAAGATCAACCTAACATGCTTGATCTTTCTATATTTATAGTCCTTGTACATCATTTCTTTTTAAGGACTTTATAAATCTGTTTTACTTATGTAGGATCAACCTAACACATTTGATCAATTCATTCTAAGTCCTTGTACATATGTTTCTATTATCTATCAAAGGACTTTACAGCTTTTCTTAATGCAAGCATACTTGCATATTCATTCATATATCATAATCAAATCATATGTAAATAAGAATATCATTCAAATGCATACTCCTGACAGATAGTAATTACATTCATTATATTGTGTTTTCAATGGAATGATTGTATAGTTATGAGTACCGTGTAGCACCAAATGTCGGGTTGGAAGATACCCTAATTTGGGGGCGTCACAACCCTAAGCTAATCCAGGTTGGTTCAGACCTCCCCTCAATCCAGCGAAATGACATGGTTGTTCTATTAACCCAATTCCAGGATGTGTTTGAATGGTCTCATGAAGACATTGTGGGTTTATCCACTGACATTGTTCTTCATCGCCTTCTCATTAAAGAAGGATTCAAGCCAGTTAGACAAAAGCTCAGGCGATTGAAACCTGAGTGGAGTTTAAAGGTCAAAGAAGAAATTGTGAAACAATTTCAAGCTGGCATATCCGGAGTGGATATCCAACATTGTTCCCGTGCCTAAACCAGGAGGAAAGGTGCGAGTCTGCGTGGATTACCGGGATTTGAACAAAGCTTGCCTTAAAGATAGCTTTCTCATGCCCTTTATCCACATTCTTATTGACAACACTGTCCAATACGGCATGTACTCCTTTGCTGATTGCTTTGCGGGGTATCATCAAATTATGGTCGCTGAGGAGGACCGTGAGAAAACTTCTTTCATCACCTTGGGTGACTTTTTGCTAAAGACGGTTGTCATTCGGCCTCATCAATGTCGGGGAAACCTATCAGTGAGCTATGATGGCTCTTTTCCACAATTTAATGCACAAGGAGATAGAGATCTACGTGGATGACATCATTATCAAATCCCAAAGGGAGGAAGACCACTTAGACCATCTCAGAAAGCTTTACAACAGGTTGTGTAAGTAAAACTTGAAGTTGAATCCAGCCAAGTGCGCCTTTGGTGTCAAGTCAGGCAAGTTGCTAGGTTTCCTAGTCAACCACAAAGTGATTGAACTGGATCCTACCAAAATCCAAGCCATCAAGGAAATGCCCATTCCTCAGACACAGAAGAAAATACGGGGATTTTTGGGAAGAATCAGCTTCATTAGCGGGTTCATTTCTCAACTCACAGCAACCTGTGAGCCCATCTTCAAGCTGTTAAGGAAGAACTCCTACATGAAATGGAACAATGAGTGTCAGAAAACCTTCATTACCATTAAAGAGCAGTTGGTTAACGCTCTTATTTTGGTACCACCCAGGGATGATATTCCCCTATTCATGTACCTGTCCATAAATGACAATTCCATGGGTTGTATGCTAGGGCAAAAAGACGATAGAGGCCAAGAACGAGCTATCTATTACCTCATCAAAAGATTCAGCATCAGTGAACACAAGTACACTCTGATTTAGAAAACTTGTTGTGTTTTAGCATGGGCTTCCATGAGGTTACAACATTACCTCCATGGTCACACAACCCATCTCATATCCCGCGTGGATCCTCTCAAGTATGTGTTCAGTAAGCCCATACTGAATTGTCGATTATCCGGATGGCGATTGATCCTACTGCAACAATTTGACATCGTCTACATGACACAAAAGTCTGTCAAAGGTCAAGGAATTGCGGATAAACTGGCCGCCGCACCTATAGAGGACTACAAACCCTTAGAAACATACTTCCCCGATGAAGGGGTAATGACAGTTCAGCAACAACATCAGTACGATACATGTCGTACGTGGAAAATGTATTTTGATGGAGCTATTAACACAGAAGGTTCTGGAGCTAGAGCAGTTCTAGTATCCGGTACGGGGGAGCAGTATCCCGTCGCCGTCAAATTGCAGTTTGTCAGAACCAACAACACAACTGAGTATGAAGGTTGTATCATGGGGCTAAAACTTGCCCGTTCATGGGCATCAGGCTGTTAACTGTCTTTGGGGATTCAGAGTTGGAAATCAGACAATCCACGGGAATCTATCAAACCAAAGAATTACATGTGCTGCCTTACCATCGGCAAGTTCTACAGATGGCTTTGGAGTTTGAAGAAATCTCTTTTCTACACATTCCTCGTAATAGGAATGATTTTACGGATGCATTAGCAACGTTGGCCTCCTTGATTCACATACCTAACAAGGAAAACATGCCAAGCATCACATTTGCACTGCAAAAGGCCCCAGACTATTGGAACTATGTTGGAGAAGTATCGGATGACCTACCTCCCATCCACAACCCTTGGTATCAACACATCAAGGAGTATCTACGAGATGGATCTACACCCGCTGAGGCGAGCCTAACTGAGAAGAGGCAGATTCATCGACTTGCTATAAAATTCTACCTGAGCGGAGATGCACTCTACAAAAGAGATGCAGGATTAGGTCTCCTCAGATGTATGGATAAAGACCAAGCTCAGAGACTCATGGATGAGATCCATGGAGGAGTATGTGGCCCTCACATGAGAGGACCCCTACTTGTCAAGAAGATCCTTAGAACAGGGCATTATTGGCTTACACTCAAAGCTGACTGTGATGATCACGTCAAGAGGTGCTATCAATGTTAGATTCATGGAAATTCCATCCATGCCCCTCCAAGGGAACTCCACAATATGAGTTCGCCATGGCCCTTCTCAATGTGGGGAATGGATGTGAGCGGACCCATCGAGCCCAAAGCCAGTAATGGACATCGATTCATATTCACCATGATTGACTACTTTACCAAATGGGTAGAAGCAGCTTCCTTCCCCAGGGTTACTAAAGAAGTCATCATTGCTTTCATCAGAAACAATATCGTTTGTCGATATGGACAACCAGAGGTCATTTTGTCAGACAATGCTAAGAACCTCAACAACATAATGATGGAGGAGTTATAGAGCCAATTCCACATCAAACACCTTAATTCCGTCATCTACCATCCAAAGATGAATGGTGCTGTTGAAGCGGCTAATAAAAACATTAAAAAGATCATGCAGAAAATGTCTGCCAATCACTAAGGATGGCCTGACCTCTTGCCTCTAACTTTATTAGCCTCTGAGAACTTCCATGCATTACTTCCAATTGGGGCAACCCTCACTCATTAGCCTATGGGATGGAAGCAGTGCTCCCCATAGAGGTGGAAATGGAATCCCTCAGAGTGTTGATGGATGCTCAGTTGGATAAGACCAATGGGTACAAGACAGGTATCACCAATTTTCTCTAATAGACGAAAGGTGAACCGCGGCTATCTTCCATGGTCAGTTATATCAACAAAGGATCGTACGATCCTACAATAGAAAAGTCCAGCTACGGCAGTTTAAACAACATGACTTGGTTTAAAGAAGATCATTGTTGCCTCTTTTATAATCCTAATAAAAGAGTTCTAACTCATGCAAGCATACATGTGTCAACAAGTAATACAGAGTAAGTAGAGTATCAATCCCACAGAGAAAGTTGTTAAATTTAAACTATTATGCATCAATTAACTCATTGTATTTATATGCTTAGACTAATGACTAAAAGTGTTGAATTAGACTAATTGTGAATACAAACTAAAAATAAGAATACAAATGGAATAAATATAATCTGGAAGTAATGGGTATACCTCAATACAAGCGAGTAATGCGGCTCACCTCAATACACTGCAACGCAACCTTGGATTTTGTGGCATCCGAAATGAGGATTCTAATAGTCATTTGTAGCCATAGTCTCGATAAGCGTATAGGCCTCGTCATAGCTCTTTGCCCATAATGCCCCTCCTGCGGCTGCATCCACAATCGGTCTCAACTACCATCCCAAACCATTATAAAACGAGTTGATCACCATCCAATCTGGCATACCGTGATGCGGACATTTTCGGAGCATCTCTTTGTATCGCTCCCATGCTTCATATAAGGACTCACCCTATTGTTTCTCAAACTGAGAGATAGCTGTCTTAATCTTTGCAGTCTTCGCCATTGGAAAGAACTTGGCTAAGAATTTTTGTGCTAAGTCCTCCCATGTGGTAATTGACCCTGACGGCAAAGAATGTAGTCAACTCCTAGCCTTATCACTCAATGAAAATGGAAATAACTGTAGTCTAATGGCATCCTCCATCACACCATTATACCTAAATGTATCATAAATTTCAATAAAGCTCAATAGGTGCTCATTCGGATCATCTGTAGTAGCACCCCCAAATTGTACTGAGTTCTGCACCATCTGAATAGTGCCCGGTTTGATCTCAAAGGTATTAGCTGCTATCGCCGGTCTGACTATGCTCGATTGTAGTCCATTTATGTTTGGCATGGAATACTCCCTTAGAGCCCGATGTTCTTCTCTTTGCTCAAGTCTTGGTTCTTCCGCCATTCTGGATGTTGTACTGTCTAACTGTGCTTGCAAATTTCTTCGCACACTAGCCTTCCACCCTCTTCCTTTTATGTTGTCCTGTGCTGGTGTTAGTTCTGAGTTGGATGATCGCGTGTGCATAAAAATCTACAAGTACCTGAAACCAAAAATAAAACAAAATTAGAGATGAAAACGATCAGAATTGTCTAAGTCATACAATATAGCTTTAAACTAATGATAATTATTAAAATTCAACGCCTTTCCCCGGCAACGGCGCCAAAAACTTGTTGTCTCTTTCATAATCCTAATAAAAGAGCTCTAACTCATGCAAGCATACATGTGTCAACAAGTAATACAGAGTAAGTAGAGTATCGATCCCACAGAGAAAGTTGTTAAATTTAAACTATTATGCATCAATTAACTCACTGTGTTTATATGCTTAGACTAATGACTAAAAGTGTTGAATTAGACTAATTGTGAATACAAACTAAAAATAAGAATACAAATGGAATAAATATAATCTGGAAATAATGGGACCCTAACTTCATTTAATATTTCATCTAATCACCACTATCATGCAAGAAGTGTTCACATATCACAGGAAAATAGCCAAGAGCACAAATAGAGTTATAACCATTTTTCAATGCACTATAACCTACTTACATAGCATCTACAGATGTTAGATTCCATGTAATCACCAATACAACCAAAATCACTATATGTCTATGTGAAATTGCAATTATATTGATTTTAAGCTCAAGCCCTTATTCTAGCTCATACGGTGAAACAAAGATATGTCTATCTCTGGTTCACAAAATCATAAAGCCATATACAACAACCCCATATTCGCATGCTATCATGACTATAATCCATACTTATATGTTCATTGTCAATTCCATACAAATACTGAGATGAATGGTGATCAAGCATTCATGTATGTAAAACAATCATGACAGATATTCCATATGATATGCAAAACAACCTTAGCATTTAAATGTGCAACCAACTACATATTAAAATACGTTAGAATCCCATAATGGAGTTTAGTTCATGACTGAACCAAAAGCCATTATGGGATCAATGCTAAACATGATCAATAAGCAACAATTGAAATAAGAAAGATAGAATGATCAAACCCAATCGCTGAATAAAAACCAATGATAAATGCTTAAATCCTCATAGAAATCCAATAGTTAATAATGAAAATCCACAATGACAGAGAATCCCAATAAGAATTGGAGAAGTAGACGTTTTGGCTTCCTTCTACGTTGGAATCTCTCCCAAGGTGTAAACCCTAGTTACTATGATGAAAATACGCTCAAAATTATCAAGTGTCTTTCTGACACCAGTCAGAATCATTTTTAAAACCAATTACACATCATTTAATCAAAATTAAAATAAAACAAAATCACAACATCAAGATCGGCAAGGCTATGCACAAGACTTCTCTAACATATGTCTCGCGGCATGGAGCGTGTCTCCACTGACTTGTCTTGCTCATGACCACGCAACTTGCAGTAAGTCATCATTGTCGGTCGGGTACTTTGCGGTATGCGTTTCCTAACTCATCATGCTCTGCAGCCTGCATGTGACTCATGATCTGCACTTTGTTTCGGGTTCGTAAATGTCATTTGTTGCTACTACTTGTTCATTCATGCTTGATCTCCTTGCTCCATTGCACCTCTATGCCATGCATTCCCCCATTTATGCCTTGCCTTCATGCCTCCATTAGCCTTGTATCCTCTAATACCACCAAAATTAAGCCAATTCCTGCACTTATTCACCAAAAGGAGTTTTAAGTAAATGCAATTCAAAATAACATGAAATGCAACTAAAACACAATAAAATGTACTTGAGTTGGGCACAATTCGCATGAATTGGTATTCAATAAGTAGGTAAAAATACCACTTATCAATCATTGACAACCAAGATCAATCTAAGGGAAAATTCGCTCCTAACTGGGAAGGCCCATTTGTTGTCAAGGAGGTATTGACAAGAGGTGCTCTCAGATTGCATGAAATGGATGGCGATGAATTTCCATAGCTTATCAACTCAGACACCGTGAAACAGTACTATGTCTGAAGTTACCATCAAACAAACATCCTGGTCTTGATCATCAAATCACCAGTCATTCCGATTTTGAACCCTTTCCTTTTTACATACTCTTCTGCCCCTCAGGAAAACATACACTTCAAACCAGCAGCCTGGTTTCACCTCATTTCAAACCTTGCATACAATTTCGGTTATCCTGAAGACGGGATTGAACCATTCACACCTGCAGTTTATCCTGAAAGACGGGATTAAACTTTTCTACGCTTGCAGATTGTCCTGAAGACGGGATCAAACTTTTTCCAGACCTACAGTTTGTCCCCATTATGGGATCAAACTTTTTTCTCCCCGCAGTATAGCCTGCACATGGGATTCACACTTCTCTTTGGCTGCGATTCGTCCTGAAGGGCGAACTACGTCAACCTGATCTCCCTGATACCCTAGAGTACGTAGGCAACCATATTCTATATGGCCCGGTTGCAATAAATAAAAAACAACAAAAACATTTATGCCCTTTCTCTACAAAACAAAAAACACAAAAAATTCTACACCTATCTGCCTTTCACATTCAGCGTTGCACCTCTTACACCAGGTTCGAACTACGCAGACTTGATCTCCTCTTCAATAGGAGTATGTAGGCAGCCATTTATGGTTCAGTCTAACCCCTACCAGAACAAAAATACTTGTCACACGGTACTGGGATCACCCTTCAATCTACCACATTTCATCGGTTTCAAACCATAGGGATGGAATTACCCAACCTCTTCTCACATATAGAAGATTCGGTGACCATCTAAGCTACGGTTGTGCCTCAAAGAGCAACACCAATCCATAAGAGATGGGATTAACTAGGCTTCTCACAAATAGAAGTACTGGCGACCATCTGTGGTGCGGTCAATCTCAGAAAGGAAAAACCACTCTCCTCTCCACTTTTCCATATAGATACTAGTCCCAAGACACCAAAGATGGTAGGGATACATACAGATCAATGATCCGTTCTGAGAGATTCTGCGACGTCTCAATGTCCACCTATCAAGGATAAGTTCAAAATGCATCAAGATCACCAGGCCCTGAAGAAATAGGCAAATATCAAGCAAGTATCAAGGCGCAACTAAAAGGGAAGTGAATCAAAATATATTTCCATGTTATACATAATACTGTTTGATATATACATATGTGTTGTACATGACAAAATGGCTAAGCTAGTCTGTGCAGGAAAATATAAAGTTATCTATAGATCTGTATGTATGTGGACTATCAGATCTAACATGGCATCCCTCTTTGAAGACGGAGGTAACACTGCAAGCTCTTGCCCAATGGTATCTACACGAGCTAGCAGATCAGAGGCTAACTGCATGGTGGCATAATGCTCATCAATGTAAGCACTCATGTCGGCAAGAGTGACAGACATCTAGGATCTCACTGAAGTGTTGTCTGCAATGGCCACATCCCTAGCAGATAAGGCGGCATCCCGCTCCACAATAAATGCATCCCTGGTTGATCTAGCCTCATCCCTCTCTAACAGAGCGGTGTCTCTCCTATCAAGAGCTGTCAACATCGCGGCCCTAGCCTGATCTCTATCATAGGTCATCAGATGTAAGCTCTACTCCAAATATTGTCAATGAATCGAGTAATGGATGCTTTCGGGGTGGGAGAATCCATCACAAACGTTGGCAAATTTCAAATGATCAAGTCCCCATCGATGGGAATGTCAGCCTCCTCTATAGGCTCTTCATCGTCGGAATCAATATCCTGCTCTATGGATACTACCATAGTCAATGCAGTCTCTGTCTCCATCCATGCTAAATACTCTGCAGAATAACCCGGATGATTGACAGAAAACTCAGCCAACTCTCGCTGATCCCAACAGGCATACAACCTGGATCTGTCCTCTACTGATAAACGGTGTGAAGCGAAGTGCTGACTCATTGCCCCTCATAAGGATGAAAATCCTAAAACTGGTCAAACTGACACATCGTGGCTAGTGGGTGGTAAGTGATCATCCCTCTCAAACCAGCTAGAGGTAGATAGTCCATGGCCGGAGCATAAGTAATGAAGCTGTAGGGTGAGCTAGCCCTGAACACGACAGTATATCAAATGGACCTCTAATCCCTGCTAGGAAAGCTGACCAAGACGCAGCATCTGTGCACTCTGTTGGCTAAAAGGAGTATGACATGGCTATATCATGGGTGAAACAATATCCATGCCGTTTGAATGTGCCAATGGGTCTCAAGTGTGACATAAACCACACGTCTGACAAGATAATGAAGCTACTCAGAACACTCTGTCCGGATAAGTGCAAGAAGATGTAACTGACCTCAGAGTCTCTGTAATGATCATCAGTATAACGATATGACCCTCCTTGAGAGCTCTCACTGCCATAATGACGCTGATATCTAACTCATCCATATACCGTGGCATGAAGACGTATGACAATACGTACAATAGCAGTACATCCACTCTAGCTGAATGCCAATGGTCCTCTGGTGTGGTGAAATCCCCGGAATATCGTGCATAACTATCCTTAGAGCCAAATATGTCAAACAAAAAATGCTGGGATATCACGTGGTCAGATGTAATCTCGTTCTGTACCACTCTACGTCTCAATCCAGTGAGGGTCATGAACTGTCTGCTCATGTCTCCGATAGCCATATGCACGCAAGGTCATCAAAGAGTAACATCGTCAACCGCGCATACTCCTCTAAAGTAGAGTCAACTCTGGGTCCCAAATCGGAAAACACCGCCTCTCGATACCCAAAGTGCTCTAAGCATACCCTCTACAAATCTGTGGGGAACTGAAACATCAACAGGTCATAGTAGTCTGCAGAAATCATCTACAATCACCATGTCTCGATGGTGACATACTATCATACCATGAAAACAAGATACGAGATGCCACCAAAAATGGTGGGGTATGATCAATACTGGCTAAGCTGTCGAAGAAGAAATTTATGCTGCCAGTGTCATAAGACCATCCAGGTCAATCTTTGAATATCTATGGACATACATACATATGCATAATATAATAACATGCATGATACAATAGATGGAAATATGATATAGGGAATGGAAAATTGTACATACATTCCTAAGTATATCATCATCTAATACATCTCTGTACAGCTAAAATACATGGAAATGGGGTGAAGCTACCCAACATCTAACAGAGGCCTATCAAAAGATATAAAGAGAATGGGGCAAAGCTACTCAAATAGACTAATGAGAGGCCTATCAAAAGAGATACTTGAGAAAGATACATCGTAGAGAAAAAAGTTAATGGTGTCGGCGTTCACATCATCGATCCTGTCCACTGATGTAACTCCTCCCGAGTCATTGGATCTCTATCTATGGGGATGTCAAGCCTATACAAGGAGGATCTGCCTTTGGCAAAGCCATATGGGTCACCTGAGGGGCCAGCGCCAGAGCTAGAAGGATCAAAAGTATCTACTCTGAAGGATCTCTGCCCAAATACCGAATGAAGAAATGTGTCCGGTCCAACTGTCGGGTCAATCTGTCAATTTGTGTCACATAAGTCAGATCTCTAACACAGGCTAGCCAATTTGTCATCATCACGGATCCTGGAACCATATCCCCCATAAACTGTGTGGCGCGGGTCTGAGCTCCAATAGTACGAGGGGTCCACCAATGCTGGAACATCTCCTGAGTGCAGGGGCCCTCTAACAAAGTAAAACCGTCAATCCCCAACAATGGGATGTCAATGACGGTGATCATGAAATGCGAAACAGTTAATAACGCTGGCGGGGAGGCAAGATCGGTATGCGAATCTCTCCTGCAGTGCTCTTGATAGCACGCTCTCCTAAATAGAGCTCCCATCCTCCATCTGTGAAGAGAGGAATCCTGCGGGTGAAAATGATGTACTCAACTCCAGTCGGGTACCCATCCTCAAATCCAATGCCCAAATGCTCCCCAGAGTAGGGAACCCATGTGATGACATCCGCTGTCAACAACTCTAGCTGTAGGAGACAATGAGTGAAACCCTTAGCAACAGGGACCTCTGCCAGTATGGAATGATGCCATCTCTGTCCTTGTGGATAGGTGTCTAAACCTAGCACGCTCACAGGACGCAAACATGGAAGTCTTTCATAGGCCCAAAACTGCCAACACAAAGGCAACATCTGCTGTCAGTCAACACTCTTAACCTGTACACGGGAAAAGATAAGAGAAACACTCACCAGCAGAAACTGGTAGAATCCTAACCACGCCTCGGTCAAGCCCTGCGATCGCATGTGCATTCCCCTGAGTAAGTAGGCAAAGGTATAGGAACCCCAATCATACTCTCCTATACGGTCCACGTGTCGAGTGGCGCTGATCAAAGTGAAGGACACTGTAGAAGAGTTATCTGCTATGAAGCAGCCCCTAATGATCATCAGGAATAATTGCCAAATAATGAGATCCCTAACTCTCACATCATCGGGTATAGGCTCACTCAACAACCCGCTCATAGCATCTATGCTCAAAGGACCTGTACGAATAGTCCTACCCTTGAGTGCCTCCGTCGAAACTCCCAACAAGGATCTGATGGTAGCAGGGGGTAATATCCGTCGTGCAAGGCACTGGATCCCCTCCAAACTCCATACCTGTGATAAATCGCCAATCCATCGGCATCATCATCACCTCACAGTCCAGCAAATGGAGTGACTGAGTCTGGTGAAACCACCGCAGGTGTACCTGTGGCACTCCTACGTGGGTCCCACACCTCCGGCTCACTCCAGTTAGAGTTGCAAAGGAGGTCTCATAAGCTGAAAAGGCCAAATCAGGAATAAAAATGCTACGCGATTGAGCGAAATAACTCCTGGTTTTTTAAGGGTCAGAATTGAACTCCCGTCATCTCATTGGTATTCGCCTGAATGTAGGGTATACTATACCAATGAGCTCAGCCTTCACAAATCATGCTCGACAATACCCCACAAAGGTCCGATGCCGTCATTGCAGGGTCACAACCCTAAACCTTCCCCGGTGGGGGTTACAACGCCGAAATCACGAAATGCTAATGTATCCCCGGCGAGGGTTACAATGCCGAAGTTACAAACTGATCAAGTATCCCCAGCGGGGGTCACAACGCAAATCTTTCAAGCATCCACGTATCCCCGGCGGAGGTTACAATGCAATGCAACCATTGATACACACATCAATGAGGGTCAAGTAGCCTTGACGTTATGTCAGCCGATGGCAAGTAAACCCATCGAAGCAACTTATACAAGTATCCCCGGCGGGGGTTACAATGCAATGCAACCATTAACACTTACATAAATGAAGGTCAAACAACCTTGACAATGCACCCAACAAGGATCTATCCGGTGATACACATCGTCAAGGTGGGGCAACCCCGATAATGATGGGTATTGGCGATAGAATTCGGCGAGAATGAGGGAATATATTATACACATCCTCAAACAGACAAAGCTTTATCCCCACAGATCTCTTGAATACAAGAGACGCATCTGCAGAATAAAGCCAGTGTCTAGGATTCGAGACTTTGGTAATAGCCCCAACGTCAACATCCTTGAAGACTTGGATCGCATGTCCAAGAAATCACTGATTGTCATCCCAGCAGGATTAGCAGGGAACCGACAATCATTTCCATCATGCATCATACATTTGCATCATGTTGTTGTACATAGCATCATGTTTACCTTACTTGCATTTCAAGTGTCTAGGATTCTTTATCCAATCCATGCCTTGCATTGCATGAATATGATAAAGAGGGGCATCTGTAGACACTCAAAATTATCTGCACGCCTTTTACTGACATTGCAGGAGGGAAGATTCGTCTTTCGGATATAACCCTGGAAGACAGCTCACATCCATTCCGGATACTATCGGAAGTTCAATCTCAAAACCCGGGTTGTAAGACCCCAACTTATTATAAATGAAATTGAATTTCCTCTATTTATTATTTTGAAATAGTAAGGGTTGATTAGATTAATGTGGTTAGTTATGGGTAAAATGCGCAAATATTTTAAATAAGCAAGTGGTTGTAAAATATTCATTGTTGTCGGGGAATATTCGTTTGGTCATGGAATATTCTTGCTGTCGGGGAATATTCGTACGACGGAGCAGCCTTGTGTGGGCCCCATAACGGAAAACGATTGGATGAAGAAAACGACAAGTATAAATTGTTAATAAATAAGCACAGTAGTTATAATGCAGTATTATCTTGTTGAAATACTCGATTGGTTAAAACACAAGAAGTAGCTTTGCAGTATTGCACCAATTATTGATTCTTACGTAAGAAGGCACTACTCAATAATTGTTACGATGAATTCTTATTCAATATTTTATTTTATTGATTCAATAATTCTTTGATTGATATTTTATATTATTGTTGTTTCAATAATTGTCATTACATAGTATTTTCTATTATCTGAGCAATAATTCATATTATTTGAATAATATTATTAGATAACATTATTGGCAATGTCTAGAAAGTTCACCAAAGGAGAGGTTTGGTCACCTAATCACAGGCTACCAAAGAAGAGAAATCCTTATTGAAAAGCCCTCTTTCCTAGAGAGCTACCTGGTTGTCAAGATTGTGATTACGTAATATTATTTATGAATAATTAATTATTGATTTATATGATAAGGAAAATATTCATTTTATATGGATATAGATGGAGAAAATTTTAAAGTGACAATTGTTGAAAAATTGATATTTTATCTTTTCTGATAAAATAATTCATTTAATATATTATTATATTATAATAATATAATAATGGTGATATTTTTACAATGAATGTGTGATATATGAATATGAGGAGGAATAGTATTTTTGTTACAATAAATGTTAAAAACATGTTAAACATGTCGGTGGACCCCATTTCTTGACTGAAATTTGATTATAGCATGTAAAATATCCCGTTTGTGGATTTCGGTCAACTTCTGCTTGGAATTTGGAAAAACTTAAAACTACAAAGTTGTAGAGAATTGAATTTCCTATGGAATGGACATACGATTTGAATTTTTCTGATAAAAGGGCTATTTATTATGAATTATTGAAGTTCCGGAATAATTGATTTTTGAAGTTTTAATTTTTTTTTTTAAGAAAAACATTTTTATTATGTTGGTGGGCCCCACTAGTATTGAAAGCATGCTGAATTCAGTTGGTCTAAGGTGTGCGTAGGAATTTTATTAAAAATAATAATATTTTATTAAATTTTCTACTTTGGTGTTCTAAGCAATTTCGTATAAATAGGGTGCTTAGGTTAGAATTAAAAATCACACCAGAAACAAGTTTTCTCTCTTTTTCTCTCTCTATATTATCGAGTGTATTCTTGTGAGTATTTTGATACTTTGAGTGTTGCTATACGGTGTAAGTTCCTTCAAAGACTATATCCGAAGATTCCAAATCGGTAATCTTCATTCTTTTCGATGTAAGGGATGTTATTTTTTTTAAAAATGATATTATTTCTTCTAATATCATTATGCCGAAATATTGGTAAGATTTTTCTTGTGAAATTCTTGTCTTTTATTGTCGGAGTTACTATTCACGTATACGACACTATTCACGTATACGGCACTATTCACGAATATGGCACTATTCATAGAAAAATTAAATTTTCATTTTTTGTCCAAAATATCTATTATGGATACTAGCAATGATTGTATCCATGTTTTAATCATTCTTGAATTTTACTTCACTATGGTTATTAATGAAGTATTTTTGAACTTGGACTGTTTAAAGTACGAATCCTTATTATTTGTTCTTTTGTTTCACTGGATTCGTTTTCTTTAAAATATTTTTCATCATCCTCAGTCCTAAATGGTGATATTACTGAATATCTTTGGCCTGTAGTGCAAAGATGGTTGATTTTCTTATGAATATCTTTGGCCCGTAGTGCAAGAAGATGTACAGTGTTGAGATGAAATACGACCCGGTGATGAATATCTTTTGCCTGTAGTGTAAAGATGAATATTTGATTTATGATGTATATTGATTGATGTTACAAGGATAAAATATTGATGATGGATTTTTAAAATCATAGAAGATAGTAGATTTCATTCTCTACGTAACTCTTCTAATGAATTGTTATTTCATTGTAATATTGATCTAAAACTTGTTATCTATTATATTCTATCGATTTTTTCTGTTGAAGACTAACGATAATTTGTTCTATATTATCTTAGTCATAATATTCTTTTTGGGCTAGTTGAGCTCACCATTTTCCTTTTTGTTCTCTATTTTTCTTCTCGGGAGGCGAGAATGTAAAAAGTCTAGTAGTACTTGGGGTATAGAATGAAGGTTCTAGAAAGTCATTTTAGTAGTCCTCACTATTTTGTAAAATAGTGTATCAATAATTGTAATGAGGACTTATTTGAGTGTTAATATTGTCTAGAAGACAATATTTGTTTTTAAACTCACAGTTTTATATGTGTTGTGATTTTGCACGCACAATTGTATTAATAAAGTTGTAGTTGTTTCTGTACCATGTATTTGGCAACTTAGAATGGGTGTTATATACCTATTTTGGGGGCGTCACAGTTGGTATCAGAGCTTAGGGATATGATCTCTGGCAGAGATCGGGAAATAGAACAAGGAGGGGAGAGACGAGTAAATCCTTCGCTAGTGTGTCCTACCTAAGCTTATTTGTTGGTTGGTCAGAATATAGGGATATTATGTGATATGTTAATTTCTTCAATTAACCCTTATTTTATGGTAGTATTTGAGAATGGCAACTGAGAATGTTAACAGTGGAGTAAATGAGACCGTGGAGACACCTTTACCCCCCAATGAGGAAAACGTGCAACAGGCCGGCAAAGTTCCTCCTGTAAACAACACCACTGATTAGACGATGAATGACGGAATGTTTAGAAGGTTTTTGTAGTTCATGCAAAATCAGACGAAGGAGACTCATGTACAAAATAAAGGAGGAAATGATAGCAACGCACAGTTTGTTACAGCCAAGCAGTTCAAAGAGTTGGGACCACCAGAATTTTGGGGAAAACTGGATCCGATTAAGGCGGAGACGTGGGTCAAGCAAATTACCAAGATATTCGACGCCTTAGGATGCACGGAGGAATAGAAGTTTCCATTCGCCACCTTTATGTTCCGTAACGAGGCAGATTACTGGCGAGAATCTGTGAAGTGTACCCATCCAACCGCACTCAGCATGTCTTGGGAGACGTTTCAGAAACTATTCAATGACAAGTACTTTCCTGAAAGTATTCGTCATATGAAGGAAGTGGAGTTTATTAGATTGGAACAAAACAAATATGGACGGTGTCCCAAAGACAAGGCAAAGTTTGCAGAGTTATCCGTGTTTGCACCTCATTTGATGGAGAATGAGGAACGATGACGTAGAGATGTTTCGAGAGGTTTGAAACCCCAAGATACGTCAATATCTCATTTCTCATAAATTTCTCTCTATTCGGATGTTGTCAATGGGGCTCAATTATTAGAAGCGAGATAACGAGTACGTTCAACCGAGGGACCACAACCAGGATCATACCGGTGACAGCAGTCATCAGAACAAGGATAACCAGCGGAGAAAGAAAAATATGGACAAAAGCGGGAACCACTCTAGTGGTAATCATGGCCATAAAAATAGAAGAAGCGAGTCAGGGGGAGATTTTAAAAAGAGGAGATTCAACAATGACAATGTGAAAACATCATCACCAGCAGCAACTGGTTCTAAGGGAGGAGAACAACCACCGGTCGTATGCTATAAATGCGGAAAAGAGGGATATATCAGCCTAAACCGTCCACAACAGTTCAAGGTATGCTATAATTATGGAAAAAAAGGACATATCGCTCGAGATTAGACGCAGCGAAACCAAGTCCAATGGGATTTGACTCAAAAGGTCATTCCCAAAAAGTTAAAGTCAATGATTCCTAGAAGAGCGTTTGTTGTGACTGGTCAAAATGCGAGGAACCCAAACGAGGTGATCACGGGTAAGCTAATCATAAATTCTTGCGAAGTTTATACCTTACTAGATGGGTGCTACCCATTCATTTATCTCTCCCCGCTTGTGCTCAACGCTTAAACTTGACTCAGGAGAAATTAGACTTTGACTTATCTGTGGAGACTCTGTTAGGAGAAACTTTCATTACATCCGCTGTTTATAAATCTTATTTGATCCAAGTTGGCACTATCACATTACCTGTTGACCTTATCTCTTTAAAGAAACTTACTTTTGATGTGATTTTAGGGATTGATTGGTTAACTACTCATCATGCCAAAATTGATTATTTTTCGTAAGGTTGTTAGTTTTCATATTCCTAACCAACCTCTTATACGAATTCAAGAAATTAAACCATTAAAATCAATCACTGTCATATCAAGTCATAAAGTCATTCGTTTATTGAAAAACGGATGTCAAGCTTTCTTAGCCCATGTTATGGATTTGAATAAAGACACGTCGATTTGAATAAAATTTACATTGTTAGTGAATTTCCGATGTATTTCTCGAAGAACTTCCGCTCTACCCCGTAACGTGAAGTTGAATTCTTTATTGACCTTGAACACGGTACAAAGCCCATTTCTAAAACCCCATATCGAATGGCTCTATTGAACTTCAGAGCTAAAGGTCCAACTACGAGGAGTTGTTGGACATCTGGTTTCATTCATCCTAGTACATCTCCTTGGGGTGCTCCTGTTTTATTTGTAAAGAAGAAGAGCTAAGTATCGTCTTTGTATTGACTATCGAGAATTGAACCATGTCACCATCAAGAATAGGTATCCGCTACCTCGCATTGATGACCTATTTGACCAGTTGCAAGGAGCACAATTCTTTTCAAAGATCGATCTTCGTTCTGGATATCATCAGCTGAAGATTAGAACTGAGGATATCCCAAAGACTGCCTTTAGAACTCGGTACGGGCATTATGAATTCTTGGTCATGTCTTTTGGATTGACTAATGCTCCTGCGGCTTTCATGGATATGATGAACCAAGTATTCAAGGAATATTTGGATCAATTCGTTGTGGTCTTTATTGATGATATCTTTATATATACCAAAAGTCGTGAAGATCATGAGCACCATTTGAAGCTGGTACTCCAAAGGCTTAGTAAAAACAAGTTGTATGCCAAGTTGAAGAAATGCAAGTTCTGGCTTGAGGAAGTAGCATTCCTTAGGCACGTGGTGTCAAAACATGGAGTATCTGTCGATTTCATGAAGATTGAAGCAATACAAAGTTAGAGCAATCAAGAGGCGGTGACCAAGTCACGTAGCTTCGGGCTTATTTGGTTATTATCAAAGATTCGTGGAAGGGTTTTCTCGAATTGCTACTCCGTTAAATTAGTTGACTCGAAAGGATACAAAATTCATATGGAGCGAGGAATGCGAGAAGAGTTTTCAAGAGCTCAATAGGAGACTCATTTCAGCACCTGTTCTGACAATACCATCTGGTTCGGATGGATTTGTTATCTACAGCGATGCTTCGGGCAAAGGGTTAGGGTGTGTTCTCATGCAACATGGGAAAGTCATAGCCTATGCCTCACGATAACTTAAAGAATATGAGAGGAATTATCCTACTCATGATCTAGAGTTCGCAGCAGTCATTTTCGCGCTAAATATCTGGAGGCACTATCTATATGGGGAGAAAGTGGAGATATATTCCGGTCATAAAAGCCTCAAATATTTCTTCACCCAAAAGGAACTCAACATGCGGAAACGACGTTGGCTCGAGCTGTTGGAAGATTACGACCACACTATTCAATACCATCCTGGAAAAGCGAACATGGTTGCTGACGCGTTGAGTAGAAGATCATATGCAGGAACGAGTGCGATGTTGTCAACATAAAGGCCCATTTTATATGATTTACAAAAGATGAAGATAGAATTCAAGACTTCGGGGACCCATGCGATGATATCAAGTATACGCATAGAACCGACTTTAATCGAAAAAGTTAAAGTTGCTCAAGCCACGTAATCTTGAGTGATCGCGTATGAAGAAGAAAGTACAAGAAGGTGTTATTTCAGAAGCAAGAATCGATGAAGAAGGAATACTTCGAGTCCACTCCAGACTTTGTGTTCCTAACGATTCTGATTTAAAGTACAAGATTATGATGGAGGCCCACAATACACCATTGTTGCCTCTTTTTCAGTTCTGATAAAAAAGCTCTAGCTCATGCAAGTATACATGTGTCAACAAGTAATACAGAGTAAGTCAAGTATCGATCCACATGGAATTAACTAATAAAGTTTACCAAGCATTAACCCATAACCATCTCAGTCTTATTTAAACGAATGACAATATATTTTATATTTAAACTATGAAATTAAATAAACCTAACTATTTCTAGAGTGAGACTAGATAACGAAGACCTGAGATTACAATTTCATCTATTGACTCATTCAAATCCATACATTTCATGTTAAGCCAAACTAATTGTACCGCTTTGTTAGCCGAGAACACTAAAGTAAAGTATAGCCATCTTTCAATGTACCATACCCATAACACATATAATCCACATTTGATAGAATACATATGAACACCCACATTAACTAAACCACTATATGTCTATGTGATTTACAAATAATTAGGGTTTAAGCCCAAGTTCTCAATTGACTATGAATAGTGCTTCGGTATATGTCTATCCTAAACACAAATCATACATCCTATCACCATGTAGAATATACAATCAAAAGCTATCAAGATCAGATCTAAACCCATACTTCATTTCTCAAGTCCATATGGGTTATCACAGTAATTGATGTCCAATCAACTAAGCAATTAAGCATGAATCTTAATAGACAAACCCAAAGAAATCAATAAGGCTAACAATGAAATATATTAGATTAAACTAATCCATAGAATCCATTGCAATCTCGGAATAGAGTTTAAATCATGTCTGAATAAAATCTATCATCCACATATTGAATAAACATCATAAGATACAACTAGGAATCAAAGAGAGAGTAAGAATAGAGAATGGTAGTGCAAATCTGTTCTCTTGCTCCAAGGTTGAATCTCTAATGATTTCAAATTGCTTCAAGACTCCAATCCAATCAACTCTAGAAAATACCAACACTAATCTACTTTATTCTACTTATTCAAAGTGAAGAAAGAAAAGAGAAGTAGCTACAGCCCCTAAGGGGTGGAATATCCTTTACATCATGAAAATATGTCTAATATATAAACCCTAATTGAACCCCTCTCCAAATTACGCTCCAATTGCCTTTATTTAGTAAAAAGTCACTTTGGTCAAGACGAAGTCGCATGACGGCATGCAGCAGAATTGGCTTTGAGTTGGCGGCACCCGCAAGAAAAGCTGAAAATCACGTCTTTTTGCTTCAGATTTGTTGCTGCATGCAGGAAAATCGCAAGCTCGCGAGGTTGATTTTCTCTTTGCGATCGCTTCCGATAAAATGGCCATAACGTTTGATCCGGGAAGAGTTACGGGGCCTGTCACCTATCAAATCGAAGATATCGATGAGATCTACAACTTTCATTCTTTGATGATTGAGAAATTCTTGCCGGATGAAGGTAAAAATCGATCTGGAAGGAACTGCTATGAAAGTGGCTAACCAAAACAGCGAAGTTTGACGTCCGTTGGTACAACGATCATAACTCTTGCATCCGAACTCCGATTAGAGCGATTCAAGATGTTTTGGAAAGCTATAAAGACGCTATACACTATAAGCTAAGTTCCAAACCAACACATGAAGTAAACACGAAAGCCCAAATGATGTCCGGATTTCCTTTTCTTTGCATTTTCTTTGCTTTTCATTACCAATAATCGCTCACACCGCTCCCAAATATAATACCTACAAAATGAACACAAAATGCATGAAAAGTAACTAAGACACGTGAATATAAGCAACTAATTCAAGTAAAAGATATCGAATAAGTGTATAAAAAATCCACTTATCAAATACCCCCAAACTTAAACCGTTGTTTGTCCTCAAGCAACAATAATGCTAATGCAATCTACATGCTATGCAAGCTACGCTACTATGACAATGAATCCCAAGATTTCCAACCATGTTAAAAATTCCAATAAGATATGCCTCAGAGAAATATCAAGATTCAAGAACAAAGCATCAAACTAAGCGAAAGGCATAATGACATACAATAATATAATCATAACCTGCTATAAAGATGCTGTGTGTGTGTGATGTGTTCACAGATAAGCTTGACAAAGGTGAAGATACCACATGCTTTATTGGTTAAGACAGAAAATTGAAGTTTAAGTCAAGAACTACATATACTAATGAGACATCAACTACTCCAACACATCAATACAAACTAAGGTTCAACAATGGGTTTATTCTACTTTTATTTTTTTACTCACGAGGGCGATTTTCGCACTTTTCCGCGGTGTTTATTGAATTTTTTATATATATATATATAACGAGTGCATTTTACGCTCCATCTCACTTTCCATTTCCATTTAAACGAGTGCGTTTTACGCTCCATCTCGCTTTCCATTTCCATTTACACGAGTGCATTTTACGCTCCATCTCATCCCAATAGCAAGTATACCCATGTGTTCTCAAAGTTTGAGTATATGTGTTCTCATAGTCTATGTCTACTTTATACACACTTCCATCTTTAAAAACAACATTTTCTACTTAGAACACAAGCATGCTAATCTTAACTAACAAGCAAATAGGAACATTGTTGTGCTACCTGGTAACATCTAAACAGCAAGCATGAATTATATCATGTATAAAATTATAACTAAGCTCAAGATATCAACCAAGTTCAAAAATCTATCAAACTTCTATTTCATCATAGGCCAAATTATAATTCAACTAGCTAAAAATCTGGGATTATGCAATGTTATGCAACTAAACACATACTAAGTAAACAAGATAAAAGAAAAAAAAATTCATGTAGAATTTAACTACCAGATACTAAAATACCCCTACTATGCAACATAAACATGCAATCAAACTATATGCAACAACTACTCACTACAACTCAATACCCCCAAACTTAAAATAAACAATGCCCTCATTGTAATTAAAAGTGAAAGAATACTCCCCTAAGTGGCAATGTCATCTCCGTCAGCCTCCTCATGATCCGATGGTATATCAAAGCGATGGCTAAGTTTGAGATATTCTATGGTTGGAAGGCGAGTGTGGGCTTCTAATCGTCCAACGCTTTAGTCAAAAATTCTAAAATTCAAGAATTTTTTTTTCGTGGATCGAGCTATCGCTAGCGCCGCACGGTGTGTTTAGCTTGTAGAGGCGTGGACTGCTTGTGGTGTTTGGCTTGTAGTTAAGCGATGACCATGTGACCACATCAGACTCTGGCAGTTTCATTTTTTGACTTCTGTTTGATCCTGAATGCTTGCAGCAATTGGATTGAACATGAGAGGAGAAACAATCAAACCATTATTAATACTTACCACTATCTAACCTCTACTAAATATGGAAATGTAAATAAGAATTAAACAAGGAGGGAGAAAGATTGGATGGGGTGCCTCCCATCTAGCGCTCGGTTTATAGTCCGTTAGCTGGACTCTTTTCTTGATACCGCTATCTGATTCCTCTACGATAAGATAAGAACCCTCCATCCATTAGAATCGCTATGTGCTTTTATAGGTTCCCCATTATGAGAGTCTGTGAATTGAAGCCACCTAGCATATTTCCTGTACATGATGTCCCTAGTTCCATTGCAATGCCAGGTGCTTCTCTCATTGTATCTGTGAATATATTTTTGCATTGAGGCATGAAAGATACAACATGTTTTTCTTCTTCTATTATCTCTTTCTCAGCCCACCATGGTTTATAAGAGGCCTCATAATCGTAGAAATTCTTGCTTTGGATGTGACTACCCAGGGGACATGGGTGTGCAAATATCACTGAATTTTTCAACTCTAACTGAGAAGGCACTTGGGGTATTATACAGGTCAGCTCATGTTCTTTATTTTCCATACCCCCAGTTGTCTCCTCAATGTCCACTCCTTTCAGTTCATTTAGTGGCATGTACACTTCTGGCTCTCCATCGATTTCATCATCCATGTCATAGCACCAATTGTTTTGAGGGCGATTATTCAAGGCTTCTAACATTTGATCCATCCGATTCTGTAGATTTCGAATTGACCTCTCTTGCTCAATCATCATCTCCTCAGTTGATTCTACAAACTTGAACCACAAATCCTCCAATCTTGAATTATCTTGTTCAGTTTTGAAATCCACGTATTGAGGACCATCCATTGATGAACTAATGAGTTGTTCCATCTTTTTGTTAAGATTTTGGCTTGAAAACTCTTGACTCATCATCATCTCTTCATGGTCTGCTATGCTTTTTGACATGAATTCCTTCAACCTTAAATTTTCTTTTCGTTTCCTTGGAGGTGGATATGAGAAATTCGATGGATGTGTTGGACTTGGGGAACAGTATTGGTCTCGATATTTATAACTCCATTCAAAATCTGGGTGATACCCCCAACCTTGATGATAATTGGGATAAACATAGCTGTTGAGGTAATCACCCCCAAACTGTACTTGTCCAACTCTGACATTGAGTCTTTCAGTTCTTGTGTCCCTTGGTTGAATCCTATTTGCATAAGGCCCTTGATAAGAAAAGTCACCCATGGTACCTACAAAGAGAGAAATATAGGAAGAGAATTAAAATAAAATAAAATAAAATGTTTAAATTAAGACTAATTTGATTGAAATTAATATTGAAAAAAATTATTAAAATAATTCCCCGGCAACGGCGCCAAAACCTTGTTGCCTCTTTTTCAGTTCTGATAAAAGATCTCTAACTCATGCAAGTATACATGCGTCAACAAGTAATATAGAGTAAGTCGAGTATCGATCCACAGTGAATTAACTAATAAAGTTTACCAAGCATTAACCCATAACCATCTCAGTCTTATTTAAACGAATGACAATATATTTTATATTTAAACTATGAAATTAAATAAACCTAACTATTTCTGGAGTGTGACTAGATAACGAAGACCTGAGATTACAATTTCATCTATTGACTCATTCAAATCCATACATTTCATGTTAAACCAAACTAATTGTACCTGTTTGTTAGCCGAGAACACTAAAGTAAAGTATAGCCATCTTTCAATGTACCATACCCATATCACATATAATCCACATTTGATAGAATACACATGAACACCCACATTATCTAAACCACTATATGTCTATGTGATTTACAAATAATTAGGGTTTAAGCCCAAGTTCTCAATTGACTACGAATGGTGCTTCGATATATGTCTATCCTAAGCACAAATCATACATCCTCTCACCATGTAGAATATACAATTAAAAGCTATCAAGATCAGATCTAAACCCATACTTCGTTTCTCAAGTCCATATGGGTTATCACAGTAATTGATGGCCAATCAACTAAACAATTAAGCATGAATCTTAATAGACAAACCCATAGAAATCAATAAGGCTAACAATGAAATATATTAGATTAAACTAATCCATAGAATCCATTGCAATCTCAGAATAGAGTTTAAATCATGTCTGAATAAAATCTATCATCCACATATTGAATAGACATCATAAGATACAACTAGGAATCAAAGAGAGAGTAAGAATAGAGAATGGTAGTGCAAATATGTTCTCTTGCTCCAAGATTGAATCTCTAATGATTTCTAATTGCTTCAAGACTCCAATCCAATCAACTCTAGAAAATACCAACACTAATCTACTCTATTCTACTTATTCAAAGTGAAGAAAGAAAAGAGAAGTAGCTACAGTCCCTAAGGGGTGGAATATCTTTTACATTATGAAAATATGTCTAATATATAAGCCCTAATTGAACCCCTCCAAATTACGCTCCAATTGCACTATTTAGTAAAAAGTTAGCTTTGGTCAAGACTCAAGTCGCGCGGCGTCACAGAATTGGCTCGAGTTAACTTTGAGTTAGGCGCGCTGAAAAGTGAAAATCACGTCTTTTTGCTTCTATAATTTGCGCGGCCGCGCAGGAAAATCGCGCGTCCGCGAGGTTGATTTTCTGCTGCAGTCTGCTCTGGTAAAATGGCCATAACGTTTGATCCGGGAAGAGTTACGGGGCCTGTCACCTATCAAATCGAAGATATCGATGAGATCTACAACTTTCATTCTTTGATGATTGAGAAATTCTTGCCGGATGAAGGTTGAAATCGAGCTGAAAGGAACTGCTATGAAAGTGGCTAACTAAAACAGCGAAGTTTGACGTCCGTTGGTACAACGATCATAACTCTTGCATCCGAACTCCGATTAGAGCGATTCAAGATGTTACGAAAAGCTATAAAGACACTCTACACTATAAGCTAAGTTCCAAACCAACACATGAAGTAAACACGAAAGCCCAAATGATGTCCGGATTGCCTTTTCTTTGCATTTTCTTTGTTTTTCATTACCAATAATCGCTCACACCGCTCCCAAACATAATACCTACAAAATGAACACAAAATGCATGAAAATTAACTAAGACACATGAATATAAGCTTCTAATTCAAGTAAAAGATACCGGATAAGTGTATAAAAAATCCATTTATCAACCATTTGCGATCCATCCTGGAAGTACCAAAATGTATCGTGATCTTCGACATACATTTTGGTGGAACAATATGAAGAGAGAGATCGCGAAGTTTATTTCGAGGTGTTTAACTTGTCAACGTGTAAAGGTGGAGCATCAAGTGCCTAAGGGTCCATTGCAACCACTTGGATTCCAAAATGGAAGTGGGAACACATTATCATGGATTTCGTTACGGGTCTTCCCACGGTTTCTCAAGGTATAAATGTTATTCGGGTTATTGTTGATAGATTAACCAAGTCTACTCATTTCTTGCCGATACGGGAGACTTATTCCCTTGAACGTCTTGCTCGTATGTACGTAAATGAGATTGTGAGATTGCATGGCATGCCAGTATCCATTGTTTCGGATCGTGACCCAAGATTCACTTCACGATTTTGGATTAGCTTGCAAAAAGCTATGGACACGGATTTACGATTCAGTTCGGCATATCATCCTCAAACGGACGGACAATCAGAGAGGACTATTCAAACTCTTGAAGATCTATTAAGACTCTGTGTCCTAGACTTCAAAGGGAGTTGAGATAAATATTTACCTTTGGTGGAATTCTCCTACAACAACAATTATCAGGCAAGTATATGTGTGGCTCCATTCGAAGCATTATATGGACGTAAGTGTCGCTCTCTAATATGTTGGGATGAGGTGGGTGAAGCAACATTGTTGGGACCAGAGTTGGTACGTATTACTACATAAAAGATCCAAATGATTCGACAACGTATACAAACAGCACAGGATCGACAAAAGAGTTATGCGGATCTTCATCGAAAGGACGTGGAATTTAATATTGGGGATCATGTATTGTTGCGTGTGGCTCCATGGAAGGGAGTTACAAGATTTGGAAAGAGAGGAAAGCTCAATCCACGAGTTATTGGTCCATTTCAGATTCTTGACCGAGTAGGAAATGTGGCCTATAGACTCGCATTACGTCTAAGTATGTCTCGTGTTCATAATGTTTTTCATATATATGTGCTACGTAAATATGTGAAAGACCCGAACCATGTTTTTAAGTTAGAACCAGACGAGATAGTCGAAGACTTAACGTACGAAGAGGTACCTGTCAAGATCTTGGATAGGAAGGAGCATGTCCTACGCACAAAGGTCATACCACAAGTCAAAGTTTTGTGGAGGAACCATGCTATAGAGGAAATGACCTAGGAGTTGGAAACGGAAATGAAAGCAGGGTATCCTCACCTTTTTGAAACACCAGGTACGTACGTCAATTTCGAGGACAAAATTTCATAAGGAAGGGAGGTTGTAAGACCCAAACTTATTATAAATGAAATTAAATTTTCTCTATTTATTATTTTGAAATAGTAAGGGTTGATTTGATTAATGTGGTTAGTTATGGGTAAAATACGCAAATATTTTAAATAAGCAAGTGGTTGTAAAATATTCATTATTATTAAGGGAATATTCGTTTGGTCGTGGAATATTCTTCTTCGTCAGAAATATTTATAATGACGGTAGCGACCTTGTGTGGGACCCATAACGAAAGCGATTGGATGAAGAAAACAACAAGTATAAGTTGTTAATAAATAACTTGGCAGTAGTTGTTACAATTATCATTGTTGAAATACTCAAATTGGTTAAAACACGGTAGAAGACGGTATTGCACCAATTATTGATTCTTACGTAGAAGGCACTACTAATAATTGTTACAGTAATTCTTATTCAATATTTTATTTTATTGATTCAATAATTCTTTGCATTGATATTTTATATTATTGTTGTTTCAATAATTGTCATTACACAAGTATTTTCTATTATCAGACAATAATTCATATTATTTGAATAATATTATTAGATAAAATTATTGACAATGTCTAGAAAGTTCAATCAAATGAGAGGTTTGGTCACCTAATTCAGGCGTGAGAAGGAGAAATCCTTATTGAAAAGCCCCCCTTCCCCAGAGGCATCCCGTCACAAGATTGTGATGATTCGTAATATTATTTATGAATAATTAATTATTGATTTATATGATAAGGAAAATATTTATTTTATGTGGATATAGATGGAGAAAATTTTAAAGTGACAATTGTTGAAAAATTGATATTTTAAATGTTAAAAACATGTTAAACATGTCGGTGGACCCCATTTCTTGACTGAAATTTGATTATAGCTTGTAAAATCGTCCGTTTGTGGATTTCAGTCAACTTCTGCTGGGAATTTGGAAAAACTTAAAACTACAAAGTTGTAGAGAATTGAATTTCCTATGGAATGGACATAAGATTTGAATTTTTTTTGATAAAAGGGCTATTTATTATGAATTATTGAAGTTCCGGAATAATTGATTTTTGAAGTTTTAATTATTTTTTTAAGAAAAATGTTTTTATTATGTTGGTGGGCCCCACTAGTATTGAAAGCATGCTGAATTCAGTTGGTCTAAGGTGTGCGTAGGAATTTTATTAAAAATAATAATATTTTATTAAATTTTCTGCTTTGATGTTCTAAGCAATTTCATATAAATAGGGTGCTTAGGTTAGAATTAAAAATCACACCATAAATAAATTTTCTCTCTCTATATTATCGAGCGTATTCTTGTGAGTATTTTGATACTTTGAGTGTTGCTATCTGATTGTAAGTTCCTTCAAAGACTATATCCAAAGATTCCGGTAAATAATTGCTCTTTTCGAGGTAAGGGATGTTATTTTTTTAAAAAATGATATTATTTCTTTTAATATCATTATGCCGGAATGTTAGTAAGATTTTTCTTGTGAAATTCTTGTCTTTTAGTGTCGGAGTTACTATTTACGTATACGACACTATTCACGTATACGACACTATTCACGAATACGGCACTATTCACAAAAAAAATTAAATTTTCATTTTTTATCCAAAATAACTATTATGGATACTAGCAATGATTGTATCCATGTTTTGATCATTCTTGAATTTTACTTCACTATGGTTATTAATGAAGTATTTTTGAACTTGGACTGTTTAAAGTACGAATCCTTATTATTTGTTCTTTTGTTTCACTGGATTCGTTTTCTTTAAAATATTTTTCATCATCCTCAGTTCTAAATGATGATATTATTGAATATCTTTGCCTGTAGTAAAAGATGGTTGATTTTCTTATGAATATCTTTTGGCCAGAGTGCAAAGATGTACAGTGTTGAGATGAACATGACCAACTGATGAATATCTTTGGCCTGTAGTGCAAAGGTGAATATTTGATTTATGATGTATATTGATTGATGTTACAAGGATAAAATATTGATGATGGATTTTTAAAATCATAGAAGATAGTAGATTTCATTCTCTACGTAACTCTTCTAATGAATTGTTATTTCCGCTGCGAATATTGATCTGAAACTTGTTGTCTATTATATTCTATTAGATTTTTCCCTGTTGAAGACTAACGATAATTTTTTCTATATTATCTTAGTCATAATATTCTTTATTGGGCTAGTTGAGCTCACCATTTTCCTTTTTGTGCCATTTTTCTTCTCAGGAGGCGAGAATGTAGCGAGTACTAGTCGGGGTATGGAATGAAGGTTCTAGAAAGTCGTTTTAGTAGTCCTCACTATTTTGTAAAATAGTGTATCAATAATTGTAATGAGGACTTATTTGAGTGTTGATATTGTCTAGAAGACAATATTTGTTTTTAAACTCACAGTTTATGTGTTGTCGTATTTTCCAGGACAATTGTATTAATAAAGTTGTAGTTGTTTCTATACCATGTATTCGGCGACTCAGAATGGGTATTGTATACCTATTTTGGGGGCATCACACGGGACACACACCGGGAACCTCATTTCCAACCCCGGAACACACACCGGAAGGATCATTTCTAACCTCGGAGATAACCCTGAGTTTCATCCTTGGCGATAACCCCAAGGAATGATGTTGCAGTTCTGGCGATAACTCCAGAAATGCTTGTTTCAAATGCATACTATTAGCTTTAATCTCAGAACTCCCGCGTGAGGCACTCATACCTCAGACCCGGAGCTAACACCGGGCAGATAGGTATACCCACAAGATGACATTGCAGCATACAAACAAGTAGTCCAATCTCAGATGTAACCCTGAGCAACGTCTGTTTTCAACTCAAACCGGCGATAACCCCGGTGAAGAGTCAAACGTCATCTTGCCACCTCAACACCTACGTGTTGTCTCAACACTTCATACATATATACAATAATGTCCCACAAGAACCGAGGAGTTACAATCCCGAGTGACTATTACGCGTGGTAGCACACTGGATAGAATTTGAAGCTTGAAGACTATGGGCATGGTCCCCTCTTCCTGACTTCGTACAACCTCTAATCCATGTCATTGCGTAACTCTCGACACAAGCGGTCCGAAGAAGGTCGTATATACCTCGTTCGGATGCTCGAATTGAAGTTCTGCAAGTTCGAGCGGACATTATAGTGCATAAGTGCACGTACTTCGAGACGACGGGACCCGCAAAACCTCGGGCAGCCACAGGTGTATCTGAGGCTGCCGCAGGTACACCTGCGGCCATCAGTTCTATAAATATAAAGCTTTGGCTAGCCATTTAAAAAAAGAAAAAGGTGAGGAAGCCCTGTCCAATTTGCTCTGTACACACCCATATTGAGTGTTTCCTCATTTTAAACATCTGTTAGCTCACATATAGCTATATTTTTATCCAGCGGGAGCTGAGTGTTTATCCATATAGAGTCATAGAAGCCTACATTGGCAGCCCACTATAAGCCTTCTCACACTCTATAAAGCCTTTCCTTTCATATTTGCACACACTGTTATACACATTGAGAGTCGTGTTGTGTGCGTATGCCCAGACTTCGGTCCGTGGTTTTCATTTCTGTCTGTATATATATACTAATATATGTATATATTTTATATATGGACTAACATTATCGAGTTATGCCTCGATTGAGCCTAGACTTATATGTCTGGAGCGTTTACTTGCTTATATATATATATATATATATAAGCGAAAGAACGCATTAGGATGTAAATCCAGGCTCATCGGATATGTCCGACAACAATTATATATATATATATATATATATATATTTACATTTCTGTCAGGCCTGGAGTTTACTTCGTGGCCTTTTACTACTTTATTTACATTTCATCCCGTCTGGAGTTTACTTCGTGGCGGTTGATCGCTTTTACTACTTTATTTACATTTCGTCCCGCCTGGAGTTTACTTCGTGGCAGTTGGTCACATTTATTGCTTTATTTACTTTTTTGATCCCCCATGGAGTTTCTTCGTGGTGGTTGATCATGTTCATATATATGTATTTACCGCTTTTATATATTTACATTTCCGATCCCCCATGGAGTTGCTTCATGGTGGTTGATCATGTCTGTATATATATATTTACAGCTTTTATATATATAACTGCTTACTGCTTTCCATACAAACTGCAGTATCATGTGAGCCTAGGAATCATGTGATCACGGATTCAGTCTACTGAATCTAGATTCGGTTCCCGTGATGGACATTATTTAGCTGTAAGCAACTTGTATATTATTTACAGTGTTTGAATTTTCTTAGATGGTTGTTATGCCCATGAGGAGTTCGGCATTGCTGTATATTATTTTCTCGAAGATGCTTCGCATCTCGAAAATAAAAGCAAACAAGCCGAACATTTAATAATAAAATGGAAGTATGAAAAGGTCTCAATTCTTATTGAGCACAGGGTTTGAAAAACCTCTTTTTACAAAACTTCATTGTTATATCTTGTTTAAAACTGAATTTTTCTATAAATTCAAACCCTTTGTATATAGGTGCGAATGAGGCCTCACACTACTTTCAAATAATTTCACATTGATCCACACACACACACACGTTCATATAACAGTTTCTTGAAAAGTGGCGGTCACCGTGGCAACACGGATGTCGGGGGGTGCCTAACACCTTCCCTCCGCATAATCAAGCCCCGAACCCAAATGAATCTCGGTTTCACAGACGTTTAGAAAAGTGTCACATCCTTTGGGTCAATGTGAAAACCTTTTCGACACGTTGGTGAAACCAGTTAAATACACCAACTGGCGACTCTTAAAGTCAAATCATCGACATTATACATGTCGGACCTTTTTCACTTGTTTTTTCAAACAAATCTCACATTAACATGAGAACACCAAAGAACAAGTAACGAAAAGGGACATTAAAAAATCCCAACGTCGACAAACCTAATAAGACCTGCAAAACATATATTAAGCAAAATAATAATAAAATACTATAAAAGAGATATAAAATACGACGAACAAGCAACTTCTTAAGCATTAAAGGATCCAATTCGCGGGTATAAATCCCACTCATCAAATACCCCCAAACTTAAGCCTTTGCCTGTCCTCAAGCAAAACTATCTAAACAAAAGCATCAAAAGTAAAATAAAAACGCGAATCAAGTTAAATACTATACACCTGCATCATGACTTCTAAGCTCAAAATAACTACTTTCAGAGAATAAGAAAAACACAGTTATGAGTAAGGGTTCAATCAATCTCAAGCATAAGATTGTATTCGATCCATTCTCTGTGTGTGTGTGTGAGTACCAATTATCCTAACTAATCATAGCTCAAAATAAGCTCACACAATCAATTGCGATAACAAATATGCTAACTCCGCAAACTCAAACAACATCAAGCATTAAGAAAAAGATACATATACAAGAAAGGATCAAAAGGCATTAGCATAAAGATATCAAAATTTGACTTGTGCAATGCTTAATTACCTTAGGCTATTCAGAGTTACCTGTTAATGAGCTTTTGATTAATGACTCCCAAGTCAGATGGCTTTAGGGCACTAGGTGTAGAATGTGACGCCCCCAAAACAGGTATATATCACCCATCTTGGGTCGCCAGATACCATACTACATAAATCAAATACAAACTTAATTATACAACTGTCGTGCAAAATACGACAAAACATAGCTGAGAGTTTAAACAAGAATATTGCCTTCTAGACAATATCCACACTCAATGGAGTCCTTATTACAATTATTATCACACTATTTTATAAAAATAGTGAGGACTACTATAGCCACCATCTCGGATCGTCACTCCATTTCCCGACTCGTCTCAGCTATATTCTCATTTCCTGAAGAGAACAATGAAAGAAAGGGTGAGCTCAACTAGACCAGTAAGAAATATTATGACTAAGATAATGCAGAATAAATTATCTTTAGCCTTCAACAGTATAACAACTGATAGAATACAATAGACAACAAGTTTTAGATCAACAACTGCAGCAGAATAAATAATCCATTAGAAGAGTCAAGTAGAACATAATGTCTACTACCTCTTCTAGATTAAAAGTCCATCGTTAATATTTCATTCCTGTAATACTCAACAATAGTTCTTTGTTATACCCAAGACAAAAAGAACTATCGTCACCTGTCTTCACCTAAACCACCAAGGATTATAGTTAAATCCACAATTCATATTTATAATCATGTAAATCAACAGTTTCTCCTTGCCACAAAGGCTTAATAGAACGTTTACTCAATATCCTTATATACCCCAAAGGCTAAAGATATTCAAATGTAATAACAATGATCATACCAATCAGTTGTCTACCTTTGCACTTCGGGCCAAAGATATTCAACTATAAAACCAATGGTCGTGATCATACCAATTAATTGTCTGTCAGTGCACTACGGCCAAAGACATTCAACTGTTAACAAATGGTCATGATCCTGTAAATCACATCATTGAATTATCCATGCACTACGGGCCAAGGATATTCGTTATTATCACCAATGGTTATGATCATGTCATACATATGTCCATCTTTGCACGTAAGCCAAAGATATACAACTATAAAACCAATAATCAACAGTCCATCTTTGCACGTAAGCCAAAAATATACAACTGTAAAACCAATAATCAACAGTCCATCTATGCACGTAAGCCAAAGATGACTTTCATCACAATATAAGCATGAGGATGATGACAATGATATAAGCATTAATCAAACAAAATCAAGGATAAATATTAAAGACTTTAAATTTATCCAGAGTTTAGAAATATCCAAATTGTCAACATGATACTGCTTTGTAGAGTAAAATTCAAGAATAACATTCATGTACCAAAAATAATTTGGACAGAAAAGAAATATATTTTTTGGGTGAATAGTATCCCGTGAATAGTACTTCGGGAATAGTACCCCGTGAATAGTACCCCGACCCGAAAAGTGTCCCGAATACCCGAGTGAATGATACTAGAGTGAATGGTAATTGGGTGAATAGTAACTCGTGAATAGTACTCCAGCATGAAAAGTACCCCGAATACCCGAGTGAATAATACTAGAGTGAATAGTAACTGGGTGAATAGTAACCCGTGGATAGTAACTCGTAAAAAAATATCAAAGAAAATGATATTCCATGACGAGTACAAAAGAAATGATATCTCAGACGAGTATAATAGAATATATGAAAGTGCAAATGGATTTTCACCTGCCATGCAGTAATCCACGTAGACAGATCATTTCCACAATTTAATAAAGAATGAATACGAAGGATCATTCACCATGCATCAGTAATCCACATAGGCAAAGTTATTCCAATGAATAATAAATAATGGAGTAATGAAGAATTCACCATGCATGCGATAGATCAAGATGCATAAAAGTTATTCCTAAATGTAATAATAAAGAATGGAACTAGGTCATGCGTAATCCGCATGCATGTGATATTCCAATAGAATAATAAAGAACGGAACTAGGTCATGCGTAATCCACACAAACAGGATATTCCAACAGAATAATAAAGAACGGAACCAGGTCCTGCGTAATCCGCACAGACAGGATATTCCAACAGAATAATAAAGAATGGAATAACAAATGTAATTCACGGGCATGATGATAGACCGCACAA
Organism: Panax ginseng; assembly: GCA_020205605.1. Lineage (NCBI taxonomy): Eukaryota > Viridiplantae > Streptophyta > Magnoliopsida > Apiales > Araliaceae > Panax > Panax ginseng. The sequence continues at coordinate 98,012,814 of CM035131.1, forward strand.
ACAAAAGTTATTCCAATGTAATAATAAAGAATGGAATAACAACCATTACGAGTATTGAAAGAAATTAACTCTCTTCATGAATACGAAAGAATAATACCCCTCACCTCAGAAGAAGACTGGATACTGGAGTAGTGAGGTAGCAGACTTCTCTTTTTCTTTCTCTCTATAATTTCTCTCTATAATAATTGCTCTATAGCTTTAGTGAATTGGTGAGAAATGAAAGAAGAATGAGCTTCTATTTATAGGAAAATATAATTTCGATAATTGCATGTTTTGGGGCTCAAAATATTACAGAATAATACCTTCTTCTTTTTCTTCATTTTTAATTTAGTCCTGCAAGTATTATCAAACTTGCACCATCTCCCCTAATAATAAATCATGTGAATCAATAGTAAGTCATGTGAATCAATTGTTCTAGACATGTGAAAATATAAATTACAGTATAGTACCTCCATCTATACCTCCATTTTTAACTTAGTCATGTAAGTATTATCAATCTTGCACCAACTCCCCTAATACTAAATGAATTTGAATCAATAGTACATACATGTGAACAAATAGTTATAAGTATGTGAACTAATAGCAATTAATTGTTAATTTATCCGGTTAAATACCCGATTGGTCAATATAACCTCCAGACATCAATTATTATCGAAATAAATATCGATTTCCACTAACACTAATAATTCCAACACAATGAAACTATCAATTTCATCTTTAATCAACACGAACTTATTCAATATTAATATTATAACTCACAATATTTAACAACCAGGTCGTTCCCAGGAAAGAGGGGGCTTTTCGATAAGAATTTCTCCTTATTGGCGCGTAATTAGGTGACCAAACCTCTCCTTGACAGAACTTCTAGACATTGTCAATATTGCAAATAATAATATGAATAACTTTGTCGTCTCAATTATTGATTTAATAATATAACATAATATACAGATGATACTGTGACAATAATTGAATCAATAATATGAGAGATATGATGCAGCAATTACTGTAGCAATAATTGAGTATAACTGAGTGACTCTCACGTAAGCATCAATAATCAATACTGTGTGCTACTATTCAACCACGTGTATTACTATACTTTTATCACCGATTATTTTATGACAACTTGTTTACTTTGAAAAAATTTCACATATCACCCTTAACTTTAACCTTTTATCAATTTAACCATTTACTAAATAGAATAATTATAAGAAAATTGAATACTTTCATTTCATAAAATTCGAGGTCTCATATAGAACATCCCTATGGATCTAATAACTCGAGCAACAAAGGCCACATAATCAAACTTAACCCAAATTAGACTTTTATTGTATACATTTTAACAATCAAAACCTTTAGGATGACCGTGCAATGCTTAATTACATTAGGCTATCTAGAGTTACCCGTTAATGAGCTTTGATCAATGACTCCCAAGCTAGATGGATTTAGGGCACTGGGTGTAAAACACCCCTAAGGATCTAATGACTTGAGCAGTAAAGGCCACGTAATTAGGCTTAGTCAACTAAGGTTCTTGTTATTCTTCTTTTCATTTTTCTTGTAATTTTTCTCTCTCTCTCTCTTTTTATAACATGAAAACATGCCAGAATCCAATATCCAAATTTGCATAAGCGTCTAAGTCTTTTATTACCTTGTATTTATTTAAGTTTAACAGAGTTAACACATTTTCAAAACAATAACCATGCAAACTATATAAGAAATATAACTAGCTATAACAGTTTATCGGTGCTCACTAAGAAGAACGGATCAATAATAGTCTCAATTTATCAACTAAACTAACCCCTCATCTACACATCTTTGATATATACTCTTTGAAATAGCCATAAACCCAACATACTTATCATTAGCCATAATCAAAAATTTATAATCTATATATCTCATTCCCATCACATAAACAATTTAAGACAGGGTTTATAAAGTCATAGCATGGCACAAAAAGATATAAGCCAAAGCATGGCACAAAAAAATGGATATCAACAAGAATTATCTAAATATAGCAATCTATATAATCGCAACTAAAAATGCCCCAAAAATGGCTATAATCCATACATAACCAAAACATGACGATAATATGCAGTAATACATACTAAACTGCAATCCAAGCATATAATCTATGATTGCAATACAAAACAAATCCATGCAGCCCAAAATACTGCTAAAAACATAGAAATAAAAGCAGAAATAGCAAAGTGCTACTAATGGCATCCTAATATGGCATAAGACAGAAAATCTGATAAACACCCCTAAACTTAAAATGGGCAATGCCCTCCTTGCCTAGCATACATAAATCAATATGAGAGGGCTTCCCTGAGGGATGATCACTCGGTGCCGTCTTCGTCTTCATCTTCATCGTCATCTGCGGTAGGAGATGGTGGTAGATATGGAGGGCAGACAGGAGGCACGGGGAACTAGAATGGCATAGAATCAACTTCTTCGCCACTAGATGCTACATAGATACTCTCCACAGTGTTGGCGAACTCAGCATGATACTGCATGAATAGATCCTGCCTTTGAGCTACAACATCAATCCTCCTACTCTATTGGTCTACCTTGTAAGACTCCAACTTTTTATAAATAAAGATTTAATTTCTCTAATTATTATTTTGAAATAGTAAGGGGTAGATTTGATTAATGTGGTTAGTTATGAGTAAAATGCGCAAATATTTTAAATAAGCAAGTGGTTATAAAATATTCATTGTTATCAAGGAATATTCGGTTGGTCGTGAAATATTCTTACTGTTGGGGAATATTCGTACGACGGCGCAGCCTTTTGTGGGCCCTATAACGGAAAGCGATCGGATGAAGAAAATGACAAGTATGAGTTTTTATAAATAATCTACAGTAGTTGTTACGAATTAACACTTGTTGGAATACCCGGTGGTTAAAACACATGAATGTCGCGGTGTTGCGTAAGTAGCACTACCAGATTGTACCAATTATTTTCTTACGTAAAAAGGCACTACTCAATAATTGTTACAGTAATTACTGTTCAATATTTTACTGATTCAATAATTGCTACGTTGATATTTTATTATTGTTGTTTCAATAATTGTCACTGCACAGTATTTTCCATTATCAGATCAATAATTTATATTATTTGAATAATATTATTAGATAACATTATTGGCAATGTCTAAGGAAGTTCTGTCTAAGAAAGGGGTTTGGTCACCTAATTGCGCGTCAATAAGGAGAAATCCTTATCGGAAAGCTCTCTCTTTCCTGAGAACGACCTGGTTGTCATTATTCTGATTCGGTAATATTATTTGTGAATAATTAATTATTAATTTATATGATAACGAAAATATTTATTTATATGGATATAAATGGAGGAATTTTTAGAAAAGTGACAATTGTTAAAAATTGATATTTTATCTTTTCTGATAAAATAATTCATTCAAATATATTATTATATTAAATTTTGAATGTATAATGTGATAATATAATAATATAATAATGGTGATATTTTTACAATGAATGTGCGAGATATGAATAGATGAGGAGGAAGAATATTTTTATTATAAAAACATGTTAAATGTGTTAGTGGGCCCCATTTTTGACTAAAATTTGATTATAGCCTGCAAAATCGTCCGTATGTGGATTTCAGTCAATTTCTGTTTAGAATTTGGAAAAACTTAAAGCTACAAAGTTGTAAAGAATTGAATTTCCTATGAAATGGACATAAGATTTGTATTTTTCTGATAAAAGACTATTTATTATGAATTATTGAAGTTTCTGAATTTATAAGTGATTTAAAATATTTTTGGTGGAGATTTCTAGAAGGTGGGCCCCATAATTGTACTTTTGCATGTGGGAAATGTTGCAATCTGAATTCAAAGTGGGCATAGGAATTTTGTTATAAATAATATTATTTTATTAAATTTTCTACTTTGGTGTTCTAAGCATTTTTCTATAAATAGAGTGCTTAAGTTAGAATTGAAAATCACACCAGAAACTGAAGTTTTCTCTCTCTATATTATCGAGCGTATTTTTGTGAGTATTTAGATATCTTGAGTGTTGCTATACGGTGCAAGTTTTCTTCAGCATTATATCCGATATTCTAGTCAGAAGTACTGTTCTTTTGAGGTAAGGGATGTTATTTTCTTCGTAAATGATATTATTTCTTTTAATATCATTATGCCAAAATATTAGTATAATTTTTCTTGTGAAATTTCTACCTTTTTGTGTCAGGGTTACTATTCACATATATGGCACTATTGACACTATTCACGAATACAGCATTATTCACAGAAAAATTAAATTTTCATTCTTTGTCCAAGATGTCTATTATGGGTACTTTCTTTGATTGTATCCATGTTTTGATCTTCATTCTTGAATTTTACTCCACTATGGTTTATTATGAAGTATTTTTGAACTTGGATTGTTTAAAGTACGAATCCCTAATCTTTGTCCTTTTATTTCACTAGATTCGTTTCTTTAAAAATATTTTTCATCATCCTCAGTCCTAAATAATGATATTACTAAATATCTTTGGCCTGTAGTGCAAAGATGAATGATTACCTGATGAATATCTTTGGCCCGTAGTGCAAAGATGAATAGGTTTGAGATGAACATGACCAACTGGGGATACGAATGAATATCTTTGGCCCGTAGTGCAAAGATGAATATTTGATTCAAGATGTATATTGATTGATGTCACAGGGATAAAATATCGATGATAGACTTTTAAATCATAGAAGATATAGACTTCATTCTCTACTTAACTCTTCTAATGAATTGTTATTTCCACTGCGAATATTGATCTAAAACTTGTTGTCTATTATATTCTATCAGATTTTTTCCTGTTGAAGACTAAGGATAATTTGTTGCACATTATCTTAGTCATAATATTCTTTACTGGGCTAGTTGGGCTCACCCTTTTCCTTTTTGTTCCATTATTCTTCTCAGGAGACGAGAATATAGTGGGAACTAGTCGGGGTGTAGAGTGATGGTTCAAGACAGTTGTTTTAGTAGTCCTCACTATTTTGTAAAATAGTGTATCAATAATTGTAATGAGGACTTATTTGAGTGTGGATATTGTCTAGAAGACAATATTTGTATTTTAAACTCACAGTTTATGTGTTGTCGTATTTTGCACGACAATTATATTAATGAAGTTGTAGTTATTTCTGTACCATGTATTTGGCAACTCAAAATGGGTGATGTATACCTATTTTGGGGGCATCACATACCTTCTGGTGCATGAGGTTCATAGAGGCTAAAATCTCTGCCAATGGCCCAGTTGAGGAAGAAACTAACTCAAGATGTTGTGAAGATGTGCCAGCCTCTGAAGAAAGAGGTGGAGGTCGAGAGGAAGGTAGGAATCCATCACCGCGTGGATGAGGATCTGTACCATCCCACCCACTGAATCGTGTAATGACGGAGTGATCTATGACACCCATGGGTATCTGCTGCACCTCATCCTCTCGTCACTACACTTTAGCCAGTCTATACAGTCTGGTTATCAATGATGGATGTGGAATTCCCCCCTGATGTAGCGCCCTTGATCGCCTTCAGAATGGACTCTTGAGGAAAGCTCGTCTTCTCCCTGGTGGATTCATTTGTCTTCCATTCCGTGCCGGGTTTGCAAAGCTGCTTTATAATGTCATCCAAGTCATAACTGCTAATCCCATTCATCAGGTAATCATGTCGAGTCTTATTTTCCATGTAATCAGAGCCCGACTGGTTAAGCATATCAAAAAGGGCATTGAGCGTTACACTGTCATATGCCACTGTCTGGCCTCGCACCTAAACCGCTACTGGACCTTTAGAACTGGCATTGGAATAAAATTATCAGACTAAAGAGAAATTTGTTGACCCTGGCTGCTTGGTGAACTGCACCCATTTTCGATCTATGATCATGGTCATCATGTCCCCATCCTTCTTCGAGTATGGCCTCAAACCCCTCTCAAGCACTAAACTTTTCTTAGCAAAGGTTTGATTGTATCATGTAAAAGCCTCCTCACTGAAAAGTTTGGTTTGGTCCCATTGTGGTGCCGCTGAAAAAGAGCCGCCGATACTAAGTCTTTGTCTCTTTGAAGCCATTTCAGAATTTTTAGTCAATACGAAACCCACATGCTAAAATGGAACCCAAAAATCAATCCACTAAACTGAACCAAAATCAACTAACCACAACACCTAATATGAAGCCATAATAGCCTACATTGAAACCAATGCGAGGAATAAGCCAATCAATGCCAAACAATTCCAAAATGCAAACCAATCTCTCTTGGGAGATTCATAGAACACTTGGTGCGCGCTATCTGAAACTAGGGTTTACAGACTTTGCCTAGATGCTCTCTAAACCAAAAATTTCTCAAAGAATCTCAAGATCATGCAAATAGCATATCAATGCAATTAAGAACAAAGCTCATGTAATTCAAGTTTTAAAATCATCAAAATTCCAATTCCATAAATGAGATTTGAAAACCCAGTTACCTCGGAGTTAATGAGAGCCCGGATGAAGAACTTGCAGGAATCCTTTGGAATGGCACTAATTGAAGCTTAGATGCGGACTAAGATGAACTAGGGCAATAAGGTTTTATTTTTTTTTCTTTTGAAGAAGCTATTGGGGGAGATGTCGAGAGAAACTATTAGTCAACTAAAACTCGCTACTGGCGTTGTAGCGCTGAGATTCCTTCGTTGTGAGGCGTTGTAGCGCTCACATTTGAACTAGGGCAATATGGGCTTTAATGTAGGCATTGCAGCGCTGGTTGAAGGCCAAACACAGGCATTGCAGCGCTTGTCCTATAAAATTAAAAAAAGTTTAGACTTTCAACACGGCCAAAATCACACCAACACATAAACTTTTAGCCACACATTTTACAAAAGTTTTTTGTAAACTAAAACTTACCATAACAAAACTAAAACTTAACAACTTAAAAACATGTGTATTAACAAGCAATAGAACAAAGACTTACATAAGCTTAAAATTGAATGGCTATTACGAATTTGAAAAACTAAACACAAGGATACCAAAAGGTTCAAAAAGCAATTATCAACAATCTTGCATAAATAAATACCACAATGATGCTAAATATGGCAATGGAATGCATAATGCAAGCACTTAGAAATCTTACTACTGGACAAAAAAAATCCCTATGAGCATAATTATAAACCAATACACCACTACTAGTATGCAAAACTACTAAAATCCTTATTAACATCTATAATAGACGAAACACACTATTAACAAGACAGAAAACAAAGAAAAGCAGAAAAATTGATACTGAGATGGGGTTGCCTCCCCACCAAGTGCTTGTTTATAGTCATCGGCACGACCCTTCGCATTTACTCTTAATCCGGAGCATATATGAAGACAACAATTTCATGCCGCCTATTTGTCAATTCCTTGATGTTCATGGATAACATGGATGATTGGCCACCCCCAAACTTAACTTCATCCATCGACACGAAGAATCACTCAGAACTCGAATTATCCACCAATTCGCCTTTCTCATCAAAATGAAAGCGTTCTTCATGCGCTAGTGGGCCCTCTAAGGTTTCAACAACCTTGAGCGTGGCTTCCAACTTTTCATTAGTCTTGACAATACACCCACTCATAATCCTCTATTTTTCTTCCTCAGAATCCATAGATTGGTCAATACGCACTTCGACATCTCCCTTAACAACTTTGTAAGACTCATCACCTTGTCCTTGCGTATCCACCGTACAATGCTCTTCACCCCCTTCGTTGTGATTAGTAACGAAAGGTAGACTTCTTTGCGGTGGATTCATGTTAGCATTGCCGAGTTGTCCCATTTGACTCTCGAGGTTCCGTAATGAGGCATCTTGGTTCGCCATTCGAACCTCATTTCTCTCTATGAAGTTGGTAAGGAGCTCCTCAAGCCTTCTTTCTTCTTCTCATTTTAAGTATATGGAAAGGCTCTCATCCAATTAAGATGTCACCTCATATTGCGGCAAAGACTGATATTCAAATTCTATCTGATAAGAAAAATTTGGATCATAATACTGCTCTTGACTGTAGTCCCATGAGTTTGGATAACCCTAATAGTCTGGATAATAGTAAGTCGGTTCATCGTCAGCTCGTTCCTGACAGTAGGCATTCTGAGTGGACTGACACTCAAGATTGTTAGAAAACCTTAAGAGATTTGCAATTTGATCTTGCAATCGCTCAAGTCCTTCTTCCGATCTTGGTTGTGTCGTCCTCATAAAAGGCCATTGATAACAATGATCGTCCATAGCCTGAAAGCTTAAAAGAAAAAGAAAGATCAAACAAATATATATATATATACGTTCAAATTAAGACTAAATTGATTGAAATCAATATTGAATAATATTAGAATAATAATTTCCCGACAACGGCGCCAAAAACTTGTTAGTCGATTTCGCAATCAATAAACACGCGCAAGTATACGCGTTCTAACAAGTAATATAATAAAAAGTAGAGTGTCAAACCCACGATGAATTATCACTAATATTTACCAAATACTGACTTTGTATAGCTTAAGTATTATTTAAACAGTTAAATAAAAGATGTGTAATTAATCTAGTTAAATCTAATTATCAAAGCAAGTAAATGGATAACGATTGGTATCTAAGGCGCTACAAACTAAGATCATTACTTCACCCCACACTAGCATTTTGTCGAACACTTGGTGTGCTATGTTTCATCAATTTTCCTAACTTTCTCTTTTTAGTCTTAGTGGTCATGACTGAATGTCGACCGAGAACACACAAGTGCTCATATACCTCTTCCGAGGTATGTATAAACTTATCCTCTCTAGATCCACCCGATAGGGAATAGAACAGAAAAGAACATCCAAGCTAGGTAATAATCCTACACATTCCTATGCGAATTAACCATAACAAGGAATTTACAGCATAGGTTCTTAATTAGGTCACACATAGCGCACAGGTATATTCCTATCCTATACAAAAATTATGCATTCGAATCAAGTAGACAAATCATAATCATATGCCAATATATCAAGGTATAAATCTGCAATCCATTTTCCAATTTCTTATAGATTACTAAAATCACCACTAATTCCTTAGCAAGAATCATTAAGCATAAATATATTGATCCAAACCATATGGTGTCAACCAAAGAGATAAGACATTCAATTCAAATTAACAAAGGGTTCCATTATAACCTTAAAGCCAATAATTAGTTCATAGCTCTTAAACTAAACATAAGTAGTAATATTAAAAATATTTATGGATGACAAAATCAAAGGAAATAAATAGGGAAGAATAAGCTCTGTCAAAGCTTCTTCATTCTTCAAGGATTCCAATCCTTTCAAGTTTTCCAATCCATGTTGCTAAGTGCTCTTGAGCTCCATGAAATCCCAATCATCTCCCTAATCTACCTAAATTATATGTACAATCATTACCTATCTACAAGAAAATTGAGAGAAAACTAAATAAAAGAGAGAGAGAGAGAGATTATTAGAGGAGAGAGGAATGAGTAGAAAAGGAGGCTGCCCAATATATATATATAAGTTTCCATCAGCAGCTAGGTCATTTGGCCTTCCTTTTTGCCTAGGAACCGGAGGTAGCGCTACAATGACCTTTAGGATTAAGCTTTGGAAGACGTCTTTGCGGCCGCCAGTCAACATCTTTGGTCAATAAGTGAAATACTTAGCCAGCCAGTTTATGAAGGATTTGGGCGCTCTGATCACAACATCTTTATCAAGTAGCAAGAAGAACGCTGCGGCGCAGAGATTAAGCACTCGAAGAAGTGCCGCAGAGCCATCTGCAATGAAATTAACTTTTTTGCCCCTGAAAGCTAGAAATGACCTAATAAGCCCTGCAAAACATATATTAAGCAAAATAATAATAAAATACTATAAAAGCGATATAAAATACGACGAAGCAACTTTTTAAGCATTAAAGGATCCGATTTGCGGGTATAAATCTCACTCATCAGGATAAAAACAATATAACTCCCATTTTGTATTGGGCTGAAACAGTTAAAATTAATAGATGTATTATTTGCAAGTTAATGCAGATGCCTTAAATGGTTTATTTTTGGTATACTCTGTTGGGATTTTGTGTATAATTTTGTGTATTTGCAAGTTAATACAAATGCCTTAAATGGCCACTTTGTTTGTTGTTTATTGTGGATTTTGCTTTCTGTTGGGCTTTTACATTTGTCATCAAGGTTGCAACTATTCTGTTTATTTTATTTATTTTCCAAGGTTGCAACTACTTTGTTTTGTCTTATGGTTTGTGTTTGCCAATGCTACAACTGCTCTGTATTTTTTGTATTTGCTAATGTTGCAGCTGCTCTATATTTTTTATATTTACAAATGTTACAGCTACTCCACTTTGTCTTTTTGTTTGTGTTTGTGTTTTGGAAACAGATCATCATAAACACAGTATAACATAACATAGTATAAAACCATTAGGTTCCTAATTCAGAACACAGACCACTACAACAACTTAATTACAAGCATTACATTCCCAACAAATTTAAAATTTATTTCAATTCAACCATCATTACAAGCATTACATTCCCAACACATAGTAGATATGACAAGCAAAAAATATCATTGAGCTGACATAAAACCAAATGCTTACCAAAATCAATCCATTACATTCCCAACACAATACATTCATCTAAATCATCCTAAGTCACTTCATATGCATGATGAGAAAGCATAAAACCCAATATATGACAAGCAACAAAATTATTTTTTTCTCTCTAGCTGCAGCTTTGTTAATTTCATTCTTCAATATCTTAACTTCCCTATCCAATTCCTTGATTTCCACTTCATGCTCAATTGGAATGTTCAACATTTTATCAATTTTGTGAAGTTCATTTCTCAATTGATCAATAACCTCCTTTGACCTTGGAGTAAAAGGGGCATCATTTTAAAAAATTTCATAATAAACATTCTTATTTTGTGCAGACAAAAATAAATATATAAGTAATTAAAAAAACTAAATTCACATTAAGCTAATTATACAAACATGTATTAACAATTTATACAATTAAATACCTTGTATCTTATCTACTGCATCCTAAAAATCTCCCACCCAGGTGTAATGTTCCAGCCTTTCAAGCTTGCGGTTATTCCACAGTAGCATTCCACCGAAAGATGAGGCATTTGCCATTATATTTGATCAGATGAAGATATCACATTTGTTTCATCTTCATGAACATACACTCCAGATGAATAATTCATGGGAACAAAACAAGAATTAGAATGGGCAAAAGCGAGAGGAAGCATTAGATGAAAGAAGCAACAAAACCATCCAAGCATAAATAAGAAGTATAAAATGATGGAAATCAGATTCTCATTAGTAATTTTTTATATGTCTATTGTTAGCCTCTTTCTTCTGTTATATAGAGAAAATGTTACATGATAAATGACATCTGATTCAGAATTGAAATCAATCCTAATCTCTCTAATTCAAATATTGGTTATTGCTTTGAATATGTTACAACCTTAGATAGATGCAGTCCTTATCCAATACAACAGCTTGGTTGAAGAGTCCTAGTGTATGAGAGACATTGTGTTAATACCTCTCGTCAAGCTGATGGGGGTGGAGTCATTATGGAAAAACTCAAACTTCACAGTACATAATGGCTTAGTGAAAATGTCGGCAATTTAATCATTTGTGGAGATGTAGCGAACAAGCAAATCTTTCTGAGCCACCTTTTTGCGCACAAAGTGAAAGACAATTTCAGTGTGTTTAGTAAGAGCATGGAAGAACGGATTTGCAGCCAAGTAAGTTGCCCCTATGTTATCACACCAAAGTATGGGAGGCTCCTTCAGAAAAATACCTAATTCACAAAGTAAAGATTGTAACCAAGTCAATTCTGCAACTGTATCTGCCAGAAATTTATACCCAGCCTATGTGGAAGACCTTGCCATAGTCTTTTGCTTGCGCGAGCACCAAGAAACTAAGTTGCGTCCCATATAAATGGCATAACCAGCGGTTGATTTTCGGTCCAGATGAGAACCTGCCCAGTTAAAATCACAGAAGGCCTGTATCTTAAAGGGTTTGGTGCAACAAACAAGGGACAAACTATAAGCAGATGTGGCTTGTAAATAACGAAGAATTCGTTTAACTGCAACCCAATTAGATTCCGTAGGACTGTGCATTGATTGGTACAGTTTGTTAACAGTAAAAGAGAGATTCGGGTGAGTTAAGGTAGTGTATTACAAAGCACCACTATTTGTCTGAAAAAGGATGGATTTGAAAACAATGGATTAGAGGTAATAGTAGTTCGTACAACAGTGGAATGAGTACGAACTGGTTTGCAGTCCACCATATTGGCACGTTGGATAATATCACGTATGTATTTTCTTTGTGACATCACAAGCCCAGTATAACTCCGAATAACTTTAATACCAAGAAAAAAATTGAGCGGTCCAAGATCTTTTAGAGCAAACTCTCGACTAAATGTGGCCATTAATTCTGCTATAGTTGTAGAAGAATTTCCTGTGAGAATGATATCATCAACATAAACTAATAATTAATTGAATACGATCACTAGGAAGCAAAAATAAGGATGTGTCAGATTTAGAAATAATGAACCCCAATTATTGAAGAAAATTTGACAAACATTGATACCACGCCCGAGGAGCCTGTTTGAGGCCATAAAAAGACTTCCTTATAAGATAAACATAGTGTGGTTGAGCCTTATCCTCAAAGACAGGTGGTTGGGACATGCAAACAATTTCATCAAGATTACCATTCAAGAAGTCATTATTCACATCTAATTGATGGATATACCAGGATTGGGCAACAACCATGGATAAAATAATACGAACTGTGACTTGTTTTACTACCGAACTAAATGTCTCACTGTAATCTACCCTTTCTTCTTGATTAAAACCCTTGGAAACTAATCGCGCCTTGTAACGTTTAATTGAGCCATCTGCTTTCCTCTTAATACAAAAGTCCTATTTACAGCCTACCACATTCATATGAGGCAATTTGGGAACCAATTCCCATGTACCTTGAGAAATGAGGGCATTGACTTCAGAATCCATTGCTTCACACCACTCCTTTGATCGAACAGCTTGAGTATAACATGTAGGTTTAGCAGTGGGTGTAGAAATTACCACAAGAGCTTGGGTATGTAAATGATTGTATTTTCTAAGCATAACTCTAGTCATGAGGCCGGATGGAGGTGGTATTATGGGAACCACAAAAGAATCAGTTGCTTGGCCGAAAGAATCAGAAGAAACTATGGAATGAAGACCGGGTGACATGACACGTGGAGTAGGCGAAGAAGAAGAATCCATAGAGAACATAGGAGATGGAGAAGTGTGAAGTTCCTGAACAGGCAAAGAGGATGAGATAGACGGATTATATATAGACTGTATAGATTGAAATTTGGGTGGAGGATTGGAACCTATGTCTGTGGAGTGAAGGTGTGATATGGGCGACATAGGGGACAATATAGAGTGCTAAGGTGATGGCACGGATAGAGTGGAGTCAATTGATACAGTCAAACTTGGGAATTGGAGAGCTTTAAAGGGAACTATTGAGGTGGTGGCCCATGGGAAGGTGGATTGAGATGATGAAAATGAGGTGTTGGCCTGCTGAGAAAATGGAAAACAATGTTCATTAAATCGCACATGACGGGCTATATAAATTTCTGATTGTAAAGATCCAGACACCGATATCCCAAATGATTAGAATTGTAACCTAGAAAAATGCATGGAACAGATCTATAATCCATTTTATGAGAATTATATGGTTGAATAAAAGGATAACATACACACCTAAAAGTACGTAAAAATGAATAGTCTGGAGAATGAAGAAAAATATACTCATAGGGGGTTTTATTTTGAGAAACGGATGATGGCATACGATTAATGAGATAGACAACTATTTCAAATGGAAAATGCCAATAACAAAATAGAGTGTGAGAGTTGGCTAACAAAGTTAGACCAGTTTCAACAATGTGACGATTGCGCCTTTCAACCATACCATTTTTTTCATGAGTGTGTGGACATGCAAGGCGGTGATTAATACTAATAGATGCAAAAATTTTATTTAGGGAGCGATATTCACCACCCAAATCAGTCTGAACTACTTTTTATTTTTGAATTAAATTGTCTTTCAACAAATAATTGAAATTTAAGAAAGATAGCATACACCTCAGACTTGGCTTGCATAAGATAAAACCAGATGTATTTATAAAAAGCGTCAACAAAAATAACAAAGTACTTATGGCCATCACAAGAAAGAGTGGGAGATGGACCCCACACATCACTGTATACTAAATCAAGTATGGAAGATACGTGATGATTAGTAATTGGCAAATGAAGTCGCGAAGATTAGCCCAATTGGCAAGCATGACAAAAGGAGAAATCGTGACTAGATACAGGTAATGCATTACTGGAAATAATTTTATTGAGAACTTTTAAATGAAGATGTCCTAAACTATTATGCCAGCAGGCAGAGGAGACATTGGTTGCAGTAAAGGCAACAGGTCCTTTATTTTCTGGAAAAGTAGATTGAGAAAGGGAATAGAGGCCCTGATCACTCGGTTCGGTTAGCAACACTTTCTTCGTTGTGTGGTCCTTCACAGAAAAATAAGTTGGGTGAAACTCAAAATAAACATCATTATCAGAAGTAAATTTATTCACAAATAATAATGACTTTGTGATAGCAGGAACATGCAAAATATTATTTAACTGGAAAGAGTTATTATTGGAATGAAAAACAGTCGAACTAGTGTGACTAATTTTTAAGCCTTTACTATTACCAAACCATAGGGTGTCCGATCTAGTATAAGGAGTAGAATGATCGAGGAAATAAAGATCTGGACTAATAAAGTGTGTTGCACCAGTATCTGGGAACAAAGCATCCATGAAGTTATTATGATAAAATGAAGTTGTATTTACACTAGGCGGATGTGCATGATTATAACGTTGACGACAACTTTCTGCAGTGTGATTAAATCGATGACAGATCTGGTATTGAATAGACTGATTTCGAATTGACCGATTGTTGTTATAAATGTTTCATCGTGGCCCAGAATTGTACCGCTATCAATTGTTATTATGTGGCCTAGAGTTGTTTCTGTTATTAAGCCTGTGGAATAGCCAAAATAGGAGCGAGAGCTCTGCCCCTTTTGTGCAAGATTTGTAGATGTTGTGGAATTTCTAAGAATATCGACTTCTACTTTGGGTATAGAAGAATCGGAGAAATTGTGTACCAGCATTTCAATATTCAATATAATGCTGAGAAGATCCATGAATGAAATCGAAGTTTTATTGTCAGCGAGTGTTGGAATGATAGTGTGGAATTCGTGTCCCAGTCCCTTAAAGATGATGCAGTTGAAGTCACCAGTAGATACCGACCGTCCCGCCGCAGCAAGTTGATCACTGATTATTTTAGCTTTGTATAAAAAATTTGTTATGGAGTCATCGTTTTGCTTTAGATCCTGGAAACTTAAAATGAGGTTCAACATTCTTGTGGTAGAGGGAGAGGCATAGGCTATCTCGAGCATGGCTCAAAACTCTAGATATGTTTTGGCATCAATGATAAGTGGAATAATATCCTCACGAAGGGAGGAGATAAGAAGACTCAGTAAGTTCTGGTCCTGTTGGTACCAAATGTGATAATCAGGGTTAACCACTAGGGGAGTGTTCGTATCAGTTGCGGGCTGCTTGGCTGGAGGCGCCATTTCTGTTCCATCAACGAAACGAATAAGATTGTTACCGCGAAGTAATGACATTAATTGAGCCTTCCAAGATAAATAATTATCGGGATTGAGTTTCATCACCAACATTTGTGTTGGGTTTGAGAGATTCAATAGCGAGGTTAGAGTGTTTGCAACCATTAATTGCCGTTGGTTTGAGCTTGAGGCATTCAAGGAAGATGACGACATAATGCCAATTTTAGGCTCTGATACCAAAATAAAAAGTATAAAATGATGGTGATATGTTGAATTTGGAGAAAGAGAAAGAATGAGACGGAGACAAAGAAAGAAAGAGAAAAAGAACAATAATTAATTTCCTTGTATACTTTATTGGGTTTCATGTGGCTATATTTATAGCCAAGACAACACATGGGAGCACAACGTGCAACAACTAAAATAGAGAAAAGTGCAGTAAACAATGTAGTAGCTAAAAAATAGGAACAAATAGCAGCAGACTAGGTAAACAGGAACTACTTTTGCTAAAGAACAGGAACTGCATCTGGACTTCTTCAACAAGTGTGTGTTTACTATGCAGCTTCTAGGTGACGGTAAGATAGAGTACGTAATAGTCCCCCCACTCAAATGGTCCTTGTTCTCAAGGACAGAAATTGGGGTAAGCCCTCCGGAATCGCCATTCATTTTCCCAGGTAGCTTCCTCAACTAGGGTGCCGACCCATTTGATCAAAACCTCGGATTTCGGCCGATATTTTCCTTTTTTTACTTCTCGCTGAGCCAAAATAGATTCTGGTTGAGGGAGAATAGTAGAATCATCTGCTACTGGAGGAAGAACTTGGGAGGTGGGAGCAATAGGGCCCAAGTGTTTATGCAAGAGACTAACATGGAAGGTGTCATGGATCAATGATCCAGTTGACAACTCTAGCTTGTAGGTTATAGGTCCGACCGGCTCAAGCACTCTGTAGGGCCCATAGAAGTGAGGGGAAAGCTTCATAGACCCACAAAATGTAACAGAAGTCTGGCAGTAAGGTTGGTGTTTGAGGTAGACATAATTCCTTATATGCAAAGAAACCTCACGCCTATGCTGATTGGCCTGGGTCATCATTCGTTCCTAAGCAAGTCGCAGATTGCGCCGGAGTTCCCTTAGAATGCAATCCTTATCTTGGAGATATTCATCCACAGCCTGTACTATGGCCGTCCCTGAAATGTATGTCAATAGGTTTGGCAACGGTTTGTAAGTGAGACGACCTCGAAAGGAGTGATCTTTGTTGCAGAGTGGATAGAGGTGTTATAGCTAAATTACGCTCATGGTATCCATTCTACCCACTTCTTCTACCGGGATCTGCAAAACAATGAAGATATTGCTCTAATGTTCATTGACGAGCTCGATTGACCATCACCGAGGGTGGTAGCCTGAACTCATGCAGAGTTTGGTTCCTGGAGGCGAAACAATGCTTACCAAAAACTGCTGGTAAAAACCTTATCGCGATCACTTACTATGGAGACGGGTACACCATGTAATCACACCACATTGGTGACAAAGGCTCGGGCAACTGAGGCAGCAGAAAAGAGATGCTTTAGTGGCACAAAATGTGCATATTTCGTGAGACGGTCAACTATCACCATGATGACAAAGTATCCATTAGCTATGGGAAGGCCTTCTATGAAATCCATGGCCACATCTACCCATGATTGAGTAGGTATGGGAAGGGGTTGCAACAGTCCAGAAGGCTTCATACAATCCGTTTTGTATTGCTAACACACCTCACAAGTCTTTAGGAAGTCCTTCACTGCTTGCCGCATCTTAGGCCATATAAAACTCTGGTTGATACGATGAAGGGTTTTATGGACCCCAAAATGGCCGCCTATAGGGGAAGAGTGGCTGTCTGTGAGGATAAGAGGAATTATAGTAGAATTAGGACTCAAGAATACCTTGCCATTTCGAAACCAAACATCATCTCGCAGAATCAATTTATAGACATCTCCCTGGCTAACTAGGCTTGCATAAAAGGGATATTCGCGGACTTCTTGTTGGAGCTTCGGCCACCAATCCTCATATGGAATGGAGATGGATAAGAACTGGAGCTCACCCATTCGAGATAAGGAATCGGCAGCCTGGTTCTTGGCCCCTTTTTTATATTTAATGATGTAATCGTATCCCAATAGCTTAGGTAACCAACGGGACTGGACAGGAGTGGTGATACGTTGCTCCAACAGATACTTAAGGCTTTGGTGATCTATTTTTACTATGAATCTCCTACCAAGCAAAATAAGGCGCCATTTTCTAATGGCCTTCGACTATATCATGAGCATCTCTTTCTCGTATGTGGGCGGTGCCAATGCAGACCCTTTGAGAGCTTCTTTGAAATAGGCAATGGGTTGGTTTTGTTATGTGAGAACGACTCCAGAGTCCAACTCCACCCGCATCACATTCAATCACAAACTGCTGAGAGAAGTCTCAAAAGCGCAGGGAGGTAGGTGGCGTGGTGAGGCATGCTTTAGTTGGTGGAATGCCGCTTCGCTTCACTACTCCATTGGAATTTATCCTTGGTTAATAGCTTGGTTAGTGAGGGTGCGGCGTTTGCCAAAATGGCGAATAATTTTTTCAGAGTAATGGCGTGAAGCCCAAGGAAGCCCTAGCACTCCTCACGGTCGTGGTGGGGTTGACCAAGCCACCATCGCTTGTACTTTGTCGGGATCTCGACACTCCCCTTCAAGATGATAATATACCCTAAATATTTGACTGTTGGACTCTAAAATGACATTTTGATTCCTTGGCAAACAATGGTTAGATTGCATAATCGTGAAAAGCAGGTTCATAAATGGGAGATGTGTTCTTCCCAAGATTGTGAATAAACTAATATGTCATCAAAGAATACCAAAATAAACCCTACGGAGGTATGGCACTCAAGAGGTCATTCATGAGATTCGAAAAGTTCTTTGGAGCATTGGTAAGTCCGAATGGCATGACTATGAACTCGTAATGCCCTCATGAGTTCGAAATGCTATCTTATGAATATCTTCTCCCGCACTTGGATCTGGTGGTACCCCAATCGTAGGTCCAATTTTGAATAAAACTTGGCACCATGAAGCTCTGCAAGTAGTTCATCAATTACGGAATGGGATACTTATCTTTCACCGTGATCTTATTGAGAGCCCCGTTAGTCAACACAAAATCTCCAAGTTCCATCAACTTTTTTTACCAATAAAACTAGAGAGGAAAAGGATCACATCGGGTCGTATAAACCTGCCTGCAGGAGCTCCTTGACCATCTTCTTAATTTGAATTTTTTGGTAGTACGGATATTGATAGGGTCGCACGCCATCACGGTTGGTTAGTATTTGGGTGGAGCCAATTCGGTGATCGCAATCGTTTTGGAGGAATGCTTGTGGGAGTCTCAAAGACCTAGAGAATTCCTCTAGAAGGTTCCTGATCTCCAGTGGGTGAGGTTGAACTGGGGACTTGGGTTCAACTGGAACTATCTGAAGGAAGAACCTCGTTCCTTGTAGTCCTGCACAATCTTTACCATTCAGAATCTCGATATTGGCAACCTCTGTTGTGCGGTCAAGTCCATGAAGGGTATGAGTGGTTCCTTTCACACGGAAGGACATAGCGAGGCGCTTATAATCCATTTCGATAGATCCAAGTGTCGCCACCATCAGACGCCCAAAACTACTTGGCAAGTCGCCACAGAAGAACATAATAGTCAAGATGATAGGTATACCTTGGATAATGAGCGTGAGCCCTCGACATGGGCCCGTGCATTCGATTCGTTCCCTGTTTGCAACCACCACTTGTATCTTCTTATCCGGATAATCTGCAGCCGAATCGAGAAGCGGTGTTTTGATCAATAAAGTTATGGGTACTACCCCGTCGATCAAGCACCATTAAGCTTTTGTTCTTCAATTTACCCCAAAACCTTGAGGGTTTGGGGATGTTCGAGTCACAAAGAATTGCATGAAAAGAGATTTCGTGTAGCAGTTCCGAAGTTTCTACTTCTTTAGGTGGTTTTCTCGCTTTTCTTCCTCCATGTGTGGTGCATCTTCAATCATAAATAATTGGGGACATTAGCACCGGATGACCCAATAAGTATTTTCCATCACGATGAATGAAGATAAGCCTTTCTCTCGGCGTTCCCGCCGCTCTCATTTGGTGATTCATCGAAAAGGAGAAGGTGGTGTATTGGCTCCCATCCCCAAGCGTTGGCTAGGTCTTTGGTCCTAGAATTTTGGTTGATGGATTATTGTTTCCTCGAGCGGTAGGGCCCCCCGGTGCATTCTCATTGATGAGGGAAGGCCATCGTTGAGGTGGTTTCGCCTCCTCCTCCAATCAGGCAACTCCAATGGTGTGTCGCCAAGGTTTTAGGTTGCTTGATCTTGACATCCAGCGGATATCATCCCGTAAGCTCGCAATGAAACACCCGATCAAAAAGGTTTCGTAATTTATCTACCGATCGCGAGAGTCGTTCAAAGGCTTCTTGATAAGCAAAGAATTGTTGAAGTTTGCTTCAAACGTGACAAAGCTTCCGATGGGTCTTGAACTCGGTGGGACCAAAGCAAAGCAATACACGCTTTAGTGAGTTCTTCCTGTAAGTGGTCCCCAAATTTTGTTTGTTAACGATGCCTTTGAAGTGCGATGCCCTCCAAGTGAAAAGAGGTGAGTTGTTCCCGATTGACCACTCCAATGCCTTGGTATTCAAGTACTTCTCACCTTGTAGATCCATCCCATTGGATCTTCTCCATTAAACTTCAAAGCTGCTGACTTGAGTGAAGATGGTGGTGCATTGTTCAGCTAGCTGCAGATTGTGTGATGTGTGGATGGTGAGAGGTTCCTCTGAACAAGGGGATTACCCTACGGTGGACCCAAGATGGGAGCTTCTAGTGGAGCGCGGGGCTTGTATTTCTATCAAGACTGTCTGTAAAGTTGTATTCACTTGATCGAAGTTTGACTCATGATGTGCTAATGCTTCATTCACTTCATTACGGAATTCAGCGTTTGTTTTTCCACGAGTATCCATGAAAAAAAACCAACTCTGATACCAAGATGATATGTTGAATTTGGAGAAAGAGAAAGAATGAGACGGAGACAAAGAAAGAAAGAGAAAAAGAACAATAATTAATTTCCTTGTGTACTTTATTGGGTTTCATGTGGCTGTATTTATAGCCAAGACAGCACATGGGAGTACAACATGCAACAACTAAAATAGAGAAAAGTGCAGTAAACAATGTAGTAGCTAAAAAATAAGAACAAATAGCAGTAGACTAGATAAACAGGAACTACTTTTGCTAAAGAATAGGAACTGCATCTGGACTTCTTCAACAGGTGTGTGCTTACTATGCAGCTTCTAGGTGAGGGTAAGATAGAGTACGTAACAGATGGAAATCAGATTGTCATTAGTAATTTTCTATATGTCTATTGTTAGACAATTTCCTCTGTTATATAGAGAAAAAGTTACATGATATACATGACATCTTATTCACAATTGAAATCAATCCTAATCTCTCTAATTTAAATATTGGTTACTGCTTTGAATATGTTACAGCCTTAGATGCAATCCTTATCCAATACAACAGCTTGGTTGAAGAGTCCTAGTGCATGAGAGACTCTGTGTCAATAAGCATAGTCGCAACAAATCATAAATTAACACTTGACAGTAGTGAGGAGGAGCAACAAATCAACCAAGCAAAATCAATCGCACCAAATGAGTAGCTTAATCGCACCAAAGGAGAATCGCACTAGGCACAATTGCACCCTAATTTTCCTCCAAATTTTTGAATTTGTTGCTGCGTTTAGGTACATACAGAGTCAAATGTCATGTGCTCTGCACATGATATACACATGGCAAATCTAATGTACACATCAACATTCAACCCTCACGTGATATGCACGCTCACAAATTCCGTCAATTTTTTTGGACGGAATCATAAGTAATGACCATTTTGTAAGTATTTTCGAGTATAATCATGCGATTGTAACATAAAAAGAATCGGTAACCACAATAAAAATCAAGTCCTAGTACAGTGACCAAAAATCAAATATCCCTTATTATGTTCATCTTATATTTTTTGGGATATGCCCTTTTGCCATTGTAATTATGATTCTTATTATCTATAATATACATTTAATTTGACAAAAAAAAAAGATGAATAAGACAAATTAGAACATTTATATCCATGTTATTAAAATAAATAAAAATGTATTTGATATATGGATATTTGCTTAGTAAACAGTTTATAATTATGTGTAAATAAGGATATTTATGTTGAATTTACTAAAATATAATGTGTATTTTTGTCTATAGAAAGATTTCAAAATGACCAAGATGTAATAACTTAAGATTACTACATATTTTTTGGTAATACAGATACTCATTTCAGTTGAGAATCTTGATATTTTATCGGGTATGCGATTACCCAAAATATAAGATTGCTAATGTAACCAACACAATTTATTAGGATGACGAACTCTCATTATCGGATATCTCATTAGGATAACTTTTTCTTGTTGGATGACATGTCCGGGCCGGGTCCGGGTCCGGGTCCGAAAACATTGCCACTGTTCCTGTGTTCCATAGTTAAATTCCGGGTTCATAGAAAGTGGACTGACCCATCAGGTAGTCGGCTACAGTTGCTGAAAGCCTGAAGCTATTGCGTCTTTACCCGAAACAGTACCCAAACACAGAGAGGAGAGAGGAGAGAGATGACGACGATTCGAAGATTTTGCTGTAATGACCTTCTTCGTTTTGCGTCTGTAAATCTTGATCACCTCACTGAGACTGTAAGTTTCGATTTCACAATTTAATTTATTTTTCATGTACATATAAATTTATCTACAGTTTATAATAATGGTTTGAGAATTAGGAAGATTTGAAATTCTCCCAATTTGATATCAATTAATCTGCAGTTTATGATTTGTGCAGTTCAATATGTCATTCTACATGACCTACCTGGCTCGCTGGCCCGACTATTTCCATGTCGCCGAAGCTCCCGGCAATCGAGTCATGGGATATAGTACGTTTCCCCTTTTGCCATTTCATTCTATAGCCATCTCAGTTTCAATTTTTCATATGTACTAAATTTTGATTATATGGTTTGGTTTCATAGTTTGTGATTTTAAGTTGATTTTGACGAAAGATGGGTTATAATGGTTTAGGGTGTAATTTTTCAGCTAGTGTAATAAGAAAGTGTTTTAAATCAAATTATTTGCAGTGAATTGCATGTGGAAACATATTGGAAGTAGCTGCAGTTATGTCGAGCATAACATAGTCTAAAGATTAAATTTGGTTATTGATATATGTTTGAATGAGATAAATTTTGTACCTTTGTCTTGTCTAGGTGATGTGCTCAAAGCACTCAGAGAGATAATCTTTTCTAAAAATGAAGTTATTCCGAACAATCTGAGTCCCATAATGCATAGGCTGGCTTTAAATTTGTAGTGAACTGGTGCCATTCTTGTAAATTTTCAGAGATTAGGTGATTTACTAAAGTTTAAACTAGATTTTTGGCAATCACAAGAGAGTAGTCCAACATTTTGAGTCTGTTTTGGCTATTTAGTTGGTTATGTTCCTCTTGTTTGCCTAAATTTATGGTAGCACAACACGCAAGTATACGTGATCAAGTTAGTAATATAGAGCAAGCAATGTATCGTTCCCACGGAGAAAAACTGTAATTTATACTAACAACTACCAATTTTATATTAAGCCATTTTATTAAACAATTGATTAAAATTGTGAAATTTGAAATTAAAACAATTAATAAAGCTACAACTAAGTCCGCAAGATTAAAATCAGATAATGAAGGCTTAAGATTACAATTTCTCTTAATTGTTCACTTGAATCAATGCATTTCTTGTTATGTCCGCTACTTCGGATTGTTAATTAAGAACTCATTAGTATTTATAACCATCTCTCAATGTATCATAAACAAATCAACTTAAATCCACATATGATAGAATTAAGATGAACACCCTAGTTAACTAATTCACTATATCTCTATGTGAATTACAATTAAAAAGGATTTGAACAAAAATTCTCTTTCAAATTACATACGGCATATAGGTATATCTCTATCCTATACACAAATCATGAATCCTATTCCAAGTAGAAATCACAATCATATGCTATTATGATCAGGTTTAAACTTATAATCCATATCTCGAGTTTATATAGATTACCACGATAATTAATGGCCAGACAATTAAGCAATTAAGCACAAACCATAATAGACAATCCGATAATAATCAACAATAACTAACAAAGAAACATATCAATAAAAGCTACGCATTAAGTTCCATTGTAATTTTAAAAAGAAATTAGTTCATAATTGAATTAAAATCCATCATCCACAATTGAAATAGCATTCAAGAATACAATTTAAAAGATAGTGAAGAGAATAAAAATTGTTGTAGATATCCTTGAATCTCTCCAGCAAGCTTCTAAGTTGACTCCGTCGTGCTCCTTCGCTTGCTTCAGGCCTTGATCCTCTTCTCTCAAACTAGGGTTTTTGCTCTCAGAGTAATAGAATGAATCTAATGGATTTAAAACATATATTTATAGTCTTCCATCATAAATTGAAATCCTAATATAAATTAAGTAATAAATTACAATCCCATTGGTTCAAAAATTCGAAAACTTCAAAATCAAACAATTCCCGCTTGGGCTAGGCCGCGCTTGAATTGGCCTTGTACTAGGCGCTGCCGCGCTACTCAACAAAGAGTTGTTTTGAGTTTTGAGAGTAAGCGGCGCCTACTGGATTTGTTCACGTTTTGGCAAGCGCTTTGCCAGAGCTTGATAGAGAAGTAATTTTTGTCTTTAGAAACAATACTGTCGCGCTTGATTCCTTTACAGGTTTGGCGGCGCTGGCGCTTGGACTGCTTCCTTCCAATTTTTGTTCCTTTTGTCTGCAACTTCCAATCTTAGCATCCAATTCAGTTCCAATGCTTCATGACCTACAAAAATAAAACAAATGCATGAAATGTACACACAACACCTGAGATTAGCAACAATTCAAGTCTAATTATATCCGATTCGTAGATATGAAACCCACTCATCACCTCTTATGTTTACACCTATAACTTTGTAAAATGAGGTTTTTTGGACCTAAGGGTTGTATTATGTTTGCAGTCATGGGAAAGGTTGAAGGGCAAGGCGAGTCTTGGCATGGTCACGTCACTGCAGTAACTGTAGCTCCTAAATACCGCAGCCAAGAAATTGATGAACCTGCTGGAAGACATCAGTGACAAGATGTAAGTTGGGTTTGATATAAAACTTGATTTTAATCATTTAAATTCTGTGTTTTTATCCTTGATCATGTAGCCATGCCAAAGACTCACAAATCAAATTCATACAAGTCAGTAGATAAACTCTACTGCTAGATACAATTACAACATACCTTGTATGACTATATACACATCCAGCTCTTTGGTTAACACGCCTTCCTTTTTTCACTATATATATTCTAGTAGTACTGGATACACGGATCACTATAGTTCGTAGGAAGAGTTCATTATATTTGCTTTAATCTAATAGAGAAAATATTACTAGCAATTAACCTATTTAATCATCATTGATTCCTAAAACTAAGGTTAAGCTCAACAAGTCTTGGCTAGGTCCTCTCCCTTCCATAAAAATGGAGTGCCCCTTAGGGCCCAAACCCCATATCAACTTTATTGTATATAAACACGTTAAACTTTTAGTTCTTAACCGATGTGGGATTTAGCTTCCCACAATTATTTATTATCATTTACAAGGGTGATCTCTTTGGGAGTTACTCCATGGATTTGAGTTTTCAAATACTTAATTTAATCTACTCATGAAGTAAAACACATTGATATGTGGATTCACTTTAAATAATTATTAAAATCCACTTTAATCTTGGCTCAAATCCTAACACAATCGAACTGAATTTGTCAATTCAATTACAATCGAATGCCAAAATTAAGCTATTTTAGGTAATCGAACAAAATAAAAAAATACTAAAATATAAAAAATACCAAATATCGAAATACTTGATTTACTATCGAGCTATTTTGGGAAATAACAAAAATAAATGAAAATTTTAAAAAAAAAAATTATTTCTTAAATAATTATTCATGTTAACCGAGCAAGTCAATTTATAAATTATTATTGTACCCGAATGTTGGAATATTATTCTAATTTTGTAGAATAACCGAATAATTGAATACCTGAATTATCTTGGTTAAAAAAATACAATTTAATTTCGTTACTTGATTTTAATCGTTTCTGCTCAATCAATTATATAATTAAAAGCACAAGTATAGTTGTACTAATTTTTGGTTTACCTTTTTCTTTTCTATTCAAATTAGTATAATTACTATCCAAATTTATAAGGTATTCAAAAGGAATCAACCTGTTAAGAAAAAGGAAAAAAAATAGGGATTAGACATTTTATCCTAAGTCCCTTGTTTGTGTTAAAAAATTGGACTTGGGATTAATTATTACATGGATGACAAAATAACTTAAAATAGGGGACTATTTAATATCATATCCAACCAAATATAATAATTCCTACCATTTGTGATTTAAAATTTATAGACAAAATTAACTTTTACTTTATTTTTAAAATGACCAATATATCCTATCCATCTATATTTACATTATTTAAAATAAGATTACTTTGTTATTACTAGTAAGAGTATACTAATCCTTCAAATTAAATTTTATTCAACACTTTAAATAATTTTAAATAAAATAAACATAATATAAAATTATTTTAAATTATCAACAAATAATTTTATTCTAAATAAATAAATATGTGACTAAAGTAGGCTTGATATTATAAACTTCCATAACATGGCCCTAGTGTTGCACTTGCACATTAAATTGGGGGAGATTGGGGACAAAGATCCTACGGCTATATGTTGAAGAGAGTAACTGTTAGATATGAGGGCTTTCAGTTCACATTATTTGAATTTCATGTGTGTGAGAGAGATCCTACTAGCTCGAGTCATGAATTTCATGTGTAGAGGCTTTCAATTCACATTATTTGAATTTCACGCGTGTGTGAGAGAGAGATCCTACTAGCTCTTGAATTTGAATTTCATGTGCAGAGGCTTTCAATTCACATTATTTGAATTTCATGTCTGTGTGGGAGAGATCCTACTAGCTTTTGAATAATTTGTTCCGGTGCAAAATCCATTTTCACCCAAATCTATGATATTCTACATTCTCTCCCATCTCCCATTTTTCTCGTCTCCGAATCTTAGATATTGGGCTCCCAATTTCTTCTTCTTCCCTTCGTTTTATCCTTCGTTTGTAGCTAATTAGGAATCCATGGTTTGGAAATAGTTCGGGAACTGCGTACAGAGTCTTCTCCACATGGATTTGGAAATCTTTGGTTTGTGTTATTGTCCAGACTTAAGTTAATTTACCATTTTCTTTCTCTCTTTTCAATTTAGTCATCTCCACCTTACATTCTGTAAATCCTAGGGTTTACGCCCCAAAAATCTTTGCCTCGTATGCTATCTTACAATCTCTGCAGCGTTGTCTCTTTTGTTTTACTTCTATCTATAGAAGTAGAAAATGTGGGAACTTCGAAGGGTGTATTGGAGATAACAAAGTTCGCTGTATATGTAACAGTTCCCATTGGTCTTATGTATTTCTTCGCCAACAACACTCAGAATCTCAGAAATTCATGGGCGCAGTATGTATATGTTTCTCTATAGAATATCGTTCTGAAAATCTTCATTTCTACTTTATAGTTTCATAGATTTTCCTAAATTTTGTTTGGCTGTTCTAGTTCAGTACTGATGGCTTATGTGCATGTGTATGTATGTAATCTATAAATGTGTTGTTCATATAAACTTTGTTTGATTGAATGTTTAATTCATATTATATCACTGATTTCAATGTTGGCTTAAAAGCAGCTTGTTATTTTGCAATTTAATTTCGAGAATTGCATTATGAGAATAGGATCTCAGCTTTACTGTATATACTTGATATCTTATTCTGCTAATTCTAGGTTCAAAATGAAGTGTTTCAAAATTATAGTTTATGAGACATTATAATATTTGCTCGTGATTTACAATTATCGGTATGTGTTGAAATTTGGTTTTGAAGATTGTGTTTTTGTTGCCAGTAGTCTTGTTGATATGTATGGAAAGTGTGGTGTTATAAATGATGTGGGGAAGGTGTTTAATCGTATGTTTCAGAGAAACATAGTGACATGGCATTCAATGATTTTGAGTTATGTTCAAAATAGTTTGATGGAGGAAGCAATTGGGGTCTTTTATGATATGAGGATGGAAGGAATAGAACCCACTCGTGTTACATTTTGGGTACTTCCATAATAAATTTTTATTCAAAGGTTGGTTTGATCAAGGATGTTGAGCTAGTCTTTTAGTAGGATGCTTGAGAAAGATGTGGTTACTTGGAATTTGCTAATATCTTGTTATGTCCACCATGATCAGGCTGAGAGTGGGATTCTTTTGTGCCATTTAATGAGGCTAGAAAACTTTAGATTCGTTTGTGTTAGTTTATTGGATGTTAGTATTGTATTATATAGACTTGTTGATCGTTTTGGTTACAACCCTTCATGTCTTAGTAAGTTTAATTGCTCCTGTATCCCTTGCCTCAGTTGTTTAGTCACATAGTACATTAGTATCCCTTAAAGTCAGGGCGTCTATGCTTCTTATTTTACTTGGTAAAATATATTAAAAATATTTATTTATAATGAAATAATGATTCACAAAATTAAAAACAGAAACGTGATAGCAAGGTTACTATTGATATATCATAGAGTTCTTTGCCTTAGTGAAAAACAGGTGGGATATAGGATTGCAACTGCCATAAAGGCGTAAGTTATTCCAACTTTTCTTTGTAAAGGGAGGTGTCGTCTATATTCTCACTTTGAAGGAATATGATATGACAGAATTAACTAGCACAGTTCTGTCATTGCGACATCATGGTCCTGCGTGCTCAATCTTTTGCAATATTAAACCCTTCGATCTTAATATTACTTTAATTTCTAGCTTAAAGACACTGAAGAATAGTTGGATGAATTATTGTAGATTTACTGATTGATGGCCTGTTAAATTTGGAACGAGGGGGATTATGTGTTGATTCCATTTAGTCTATGCCTTGCATGCTGGGGAAAAAACTACTTCTAGAAACTTCTTTGACGTGTTTTTGTTTTGTAGACTTAAGTATCCTTTGACAATGAATCTGGTGGCACTGAAGAATATGATTTTGATGTTAACCATTTGTCTAAAATTAACTGATCATCTTATCATTTCCTCCTTTGTTTCTTGACCATGATCGTCCATTTTAGCTTGCTAATCACTTTGTTCACATATATTTTCTTAGGACGTTCTTGGAGCTACTGGTGAGTGATTTGTTCTATATAATTATATTGCTGATATCGTTTAAAGATTAGTATATAAATTATCAAACCCAAATACAATCAACTATCTTCCTTGACTGTACCAGAGTGTTGGACCTACTTGCCCGTCATATCTTCTGAATCTCTGTGTTTATATTCTGATTTTGTCACCAGAATCATTGTGGTGTGATGTCTAATGCACAAGTTGTTTTGCAACATGGTGAACATGTTGTCTCTATGGAGGCAGAAACATACAATTTCAGTTACGATTTTGTCTAGATAGAACGAGATACGCATGCTTAAGATACAAAAGGGGGTTAATTACACTTTGAGAAGGTAAGTAAGTTTAACCTGGAAACTATAGTGTGTATCTGTTAGGACACTAATCTCAGTTATGAAGGTTCAGCCGTGAATATTTTTTGATGAACTAGGGTGTCTCTCTAAAAAGCACAAGAGACGAGAGTTGGGAATACTTTAATAACCTAATTGCATTAAGGAACTGCACCATTGACTGATATATCTGTTTCATTGTGTGTGAGGGAGAGATGGAGAGAAAAAGAGAGATCACACATTTTTATCTCATGAATCTTATGCTTTATACTCTAGTGACCGAAATGGTGTTTGGCAGGAATTTCTGGCCTCCTCGGAGATCAGCGTAGAAGACAAAGTCTATTGAGCTTTCAGCCACCATTTCATCTCACTAAGATCAATGGAGCAAACACCACCATGCCTAGCTTTGCTCTAGCCTTCGCATCCACACCGTCAACAGGAAAAAAATCGTCAAAGGTTTGAGATGAGCTGGCATTTAAAAATTTATCATTTCCTTGTACACTTTTTTCTTTTGTCTTAAACCGAACTTTAGCTCATAATCCTATGTTAGTTGTTCGAGCACCAATTGACCAATTGGTTGGGAAAACATTAAACTCAAAATTGTTATATTATGCGGTTTAATATTCACAATATTTTTTTTAGAGTGCACTTACTTCAACTCACAAGTTATAGCTAATCATACTACTTTTAACATCATCATTCTGAACTGTGATTATAAATGATTATCAAGATTATATACGAGACCATAAGAGAAGTTTTAGGGATTAAAGATCACAATAGCATCTGATATTACAGACCTAAGAAAGTTTGTATCTAGCTAGAGGCAGCTATGGATGTGAATGTATTTATGAAGTTCGCTTTTAGAAACACTTTGGTTCTCACCATATACAATGATATAATCATATTAATATCACTTCTAGTAAATTTGATTGGTACAAAAATTATAACCATTAGTTGATGGATACCAAGTTTTGCTACCGAGTTGTTTAGAACTTCAAATACTACTGAAACAATTAATATTGTCTTGTTCACAAGTTATGATGGGTTCACCTTATAATATTCCACAGGAAACCTTGCTTTATCTTGTTTAAATCTATTTACTAGCATGTTCTTAATGTGACTGACCAAAATTTTATCAAACAATGTGATTCCTACATGTTAGACTTCAAGTCGATTTTTAGTACACTGTGTAATTGCACAGATTTACTCTTGGGTCCATAACTTTCTTATCTCTCTCTCTCTACAAGTTCAATGCTTTAGTTATTTTCTATGATAATACTCTTAGGTTCAATTCAAATGTCTTAAAGGGACATTATTACAGACTTAGAGACTTCAACAGCCTTCAGATTCGAGGAGAGAAATTGATCTGTACTGGTTCACAACTGTAGTGTATAATAGGAAACTATGCATTTTAGAACAATGTTTCTGCATATCTACTGTCATCTACTTCAAAATATTTGTATGTTCTCTTAAAAGTATTGGTATATTTCTATTTGAGATTGTTATACTAATGGAAGTATATCTTGATGTTTACGCTATAGTCCTGGACGCCTCTATGAAGTTTTCTTTCCCAAACTCTTTGCATCAATGTTTACATAATTCACATGTGATTATGCTATAACAAAGTTACCAACCTCACCAACTAAATCATCATTTTTTCTAAGCTACATTATGTAATTATCCCCCCAGTCAGGGGCTTCCTTTTGAACTAGTAAAATAGAGTTGAGGAATTGGAGGAAGGAAGTAGAAAGAAGTTGTGCACATAGAAACCGTGCTTGGAGACTTAACTTAATGAATATATTTGTGAAGACAAATTTTAATATGTATCTTATCACTAACTAAAAATTATACCATTTAGTATGCTCTAGTTTTATTAAATTATCTTAATATTTTATATGCCTATTTTGTGTGGAGACTTAAAAAAACTGATTTGCAAATTTGGTTTACTTTTCTAGGTGGACACGTACATTAGAAGTGGCATAGTTATTGGCTTAGGGTCTGGCCACGCTTCTTGTTTGGCAATACAATATCTGGGACAGCAACTTCGTGCTGGTAAAATAAAAGATATAGTTGGGATTCCCGCGTGAGTATATATTCTTCTGTATCCTTATAACGAATTATCATTACAAGTGCCACCATTGACCATCCAGAAAATGAAGCCAGGTTTCCTTGAGTTGTTGTCACCTATCAAGTGATTGACTGCTTGCTAGAGAAAAAACTGAATGATACTGCATTCATGAAAAATGAGCAACTACAAGTTTGTGTCCATATATGGTGGTTTTACTTCTGAATTCTGTGATTGCCATAGGCGAATTGGATAATTGACTTTACAGTCTTTAACTCAACTCTTCCTTGATTTCATGATTAAAATACTAATGAATGGCATCCCAATCTGTACTTCATGTCTTATTTCTACCATCCAACATAAACTTCTGATACAAAAAAAAGAATCCGTCCTATTTAGCTGCTCTTTCTTAGAACAAACTCTTATTTACCCTTGTCTCTAAAGATTTAAGGATCATGCATCAAGCATACTCCCGTGCCTATGGTTCCTTTGTCTCACAAAAGTGTGGTACTGCAGTTACCGAATCTGTTGTTTTGGCTTGATTTGATTCCTTTGAATTTTTTTGCTTTATTTTTGTTCATGTTTTATCCTTTCCGTGTCTCTTTTTCTTTTTGTTTTCGGTTTCTACTTTCTAAACTCAGATGTGTAAATACGGTGCAGATCTGTTGGCAGTGCAAGTGAAGCAGCAAAGGCAGGGATACTTTTGGATTAGTATGAAGATAGTTCTCAAGTGTGCACAAATTTGGATCAGCAAAGGCAGGGATACTTTTGACTAAAACTATAGAATTTATGTAAATTTTGAGTTTTTTAAAATGTTTCAAATTGATTTTAAAGAGTAAATAATAATTTTATATTTTGTAAAAAACTTGTACTCATATTTTGCCAATGCTAATATATAAAAATAAATAAATTAAGAACATTATTTCTCAATAACTCAATCAATCTCAAACTCCATTAAAATGACCCATTTATACATTCAGATTCCAAGAATACCAAAAAGAACAAATTACATTTACAATAAAAATAAAAAGGATTATTCATCCATTCCCTCATAAAACAATTGTCCAAGATCTTTGGCGCTTTCCTAAACCTTGTTAACGCTTTCCAAGCTCCCCAAACAGGCCAAATCAGATTATCCGAATTCCTTTTCCATACCGACTCATTATCATCAAGAATCAGAATAACGCTCTCATGGACCGGAACAACATCAAGACCTTTTTGATGTTTCTGGGTAGAATCCTCTCTTGAGATGACTTTCGAGTTGAAGTAGACATTCTCAGGATCAAGAAACTCAACCATTCGCAACGCGTAGTTTCGATCCCCCATTGTGTATATATACAACTCAAACAACTTGCTGGCGTCTTCCAAGAACTATCGGACAAACAGCCTCAACTTGGTAATCAAAGGCTTCCATATCAACAAATTGCTCTCCAAACAATCCGATTGTTTCAAATATTCTTCTTCTGGTGAAAGTGTATCAATGTGTGTCGTATGAAGCAGAGTATTGTCTAAATCAAGAACCAAACATAACTTCTTTCTTCCCAACAGATTCTGCAACTCAATGTGTCGTATTCACTCAATTTCGTCCTTTGAAATTCTCAAACCCTTTAAGAGTCAGGTTGCATGGCAAAGACTATGACGTCTGACCGGCCAGTTTTTGGCTCGGATAACTTGATGATTTAGGAACTATACTAGAGTTCCGTTCATATAGGTATAGGTACGTGGCAACGCGCACAGCGGCCCGAAATTTCGGTAACAAGCTTGAGTGCGCTTAACTGCCGAGGGAAGGGCAATTCCAGCACTAACACCCTTCCACTCCATCACTGCTGCTACCGTCACATAGTTAAGTGCAATACCAGCAGATTCATCATCAATCAGCAGTTGATCACAAATTCCTCCATACACAATTGGGTGCTCACAAATTTCTGCATAATTTATTATTCTTGATGAACCTTCAAGATGTATAGGCATCATCATCATGTTACTATTATCAATTTCAACAGCGTTCACTAGGCGGCTATCACAGAGTGCACCCATGTCCATCATATTCTTCATTTCCTTCAGACCGTGTGCCGGTGATCAAGGGTGGTCAGATTTCCTTTCTTAATTAGGACTTGGGACTGAACTCTTTTAATTAGGGTGGTCAGATCAAGGGTGGTCTGTTTTCTTAATTAAAACAGATCAAAATTACAAAGATGGAATATATATTCATCAAAAGAAATTAAACCAATATTAATATCATCATGTAGTCATAATATAATTCAGTCTGGCTACTTATAATATATTCATGGAAAGAAATTAAAACAATGATCATAGTCATTAACATATTCATTCCTAGCTAGTAATAAACAACCGGACAGAACTTCTTGGGATGAATTTTGGCGCGGTAATTCTTCATCTTTTGACACAAACTCGAATACCTTTGCGTCGGTACTGTTGACTTTGACTTTGTAAGATCACGACGACATTCAACCACTTGGATTTTCTTCTTCTTTTCGTTATCTATTATTTCATACGAATCCTGCAACGTCTTTCTCTTGGTTGACTCGAACTTGACTTGCATAGACTATTCTTCTTTCTTCTTGATCACACGATAATTAGCGCAACTTTCTTGCTTCAGACATGCAAGTTGAGTTCTAATCTCTGCACTTTCGGCTTCCATTTTGTTGAGAGTTTTTAAAACTCTTTCCAAATCCTTGCCTTTTCTTTCCTTCTTTCGATACGCAAGAAAACCATCGTCATCGAATTCATTGAAAAAGCCTGACAAATCCATAGTTGTGTTTTGTACCATCTCCAGCGCAGCTTCATCAAATGGTGGGCATGCAAGCCCTACATAATCTACTTCTTCTTCCATGTTATGATGAACCCTAAACTTGAATTATGAAAACCCTAGATGAATAATAATACTTGATTAATGATTTCTGAGGCTTCTTTAATATCTCTATTTATAGGGTATCTTAATTTCCCGCGTCCTAACTAGTCAGTTACTTTCTATATATCCTAGTAGGGAGAGGATGGTCAGATTTCCTTTCTTAATTAGAACTTTGGACTGAACTCTTTTATAACATGACTTCATCGACCTAATTAAGTAACTTTATAACTTAATTACAAATTGAACCCTATAGTTTAGATTCATAATTAATTGACACCCTGAATATTATTTTCCACGAAAATCACCTTAAAATTGAAGTGAAAAAATAATTTGCATCCTTTGCTCTATTTTCCTATTCAATAAAGGTTAAACATAAAATATAGCAAAATCCCGGGATCCAAAAATGTTAAATTTTATTCTAATATAGCAAAAAAAAAACAGAAAAAATATTAAAATTTTATTTATATAACTTACAAAAAGAATGTTGAAGTACGATTTATACTCCATATTTTAAAAATAAATAATTGGTATAGCTAAGTATTAAATTATACCAATTTTTTTTTTTTTTTGGTTGGGGGGGAGGGGGGGTGGGGAAGGGTTGATATTTTGGGGGAACGATAAAGAAAATATTAAACAATTAAAAAATATAAATAGTTAAAAGTATTAAAGTATTAAAGTATTAAAGTAATTAAAAAATAATATACTAATTATACATTAATTCATCCCATATCACACATGTACATCATGAGACTTTTGAATCAGTTATATTTTTAATTTCCATTCTCTGTTAATTGAAAATACACTGAGGACAATGCGGGAGTGAAAAAAGATATTTAATTTTTAAAATAATTTTTAATAATTTGTATTTATTTTCTTATATTTTTTAACTATTTTTTGCCTAGAAGTTCTTATAATTTATGGTGTTAGACTAATTTTTTAAAAAAATATAGGTTGCAAATCGTACCTCAACATTCTTTTTGTAAGTTATATTAATAAAATTATAAAATTTTACTCCTTTTGCCTCTCATTTTAACACGAAAATAGAGAGTAGTATAAAATATTTTTTATTTAATGTTTAGAGTACTTTTAATCAAAAATAAAATGTATAATGCAAATCAGTTTTTGCTCTTAAACCGTAGGTACAACTTGTAATTTAGTTTAAGTAACTATGCAATTACCTACCATACAGTTAAAGTATTAAAGTAATTAAAAATTAATATATTAATTATAAATTAACTCATCCAATATCACATGTACAGCATGAATCTTTTGTGTAAGACCCAACTTTTTAATAAAGATGATTTTTTTATAAATATTATTTTTAAATATTATGAAATGAATTTGATATAATGTTATAATTGTGAGTAATATTTATAAATTTTGTAAAGTACGCAAGTTGTTATATAATATTCGATTGGTCGGGGAATATTCGTTTTAACAGGAAATATTCGTACGACGGCACAATCATTGGTGGACCCCACAACGGAATTATTTTCGGATTGATAAAACGACAAAAATATTTTTATGAAAATTACGGCGGAAATTTTATAGTTAAAACTGTTGAACTACTCATTAGTAAAAAAATACGATGAATCTGGCGTGGTTGCATAGTAGCACACTGTATTGATTATTGATGCTTACGTGAGAAGTCACTCAATTTTGTTCAATTATTGCTTCAGTAATTGTTGCATAGTATCTCACATTATTTTATTCAATCATTGTCAATATTTTATATATTATTAAATCAATAATTGAGATGACAGAGTTATTAATATTATTATTTACAATATTAACGATGTCTAGGAGTTCTGCCAAAGAAAGGTTTGGTCACCTAATTGAGCGCCAATAGGAAGAAATTCTTATTGGAAAGCCCCATCTTTCCTGGAAATGACCTGGTCGATTAATATTGTGAATTATAATAATAATGATAAATGTTATTAGATATATTGAGGTGTCTTTTTATGAAGTCACGGAAGTTTTTATATATATATATATTATATATATATAAATTTTGTTTTATTAGTATTATTAATGTAATAAAACAGAAAAACTTTTTATATAAAACAGAATACTTTTATAAAGTTATTTGTTTTATTAGACAATAATTAGAATATATTATATTTTATTATGCATAGTGTTTGCATAGTATTTGCATAGTATTTGCATAGTAAAATCTTTTTATATAAAACAGAATACTTTTTATAAAGTTTTGTGTTATTTGATTATAAATAGAATATATTATATTTTATTGCATAGTGCAGCATAGTATCCTTTCTATTTTCCTATAAATAGGATGCTTAGTTAGAATTGAAAACCACACCAGAAGTTCAGAGAATTCTTATATAATCTTGAGCGTATTTCTTTAGAGTTTTAAGAAGCTTTGAGCGTAGTGCAAGTTTTCTTCAAGAATATCCTCGTCCTACCAGTCGGAATACTCT
The DNA here is from genome assembly GCA_020205605.1 of Panax ginseng. Taxonomy (NCBI): domain Eukaryota; kingdom Viridiplantae; phylum Streptophyta; class Magnoliopsida; order Apiales; family Araliaceae; genus Panax; species Panax ginseng. The sequence continues at coordinate 98,049,460 of CM035131.1, forward strand.
TCTTTTACGGTAAGGGGTATTATTTCTTTCTTTCGTCTTCATGAAGAGAACTTCTGTTATTCCATTCTTTGTTATTACGTTGGAATAACCTGTCTATGAGAAGTACCGCATACTTGGTGAAATTCTTACATTATTCCATTCTTTATTATTATGTTGAATAACTTTGTTTGGCGCTGAAGTACTGCATACATGGTGAAATTCTTCTATTATTTCATTCTTTATTATTAGGTTGGAACATCCCGCATGCATTATGCATGACTGGTTCCGTTATTTATTATTTCATTGGAACATCTTGTCGTGTGTTTACACATGACCGGTTCCGTTGTTTATTATTACATTGGAATATCCTATCTCGTGCTTACGCATGACAGTTCCATTATTTATTATTCTGTTGGAATATCATGTATGCATGCGTTCACGCATGACTGGGTTCCATTATTTATTATTCTGTTGGAATAACCCGTCTGTGCGGTCTATCGCATGCCTGGTGATTTCTTTTGTTATTCCATTCTTTATTATACTCAGTTGGTTAAAGTTTTAGTTTTTATACTCCATGAAATTAGTGGACTATCCTTGATATTTGCGCTTCATCCAGTATCTTTTCATGGAAATATTCTTCTGAGTATTCTTGAGTTTTACCACACAAAACAATATCATGTTGACAATTTGGACGTTATTGGTTCCTGGATAATTCTTGAACTTGTTTTTATTGAATTCTTATATCATTGTCATCATTCTCATGTTTATATTATGTTGAAAGTCATCTGTGGCCTGTAGTGCATAGATGGACTTGATATGATTATAACCAGGGATTATTCGGTATAATCATGACCGTAATGTTACAAATGATGTGGTAAAAGTCCTCATTGGCCCGTAGTGTATTGATGGACGATTGTTGGCATGATCATGACCATTGATGAATACACGAATATCCTTGGCCCGTAGTGCATGGATAATTTGTGGTTGTGATACTAATGAATATCCTTGGTCGTAAAGCGGGGATGATGTGGTTTATTTATTAAGTTGAGTCTCAAATGATAAAAGTGATGAAAAACCTTTTAAATCATAAAAGATAGTAGATTTTATTCTCTACTTGACTCTTTTAATGGATTGTTTTGTTCTTTGTAGTTAAACTTGATGTCTATTGTATTTTATCGGTTTAACATTGTTGAAGGCTAATGATAATTTATTTCGCATTATCTTAGTCATAATATTTCTTCTTGGGCTAGTTGAGCTCACCCTTTTACTTTCATTGTTCTCTTCGTGAAATGAGAGCGTGGCGAGGGACTAGTCGGGAGCGGAGTGACGGTCCAGAACGATAGCATTAGTAGTCCTCACTATTCTATGAAATAGTGTGTTAATAAATGTATTGAGGACTTATTTTGAGTTTTAATACTGCCTAGAAGAGTAATATTTGTATTAAAACTCATGACTCATGTTGTATATTTAAGATTGTATTTGTATTTCATACCATGTATTTGGCGACTCGAGAATAGGTGATGTATACCTATTTTGGGGGCGTCACAGTTGGTATCTGAGCTTAGGGATATGATCCCTGGCTAAGATGTGAGGCAAGAACTAGGAGTGGAGAGACGGGGATTTCCTTCGCTAGTATGACCTACCTAAGTTTATTTGGTATTTAATTGGTCGGTCAGAGTATAAGGATAATATATGATATGTTAATTAACCCTTGTTTTGTGGAAGTATTTGAAAATGACATCCGAGAATGTTGAGAACATCAATGGAGCATAGAAGACCATTGAGTCTCCACAGATCAATAATCAGGATAATGTGCATCAGGAAGGTGACAATACTCAGGAAAACAACAATACGGACCAGATGATGAACGATGGAATATTCAGAGGTTTTATGCAATTCATGCAACATCAGGCAAGAGCGGCTCCTGTCCAAAATACAGGTGGAAACACTGGCAACTCTCAGACGGTCACCGCTAAGCAGATCAACAAGATATTTGATGTCTTGGGATGCTTCAAGGAGCAAAAGGTTCCCTTTGCCACCTTTATGTTCTTGGCAGAATGATTATTGGTGGGAATCGTAAAAGCGTACTCAACCGCCTTGATGAAGATGTCTTGGGAGAAGTTCTAAGAACTGTTCAACGACAAGTAGTTTCTCGAAAGTATTCGTTACATGAAAGAGGTAGAGTTCATCAAGCTGGAGCAAAACAACATGGCCCGTGTCGCGAAAGACGGGCCAAGTTTGCCGAGTTGTCTGGTTCAAGGCGTCTCATTCGGTTGATAATGATGAGAGAATGACGCGAATGTTTGTAAGAGGTTTGAAACCCGAGATACGTCAATATCTTATCTCTCATAAACTGTGTTTGTATTCAGATGTTGTTAATATGGCTTAGTTATTGGAGCGCGATAATGAGTCAACCCAACCAAAAGAGAGCAGTTGGCAAAATGATAATACCAGTGATAACAGTCATCGAAGCGGTGACAATAAGCGTGGAGGGAATCAACATGCCAAAAATGGTAACCACTTCGGTGGTAATCATGGCCAAAACAATAAGAATGGACATTTCAAGAAGAGGAGATTCAACAATGATGGAAAGACGTCAGCATCAGCACCTGTTGTTAAGGAAGGAGAATGACCACCTATCATGTAAGACCCCAACTTATTATAAATAAAATTGAATTTTCCTCCATTCATTATTCTAAATTAATAAGGTGTTAATTTGATATAATTCTTTGGTTTTGGGTGAAATGTGCAAATTTTACAAAATAAACAAGTGGTTGTAAAATATTCATTTTTATCGGGGAATATTCATTTGGTCGTGGAATATTCTTGTTGTCGGGGAATATTCGTATGACGGCGTAGCCATTCGTGGGCCCCATAACGGAATAACTATCGGATGAAGAAAACGACAAAGTATGAGTTTTTATAAATAACGGCGTAGTTGTTACCGTTAACACTGTTGGAATACCTGGTGGTTAAATACAGTAATACGCGTGGTTGCACAGTAGCACACGGTATTGCACATTATTTTTGAATTATTGATCCTTACATAAGAAGGCACTACTCAATAATTGTTACAGTAGTTACTGTTCAATATTTTATTTTATTGATTCAATAATTACTGCGTTGATAGTTTATATTATTGTTGTTTCAATAATTGTCACTGCACAGTATTTTCCATTATCAAATCAATAATTCATATTATTTGAATAATATTATTAGATAACATTATTGGCAATGTCTAGAAAGTTCTGTCAAGGAGAGGTTTGGTCACCTAATTGCGCGTCAGTAAAGAGAAATCCTTATTGGAAATCCTCTCTCTCTTGGGAACCCTACTGGTCATCATAATTGTGATTTTGTAATATTATTTGTGAATAATTAATTATTAATTTATATGATAAGGAAATATTTATTTGATGCGGATTTAAATGATGGATTTATTTATGTGGCTATAAATGAAGGAATTAATGTTGAGGTGTTTTATCAATATTTTGTCGAATTGGAGGTATTAAAAGATCAAATCAGTGTTCTTGAGATATATTCGTGAGTTATAATTTGTAATCAAACCGTTGGATCGTTGTGATTTTTGGATATGTTATTCATATATATGAGTATATATCCACAAATTTTGAACCATTAAAATGAACGTATGATTTGATATGAATTTTAAGAGGTGTTGGTTGAGAAATTGTTGAAGTTTCTGAAATTATCATTTTGGTGGAAAATTCTAGAATTGGTGGGCCCCACTTTTGGTTGGTGAGAAATGTGCTCAAATTGAATTTCAAATGTGGTGGGTGGCAATAGTAGCAGGTAAAGCCATCGTGTGAAGCAGTCAAGTCCCGCTTGGCGCAAGCTAACATTTTCCTATAAATAAAGAGCTAAGTTAGAATTGAAAATCACACTAGAAATAAGTTTTTCTCTTTCTCTCTCTATATTATCGAGCGTATTCTTGTGAGTATTTTGATACTTTGAGTGTTGCTATACGGTGCAAGTTCCTTCAGCACTATATCCAGTATTCTAGTCAGAAGTACTGTCTTTTTGAGGTAAGGGATGTTATTTTCTTCTTAAATGATATTATTTTCTTCAATATCATTATGCTGAGATATTGTTATGAATTTTATTGTGGAATTTCTACCTTTTTGTGTCGGGGTTACTATTTACATATACGGCACTATTCACGTATACGACACTATTCACGAATACGACACTATTCACCAAAAAATGAAATTTTTTCTTTTTATCCAAGATGTCTATTATGGTTACTATCTTTGATTGTATCCATGTTTTGATCTTTATTTTTGAATTCTGCTTCAAAATTGGTTATTATGAAGTATTAGTGATCTTGGATAAACTGTAACCCGAATCCCTAATATTTGTCCTTCCATCTCAATTGGATTCGTTCTCTAAAATGTTTTCATCATCCTCGGTCCTTAATGATGATATTATTGAATATCTTTGGCCTGTAGTGCAAAGATGAATGATTAACTGATGAATATCTTTGGCCCATAGTGCAAAGATGAACAGGTGTTGAGATGAGCATGACCGACTAGTGATACAAATGAATATCTTTGGCCTGTAGTGCAAAGATGAATATTTGATTAAAGATGTATATTGATTGTTGTTATAGGGATAAAATATTGATGATGGACTTTTAAATCTTAGAAGATAGTAGAACTCATTCTCATGTGGCTCTTCTAATGGATTGATGTTTCATTGCATTTGTTGATCTAAAACTTGTTGCTCATTATATTCTATGATTTTTTCTCTATTGAAGACTAATGATAATTTGTTGTATATTATCTTAGTCATAATATTCTTTCTTGGGCTAGTTGAGCTCACCCTTTTTTCCTTTTGTTCCATTTTTTTTCTCGTGGAGGTGAGAACATATCAAGATCTAGTCGGGGTATGGAGTGATGGTTCTAGAAAGATGTTTTAGAAGTCCTCACTATTTCGTAAAATAGTGTATGAATAATTGTAATGAGGACTTATTTGAGTGTGGATATTGTCTAGAAGACAATATTTGTATTTAAACTCACAAAGATGTGTTGTCGTAGTATTTTGCACGACAATTGTATTATTGAAGTTGTAGTTTGCTTTATTTACCATGTATTTGGCGACTTTCGAGAATAGGTTTGGTGGATTGGACCTATTTTGAGGGCGCCACGATTGGTATCAAAGCTTAGGATATGATCCCCATCGAGATGTGAGACTAGAACTAGGAGGGAGAGCGGGTAAATCATTCGCTAGTGTGTCCTACCTAAGCTTAGTGATGGTCATCATAATATAGGGATATTATGTGATATGTTAATTTATTTAATTAACCCTTGTTTTATGGCAGTATTTAAGAATGGCAGCTGAGAACGTTAACAATGGATTATATGAGACTATGGAAACACCTTTAGTCACCAACCAGGATAATGTAATGTCAAGAAGAAGGAATTAGAGATATCCATGTGGTGAGTGAAGAATTGATAGTTGCACCTGAGATAGTCGCAGAGGTAACAGTTGAGAGTGAGGAATAAGAGGAAGAGGTACCTGAGGAGAATTTATTAGAAGAATTTTATGATCGAAATTTAGAATTGCAAAATCGTATTCATGAGTTAGAAGAGCAGGATGAAGAACGACAGGCGGTCGTGGAGCAAAAGGATGCAACAATTCAAGCTTGTGTTACCCGATATGTGATGCTTGAACAGAAGCACTCTTTGACAGAGTATAATATGATAAAGCTAGAATCGAAATTTGAAAAGAAGAAACAAGCGAACGAGTGAGAATGAGTGATGCATGGGTAAAAAGTCGCATCGACGTGTTGATATTAATGGAAAGAGATGTCCGATCTAAGAAGGCTAAAATAGATGATATGTATTTCTTTTTGGACAAGAATTGAGAGAACCCAACATCGAGTTTTGAATTACCACATGCACATGCGATCAACCCCAATTCGATATGGATCAAGATTAATGATTGAGATCATAAAACAGAGTCACGATGAAGCAGTTGAGGGTGGAATATGCCCTATAAGCGGAAGTCAATTTTAGCGGTAATGATGACACCAAAGGTCATCCCTGCACAAGTCAAAATCGATGTGGTTCAAGTGAGAGCGCCTTTCGTAACTTTCCAAAAAGCGAGGAAGCAAACGAAGTTAGTACGGGTTAGTTAATTATAAATTCTTGCGAAGTTTATACCTTATTCTACCCATTCTTTTATCTCTCCTGCTTGTGCTCAACGTTTAAACTTGACTCCGGAGAAATTAGACTTTGACTTATCTGTGGAGACTCCGTTAGGAGAAACTTTTATCATATCCACTGTTTATAAATCTTGTTTGATCCAAGTGGGTATAATCACGTTACATGTTGATCTTATCTCTTTAAAGATACTTGCTTTTGATGTGATTTTAGAGATTGATTGGTTAACTACTCATCATACCAAAATGGATTATTTTTGTAAGGTTGTTAGTTTTCATATTCTTAACCAACCTGTTATGCGAATTCAAGCAACCAAACCATTGAAGTCAAACACTTTCATATCAAGCCACTAAGCCAGTAATTTATTGAAAAACGGATGTCAAGCTTTCTTATCCCATTTCATAGATTTAAACAAAAATACGTCAGATTTGAATGATATTTCTGTTGTTAGTGAATTTCCTGATGTATTTCCTAAAGAATTTCCTGGCCTACCCCCAGAGTGTGATATTGAATTTTGTATCGACTTTGAACCCGGTACAAAACCCATTTCTAAAATCTCATATCGAATGGCTCCTATTGAACTTCAGGAGTTAAAAACCCAACTATAGAAGTTGGCACTCGAGCCTCTATCTGGTGACTTCCTTTGTGGAATGCACCAAAGCTAGACTCTCCGTAGGGAACTCTATATTTGTGTGGTGGTAAAACAATAGGTGCCATTGTGACGTGCAATCCAAGATTGGGATATGAATCACATATGAGAGCAACTTAAGTCAGTAATCAAAATATCTAGCTTTCTAGGCTTAGCTGGTTACTATCGGAGATTCATAGAAGGATTTTCTCGAATCGCTACTCCGTTAACTTAGCTGACTTAGGAAGATACAAAATTCATATGGAGCGAGGAATGCGAGAAGATTTTCCAAGAGCTCAAAAGATGACTCATTTCGACACATGTTCTAACCATACCATCCTGGAAAAACAAACGTGGTAGCTGACGCATTGAGTAGAAGATCGTACGCAAGTACGAGTGCGATATTGTTGAACACAAAGACCTATTTTGTATAATTTACAAATGATAGAGATAGAGTTAAAGACTCTAGGGACCCACGTGATGATATACGAGTAGATTCGACTTTAATCGATAACGTTAAAGCCGCTCAAGCTACAGACCTGGAGCTGATGAATATAAAGAAGAAGGTACAAGAAGGTGTTATTCTAGAAGTAAGAGTCGATGAAGAGAAGAAATCTCAAACCTTCGATTTATTAAAATCTTCGATCGAGTAGGAACTGTGGCCTATAGACTCGCCTTAACGCTAAGTATGTTGCATGTTCATAACGTTTTTCACATATTGATGTTACGTAAATATGTGGATGACCCAAACCATATTATTTCGTTAGAACCAGACAAGAAAGCCGAAGATTTAACGTATGAGGAGGTACCTGTCAAGATCTTGGATAGGAAAGAGCATGTCATACGCACAAAGGTTATACCACAAGTTAAGGTTTTGTGGAGGAACCATGCTATTGAAGAAATGACCTGGGAGTTGGAATCAGAAATGAAAGCGAGGTATCCTCACCTTTTCGAAACACCAGGTACGTACGTCAATTTCGAGGATAAAATTTTATAAGGAGGGGAGGTTGTAAGACCCCAACTTATTATAAATAAAATTGAATTTTCCTCTATTCATTATTCTAAATTAATAAGGTGTTAATTTGATATAATGGTTTGGTTATAGGTGAAATGTGCAAATTTTACAAAATAAGCAAGTGCTTGTAAAATATTCATTTTTGTCGGGGAATATTCGTTTGGTTGTAGAATATTCGTACGACGGCAAAACCATTCGTGGGCCCCATAACGGAATAATTGTCGGATGACGAAAATGATAAAGTATGAGTTTTTATAAATAACGACGTAGTTGTTACCGTTAACACTGTTGGAATACCTGGTGGTTAAAATACAAGATGTCTGGCGTGGTTCACAAAGAAGATACGGATTGCACATTATTTTTGAATTATTAATTGATCCTTACGTAAGAAGGCACTACTCAATAATTGTTACATTAGTTACTGTTCAATATTTTATTTTATTGATCCAAAAATTGTTGCGTTGATAGTTTATATTATTGTTGTTTCAATAATTGTCACTGCACAGTATTTCCCATTATAAGATCAATAATTCATATTATTTGAATAATATTATTAGATATCATTATTGGCAATGTCTAGAAAGTTCTGTCAAGGAGAGGTTTGGTCACCTAATTGCTGGCACAAGAAGGAGAAATCCTTATTGGAAATCCCCTCTTTCCTCGAACCGCTCGTCATCATAATTGTGATTATGTAATATTATTTGTGAATAATTAATTATTGATTTATATGATAAGGAAATATTTATTTGATGCAGATTTAAATGATGGATTTATTTATGTGGCTATAAATGAAGGAATTAATGTTGAGGTGTTTTATCAATATTTTGTCGGATTGGAGGTATTAAAAGATCAAATCAGTGTTCTTGAGATATATTGCGTGAGTTATAATTTGTAATCCGACCGTTGGATCGTTGTGATTTTTGGATATGTTATTCATATATAAGTTGAGTATATATCCACAAATTTTGAACCATTAAAAATGAACGTATGATTTGATATGAATTTTAAGAGGTGACTGGTTCAGAAATTGTTGAAGTTTCTGAATTTATCATTTTGGTGGAAAATTCTAGAATTGGTGGGCCCCACTTTTGGTTGGTGAGAAATGTGCTCAAATTGAATTTCAAATGTGGTGGGTGGTAATAGTAGCAGGTAAAGCCATCAGGTAGCAGGTCAAGTCTGCTTCGGCGTGCTAACATTTTCCTATAAATAAAGAGCTAAGTTAGAATTGAAAATCACACTAGAAATAAGTTTTCTCTCTTTCTCTCTCTATATTATCGAGCGTATTCTTGTGAGTATTTTGATACTTTGAGTGTTGCTATCTGGTTGCAAGTTCCTTCAAAGACTATATCCAGATATTATAGTCAAGTACATCTTTTTTGAGGTAAGGGATGTTATTTTCTTCTTAAATGATATTATTTTCTTCAATATCATTATCTTTGAGATATTGTTATGAATTTTATTGTGGAATTTCTACCTTTTTGTGTTCGGGGTTACTATTTACATATACTAGCACTATTCACGTATCGACCTAATTATTCACGAATACGACACTATTCACCAAAAATGAAATTTTTTCTTTTATCCAAGATGTCTATTATGGTTACTATCTTTGATTGTATCCATGTTTTGATCTTTATTTTGAATTTCCGCTTCAAAATTGGTTATTATGAAGTATTAGTGATCTTAGATAAAACCGTAACACTTAATCCCTAATATTTGTCCTTCCATCTCTTTGGATTCGTTCTCTAAAATGTTTTTCATCATCCTCAGTCCTTAATGATGATATTATTGAATATCTTTGGCCTGTAGTGCAAAGATGAATGATTAACTGATGAATATCTTTGGCCCATAATGCAAAGATGAACAGGTGTTGAGATGAGCATGACCGACTAGTGATACAAATGAATATCTTTGGCCTGTAGTGCAAAGATGAATATTTGATTAAAGATGTATATTGATTGTTGTTATAGGGATAAAATATTGATGATGGACTTTTAAATCTTAGAAGATAGTAGAACTCATTCTCTATGTGGCTCTTCTAATGGATTGATGTTTCCGCTGCATTTGTTGATCTAAAACTTGTTGTCTATTATATTCTATCAGATTTTTCTCTATTGAAGACTAATGATAATTTGTTGTATATTATCTTAGTCATAATATTCTTTACTGGGCTAGTTGAGCTCACCTTTTCCTTTTTGTTCCATTTTTCTTCTCAGGAGGTGAGAACATATCAAGATCTAGTTGGGGTATGGAGTGATGGTTCTAGAAAGATGTTTTAGAAGTCCTCACTATTTCTGTAAAATAGTGTATGAATAATTGTAATGAGGACTTATTTGAGTGTGGATATTGTCTAGAAGACAATATTTGTATTTAAACTCACAGTATGTGTTGTCGTATTTTGCACGACAATTGTATTATTGAAGTTGTAGTTTGCTTTATGTACCATGTATTTGGCGACTCAGAATAGGTTTGGTGGATTGGACCTATTTTGAGGGCGTCACAGTTGGTATCAAAGCTTAGGGATATGATCCCTGACTGAGATGTGAGACTAGAACTAGGAGGGGAGAGACGGGTAAATCATTCGCTAGTGTGTCCTACCTAAGCTTAGTGATGGTCGGTCATAATATAGGGATATTATGTGATATGTTAATTTATTTAATTAACCCTTGTTTTATGGCAGTATTTAAGAATGGCAGCTGAGAACGTTAACAATGGATTATATGAGACTATGGAAACACCTTTAGTCACCAACCAGGATAATGTAATGTCGGGCGAAGAAGGAATTAGAGATATCCATGTGGTGAGTGAAGAATTGATAGTTGCACCTGAGATAGTCGCAGAGGTAACAGTTGAGAGTGAGGAATAAGAGGAAGAGGTACCTGAGGAGAATTTATTAGAAGAATTTTATGATCGAAATTTAGAATTGCAAAATCGTATTCATGAGTTAGAAGAGCAGGATGAAGAACGACAGGCGGTCGTGGAGCAAAAGGATGCAACAATTCAAGCTTGTGTTACCCGATATGTGATGCTTGAACTGAAGCACTCTTCGATGAGTATAATATGATAAAGCTAGAATCGAAATGAAAGAAGAAACAACCTGAGCAGTGAGAATGAGTGATGCATGGGTAAAAGTCGCACGACGACGTGTTGATATTGTGGAAAGAGATGTCCGATCTAAGAAGGCTAAAATAGATGATATGTATTTCTCTTTTTGGACAGCAATTGAGAGAACCCAACATCGAGTTTTGAATTACCCTGTACATTGCGATCAACCCCAATTTGATATGGATCGAAGATTAATGATTCAGATCATAAAACAGGAGTACGATGAAGCAGTTGAGGGTGGAATATGCCCTATAACGGAAGTCAATTCTAGCGGTAATGATGACACCAAAGGCTGTCCCAGACAAGTCAAAATCAGTGGTTCAAGTGAGAGCGCCTTTCGTAACTTTCCAAAAAGCGAGGAAGCAAACGAAGTTAGCACGGGTTAGTTAATTATAAATTCTTGTGAAGTTTATACCTTATTCTACCCATTTATCTCTCCTGCTTGTGCTCAACGTTTAAACTTGACTCCGGAGAAATTAGACTTTGACTTATCTTTGGAGACTCCGTTAGGAGAAACTTTTATCATATCCACTGTTTATAAATCTTGTTTGATCCAAGTGGGTATAATCACATTACATGTTGATCTTATCTCTTTAAAGATACTTGCTTTTGATGTGATTTTAGAGATTGATTGGTTAACTACTCATCATACTAAAATGGATTATTTTCGTAAGGTTGTTAGTTTTCATATTCTTAACCAACCTGTTATGCGAATTCAAGCAACCAAACCATTGAAGTCAAACACTTTCATATCAAGCCACTAAGCCAGTAATTTATTGAAAAACGGATGTCAAGCTTTCTTATCCCATTTCATAGATTTAAACAAAAATACGTCAGATTTGAATGATATTTCTGTTGTTAGTGAATTTCCTGATGTATTTCCTAAAGAATTTCCTGGCCTACCCCCAGAGTGTGATATTGAATTTTGTATCGACTTTGAACCCGGTACAAAACCCATTTCTAAAATCTCATATCGAATGGCTCCTATTGAACTTCAGGAGTTAAAAACCCAACTATAGAAGTTGGCACTCGAGCCTCTATCTGGTGACTTCCTTTGTGGAATGCACCAAAGCTAGACTCTCCGTAGGGAACTCTATATTTGTGTGGTGGTAAAACAATAGGTGCCATTGTGACGTGCAATCCAAGATTGGGATATGAATCACATATGAGAGCAACTTAAGTCAGTAATCAAAATATCTAGCTTTCTAGGCTTAGCTGGTTACTATCGGAGATTCATAGAAGGATTTTCTCGAATTGCTACTCCGTTAACTTAGCTGACTTAGGAAGATACAAAATTCATATGGAGCGAGGAATGCGAGAAGATTTTCCAAGAGCTCAAAAGATGACTCATTTCGACACATCTTCAATATCATTATGCTGAGATATTGTTATAAATTTTATTGTGGAATTTCTACCTTTTTGTGTCGGGGTTACTATTCACATATACGGCACTATTCACGTATACGACACTATTCACGAATACGACACTATTCACCAAAAAATGAAATTTTTTCTTTTTATCCAAGATGTCTATTATGGTCACTATCTTTGATTGTATCCATGTTTTGATCTTTATTTTTGAATTCTGCTTCAAAATTGGTTATTATGAAGTATTAGTGATCTTGGATAAACTGTAACACGAATCCCTAATATTTGTCCTTACATCTCCTTTGGATTCGTTCTCTAAAATATTTTTCATCATACTCAGTCCTTAATGATGATATTATTGAATATCTTTGGGCCTGTGGTGCAAAGATGAATGATTAATTGATGAATATCTTTGGCCCATAGTGCAAAGATGAACAGTGTTGAGATGAGCATGACCGATTTGGTGATACAAATAAATATCTTTATTCAGAGTGCAAAGATGAATATTTGATTAAAGATGTATATTGATTGTTATTCTGAGGATAAAATATTGATGATGGACTTTTAAATCTTAGAAGATAGTAGAACTCATTCTCTACGTGACTCTTCTAATGGATTGATGTTTCCGCTGCATTTGTTGATCTAAAACTTGTTGTCTATTATATTCTATCAGATTTTTCTCTGTTGAAGACTAATGATAATTTGTTGTATATTATCTTAGTCATAATATTTTTTACTGGGCTAGTTGAGCTCACCCTTTTCCTTTTTGTTCCATTTTTCTTCTCAGGAGGTGAGAACATATCAGGATCTAGTCGGGGTATGGAGTGATGGTTCTAGAAAGATGTTTTAGCAGTCCTCATTATTTTTGTAAAATAGTGTATGAATAATTGTAATGAGTACTTATTTGAGTGTGGATATTGTCTAGAAGACAATATTTGTATTTAAACTCACAGTATGTGTTGTCGTATTTTGCACGACAATTGTATTATTGAAGTTGTAGTTTTCTTTATGTATCATGTATTTGGCGACTCAGAATAGGTTGGGTGGATTGGACCTATTTTGGGGGCGTCACTTATCATATGCTTCAAATGTGGAGGAGAGGGACACATCAGTCCGAACTGCACGATGCCATCCAAAGCATGTTACAATTGTGGAAGAGAATGTCACCTGGCCTGATTTTGTCGTGCACCGAAGATAAGTCCAGCTGGATGGAGGCATCAAAGGCCGTCCCAGACAAGACAAAATCGATAGTTCAAGGGAGAGCGTTTGTCGTGACCTCCCAGAAAGCAAGGAACCCGAACGAGGTCATCACGGGTAAGCTTATCATAAACTCTAGCGAAGTATATACCTTATTTGATATCGGTTCTACCCATTATTTTATTTCTCCTACTTGCGCGTCGGAGAAATTGGACTTTGACTTATCTGTTGAAACTCCATTGGGAGAAACCTTCATTACATCCACTGTTTATAAGTCTTATTTGGTTCAAATCGGTACCCTCACATTACCTGTCGATCTTATTTCTTTAAAAATACTTGCATTTGATGTGATTCTAGGGATTGATTGGTTAACTACTCATCATGCAAAAATTAATTATTTTCGTAAGGTTGTTAGCTTTCATATTCCTAACCAACCTATTATGCGAATTCAAGCAACCAAACCATTAAAATCAATCATTGTCATCTCAATCCATAATGCTATTCGTTTATTGAAAAACGGATGTCAAGATTTCTTAGCTCATGTCACGGATTTAAACAAAAATACTTCAGTTTTGAATGATATCTCTATTGTTAATAAATTTCCCGACATATTCCCTGAAGAACTTCCTGGCCTACCCCTAGAGCGTGAAATTGAATTTTGTATCGACCTTGAACCCGGTACAAAACCTATTTCTAAAACCCCATATCGAATGGCTCCTATTGAACTTCAGGAGTTAAAGACCCAACTATAGGAATTGTTAGACATCGGTTTCATTCGGCCCTAAGACGTCTCCTTGGGGTGCTCCTGTTCTATTTGTGAAGAAGAAAGATGGGAGTATGCGACTTTGTATTGATTATCGGGAGTTGAATCATGTCACCATCAAAAATAGGTATCCATTGCCACATATTGATGACCTGCTTGACCAGTTGCAAGGAGCCAAATTCTTTCAAAGATTGATCTTCGTTCCGGATATCACCAATTGAAGATTAGAACCGATGACATTCCAAAGACGGCTTTCAGAACTCGGTACGCGCATTATGAATTACTAGTTATGTCCTTTAGATTGACTAATGCTCCTGCTGCCTTCATGGATATGATGAACTGAGTATTCAAGAAATATTTGGATCACTTTGTGGTTGTCTTTATTGATGACATCCTTATTTATTCCAAAAGCCGTGAAGATCATGAGCAACACTTGAGGCTGATACTCCAAAATCTTCATGAATATAAGCTTTATGCCAAGTTGAAGAAATGCGAGTTCTGGCTTGAGAAAGTAGCATTCCTTGGGCACGTAGTATCAAGTCATGGAATATCTGTTGACCCACCAAAGATTGAAGCTATTCAAAGCTGGGAGCAACCTAAATTAGTGACCGAAGTACGTAGCTTTCTCGGCTTAGCTAATTATTATCGGAGATTCATAGAAGGGTTTTCTCGAATCGCTACTCCATTAACTCAGCTGTCTCAAAAAGATACAAAATTTGGTTGGAACGAGGAATGTGAGAAGAGTTTTCAAGAACTCAAGAGGAGACTCATTTCAGCATCTGTTTTGACAATACCATCTGGCTCGGTGGGATTTGTCATCTACAGTGATGCTTCGGGAAAAGGGTTAGGATGTCTTCTCATGCAACATGGGAAAGTCATAGCCTATGCCTCTCGACAACTCAAACAATATGAGAGGAATTATCCTACTCATGATCTAGAGTTGGCAGCTGTTGTTTTTGCACTTAAAATTTGGAGGCATTACTTGTATGGGGAGAAAGTGGAGATCTTTATGGATCATAAAAGCCTCAAATATTTCTTCACTCAAAAGGAACTCAACATGCGACAACGACGTTGGCTTGAACTGTTGAAAGATTATGATCATACCATCCAATACTATCCTCGAAAAGCGAGCGTGGTAGGCGGCGATTGAGTAGAAGATCATATCGCTGAATGAAAAGTGCGATATTGACAACGCAAAGGCCCATTTTGTGTGACTTGCAAAGGATGGAGATAGAGTTAAAGACTCCAGGGACCCATGTGATGATGGCAAATATACGAGTAGAACCGACTTTAATTGATAAAGTTAAAGCTGCTCAAGTTACAGATCTGGAGCTAATGCGTATGAGGAAGAAAGTGCAAGAAGGTGCTATGCCAGAAGCAAGAATCGATGAAAAAGGAATACTTCGAGTCAAATCCAGACTTTGTGCTCCTAAGGACCCTAATTTAAAGTTTAAAATTATGATGGAGGCGCACAACACACCATTTGCAATCCGTCCTGAGAGTACCAAAATGTATCGTGATCTTCATCATACATTTTGGTGGAGCAATATGAAGAGAGAGATAGCGCTGTTTATCTCAAGGTGTCTAACTTGTCAACGAGTCAAAGTGGAACATCAAGTACCAAAAGGTCCATTGCAACCAATTGAAATTCCAGAATGGAAGTGGGAGCACATTACCATGGATTTCGTTACTGGTCTTCCCAAGGTTTCTCAAGGCATAGATGCAATTTGGGTCATTGTTGATAGATTAACCAAGTCTGCTCATTTCTTATCAATACGAGAAATTTATACACTTGAACGTCTTGCTCGTATGTACATAAACGAGATTGTAAGAGTACATGGTAGGCCAGTAGCCATAGTTTCTGATCGAGACCCAAGATTCACTTCACGATTTTGGGTTAGTTTGCAAAAAGCTATGGGCACGGACTTACGATTTAGTTCGGCATATCATCTTCATACGGATGGACAATCAGAGAGGACTATTCAAACTCTTGAAGATTTATTAAGACTCTGTGTCCTTGACTTCAAGGGAAGTTGGGACAAGTTCTTACTATTGGTAGAGTTTTCCTACAACAATAGCTACCAAGCAAGTATTGGCATGGCTCCATTCGAAGTGTTGTATAGAAGAAAGTGTCGTTCTCCAGTATGCTGGGATGAGGTGGGTGAAGCAACGTTGTTGGGACTGAAGTTGGTACATATGACTACGGAAAAGATTCAAACGATACGACAACGTATAAAAATCTCACAAGATCGACAAAAGAGTTATGCTGATCTTCATCGAAAGGACGTGGAGTTCGATATTGGAGATCATGTGTTGTTACGTGTTGCTCCATGGAAAGGAGTTACGAGATTTAGAAAGAGAGGAAAGCTCAATCCTCGATTCATTGGCCCATTTTTAATCCTCGATCGAGTAGGAATTGTGGCGTATAGACTCGCTTTACCGCCAAGTATGTCTCGTGTTCATAACGTTTTTTATATATACATGTTATGTAAATATGTGAAAGACCCGAACCACATTATTGAGTTAGAACCGAATGAAATAGCGGAAGATTCGACGTATGAAAAGGTTCATGTTCAAATCTTGGATAAGAAGGAACATATTCTATGCTCCAAGGTTATACCTCAAGTCAAAGTTTTGTGGAGAAATCACGATGTTGAGGAAATGACCTGGGAGTTAGAATCTGAAATGAAATCAAGATATCCTTACCTTTTTGACATACCAGGTACGTACCCTAATTTCGAGGGCAAAATTTTATAAGAAGGGGAGGTTGTAAGACCCCAACTTTTTAATAAAGATGATTTTTCTATAAATATCATTTTTAAATATTATGGAATGAATTTGATATATTGTTATAGTTATGGGTAATATTTATAAATTTTGCAAAGTACGCAAGTTGTTATATAATATTCGATTGGTCGGGGAATATTCGTTTTAACGGGGAATATTAAATACGATGGCACAATCATTAGTGGACCCCATATAACGAAATTATTGCCGGATTGAAAATGACAAAAATATTTTTATGAAAATAACTATGAAAGTTTTACTGATTAAAAGCCGTTGAACTACTCCTCAGTAGTAAAAATACGATAATACTGCGTGGTTGCATAGTAGCACACGGTATTGATTATTGATGCTTACGTGAGAAGTCACTCGCTTTTGTTCAATTATTGCTTGATAATTGTTGCATAGTATCTCACGTTATTTAATCAATTATTGTCGATATTTTATATATTATTAAATCAATAATTGAGATGATGAGTTATTAATATTATTATTTGCAATATTAACGATGTCTAGAAGTTACTTGAGGAGAGGTTTGGTCAATTAATTGCGCTTAATAAGGAGAAATCCTT
Source organism: Panax ginseng (assembly GCA_020205605.1). Lineage (NCBI taxonomy): Eukaryota > Viridiplantae > Streptophyta > Magnoliopsida > Apiales > Araliaceae > Panax > Panax ginseng. The sequence continues at coordinate 98,067,050 of CM035131.1, forward strand.
ATTGGAAAGCCCCTCTTTCACAGGAATGACACGTTGATTAATATTGTGAATTATAATAATAATGATAAATGTTGTTAGATATATTGAGGTGTCTTTTTATGAAGTCACGAAAGTTTATATATATATATAATTTTGTTTTATTAGTATAATTAATGTAATAAAATAGAAAAGCTTTTTATATAAAAGCAGAATACTTTTATAAAGTTATTTGTTTTATTAGACAATAATTAGAATATATTATATTTTATTATGCATAGTGTTTGCATAGTGCCTGCATAGTGTTTGCATAGTAAAATCTTTTTATATAAAATAAAATACTTTTTATAAAGTTTTGTTTTATTTGATTATAAATAGAATATATTATATTTTATTGCATAGTGCAGCATAGTATCCTTTCTATTTTTCTATAAATAGGATGCTTAGTTAGAATTGAAAACCACACCAGAAGTTCAGAGAATTATTCTATAATCTTGAGCGCATTTCTTTAGAGTTTTAAGAAGCTTTGAGCGTAGTGCAAGTTTTCTTCAAGAATATCCTCGCCCTACCAGTCGGAATACTCTTCTTTTACGATAAGAGGTATTATTTCTTTCTTTCGTCTTCATGAAGAGAACTTCATTATTCCATTCTTTGTTATTATGTTGGAATAACTTTGTCTACATGTAATACCGCATACTTGGTGAAATTCTTACATTATTCCATTCTTTATTATTATGTTGGAATAACTTTTTTTATGTGAAATACCGCATACATGGTGAAATTCTTACATTATTCCATTCTTTATTATTACATTGGAACATCACATCTCATGAATTCGCAGAGGACTGGTTCCGTTATTTATTATTCATTGGAACATCCTATCTATGCATTTACGCATGACTTGGGTTCCGTTGTTTATTATTCTATTGGAATATCCTATCTATGCGTTTACGCATGACCTGATTCCATTATTTATTATTACATTGGAATATCTTTGTACGTGCGTTTACACATGACTGGTTCCATTATTTATTATTCATTGGAATAACACATGCATGCGGTCTATCGCATGCCTGGTGATTTCTTTTGTTATTCCATTCTTTATTATACTCAGTTGGTTAAAGTTTTGGCTTTTATACTCCATGAAATTAGTGGAATATCCTTGATATTTGGGCTTCATCCTGTATCTTTTCATGGAAATATTCTTCTGAGCATTCTTGAGTTTTACCCCACAAAGCAGTATCATGTTGACAATTTGGACGTTATTGGTTCCTGGATAAATTAATTCTTGAACTTGTTTTATTGAATTCTTATATCATTGTCATCATTCTCATGTTTATATTATGTTGAAAGTCATGTGTTGTAGCGCCCCCGAATCTCGCGGTCCCGAATCACCGCGGATCCAGTTCGCTATTTCTATAACTGTTGCGGAAGATATAAACATAAATTATTTATACATTAAACATTAGACACTATCCCAAGGTCGAGTAACCATAACTTATACACATTTCATAACTTATCTGACACATGATATTATCATCATACAAGACTATTACAAAACTAATCGCGCACATTAACTTTAATTTGGGCTGTCTTTAACTTTCCTTGTATCAAGCGCATTCATCTTAATCGCAATGTTTTATCATGATATAGCAAGGGTGAGCATGAAAGTTGCTTGAACAAGTTTAAATACAATTTAAGGATATATCATGATTGAAAGAGTCTCGAGTAATAAGTGGCTATAATTCACAATGTAGTTGTGAATTAGCATGAACAAACATTTGACTGAACAAGTATTCAACATGAACAATATATATCTGGACCAACTGGAAATGAAGGTGATCAACCTTTCATACCTGACTTATACATACAAGATGTACATAGTACAATTCTACATGGTAATCAGTAACGATTAACCAGAAGCATAACTGAATGAAACACTCTTAGTAGAGTTAAGAAAAATAAACTTGCCTGTTCCGTTGATTACCGATACAAAATATAACTTAGCTTTATCCGAAGACCTAATACAGATAATACCGATCTCCAAATATTAGAATAATATCATCACAGTATAAAATAACCTAAACACATTATCACATAATCCTATCGATCATACATACAACATAGACTTAGCATGAAAAATGTATTAATTAAGTCTAAGTTGAAATCGACACAATTCAATCATCCCGACTGGCCTACAATGGACAATTATCGAGTTTACGTTCAATTAAACTCTGCTAAACAATTAACAATAATCTTAGATAATCATATTATCATCAAAACAATTTTCATGATCCGGTAATAATTTCCGGATAATTAATATCATTTATCATAATTTTCCAATCATTAAACTCGTATTTAAATGAATTAAATATCACATAATTCCTTAGTCATTAATATTTATTTATTGCTAAACATTAATGAATTACATGCCATAATATTATATCATATTTATAATATCTCAATACATTATTATTTCCTTTAAATGTTTTTAAAGTAATTAAAAACATTAATCAATAACCGATATTAATATAAATACCACATTATTCCTTGATCATTAATATTTATTAAATATCAAATATTAATGAAAATCATAACATAATATTATAATATAATTTTAACATCATAAAGTATTTTATATACCTTAAAATCACATTTCTATGATTTTTAAACAATCAAATCCATTATCCGATAATTGCTATAATTATTAAAATATTAATATTTTCATGTTAAAATATCAAAAGTTATATTTTATAACTCAAAATATTTTTATAACACTTAAATCATTTTTATATGATTTTTAAAGCATTAAATCTATATTTCCTAATTTATCTAACATATTCATTAAATAAACTAATTATCATTAATAATAAATATTAATGAATTTCATCACAAAATATCAAAAGTCATCAATAATAACTTAAAATATCTTCTAACACCATAATATAATTTTTCATGAATTAAAACTATTTTTAAATAATTTATCTAATATTATAATTAAATAAATAAATACCATTTTATTCCAAAAATATTAAATATTTTTGAAATATACTCCAAATAATTAAAACTATTTTTAGAGCTTTAAAATAATTTTTAGAATTTATTATGTATTTTAATAATTAAAAACTAATTTTTTAATTTTTAAATCATTTTCTAATTTCAGAAAATAAAAATAAAAATAATTAAAACCGTCGCTAAAGCCTTTAATGATGGACAACCGTCGCCTTTAGGTGTTCTTGAGCCTCAAGAACAATCGACAAGGTCAATGTTCAAGTATGCGTATGTTTGACCTGGCTTTAATTCTACTTTCAAATCGTTTCTGGACTTGTTTGAAGTGTGATTGTGTAGTAAAATTGTAATACTACAACCCACAATCATCATCGTGATCAAACAATAACAACCTTGCAAGATCTAAAGCTTCTAAGAAGCTGTCAGACCCACCTGGGTTTCTTCAGAAACCCAGAACACCGAGCAGCCATTTTCAAGCCAAGATTAACACAGGTTCTAGTCGTACCTAGATCCTAGGGATTTTATAGAAGAAATTCAGAGGAAGGAAATTGAAGCAAGAGAGAGTTACAACAGGCGACGTGAAGTTGAAAAGGGAGATCCTCCCAAGAGCAAGAGGGGGAGAAAATAGAGAAAAAGAAGAGGTATATATTGTATTTTCTTTTAAAATTTCTATACATTGTAAAATTCTTTGATTCAATAAATAAATTCATTCTTTGATTCAATAAATAAATTTCTATATATTGTATCTTATTCATTTTTACTTTTAAAGTATCTTGCATCATAGAATTGATGAATGCTCTGAAACTACTAGTTTTGTCATCATCAAATAGGGGGAGATTATTAGATATTACATATTATGATGATATAATGTTTATTTATATCCAGTAAGTTTTATAAAGTCCTTAGAATGAAATTGATGTACAAGGACTTAGAATATAAGGTCAAACTTGTTAGATTGATCTATTGCGCTAATCGAATGTATATCTATAGGACTGATTCTATCGTATAGTTGAATCAAACAATCGTAAAGCTAATTTGAGAAATCTTAAAGTTTAATTGAAGATCGTAGAGTCAATAAGCAATCATAGAGCATTCAGATCAAGATCAGAGAGTCAGCCAAATGATAGTAAAGCTAAATTAAGATCGTAGAGTCTGTAGAAGAATAGTAGAGTCCGCTTTAAGTTCGTAAGGAAAAACACAAATCGTAGTCTTCTCTAAGATTGTAAGGCAAAATGAAGATCGTAGTGAAAATCGTAGAGCATATTGTAGAGTTAGTCAAGTAAAAAACTCTATGATCTCCATGAATCTCTACAATCAGTCAAAGTCATAGAGTATATTGTTGCCTAATTTTGTTACTAGCACTTTAACACGCAAGTATACGCGTTTAATTGTAATATTCAGTAAGCAAGGATATCGTTCCCACGAGGAAATAGATTAATATTTATAAATTACCAATTTTAATTCAATTAATCATATTTTAAATTACAAAATATTGTTTGTGATTTGAAAATTAAAATTAACAAAACTAAATGTTAAGATCAAAGTTCATAAGATTAATGCAGATTTAACAGGTTAAGATTACAACCCTTGGTATTTCATTTAAATCAATTTACTTCACATGTAATTCAGTTAATTAACACAAATTGTTATCCAAGAATGCAATATAGTATCCACGCACTTTGTAGGACCCCAACTTTTTATAAATAAAGATTTAATTTCTCTAATTATTATTTTGAAATAGTAAAGGGGTTGATTTGATTAATGTGGTTAGTTATGGGTAAAATGTGCAAATATTTCAAATAAGCAAGTGGTTATAAAATATTCATTATTGTCGGAGAATATTCGTTTGGTCGTGGAATATTCTTTGGCCGTTTAGGGAATATTAAATGCATGATGGTAGCGAAATTTGTATGGGCCCCATAACGGAAAGCGATTGGATGAAGAAAATGACAAGTATAAGTTGTTTTTAAATAACGGCGTAGTTGTTACCATTAATACTATTAGAATACTCGGTGGTTAAAATACATTAATACGCGTTGTTGCACAGTAGCACACGGTATTGCACCAATTATTGATTCTTACGTAAGAAGACACTACTCAATAATTTTTACAGTAATTACTGTTCAATATTTTACTTTATTGATTCAATAATTGCTACGTTGATATTTTATATTATTGTTGTTTCAATAATTGTCACTACAAGTATTTTCCATTATCAGACAATAATTCATATTATTTGAATAATATTATTAGATAGCATTATTGGCATTGTCTAGAAAGTTACATCAGGAGAGGTTTGGTCACCTAATTGCGGCCAAAGAAGGAAAAATCCTTATTGGAAAGCCCTCTTTCACAGAAGCGACTTTGGTTGCGATATTATGATTCTGTAATATTATCTGTGAATAATTAATTATTGATTTATACGATAAGAAAAATATTCATTTTATGTGGATATAGATGGAGAAAATTTTAACGTGACAATTGTCGAAAAATTGATATTTTATCTTTTATGATAAAATAATTCATTTAAATATATTATTATATTTTAATAATATAATAATGGTGATATTTTTACAATAAATATGGGATATATGAGTATATGAGGAGGAAGAGTATTTTTGTTACTAAAAATATTTAAAACATGTTTTTCATGTTCGTGGACCCCATTTCTTGACTGAAATTTGATTATAGCTTGTAAAATCGTCCTTATGTGAATTTCGGTCAACTTTGGCTTGGAATTTGGAAAAACTTTCTTCTACAAAGTTGCAGATAATTAAATTTCCTATGGAATGGACATAAGATTTGATTTTTTCTGATAAAAGGGCTATTTATCATGAATTATTGAAGTTCCGAAGTTCCGGAATAATTGATTTTTGAAAGTTTTAGTTATTTTTTTAAAGAAAAACATTTTTGTTGTTTTGGTGGACCCCACAAATGTTGTAAACATGCTGATTTCAAATGGCTAGAGGTGGGCATAGAATTTTATTATAAATAATATTATTTTATTAAATTTTTTGCTTTGGTGTTCTAAGCATTTTTCTATAAATAGGGTGCTTAGGTTAAAATTAAAAATTATACCAGAAACTAAAGTTTTCTCTCTCTTTCTCTCTCTATATTATCGAGCGTATTCTTGTGAGTATTTTGATAGTTTGAGTGTTACTATACGGTGCAAGTTCTCTTCAAAGACTATATTGATATTCCAATCGTAAATATTGTCTTTTTCGAGGTAAGGGATGTTATTTTTTTTTATAAATGATATTATTTTTTTCAATATCATTATGCCGGTATATTGGTAAGATTTTTCTTGTGAAATTCTTATCTTTTCATGTCGGAGTTACTATTCATGAGTTATTATTCACGAGTTACTATTCATGAGTTACTATTTACGAGTTACTATTCACGAGTACTATTCATGAAGCATGATGATTTTTCTTGTGGAATTTCTACCTTTTAGTGTCGGAGTTACTATTCACGTATACGACAATATTCACGTATCACTATTCACGAATACGACACTATTCATAAAAAATTAAATTTTCTTTTCTGTGTCCAAGATTGTCTGTTATGGTTCCTATCTTTGATTGGATCTATGTTTTAATCTTCATTTTTGAATTCTGCTCCACAATAGTTTATTATGTAGTATTTTTGAATATGATAAATCGAAGTACGAATCCTTACTATTTGTTCTTTTGTCTCACTGGATTCATTTTTTTTAAAATATATTTTTCATCATCCTCAGTCCTAAACGATGATATTACTGAATATCTTTGGCATGTAGTGCAAAGATGAATGATTTCTTGATGAATATCTTTGGCTCAGAGTGCAAAGATGAGCAGTGTTGAGATGAACATGACTGGATGATTAATATCTTTGGCTCAGAAAGTGCAAAGATGACTATTTGATTCAAGATGTATATTGATTGATGTTACAAAGACAAAATATCGATGATGGACTTTTAAATTCATAGATGATAGTAGATTTCATTCTCTACTTAACTCTTCTAATGAATTGTTGTTTCTGCTGCAATTGTTGATCTAAAACTTGTTGTCTATTGTATTCTATCAGATTTTTTCCTGTTGAAGACTAATGATAATTTGTTGTGCATTATCTTAGTCATAATATTTTTTACTGGGCTAGTTGAGCTCACCCTTTTCCTTTTTGTTCCATTTTTCTTCTCAGGAGGCGAGAATATAGCGAGAATAAGTCGGGGTGTGGAATGATGGTTCAAGATAGTTGTTTTAGTAGTCCTCACTATTTTGTAAAATAGTGTATCAATAATTGTAATGAGAAATTTATTTGAGTGTTGTCTAGAAGACAATATTTGTATTTAAACTCACAGTTTATGTGTTATCGTATTTTGCACGATAATTGTATTAATGAAGTTGTAGTTGTTTCTGTACCATGTATTTGGCGACTCAGAATAGGTTGGGTGGATTGGACCTATTTTGGGGGCATCACACACTTCTTTCGAAAGATACGTGAACAAATCCTCCTAAATTCGCTCTTACAAAAAGAATTACGAAGAACACCCTAATCAATCAACTCACTATATTCCTATGTGAATCAAGTTAATTAAGGTTTTATGCACAATTTCTTTCAATTGATACAAAAGCCACATAGATATAATCTTATCCTACATGTTAATCATATTAACCCTATTTAGATTATATGAACAAATGTTATTATATCTAGATCTCAATCTATATTCTATTTTCTAATTTTATATAGATTATCAAGGTAATTGATAGCAAAACAATTAAATAATAAGTGCAAGATATAATAAACAATTCAATAAAAAGTAACTTTCATTCAATGGGAAGATTTAAATTTAACCTACATACCAAGTTCTATTGCAATCTTAATTAAAGATTAGTTCATAATAATAAAGGAAAACATCATCCAAATTAATAATCCAAACATCCCAGATAATTACAAAGAATAAAAACTAAAGAAGAGAAGAAGAAACTCTGAATTTGCTCCTAGACTCTCTCTTTGATCTTCAACCTTTGTAATTCTCCTTCGTGTTTTTCCTTCGTCGCTGTCTCTGTAATTGTCTTGATAATTTGATTAATACGTCTTTTTTAAAGTCTTCTCCTATTTGTAGTCGTCTAAACCCTTATTTAGATTCCTGTTTGGCTTTAAAAATCCAACTCAGTAGCAAAACAAGCAATATTGCATTCAACCTAGTTCATTTCCAAGTGCCTAGGTGCTTAATTGGGACCACAGATTTACAAAAATGTCATCCAACTTGAATTTTAATGATTTTTAACTCTTTTCTTCCCCCAAATGACTAATTTGACCATACAGCTCAATCCTACAAGAAATAAACACAAAAATAAATAAAATGATACTAAAAACACTTAAGGATAACAATAATTAAGCTCTAAAACACCTGATTCGTAGGTATAAAACTCACTCATCATATATCAGGTATGACATTTGATTGGCATTGAGAAGACACATAGAGTGAAGAACCTGAGATGTTTGTTGATAATCCTTTGTTTAAATCGAAGATCGGATCGAGTTGTGTCTAACATCTAGTTTGGCAATGTGACATCATCCATATGGTTGGTATTTCAACATTCAGATGTGACATATCAGAGGCCAAAATAAGCTGAAACACTTACCCTGAAAGTCAACATCAAAGATCTTCTAGGATCAGAGCATTAAATGCACAATGATAACTTTCTAACGAGAAAATCTCGAGGTCTTCTATAAAAGGGCACAAAGATACAAGAAAACTACGAATCACGAACATCAAGCTAAATTGATGCCCAAACTTCAAGAACACTTCACTCTACTAAAAGAAAAACTTGTTTTGTTATTAAGTCATTCAGAAGCTGAGCATAACGTAATTTAATAGCACCTCAGAAATCACCTTATCTATAGTGATTCGTTGGTCTTAGCAACCTTTTATTACCAAATTTAAGTGACTTGAAGAGTTGTAAGTGAACTGGTCTAAGTGACCCCCTGTCTTAGTGATAACTGTGGAGTCTAAGTGACTTGAAGAAATCTAAGTGATTCACTATTATAATAGATCTTAGTGATCTGGTTTTAATGAACCTTCAACATCTTTAGTGGATTCCTTACTCAATGAATAGAAGAGTAGACTAGGAGTCATTTACTTTTCCTGCACTTACATTTCTGCTTTAATATTTTATATAAGTTTGTGACTTAATTCCTCAAGAACTAAATTGAGAGATAAGATTTCTTAAAATATATGAAGGGGTTTTTCAACTAATATTCCGCTATGCATAATTAAATTAATTTGTTTAATTAATTATTTGGTAATACATCCTTAAAAAGAAAAAGTTCTAAAGGATCTATTCAACCCCCTGTCTAGATCTCTTAGTGCTTCTAGAAAACAACAGATCTGATATATGAATACCTTACTCATCATTCGTTGGTAAGTGGCTGGCATTGACGATGTTGAAGGGTGTAACTTTATAGGAGTAGATAGTTTTATCGATAATGAAGTCCTTTTTAGGGATATCTACTGCTGACATCCCAATCTGATTACGCAAAGAAGACATTGAAGAAGCTGAGCATGACTGATGAGTAGGTTTTTAACCTACGATTTAACCTTATTTAGCTTGATATATTGTTAGTTTTTTTTAGATTTTTCATGTTGCTTTTGATGGATTTTTGTTATGTGTGCAGGAGATTAGGTTGATGATGGTTAAGAGTTAGAATGTGAAGAAATTGGAGATTTTGAACATTTCGCATCACTTGGCCATGGACACGCCGTGGTGACTACATAGAAGATATAATTGATTACTAAAGGACTAACGCCGGGCGCCGCCTTGGCATGGTCGATGGGGACGGATGTTAAGTTTTGGGTTATTTCTGTATGAAATTGAGTTTTGTTGGGAGCTATGAATTCTTTATGTAATAGGATCATGTTAGGAGTGTGACAAGGAAGTTATTTCATAGTAATTGGGATTCTTTTCTTAAAAACTTGTTGGGTACAAATTGGAGATTGATTTTTATTAGAATTCCTAATTGGATTGGATGGGATGACTTTGATATGGATTGGGATTAGATTTGATTCAGCTGATGGGAATTAATTTATGTTAGTTAGTAGGGTGCTAAACTTATCCAACAATCCAACAATTTCAATCACACTTTTGAGAGCCATAATTGAGAAGAAGATCTTAGAGGAAAAAAGGAAGAAGGTGATTTCACAAAAATTGCAGACTTGAAGGCTAAGAAGGGTGGTGTGGTACTATTCTCCTTTTTAATTTTAGTCTTATAATTGGGATGATTATATCTTTACTTTATTCAGTTTTTAATTCATTAATTATGAACTAAATTACTTTTTAGGCTTGCAATGGATCTTTAATGTTGAATAATAATTATCATGCCTTGATTTGAGTTTAATAAACTATCAATTCAGTTTATCTATTGTGATTTGTATTAATTTATGAATTGCTTGATCACCAATTTTATGTGGATTTGTATGGATTCGAGAGATGATGTATGAATCTATGCCTAATCACAATAGCATGTGTTCTTGAATTCTGTGTTTGCATGGAATCTTGATGAATGTTAGGATACAGATATACCTAGCATCCCATGTAATCGGGTAAAGAACTTGGAACTTAAACTCTTTTTGATTTTAATTCACATAGAGATATAGTGAATTAGTTAATTAAGGTGTTTGGCTTAATTCTATCTAAATTGTGGATTTAAGTTAATATGATATTAGTGCATTGAGAGATGACTAATTCTACCTAAGTGTTCTTGATTAATAAACTGAGATAGTGAATTAAACGGGAATAAGGTGTGATACTTGAAGTGAGACTTAAAGTGAAGTTGTAAGCCTAATTCTCCATTATTTGCTTGAAATTACGGTGATTAAATTGTGTTTGCGGTTGTGATTTTTAGTTTTTAGTTTTTATTAGTTATAATCATTGATTTCGATTAGTTTAATAAAATTGGGTTAATATAAAACTGGTAATTGTTAGGATTAATTTCTTACTATTCTATGTGGAAATGATTCTTTTCTTATCATTATATTACTTGTTGACCACGTATACTTGCGTGTTGTGCGTAATTAGAATTCGACCAACAAGTTTTTGGCACCGTTGCCTGGGAATAGTTTTTTCAATATCAGTTTAATTAGTTCAGTTTTACTTAAACAAATTTTTCTTTTTGTTTTGCTCTTTCTTGTTTCAGGTTCTTTGAGTTAGTTTATGTAAACTCGGTCTAAGAAGCTAGACTTACTTCCTTTCGAGGACGATATCGAGAAACAATTTCAAAGGCTAAGTAAGTGGATTAAAGACACTAAGGAAAACTTTGAGAACTCTGATAAGGAAGAAACAATGGCTGCAGAAGATCAAAAAGCGCTGAGGGATTATGCTACTCCCAAGATGACTGAGTTTCGGTCAAGTATCACTAGGCCGACTATTGCTATAAATACTTTTGAGATCAAGCCTGGGACCATACAGATGATTCAGAACTCAGTTCAGTTTGGGGGATTAGCCAACGACGATCTGAATGAGCACTTGGTTAGATTTTTGGAGATATGTGACACCTTCAGATATAATGGGGTGTCAGATGATGTAGTTAGACTTCTCTCGTTCCCGTTCACACTGCGGGACAAGGCGAAAAGTTGGTTACACTCTCTACCACCAGGGTCGATTACTACATGGGATGAACTTGTTCAAAAGTTCTTGGCCAAGTTTTTCCCACCAGCAAAGACTGCGAAGATGAGAAACGAGATTACCATGTTTGAGCAGCAGCATGGGGAGTCATTATATGAGGCATATGAAAGGTACAAGGAATTGCTCAGAAAGTGCCCACATCATGGATTACCTAAATGGCTGCAGATGAACACGTTCTACAACGGATTGAATGGGAATCTCAGGACTAGCATAGATGCAGCTTCAGGTGGAGCATTCATGGCTAAGAGTTATGAGGAGGCGTATGAGCTAATAGAAATAATGGTGGCTAACAACTACCAGTGGCCCACAGTGAGAATGACATAGCCTAATGTAGTTGGGGTGTTAGAGGTAGATGGGGTAATGGCGTTAGCAACACAAATTTCAGCGCTATCAAAGAAGGTGGATGCTTTATCGGGTGCACAAACTCAGCAGATTGCTTTTATTTGTGAATTGTGCGCTGGGGAACATCCTACGGAACAATGTGCTATTAACCCAGCGTCAGTACAATTTGTGGGTAGATACAACAAGATTCCACAGAACATGTATCAGAATGCCTACAATCCGGGGAATAGGAATCACCCAAATTTTTCGTGGAGTAACAAACAGAATCAACAGGATCCACGACCATCTTATCCCCCGAGATTTCAGAATCAGCATCAACAAGCAGTTCCTCACCAAGAGAAAAAGACAGATTTAGAAGAGCTGTTGTTGAAATACATATCGGGCAATGAGGCGGCCATGAAATCGCAAGAAGCAGAAATGAAATCACAAGCAGTGGCCATTAAGAACTTAGAAAATTAGATGGGACAGTTGGCATTTGCATTGAATAATAGGCCTCAAGGAACTCTACCTAGTGACACTGAGAAAAATCCAAGGGGGAATCATGAGCAGTGTCAAGTAATCATGTTGAGGAGTGGAAAACATCTTGAGGGGCAGAACATAGAAAATTCAGCTAAAAAAGAAGACAAAGAAAGTGAAGACAAAGTGGTTGAGGGGAAACAGGGTGAAGAAAAGCAAGTGGACAAAGCAAGATAGGGGTTGAGCCAGTTGTGTATCCTCCACCACCATTTCAGCAAAGAGTTCAGAAACAGAAACTGGACAAGCAATTTTCAAAGTTTTTAAAAGTTTTTAAGAAACTTCAGATCAACATTCCTTTTGCAGAATCCCTAGAAAAAATTCCAAGTTATGCTAAATTTATGAAAGGGATTCTGTCAAGGAAAAAGAAGTTAGAGGATTAAGAAACTGTAGCATTGATGGAGGAGTGCAGTGCAGTTCTACAAAGAAAGTTAGCTCCGAAGTTGAAGGATCCGGGGAGTTTCACCATTCCTTGCACAATTGGAAACATGGCCTTCAACAAATGTTTTTATGACTTGGGGGCGAGCGTAAATCTCATGTCGTTGTCAGTATATACTCAGTTGGGTTTGCCAGCTCCGAAGCCTACAAACATATCTCTACAGTTAGCGGACATATCGGTGACCTATCCAAGGGGAATTGTTGAAGACATATTGGTTAAGGTGGATACATTTATTTTCCCAAAAGATTTCATAATTTTGGATTTTGAAGAAGACAAAAACATCCCAATCATCCTAGGAAGACCATTTTTGGCCACGGGTAGGACTCTCATCGATGTTCAAAAAGGTGAATTAACCATGAGGGTTCAAGACCAGGAAGTCAAATTCAATGTGTTTAAGGCCATGAGGTTTCCTACAGATGAGGAGGAGTGCTTCCGGTTGGATGTGATCGAAAATATAGTCAATGAAGACCTGGTTAAAAGTTTGGTTAGAGATCCATTGGAACACACTCTATTGAGGAATGAGGATTTGGATGATCCAGAGTTCGTGGATTACTTGCACATGCTGGATTCTTTGCCTCGAGTTAGTAGGTTCAAAGTTCTGTTCGAGCCATTACACATAGAAGAAAAAGCTTCAACTCAGATGAAACCTACACTTGAGGAGCCACCCACTCTTGAGCTCAAATTGCTTCCTAAACACCTCAGCTATGCTTATTTGGGTGATTCAAATACTTTACCTGTTATTATTGCATCTGCACTTAACGAATTGCTAGAAAGTAAATTGCTGAGGATTTTGAGAGAATACATGTCGGCTATAGGATGGACAATTGCAGATATAAAGGGGATAAGTCCATCCTTTTGCATGCACAAGATTCTTTTGGAAGAGGACACAAAGCCAATAGTGGAACAGCAGATACGACTAAATTCGATCATGAAAGAAGTGGTAAAGAAAGAAATACTGAAGTGGTTGGATGCGGGAATTATTTACTCGATTTTAGACAGCGCATGGGTCAGTCTATTTCAGTGTATTCCGAAAAAGGGTGGAATGACCGTAGTGAAGAATGATGATAATGAACTGATTCTGATGAGGACGGTGACTGGTTGGAGGGTTTGCATGGACTACAGGAAGCTGAATAAAGCAATCCGCAAGGACCACTTTTCTTTACCCTTTATCGATTAGATGTTGGACAGGTTGGCGGGGCACGAATTCTACTGTCTACTGGATGGATATTCAGGGTACAATCAAATACTCATAAACCCTGAAGATCAAGAGAAGACCACCTTTGCATTTAGAAGGATGTCCTTTGGGTTATGTAAAGCACCTGCGACGTTCCAACGATGTATGATGGCCATCTTCTCAGACATGGTGGAGAAGAATGTGGAAGTTTTCATGGACGATTTTTTAGTCTATGGAAACGCTTTTGATAAGTGCCTAGAGAATCTGGTCATGGTCTTGAAGCGATGTGTGGAAACAAATTTGGTGCTTAATTGGGAGAAATACCACTTTATGGTTGAAGAAGGAATAATCTTGGGGCACATGGTCTCTACGAAGGGCTTAGAGGTTGATAGAGCAAAGCTAGACACAATTGAGAATCTTCCATCGCCGACTACAGTTAACGGAATCCGCAGTTTTCTTGGACACGCCGGATTCTCCCAAAGGTTTATTAAAGATTTCTCTAAGATTGAAAAACCACTGTACAATCTCTTAGAGAAAGATGCAGTTTTCAAGTTTGATGAGGAATGTAAATCAACATTTGAACAATTGAAGAAGAAGTTGACTACAACTCCCATGATCATATGACCAGATTGGACAATGCCTTTCGAGTTAATGTGCGATGCTAGCGACTACGCGGTAGGGGCTGTTTTGGGTCAATGACGAGAGAAGATATTCTACTCCATATACTATGTAAGTAAAACCCTCACGGATTCCCAATTAAAACATAACCACCAAGAAGGAATTACTTGCATTAGTATACACCTTTGACAAATTCAGAGCTTAATTAATAGGAACAAATGTGGTGGTATATACGGATCACTCGGCGATTCAATATTTAATATTAAAGAAGGATGCTAAGCCTAGACTAATCAGATGGATCCTTCTCCTTCAGGAATTTGATTTGGAAATAAAGGATAGGAAGGGGACAGAAAATCAAGTGGCAAATCATCTTTCAAGATTAGAAAATTCAGACAAAGATGGGATAGATAAGTGTTTAATCAACGAGTCATATTCGGATGAGCAGCTTTTTGGAGTCACTCAGAATTTCCATGGTATGCGGATTTTTCCAATTACTTGGTGAGCAAAATCCTTCCCCCTGATTTGACGCAACAACAGAAAAAAAAGTTCCTATATGATGTCAAGTGGTACATGTGGGACGAGCCCTATTTATTCAAACAGTGTGAAGACAAAATGATTCGTAGATGTGTGCAATACAATGAAGTAAAGAATATTTTGCATGAATGCCATTCATCTACGTATGGGGGACATAATGGGATTGAGTGGACAGTGGCCAAGGTACTTTAAGCAGGATTCTTGATAAGTGGGTTTTATACCTACTTATTGGATATCAATTCATGAGAACTATGCAGTCTCAAGTACATTTTAGTGTATTTTTAGTTGCAATTCATGATATTTTGCATTGCATGTACTGAGAACTCCTTTCGTATAAAAGTGTAGGAAATGGCATGAGCTCGACATTGGTAGATGGCATGTGATTAATGGAAGCATGACGCAAGGAACAAGTGGAGATAAGAAGCTAAGCATTGGTGAAGGAAGAAGGATCGTGATTGAACCAAAAAGTAGTAGTAGAGAGAGAGAATAGAATAGAATGCAGAGCTGCAGGAAGTCAAATGCAGTGTGACCAACAAAGCTTCAACACGCACGCCCGTACCTTCAACCGGACATACATCATTATGCACTCGCGCACACCAGCAGTTGTTTATAAAGGGAGCGTCTTCCGCATACATATAGTTAATAGGAAAAGTGCTGACTTTATTTTAATTTTTAAAATATAAGTGTTTGAGTTTGTATAAATGATTATGGTTGGCACCAGACGCGTCCATCTTCAAATTTTATGTTTTTTTCATAAGAGAGAACTAGGGTTTACAATTTGTGCGATTTTCCAACGTGAAGCCAAGCTTGGACTTATTATCTTCTACTTCTTCTTTGGATTTCAATCATTGTGGATGAACTACTTTTATGTTGCTGGATATTAGTGAGGATTTGAACATTACGTTTGGATTATAATCAGCAATTGGGTTTAATCGATTCTATCATCTCTCTTTCAATTGTTTATTTATTTTTCCATGCGTTGCTTTGATCCCATAATGGCTTTTGGTTCAGTCATGAACTAAACTCCATTATGGGATTCTAACGGATTTTAATACGTAGTCTAACTTATGGCTTTGTTCTGTTGGAATTTGCTTTTGATCGTGAGGAATTTTTATTATGGTTGTTTTGAATGCATGAATGATTGATCACCATTCATTTTATATACTTGTATGGAGTTGAAAAATAACATGCGAGTATGGATTGTAATCATGATAGCATGCGTATATAGGGCTATTTTGCTTAGCTTTGTATTTTGTGAATCAGATAGACATATACTGTTTCACCGTATGAGTTATATAAGGGCTTGTTCTTAAATTTGATATGGCTGCAATTTCACATAGAAATATAGTGAAGTTGGTTTTATTGAAGATTACATGATATCTATTGTATGTGGATGTTATGTAAGTAGGTCATAATACATTGAAAAATGGTTATGTCTACATTCGGGCTCTTGGCTAATTTCTTGTGATACGTGAATAATCTTGCATGCTGGTTGTAATTAGATGAACTGTTAAATGAAGTTAGGATCCCATTATTTCCAGATTTGATTTATTACTTTAATATTCTTCTTTTAGTTATTATTTGAGTTTAGAGTAATTCACCATCATAATCATTCGTTTAAGCATATAAAAAATAGTGATTTAATTGATGCATAATAATTTAATTTAGAGTCCTTTCTCCGTGGATCGATACTCGACTTACTCTGTATTGCTTGTTGACACATGTATGATTGCATGAGTTAGAGCTCTTTTGTTAGAACTAAAAAAAGAGGCACTTGAGTTTTTTTAAGCGAATTCTACGGGAAAGGCATATAAATTTTTATTATTATTATCAGTTTTAAGCTATATTGTATGACTTAGGCAAATCTAATCGTTTCTCATTTCTATTTTTGTTTTTTTTTGTTTCAGGCACTTGTATAATTTTATGCACACACGATCGTCCAACTCAGAATTGATACCATCACAGGATAATATTAACGGGAGAGGTTGGAAGGCGAGAGTGCACAAAAATTTACAAGCACAGTTAGAGGGTACTACATCTAATATAGCTGAAGGACAAAGAGAAGAGAAAAGAGAGGAGCACAGGGCTCTGAGAGACTATTCCATGCCTAACATTAATGGGCTTCAGTCGACCATAGTCAGACCAGCGATAGCAGCTAATACATTCGAGATAAAACCGGGCACTATTCAAATGGTGCAGAATTCGATTCAGTTTCATCGAGATATGTGACACGTTCAGATATAACGGGGTGACGGAGGATGCTATAAGACTTAGGCTGTTTCCGTTCTCATTGAGGGATAAAGCAAGAAGTTGGCTTCATTCTTTGCCTTCAGGATCAATTACTACATGGGATGACCTAGCATAGAAGTTCTTAGCCAAATTTTTCCCAATGGCTAAGACTGCAAAAATGAGGACAGATATCTCTCAATTTGAGCAACAATAGGGTGAATCCTTATACAAAGCATGTGAGAGATATAAAGAGATGTTAAGGAAGTGTCTGCACCATGGTATGCCAGATTGGATGGTGATCAACACATTTTACAATGGATTGGGATGCAGTCTAGGCCGATTGTAGATGCAGTTGCAGGAGGAGCATTATGGGCAAAGAGCTATGACGAGGCCTATAACCTTATTGAAACAATGACAGCGAATGATTTTCAGATCCCTATAGCTAGGATGCCATAACCCAAGGTTGTAGGTTTGTTGGAAGTGGATGCTATTACTCAGTTGTCGGTATAGATGGCAGCTATGGCAAAGAAAATAGATTCATTGGCAGAGAGCAAAGAGAAAACAGTTGCCTTCGTATGTGAGATTTGTGCAGGGTCACACTCGACAGATCAATGTGCTATCAGCTCGGAGTCGGTACAATATGTGAGCAATTACAGGAAATACCAAAGACAGTTTTAGAACACATACAACTCCAACAACCGCAATCATCCTAACTTCAGTTGGTCAAATAATCAAGGAAATCAACAAAATCAGTTTCAGCCGAATCATCAATTTTGATACGCAAATGTAAGTATGAATGACAGTTTACACCAAGATCACCTTTTCCACCGGGATTTTCTCAACAACAACAACATCACACTCCGGTACCAACCTCAAAGCAAGAAAAGAAATCAGAAATGGAGGAGATGATGATGAAGTACATGGAAAACACAGAGGTAATGATCAAAAGCCAAGCAGTGGCTATTAAAAAGCTGGAAACTCAAATGGGGAAAATGGCGAGCATGCTTAACAACAGGCCCCAGGGTTCATTGCCAAGTAATACAGAGGAAAATCCATGAAGATAAGGGAAGGAACAGTGTTAAGTTGTAACACTCAAGTCTGGAAAGCAGTATGCAAAAAATTCACCAGGCGCGGCCGCGCCTGGTTTACAAGGGGATGACACGTGGCCGCGTGATGTAGATAAGTTGGCTGAGCAGAAAGAAAATCATGAGGGTTCTGAGTTGCAGCAAGTAGAGAAGGATAAAGCAGGTTTAGATGAGAAGCCCATGAGTACAGTACCACTAGTTCACCCTCCGGTTCCGTATCCGCAGAGATTGAATAAGCAGAAGGAAGATAAGCAGTTCAACAAGTTTTTGGAGGTCTTTAAAAAGCTGCAGATCAACATACCTTTCGCTGAGGCATTGGAACAGATGCTGGGTTTTGCAAAGTTCATGAAGGGTATATTGTTAAGGAAGAGGAGATTAGAAGAGTTTGAGACAGTAGCCTTGACAGAGGAATGCAGTGCAGTGCTTCAGCGTAAATTACCTCCAAAGCTGAAGGATCCGGACAGTTTCACAATTCCATGCACGATCGGGAAGATGAGCTTCAGTAAGTGTCTATGTGATCTTGGGGCAAGTATCAATTTGATGCCCTTGTCAGTATTCAATCAGTTGAGATTGCCGACTCCAAGGCCGACAAATATTTGTTTGAAGTTAGCTGACAGATCCATCACGTATCCACGAGGAATAGTTGAAGATGTATTGGTGAAAGTGGACAAATTCATCTTTCTGGCTGACTTCATCATTTTGGATTACGAGGAAGATAAGAGTATACCAATCATACTGGGGAGACCATTCTTAGCTACAGGAAGGACCTTGATTGATGTCTAGAAAGGGGAACTCACTATGCGTGTTCATGATCAGGAGGTTACCTTTAACGTCTTCAAGGCAATGAAGTTCCCAACAGATGAAGAGGAATGTTTCAGAGTTGATTTGGTGGACCGTGTATTAAATGATGAAGTTAAGAGTCTGGTGGATTATGAACCATTGAGGAGTGTCATTGCTAAAAATTCAGAATTGGAGGATGAGGAATTCGACAAACTTGTGCAATATTTGGATACCACTCCACAATTTAGAAAATTTAGAACACCTGTCGAGCCATTGACGAAAGCTGAAGAGACATCGATAAAATTAAAGCCATCTCTTGAGACACCTCCAGAACTTGAATTAAAACCACTTCCAGATCATCTCAGGTATGCATTTTTAAAAATATTCAAAGCTACGTGTGATTATTTCTTCTGCATTAACATCTTTTCAGGAAGAAAAACTGCTACGAGTGCTTAGAGAGTTCAAATCAGCTATTGGATGGACCATAACAGATATCAAAGGGATCAGCTCTTCTTTCTGCATGCATAAGATTTTGTTGGAAGATGATAGTAAGCTGTCGGTGGAGCAGCAAAGAAGGCTTAATCTGATAATGAAAGAAGTGGTCAAGAAAGATGTATTGAAATGGCTGGATGCAGGCATAATCTATCTGATTTTAGACAGCTCATGGGTGAGCCCAGTGCAGTGTGTACCAAAGAAGGGTGGTATGACCGTCGTTACTGATGAGAATAATGAGTTAATTCTAACACGAACAGTGACGGGGTGGAGAGTCTGCATGGACTACCGCAGGCTCAACAAAGCTACAAGGAAAGATCATTTTTCACTATCATTTATCGATCAGATGTTGGATAGACTGGTGGGTCATGAGTATTATTGTCTTCTGGACGGTTATTCAGGCTATAATATGATTGTGATAGCTCTAGAAGACCAGGAAAAGACAACCTTCACATGTCCATACTATGACGCCCCCAAAATAGGTATACATCACCTATTCTGAGTCGCCAAATACATGGTACAGAATACAAATACAATCTTAAATATACAACATGAGCTGTGAGTTTAATACAAATATTGTCTTCTAGACCGTATTCAAATTCAAAATAAGTCTTCAATACATTTATTAACACACTATTTCATAGAATAGTGAGGACTACTAATGCTATCATCTGGACCGTCACTCCGTTCCCCGGCTAGTCCCTGCTACGTTCTCATTTCCTGAAGAGAACAATGAAAGTAAAAGGGTGAGCTCAACTAGCCCAGTAAATAATATTATGACAGATAATACAAAATAAATTATCGTTAGCCTTCAACAGTGTTAAACTGATACAATATAACAAACATCAAGTTTAACTGCAGTGGAATAAGCAATCCATTAAAAGAGTCAAGTAGAGAATAAAATCTACTATCTTCTATGATTTAAAAGGATTTTCATCACTTTTATTGCTGAGACTCAACTTAATAAATAAACCACATCATCCCTGTACTACACCCAAGGATATTCATTAGTATCACAACCACAAATTATCCATGCACTACGGGCCAAGGATATTTGTGTATTCATCAATGGTCATGATCATGCCAACAATTGTCCATCAATGCACTACGGGCCAATGAGGACTTTTACCACATTATTTGTAACATTACGGTCATGATTATACCGAATAATCCCTGGTCATAATCATACCAAGTCCATGTATGCACTATAGGCCACATATGACTTTTAACATAATATAAACATGAGAATGATGACAATGATATATGAATTCAATAAAACAAGTTCAAGAATTAATTTATCCAGGAACCAATAACGTCCAAATTGTCAACATGATACTGCTTTGTGGAGTAATATTCAAGAATGCTCAGAAGAATATTTCTAGGAAAAGATACTAGATGAAGCACAAATATCAAAGATATTCCACTAATTTCATGGAGTATAAAAGCTAAAACTTTAACCAACTGAGTATAATAAAGAATGGAATAACAAAAGAAATCACCGGGCATGCGATGACCGCATGCATGCATGAGTTATTCCAATGAGAATAATAAATAACGCGGAACCGGTCATGCGTAACGCGCATGTGCATGAGGATATTCAAATGAATAATAAATAATGGAACCGGTCGTGCGTAAGCATGAGATAGGATATTTCAACAGAATAATAAATAATGGAATTGTGTCATGCGCCAAAACGCATGCGCATGAGGATATTCAACGAGAATAATAAATAATGGAATAATGTAAGAATTTCACACCATGTATGCGGTACTTCACATAGGCATGTTATTCCAACATTATAATAAAGAATGGAATAACAGAAGAATTTCACCAAGTATAGGGTAGTCCGTGTATACAGGTTATTCCAACAGAATAATAAAGAATGGAATAATAGAAGAATTTCACCATGTATCGTTAGCATTATAGAGTATAAAAGTTATTCCAACATAATAATAAAGAATGGAATAATGGAAGAATTTTACCAAGTATAGGGTAGTCAGCGTATCTGAGTTATTCTAATGTAATAATAAAGAATGGAATAATGAATAATTTCACCAAGTATAGGGTAGTCAGCGTATCTGAGTTATTCCAATGAGAATAATAAAGAATGGAATAACAGAAGTTCTCTTCATGACCCTTACGAGTATTGAAAGAAAATAATTCTCTTCATGAATACGAAAGAAATAATACCCCTTACCTTAGAAGAAAATGGATATAGGAGTAGTGAAATAACAGAATACTTTTTTTCTTTCTCTATATAGTTTCTCTCTCTAGAGTTTTAGTAAATTCGTAAGAAATAATGAAGGAATGAGCTTCTATTTATAGGAGAATGGACTGAATAGTAACTAATTCATGAATGGTCTAGATTAATTTACTTTTAAACGGATGGTCCATATTGATTTACTTTGCAGTATAAATAAAATATTCTAACAAAACAAAATCTTTTAAATAAAATAAAATATATTCTATTTATAATCTAATAAAATGAATAACTTTATAAAAGTATTCTATTTTATATAAAAAAGATTTTACTATGCAAACAACATAAGGAGCACTATGCAAACACTATGCATAATAAAAATATAATATATTCTAATTATTGTCTAATAAAACAAATAACTTTATAAAAGTATTACATTTTTTGTATAAAAAGATTTTACTATGCAAAACACTATGCATAATAGAATATAATATATTATATTTATAGTCTAATAAAACAAATAACTTTATAAAAGTATTCTATTTTATATAAAAAGCTTTTTTGTTTTATTACATTAATAATACTAATAAAATAAAATTTTTTATATATATATATATATATATATATATATATATATATATATAAACAGTGACTTCATAAAAAGACACTTCAATATATTTAACAACATTTATCATCATTATTATAATTCACAATATTAATCGACCGTGTCGTTTCCAGAAAGAGGGGCTTTCAATAAGGATTTCTCCTTATTGGCGCGCTTGATTAGGTGACCAAACCTATCCTTGGCGAACTTAGACATCGTTAATATTGCAAATAATAATATTAATAACCGTCGTCTCAATTATTGATTTAATAATATATAAAATATCGACAATAATTGAATCAAATAATGTGAGATACTATGCAACAATTACTATAGCAATAATTGAACAAAAGTGGTGACTTCTCATATAAGTATCAATAATCAAAGCCGTAGTGCTACTATGCAACCACCACAGCGTATTCTTGTACTTTTAACACCGGGTGTTTCAACAGTTAACGGTAAAACTTCGCCGTTATTTTCATAAAATATTTTTGTCGTTTTCTCAATCCGAAAATAATTCCGTTGTGGGGTCCACCAATGATTGTGCCGTCGTATGAATATTCCCTGTTAAAACGAATATTCCCCGACCAATCGAATATTATAAAACAACTTGCATACTTTGCAAAATTTATAAATATTACCCATAACTATAACATTATTTCAAATTCACACCTTAATATTTAAAAATGATATTTATAGAAAATTCATCTTTATTCATAAAAGTTGGGGTCTTACAACCTCCCCTACTCAGAAATTTCGCCCTCGAAATTAGGGTACGTACCTGGTATGTCGAAGAGGTAAGGATACCTTGATTTCATTTCAAATTCTAACTCCCAGGTCATTTCCTCAACATCGTGGTTTCTCCACAAAATTTTGACTTGAGGTATAACCTTGGAGCGTAGAATATGTTCCTTCTTATCCAAGGTTTGAACAGGAACCTCTTCATACGTTAAATCTTCCGCTATTTCATCCGGTTCTAACTCAATAATGTGGTTCGGGTCTTCCACATATTTACGTAACATGGATATTTAAAAAACGTTATGAACACGAGACATACTTGGCGGTAAAGCGAGTCTATAGGCCACAGTTCCTACTCGATCGAGGATTAAAAATGGGCCAATGAATCGAGGATTGACCTTTCCTCTCTTTCCAAATCTCATAACTCCTTTCCATGGAGCAACACGTAATAACACATCATCTCCAATATCGAATTCCACGTCCTTTCGATGAAGATCAACATAACTCTTTTGTCGATCTTGTGAGGTTTTTTATACATTACCGGATCGTTTGAATCTTTTCCGTAGTCATACGTACCAACTTCGGTCCCAACAATGTTGCTTCACCCACCTCATCCCAGCATACTGGAGAACGACACTTTCTTCCATACAACGCCTCAAATGGAGCCATGCCAATAAAATTTTTTGATAACTGTTGTTGCAGGAAAACTATACCAATGGTAAGAACTTATTCCAACTTCCCTTGAAGTCAAGGACACAGAGTCTTAATAAATCTTCCAGAGTTTGAATAGTCCTCTCGGATTGTCCGTCCGTCTGAGGATGATATGCCGAACTAAATCATAAATCCGTGCCCATAGCTTTTTGCAAACTAACCCAAAATCGTGAAGTGAATCTTGGGTCTCGATTAGAAACTATAGATACTGGCATACCATGCAGACTTGCAATCTCGTTTATGTACATACGAGCAAGACGTTCAAGTGTATAAGTTTCTCGTATTGGTAAGAAATGAGCAGACTTGGTCAATCTATCAACAATGACCCTAATTGCATCGATGCCTTGAGAAACCTTGGGAAGACCAGTAACAAAATCCATGGTAATGTGCTCCCATTTCCATTCTGGAATTTCAAGTGGTTGCAATGGACCTTTTTGTACTTCATGCTCCGCCTTGACTCGTTGACAAGTTAGACACCTTGAGATAAACAGTGCTATCTCTCTCTTCATATTGCTCCACCAAAATGTATGACGAAGATCACGATACATTTTGGTACTCCCAGGATGGATTGCAAACGGTGTGTTGTGCGCCTCCATCATGATTTTATACTTTAAATCAGGGTCGTTAAGAATACAAAGTCTGGAGTTGACTCAAAGTATTCCTTCTTCATCGATTCTTACTTCCGGCATAGCACCTTCTTGTACTTTCTTCCTCATACGCATCAGCTCCAGATCTGTAGCTCTCAACTTTAACTTTATCAATTAAAGTCGGTTATACTCGTATATTCGCCATCATCACATGGGTCCCTGGAGTCTTTAACTCTATCTCCATCCTTTGTAAGTCACACAAAATGGGCCTTTGCGTTGACAATATTGCACTCGTACTTGCATATGATCTTCTACTCAATGCGTCAGCTACCACGTTCGCTTTTCCAGGATGGTATTGGATAGTATAATCATAATCTTTCAACAATTCAATCCAACGTCGTTATCGCATGTTGAGTTCCTTTTGAGTGAAGAAATATTTGAGGCTTTTATTATCGGTAAAGATCTCCACTTTCTCCCCATACAAGTAATGCCTCCAAATCTTTAGTGCAAAAGCATTGCACGCTAACTCTAGATCATGAGTGGGATAATTCCTCTCATATTCTTTGAGTTTTCGTGAGGCATAAGCTGCTATGGCTTTCCCATGTTTCATAAGAACACATCCCAACCCTTTTTGCATTCGAAGCATCATTGTGAGATGACAAATCCCTCGAGCGGATGGTATTGTCGTAGCAGTCTTGAAATGAGTCTCCTCTTGAGTTCTTGAAAACTCTTCTCACATTTTCGCTCTAACCGAATTTTGTATCTTTTGAGTCAATTTGAGTTAATGGAGTAGCGATTCGAGAAAACCCTTCAACGAATCTCCGATAATAACCAGCTAAACCGAGAAAGCTACGTACTTCGGTCACTAATTTAGGTTGCTCCCAGCTTTGAATAGCTTCAATCTTTGGTGGGTCAATAGATATTCCATGACTTGATACTACGTGCCCAAGAAATGCTACTTTCTCAAGCCAGAACTCGCATTTCTTCAACTTGGCATAAAGCTTATATTCACAAAGATTTTGGAGTATCAGCCTCAAGTGTTTCTCATGATATTCACGGCTTTTGGAATAAATAAGGATGTCATCAATAAAGACGACCACAAAGTGATCCAAATATTCCTTGAATACTCGGTTCATCATATCCATGAAGGCAGTAGGAGCATTAGTCAATCCAGAAGACATGACTAGGAATTCATAATTCTCGTACCGAGTTCTGAAAGCCATCTTTGGAATGTCATCAGTTCTAATCTTCAATTGGTGATATTCGGAACGAAGATCAATTTTTGAAAAGAATTTGGCTCCTTGTAACTAGTCAAACAGGTCATCAATACGTGGCAATGGGTACCTATTTTTGATGGTGACATGATTCAACTCCCGATAATCAATACAAAGTCGCATACTCCCGTCTTTCTTTTTCACGAATAGAACAGGAGCACCCCAAGGAGAAGTACTAGGACGAATAAAGCCAATGTCTAACAATTCTTGCAGTTGGGTCTTTAACTCAATTTCACGCTCTGGGGGTAGGCCAGGAAGTTCTTCGGGGAATACGTCAAGAAATTTATTAACAATAGAAATATCATTCAAAATTGACGTATTTTTGTTTAGATCCGTGACATAAGCTAAGAAAGCTTGACATCCGTTTTTCAATAAACGAATAGCTTTATGGTTTGAGATGACAATGATTGATTTTAATGGTTTGGTTGCTTGAATTCGCATAATAGGTTGGTTAGGAACATGAAAGCTAATAACCTTACAAAAATAATCAATTTTTGCATGATGAGTAGTTAACCAATCAATCCCTAGAATCACATCAAATGCAAGTATTTTCAATGAAATAAGATCGACAGGTAATGTAAGGGTACCGATTTGAACCAAATAAGACTTATAAACAGTGGATGTAATGAAGATTTCTCCCAATGGAGTTTCAACAGATAAGTCAAAGTCTAATTTCTCCGGAGTTAAATTTAAACGTTGAGCGCAAGTAGGAGAAATAAAAGAATGGGCAGAACTGGTATCAAATATGGTATAAACTTCGCTAGAGTTTATGATAAGCTTACCCGTGATGACCTCGTTTGGGTTCCTTGCTTTCTAGGAGGTCATAAAAAATGCTTTCCCTTGCACTACCGGCTTTGACTTTTCTGGGACGACCTTTGGTGCCTCCATCCTAGCTGAACTTGTCTTCGGTGAATGACAAAATCGGGGTAGGTGACCTTCTCTTCCACAATTATAACATGCTTTGGACGGCATCGCGCTGTTTGGAGTGATGTGTCCCTCCCCTCCACATTTGAAGCATATGATAGGTGACCGTTCCCCTTCCTTAACAACGGGTGCTGGCGCTGACGTCTTTCCATCATTGTTGAATCTCCTCTTCTTAAAATGTCCATTCTTATTATTTTGGCCTCCGATTACCACCAAGTGGTTACCATTTTCGGCATGTTGATTCCCTCACGCTTGTTATCACCTTCGATGATCGCTTTCCTTTGGTATTATCATTTTGCCAGCTGCTCCCTTTTGGTTGGGTTGACTCATTATCGCTCTCCAATAACTGAGCCCTATTAACAACATCTGAATACAAACACAATTTATGAGAGATAAGATATTGACGTATCTCGGGTTTCAAACCTCTTAGAAACATTCGCGTCATTTTCTCCTCATTATCAACCAAATGGGATATAACCGGGACAACTCGGCAAACTTGGCTTCGTCTTTGCGACACGGTCATGTTGTTTTGCTCGACTTGATGAACTCTACCTCTTTCATGTGATGAATACTTCGGGAAAGTACTTGTCGTTGAACAATTCTTGGAACTTCTCCCAAGTCATCTTCGGTCTGGCAAGAGTTGAGTACGTTTCTGATTCCCACCGATGAATCACCGCCTCTGCAAGCATAACATGAAGGTGGCAAAGGAACCTTTTGCTCCTCGGAGCATCCCAAGACATCAAATATCTTGCAGATCCGCTTTATCCACATCTCTGTCTTAAGTGGTTTGGCTCTCCAAAAACTACGGTGGTCCAAGTTCCTTGAATCGCTTAGCAGTGACCGTCAGGAGAGTTGCCGGTGTTTTCACTGCATTTTTTGTCTGAGAGCCGCTCTTGCTCGATGTTGCATAAATTGCATAAAGCCTCCGAACATTCCATCATTCATCATCTGGTCAGTGTTGTTGTTTGCCTGAGGATTGTCGCCTTCCTGATGCACATTATCCTGATTATTGATCTGTGGAGACTCAATGGTCTCATGTGCTCCATTGATGTTCTCAACATTCTCGGATGTCATTTTCAAATACTGCCACAAAACAAGGATTAATTATCATATCACATATTATCCCTATACTCTGACCGACCAATTAAATATCAAATAAACTTAGGTAGGTCATACTAGCGAAGGAATTCCCCCGTCTCTCCCCTCCTAGTTCTTGCCTCACATCTCAGCCAGGGATCATATCCCTAAGCTTTGATACCAACTGTGACGCCCCCAAAATAGGTATACATCACCTATTCTGAGTCGCCAAATACATTGTACATAATACAAATATAATCTTAAATATATAACATGAGCTGTGAGTTTTAATACAAATATTGTCTTCTAGACAGTATTCAAACTCAAAATAAGTCCTCAATACATTTATTAACACACTATTTCATAGAATAGTGAGGACTACTAATGCTATCATCCGGATAGTCACACTCAATTATCGGACTAGTCCTGCTTCTGCGTTCTCATTTCAAGAGAACAATGAAAGTAAAAGGTGAGCTCAACTAGCCTGTAAGAAATATTATGACTAAGATAATCTGAGAATAAATTATCGTAAGCCTTCAACAGTGTTAAACTGATACAATATAACAAACATTAAGTTTAACTGCAGCGGAATAAGTAATCCATTAAAAGAGTCAAGTAGAGAATAAAATCTACTATCTTCTATGATTTAAAAGGTTTTTCATCACTTTTATTGCTGAGACTCAGCTTAATAAATAAACCACATCATCCCTACACTATGACCAAGGATATTCATTAGTATCAGAAGCACAAATTATCCATGCACTACGGGCCAAGGATATTTGTGTATTCATCAATGGTCATGATCATGCCAACAACTGTCCATCAATGCACTACGGGCCAATGAGGACTTTTACCACATTATTTGTAACATTACGGTCATGATTATACCGAATAATCCCTGGTCATAATCATGCCAAGTCCATGTATGCACTATAGGCCACAGATGACTTTCAACATAATATAAACATGAGAATGATGACAATGATATAAGAATTCAATAAAACAAGTTCAAGAATTAATTTATCCAGGAACCAATAACGTCCAAATTGTCAATATGATATTGCTTTGTGGAGTAAAATTCAAGAATGCTCAGAAGAATATTTCCATGAAAAGATACTTGATGAAGCGCAAATATCAAAGATATT
This sequence comes from Panax ginseng, assembly GCA_020205605.1. Lineage (NCBI taxonomy): Eukaryota > Viridiplantae > Streptophyta > Magnoliopsida > Apiales > Araliaceae > Panax > Panax ginseng. Next base: position 98,096,167 of record CM035131.1, read on the forward strand.
CCACTAATTTCATGGAGTATAAAAGCCAAAACTTTAACCAACTGAGTATAATAAAGAATGGAATAACAAAAGAAATCACTAAGCATTCGATAGACCACACAGACAGGTTATTCCAACAGAATAATAAATAACGGAACCAAGTCATGCGTAAACACATAGACAGGATATTCCAACAGAATAATAAATAATGGAACTAGGTCATGCGTAAACGCACAGATAGGATATTCCAACAGAATAATAAATAATGGAACCAGGTCATGCGTAAACGCACAGACAGGATATTCCAATAGAATAATAAATAATGGAATAACAAAAAAATTTCACCATGTATGCGGTACTTCGCATAGACAGGTTATTCCAACATAATAATAAATAATGGAATAACAGAAGAATTTCACCAAGTATAGGGTAGTCCGCGTATACAGATTATTCTAACATAATAATAAAGAATGAAATAACAGAAGAATTTCACCATGTATGTGGTACTTCGCATAGACAGGTTATTCCAACATAATAATAAAGAATGGAATAATGAAGAATTTCACCAAGTATAGGGTAGTCGCGTATACTGAGTTATTCCAATGTAGAATAATAAAGAATGGAATAATGAAGTTCTCTTCATGAATACAAAAGAAATAATACCCCTTACAGTATTGAAAGAAAATAATTCTCTTCATGAATACTGAAAGAAATAATACCCTTACCTAGAAGAACCTGAATATAGGAGTAGTGAAGTAGCGAATACTTTTCTTCTTTCTCTCTATAGTTTCTCTCTCTAGAGTTTCAAAAATTGAATTTGTAAGAAATAATGAAGGAATGAGCTTCTATTTATAGGAGAATGGGTGAATAGTAACTAATTCATGAACAGTCCAGATTAATTTACTTTTAAGCAGACGGTCCATATTGATTTACTATGCAATTATAAATAAAATATTCTAATAAAACAAAATCTTTTAAATAAAATAAAATATATTTTATTTATAATCTAATAAAACGAATAACTTTATAAAAGTATTCATTTTTTATATAAAAAGATTTTACTACTATGCAAACACTATGCATGCACTATGCAAAACACTATGCATAATAAAAAATATATATATCCTAATTATTGTCTAATAAAAAAAATAACTTTAAAAAAGTATTACATTTTTTATAAAAAGATTTTACTATGCAAAATACTATGCATAATAGTAATATAATATATTCTATTTATAGTCTAATAAAACAAATAACTTTATAAAAGTATTACATTTTATATAAAAAAATTTCATTTTGTTACATTAATAATACTAATAAAACAAAAATTTATATATATATATATATATATATATTTCCGTGAGTTCATAAAAAGCACTTCAATATATTTAACAACATTTATCATCATTATTATAATTCACAATATTAATCGACTGTGTCGTTCCTGAGGAAAGAGGGCTTTCCAATAAGGATTTCTCCTATGGCGCCGCAATTAGGTGACCAAACCTCTCCTTGACAGAACTTCTAGACATCGTTAATATTGCAAATAATAATATTAATAACTTTTTCGTCTCAATTATTGATTTAATAATATATAAAATATCGACAATAATTGAATCAAATAACGTGAGATACTATGCAACAATTACTATAGCAATAATTGAACAAAACTGAGTGACTTCTCACGTAAGCATTAATAATAAAAACCGTGTGCTACTATGCAACTACGCAGACATTCTTTGTACTTTTAACTTAGGGTGTTTCAACAGTTAACGGTAAAACTTCCGCCATTATTTTCATAAAATATTTTTGTCGTTTTCTCAATCCGACAATAATTTCGTTGTGGGGTCCACCAATGATTGTGCCGTCGTACGAATATTCCCCGACCAATCGAATATTATAAAATAACTTGCGTACTTTGCAAAATTTATAAATATTACCCACAACTATAACATTATTTCAAATTCACACCTTAATATTTAAAAATGATATTTATAGAAAATTCATCTTTATTCATAAAAGTTGGGGTCTTACACATACGACACTTTTGCTTTCAGAAGGATGTCTTTCGGGTTGTGTTATGCTCCAGCCACCTTTCAGAGATGCATGATGGCTATTTTTTCAGATATGGTGGAACAGAATGTGGAGGTATTTATGGATGCTTTTTCAGTCTTCGGGGACTCGTTTGATTTATGCCTTGAAAATTTGGTAATGGTTTTGAAGAGGTGTGTTGAGACAAATTTAGTATGAACTGGGAAAAGTGCCATTTCATGGTACAAGAAGGAATCATACTGGGACACAAGGTTTCGAAGAAGGGACTTGAAGTGGACAGGGCTAAGCTGGAAACTATTGAGAACTTGCCACCACCTACTTCAGTAAAAGGTGTTCGCAGTTTTCTGGGACATGAAGGTTTCTACCGTAGATTCATCAAGGACTTCTCCAAGATAACTAAACCACTATGCATTTTATTGGAGAAGGATGAACAGTTTAATTTTGATGAGGCTTGCGTGTCGGCATTTGAGCACTTAAAGGGAAATTAACGTCGGCTGAGTTATTCTTTTTGATTGGGATTTGCCATTTGGTGATGTGTGATCTTAGTGATTACGCCGTAGAAGAAATTGTGTTTTTGGTGCGAGAGGAAGGAAAAGATGTTTCATGTGATATATTATGCCAGCAAGACCCTTACAGATGCACAATTGAACTACAGCACCATAGAGAAAGAGTTATTAGCAGTGGTGTATGCCTTTGATAAATTTTGAGCATATCTGATTGGCACAAAGGTGATAGTGTACACGGATCACGCGGTAATTCGACATTTAGTGGTAAAGAAGGATGAAAAGCCCTGGTTGATCAGATGGATTCTATTATTGCAGGAATTTGATTTGGAGATCAAAGACAAAAAGGGCACTGAAAACCAAGTGGCTGACCACTTATCTCGACTAGAGAATCCAAAAAGGGAGGTAGACGACAAGGTTGTAATTAATGAGTCCTTTCCAGATGAGCAGTTGTTTGTGGTGAAAGGGGAAGTGCCATGGTTTGCAGACTACGCGAACTATTTGGTGAATAAGATGGTACCTTCTGACTTGGTGGGTTATCAAAAGAAAAAATTTCTACATGATGTCAAATGGTTTATATGGGATGAGCCATACTTATTTAAATAGTGTGCTGATTAAATGATAAGAAGGTGTATCCCGTATAGCGAGACCAAGGGGATTTTACAGGATTGTCATTCTTCGGTGTATGGAGGTCACTATAGTGGAGAACGAACAACAGCTAGAGTACTACAAGTTGGATTTTACTGGCCGATAATTTTTAAGGATGCATACAGTTTCGTCCAGAGGTGTGATAGATGTCAGAGAGTGGGGAACATCTCGAAAAGAAATGAAATGCCGTTGAATATGATCCTCAAAGTAGAAAATTTTTATGTGTGGGGGATTGATTTCATGGGTCCTTTTGTTTCTTCTTTCGGAAATCTCTACATCTTGCTCGCAGTGGACTATGTGTCGAAATGGGTAGATGTGGTAGCTCTTCCGACAAATGATGCCAAGGTAGTCCTCAGATTTTTACATAGAAGTATCTTCACAAGGTTTGGGACTCCAAGGGCCATCATTAGTGATGAAGGAAGTCATTTCTGTAATAGGAAGTTTACAGATTTGTTTGCCAAGTATGGGGTGAACCATCGTATTGCTACAGCTTATCACCCACAAACGAATGGCCAAGTTGAAGTGTCAAATCAAGAAGTCAAAAGAATCCTTGAAAAAGTTGTGAATCCCACGAGGAAGGACTGGTCTTTAAAGCTGGATGATGTTGTGTGGGAATATAGGACTGCATACAAAACTCCATTGGGCATGTCACCTTTTCAGCTCGTTTATGGAAAAGCTTGTCACCTTCCTATGGAGCTAGAGCATAAGGCATATTGGGCAATTCGGAAGCTCAATTTTGATTCAAAAGCTGCAGGGGAGAAACGCCTAATCCAACTCAATGAGTTGGATGAATTCTGATTACAGGCATATGAAAATTCAAAGCTGTACAAGGAGAAGGTGAAGGAATGGCATGATTGCAAGATCATAGAGAGAACATTTGAACCGGGACAAAGGGTTTTGCTTTTTAACTCCAGACTTAAACTTTTTCCCGGGAAGCTGAAATCAAGATGGTCATGGCCATTTACAGTGAAGACGGTCTTCCCACATGATGCAATAGAAGTATATGATAAATTCCCGGACAAGCCTTTTAAAGTGAATGGACAACCATTGAAGCATTACTTTGGGGGCGAGGTGGACAGACAAAAAGTCATCTCAATTCTTTCTTCGACATGAGATTCAGAGACAATCAAGCTAAATTAACTATAACTTAGCGCTTGATGGGCGGCAGCCCATTATTTTTATCTCTACTTTTTACTTATTTTGTTTAGGTTGCATTTGTTCGTTCATTTGCATTTTTTTTATTGTGATAATAGATTAGCTTTGCATGAATATCTTAGTGGCTGTATTTAGATATTAGTATGTCTGTGCATAACATTGAAATTATGGTATTAAGTTAGACATCCATACGTACTCAGTAATTCAGGCCTTGAAAGTGTTTATTGATGTCTATGTAGGTATCTTGGACTGAATTCATCACTGATTTGAGGTACTGGAAATGAAAGTTGGCAATGCGAAAAGCGAGGTCGCATCGGTCAGCGCCGCCATGATTGCAAATACAAAACGCTACCGCGGCCGTCTTTGCATACTGCCTGGACAAAAAAGTCCACTCGCGCGCCCGCACCACATGTACATTGAAAACTTGCGCGGTCGCGCGCGACACCGGAAGTGGAAAATTTTTTAAGTTTTTAAAGACGTGTTCTCCCACTTGGCTGATATCAGTTGAAGTGCTTTTCACTTGTTCTCCCACAAACGCACATCTCTTCATCTCTAGTAAGTTAAAACCTAAGCCATAACTCTCCTCTCCATTACGCGATTGTTGCTTTGGTGCTCACACCCACGATTATACCCACGTTCCATATCTGCAGTATAAAGCTAGGGTTTTAGATTGGGTTGAGCAGAATTCAGTTTGGGGGTACTCAGTCATCGGCTAGCACTCATTATTCACTATCAGTCAAGTCATCTTCATTCTCTCTATCAATTGCAAATGGGTCCTAAGAGAGCACGTTCTAGCACTTCGTCATCATCGTCTTCCTCTAGTAGTCAAGGGGTGGATGTTGTGGATCATACCAAATTTCTTAGTCTGGAAGCTCAAACGGAGTATTACCGAATCACGGCCAAAATATTTCTGAAAGAAAGGGGATTCAAGCCTGAGAAACAAGATGGTCAATTATGGAATATGATTAAAGAAAGAGGATGGTTTGGATTGATTGCCACTCCTATGCCTGCCCCCATGGGTATCGTCCGAGAATTCTATGCGAATACAAAAGACACGATGAGTGGGTTATCCGTGGTTCAAGGAATTCAAATCGATTTCCGACCCCCCGCAATCAGAGCAGTCTTCAGGATACTAGACACTCCACCGATTGGGTCCTATAATTGGGTAGAAGGTGAACATTTAGAAACGGATCTGGAAGTTGTCATTACTGAGTTGTGCGTTCCAGGAACGAAGTGGACTTATAAGGCCGACACGAATCAGCCTCTCATATTCCCAGCCTCAGCCTTAAATCGATATGCGAAAGCATGGAATTTGTTTATATGTGCCAAGCTAGTTCCGTCGTCTCATCAGCATGAAATCACAGCGGAGAGGGAAATCATTCTGTGGGGAATAATCACAGGAAAATACATTGATGTGGGCCACCTGATTCATCAAAATATTCTACGTTACCTGCGGGGAAGCACTACGGGGAGTATTCCACACGCGTCTGTTGTAGCTATGTTGTGTGCCCATTAAGGATGCCATTGGGACAATGAACAAATACAGAACCTGAGCCAAGATATCACTCACGCAACCATTGCCAAATTCGATGATTGGGCAGGAGGTGCACCGCACCCGCGAGGAGAAGGCTTTATCATCTAACCCACATTCTCAGAGCCACCACCGCAGCCCTCTCAAACAGATGCAGCGGGCCCGTCAACCCAAGCTATCACTGTTCATGGGGATCGACAGCTCTGAATGTTGGAGCGCAAGGTCGATGCGATGTACGACAACTTCGCAGCATTTGCTATGGGTCTGACGAGGTCATTGGCAGAGGCATTTGCACAGTAGGGGACGATGCTAGAGTGGCCTCAGTTTGGGACGACCGTGCCATATCCACCACCGGAGTCACCACCCGACGAGGGTGGTGCAGCTGAACATTAGGGGAGTTTTCTCTAACCCTATACCTTCATTCATTAAGGAAATTAATATTATAAGTTTGGGGGTATTGGTATTAGTGTAGTTTCATATAGTATTTGCATGATTAGTTTAAATTTTGCATGTTTATATTCCATATAGTGTTTGCATGAGTAGTTTGCCTGTCTATGTGTTAATTTTTTTTTTATTTTTTTAGGTGTTTAGTTATTATTATGTGTGTCAGTTTATGTTTAGTGCATGTCTCACAAATTCTAGCTTTATGGAAATTTTGTCTAGCCTATGATAAAAGTGAATTTTGAAGGATTGTTGAGTATTTTGGATAACATGAGCTTAGATTTAATGTTTTACACGATGTAATTCATGATGCTGTTTAGATGCTTTCGGTTTGCACTGCCGTGTTCACAATTGCTTCTAGGCATAAGAATGATGTGTTGCATTGCTTAATAGAAAATGTAGTTTTTAAAAGAGAAAGATATGGAAAATGGACTTAGACTATACAAAACATTGATAATCAAACTTTGGGAAAGCTTGGGTATGCTATAAAAAAAGAGAATAACGTGGCTAGTCTTATTTCGGGGCCTTTGTTACTTGAGTAAGTACGCCCGTAGGGGTGTCTTAACACCTAGCACCCTAAGGTCTTTTATGGTCTGGGAGTCATTGGTTGAAAGCTCGCTAAGGGGTAGCATTGTTAGCCTAATGGAATAAGGCATTGCACAGTCATGTGAAAAAAAAAAGAGAAAAAGAAAAGAAAAGAAAAACAGCAATAAACACTGCGGGAAAGAGCGAAAATCGCCCTCGTGAGTAGAAATAAAGCAGTTAAGCCCATTGTTGAACCTTATTTTGTTTTGATAGGTTGGAACAGTCTTTGTTGCATAAGTATACATGAGTCTTGATTTAGACTGTAATTTTCTATTTTGAGTAGTTTAACATATGTATTCTTTGTTTAAATAAAGTTTTGGTGAACACAACACACACACAACATCTTTATAGCATATATGAATTAATTGAGTGTATGATATTATGCCTATAGTTTGGTTTGAATTTGTATTCTCGAATCTGGATAATTCGCTGAGGCATTTTGGACTGAAATTCTGTTATAGCTGGAACAATGTGAGACTAGTTGCATCATGATTTAGTTGCATAGCATGTAGTTGCATTTTTAGTGTTTATATAGTAGGCATTGCTTAAGGGCAAGCAATAGTTCAAGTTTGGGGGTATTTCATAAGTGGGTTTTATACCTACTTATTGGATATCAATTCACGAGAACTATGCCGTCTCAAGTACATTTTAGTGTGCTTTTAGTTGCATTTCATGATATTTTGCATTGCATGTACTGAGAAATCCTTTGGTGTAAAAGTGCAGGAAATGACATGAGCTCGGCATTGGTAGATGGCATGTGATTAATGGAAGCATGACGCAAGGAACAAGTGGAGATAAGAAGCTAAGCATTGGTGAAGGAAGAAGGATCAGCAGTTGAACCAGAAGCAGTAGCAGCAGCAGAGCACGGAATGCAAACTGCAGGAGCCGCGCGACCAACAGAGCTTCAACATGCGTGCCTGCGCCTTCAACCGAACAGACATCATTATGCACTTTCATCACGCGCGCCAAGTGATGTTTATAAAAGGGGCCACGCCCGTAGTTAATGAAGTCATTTGACTTTATTTTAATTTTTAAAATTTAAGGGTTTGAGTTTATATAAACGATTATGGTTGGCACCAGACGCGTCCATCTTTGGTTTTTACATTTTTTTCATAAGAGAGAACTAGGGTTTACACTTTGTGCGATTTTCCAACGTGTAGCCAAGCTTAGACTTATTATCTTCTACTTCTTCTTTGGATTTCAATCATTGTGGATGAACTACTTTTATGTTGCTGGATATTAGTGAGGATTTGAACGTTACGTTTGGATTATAATCAACAATTGGGTTTGATCGATTCTATCATCTCTCTTTCAATTGTCTATTTATTTTCAATGCGTTGCTTTGCTCCCATAATGGCTTTTGGTTCAATCATGAATTAAATTCCATTATGGGATTCTAACGGATTTTAATACATAATCTAACTTGTGGCCTGATTGCTGGACTGCTTGCGTATCGTGAGGAATTTCTATTATGGTTGTTTTGAATGCATGAATGATTGATCACCATTCATTTTATATACTTGTATGGAGTTGAAAAATAACATGCGAGTATAGATTGTAATCATGATAGCATGCGTATATAGGGTTGTTTTGCTTAGTTTTGTATTTCGTGAATCAGATAGACATATACTGTTTCACCGTATGAGTTATATAAGGGCTTATGCTTAAATTTGATATGGCTGCAATTTCACATAGAAATATAGTGAAGTTGGTTTTATTGAAGATTACATGATGTCTATTTTTATGTGGATGTTATGTAAGTAGGTCATAATACATTGAAAAATGGTTATGTCTACATTCGTGCTCTTAGCTAATTTCCTGTGATACGTGAATAATCTTGAATGATGGTTGTAATTAGATGAACTGTTAAGTGAAGTTAGGATCCCATTATTTCCAGATTTGATTTATTACTTTAATATTCTTTTTTTAGTTATTATTTGAGTTTAGAGTAATTCACCATCATAAGCATTTGTTTAAGCATATAAAAAATAGTGATTTAATTGATGCATAATAATTTAATTTAGAGTTCTTTCTCCGTGGATCGATACTCGACTTACTCTGTATTGCTTGTTGATATATGTATGCTTGCATGAGTTAGAGCTCTTTTGTTAGAACTAAAAAAGAGGCAACAATTCTCTTCGACCCTCATGTGTTCAAGGATGCCCACCGGTTTCGGAAAATCGCGTGACAAATGCCAAAGGGTGGGCAACATCTCAAAAAGGAATGAAATGCCGCTCAATAAGATCATGGAAGTCGAGGTTTTTGATGTGTGGGGAATGGACTTCATGGGACCTTTTCCTCCTTCATTCAATAACTTGTACATTTTGCTTGTTGTGGACTATGTATCAAAATGGGTGGAAGCTGTAGCACTCCATATAAACGATGCCAATGTGGTTCTTAAGTTTCTATAAAAGAACATCTTCACAAGGTTTGGCACACCAAGAGAAATTATAAGTGACGAGGGAAGTCACTTCTGCAATAAGACATTTACAACTCTCTTGGCGAAGTACGGGGTCAATCATAGAGTTGCAACAACATATCACCCCCAGATGAGTGGTCAAGCTGAGGTTTCCAATAGAATGGTAAAGAAAATTTTAGAGAAGGTAGAAAATCTGAGCAGAAAAGATTGGTCTCTAAAGTTGGATGACGCACTATGGGCTTACAGGACAGCATACAAGACGCCAATTAGGACGTCTCCATATCAGTTGGTCTACGAGAAAGCGTGTCACCTCTCAATGGAATTACAGCATAAGGCATATTGGGCCATTCAGAAACTCAACTTTGATCAAACAGTTGCAGGAGAGAAAAGGTTACTCCAATTGAGCGAACTCGATGAATTTAGACTGCAAGCGTATGAGAACTCAAAGCTGTATAAAGAAAAAGTCAAGAAGTGGCACGACCAGAAAATTTTGCAGAGGTAGTTCAAACCGGGACAATCGGTATTATTGTTCAACTCACGACTGAGATTACTTCCTGGAAAGCTCAAATCCCAATGGTCGGGGCCATTGGGATTCAAAGTCAGCAGGCAAAGGTTAAAGCATTACTGGGGTGGCAACATCGACAACGAAGCCATTGCAATTACACTTGCCGATGCACCATTAAATAAGAGGCACCGTCGGGCTGACGACGTTAAAACTAGCGCTACTTAGGAGGCAACCCAAGCTCTAAACCTTTTCTATTTTATTTAATCAGTAAATTTTAGTTCATAGTATAGTTTAGATAGTTATTTTTCAAATAGTAATGACTTCATTATGGTATGACTGCAGGGAATCATGGAAAAAGGACAACACTCAAACACTGCACCTATGGCGTAGGCCGCGCCACCTCAAGCGTTCACCGATGACAGACACCTGTTGTTTCAACAAGAGAGGAAGTCATTTGTTATATTACGGGTGGGGTGCACCATATTACATTACCATATGGTGCGAAGCGTTGATCGCACCTGTTGTCGCCCACCTAATACAGTGGAGTGCTATGTTATACTAGCTTAAAGCATGGGGCGCGCCATCCTAGACGTAGATACTGCCTCACAAGCGCTGGCCGCGCCATCCAAGGGTTATCAATGGCGCGGGGCGCATCGCTCGGAAAGTTTAGTTTTTAAAAATGTTTTGGCATCTCCTTTTCCAACATAAATCCAAAACACACCACTCCTTCCCAACTTCTTGCCCAACTCTAACTCTTCCACTCCCCTATAACTTCCATAACATCCAAATTAAACTACACCACCTGTTCTACTTCTTCCCATCTCTTCATCCCACAACCACCATAACTCCTCCTCAGAGACGTTTATATGATATTCCTTTTCTATATCAACCCTACTTCCCTCAATTAGCCACAACCATTCTAAGAGATAATCACCACACCTATATTCAAAGTCCAATTCTTCCTCCTCACAACTTCTCACAAATTGGGGCATCACTGTAAGGTGGAGATAGATTTTCTTTGTTATGGTAATTCAAAAAAGTTGTAACCTAGTTCTAATTCTTTCTTTTTCATCAAATTGGTTGGAAATCCTTGGGATTCTGTTACCCAAGGAGTGTTTTGGAGTATTTCATATTTTGGTGTAAGAGTTTGTCTAAAGAAGTCAAGTTTAGGGGTGTTAGCCTTCACGCCCACCAACTGTTCAACGATTTGCCTGAACCAAGTTTTCACCCTCTATTACACTAAAAACACCATGTCTTTACACAAGAGACCACGTCCATCCACTTCCACTGCTCGAGCTCAATTTGATAGGACAAAATTTATCAGTGAGGGGCCCGAGGCGAGGTTCAAATCAACCATTGACAAGAAGACTTTGGTATTAGAACGGGGATTGAAGCCGGATGCAAATCTTGACGGAGATATGGCATTAATGATTGTGGAGCGCAACTAGTTTCAACTAGTGGAGCAGCCACTACCCACGGTGATCATCATCGTAAAAGAGTTTTCTGCCAACGCAATGGAGCATGTTGATCACACAGTCATGGTATGGGGTAAACCGGTGTCGTTCCATGCCAATATGATAAGTGGGTTTTATACCTACTTACTGGGTATCAATTTACGCGAATTATGCCCATCTCAAGTACATTTCAGTCTGTTTTAGTTGCATTTCATGTTATGTTGCATTGCATGTTCTTAAAACTCCTTTTGGTGAAAAAGTGCAGGAAACGACCTAATTTGGTGGTATTTGAGGGCATGAGGCTAATGGACGCATGAAGCGGGGCACAAGCTGGGAAATGAGTGGCATGAGGATCAAATGGAACAGAAGATTAAGCATGGATGGACAAAGGAAAGGGTGCGTGAGCAGATCAAAGGCAAAGCTGCAGAACTAGAGTCTGATTAGTAGAAGCCGCCATGACACATAGGCGTAATAACGAGATTTCCTATATAAAATAAATAAGAAATTTTGCATATAATTTTTTTTTTTATTATTTAATAGCGAGAATAAATGTCTAGTAATGTGAACGATAGATACAAATATATTTATTACTTGAAAAATTGGAAATAATTTTGGAGTAATTAATTACCACAAATTATATTGTTATGGTAATTAATTCCTGTAAGCCGAAATGTTTTATTAATTATTTTCCATGAAAACATGATTGGAAATAATATATGAAGTGATAATTAGAATTATATAATAAATATTTTATTATATGATTTGTTCGAGAATATTTAAGTTAATTATTTTAACTTGATTATTGATGTTGTGTAAGAAGAAGAAGTCGGATATGAGATCAAACCACGAATTGGGATTGTGATCAAGAGATGAGAATAATACTATTATATTATTGTTATAATGATTTTTCTGATTACAATAAATATATATCTGTGTGTATGTGTGTGACAGAGATAATATTGAAAGCAATGACGGTCGATTAGGTCATAGCATATTCTTGTCTTTGTGAAACCCTAATTATTAAACTCGGTTATGAGAAATGATTGAGTGGTGTGTATATGAAGTTTACTATGTATATGAAGTTACTGTGTACAAGAATATCGGTAACTAGAAGAAACCCCTAATTATTGTTATGCGTCGATAATTAGGACAAACCCTAATTATTATAACCTTAATCGGTTGAAGTTAGAGATCGTAATGGTATGTTAGTAACATACACGAGATAATTAGAGAACCTAATGGTCAATTAGAAACCCTAATTGATGGCGTTAAGAAACCCTAATTATAGAACCCTAAATTTTAAATCGAAAACCCTAATTTTAAATTATCGGGTTAAATTACGATGTTAATGAACAAGTATTTTAATTTACCAAAGATAGAAAGTAATTGGTAAAAGACAAGAATTACCATCTAGTGATTAAATATTACATTTAATTGCCTTGTACAAAAATGCCCTTGAAATTATATGAGAAATTACCAAAATACCCTTTTAGTGTATTATTAGTGAATTATTGTGCATTATTAGTTGCATTGTTGGTAGAATCTTACAAGTGACCAGCCAACCACCTTACCCTACTGATGTAACATTTATGAAACACATTTCTCAACTATTACAAATACATGGTAGCAATTCATTGCATTATTTAAGAGAGAAAGTCCTCATTACACACTAAAATTTTCCAAAGTCTCATCCTATACTCTCCCAACCTCTTACCAACGAATTTCTCTTGCCCATACACTCATAATCAAAGCCCAGCAACCACAAACAACAAATCAGAAGCATCAAAGTCAGAAATCAAGAAATCAAAGTAAGAAAAGGTATGAAATCCCAAAAATTAGAAATCCTTCGACTCGATGTTAATTGATGCAATTGATTGTTTAAAGTTGTTTAATAGGGAGTCTATTAATGTTCTGGGTTGTAAAAACACAGACCCATAACATCAAAGTACACGAATTTGAAGATTTGAGAAATCTGGAAAATTTCATTTACTGTGATTTTTTTGTCAATGTCAGAGCTTATATATCTTTTCTTGATCATGAGTTTTGTTGTTTAAAAGTTGTTATATGTAGCACGATATGTGGTCTTTAATATGAAAAAGCGAATCAAGTTCATAGATATTGTAGATCAGGATTTATAAGCGGTCAAAATGGGTCGAATGTAGGCATTGGCCAATTTATTCTTGAACCGAGAAAATATTCTAAGTGTCCGGAAAATATTTTTTGGCAAATGTAGAGCCTTATATCTCGGTTATCTTTAATGTATTTTGTGTTCTAAAGGTTGTTATGTGTAGCGTGTTATGTGGTATTTAACCTCCAAAAAGAATCAGGTCCATATATATTATGGATTAAGAGTTATTTAAGGTCAAAGTGGGTCGATTTAGGCATTGGCGAAAAAATTTCAGGCGACCCGAGAATTTTCTAAGTGTTGATTTTTCCGACAAGGTTTGACCATACTTTATTTTGCTTGATTTCTTGTTGTTATGATGATGTTAAGTGTTAAAGTTGTAGTCTATATATGTTGTCTACACTTCGGAGTTGATAGATCACATAAGCGTTACACGATCGTCGAGTTATAGAGGGAAAGTAGGCATCACGAACTGTTCTTCTACGAAGAAACGACTCGATGACTATTTTGATGGCTAATTTCTCCCGGATCGATGTTGTTTAGAAGTAATGATTGTTGGTTATTGTAGTCCGGTATTTTGTCTACAAGATCCAAGTCATATATGTCCCATATTCGTTAAGAGCACAAAGTTATTCACGGTCAAAGTAGTCTCCTCACTTTGCTTTGCTCGGCGGTGTTCTTGAGATGAAGAACACCTATAGCGACGATTTTGTCACTATAGGCCCCTTTGGCGACAGATTTGAATTATTTTAAATTTTTCAATTTCTGAAAATTCTGAAAATGATTTAAAAATTAGAAAAATTAGATTTTAAATTCTGAAAAATTATTTTAAAGTCTGAAAAATAATATTTAATTATTTTGAGTATATTTCATAAATAATTAATATTTTTGGAATATAAAAGGTATTTATTTATTTAATTATAATATTAAATAAATGATTTAAAAATAATTTTAATTCATGAAAAATCATGAAAAATTATTTTATGGTATAAGAAAATATTTTAAGTTATTTGTGATGACTTTTAATATTTTGTGATAAATTTCATTAATTAATTAATATTAATGATATTAAAGTTATTTATTAGTTTAAAAATGATTTTAATATTTTAAAAATCATTTTAGATGAAAATAAAGTATTTAAAGATATTTTGAGTTATAAAATATAACTTTTAATATTTAGAAGATAATTTCATTAATAATTATATATTAATGATATTTAGTTAATGATTTGTGATATTAAGTTTATTTAATATTTATATTAAATAAATAGTTTAAAAATAGTTTTATTTATTTAAAAATCATTTAAAGAGGATATTAAGGATTTAAAAATATTTTAAGTTATAATTAATGACTTTTAATATTTGGATAAATAGTACATTAATATTTAAATATTAATGGTAATTATTTAAAATGATTTTAATTATTTTAAAAATCATTTTAAGGGTAATATAAATGTTTTAAAAATAGTTTGAGTTATTATAAATAACTTTTTATATTTTGGCAATGGCTTCATTAATAGTTTAATATTAATTAATTATTAATGATAATAGAATTAGAATTTGATGTTTAAATCATTTAATTATGATTAGATGTGCGAAAATGCATGATAAATTATTATAAATGCTTTAAAATTATTTTAAGTCATTTAAAAATAAAATAGTGATGTTGAGATCTGAGAATAAGAGTCTTAGACTCGGTAATTACCCGAAAAAAAGTTATGTGATGCAGCCGACAAATGTCGGAACCTTATAAAAGAAAGAAAAGGCTCTTGTAAGAACATGGATGAGATATTTGAAAAATGTATAAAAATATTTCAAGTATAGAATATGAACTAAAAGTATGATCACTGCGATTATGTGATGGCGTAATTAGACTATGTCTTTATTTGTAATAAGCGATACTATGTGTTATGATATATTGTTCTAATCGAGCGAATGATCGATTATTGATAGGTTGTGATAAAGAGATAAAACCTAAGTTGAGATTTTGTAATCGTGAAATCGGTAAAAAGTATCTTACCTTTGCATTTTCTTTATGCAATGGACATGAGTAAGAAGTTTTAATTATTCTATTCTGTTCATGCAGATTATATAACGCTTTGATTATCAACATTTTAGCTCGGATATATATTACATTAAGTTGATTTCTAAATGGTTATACAAGTGTCCCCACTTGGATAATCATAGCATTTATTCACATGTTGATACACTTTTGTCAATTACCCATATATATATATATATATATGTTGAATTACATATTATTGTTGAGCAAGATTAAAAACCTTGGGTTTGGAACGAGGCATGTATGAACATCCCTATATGGGAAGATTTTTGCATGGCGGAGGATAAAGTGAGCGATGAATTTCGTTCAAGTTATGTAGTATTGATCAATCTGAGGTACAATGGGTTGATCACCCTCTCGTGCAAGTAAGTTAGTTATGATGGTTTTTGCGGATGGATTTCTGCTAAACCTTTTTGAAAATGAAAAGAATGTTCATAGTATGTTTCTTAAACCCTATTCATGGGTGGAGCCTAATTTCAAGAAATTGAAAGAGAGTTGTTATGTGAATTTTTATCGATGTCTGATTACTTCACAACTTTCGATTCGTTGTAGAAGTGTTATGTAAAGAGAATACTTATATTCTTTAGACTTATATATATAATTGCTATTACTTCTTTGGGCACTCAAATGCTCATCCTTGCTTAAATTAAATGTTTTCGAGTTATGTATGAGCAACTTTGAAGGCTCGAGCACGAACAAAGGGAAAGAAAAAAGGCATTGAATGAGTTTATATTATGAGTTAATGGTTATAGTTAGTACAATGGAATCTATTCAAGTATTGTAAGGAATGTATTTGAAGGTCTCGTGCACAGGAAATAAACTTTGATGTATGTAAATTAAGTTTGAATGTATTATTATTTAGTATTATTGACAAAAGAAATGGTATCGTGGAGAACCAGGAGTTAGGGTTTCAAGTACACGGATTTGGGGTGCCCACGAGGTTGGTATCAAAGTTGTAGGTTATAAGCGTTAGGAATACGAAACCTAGGTTATAACCTTAGTAGAATGGAGAGCGAAAGTTAAGATAGATATTCGGTAAACCATGAGATGAAGTACTACGGTGAAGAATTATAGGATATGTTAGATAGATGATGAGTCGAGAGATTCATCAAGTGGTACTAAATAAAATATTCCTTCATTTTATCGATGAATATATTTTATTTGGTACTAATGTTGTCTCGTTTATTGTGGTCATAGGATGAATGGCGAAAGTCAAGATAGTAATTCCTTGACCCGAGGCGATGGACTCTAACGAGGAGTACGAGACGGTGAGATGATAAGAGATTTATTAGTTAGGAGCGATGACTTAAAGGTTAGGCGAGTGAAGCGGAGGCACATAATCGTACTCTCCAGATTTTGGAGCAATGATACAAAGGACGCTTGCTCACCGAAACACAGATAGAATTAAGCGAGAGTTCGAGAGGAGGTTGGAAGCGAGAGAGATACGGATAGAGACGGTTGAAGGTTGAGATAGAAGCCAAAGACACCAAGATATATACCTTGGAGCGGGCTTTAGTCATCACCTTCATGCGATTCGATCTTGAGTGGATGGGCGCCTTTCGGCAGAGAGATAGGCGTTGATGAGAATTGAATAAATTTATCGTCAAACAAAATAAGAGACAACATATATAAAACTCTTGATTGCTGTGTATATATACACTATGCTAAACAGGGTAACTTATGTATGTAGATGTCTGGTGAGAAAGATATGTGGAATAAGAAGGATCATATTCGTACCCCTGAGCTAATATCGAGGCCAACAGCTGAAATAGAAGCTCACCAGGAACCCAAATCGGACGAGGTGGCTATCGTGGAAAACGTAACATCAGATCCAGAAATGGTGGATTTGACAGATAGTGATTCAGACACTAAAGTTGAAACTGCTCAAGCATCAACGGAGGTGCAGGATCTGGAGAACAAGGTTTCTTCCTTGGAAAGGTTGTGGGAGATAGAAAAGTTGTTGCGTCAGGCATTAATAGAAACAATGGAAGAACATGATAAGCTTAAGATCCAAATTGATCAGATGGGAGCCTCAAGAAACACTTCGTGTGCAGCTCTGAGAGATAAGGGAAAAAGAAAAATAGAAGATTGTGACTTGGAAAGACCTAGTAAGTAGAGAAGGAGAATGAATGATTGTGATCCTGATAATAACCAAGGAAAAAGTAACCGAATAAAAAGGTGTGTAAAATGTAACAAGAAACATGAAGGTGTGCGAAAAGGGACAAATAATTTGCTACAATTGCGGACATATGGGACATTTCTCTCCTCATTGTCCCAATCCAGAAGCGATATGTACATTTTGTTTGTGGAAAGAAAGATCATCGAGACGAAAAGTTGTCCAAGAAAAAAGGCTTAAGATATGTTGTAGTATGGGTTATGTTATGTTGTGTTATGTAATGTGTGTGATAAGTAATGAACTATTTTCAACTTTTATGTTGGTCAAGATTTTAAATCCCGACTTTCGTAGTCACAAAGGGATAGCTGATGTTTAAAGCAATATGTGCTATGGTATGTTAAGTGCTATGAATATGAGTCTATGTTAGATTAATGAAGTAAGTTGTTATAAAGATAGCAGACATTTATCTGAATATTGGTTAATATAGTAAACTAAGTTTCAAAATTTAATATTTTGGAATACATGATTATTTGAGTAGAAAATTTAATGTTATATGTTGAACGAATACGATGAGGCTTAGAATCTAAGGAAATGAAGAATAATTTATGATTATGTCACCGAGATGAAAACGAAAACCAGCCGCGGAAGATCAACCAGATAATCGAACGTCGAACGCCAAAGACTTTAAGACAATCCTATTGCTAGGGTATAGAGGATTAAGTGACTCAGTAGAAGCGTTTATGATAGTTAGGATAACGAAAAGGGCAAAAGATAACTTTTATCACCTATACGATAAAAGGGAAATGAGATAAAGAGAAAGTTTATGGGCAAAAGAGACATATCTCTTCCAATTATCCCAATTCAAGAATGTATAGCGAATGTTTTATTTGTGAATCAATGGAGTATAAGGTGAAAGATTATTCAAGAAGGAGAAGTGAGATAAGGAATGCGAATACGAGAAATGACAGCAAGATATAGGCGACAACGAAACCAATTTCAACAAACAACCCAACTGCGAGGGTCTACAACATGACGGTACAGGATACGGTGGCAGCTGGAAACAGAACTCCAGGTGCTATTTGAATAACTTATGTGTCTTATATGATTTTCCTGCATATATTTTAGATTATTTTTTTTAAAGAAATTTTGAGTTCTTTTAGAAATCAAATTTCTGCCTAATAAGAGTATTATGAAGAATAGTTAAAGATCAGTTCGATCAAGTATGATCGAGGTCTACGTACAATGATTATATGCTATGTACCCTTCCGCATATGAGTTTTAAAGCGGTGATTAGGGGACGGAATCCTTATAAGGAGGTGAATGTAATAACCGAGATTTTCTATATAAAATAAATAAGAAATTTTGCATATAATTTTTTTTTTTATTATTTAATGATGAGAATAAATGTCTAGTAATGTGAGCGATAGATACAAATATATTTATTACTTGAAAAATTAGAAATAATTTTGGATAATTAATTACCACAAATTATATTGTTATGGTAATTAATTTACCCTGTAAGCGAAATGTTTTTATTAATTATTTTCCATGAAAACATGATTGGAAATAAATATAAAGTGATAATTAGAATTATATAATAAATATTTTATTATATGAATTGTTGAGAATATTTAAGTTAATTATTTTAACTTGATTATTGATGTTGTGTAAGAAGAGAAGTCGGATATGAGATCAAAACCACGAATTGGGATTGTGATCAAGAGATGAGAATAAAAATATTATATTATTGTTATAATGATTTTCTGGTACAATAATTATATATCGTGTGTATGTGAGTGACGAGATAATATTGAGCAATGGACGATTGATTAGGTCATAGCATATTACCGTCTTTGTGAAACCCTAATTATTAAACTCAGTTATGAGAAATGATTGAGTGGTGACTGTGTATATGAAGTTTACTATGTATATGAAGTTACTGTGTACAAGAATGTCGGTAATTAGAAGAAACCCTAATTATTATTTATGCGTCGATAATTTGGACAAACCCTAATTATTATAACCTTAATCGGTTGAAGTTAGAGATCGTAATGACTGTGTTAGTAACATACACAAATAATTAGAGAACCCTAATGGTCAATTAGAAACCCTAATTGACGGCGTTAAGAAACCCTAATTATAGAACCCTAAATTTTAAATCGAAAACCCTAATTTTAAATTAAGGGTTAAATTACGATGTTAATGAACAAGTATTTTAATTTACCAAAGATAGAAAGTAATTGGTAAATGATAAGAATTACCATCTAGTGATTAAATATTACATTTAATTGCCTTATACAAAAATGCCCTTGAAATTATATGAGAAATTACCAAAATACCCTTTTAGTGTATTATTAGTGAATTATTGTGCATTATTAGTTGCATTGTTGGTAGAATCTTACAAGTGACCGCCAACCACCTTACCCTCTTGATGTAACATTTACGCAACACATTTCTCAACTATTACAAACACATGGTAGCAATTCATTGCATTATTTAAGAGAGAAAGTCCTCATTACACACTAAAATTTTCCAAAGTCTCATCCTATACTCTCCCAACCTCTTACCAACGAATTTCTCTTTCCCATACACTCATAATCAAAACCCAGTAATCACAAACAACAAATCAGAAGCATCAAAGTCAAAAATCAAGAAATCAAAGTAAGAAAAGGTATGAAATCCCAAAATTAGAAATCCTTGACTCGATGTTAATTGATGCAATTGATTGTTTAAAGTTGTTTAATAGGAGTCTATTAATGTTACAGGTTGTAAAACACTGACCCATAACATCAAAGTACACGAATTTGAAGATTTGAGAAATCTGGAAAATTTCATTTCGTGATTTTTTGTCGAATGTCGAGCTTATATATCTTTTCTTGATCATGAGTTTTGTTGTTTAAAAGTTGTTATATGTATCACGATATGTGGTCTTTAATATGAAAAGCGAATCAAGTTCATAGATATTGTAGATCGAGATTTATAAGCGGTCAAAATGGGTTGCCAAGCATTGACGTTATTATTCTTCAAACCAGAAAATATTCTAAGTGTTCGGAAAATATTTTTTGGCAAATGTCGAGCCTTATATCTCGGTTATCTTTAATGTGTTTTGTGTTTAAAGGTTGTTATGTGTAGCGTGTTATGTGGTATTTAACCTCCAAAAGAATCAGGTCCATATATATTATGGATTAAGAGTTATTTAAGGTCAAAGTGGGTTGTGGCAGCATTAGGAAAAAATTCAGGCGACCCGAGAATTTTCTAAGTGTTGATTTTTCCGACAAGGTTTGACCATACTTAAATTTGCTTGATTTCTTGTTGTTATGATGATGTTAAGTGTTAAAGTTGTAGTCCTATATGTTGTCTACACCTTTGGAGTTGATAGATCACATAAGCGTTACGATCGTCGAGTTATAGAGGCCCAAAGTAGGCATCATAACTCGTTTTCTTTCTGAAGAAACGACTCGATGACTATTTTGATGGCTAATTTCTCCCAGATCTGATGTTGTTTAGAAGTAATGATTGTTGGTTATTGTATTCCGGTATTTCCTCTACAAGATCCAAGTCATAGATGTCCCAGATTCGTTAAGAGCACAAAGTTATTCACGGTCAAAGTAGTCCCCTCACATTACGCTGTTCTGACAGTGTTCTTGAGATGAAGAACACCTATAGCGACGATTCTGTCACTATAGGCCCCTTTGGCGACAGATTTGAATTATTTTAAATTTTTCAATTTCTGGAAATTCCAAAAATGATTTAAAAATTAGAAAAATTAGATTTTAAATTTAAAAATTATTTTAAAAGTCGAAAAATAATATTTAATTATTTTGAGTATATTTCATAAATATTTAATATTTTTGGAATATAAAAGGTATTTATTTATTTAATTATAATATTAAATAAATGATTTAAAAATAATTTTAATTCATGAAAAATAATGAAAAATTATTTTATGGTATAAGAAAATATTTTAAGTTATTTGTGATGACTTTTAATATTTTGTGATGAATTTCATTAATTAATTAATATTAATGATATTAAAGTTATTTATTAGTTTAAAAATGATTTTAATATTTTAAAAATCATTTTAGATGAAAATAAAGTATTTAAAGATATTTTGAGTTATAAAATATAACTTTTAATATTTAGAAGATAATTTCATTAATAATTATATATTAATGATATTTAGTTAATGATTTGTGATATTAAGTTTATTTAATATTTATATTAAATAAATAGTTTAAAAATGGTTTTATTTATTTAAAAATCATTTAAAGAGGATATTAAGGATTTAAAAATATTTTAAGTTATAATTAATGACTTTTAATATTTGGATAAATAGTACATTAATATTTAAATATTAATGGTAATTATTTAAAATGATTTTAATTATTTTAAAAATCATTTAAAGGGTAATATAAATGTTTTAAAAATAGTTTGAGTTATTATAAATAACTTTTATATTTTTAGCAATGGCTTCATTAATAGTTTAATATTAATTAATTATTAATGATAATAGAATTGTTTGATGTTTAAATCATTTAATTATGATTTAGATGTTTGAAAATGCATGATAAATTATTATAAATGCTTTAAAATTATTTTAAGTCATTTAAAAATAAAATGGTGATGTTGAGATCTGAGAATAAGAGTCTTAGACTCATTAATTGCCGATAAAAAAGTTCAGCCGATGCAGCAAACAAATGTCGAACCTTATAAAAAGAAAAAAAAAGGCTCTTTGTAAGAACATGGATGAGATATTTGAAAATGTATAAAAATATTTCAAGTATAGAATATGAACTAAAAGTATGATCACTGCGATTATGTGATGGCGTGATTAGACTATGTCTTGTTGTAATAGATAGTACTATGTGTTATGATATATTGTTCTAATCGAGCGAATGATCGATTATTGATAGGTTGTGATAAAGAGATAAAACCTAAGTTGAGATTTGTAATCGAAATCGGCAAGTATCTTACCTTTGCATTTTCTTTATGCGATGGACATGAGTAAGTTTGAGAATTATTCTATTCACATACAGATTATATGCGCTTTGATTATCAACATGTTAACTCGGATATATATTACATTAAGTTGATTTCTAAATGGTTATACAAGTGTCCCCACTTGGATAATCATAGCATTTATTCACATGTTGATACACTTTTGTCAATTACGTATATATATATATATATGTTGAATTACATATTATTGTTGAAGCAAGATTAAAACCTTGGGTTTGGAACCGGACATGTATGAACATCCCTATATGGAAAATTTTTTTTGCATGAGGCGGATAGAGTGGAGCGATGAATTTCGTTCAAGTTATGTAGTATTGATCAATCTGAGGTACAATGAGGGTGATCACCCTCCGTGCCCGTAAGTTATGACGGTTTGCGGATGGATTTCTGCTAAACCTTTTCGAAAATGAAAAGAATGTTCATAGTATGTTTCTTAAACCCTATTCATGGGTGGAGCCTAATTTCAAGAAATTGAAAGAGAGTTGTTATGTGAATTTTTTATCAGTACAGATTACTTCACAACTTTTGATTCGTTGTAGAAGTGTTATGTAAAGAGAATACTTATATTCTTTAAACTTATATATATAATTGCTATTACTTACTTTGGGCACTCAAATTCTCATCCTTGCTTAAATTAAATGTTTTCGATTATGTATGAGCAACTTTGAAGGCTCGAACACGAACAAGGGAAAGAAAAAAATTCATTGAATGAGTTTATATTATGAGTTAATGGTTATAGTTGTAATGGAATCTATTCAAGTATTGTAAGGAATGTATTTGAAGGTCTCGCGTGCTGGGAAATAAACTTTGATGTATGTAAATTAAGTTGAATGTATTATTATTTAGTATTATTGACTTAAAAAATGGTATCGTGGATAACCGAGTTTGGGTTTCAAGTACCGGATTTGGGAAGTAGTAACTATGGTTTTACATTGAGGGATATTCTAACGAAGAACAAAGACAAAACTCCATCTTCTCTAATTCTTCTTGGGATTTTCTGTCATTGTGGATTTTTATTATTGTTTTGCTGGATTTATATAAGGATTTGAACGTTACTTTGGTTTACAATCTGCAATTGGGTTTGATCGTTTCTATCCTTCATCTTTCAATTGTTTGCTTGATAATCATGTTTAGCGTTGATCCCATAATGGCTTTTGGTTCAGTCATGAACTAAATTCCATTATGGGATTCTAACGGATTTTAATATGCAGTTTGGTTGCATGCTTGATTGCTAGGGCTGTTTTACATATCATATGGGAATTCTATTATGGTTATTTTACATGTATGAATGCTTGATCACTATTCATTTTAGTATTTGCATGGAATTGACAATGAACATGCGAGTATGGATTGTAGTCATAATAGCATACGTATATGGGGTTGTTTTATATGGCTTGCATATTTCGTGAATGAGATCGACATATACTTATTCACCGTATGAGTTAAATAAGGGTTTGTGCTTAAATTCAGTATAATTACAACTTCACATAGACATATAGTGATTTTGGTTATATTGATGATTACATGGAGTCTATCATTTGTGGATGATGTGTGAGTAGGTCATAGTGCATTGAAAAATGGCTATGACTCTATTAGTGCTCTTTGCTATTTTCCTGTGATATGTGAACAATTCTTGTATGATAGTGGTAATTAGATGAAGTATTAAATGAAGTTAGGATCCCATTATTTCCAGATTTGATTTATTCCAGTCTTATTCTCATTTTAGTTATTATTTGAAGTAGAATAATTCACACTTTTGATCTTTAGTTTAAGCATATAAAAGTAGTGATTTGATTGATGAATAGTAGTTTAAATTGAACAGCTTTCTCTGTGGGATCGATACTTTACTTACTCTGTATTACTTGTTGACACATGTATGCTTGCATGAGTTATAGCTCTTTTGTCATAACTGAAAAAGAGGCAACAAGTTTTTGGCGCCGTTGTCGGGGAAAGGCGTTTTAATTTGAATAATTTTCATCAATTTTAAGCTATTTTGTAGACTTAGACATATCTATTCTTATCTCATTTCTATTTTTGTTTTATTTGTGATTTCAGGTACTTGTAGATTTTTATGCACACAAGATCTTCCGATTCCGAATTAACACCAGCGCAGGATAACATTAACGGGAGAGGTTGGAAAGCTAGTGTGCGAAGAAATTTATATGCTCAGTTAGAGAGTACTACAGTTAGTATGGCAAAAGAACAGAGAATTGAGCAAAGAGAAGAGCATCGAGCTCTACGAGATTACTCCATGCTGAATATAAACGGACTCCAGTCTAGCATAGTCAGACCGGCGATAGCAGCCAATACTTTTGAGATTAAACCGGTCACTATTTAGATGGTGCAGAACTCGGTTCCGTTTGGGGGTGCTACTACGGATGATCCGAATGAACACTTATTAAGCTTCATCGAGATTTGTGATACATTCCGATATAACGGTGTGACGGAGGATGCTATCAGACTGAGGTTGTTCCCATTCTCATTGAGGGATAAGGCGAGGAGTTGGCTTCATTCTTTGCCGTCAGGGTCAATCACTACATGGGAGGACTTAGAGCAGAAAATCTTAGCCAAGTTCTTCCCAATGGCTAAAACTGCAAAGATGAGGACAACTATATGTTAGTTTGAGCAACAACAGGGTGAGTCCTTATATGAAGCATGTGAGAGATATAAAGAGATATTAAGGAAGTGTCCGCATCACGGTATGCCGGATTGGATGGTAATTAACACTTTTTACAATGGATTGGGATGACAGTTGAGACCGATTATAGATGCAGCTGCAGGAGGGGCATTATGGGAAAAAAGCTATGACAAGGCCTATATACTTATTGAGACTATGGCAGCTAATGATTTTTAGAATCCTACATCCCGGATGCCTCAGCCTAAGGTAGCAGGTGTGTTAGAGGTAGATGCTATCACTCATTTGTCAACACAGATGGCAGCGATGGCAAAGAAGATAGACACAATAGCAGAGAGCAAAGTGAAAACAGTTGCCTTCGTTTGTGAGATTTGTGCAGGGTCACACTCCACGGATCAGTGTGCTATTAGCTCGGAGTCTATGCAGTATGTGAGCAACTACAGGAAAGACCAAGGTCAATTTCAGAACACATACCACCCCAACAATCGAAATCATCCAAACTTTAGCTGGTCGAATAACCAAGGAAATCAACAAAGTCAGTTTCAGCTGAATCATCAATTCCAGTCACAGCCAGCTTAGCCATAGTATACACCGAAACCACCATTTTCACCGGGATTTTCGTATCAACAACAACAACATCACACTCCAGTTGCACCTGAGTAGGAAAGGAAATTGGAAATGGAGGAGATGATGTTGAAGTACATGGCAAATACGGAGGTTATGATCAAGAGCCAAGCAGTGGCTATTAAGAATTTGGAAATTTAGATGGGGCAGATGGTGAGCATGTTTAACAACAGGCCCCACGGTTCCTTGCCAAGTAACACAGAGACAAATCCTAGAAGAGACGGGAAGAAACAATGCCAAGCGATATCATTAAGATCTGGGAAAAATCTATAGACAATGTAAGTCATGCGTCCGCTACGAGAACATTTAAGGAGGCGCATGGCATGCATGAAAGGGTGAAGCAGTGATTATTGATGAAGAAAATCTAGAAAAATCTGAGTCGCAACAGGAATAGAAAGATAAATCAGGTTCAGAGGAGAAGCTCAAGAGTTTAGTGCCACCAATTCACCCTCAAGTACCGTATCCGCAAAGATTAACTAAGTAGAGGGAGGATAAACAGTTTAGCAAGTTCTTGGAGGTATTCAAAAAGCTGCAGATCAATATACCGTTCGCCAAGGCATTGGAGCAAATGCCAAGCTATGCAAAGAATATGAAAGATATTTTGTCAAGGAAGAGAAGACTAGATGAATTTGAAACGGTAGCCTTGACTGAGGAGTGCAGTACAGTGCTACAGCAGAAATTACCTCCAAAGCTGAAGGATCTGGACAGCTTCACAATTCCATGCACAATTGGAAAGACGAGCTTTGATAAGTGTTTATGTGATCTTGGGGTAAGTATAAATTTGATGCCCTTGTCAGTGTTTAATCGGTTGGGATTATGGCTCCAAGGTAAATAAACATATCATTACATGACTAATGACGGATCCATCACATATCCACGGGGAATTGTTGAAGATGTGTTGGTTAAGGTGGACAAGTTTATATTTCCGGCTGACTTCATTATCCTAGACTACGAGGAAGACAAAAGCATACCAATAATACTAGGGAGACCATTCTTAGCCACAGGCAGAACCTCGATCGATGTGTAAAAAGGGGAACTCACTATGCGTGTACATGATCAAGAGGTCACCTTTAATGTCTTCAAGGCAATAAAGTTCCCAACGGATGAAGAAGAATGCTTTCTGGTTGACTTGGTGGATCGAGGCCTAAAGGATGAGGTACATAAACTGGGGAATTATGGACCGTTGAGTGTTATACTTGGTGAAAATTCAGAGTTAAAGGTAGACCCATTGACAAAAGCTGAAGTCATTAAATTTCAGAGTGAGGTGGACAAGCAGGAAGTCACCTCAACTTTTCCTTCGACGTGAGATTTAAGACAGTCAAGCTAATTGACTATAACTTAGCGCTTGATGGGAGGCAACCCGTTATTTTTCTATCCCTATTTCCTTTTTAATCATTCAGTTTAGATTGTTTTAGTTAGTCATATCCAGTTTATTTTTGACAGTACATCGGATTTGCATGCTTGAATGTATAGCAGGAATTGCATTGCGAATATTTGCAAGATGTTAGCGTATGTGGTCATTAATTCATGCTTTAACAGTGTGAATTAATGTCTATGCAGGCACCGTCCATTGAAAGCATCACTGATAGGCAGAGTGGAATTGAACTTTAGCATTGCAGATATCCGGATCGCGCAGCCACGCAGCCAATGCAGTACAAACTTACGCGCCCGCGCCTCAAGTCAATCAGGACAACAGTACATTCTGTAAGTCTCGTGCCCGCGCTCCCAACCCATTAAAAACTCGTGCGGCCGCGCGCGACATTGGACTAAGACAGATTTGAAAATTTTAAAAATGAGTTGGGGACCATTTGGAGTCTTATTTGCTATCATAACAGAAGCGAAATTCTCTCAGTCTCCATAACTCACGTCTCTATCTCTCTATCAGTTATAAATTGAAGCTGTATATCTCTCCATTACATTCCCATGATCATCTCCTCGTTCAAGGCTCATACCCATGCTCCCATCCACTGCTATAAAGCTAGGGTTTCTAATTGGGTTGGCAGAAACAAGTTTGAAGGTTATCACATCACAAATTCTCATTCACTCTTAGTAATTTCATCTGCATTCTCACTCAATTATCTGCAAATGGGTCCAAAGAGAGCACGATCATCTTCCTCTTTCTCATCCTCCTCTGGCAATCATGGGGAGGACATTGTCGACCACACCAAGTTCCTGTGCTTGGAAGCCCAACAGGAGTACTACCAAATCGTAGCAAAAACATTTATCAAGGAAAGAGGATTCAAACCAGAAGGCCAGGATGGACAACTTTGTGCCATGATTCATGAGAGAGGCTGGGGTGGACTGACTGCTTCCCCCATGCTCGTTCTGATGAGCATAGTCCATGAGTTTTATGCCGATGCCAAGGTCACCATGAGCGGTATCTCGATGGTTCGCGGGTTTGAGATAGACTACAGACCTCCAGCCATCAGAACCATTTTTTGACTCACTGAGACACCATCAAGAGGGGCTGCCAACTGGGTCACCGGTGCGCACATGGACATAAACTTGGAGTTGGTGATTGCTGAGCTGTGCGTGCCTGGCACGAAATGGACATACAAAGTCGGTACGACCCAGCCACGAATATTCCCAGCCGCAGCCCTAAACTGATATGCAAAGGCATGAAATTTGTTCATATGTGCCAAGTTAATGCCTTCATCGCATCAGCACGAGATTACAGCGGAGAGGGCAATTATTCTGTGGGGGATTATCACTGGGAAATATATTGATGTTGGCCATCTCATCCACCAGAATATGTTGCGATATCTGCGGGGAGGCACCACTGGGAGCATTCCACACGCTTCAGTGGTAGCGATGCTATGTGCTCATCAGGGTTGCAACTGGGGAAATGAACAACTGCAATATCCAAGCCAGGACATCACACATGCCACAATTGCTAAATTTGAGGACTGGGCTGGAGGCGTGCCACACCCACGCGGAAGAGGATTTATCATCCAGCCCACATTTCCTGAGACATCGCAACAGCCCCCTTAGACAGACGAGGCAGGCCCCTCGGCACGACCACAAGCTCCTCATGGTGATCGCCAGCTCCAAAGGTTGGAGCGGCGAGTCGATGCCATATTTGACAATTTTGGAGCATTTGCTATGGGTCTCACGAGGGCCTTGGCCGAAGCCTTTTAACA
Organism: Panax ginseng; assembly: GCA_020205605.1. Classification (NCBI taxonomy): domain Eukaryota; kingdom Viridiplantae; phylum Streptophyta; class Magnoliopsida; order Apiales; family Araliaceae; genus Panax; species Panax ginseng. Next base: position 98,125,156 of record CM035131.1, read on the forward strand.
ACAAGGAACAATGCTAGAGTGGCCTCAATTCGGGACTGCAGTGCCTTATCCACCACCAGATTCACCACCCGAGGAGGGTGGTACAGCCGATCAGTAGGGGAGTTTTTTTGTACCCTTTACCTTCATTCAATGGGGCATTGAATATTATAAGTTTGGGGATATTGGGGAGTTGTATAGTAGCATGTAGTTAGTTTTTGCATGTTTAGTTTAATAGTTTAGTTGTTTTATGTGATATAAAATTTTTGTTTTAGTTAGTTTGCATGTCTCACAAAATTCTTGCTTTATAGAAAATTTTGCCTAGCCAATGATGATAGTGAATTGTGAAGGATTTTAGAATATATTGGATAACATGAACGTAGTTATAATGTTTTACATGATGAAATTCATATTGTTGTTTAAATGCTTTCGGTTTGCACGGATGTGTTCACAATCACTTGTAGGTATAAGAATTATGTGTTGCTTTGCTTGTTAGAAAATGTAGTTTTAAAAAGAGAAAAATGTGGAACATGCATGTAGACTTGACAAATATTGACATTCAAACTTTAGGAAAACATGGGTATGCTATGTATAAAAAAAAATTCAAGTAGCAGTAACGTGACTAGTCTTATTTCGGGGCCCTGGCTACTTGAGTAAGTAATCCCGAGGGGATTGTCTCTACACCTAGCGCCCTAAGGTCTTTTATGGTCTGGGAGTCATTGGTTGAAAGCTCGCTAAGGGGTAGCAGTGTTGCCTAATGGAATAAGGCATTTCACAGTCATGTATAAAAATAAAAGAAAAATAGCAATAAACACCGTGGGAAAGAGCAAAAAATCGCCCTCGTGGGTAGCAATAAAGCAATTAAGCCCATTGTTGAACTTTAGTTTGTTTCGATTTGTTGAAACAGTTTGCGTTGTATAAGTATACATGATTCTTAATTTAGGCTATAATTTTCTGTTTCGAGCATGTTAGCATATATATTCATTGTTTCAATCAAGTTTTAGTGAACACTACACACACACACACACAACATCTCTATAGTATGTATGAATTATCTGAGTGTATGATGTTATGACCATCGTTTAGTTTGAAGTTGTATTTTTGAATCTGGATAATTTGCTGAGGCATTTTGGACTAAAATTCAGTTTAAGTTGGAATGATGTGAGACTAGTTTGCATAGTAGTTTAGCTGCATAGTAGTGCTTTTTCATTTTTATTTGTTATTTAGCATGCATAACTTGAGCGCAAGCAATATTTCAAGTTTGGGGGTGATAAATGGATTTTATATACACTTATCCGGTATCTTTTACTTGAATTAGTTGCTTATATTTATGTGTCTTAGTTACTTTCATGCATTTTGTGTTTATTTTGTAGGTTATACGTTTGGGAGCGGTGTGAGCGACGATTGGTAAGGAAAAGCGAGGAAAAATGCAAAGAAAAGCAAATCGGACATCGTGTGGGCTTTTATGTTCATGGCTTGGAACTTGGCTTACATTTTAGAGCATCTTAGTAGCTTTTCGAAACTTTTTGAATCATCACAATCGGAGTTCGGATGCAAGAGTTATGATCGTTGTGCCAATGGACGTCGAACGTCATGGTTTTGGGTGGTCATTTGCATAGTAGTCACTTCCAGCCCAATTTAAACCTTCGTCCGGCCGGATTTCTAAATACTCAAAGAATGAAAGTTGTAGATCTCGTCGATATCTTTGATTTGATAGGTGGCAGGCCCCGTAACTCCTCCCAGATCAAACGTTATGGCCGTTTTACCAGAGGACACTGTGACAGAAAACACACCCCCGCCGGGGCGGGCTTTCCCTTAACAAATTTGCCACGAAGTGCATAAGAACTGTTAGACAAGAAGGGACCTCGTTGGGTGGGCCTTGTACAGATAAACCCGTTGGAAATGGGTATGTAGAAAAAGACGTTTTGGCCAAATTTGAGTTCGGGAAGGATTATTTTCGATCTAATTGACTCAAGGACTTCCAAGAGGACTTAAAGACATGTAAAAAGGCTTATAAAAGGAGGGGAATAACAAGGATTAGGGGGCATGTTAGGAGATTAGAGAGGAGAGAGAGCATTCCATTAGATTATATTAGAGTAAATTAGATCAAAACACGAGTTCTAAATAGTTTTGGAGATTGAAGCAACTTGGAGACCAATGAAGATCAAGAGCAGGAGCTTGAGGAAGATGGAGATTTGCTGACAATAGATTTACTCTTTACTTTACTCTTATTCTTATCTTTTAATGTGTTTTCAATTGTGGATTCTTAGTTTTAATTTAATGAACTAATTCTTTGTTTGAGATTACAATGGATCTTATTGTGTAGTTTATTTTAATATGTTTCGCTATCAATTCTTATGTTCTATTGTGAGGATTGTCTATATTGATTTGAGCTTTGATCTATGAATTGGCTGATCAACAATTCTTTGTGGAGTTGGATGGAATCGAGAGAGGATATTCAAATCTAGACCTAGTTGATATAGCATGTGTTCAGGATTTTGTTAGTAGCTTAAACTTGATTTGTGTTAAGGTAGAGATATGCTTGACACCGCATGTAATCAGATAGAGAACTTATTCTTCAACCTTCTTCAATTGTAATTCACATAGAGATATAGTGGGTTAGTTGATTAAGGTGTTTAACGGATTTCTATCTTGATTGTGGATTGACGTTAATACGGTATTAGTGAATCGAGAGGTGGTTAATACTACGTTCGTGTTCTTGATTAACAATTTGGGATAGAGAATAATGGATGAGAAGTGTGTTAACTTAAATAAAGCAATAAGTGAAGTTGTGATCTTAAATCTCCATAGTCTTAATTTAATTAGTGGGATTTAATAGTAGTTTAATTTATATAATTTGAAATTCATTTGTTTAAATACGATTGAGTTGGTTATGGGTTAGTACTTGGTGATTTATATTAACTAATTCTCTGTGGGAACGATACTCAACTTATCACTTTATTACTTGTTGACCACGTATACTTGCGTGTTGTGCGTATATAGATTTTACCCAACAAGTTTTTGGCGCCATTGCTGGGGAATTAGTTTAATATTTTTTACCAATATTAATTTCAATCAAATTAGTCTTAATTTAAACATTTTTTATTTTTATTTTTAATTCTCTTCCTATATTTCTCTCTTTTCAGGTATCATGGATGACTTTACAGCGTATCAATGGCCATACACGCTCATGGCTCAACCAAGGGAAACATGGATTGATGGACTTAATACATCTTCTATAGAGCCAATACAAATTGAGGCAACTTCAAAGACGTGGGAGGTTCTCGAATTGTGAGTCGAAGGATGGCAGTTATGTGTGACTATTGTGCTGGTAATCACCCGAGTAATCAATGCACCAGTAATCTTAGGCCAGTACAGTATGGTGGTAACTACCTCAATCAGTATGCATTTGATAATTATGATCAAGCTTGGGGGTATCACCCGGATTCTTCATGGAGCTACAACTATCACGACCAATACTATACTCCAAATCCAACATTCACGCCGGAATTCTCATATCAACCTCCATTAAAAGAAGAAAATTCAAGGTTGGAGGAATTGTGGTCCAAGTTCGAGGAGAGAGGATTAATCAAGCGAGGTCAATTCAAAATCTTCATGGATCACCTAGAGCAAATGACCAAAGCCGTAAACAACCTTCCTCCAAACACTTGGCTTTATGACATGGATGACGAAATTGACGGAGAACCCGAATCAAATCTACAACTGGATGAGCCACGAGATGTTGAAAAATAGGAGACAAGTGGGTATAATAAAAATAAGGTCGATGAAGAACTAACTATGAGTACCAACGAGGATGAGCCGATGTTATTAGTGCCCTAGGTTCCTACTCCGCCAAAGATCAAGGGTCCAGTTAAATTTGCAAAACCTTGTCCGCTAGGTAGTCATGTCGTCGGTGAAGCTCTTTATGACATAAGAGCGAATACAATTTTGAATCTATGGTGGGACAAGAAAGAGAAGATAGAAGAAGAGCTCATTGTGTGTGACAAGCTTGCATGCCCCAAAGTGATCACATACACAATGGAGAAAACACCTAGCTGTGTGGCATTCTTGATTGAGATCATACCAAATCAGAGCATGCTAGGTGACTTTAATGCATTGGCCATCGTAAATGGGAACCTACCAAAAGCTATATTATTTTTGATGGATGGAGGGTTCCTCGACTTTCGAAGAGGAATTGGATTGCATTGACCAGATAAAGTCAGGCTGAAAGACTGTAAATCAAGCGCTGATTGGGAGGCAACCCAGGAATTTTTATATTTATATGCTTTACTAGTTTATTTAGTAGATAGAAATTAATTTACTTATTATGTTTTCTTATAATCTAATCCACGTTGTCTCTTCATTACAGGTATTGGAGGTTCAATGGATAGGAAAATGATCGTTACCGCCATCGCCACCATCAACTCACGCTTAGCTGATTACAGGGAAGTTCTCTTCTACTTATCGCTATATTCTTACAATGAGGACATTGTAATTGCTAAGTTTGGGGGAGTTTAGTTTAGTTCATTATTGCATGTTTAGTTTCATGTTTATGTCATGTTATTTTGCATATGTTGTTAATTTAGTTTAGGTTCATTATGTTTGCATTCATGTAGTACAACTGCATAAGTAGTTGCATAGTAGTATAGATTGAATAACATTATATTCAGTTTCTTGTTTTAAAAAAAAAATCAAAAATAATAGTTAGTAACTATGTTCATCTTGCATGAGTCCAGCTGTTTGATAGTTTAAGTTTATTTTGGCTAATGATTAGATTGGAATTAAGTAGACAAGTATAGTACTGACTATTAGAGCTTTGATGTGATTTTTTGTTATGAATTGAATCTTTTTCTGTTTGAAACTTGTATAATAATGATAGCACAGTAGAAACAACCTTGTTGATTGATTGAGTTTAAATTGATACATAATGGGATTCTAAAGGATAATGCTAGTTTGAATGAAAGAATGACAAGAATAAGTACTGATGGCTAAAGTTAGACAAGAACCTAAGTTTGGGGGAATATTTGGGGTATATAAGCTATATAAAAAAGAAAACAAAAAGAAAACAAAAAAAAAAGAAAAAAAAGTATGAATAAACACCGTGGCGTGCTTGTCTAGTTTTGTGGCCTTTGTTGCTTGTGTAAGTAAGCCCGAGGGGATTGTCTTTACACCTAGCGCCCTAAGGTCTTAATGGTCTGGGAGTCGTTGGTCGAAAGCTCGTTAAGGTAGCATTGAAAAGCCTAAGGGAATAAGACATTGCATAGCTATGTGTAGATAAAAAAAATGAATAAAATGGGAAATAAGAGCAAAAATCCCCGTAGATGAAAAATAAAGCATAAGTATCCCATGTTGACCCTCGATATTGGTAATTGTTTGATTTTAGTTGGATCTAGCTTATTTTTGGATTTCTTGAGTTTACATTGTATGATGCCTTCGAAGAGACTTGTTATGTGTTAAATTTGATTTTATATCAACTAGCATGGTTGTGGAGTACACACGCACTATACCAGTGATAACAGTTTAAGATTTGATGAATGACTAGGAAATTGTTGATTGGTTTTGATATGAAGTATTGTCATATTTGCTTGATTGCTCTAAGGCCGAGTGAATAGATTTGATTCTATCAATATTGCTGGATTCATAGGCATATAGATTAGTTGCATTTTATTGAATTGCATTATGTTGTGTTGCTTGGGGACAAACAACAGTTTAAGTTTGGGGGTATTTGATAAGTGGATTTTAGATACACTTATCCGGTATCTATTACTTGAATTAGTTTCTTATATTTATGTGTCTTAGTTACTTTTCATGCATTTTGTGTTTATTTTGTAGGTTATCGTTTGGGAGCGGTGAGCTGATTTATCGTAAGTGAAAAGCGAGGAAAAACGCAAAGAAAAGCAAATCGGACATCGTGTGGACTTTCATGTTCATGGCTTGGAACTTGGATTACATTTTAGAGCATCTTAGTAGCTTTCCAAAACATTTTGAATCATTCCAATCGGAGTTCGAATGCAAGAGTTATGATCGTTGTGCCAACGGACGTCGAACGTCATGATTTTGGGTAGTCATTTGCATAGTAGTCACTTCCAGCTCAATTTCAACCTTCGTTCGTCCAGAATTTCTGAATACTCAAAGAATGAAAGTTGTAGATCTCGTCGATATCTTTGATTTGATAGGTGGCAGGCCCCGTAACTCCTCCCATATCAAAAGTTATGGTCGTTTTACCAGAGGACGTCAGGATGAAAATATTTTCCCCGGGGCGGGCTTTCCCATAACAAATTGTTCACCGGCATAGCATAGTAATGTTGATAGCGACTTTAATCTATGAATTTCCTGATCAACAATTCTTTGTGGATTTGGATGGAATCGAGAGAGGATATTCAAATCTAAACCTAGTTGATATAGCATGTGTTCAGGATTTTGTTAGTAGCTTAAACTTGATTTGTTTTAAGGTAGAGATATGCTTGACACCGCATGTAATCGGATAGAGAGATTATTCTTCAACCTTCTTCAATTGTAATTCACATAGAGATATAATGGGTTAGTTGATTAAGGTGTTTAACGGATTTCTATCTTGATTGTGGATTGACGTTAATACGGTATTAGTGCATCGAGAGGTGGTTAATACTACGTTCGTGTTCTTGATTAACAATTCGGGATAGAGAATAATTGATGGGAAGTGTGTTAACTTAAATGAATCAATAAGTGAAGTTGTGATCTTAAATCTCCAGTCTTAATTTAATTAGTGGAATTTAATAGTAGTTTAATTTATATAATTTGAAATTCTTTTACTTTAAATAAGATTGAGTTGGTTATGGGTTAGTACTTGGTGATTTTTATTAACTAATTCTCTGTGGGAACGATACTCAACTTATCACTTTATTACTTGTTGACCACGTATACTTGCGTGTTGTGCGTATATAGATTTTACCCAACAGGGGGTATTTGATAAGTGGGTTTTATACCTACTTATTGGGTATCAATTTACGCGAATTATGCCCATCTCAAGTACATTTCAGTCTATTTTAGTTGTATTTCATGTTATGTTGCATTGCATGTACTTAAAACTCCTTTTGGTGAAAAAGTGCAGGAAACGGCCTAATTTGGTGGTATTTGAGGGCACGAGGCTAATGGACGCATGAAGCGGGGCACAAGCTGGGAGATGAGTGGCATGAGGATCAAATGGAGTAGAAGATTAAACATGGATGGATAAAGGAAGGGTGCAGCAGAACAGATCAGTGCAGCAACATAACTAGAGTACAAATTGTAGAAGCCGCACGGCCGCGCGACATACTAGCCTTGAGAGTGTGCGCCCGCGCGAGTACTCGACTGGACAGAGCATGACCTACTGCAAGTCTCGCGCCCACGCGAGGAACACAATGGAGGGGGGCGCGGCCGCGCGCGATGCTGAAGCTGATGATTTGTTTTATTTTAATTTTTAATTAAATGAGTTGTAATTGGTTTTAAAACGATATCTGACTGGTGTTAGACGGACACGGAGAACTTTTGACGTATTTTTCATAGTAGTAACTAGGGTTTTACATTGAGGGAGATTCCAACGAAGAACGAAGCAAAAACTCCATCTTCTCTAATTCTTCTTGGGATTTTCTGTCATTGTAGATTTTTATTATTATTTTGCTGGATTTATATAAGGATTTGAACGTTACTTTGGTTTACAATCTGCAATTGGGTTTGATCATTTCTATCCTTTATCTTTCAATTGTTTGCTTGATAATCATGTTTAGCGTTGATCCCATAATGGCTTTTGGTTCAATCATGAACTATATTCCATTATGGGATTCTAATGGATTTTAATATGCAGTTTGGTTGCATGCTTGATTGCTAGGGCTGTTTTATATATCATATGGGAATTCTATTATGGTTATTTTACATGTATGAATGCTTGATCACCATTCGTTTCAGTATTTACATGGAATTGACAATGAACATGCGAGTATGGATTGTAGTCATAATAACATACGTATATGGGGTTGTTTTACATGGCTTGCATATTTCGTGAATGAGATAGACATATACTTATTCACCATATGAGTTAAATAAGGGCTTGTGCTTAAATTCAGTATAATTGCAACTTCACATAGACATATAGTTATTTTGGTTACATTGATGATTACATGGAGTCTATCATTTGTGGATGTTGTGTGAGTAGGTCATAGTGCATTGAAAAATGGCTATGACTCTATTAGTGCTCTTGGCTATTTTCCTGTCATATGTGAACAATTCTTGCATGATAGTGGTAATTAGATGAAGTATTAAATGAAGTTAGGATCCCATTATTTCCAAATTTGATTTATTCCATTCTTATTCTCATTTTAGTTATTATTTGAAGTAGAATAATTCACACTTTTGATCTTTAGTTTAAGCATATAGAAGTAGTGATTTGATTGATGAATAGTAGTTTAAATTGAACAACTTTCTCTATGGGATCGATACTTTACTTACTCTGTATTACTTGTTGACACATGTATGCTTGCATGAGTTAGAGCTCTTTTGTCATAACTAAAAAAGAGGCAACACAATGCCATCAACGAGTACTTTGGGCTGGAAACACCGACAGATGCACGATATGAAGATGACTTGCCTAACCTAGATGAATTGATTGCAAGATTATGCAAACCAGGAACACAATGGGTTACATGAGCCAGAATGAATGAAAATATAAGTTTTCCCCACTCAGCTTTAAGTCGTTATGGCAAAGAATGGTACGCCTTCATTTGTGCCCGATTGATGCCCATACGCCATCAAAATGATGTGACCAAGGAAAAGGCAAGGCTACTATATGGGATTGTACACCCCCATTATCGGGTGAATAATTCATTTGTGTTCTACAATGTGGATGTGTGTATTCACGAATTGATCGATAAGCTGCTACGGGGAAGTACCACGGGGGGCCTTCTTCATGGATTCCTCATAACTAATTTGTTCCGCAAAGCTAGAGTGCAATGGCATTCCTCCTAACCGATACAACAACCAATGGCTATAATCGACCATGCTACCATTGAGAAATACAAGGCATGAGAGGAGAAGGTTATATCATGATTCGCCAACCCTCACCCCCAGTTGTAGCTGATCCAATGGAAGAGCAATATTCTCGAGGTTCGCAGAATAGATTCTTATGGTTGGCTCAACGTCAGGATTTGATGCTTCAGTACAATTGCAACGCCTTCAACACTCTTGCTGAAGCATTTTCTCGCTGCAATCCAAGTCTTTGATGGGGTGTCCATGCACCTGTTCTCGTGTTCTCCCAAAGATGCCTCCTTCCGGATGACGATTGGAAGTGACTCGTCTTTCAGGGAAGTCCTCACGCTTTTATTTTCTTTATATTGTCATAATGGGGACATTACTTGAATTAAGTTTGGGGAGGGGGGGGTTTGCTTTTGTTTGATTAATCAATTATGTGGCAATTTCATAATCATGATTAGTTAATTTTTGATAAATTATTATTTTGTGATGTTGGAGATTAATTCATTCATGCATAAAAAAAGCATGTTTTGCATTTGCATTTAGTTCATCTTTGCATGAATCCAGCTATTAGATAGTAAAAGTCTATTTTGGCCAATGATGAGATTATTTAGGCTTTGATGTGACTTCCTGTAAGAATTGAATCTTTTTCTGTTTGAAACTGGTATAATCAAGTTAGCACTTTAGAACAACCTTGTTGACTGATTAAGTTTAAATTGGCACATAATGGAATTCTTAAGGATTATACTAGTTTATATGAAAAAATGATAAGAATGGGCAGTGATGGCTAAAGCTAGGCAAGAACCTATGTTTGGGGGAAAATTTTGGGGTATATAAGCTATAAAAAAAAATATGAATAAACATCGTGGCTAGTCTAGTTTTATGGCCTTTGTTACTTGAGTGAGTAAGCCCGAGGGAATGTCTTTACACCTAGTGCCCTAAGGCCATAATGGTTTGGGAGTCATTGGTCAAAAGCTCGTTAAGGTAGCATTGAAAAGCCTAAGGGAACAAGACATTGCACAGCCATGAGAAGAGTTTATTATAAATTAAAAAAATGAATAAAATGGGAAAAGAGCGAAAAGCTCCCGTAATGAAGAATAAAGCATAAGTATCCCGTTTGGACTCTTGAACTTGGTGAATGTTTGACTTTAGTTGGATCTAGCTTGTTCTTGGATTTTGTGAGTTTATACTGTATGATGCCTTTAAAGAAGCCTATTATGTGATGTATTTAGCATTTTATCATTAGTATGGTTGTTGAGCACACACGCACTATATTAGTAATAACAGTTTAAGATTTGATGATTGATTGGGAAGTATTGATTGGTCTAGATATGATATACTATCGTGTTTGCTTGATTTCTCTGAGGCTGTATGATTAGACTATGTTCTATCTTACTGCTGGATTCGTAGGTATATAATAGTTATGTGCATTGCATATCAATTTGCTTGAGGACAAGTAATGTGTCAAGTTTAGGGGAATTTGATGAGTAGATTTTTAACCTACAATTTAACCTTATTTAGCTTGATGTATTGTTAGTTTTTGAGATTTTTCATGTTGCTTTTGATGGATTTTTCTTATGTGTGCAGGAGATTAGGTTGATGGTGGTTAAGAGTTAAAATGTGAAGAAATTGGAGATTTTGGACATTCTTCATCACCGGCGCGGGGAGCGCTGCATGGAATGAATATAATGTTATACTGGCGTGGGCCATGTTTGCATTCAAGAAGGACGGTCTTGAAGGCACTTATTCAGACGAAGACAGATCTTTGAAATGGTTATTTCTACATGAAATTGAGTTTTGTTGGGAGCTATAAATTCTTTATGTAATAGGGTCAAGTTATGAGTGTGATAGGGAAGTTATTTCATAGTAATTGGGATTCTTTTCTTAAAAACTTGTTGGGTACAAATAGGAGTTTGATTTTTATTAGAATTCCTAATTGGATTGGATGGGATGACTTTGATATGGATTGGGATTGGATTTGGTTCAGCTGAAAGGAATTAATTTTTATCAATTAGTAGGGTGCTAAACTTATCCAACAATCCAACAATTTCAATCACACTTTGGAGAGCCATAATTGAGAAGAAGATCTTGGAGGAAAAAAGGAAGAAGGTGATTTCACGAAAAATTGCAGACTTGAAGGCCAAGAAGGGTGGTGTAGTACTTTTTTCAGTTTTTAATTCATTAATTATGAACTAAATTACTTTTTAGGCTTGCAATGGATCTTTTGTGTTGAATGATAATTATCATGTCTTGATTTGAGTTTAATAAACTATCAATTCAGTTTATCTATTGTGATTTGTATTAATTTATGAATTGCTTGATCACCAATTTTATGTAGATTTGTATGGATTCGAGAGATGATGTATGAATCTATGCCTAATCACAATAGCATGTGTTCTTGAATTTTGTGTTTGCATGGAATCTTGATGAATGTTAGGATAGAGATATACCTAGTATCGCATGTAATCGGGTAAAGAACTTGGAATTTAAACTCTTTTTGATTTTAATTCACATAGAGATATAGTGAATTAGTTAATTAGGGTGTTTGGCTTAATTCTAACTACTTTGTGGACTTAAGTTAATACGGTATTAATGCATTGAGAGATGACTAATTCTACCTAAGTGTTCTTGATTAATAAACTGAGATAGTGAATTAAACGGGAATAAGGTGTGATACTTGGAGTGAGACTTAAAATGAAGTTGTAAGCCTAATTCTCCATTATTTGCTTGAAATTACGGTGATTAAATTGTGTTTGTGGTTGGGATTTTTAGTTTTTATTAGTTATAATCATTGATTTTGATTAGTTTAATAAAATTGGGTTAATATAAAACTGGTAATTGTTAGGATTAATTTCTTACTATTCTTTGTGGGAACGATTCTTTTCTTATCATTATATTACTTGTTGACCACGTATACTTGCGCGTTGTGCGTAATTAGAATTCGACCAACAATAACGTGACCATATGTAGAATCTATCAAGTGATTGATGCCTGGAAGGGGATAACAGTCCTTCAAGTAAGCTTTGTTCAAATCAGTGTAGTCAACGCATCCCATTATGTTTTTTTTTGGCAAGCACCACATTGGATAGCTATTCAGGATAATCTATCTCAAAGATAAACCTTGTAGATAAAATTTTAGAGATCTCTTCATCAATCACCTTCTGCCTCTTAGACGCTATGGTCCACCGCTTCTGTTTTATATGTTTGTCCTGGGGATTGACGCTAAGCTTGTGAACTGCTATTCTTTTGTCAATCCTGGACATATCAGTCAGTTTCCAAACAAAGATGTATGAATATTCTCTTAAAAGAGTGATCAGAAGTTTACGAAAACCTGCCTGTAATTCGAGCCCTATCTGAGTCGTCTTTTCATGATTGCCAGGGAATAACTCTATTTCTTTTGTCTCTTCGACTGGAGTGGCCATCGATTCGGTGCCACCTTCTGTGAAAGGATCTAACTCTATTATCATTGTTTGATTTTATCTACTTACCTCCATAAAAGTAACCTGAAGAGTTTGAAGGTAACATTTTCTGGATCATCAATGTAAGACCCCAACTTTTATTAATAAAGATTTAATTTTCTCTAAATGTTATTTTAAATAATAAGGTGTGAATTTGATATAATGTTATATAGTTGTGGGTAATATTTACAAATTTTACAAAGTAAGCAAGTTGTCATAAAATAATCATTTGGTCGGTGAATATTCTTTTCGTCGGGGAATATCCGTACGACAACACAATCATTGGTGGACCCCACAACAGAATTACTGTCGAATATAGAAAGCGACATAAATAACTTTTTTATAAAAATAACGGTAAAACTTTTACCGTTAACTATTGAAATACCCGGTGATAAAAGTACAGTAATACACGTGGTTGCACAGTAGCACACGGTATTGTACAATATCTTTGATTATTGATGCTTACGTGAGAAGTCACTCAGTTTTATTCAATTATTGCAATAGTAGTTGATGCATAGTATCTCATATTATTGATTTAATTATTATCACAGTATCATTTGCACAATATTTTATATTATTAAATCAATAAATGAGACGACACAGTTATTTATATTATTATTTGCATTATTGACAATGTCTAGAAAGTTATGTCGAGGAAAGGGGTTTGGTCATCTAATTGCGCGCCAATAAGGAGATGTGAGACCCCATATTTTATAAATAAAGATTTAAATTTCTCGAAATATTTTTTTATATTATGGTGTAGATTTGAGATAGTGTTATAGTTATGGGTAGTATTTAAAAATTTTGCAAAGTATGCAAGTTGTTATAAATATTCGTTTGGTCGGGGAATATTCTTTTTGTCGGGAATATCCGTACGACGGCACAATCATTGGTGGACCCCACAACAGAAGTACTGTCGTAGTTAGAAAACGACAAAAATATTTTATGGAAATAACGGCGGAGGTTTTACCATTAATACTGTTGAACTACCCGGTAGTAAAAGTACAATAATACGCGTGGTTGCATAGTAGCACACGGTATTGATTATTGATGCTTACGTAAGAAGTCACTCAGTTATACTGCATTATTGCTACAATAATTGTTGCATCATATCTCTCATATTATTGATCCAATTATTATCACAGTATCATGTGCATAATATGTTATATTATTAAATTAAATTGAGACGACAAAGTTATTCATATTATTAAATTGCAATATTTACAATGTCTAGAAGTTCTGTCAAGGAGAGGTTTGGTCACCTAATTGTGCGCCAATAGGGAGAAATCCTTATTGGAAAGCCCCCTCTTTCCTGGGAACGACCTGGTTGTTAAATATTGTGAGTTATGATATTAATGATGGATAAGTTCGTGTTGATTAAAGATGAATTTGATAGTTCTATTGTGTTAAAATTATTTGTGTTAGTGAAAATTAACATTTATTTCGATAATAATTGATGTCTGGAGGTTATATTGTTCAATCGGGTATTTGGGGAACTTTTTGTGTCGGAGTTACTATTCACGAGTTACTATTTACAAGTTACTATTCACGAGTTACTATTCACGACTTACTATTCACGAGTTACTATTCATGAGTTTTAATAGTAACTTGACCCTTCAGTTTTCCAAGAGTTATTTGCCTCTTCGATGTTCCAAGAGTTAATTACCCCTTCGCAAATAGTAGTTGCCTCTTCAATATTACCAAGAGTCATTTTGACCCTTCGTTAAGACCAAGAGCCACTCTTAGTTTTTCTATAAATAGAAGCTCATTCCTTCATTATTTCTTACAAATTCATTGAAACTCTAGAGAGAGAAATTATAGAGAGAAGCTATAGAGAGAAAATTATGGAGAGAAAGAAGAAGAGTATTCTACTACTTCACTACTTCTATATCCAGTTTCTTTTACGGTAAGGGGTGTTATTCTTTCTTATTCATGAAGAGAACTTCTGTTATTCCATTCTTTATTATTCTATTGGAATAACCTGTAAAAGTGGCATACCCTATACATAACCTGTATACGCGACATACCCTATACTTTGTGAAATCCTTATTGTTATTCCATTCTTATTTATTCTATTGGAATAACCTGTATACGCGGAATCCCCTATACTTGGTGATCTTCTTCTGTTATTCCATTCTTTATTATTCTGTTGGAATATCTTGTCTGTGTGTTTTACACCGGACCTGGTTCCATTGTTTATTATTCCGCATTTATTATTCTGTTGGAATATCCTGTCTGTGTGTTTTACACCGGACCTGGTTCCATTGTTTATTATTCCGTATTTATTATTCTGTTGGAACATCCTGTCGGTGTGAATTTCACCTGACCTGGTTCCGTTATTATTATTCTCGTTGAAATAACTCATTGGCGCGAAGCAACCGCATGCATGGTGATTTGTTGTTATTCCATTCCTTATTATTACATTGTAACATCCTCGCTTCGGTGGAATTTCACCGACTGGTTCCGTTATTATTATTCATTGGAATAACTTTGTCTACGCAAGTACCGCATGCATGGTGATATCTTTTGTTATTCCATTTGGTATTATACTCGATTGATTAAAATTTTGACTTCTATACTCCATGAAATTAGTGGAATATCCTTGATATTTGCGCTTCATCCAGTATCTTTTCATGGAAATATTCTTCTGAGCATTCTTGAATTTTACTCTACAAAGAAGTATCATGTTGACAATTTGGACGTTATTGGTTATTGGATAAATTAATTCTTGAACTTGTTTTATTGAATTATTATGTCATTGTCATCATCCTCATGTTATATTATGTTGAAAGTCATCTTTGGCTTACGTGCATAGATGGACTTAATATGATTATGACCAGTGATCATTCGGTATAATCATGACCTGTTATAAATAATGTGATAAAAGTCCTCAGTGGCCTGTAATGCATTGATGAATAGTTTTTGGTATGATTATGACCAGGGTTTATTCAGTATAGTCATGACCATTGTAGATTTAATGAAAATCCTTGGCCGTGGTACAGGGATGATTAGATGTGGTGGTTTATTTATTAAAGTGAGTCTCAGCGATAAAAATTGATGAAAACCTTTTAAAACCTAAAAGATAGTAGACTTTATTCTCTACTTGACTCTTTTAATGGATTGCATATTCTGCTGCAGTTAAACTTGATATCTATTGTATATTATCAGTTTAACACTATTGAAGACTAATGATAATTTATTCTGTATTATCTTAGTCATAATATTTCTTACTGGGCTAGTTGAGCTCACCCTTTCCTTCACTGTTCTCTTCAGGAAATGAGAATATAGCTGGGACGAGTCGGGGAACGGAATGACGGTCCAGATGATAGCATTAGTAGTCCTCACTATTCTGTTAAATAGTGTGACAATAAATGTAACGAGGACTGAATTTGAGTTTGTATACTATCTATGAGGACTCCATTGAGAATGGATATTGTCTAGAAGGCAGTATTCTTGTTTAAACTCTCAGTTTATGTTTTGTCGTATTTTACACGACAACTGTATAGTTAAATTTGTATTTGTATTGTGTACTATGTATTTGGCGACTCAAGATGGGTGATTAATACCTAATTTTGGGGGCGTCACAGTTGGTATCAAAGCTTAGGGATAAGTTCCAAGAGCTGTTCCAAGAGCTTTCCCGAAAGTATTCGTCAAAGCTTAGTGGTAATCTGTAAAACGTACCCAGCCTAACGCACTCAAGATGTCTTGGGATAAGTTTCAAGAGCTGTTCAATGACAAGTACTTTCCCGAAAGTATTCGTCACATGAAGGAGGTGGAGTTCATCAAGCTGGAGCAAAATAATATGACCGTGTCGCAGTACGAGTCTAAGTTTGCCGAGTTATCTCTGTTTGCATCCCATTTGGTCGATAATGAGGAGTGAATGACGCGAATATTTCTAAGAGGTTTGAAACCCAATATACGTTAATACCTCATTTCTCACAAACTTTGTTTATATTCAGATGTTGTGAATAGGGCTCAGTTATTAGAGCGTGATAGTGAGTCAGCACAACCAAAAGGCAACGACCAACAACACGATAATAATCATCTGGGGTGGCAGCGGTCATGAACAATGATAACCATCGTGGGGGAAATTATCATGCCAAGAATGGTAACCATTTCGGTGGTAATCAATGCCAAGATAATAGGAATGGGAATTTCAAGAAGAGGAAATTCAACAATGATGGAAAGACGTCAGCACCAGCACCCGTTGTTAAGGAAGGAGAATGACCACCTATCATATGTTTCAAATGTGGAGGGGAGGGACATATCAGTCCAAACTTGGCGATGCCGTCCAAAGCATGTTATAATTGTGGAAAAGAAGGTCACTTAGCCCGATTTTATCGTTCATCGAAGACAAGTTCAGCTAGGATGGAGGCACCAAAGACCGTTCCAGAAAAGTCAAAATCGGTAGTGTAAGGGAGAGCATTTTTCGTGACTTCTCAAAAAAGCGAGTAACCCGAACGAAGTTAGCATGGGTTAGTTAATTATAAATTGGGAAGTCTATACCTTATAAGATACTGGTTCTACCCATTATTTTATCTCTCTTGCTTGCGTTCAACGTTTAAATTTGACTCCGGAGAAGTTAGACTTTGACTTATTGGTTGAAACTTCGTTAGTAGGAGCCTTCGTTACCTCTACTGTTTTTAAATCTTGTTTGATTCAAATAAACACTTTCACGTTACCTGTCGATCTTATCTTTTTGAAAATACTTGCCTTTGATGTGATTTTAGGAATCAATTGGTTTACTACTCATCATGCTTTTCGTAAGGTTGTTAGCTTTTATATTCATAACCAACCTGTTGTGCGAATTCAAGTAACCAAACCACTAAAGTCAATCATTGTCATATCAAGCCATAAGTAAAGAGCCCCGAACCTTTCGTTGTTGACTTCCTTGTGTGGAATGCACCGGGGCCAGACTTTCTGTAGGCGACATCGTGAATAAAGATGGCAAGTTGATAGGTATCATTGTGAGGTGCTATCTAGGTTAAGGGATAGAAGTCACAGTTGGTATCAATGTGACGTACTATCCAAGTCTTGGATGAGAGTCACAGTTTTGAATGATATTTCTATTATTAATAAATTTCCTGGCGTATTCTTGAAGACTTCTTAGCCTACTTAGAGCGTGAAATCGAATTTTGTATTGTACAAAACCCATTTCTTAAACCCTCAAATATTTCTTCAACTAAAATTAGTTTACGTGGATTATGATGAAAGTCATAATAAAAGCATTGGACTAATGAAAATCATGGGTATACGTGGTATTAGTAAGTGTTATGATGAGTTATGTTGGTTAGTATGTGAAAACATGAAAGTTTCTTAGAAATCACAAGGAGTTGAAAATCAGATTTTTGGTGAAAAATGGAACATGAAATTCAATTGACCATATCTCCTAATATATTTTGAATTTTTGATTGTGGTCAAGTCCTAGAGTTAGATCTATGAGTTTTGTAGCATCTCCAAGTGGAATCTTTGGAAAAGGAGTTGTAGATTTTCCCGTGGGTGATTTTAGCAAAGGAGTCAAAAGCTGGAAATTTCAAAAAAGCTACTGATCTTATTTTTAAAAGGGCATTTTCGGACACTTAATTTATGAAAAAAATTCTGGCCTTTTGGGACATGAAAGTATATGGTATAAAGAACATCCTGTCCAAAAATGAGCTCATCCTGACCATTTCAATATTTAGGTTTTTCCGATGAAAAATGTTATAACTGGAGTTCTATAACTCCGATGACCATGAAATTTAAACTGGAAGCTCACATTAACATGTGTAAGATCCTTCCAAGATTTGGGAATTTTTGGAGTTAAACTTGAGGTAGCTAATTTCTTAAGGAATTAATTGAAAATTGATTTTTGAAAAATAGTAAATGAATTTTAAAAATTCCAAGAAAAATATATTTTTATTATGGGACTATATTATGCTAAATCCCAGAAAAGAAATATTTTTGGAACTGATTTGGTATTTTCATGAAAATAATCTAGTTATGAGAAAATGAGTTAAATATGTTATGTGAAGTAACAAAATTGGAAAATAGGATTTTATGGCTAAGGAATCCTATATAGAGTATATGCATATTTTTTGATGAGGGATTTGATCATTGGTGATGATATCTTATGAGTATGGCATTTTTGAATGATTAAATGCATTATATGGTAAAGCGTAAACAATTGAAATAAATTGTTTATAAGTTTAAGAAGTGATTAAAATATTGTTATGATATTAATGATATTAGATTATGAGATTATTAAGTGATTGATTATTTATATCCCAGTCAACTGTGACGCCCCCAAAATTAGGTATTAATCACCAATCTTGAGTCGCCAAATACATGGTACACAATACAAATACAAATTTAACTATACAAATTGCCGTGTTGTAAAATACGACAAAACATAAATCGAGAGTTTAAACAAGAATCGCTTTCTAGACAATATACATTCTCAATGGAGTCCTCATAGGCGATTATACAAACTCAAATTCAGGTCCTCGTTACATTTATTGTCACACTATTTAATGAATAGTGAGGACTACTAATGCTATTATCTCGACCGATCACTCCGTTCCCTCGACTCGTCCCAGCTATATTCTCATTTCCTGAAGAGAACAATGAAGGAAAGGGTGAGCTCAACTAGCCCAGTAAGAAATATTATGACTAAGATAATACAGAATAAATTATCATTAGTCTTCAACAATGTTAAACTAATAATATACAATAGACATCAAGTTTAACTGCAGCAGAATATGCAATCCATTAAAAGAGTCAAGTAGAGAATAAAGTCTACTATCTTTTAGGTTTTAAAAGGTTTTCATCAATTTTTATCGCTGAGACTCAGCTTAATAAATAAACCACCACATCTAATCATCCTGTACCATGGTCAAGGATTTTCATTAAATCATCAATGGTTATGACTATACCGAATAAACCCTGGTCATAATCATACCAAAAACTATTCATCAATGCATTACAAGCCACTGAGGACTTTTATCACATTATTTATAACAGGTCATGATTATACCGAATGATCCCTGGTCATAATCATACTAAGTCCATCTATGCACGTAAGCCAAAGATGACTTTCAACATAATATAACATGAGGATGATGACAATGACATAATAATTCAATAAAACAAGTTCAAGAATTAATTTATCCAAGAACCAATAACGTCCAAATTGTCAACATGATACTTCTTTGTAGAGTAAAATTCAAGAATTCTCAGAAGAATATTTCCATGAAAAGATACTGGATGAAGCGCAAATATCAAGGATATTCCACTAATTTCATGGAGTATAGAAGTCAAAATTTTAATCAACTGAGTATAATACAGAATGGAATAACAAAATATATCACCATGCATGCAAAGACATCGCATGTATAAAAGTTATTCCAATGTAATAATAATAACGGAACCAGTCGGGTGAAATTCACAACCGGCTGAGGATGTTCCAACAGAATAATAAGGAATGGAATAACAAATGTAAATCACCATGCATGTGGTGCCAGATAGAAAAGTTATTCCAATGAATAATAATAACGGAACCGTGTCGGTGAAATTCACAACAAGCGAGGATGTTCCAATGAATAATAAATGCGGAATAATAAACAATGGAACCAGTGCAGTGTAAAACACATAGGCGTGATATTCCAAATGTAATAATAAATGCGAGAATAATAAATAATGGAACTAGGTAGGTGTAAAACACACAGCATGGAGGATATTCCAAATGAATAATAAAGAATGGAATAATGAGGAAGAAGATCACCAAGTATAGGGGATTCCAGCATTATCTGAGTTATTCCAATGAATAAATAAGAATGGAATAACATAAGGATTTCACCAAGTATAGGGTGTCTGCCGTTTATACGAGGTTATGTATAGGGTATGCCACTTTTACGAGTTATTCCAATGTAATAATAAAGAATGGAATAATGAAGTTCTCTTCATGAATAAGAAAGAATAACACCCTCATACTTTGTAAAAAAAACGGATATAGAAGTAGTGAAGTAGTAGAATACTCTTCTTCTTTCTCTCCATAATTTTCTCTCTATAGCTTCTCTCTATAATTTCTCTCTGAGAGTTTCAATGAATTCGTAAGAAATAATGAAGGAATGAGCTTCTATTTATAGAAAAACTAAGAGTGGCTCTTGGACTTAACGAAGGGTCAAAATGACTCTTGGTAATATCAAGAGGCAACTACTATTTTCCTGAAGGGTAATTAACTCTTGGAACATCGAAGAGGCAAATAACTCTTGGAAAACTGAAGGGTCAAGTTACTATTAAAACTCATGAATAGTAACTCGTGAATAGTAACTCGTGAATAGTAACTCATGAATAGTAAACCCGACACAAAAATTTCCCCAAATACCGGATTGAACAATATAACCTCCAGACATCAATTATTATCGAAATAAATGTCAATTTTCACTAACACAATAATTTTAACACAATGGAACTATCAAATTCATCTTTAATCAACACAAACTTATCCATCATTAATATCATAACTCACAATATTTAACAACCAGGTCGTTCCCAGGAAAGAGGGGGCTTTCCAATAAGGGTTTCTCCTTATTGGCGCGCAATTAGATTGTAAGACCCCGAATTTTATGAAATAAAAGTATTCAATTTTTCTATTTAGTAAATAGTTAAATTGATAAAATTTTAAAGTTAAGGGTGATATGTATAAAATTTTCAAATTTCACAAGTGGTTATAAAATATTCATTTTTGTCGGGGAATATTCGTTTGGTCGTGGAATATTCTTTTTGTGGGAATATCCGTCTGACGGTAGCTAAATCATTTGTGGGCCCCATAACGGAATAACATCGGATGAAAAAAAGCGACAAGTTTGAGTTTTCTGAATTAACACTTTGTTGGATTACCGGTGGTTAAAATACAATGAATACGCGTTGTTGCACAAGATAGCACCTGTATATTGCAAATTATTTTTGAATTATTGATTCTTACGTAAGAAGGCACTACTCAATAATTGTTACAGTAATTATTGTTCAATATTTTATTTTATTGATTCAATAATTGCTGCGTTGATATTTTATATTATTGTTGTTCAATAATTGTCACTGCATAGTATTTCTCATTATCAAATCAATAATTCATATTATTTGAATAATATTATTAGATAGCATTATTGACAATGTCTAGAAAGTTCTGTCAAGGAGAGGTTTGGTCATCTAATTGCGCGCCAGTAAGGAGAAATCCTTATTGGAAAGCCCCCTCTTTCCTGGGAATCACCTGGTTGTCATTATTGCGATTCTGTAATATTATTTGTGAATAATTAGTTATTGATTTATGTGATAAGAAAATATTTATTTGATGTGGATATAGATGATGGATTTATTTATGTGGAATTACTGTTGAAGTGTTTTATCAGTATTTTGTCGGATTTGAGGTATTAAAAACTCAAATCGGTGTTCTTAAAGCTTTACTGTGTGAGTTCTAATTTTAATCCGACCGTTGAATCGTTGTGATTTTTGGATATGTTATACATATATAAGTAGAGTATATGTCCACAAATTTTGAACCGTTAAAATCGAACGTGTAATTTGTTATGAATTTTAAAAGGTGTTGAAACGGTGTTTAAAATCATCCTTTTGTGGATTTCGGATAATTTCTGTTTGGAATTTGGAAATATTTTCTCGCAAAGTTGTAGAGAATTGAAATTCCTATAAAAATTCGTGAGATTCAATTTTTCGATAAAAGAGCTATTTATTGTGAATTATTGAAGTTAGGAGTTCAAATAATTAATTTTTAAAAGTTTTAATTATTTTATTTAAGAAAAACGTTTTTGTGGTTGTGTGGCACATGGGTGGTGATGTTTTTTTTGTTCAAAGATGGTGATGGCCTTCAAAATTGGTTGGTGAAGGTTGGTGTGGAATAAGAAAATAAATAATATATTTTATTATTTTAGTCTCCTTTGGCATTCTAGCATTTTCCTATAAATAGAGGCTAAGTTAGACTTGAAAACACAATTTAAACTCAAGTTTTTTCTCTATTTGTCTCTATATTATCAAGTATATTCTTGTATCTTGAGTGTTGCTATACGGTGCAAGTTCGTTCAGCGTTATTCCAGTCAGAAATACTGCTCTTTCGAGGTAAGGGATTTTAAGGGTTGTTATGTTTTTCATGTTTTGTAACTTTTCAGACCTTCAAAAATTTTGGAAAAATTTGAAATGATACTTTGATGAGTTTTATTGATTGTGTCCAAAAATGGTGATTTTTGGATGTATAGATTAGGAGTTATGGATTTTATGGGAAAAGACTATTTTAAAAGTAACCACTTATAACTCCTTGTGGTTAACTCCAAAATTGATGAAATCTTTATTGGGAGTACATATATATTATATAAGTATACTCTGTAAATTTCGGAATTTTTGGATAAAAGTACAATTTATGATAAATGTTTAAATATTCGGTGGTTTTGGCCATGTGTGAAAATAGTAAATGACTTTTAAAAATTCGATAAAAAATATATGTTCAATATAGGACTATATTTCGCTAAATCTCGAAAAAAGAAATATTTTTGGAACTGATTTGTTATTTTCATGAAAATGGACTAGTTATGAGTAAATGAATTAAATATGTTATGTGAGGTAAGAAAATTAGAAAATAGGATTTTATAGCTTGAGAATCCTACATGAGGTATATGCAGATTTTTGATGAGGATTTTGGTTATTGGTGATGAAATCTTATGAGTTTGGCATTTTAGAATGATTAAATACATTATTTAGTAAAGTGTAAACAATTAAAATAAATTGTTTATAAGCTTAAAAAAATATTATTCTTTCAATATCATTATACCGAAATATTGGTATGGATTTTATTGTGGAATTTCTACCTTTTTTGAGTCGGGTTTACTATTCATGAGATACTATTCACGAAAGTTACTATTCATGAGTTATTATTCACGGGTTACTATTCATGAGTTACTTATTCATGACAAAATTAGTTTCTTTTTCTAACCAAATTATAGTTGATTTATGAATATTACTCAGAGATTAAAACTATATATTGATTATATTGATTTTATTATCATATATAACATTTTTATAACCTCGATGTTGAAATTCTCTTTCCTTTGGAGTGTAAAGATGGATAGATTATTGGTATGATCATGACTAGGGTTCTCTTTGGCCGATGAGTGAAAAGTTGAATTGTGATTTGGTATGATCATGACCATTGAATTTATAATTGAATATCTTTAGCTTAAGTGCAAAGGTGAATTAATCAACATGGTTATAATTATTGTTTATATAAATTCGAAATGATTATATATTTCTTTGAGATATTAATATATTTGGCACGTAATGCAAAGATGACTTGTTGTTGAATATCTTTGGCATGTAGTGCAAAGATGAACTATTGATGAATATAGTTGGCTCTCAGAGTGCAAAGATGAACTGTTGATGAATATCTTTGGCCCGTAGTGCAAAGATGAATTTATTAGTTTGATTATGAACATGAACTGTGATTTGGTATAACCATGATCTTTGATGTTTTGGTGATGAAAATTATCTTTGTCACTGGATGAGAAAGGAATTTAGAACAACAATTACAATTATGAGTTATTCATATGATTGTGGGATGGAATTGTTGATTGATGTTACAGGAATAAAACATTGTTGGTGGACTTTTAACATGAAGAAGATAATAGACTTTATAGTCTATTTGACTCTTCTAATGGATTGCTCATTCCGCGCAACTATGGTTGAAAAGTTTTATCATCTACCATATGTTCTAAATCTCGATTTATTTACCTGATGAAGACTATTGATAATTTATTTATCTTTAGTCATAATATTCTTTACTGAGCTAGTTGTGCTCACCCTTTTGCTTCACAATTCCTTTCAGGTAATAAAAGTGTAGCTGGGTCGAGTGGGGGATAACAGGGGAATAGAACGGTGGTCTATAGCTGTTGAGGGTGAGGCAAACCCAACGTTGGAAGGGTGTTTTGTCACTATCATACAAGATGTCTAATGACATACAATCTCGTATCATCATAAGAGAGGATGTGCTCATCCACTCTGCCGAGTATATATCTGAGCACTACCTATATAATCTTGGTGTTTGTTTGAAGTATAATTCTCAATTACGATAGTGGAGATAATGATATGTCAAGAGAAGACTTACCATTGGGAAGAATATGATAGTAATCTTCTTGTTTTTCTTTGGGGTCTATTGGGTCAACCAAGGATAATTCTGTGGCCATATGATATCTATCATAACCTAGACGCATGGTCTCCCATGTACGAAGGTTTCCTTGAGAACTTCCCAAAGATTTTAGTTTCTAAAAGCAGCTTTTTGACTATACCTTTATGTAAGGTGTGTCTTTGTGAGGTGTTGTCACGGTTGGGACATGTGTCACATTTGGTATATATTTGTATCCAAACTCACAGCATATGTGTTGTTGTATTTTGTACGACAATTGTTGTAATAAAGTTGTAGTTATTTTCTGTACCATGTATTTGGCGACTCAGAATGGGTTGGATGGAATGGACCTATTTTGGGGTCGTCACATAGGTGACGAAACATCTCCTTGACAGAACTTCTAGACATTTTAAATATTTCAATTTAATAATATGAATAACTTTGTCGTCTCAATTATTAATTTAATAATATAACATATTATGCCAATGATACTGTGACAATAATTGGATCAATAATATGAGAGATATGATGCAGCAATTACTGTAGCAATAATGCAGTATAACTGAGTGACTTCTTACGTAAGCATCAATAATCAATACCGTGTGCTACTATGCAACCACACGTATTACTGTACTTTTACTACCAGGTAGTTCAACAATATTAATGGTAAAACCTCCGCTGTTATTTCCATAAAATATTTTTGTCATTTTCTAACTACTGATAATTACTTACATTTGTGGGGTCCACTAATAATTGTCTTGGTCATACGGATATTCCGAACAAAAGAATATTCCCCGACCAAACGAATATTTATAACAACTTGCATACTTTGCAAAATTTTCAAATACTACCCATAACTATAACACTATCTCAAATCCACACCATAATATAAAAAAATATTTCAAGAAATTTAAATCTTTATTTATAAAATCTGGGGTCTCACAGGAGAAGTCCTTATCGAAAAGCTCCTTCTTTCCTAGGAGTGATCTGGTTGTTAATATTGTGAGTTATAATATTAATGATGAATAATTGTTGAAAGATTAAAAATGTGTTTAGTCAAGTGATTTGTGATAAATAAAAGGGGTTTCTCATAAAGTATTTATTATAAATTTGGCTTATTACATGGACCCCCACTTACTCATTTTTCAAAATCGTCGGTAGAAAGTTATCTCAGTTTTTTTTTTATATTGCATAGTATTGCATAGCACTGCATAGTGTTTGCATAGTACTGCATAGTGCAGCATAATGCTACATAGTGAAATCAAAATTTTCATCGAATTTCACCGTCTGCACTCGTGATATTTTTCCTATGCAGTCCGTGATTATTTTCTTAAATAGTATCCTGCCATTCTCCTATAAATAGGATGCTTAGTTTAGAAATGAAAATTACACCAGAATTAGAGAATTATTCTTCTATAATATTAAGCGTATTTCTTTTGAGTTTAAGGAAACTTTGAGTGTAGCAAATAGTACAAGTTTTCTTCAAGAATATCTCTGTTATACCAGTCAGAAGTACTCTCCTTTTAAGGTAAGGGGTATTATTTATTTCATATTCGTAAGAGATTATTTTTCGTATTCGTATGGAATATTATTTTCGTTCAATATTCGTAAGGAATATTATTTTCGTTCAATATTCGTAAGGGATATTATTTTCATTCAATATTCGTAAGAAATAATATTTTCTTTCATACTCTGTAGTATGTAAGTAATATTATTTCGTTTCATATTCCTAATTCTACACTTATTTTGGTAAGTATTACTTCTATACTCCTTGAAATTAGTAAAATATCCTTGAATTTTGCGCTTCATCTAGTATCGTTTCACGGAAATATTTTTCTGAACTTTCTTGTTAAATTTTAAGCTTTTCATGCCGGAGTACTATTCATGGATACTATTCATACATACAGCACTATTCATACATACGGTACTATTCATACATACGTTACTATTCATGAAGTACTATTCATGAGGTACTATTCATGACAAAAATTGATTTCTTTTCTGTCCAAATTATTTTTGATATATGAATATCATTCTTGAATTTTAGTCCATAAAGTAGTTATCATGTTGACAATTTGGACATTCTTAAACTCTGGATAAATTAAAAATCTTTAATATTTATCTTTGATCTCATTTGATTGATTCTTATATCATTGTCATCATCCTCATGCTTATATTGTGATGAAAGTAATCTTTGGCCCGTAGTGCATAGATGGACTATTGATTGGTATGATTATGACCAGAAATTATGTATCAGAATAATCATGACCTGTAATATTACAAATAATGTGGTAAAAGTCCTCATTGGCCCGTAGTGCATTAATGGACAGTTGTTTGGCATGATTATGACCACTGGTGATAATAACGAATATCCTTGGCCCGTAGTGCATGGATAATTCGTGGATATGATACTAACAAATATTCTTGGCCCGTAGTGCATAGATAATTCGTGGATGTGATACTAACGAATATCCTTCGCCCGTAGTGCATAGATAATTCAGTGATGTGGATTATTTATTGAGTTGTGTTACAGAGATACAATATTGATGATGAACTTTTAAATTATAGAAGATAGTAGACATCATGCTCTACTTGACTCTTCTAATGGATTGCTTGTTCCGCTACAGTTAAACTTGTTGTCTATTGTATTCTATCAGTTTTTATACTGTTGAAGACTAAGGATAATTTATTCTACATTATCTTAGTCATAATATTCTTTACTGGGCTAGTTGAGCTCACCCTTTTCTTTCATTGTTCTCTTCAGGAAATGAGAATATAGCTGGGACTAGTCGGGGAATGGAGTGATGGTCCAAGATGGTTACTATAGTAGTCCTCACTATTCTATAAAATAGTGTGAAAATAATTGTACCAAGAACTTTATTTGAGTTTGGATATTGTCTACGAGATAATATTTGTATTGAAACTCAGCTATTGTGTTGTCGTATTTTTCACGACAGTTGTATAAATTAAGTTTGTATTTAAATTGTGTATCATGTATTTGGCTACTCAGAATGGGTTGTGTATACCTATTTTGGGGGCGTCACAATCAATGACTTCACCAACTCTAAATTCAGTTAAAAATTTCATCTTTAGGTAAGGAATGGAAGTGATTGCCCTAAGTGCTGATAGAGTTGTTCTCCCCAAGATAGTGTTGTAACTGCTATCCACAAATACCACATAAAACATAACTATGCAAGAAGATTGTCGAGGATTTGTACCGAAGACCACATGCTATTGTTCATGCGATTGGGACATGAGCAATGTCAAAGCTATATAGAGGTGGCTTATTGCAAACCTCTAGCTTCTTGCCCCCCAAGTCCACTCGATTATATGCATGTCCATAAAGTATATTGATTGAACTTTTGTTATCAACCAGAATGTGTCGAAGATCCATAGAACCCATTTGTGCAGTTATATCCAGTGCATCATCGTGAGGTGTACCATACCTGAGGGGTAATCATCGTCTATAAAAGTAATGGCGTTGGTCATGGTGTAATCTTCGGCTGTTCAGATACATGGTGTACAGCTTTGACGAAGGCTTTCATCTACATGTTAGACATGACGACTGTCAAACCACCAGTGATTACATCCACTACTCCACGAGGTGTTTTGGAGGAAATGGGTTGTGTAATCTGGTCAAAGATTGGCGGCCTACCTTTGTTTGCCACGTAACAATATAGATTTCCTCTCTACATTTGATTTTTGAGGAAGCGCTTCAGCTAGTAACAATCTTCTATTTTGTGACCTTTCTCCTCAGGGTAAGAACAATATTTACCAAATATTCTTTTGTCTGGTGCACTTTGATCTTCGCAGGCCTTTCGAAGAAAGGTTCACTCTTGACTTCATTAATGATTTTAGCTCGGCTGGTGTTCAAGGGGTGTATTCTTTATCCAAAGATTCTCTATATTTTCTATTTCCCCTTTATCCTTGGATCTATTGTCATTGCCTCAACAATTATCTTTATAGCCTCTTCGGTCATCATCCCTTAAGGCGTCTCCTCTTCTATCAGATCCATCAGTTTTGGGGTTCCTTCTCTGATGATAATTATCATTGTTTTTTGAAGACCCTCGAGGACTAGAAATGGTTTATTGCATCTCTATAAAGTTTTCAACCTTGTCATAGGCCTTGGTGAGATTTTGAGGGGCTTTGGAGATGATTTCTTTGATCAGACGACTAGATTTGTCAACATTCAAACCCAGTGTGAGAAATTGTATTTCCTGAACTGGATCTAGGGTAGGGATCTCGATTACTGCCTCATGAAATCTCTTAAGAAATTATCAAAGAGATTCGTTTGACATTTACCTCACTTGGATCAGTGAAGTCATCTATTTTCTATATTTTTATTGCTGTCGAAACGGGTATGAAATTGTTCTTTAAGTTCTTCCCATGACCCGATGGAACAGGAAGGACGTGTGACCATCCACTCTCTAGCAGTTTTCTTTAGGGTAGAAATGAAAAGATGGTACTTTTCTACAACGTTATGACCATAGAAGCACATTAAACGTTCATAAAAGGAAGTATGGTCATAAGGATCACTTGTTCCATCGTACATCTCCAAGTTCAGGACATCAATGGATCTGTTAATCCAGACCATATCAATATCCTTAGTGAAAGGAGATGAGTAGGATTTGTTTTTTGTGACTCTAGCACGTCCTTCAAAAGATCTTTAGGGAGATGCCTCTCCAACGGAACTACTACGACTTCAGCATCGTCATCGGTCGGGACTTCTATTTCTGTAACGCGAAGGAGATTTGGTTCTTTTTCTTCGGCGTCTATCTGAATCAGAAGATATTGTGTTCATACTTCTATGAGAAAAAAAGATGTTTGTTCCCAGTAGGCACACAATAAATCTAGAAGGGGGGGTTGAATAGATCCTTTTTATTTTCAAATACTTTTCTCTTTTATTTTGTATTGCTAATGAATTAGCATATGACAAACATAAGAATTTTTTCAAGCACAGTGGAATAAGTAAATGATCCCCTTCATTGATATATTTATAATCATTCATACATTGTTCTTAGAGTTAGTTAAGTGGTAAGCAGTTAATACATTCATAGCAGTTATAGCAGTTAGGTACATAATGTAAATGACAGTAAGTAATTGACACAAGGGATTTTAAGTGGTTCAGAGACTCAAGCTCCTAATCCACTCTTCTACTTTAACTCGCAGGATTTTTGTGACGCCCCCAAAATAGGTCCATTCCACCGAACCCATTTTGGGTCGCCAAATACATGGTACAGAAAAGAACTACAAACTTTATTATACAATTGTCGTGCAAAATACAACAACACATATACTGTGAGTTTTAATACCAACTGTTACTCTCATCCCTTTACTTGGATAACACCTCACATTGATACCTTATATAAAAGTACAGTCAATAACTGTTTTAGAAATTAAAATCTCTAGAAAATGCTCAAGGAAATCTTCGTACATGGGAGGCCATGCATTCAAGTTATAATAGATATCATATGACTCGAAAATTATCCTTGGTTGACCAAATAGACCCCAAAGAAAAATGAGAAGATTGCTATCATGTTCTTTCCAATGGTAAGTCTTCTCTTGACATATAATTATCTCCATTGTCTCCAATTGAGAATTATATTTCAACCAAACTCCAAGATTATATAGGTAGTACTCATAGATATAATCAGCAAGTGGATGTACACAACCCTGTCTTATGATAACATGAAGTCGTATGTCATTAGACATCTTGTATGATAGTGGCAAAACACCCTTCCAAAGTTGGGTTCACCTCATCCTATTCAGTTCACCAAAAATAACGGTTAAATGACGTATAACATACGACACACTTATCTAAAATTCTCAAACAAACTATTTTCATACTGTTTAGGGGAAACCTCAATAGTTATGAAAGCAACCGCTCACATTACCTGTTACCCTCGCTCAAACCCAAACTACACTCTTATTACCTGAAAGGAATTGTGAAGCAAAAGGGTGAGCACAACTAGCCCAGTAAAGAATATCATGACTAAGATAAATAATTTATCAATAGCCTACATCAGTAATGAATCAGAGATTTAGAACATATGGTAGATGATAAAACTTTTCAACCATAGTTGCAGCGGAACTAATAATCCATTAGAAGAGTCAAATAGACCATAAAGTCTATTATCTTCTCCATGTTAAAAGTCCACCAACAATGTTTTATCCATGTAACATCAATCAACAGTTTCTGTCCACAATCACGTGTACAACTCATAATCATAATTGTAGTTCTAAATTCCTCTTCGCACCCAGGACGAAGATAATTTTCATCACCTATCTTTACCTGAAACATCAAAGATCATGGTTATACCAAATCACAGTTCCTGTTCATAATCATACTAATAAATTCATCTTTGCACTACGACCAAAGATATTCATCAATAGTTCATCTTTGCACCATAGGCCAAAGATATTCAACAACAAGTCATATTTGCACTACGGGCTAAAGATATTAATATCTCAAAGAAATATATAATCATTTCAGAATTTATATAAACAATAATTATAACCATGTTGATCAATTCACCTTTGCACTTAAGCTAAAGATATTTAATCATAAATTCAATGGTCATGATCATACCAGTCAACAATTCATCTTTGCACTACTGGCCAAAGAGAACTCATAGTCACGATCATACCAATAATCTACCCATCTTTACACTCAAGTGAAAGAGAAATTCCATCACCAAGGTTATAAAAATGTTATATATGATAATAAAAACAATATGATCAAAACATGGATTTAATTTCAAGAGTAAGATTCATAAATCAACGATAATTTGGTCAGAAAAAGAAACCAATTTTGTCGCAAATAGTACCCCGTAAATAGTAACTCATAAATAGTAACTCGTGAATAGTAACTCATGAATAGTAACTCGTGAATAGTAACTCATGAATATTAACTCGTGAATAGTACTCTGTATTCGTACATAGTACCGTATACATAAATAATGTCATATACATAAATAGTGTTGTATACATGAATAGTGTCGTATACGTGAATAGTAACCCCGTCACGAAAAGGTAAAAATTTTTACAATAAAATTCATATCAATATTTCGGTATAATGATATCAAAAGAAATAATATCATTTACGAAGAAAATAACATCCCTTACCATCCCTTACTATCCCTTACCTTAATAATGACAATATTCCT
Source organism: Panax ginseng (assembly GCA_020205605.1). NCBI lineage: Eukaryota > Viridiplantae > Streptophyta > Magnoliopsida > Apiales > Araliaceae > Panax > Panax ginseng. Next base: position 98,156,898 of record CM035131.1, read on the forward strand.
TACCTTAAAAGAATAGCACTTCTGGCTGAAATATCGGATATAACGCTGAAGGAAACTTGCACCATATAGCAACACTCAAGATATCTAAATACTCACAAAAATACGCTCAATAATATAGAGAGAGAAAACTTCAGTTTCTGGTGTGATTTTCAATTCTAACATAAGCATCCTATTTATAGGAAAATGCTTAGAACACCAAAGCAGAAAATTTAATAAACTAATATTATTTATAAAAACATCATACGCACATTTTGAAATCTGAATTTAGAATTTTACACATGCAAGTGGGGCCCACCAACATGAAAAACATGTTTTAAACATTTTTTGTAACAAAATCAATTCAGACCAAATATTCCGGAACCTCAATAATTCATAATAAATATCCCTCATAATAAATAGCCCTTTTATTAGAAAAATTTGAATCTTATGTCTATTCTATAGAAAATTCAATTCTATACAACTTTGTAGTTTTAAGTTTTTCCAAATTCTAAACAAAAATTGGCCGAAATCCATATACGGACGATTTTGCAGGCTATAATCAAATTTCAGTCAAAAATGGGATCCACCAACATGTTTAACATGTTTTTATCATTTATTATAACAAAAATACTCTTCCTCCTCATTTATTCATATATCACACATTCATTGTAAAAATATCACCATTATTATATTATCGCATTATACATTTATAATGTAATATAATAATATATTTGAATGAATTATTTTATCAGAAAAGATAAAATATCAATTTTCAACAATTGTCACTTTTCTAAAAATTCCTCCATTTATAACCACATAAAATAAATATTTTCCTTATCATATATATTAATAATTAATTATTCACAAATAATATTATAGAATCACAATAATGACATCCAGGTCATTCCCAGGAAAGAGGGGGCTTTCCGATAAGGATTTCTCCTTACTGGCGCGCAATTAGGTGACCAAACCCCTTTCCTAAACAGAACTTCCTTAGACATTGCTAAAAATGCTATCTAATAATATTATTCGAATAATATGAATTATTAATCTGATAATGGGAAATACTGTACAGTGATAATTATGGAAACAACAATAATATCAACGTAACAATTCTTGAATCAATAAAATAAAATATTGAACAGTAATTACTGTAACAATTATTGAGTAGTGCATTCTTACATAAGAATCAATAATTAGTTCAATACCGTGTGTTACTATGCAATACCGCGTATTACTATGTTTTAACCACCGGGTATTCCAACAGTGTTAACGGTAATAACTAAGTCGTTATTTATAAAAGAACTTATACTTGTCATTTTCTTCATCCGAAAGTTATTCTGTTATGGGGCCCATAAATGGCTGCGCCGTCGTACGAATATTTTCCGATAGTAAGAATATTCCACGACAAAATGAATATTTTATAACCACTTGCCTATTTTGTAAACTTTACATATATCACCCTTAACTTTAACTTTTTATCAATTTAATGATTTACTGAATAATAATTATAAGAAAAAAATTGAATACTTTTATTTCATAAAATTTGGGGTCTTACAATTTCCACTAAGGAAGGGTAGCACCCTAAATCACTAAGATTCCTTCAAGGCCAGTAGCCTTGGAACTTTAGTTCACTAAGAACTCTTCAAGGCCAGTAGCCTTGGGACTCTTCTAGTTCCCTAGGAACTCTTCAAGTTCAGCAGGCTTGGAACTTCATTTAGTCCCTCCGGACAAGGACCCCTCAGGCCCTGGCTTCTTGTTGGTGTTGTTATTGTTTGTGCTTTGCTGCTAAGATGTCTTGAAGCTTGAACATCTTATGTACTTATCATCTAGGCATGGTCCTCTTTGCATTCTGCGTATAGACTGAACCATTTCTTCTTTGGTGCAGCTGATCTTCATTCTGTTCTGCTCATCTTCATCTGATGTTAGCTGTGCACCATCACCATTTAGGTTTGCTAAGTATTTGAGCTTTTGGTAGACTTTGTCTGCTACTTAGCAATCCCTGAACCCTTCTTGAATGATTTGCAAACATGGTTCTGCACTTGTTCTATTTCAGCTTTCGGTTCATGGTGATTCATAGAGTGGCTCTCTGGATCTTCTTTGTGCTCTGCCACTTTTCTGAATGCTATCATTTTGGCCTTTTCGGCTGTCAGTTTAGCTGCCATCTTCAGTGGCATTCTCATCCTTGTTGAGTGAAGCTTTTGTCTGTTCAGTTCCTTCTTCAAAGTTGCTTCACTTCCACCTTTGTAGTCTCACTGTCACTGAGACTTGTTCTGTTTAACTCTGGTAGAACTCGTAGAGTCAACACTATAGCATTCCAACAACTCAACGATTCTGCAACTTCAGCAACTCTTGATCTTTGAAGCTCTGGTTGATATATACTCATTCCCAATCTTCCCGTTGGAATATAGCCGTTGAAAGCAGTTTGAATTGCCTCGCAGATCTCGAGTTATTTGATGAAGACTGCAGACGTGACATGACATCCCCTTTTTCATCTTTCCGACCTCGCAAAGATATCTCGTTTCACCTACCCCGCCGAGATGTCACTTTGATGTCTTGGGCAGGTAGTCAACTTTATTTCTCCCTTCTGATTTCTCAATTAGAACATCAAAGATTGTCCTTTTGCATCGATGCTTTCAATAAGCTATATTCGAATATCACTCTTCAGATTGAACAGTTTCCAATGCTTCAATCTTCATATGACCGAACTCTACGATTCTGATGCATATTCTTGGACCTGATCGTAGTGTCTTGTTGAATGTTACTCATTGACTGGTTGAGACAACACTACGATCCTGAAGAGTGTTTATTGGATCTTCAATGTAGAACACCTCTTCTTTTTATTGTGCAGTGCATCAATACTTCTGTTTGCCTCGACTAATCTCAGGAACTGATAGCTTGACTCCTTATTCTGGTCTTTTCTGAACAGCAAGACACCTCAGATTTGTGGCATGCCCAGATCACTTTCTCCTTGTGATCTCCCGTTCACTTATCATTAATGGACTGACCCATGCTTAATCACTTTAGCCTTGTTCTTTAGAAGTTGGCCAGTATTCCTGCTAAACTATATCAGTTCCTTCTTTGCTTGAGAAACACTACGATCATGGGTGACCCCAAGATCGTTGTCTTCTGTTCATTTAACAGCTACTGCACTTGCTGACTTTTCCTTAGTCAATCACTTTTACTAAAGTCTTCTTTTGATCTACTTGTAGAAGGCTTCAGCTTGAATGGCTTTACAACTCAATCTGTATGCTGATTGGGTTGGTACTTAGATCTTCTGTTAGCTTGCAAACCATTCGTTGAGTGCACTCTGGTTCCCTTCAGGTGGAATATATCTTTGTAGCTCTAACCAGAGGCTTCATCCTTTGGATATTCTGGGAGTTCTCGTTTATTGAGAATCGTGTTTACTCTACGATTCTGCCTTGGCATTATGAGCACCTCTGTTGAAGCTGTAGTTCTGCATTCTATGATTCAGCTTTGGTTCTGCAGACACTACGACTCCGAGTTCATTTCTTGACACTCTACGATTTTTGTCTTTAAGCTTGTTGTCTTCATCTGATCTTGCTTGACTATGATCTCTGCCTCTGATGTGATTAGTAGACTCTACGACTCCGAGTCTGGTCTACGATTCTTGGCTTGGCTTCGGTAGATGCTCGATCAGCTCGTAGACAGGTTATCTCTATGATTCTGAACATGACATCCTCAGTAGACTATGGCTCCAAGGATGTTCTTCTCGACACACTACGATCCTTCCTCATATCTCCTGGTAGTCTACGAACTCCTAGATCTAATATCTTGCAGACTATGATTCTGCCTTGATAGCTCTCGAGTTTTCTTTGACTCTCCTAGAAGACTACAATTTCTGGTGCAGTGCTCGACGATCAGACAAGCCTATCTATTACATTATAAGATTATCCTAACAAGCTTGATCTTTCTATATTTATAGTCCTTGTACATCATTTCTTTTTAAGGACTTTACAAAGTTGTTCTGCTTATGTAGGATCAACCTAACATATTTGATCAATTCATTCTAAGTCCTTGTACATATGTTCCTATTATCTATAAAAGGACTTTACAATTTTTCTTAATGAAAGCATACTTGCATATTCATTCATTTATATCATAATCAAATCATACATAAATAGGAATATCATTCACATGCTTATTCCTAACAATCTCCCCTTATTTGTTTATGACAAAAACAATTAGTGCATATGCATGATATGAATGAATCTTATATACAGTGAGAAATTGTATTTCTAAAATAGATAATCATGAATGTCATTGATAATAATATGGAATTACATAAACTTATGACACTTAACATCCTGGATCCAGAACATACCTAACTGTTTAGAGATGTACCTTTTTAGCTCCATGTGTGTCTCCAGGATGTCTGTTGATCAACTACTTATCTGCTTGATCTTCTTGCTCCTGCTCCAACTTAGATGGTGACTCCATCTCTTTTCTCTGTTCCTCCTTAGATTCATGCTCTTCTTCTTTTTCTAGCTCCCCCTCAAACTCTGCATACATGGGATCATCATCCTTTAACTCCCCCTAAGATGATGATTCTGCTAATGCTGATGCTATCTTCTTCTTTGCCTTCCTCTTGGCCTTCTTATCTTTCCTTATTCTTCCTTGAGTTCCTTTTTCTATGCCTCTTTTTCTCCCCCTTTTTGTCATTAATCACTTGTGAAAGCTACTCCATGTTGGACATAAGTTGTTCTATCAAGTAAGATGAGTTACCAACCTCCATCTTAAGTTCTTGTTGGCTCAGCTCAAGCTATAGAGAGAAAGTCTAATTCAGATTGTCAATCTTGTTAGAGAGGGCTTGGATTTGCTCTACATTAGCCTTCTGTGCTCGTAGAGCTTCTACCTTCTGTTCATTTATAGCCTTCAGATATATTTGATCTCTCTATTTGATTTTGAGAGATATATCAGACAAAGTGGCTTGAAGTCTGTCTTGAACCGCATTATCTCCTGCTTCTGTCAACATCTTTGCCTCTTCAGTGATGATGGATATCTTCTCAACTAACTCAATAGAATTCTTTAGTAACTCCTACTCCGTAGGATTTTGGTCATGTGGTTGGGAAGGCTCTTGTTGAACACCAGATTGAACTCTACGATTTTAATTTTCGGACAGTTTTTCGAAAGCCCTAAGAATTTGGTAAATCGTTGAGTGCCAATCACTGTTGGACGATGAAGGAATTTCAGACAATTGTGCGTGGAGAGAGGGAAGCTTCTCAAATTGAACTTGATCATTTTCAATGGTAGAGTGAAAAGACTCTACGATCATCTCCTTGGCCATGATCCTTCTGCCATCAGAACCCACTCTACTAGCATAGGGAATGTAGTGGTTGCCAGCATGTCGGTAGACTTTGTAATGAGACTGGTCCTTTATCATCTGAGTTGCAAACTTCTTTACTCTTGGGAAGTTCTGTGCCACCAGCTCTACGTTGGGAAGGTGAGAGAAGAGCCGTGTGAGATAGCTGGTGTCTTCAGTGAGGGATGCCTTTACCCAAGGTATATGAAGGTGAAACCACCTTATTGCATGGGTCTTAACTTCAGGCTCATATATTATAGTTGAGGTGTCTAGCTTCATAGCCTTACGATTTTTGAGCGCATTTTCTGCAGTCATCATTACCACATTTAGCCTTTCATTCCCATGATTAATCCATCTGCCAGGGAGCACATCCAGTGATTCGTCAATTTCGACTACAATCTTTCTTTTGCGATTTACAAGATTAGGAATGTAAAAATTTTCTGGCTCTTCTGTTTCAGAACTGGAGTCTTTTCCATCTTCATTTTGTCTGGGGCTGGAGTTAGACCTCTGTAAACTTCCTTCATCAGAATCATCAGTTTGTTCCTCTATTTTATCATCATTCTCCATTTCTTCACCTTCTGAGCTTGTATCATGCTGACTCCTTTCATCTGATTCATCAGAGAATTCTTCATGCTGGTTTTCATCATTAAAGCCTTCTTTAGCATCTTCTCCCTTGGAGTCAGGCTCATCATCACTGACTTCAATGATTACAGTGGAGTGTTCACCTTGCTTCTTTGAGACAGATTTAGCAAGCAATCTGTTGCTCTTTCTTCTCCTTGGAGGTTCATCTATAGGAGAGACAGACTTTTCTTCTTCTTCAGAATATGAAGCCTCTGAATCATCAGATAAGCTTCCTTGATATTTAGCATCAGTAGGGGCAGATCCTTCTTCTTCAGACTCAACATCTTTGGAGTCATTATGTGAACTTGTTGGAGCATTTTCAGTAGGGAATGCAATTATGTTAACTTGCAACCTTCCTTCATCAGCAGAGTGGATGCTCTGAGGACTAGCCATAGGACTTGTACATTCTTCTTCATTTCTAGACTTGCTCTTTGGGGACTCAATCTTGAGACTTTTATTTCCCTTCTCATCTTCTGACTCTACGCTCTCATTCTTGGAAGATAGACTTTCTTTGGGAACTAGAGCTGACTTCTTTATCACCTCTGATTTCTTTTTAGATGGCCCTTGGAGTAATCTGTTACTCCTTTTCTTTGGGGTTTCTGCAGTTAAGCCATTTTCTTCTCTTGCTTCCTTGCTGTCAGTGGAGAGACTTCTTGGTGGAGCCTCTATTTTCTTCACACCCTTGGACTTCTTCTTTGCTGGTGTGGCTGCTACCGATATTGAGTCATCAGATTAATATCTTTCCACCTCTTGTGCCTTCCTCTTCTTTGTAGAGACCATGCTGTTGCTTCCAGTTGTTATAATCCTCCTGTTTTCCTTGGGATTTTTCTTCCAGTTTACAAACAGCTGTGGAGACATGACTTTATGCACGTTTATTGGTTCTCCTTCATCATCTTTTATCTTACTTCCCAGTTTCTTCTTCAGCACAATACTCAAGAGTCTTCCATGAAAAACCTTTGTAAGGGGTTTATCTGTAGACTTCTTCATCTAAGCCTTCTCCACCCATTTGGTTAACCAATCAATTAGAAGGGCTCCAAAGTTCATCTGTTGTTTCATGATGGTTGCAGTCATGATTCTCAGTTGTAGATCACTCACAATATCATGTGCAGTGTCCTTGCACAAGATGCATTTTCCTGTAATCTCAGCCAGAAATTCAAACTCTTCAGGAAACTCCTTCTTCTTCGTATCCTTCAAATTTATGTTCCTCTTGTAATGCATTAACCTCTTGCCTTCTTCAATGTTAACCTCATCGAGGTTTATCAGACCTTGGTTTGAAAACCTTAGACATTGGTTGAAGTCTGATGCCCTTATCTTCAAACTTGATCCTTTGACCTTTGTGGACAGAAACCCAGAACCTATTGTTGCATTGGAATAGAATTTCTTCACTAGCTCGGTATAGAATGTAATGTTAGCTTCCAAGCATTCATAAAACCCAGCATTCTTTACAAGCTCAAGTGTATCCTTGAACTTCTTTTCTGATCTTTCGAACTTCTTGAAGCCGAGTTGGATTCTGGTTATAACACGCCATTCTTCCATTTTGAGAGTTTGAGATGTATGGGTTTTTGTTTAGACCTTCTATGAGAGATTGTTGAATGTGATTTGGGCGAATCTAGCTGTTTAATGAATTTAGGCTTTGAAGAGGATTTTAGGGTTTGAAAAAGGGAGGGAGAGAGGTTCAATAGCTTCTGATAACTACTTTGAGATTTTGAATTTGTCTTTATGACAGTTCCTTCTGACTCTGCATAAGCTGTGATGTGTCAACCAGTCATCGATTGCATGACGCCCAATAAGAAACTGTAACTCCCCATGAACTGAATAGCTTTTCAGTTTTAATTTCCTTTTAAGAAAATAAGCATTACTGACGTAGATTGATTATTAACCTTTTCAGTACGTAGAGTGGCTTGTGGACTCTACGGTTTTCTTTGTCGACTCAACGATCGTTTTCTGAGAGATTCTTCAGTGGATGATTGGACACTAATCCTTATCTTGAAGTTGCATAGCTTAACCACTGATCAACTCCAAGATAGTTTGGGTACTGAAATTCTAAGGTGAGTTTGCAGAGCATCTTTCCAAACTTTATTCGAACTTATCTTCACACGATCTGAATAGTTGGGCATGCGTTGTAAGACCCCAACTTTTATGAATAAAGAATAATTTTCTCGAAATATATTTTTGAATATTATGGTGTGGATTTGATATAATGTTATAGTTGTGGGTAATATTTACAAATTTTGCAAAGTAAGCAAGTGGTTATATAATATTCGATTGGTCGGCGAATATTCATTTTAACGAGGAATATTAAATGCGATGGCACAATCATTGGTGGACCCCTAAGCGGAAGTATTGTCGTAGTTAGAAAGCGACATAATTATCTTTTATAAAAATAACGGCGGAAGTTTCTGAATTTAAACCTGTTGAACTACTCGATAGTAAAGAAGAACGATGTCTGGCATTGGTTGTATAGTAGCACACGGTATTGATTATTGATGCTTACATGAGAAGTCACTTAGTTATAATCAATTATTGCTACAGTAATTGCTGCATCATATCTCTCATATTATTGATTCGATTATTGTCATAGTATCATCTGCATAATATGATATATTATTAAATCAATAATTGAGACGACAAAGTTATTCATATTATTAAATTGCAATATTTACAATGTTTAGAAGTTCTGTCAAGGAGAGGTTTGGTCATCTAATTGCGCACCAATAAGGAGAAATCCTTATCTGAAAAGCCCCCCTTTCACAGGAACGACACGGTTGTTAAATATTGTGAGTTATAATATTAATGATGAATAAGTTCGTGTTGATTAAAGATGAAATTGATAGTTCCATTGTGTTGGAATTATTAGTGTTAGTGGAAATTGACATTTATTTCGATATTAATTAATGTCTAGAAGTTTTACTGACCAGTCGGGTAATTAATCGGATAAATGAGAAATTAATTGCTATTAATTCATATGATTATAACTATTTGTTTACATGTGTGTACTATTGATTCACATTCTTATACTATTAGGGGAGTTGGTGCAAGATTGATAATACTTGCATGACTAAGTTAAAAATGGAGGTATAGATGGAGGTACTATACTGTAATTCGTATTTTCACATGATTATATCTATTGATTCACATGATTGAACTATTGATTCACATTATTTACTATTAGGGGAGGTGGTGCAAGTTTGATAATACTAGCAGGACTAAATTAAAAATGAAAGAAAAGTTGAAGGTATTATACTGTAATATTTCGAGCCCCAAAACGTTCAATTATCGAAACTATATTTTCCTATAAATAGAAGCTCATTCTTCCTTCATTTCTCACCAATTCACTAAAGCTTTAGAGCAATTATTATAGAGAGAAATTATAGAGAGAAAGAAGAAGAGAAGTCTGCTACCTCACTATTCCAATATCCTATTATTCCATTCTTTATTATTATGTTGGAATAACCTGTCTGTGCGAAGTACCGCATACATGGTGAAATTCTTACATTATTCCATTCTTTATTATTACGTTGGAATATCACATGCATCTGTATGGATTACGCTAGACACGGTTCCCTTCTTTATTATTCTATTGGAATAACACATGCATGCAATCTATCATTATGCATGGTGAATTCTTTGTTATTCCATTCTTTATTATTCGGTGGAATATCACTCGTGCATGCGGATTATGCTAGACTGGTTCCATTCTTTATTATTCTCTTTGGAATAACACATCATGCGGTATACATCGTATGCATGGTGAATTCTTACATTATTCCATTTTTATTATTACATTTGGAATATCACATGCGTGCGTAATTACGCATGACCTGGTTCCATTCTTTATTATTCTGTTGGAATAACCTGTCTATGTGGATTATCACATGCATGGTGAATGATCATTCGTATTCATTCCTTATTAAATTGTGGAAATGATATGTCTACGTGGATTACCGCATGGCGGGTGAAAATCCATTTGTAGTTTCATATATTCTATGATACTCATTTGGTTAAAGTTTTGGCTTCTATACTCTATGAAATTAGTAGAATATCTTGGATATTTGCGCTTCATCTGGTATCTTTACATGGAAATATTCTTTTGAGCATTCTTGAATTTTACTCCACAAAGCAGTATCATGTTGACAATTTGGACATAATTGATTTCAAGATAAATTAACTTATAAATCTTTAAAATTTATTCTTGAACTTGTTTTATTGAATTATTATGTCATTGTCATCATCCTCATGCTTATATTGTGATGAAAGTCATCTTTGGCTTACGTGCATAGATGGACTTGGTATGATTATGATCATGGATTATTCGGTATAATCATGACCTGTAATGTTATAAATGATGTGGTAAAAGTCCTCGTAGCTTTTGTAGTGCGTTGATGGGATGCTTTTTGAGTATGATTATGACCAGGGATTATTCGGTATAGTCATGACCATTGATGATTTAATGAATATCTTTGGCCCGTAGTACAGGGATGACTCGATGATATGGTTTATTTATTAAGCTGAGTCTCATCTATAAAAATTGATGAAAACATTTTAAATCATAGAAGATAGTAGATATCATGCTCTACTTGACTCTTCTAATGGATTGCTTATTCCGCTGCAGTTAAACTTGATGTCTATTGTATTTTATCAGTTTAACATTGTTGAAGACTAATGATAATTTATTCTACATTATCTTAGTCATACTATTTCTTACTTGGCTAGTTGAGCTCACCCTTTCTTTCACTGTTCTCTTCAGGAAATGAGAACGTAGCCGGGACTAGTCGGGGAACGGAGTGATGATCCAGATGATAGCATTAGTAGTCCTCACTATTCTGTTAAATAGTGTGACAATAAATGTAATAAGGACTCCATTGAGTGTGGATATTGCCTAGATGACAATATGCTTATTAAAACTCTTAGATTATGTTTTGTCATATTTTACACGACTGTTGTTTAATTAAGTTGTATTTGAATTTTATACCATGTATTTGGGGACTCAAGATGGGTGATGTATACCTATTTTGGGCGCCACGGTTAGTATCAAAGCTTTAGGATATGATCCTGGTGAGATGTGAGACAAGAACTAGGAGGGAGAGGCGGAGAATTCCTTCGCTAGTATGACCTACCTAAGTTTATTTGGTATTTAATTGGTCGGTGGAGTATAGGGATAATATGTGATATGTTAATTAACCCTTGTTTTGTGGAAGTATTTGAAAATGGCATCCGAAAATGTTAAGATAAACAATGAAGCACATGAGACAGTTGAGTCACCACAGATTAATTCCCAGGATAATGTACAACAGGAAAACAATAATCCTCATGTAAACAATAACACCGATGAAATGGTGAACGATGGGATGTTCAGAGGCTTTATGCAATTCATGCAACATTAGGCGAAAGCGGCTTCTGTCCAAAATGCAGGTGGAAACACTGACAACTCTCGGACGGTCACCGTTAAGCAGTTCAAGGAGCTGGGACCACCAGAGTTTTTTGGAGTGCCAATACCACTTAAGGCGGAGACATGGATAAAGCAAATCAACAAGATATTTGATGTCTTGGGATGCTCTGAGGAGAAAAAGATTCCCTTTACCACCTTCATGTTGCGAGCAGAATCAGATTACTGGTGGGAATCTATAAAGCGTACTCAACTAACTGCACTCAAAATATCTTGGGAGAAGTTCTAAGAGCTGTTCAATGACAAGTACTTTTCTGAAAGTATTCATCACATGAAGGAGGTAGAGTTCATCAAGCTTGATCAAAACAATATGACTGTGGCACAGTATGAAGCTAAGTTTGCCGAGTTGTCTCGGTTTGCATCCCACTTGGTTGATAATGAGGAGAGAATGACGCAGATGTTTCTAAGAGGTTTGAAACCCGAGATACGTTAATACCTAATTTCTCATAAAATGTGTTTCTATTCAGTTGTTGTGAATAGGGCTCAGTTATTGGAGCGCGATAATGAGTCAACCCAACCAAGAGAGAGCAACCGACAAGTCGATAATACCAGTGGTAGCAGTCATCGAAGCGGTGACAATAAACGTGGAGGGAATCAACATGCCGAAAATGATAATCACTTCGGTGGTAATCATGGCCATGACAATAAGGGTGGACATTTCAAAAAGAGGAGATTCAACAAGGATGGAAAGACGTCAGCACCAGCACCTGTTGTTAAGGAAGGAGAACGACCACCAGTCGTATGTTACAAATGTAGAGGGGAAGGACGCATAAGTCCAAACTGCACGATGCAGTCTAAAGCGTGTTATAATTGTGGAAAAGAAGGTCACCTAGCCCGATTTTGTCATGCACCAAAGTCAAGTCCAGCTGGGATAGAGGCATCAAAGGGTGTCCCAGACAAGACAAAACTGGTAGTTCAAGGGAGAGCGTTTGTCGTAACCTCCCAAAAAGTGAGGAATCCGAACGAGGTGATCACAGGTAAGCTAATCATAAACTCTAGCGAAGTTTATACTTTATTTGATACCGGTTCTACCCATTCCTTTATTTCTCCTACTTGCGCTCAACGTTTAAATTTGACTCCGGAGAAATTAGACTTTGACTTATCTATTGAAACTCCGTTGGGAGAAACCTTCATTACATCCATGGTTTATAAGTCTTGTTTGATTCAAATCGGTAACCGCACGTTACCTGTCGATCTTATTTCCTTGAATATACTTGCATTTGATGTGATTTTAGGGATTGATTGGTTAACTACTCATCATGCTAAAACCAATTGTTTTCGTAAGGTTGTTAGCTTTTATATTCCTAACCAACCTATTATGCGAATTTAAGCAACCAAACCACTAAAATCAATCACTGTCATATCAAGTCATAAAGCTATTCGTTTATTGAAAAACGGATGTCAAGCTTTCTTAGCCCATGTCACGAATTTAAATAAAAATACATCAGATTTAAATGATATTTCTATTGTTAATAAATTTCTGACGTATTCCTCGAAGAACTTTCTGGCCTACCCCAGAGCGTGAAATTGAATTTTGTATCGACCTTGAATCAAAGACAAAACCCATTTCCAAAGCCCCATATCGAATGGCTCTATTGAACTTGGGAGTTAAAAACCCAACTACAAGAATTGTTAGACATCGGTTTCATTCGTCCTAGTACTTCTCCTTGGGGTGCTCATGTTCTATTCGTGAAGAAGAAAGATGGGAGTATGCGACTTTGTATTGATTATCGGGAGTTGAATCATGTCACCATCAAAAATAGGTACCCATTGCCACATATTGATGACATGTTTGACCAGTTGCAAGGCGCCAAATTCTTTTCAAAGATTGATCTTCGTTTCGGATATCATCAGTTGAAGATTAAAACTGATGACATTCCAAAGTTTGCTTTCAGAACTCGGTACGGGCATTATGAATTCCTAGTCATGTCTTTTGGATTGACTAATGCTCCTGCTGCCTTCATGCATATTATGAACCGAGTATTAAAGAATATTTGGATCACTTTGTGGTCGTCTTTATTGATGACATCCTCATATACTCCAAAACCTGTGAAGACCATGAACAACACTTGAGGCTGATACTCCAAAAGCTTCGTGAAAATAAGCTTTATGCCAAATTGAAGAAATGTGAGTTCTGGCTTGAAGAAGTTGCATTCCTTGGGCACGTGATATCAAATCATGGAATATTTGTTGACCCGGCAAAGATTGAAGCAATTCAAAGCTGGGAGCAACCTAAGACAGTGACCGAAATACGTAACTTTTTCGGCTTAGCTGGTTATTATCGGAGATTCATAGAAGGGTTTTCTCTGATCACTACTCTATTAACTCAGCTGACTCGAAAAGATACAAAATTCGGTTGGAGCGAGGAATGTGAAAATAGTTTTCAAGAACTTAAGAGGAGACTCATTTATTTTGTTACGACAATACCATCCGGCTGGGAGGATTTGTCATCTCTGATGATGCTTGAGCAAAGGGTTAAGATGTGTTCTCATGCAACATGGGAAAGTCATAGCCTTTATGCCTCTCGACAACTCAAAGAATATGAGAGGAATTATCCTACTCATGATCTAGAGTTAGCGGCCCGATCGCTTTTTAACGCTTAAGATTTGGAGGCATTACCGTATGGAGAGAAGGTAGAGATCTATCACGGATCATAAAAAGCTGAAATATTTCTTTACTCAAAAGGAACTCAACATGCGAAAAGCGGCGATGGCTTGAGTTGTTGAAAGATTATGATCATACCATCCAATACCATCCTGGAAAAGTGAACGTAGTAGCTGACGCATTGAGTAGAAGATCATATGCGGGTACGAGTACAATATTGTCAAAGCAAAGACCCATTTTGTATGACTTACGAATGATGGAGATAGAGTTAAAGACTCCAGGGACCCATGTGATGATGGCGAATATACGAGTGGAACAGACTATAATCGATAAAGTTAAAAGTCGCTTCAAACTACTGGACACTGGGTGATGTGTATGATGAAGAAAGTGCAAGAAGGTGTTATTCCGGAAGCAAGAATCGATGAAGAAGGAATACTTTGAGTCAACTCCAGACTTTGTGTTATTAACGATTCTGACTTGAAGTATAAAATCATAATGGAGGCGCATAACACACCGTTTGCAATCCATCCTGGGAGTACCAAAATGTATCGTGATCTTCGATATACATCTTGGTGGAGAAATATGAAGAGAGAGATAGTAGGGTTTATCTCAAGGTGTATAACTTGTCAACAAGTCAAGGTGGAGCATCAAGTGCCAAAAGGTCTATTGCAACCACTTGAAATTCCAGAATGGAAGTGGGAGCACATTACCATGGATTTCGTTACTGGTCATCCCAAGTTTTCTCAAGGCATAGATGCGATTTGGGTCATTGTTGATAGATTGACCAAGTCCGCTCATTTCTTTACCGAATCTGAGAAACTTTTCACTTGAACATCTTGTTAGTATGTACATAAGCGAGATCGTAAGATTGCATGGTATGCAAAGTATCCATAGTTTCGATCAAGACCCAAGATTCACTTCAAGATTTTGGGTTAGTTTGCAAAAAGCTATGGAGCGCGGATTTACGATTTAGTTGGCATATCATCCTCAAACGAATGGGCAGTCGGAAAGGACTATTTAAACTCTTGAAGATTTATTAAGACTTTGTGTCATTGACTTCAAGGGAAGTTGGGAAAAGTTCTTACCATTGGTGGAGTTTTCCTACAACAATAGTTATCAAGCAAGTATTGGCATGGCTCCATTTGAGGCGTTGTATGGAAGAAAGTGTCGTTTCTCGATTATCTTTGGGATGAGGTGGGTGAAACAACGTTGTTAGGACCAGAGTTGGTACGTATGACTAAGGAAAAGATTCAAACGATCCGACAACGTATAAAAACCTCACAAGATCGACAAAAGAGTTATGCTGATCTTCATCGAAAAGACGTGGAATTCAATATTGGAGATCATGTGTTGTTACCTGTTGCTACATGGAAAGGAGTTACAAGATTTGGAAAGAGAGGAAAGCTCAATCCTCGATTCATTGTCCCATTTTTAATCCTCGATCGAGTAGGAACTGTGGCCTATAGACTCGCCTTACCGCCAAGTATGTCTCGTGTTCATAATGTTTTTCACATATCTATGTTACGTAAATATGTGAAAGACCCGAACCATATTATTGAAATAGAACCAGACGAGATAGAGGAAGATTTAACGTATGAAGAGTTACCTATTAAAATCTTGGATAAGAAGGATCATATTCTACGCTCTAAAGTTATACCTCAAGTCAAAGTTTTGTGGAGAAACCATGATGTGGAGGAAATGACCTGGGAGTTAGAATCTGAGATGAAATCAAGGTATCCTCACCTCTTCGACATACCAGGTACGCACCCTAATTTCGAGGACGAAATTTCATAAGAAGGGGAGATTGTAAGATCCCAACTTTTATGAATAAGGAATAATTTTCTCGAAATATATTTTTGAATATTATGGTGTGGATTTGATATAATGTTATAATTGTGGGTAATATTTACAAATTTTGCAAAGTAAGCAAGTGGTTATATAATATTCGATTGGTCGGGGAATATTCATTTTAACAAGGAATATTTGTACGACGGCACAATCATTAGTGGACCCCACAACAGAAGTATTGTCGTAGTTAGAAAATGACATAATTATCTTTTTATAAAAATAACGACGGAAGTGTTACCATTAAAACTGTTGAACTACCCAGTAGTAAAAGTACAGTAATACGCGTGGTTGCATAGTAACACACGGTATTGATTATTGATGCTTACGTGAGAAGTCACTCAGTTATACTCAATTATTGCTACAGTAATTGTTGCATCATATCTCTCATATTATTGATTCGATTATTATCTTTTTATCATCTGCATAATATTATATATTATTAAATCAATAATTGAGACGACAAAGTTATTCATATTATTAAATTGGAATATTTATAATGTCTAGAAGTTCTGTCAAGGAGAGGTTTGATCATCTAATTGCGCGCCAATAAGGAGAAATCCTTATCGGAAAGCCCCCTCTTTCCTGGGAACGACTTGGTTCCATTCTTTATTATTCTATTGGGAATAACCTGTTTGTGCGTTCTATCGCATGCATGGTGAATTATTCTGTTATTCCATTCTTTATTATTTTGTTGGAATAACTTGTCTATGTGGATTACCACATGCATGGTGAATGATCCTTTGTATTCATTCCTTATTAAATTGTGGAAATGATCTGTCTACGTGGATTACCGCATGGCGGGCAAAAATCCATTTGCAGTTTCATATATTCTATTATACTCAGTTGGTTAAAGTTTTGGCTTCTATATTCCATGAAATTAGTATAATATCCTGGATATTTGCGCTTCATCCAGTATGTTTTCATGGAAATATTCTTCTGAGCATTCTTGAATTTTACTCCACAAAGCAGTATCACGTTGACAATTTGGACGTTTTTTGAGTTCAGGATAAATTAACTTATAAATCTTTAAAATTTAATTCTTTAACTTATTTTATTGAATTATTATGTCATTGTCATCATCCTCATGTTTATATTATGTTGAAAGTCATCTGTGGCCTGTAGTGCATAGATGGACTTGGTATGATTATGACCAGGGATTATTCGGTATAGTCATGACCATAATGTTACAAATGATGTGGTAAAAGTCCTCATTGGCCCGTAGTGCATTAATGGACAGTTGTTGGCATGATCATGACCATTGATGAAAACACGAATATCTTTGGCCCGTAGTGCGTGGATAATTTGTGGTCGTGATACTAATGAATATCCTTGGTAGTAGTGCGGTGGATGGCGTGGTTTATTTAATAAGCTAAGTCTCGTGATAAATGTAAGACCCGAATTTTTACTGAAATGAAAGTATTCAATTTTATAATTATTATTCTATTTAGTAAATGGTTAAATTGATAAAATGCTGAATCTGGCGTTAGGTTGCATAGTAGCACACGGTATTGATTATTGATGCTTATGTGAGAAGTCATTTAGTTATACTCAATTATTGCTACAATAATTGTTGCATCATATCTCTCATATTATTGATTCAGCTATTGTCACAGTATCATCTGCATAATATTTTATATATTATTGAATCAATAATTGAGATGACAAAGTTATTCATATTATTATTTGCAATATTGACAATGTCTAGAACTTCTGTCAAGGAGAGGTTTGGTCACCTAATTGCGCGCCAATAAGGAGAAATCCTTATCGGAAAGCCCCATCTTTCCTGGGAACGACCTGGTTGTTAAATATTGTGAGTTATAATATTAATGATGAATGTTATAAAAAATCAAATTTGAGTTTGGAGTTGAATTTGGACACGGACGTGATATTTGAGTCCGGAATGATGAAATTAGTAGAAATAGACGATAAACACAAAATTTGTTGGGGTTGACTTTTTGGTCAAAAAAGTCAACAGTTGACTTTTTTAGAAAAAGTCAAACTTAGAAATTTCGAAAATGAAATTTTTAAGAAAAATATTTCCATTGTGTTGGGATTGTTAGTGTTAGTGAAAATCAATATTTATTTCGATAATAATTGATGTCTGGAGGTTATATTGACCAATCGGTAATTAATTGAATAAATGAACAATTAATTGCTATTAATTCACATGATTATAACTATTTGTTCACATGTGTGTACTATTGATTCACATTCATGTACTATTAGGGGAGGTGGTGCAAGATTGATAATACTTGCATGACTAAGTTAAAAATGGAGGTATAGATGGAGGTACTATACTGTAATTCATATTTTCACATGATTATAACTATTGAGTCACATAATTGTACTATTAATTCACATTATTTACTATTAGGGGAGGTGGTGCAAGTTTGATAATACTTGCAGAACTAAATTAAAAATGAAAGAAAAGTTTAAGGTAATATACTGTAATATTTTGAGCCCCAAAACGTGCAATTATCTAAACTATATTTTCCTATAAATAGAAGCTCATTCTTCCTTCATTTCTCACCAATTCACTAAAGCTATAGAGCAATTATTATAGAGAGAAATTATAAAGAGAAAGAAGAAGAGAAGTCTGCTACCTTACTATTCCAGTATCCAGTTTTTTCTAAGGTAAGGGATATTATTATAGTAAGGGGTATTATTCTTTCGTATTCATGAAGAGAATTATTTTCTTTCAATACCGTAAAGAAATTTGTTATTCCATTCTTTATTATTATGTTGGAATAACTTTGTCCATGCAATACCGCATATATGGTGAAATTCTTACATTATTCCATTCTTTATTATTACATTGGAATAACTTTTGTCATGCGATCTATCGCATGCCCAGTGAATTCTATTGTTATTCCATTCTTTATTATTATGTTAGAATATCACATGCATGCGGATTACGCATGACTGGTTCCATTCTTTATTATTATGTTGGAATATCACATGCATGCGGATTCGCATGACTAGTTCCATTCTTTATTATTACATTAGAATAACTTTTGTCATGCTTGATCTATTGCATGCATGGTGAATTCATCTATTATTCCATTCTTTATTATTTTGTTGGAATAACCTGTCTTTGTGGATTACCGCATGCATGGTGAATGATTCTTTGTATTCATTCCTTATTAAATTGTGAAAATGATCTGTTTACGTGGATTACCGCATGGCGGGTGAAAATTTATTTGCAGTTTCGTAATTTTTCTAACCCTCAAAAATTCTGGAAAAATTTGATATGATAATTTGATCAGTTTTCTAGATTATGGCCAAAAATGGTGATTTTTGGATGTATAGATTAGGAGTTATGAATTTTATGGGAAAAGACTATTTTAAAAGTAAACCCTTATAACTCTTTGTGGTTAACTCCAAAATTGGTAAAATATTTATTGGGAATACATGTATATAACAGGAGTATACCTTGTAAATTTTGGAATTTTTGGACAAAAGTACAATTTATGATAAATGTCTAAATATTTGGAAGTTTTGGCCATATGAAAAATAGTAAATAAATTTTAAAAATTTTGAGAAAAATATATGTTCAATATGGGACTATATTATGCTAAATCCCAGAAAAGAAATATTTTTGGAACTGATTTGGTATTTTTCATGAAAATGAACTAGTTATGAGTAAATAAATTAAATATGTTATGTGAAGTAACAAAATTGGAAAATAGGATTTTGTGGCTTGAGAATCCTATATAGGGTATATACAGATTTTTGATGAGGGATTTGATCATTGGTGATGAAATCTTGTAATAACCCAATATTTTCTATAAAAAATTAAATTAGAAATTTTTGCAGATAAATTTATATATATATATATATGTGTAGTTTGTCAAACCCTAATTGCTGTGGGAAAACCCTAATTTGAAACTTGGTGGTGAGTTCATGTCTATTATATAACTGTGTTATGATTAACCCTAGGTAGCATAGTACGTGTTAAATTCTTGAAACCTTAATTATTAGGTATAAACCCTAATTGTGATTTGGTAACCCTAATCGCCAAAACTATAAACCCTAATTTCTAAGTTAGTATGGATAGTATAATTATTATATTATAACCCTAATGTCCATGTATGATTAAAACCCTAATCAAAATAAGAAAAAAACCAAATTATAAATTTAGTACACTAATTATATTTATTTTAAACCCTAACTTGGGTAACATAGATGAATAATTATTGGGCTAGGATTATTAATGGCCCAAAAAAATTGGAAGAAGCCCAAAAGAAATCTATTTAAGCCCAACTCTTAGCCCACTTTAACCAAGGGTATTTTAGACCTTTAATTTGCCTAGATTATGCATTAAAATAATAACTAAATAAAGAATTAGAGGCTATAAGCATGGCTGGCCAAAATTTACCTTTTAAGGTAACAAATTTTGATAATCAAGTTTCCTTATATAGTTAGTAGCTTTACTTTATTTATTTTATTGCAAAAAGTACTTTGTTGTCAACATTCTATTGGTGGGAAATCTCATTAAGCATGCTTAGGAACAAGATAAGGAATTTTATTCAATGGACAACATGAGTATGGAGGTTAATAGCTAAATCCCTCATGCATTTCCACTTCTATAAATTGATTAAAGAGAGAGGAATGAGGATTTGCTAGCCCATTTTATTCAACACTCAACCTAGACTTTCCTTTCATCAAACCCACGAAATATGCTAGCTTATTAGTCCCTAAATCAATCCCCACCATTACCATAAACAAATCAGAAGCTAGGATCAAGAAATCAAAGTTTAAAGGTATAAAACCCTAGCACGATTTATGTCCATGATCTTATGTTAATGTTATGTTTGAATGTTAGAATATGTTGGTTATAATGTCTGGTGATGATCTGGGTTGATAAATGTTGAATCCATAACATTTAAAAGCTCGGATTTGAAGATCTACAAATCTGGAAATTTTGTTAACTGTGGTCTGACAACAAATGTCAGTGGCCAAAGATCTTTGGTCATTTATGATTTTTAATGTTTTTAAGTTTGTAGTTGTAGTATGATATGTGATCTCTAACCTGGAACAAGAATCAGGTTCATATCTTAAACAGGTTGCAAGAGATTCAAGGTCAAAGTCATTGATTGAATAAGCCATGGCCAAGCGTTTCGGGTAACCGAAGCGCGAGCAACTGACAAAGTATTAAACTAACTAGATCTTGCTTCTGTGGTTGTTTTAGTGTTGTTTGTTATATCAAGGTTATAGTATGATGAAAGTACTACATGTTGAAGCTTTTAGATCTCTTATATCACAATCATCTTTGGGCGGGAGTTGGTCAAACCAAGCAAGAAGCTCACGGATGAACTTTATGGGCAACCCAGAATATTCATATAAGTGGCTTCTGACAAGGTTTGACCGGTCCAAATTTTGATATTCGGTTGATGTTTTACTTATGTTTTGTAATGGATTTGTAGTGTTTCATGTGGTCTAGAATCTAGAGGTCATATATCACCACAACAGTTCACGAGGATCGTGTATTGAATGCCAAAGTGAAGCGTGTCGAATCGTTTCTTCACTTTCTGGGTAACCCAGAAAATGAAGACAGGTCTGACAGCTTCTTTGAGAGCTTAGATCTTGTTTGTTTTATACCTGATTTCCATGGTTGATGTTAGGTATTGTAGAGGTGCATTAGTACTACAAGAGCTAATTCATAGATTGTCCGAAGCCCTACACTGCTTTGATTTACACTTGGTGAACATGCATGCTCGATGAATCGACAAGGTGTTACGGGTTTATATGAAAACACCTATAGCGATTGCCGGTTACGTCAGCTATAGGTGGTCTTCTTGACGATTTTAGATAAAATTAATTATTTTTATTAGATAATTAGTATTAATTAGTTTTAAATTTCGAAAATTTCAAAATAAATTATTAAAAATTATTTTAAAGTCAAGAAAATTTTATTTTAATTATTTCATAAATATTTAATATTTTGGAATATTAAAAGTATTTAATTTATTTAATTATAATATTAAATAAATTGTTTAAAAATAATTTTAATACATGAAAAATCATTTAAAATTATATTATGGTATAAGAAAATATTCTAAGTTATTTTCTATGACTTTTAATATTTTGTGTTGAATTTCATTAATTAATTATTATTAATGATATTAAAGTTATTTAATATTTATATTAAATAATTTAGTTTACAAATGATTTATTATTTTTTTAAAAAATCATTTTAAATGAAAATAAAGTGTGTAAAAATATTTGAAGTTATAAAACATAACTTTTAATATTTAAAGGATTATTTCATTAATAAATTAATATTAATGATAGTATTAATGATATTAAATTTATTTAATAAATAAATAGTTTAAAATGGTTTATTGATTTAAAAATCATTTAAAAAGGATATAAATGAATTAAAAATACTTTAAGTTATAATTAATGACTTTTAATATTTGGATGAATGGTTCATTAATATTTGAATATTAATGGTAATTATTTAAAATGATTTAAATGTTTTAAAAATCATTTAAGGGTAATATTAATACTTTAAAAATATTTTGAGTTCTTGTAAATAACTTTGATATTTTGGCAATGATTTCATTATTGTTTTAATATGAATTAATTATTAATGATAATAGAGGCTGTTTGATATTTAATGATGATTAGGTGTTTGAAATTCATGTTAATGTATAATAAATATTTATAAATTATTATTAAGTCATATAACTGACGTTTACAGATATTGTGTAATAGAATAGAGTCTTAGACTCGTTAATTACCCGATAGAGTTGTCGGATTTTTGCAAGCATAGTTAGAGTAAATTGTTCTAGACTTAGATATTTTGACCGCAGACATTTGTTTGTTTGCGATGATGTAATGGCTTCTTTGTGTATGTGTAACAACGTGAGTAGGTGATGTCTTGTTGTGAAATGCGATCTACTATGTGTTATAGTATATTTTTCTAATCGAACGAATGATCTGATTAATGATAGGTGATTACATAAAAAATAAAACTAAGTTTCGTATTGTATGCATCGCATCAGGCAAGTATCCTACCTTGCATTTCCTTTATGCAATGGACATGAGTAAGAATGTTTCAGAATTATATTATTACTATACAGATTATTAACCTATATTATATATGCCCATTGATTATCAACATGTTAGTATATGGTAATTCAGATATATATTCTCTGTTTGTTAATTTCTATAAATGGTTAAACAAGTGTCCCCACTTGGATAATCATTGCAGTTAAACACATGTTGATACACCTTTGATATATACATATATGTTGAATTATAGATTATTGTTGGATAAGACAAAACCTTTTGTTTGGAACCCTGACAAGTATGAACATCCCAAACATGGGAAAATTTTTATGCGCTACGGCGAACAAAGGATGAACGATGATATCGTTCTAACAATGTAGTATTGATCAATACAGGGTACAACGGGCTGATCACTCTCCGTGCCCGTAAGTTATGACGGTTTACAGATGAAGTTCTGTTTAACCTTTTTGAAAATGAAAACAATGTTCATAGTATGTCCCTAAAACTTATTTATAGTCGATGACGTAGTTTCAAAGATTTGAAAGAGAATTGTTATTATTATTGGTTGAATTACTTATGCAACTATTGATCCGTTGTAGAAGGGTAGTATAAAGAAAGTATTTAAATTCTTTGAAATTATATATATATATATAATTGCTATTACTTGTTGGGCACTCAAATGCTCATCCTTGCTTAATTTAAATATTTTTGACTAAGTGTGAACACTCAAGGCTCTGCTAGAAACAAGGAAAAAGGAAAGGTTCTTTGAATGATGACAATGTTATCGTGTGATAGTTTAATATTATTAAGACAATGTTATATATTTATGATCATGTGTTGTAAGGAATGATTTAAGGTTACGTACTTGGGAGTTAAACTTTGATATTATATAAGTTAAGTTTAAATATTTATATTATTGGCATTATTATTAGTATTATTAGGTTATAGAGATGGTATCGTGAAGCCTTTGAATTGGGTTTCAAGTACCCGGATTTGGGGGCTTCACAAATCTTATGAGTATGGCATTTTTGAATAATTAAATACATTATTTGGTAAAGTATAAACAAATGAAATAAATTGTTTATAAGTTTAAGAAGTGATTAAAATATTGTTATAATATTAATAATATTATATTATGAGTTTATTAAGTGATTGATAATATTTGGATAAATTTAAAGTCTTTAATATTTATCCTTTTTTCGTTTGATTAATGCTTATATCATTGTCATCATCCTCATGTTTATATTGTGATGAAAGTCATCTTTGGCTTACGTGCAAAGATGGACTGTTGATTATTGATTTTACAATTGTATATCTTTGGCTTACATGCAAAGATGAATTTGTTGATTATTAGTTTCTGATTGTATATCTTTGGCTTACGTGTAAGGATGGACTATTGATAATTGGTTTTACAGTTGTATATCTTTGGCTTACGTGCAAAGATGAACTATTGATTGATGAGTATCTTTGGCTTATATGCATAGATGAACTGTTTATTGGTATGATTATGACTAGGGATCATTCGGTATAATCATGACCCATAATGTTATAGATGATGTGGTAAAAGTCCTCATTAGGCAGTAGTGCATTGATGGATGATTATTGGTATGATTATAACCGAGGATTATTCGGTATAATCATGACCATTCTTGATTACATGAATATCCTTGGTACGTAGTGCGGGGATGATTCGATGATGTGGATTATTTATTAAGTCGAGTCTCAGCAATAAAATATTGATTATACACTTTTAATTCGTAAAAGATAGTAGATATCATGCTTTACTTGACTCTTATAAAATACAGTTGTATGTCGTTGGCCTGTAGTGCAAAGATTAATTGTTAATGAATATCTTTAGTCGTAGTGCAAAGATGAATTTATTAGTATGATTATGAGCAGGAATTTTGATTTGGTATAACCATGATTTTTGATGTTTCGGTGAAGATAGGTGATGAAAATTATCTTAAATCACAGGTGCGAAGAGAATTTAGAATCACAATTATGATTATGAGTTATTCATATGATTGTGGACAGGAATTGTTGATTGATGTTACAGGGATAAAACATTATTGATGGACTTTTAACATGGAGAAGATAATAGATCTTATGGTCAATTTGACTCTTCTAATGGATTGCTCGTTCCGCTGCAACTATGGTTGAAAAGTTTTATCATCTACCATATGTTCTAAATCTCTGATTTATTACTGATGAAGGCTATTGATGATGTAAATTATCTTTAGTCATGATATTCTTTACTGGGCTAGTTGTGCTCACCCTTTTGCTTCAAAATTCCTTTCAGGTAATAAGAGTGTAGGCTGGGTCGGCGGGGGTAACAGGAGAATAGAACGGTGGTCTATACATTATTTGAGGTTCTCCCTAAATAGTATGGAAATAATTTTATTGAGAACTTTAGATAAGTGTGTCGTATTGTATACGTCATTTGATATTTAATTTTGGTGAACCGAATAGGGTGAGGTGAACCCAACTTTGGAAGAGTGTTTTGCCACTATCATACAAGATGTCTAATGACATACAACCTCGTGTTATCATAAGATAGTGTTGTGCACATCCACTTGCTGAGTATATCTACGAGCACTACCTATATAATCTTGGAGTATGTTTGAAATATGATTCTCAATTGGAGACAATGGAGATAATTATAAGTCAAGAGAAGACTCTCACCATTGGAAAGAAGATGATAGCAATCTTCTTATTTTTCTTTGGGGACTATTGGGTCAGCCAACGATAATTTTATGGACATATGATATCTATCATAACCTAGACGCATGGCCTCCCATATACGAAGGTTTCCTTGAGTATTTTCCAAAGATTTTAATTTCTAAAATAGTTATTGACTGTACTTTTATGTAAAGTACCATTGTAAGGTTGTGGTCGAGGCACCATGAGAGTTACATACATTTGTATTAAAACTCACAGTTTAACTATGGTCGTATTCTGCACGACAGTTCAATAGTTATATAAATGAAGTTTGTAAATGATTTTTATAGTGTGATATCTGGTGACTCAGAATGGGTCGTGTGGACCTATTTTGGGGGAGTCACAATAAAAGTGATGAAAAACCTTTTAAATCATAGAAGATAGTAGATTTTATTCTCTACTTGACTCTTCTAATGGATTGCTTGTTCTGCTGTAGTTAAACTTGATGTTTGTTATATTGTATCAATTTAACACTGTTGACGGCTAACGATAATTTATTCTGCATTATCTTAGCCATAATATTTCTTACTGGGCTAGTTGAGCTCACCCTTTTGCTTTCATTGTTCTCTTCAAGAAATGAGAACGTAGCAGGGACTAGTCGGGGAATGGAGTGACGGTCCAGATGATAGCATTAGTAGTCCTCACTATTCTATGAAATAGTGTGATAATAAATGTATTGAGGACTTATATTGAGTTTGAATACTGTCTAAAAGACAATATTTGTATTAAAACTCGTAGCTCATGTTGTATATTTAAGATTATATTTGTATTCAGTACCATGTATTTGGCGACTAAGAATAGATGATGTATACCTATTTTAGGGGCGTCACAGTTGGTATCAAAGCTTAGGGATATGATCCTTGGCTGAGATGTGAGACAAGAACTAGAAGGGGAGAGACGGGGAATTCCTTCGCTAGTATGACCTACCTAAGTTTATTTGGTATTTAATTGGTCGGTCAGAGTATAGGGATAATATGTGATATGTTAATTAACCCTTATTTTGTGACAGTATTTGAAAATGTTGAGATCAGCAATGAAAAACATGAGACCGTTGAGTCACCAACGATCAATACCCAGGATAATGTGCAACAGGAAGACAATAATCCTCAGGTAAATAACATCACCGATCAAATGATGAACGATGGAATGTTCAGAGGCTTTATGCAATTCATGCAACATCAAAGCAGAAGCGACTCACATCCAAAAAATGAGGTGGAAACACCGGCAACTCTCGAGCGGTCCTTTGCTAAGCAGATTCGAGGAGATGGGACCACCGGAGTTTTTGGAGAGCCAAAACCACTTAAGGCGGAGGCGTGGATAAAGCAGATCAACAAGATATTTGATGTCTTGGGATGCTCGAGGAGCAAAGGTTCCTTTGCCACCTTCATGTTATGAAGCGAGGAGGCAGATTCTTTGGTGGGAATACGTAAAGCGTACTCAACCTGCCGTACTGAAGATGTCTTGGGAGAAGTTCTAAGAACTGTTCAACGACAAGTACTTTCCCGAAAGTATTCGTCACATGAAAGAGGTAGAGCTCATTAAACTGGAGAAAAACAACATGACCGTGTCACAGTACGAAGCTAAGTTTGTCGAGTTGTCCCGGTTTGCATCCCATTTAGTTGATAATTAGGAGAGAATGACGCGAATGTTTTTAGGAGGTTTTAAACACGAGATACGTCAATATCTTATCTCTCATAAACTGTGTTTGTATTCAGATGTTGTTATTAGGGCTCAGTTATTGGAGCGCGATAATGAGTCAACCCAACCAAAAGAGAGCAGCCGACAAAATGATAATACCAGTGATAGTAGTCATCGAAGCGGTGATAATAAGCGTGGAGGGAATCAACATGCCAGAAAAGGTAACCACTTGAGTAGAAGATCGTATGCATTTACGAGTGCGATGTTGTTAACATAAAGACCCATTTTGTATAACTTACAAATGATGAAGATAGGGTTAAAGACTCTAGGGACCCACGTGAAGATAATAAATATATGATTAGAATCGACTTTAATCGATAAAGTTAAAGCCGCTCAAGCTACACACCCGAATCTGATGAATGTGAAGAAGAAGGTTCAAGAGGGCGTTATTCTAGAAGCAAGAATCGATGAAGAGAGGAAATCTCAACCCTCGATTTAATTGGCCCATTTGAAAAACTTGATCGAGTAGGAACTATGGCCTATAGACTCGTTTTACCGCCAAGTATGTCTCGTGTTCATAATGTTTTTCATATATCTATGTTACGTAAATATGTGAAAGACCCGAACCACGTTATTAAATTAAAACTAGACGAGATAGTAGAAGATTTAACGTATGAGGAGATACGTGTTAAAATCTTGGATAAAAAGGATCATATACAACACTCAAAGGTTATACCTCAAGAGTTAGAATCTGAAATGATGTCAAGGTATCCTCATCATATCAGGTACGTACGTAAATTTCGAGGGAGAAATTTCATAAGGAGGGGAGATTGTAAGACCCCGAATTTTATGAAATGAAAGTATTCAATTTTCTTATAATTATTATTTTATTTCGTAAATGGTTAAATTGATAAAGGGTTAAAGTTAAGGGTGATATGTGAAAATTTTTGCAAAGTATGCAAGTTGTTATAAAATATTCGTTTGGTCGAGGAATATTCTTTTTATCTGGGAATATCCGCATGCGATAGCACAATCATTGGTGGACCCCTAGCGGAAGTATTATCGTAGTAGTAAAAAGCGACATAATTATCTTTTATAAAAATAACGGTAGGAAGTGTTACAGATTAAAAGCTGTTGAACTACCCGGTAGTAAAAGTATAGTAATACGCGTGGTTGTATAGTAGCACATGGTATTGATTATTGACGCTTACGTGAGAAGTCACTCAGTTATACTCAATTATTACTACAGTAATTGTTGCATCATATCTCTCATATTATTGATTCGATTATTGTCACAGTATCATCTGCATAATATGATATATTATTAAATCAATAATTGAGACGACAAAGTTATTCATATTATTAAATTGTAATATTTACAATGTCTAGAAGTTCTGTCAAGGAGAGGTTTGGTCATCTAATTGCGCGCCAATAAGGAGAAATCCTTATCGAAAGCCCTCTTTCACAGGAGCGACACGGTTGTTAAATATTATGAGTTATAATATTAATGATGAATAAGTTCGTTTTGATTAAAGATGAAATTGATAGTTCCATTGTGTTGGAATTATTAGTGTTAGTGGAAATTGACATTTATTTCGATATTAATTGATGTTTGGAAGTTATCGGGTAATTAATCGGATAAATGAGGAATTAATTGTTATTAATTCACATGATTATAACTATTTGTTCACATGTGTGTACTATTGATTCACATTCATGTACTATTAGGGGAGTTGGTGCAAGATTGATAATACTTGCATGACTAAGTTAAAGTTGGAGGTATAGATGAAGGTACTATACAGTTATTCATATTTTTACATGATTATAACCATTGAATCACATGATTGAACTATTGATTCACATTATTTATTATTAGGGGAGGTGGTGCAACTTTGATAATACTTGCATGACTAAATTAAAAATGAAAAAAAAAAGTTTAAGATATTGTACTGTAATTTTTTGAGCCCCAAAATGTTCAATTATCGAAACTATATTTTTCTATAAATAGAAGCTCATTTTTCCTTCATTTCTCACCAATTCACTAAAGCTATAGAGAAATTATTATAGAGAGAAATTATAGAGAGAAAGAAGAAGAGAAGTCTGCTACCTCTCTATTCCAGTATTTAGCTTTATTCTAAGGTAAGGGGTATTATTTCTTTCATATTCATGAAGAGAGCTATTGTTATTCCATTCCTTATTATTATGTTAAATAACCTGTCTATGCGAAGTACCGCATATATGGTGAAATTCTTACATTATTCCATTCTTTTTATTATTACATTTGGAATATCCACGTGCATGCATATTACGCATGACTGGTTACACTATTTATTATTACATTGGAATAACTTTGTCTACATGAGAAGTACCGCATACATGGTGAAATTCTTACTCGTTATTCCATTCTTTATTATTACGTTGGAATATCACATGCATGCGTATGACATGTATGACACAGCTCCACTATTTATTATTCTATTGGAATAACCTGTCTATGTGAAGTACCGTATACATGGTGAAATTTTTCTGTTATTCCATTCTATATTATTCTGTTAGAATATCCTGTCTGTGCATATTACGCATGACCTGGTTCCATTATTTATTATCTTTGTTGGAATAACTTTTATGCATGCGATTACATCGCATGCCTGGTGAATTCTGTTGTTATTCCATTCTTTATTTATTACTTTGGAATATCACATGCATGCGGATTTCGTATGTTTGGTTCCATTCTTTATTATTCTATTGGGGAAAAACTGTTTTATGCGGTCTATCGCATGCATGGTGAATTCTTACATTATTCCATTCTTTATTATTACATTTGGAATAACATGTCTATGTGGATTACCACATGCATGGTGAATAATCATTTGTATTCATTCCTTATTAAATTGTGGAAATGATCTGTCTACGTAGATTACCGCATGGCAGGCAAAAATCCATTTGCAGTTACATATATTCTATTATACTCAGTTGGTTAAAGTTTTGGCTTCTATACTCCATGAAATTAGTAGAATATCCTGGATAATTGTGCTTCATCCAGTATCTTTTCATGAAAATATTCTTCTGAGCATTCTTGAATTTTACTCCACAAAGCAATATCATGTTGACAATTTGGACGTTTTGGAGTTCAGGATAAATTAACTTATAAATCTTTAAAATTTAATTCTTGAACTTGTTTTATTGAATTATTATGTCATTTTCATCATCCTCATGTTTATATTATGTTGAAAGTCATCTGTGGCCTGTAGTGCATAGATGGACTTGGTATGATTGTGACTAGGGATTATTTGGTATAGTCATGACCGTAATGTTACAAATGATGTGGTAAAAGTCCTCATTGGCCCATAGTGCATTAATGGACAGTTGTTGGCATGATCATGACCATTGATGAAAACACGAATATCCTTGCTTGCGTAGTGCATGGATAATTTGTGGTCGTGATACTAATGAATATCCTTGGTGGTAGTAGTGCGGGGATGACGTGGTTTATTTAATAAGTTGAGTCTCAAATGATAAAAGTGATGAAAAACCTTTTAAATCATAGAAGATAGTAGATTTTATTCTCTACTTGACTCTTAATGGATTGTTTGTTCCGTGCAGATTAAACTTGATGTTTGTTATATTGTATCGGTTTAACGCTTGTTGGACTAACGATAATTTATTACGCATTATCTTAGCCATAATATTTCTTCTTGGGCTAGTTGAGCTCACCCTTTTGCTTTCATTGTTCTCTTCAGGAAATGAGAACGTAGCAGGGACTAGTCGGGGAACGAAATGACGGTCCAGATGATAACATTAGTAGTCCTCACTATTCTATGAAATAGTGTGATAATAAATGTATTGAGGACTTATTTTGAGTTTGAATACTGTCTAGAAGACAATATTTGTATTAAAATTCACAACTCATGTTGTATATTTAAGATTGTATTTGTATTCTGTACCATGTATTTGGCGACTCAGAATAGGTGATGTATACCTATTTTGGGGGCGTCACAAGTCGGGTGGTTAATCGGATAAATGAGCAATTAATTGCTATTAATTCACATGATTATAAATATTTGTTCACATGTGTGTACTATTTATTCACATTCTTGTACTATTAGGGGAGTTGGTGTAAGATTAATAATACTTGCATGACTAAGTTAAAAATGGAGGTATAAATGGAGGTATTATACTGTAATTCATATTTTCACATGATTATAACTATTGATTCACATGATTGAACTATTGATTCACATTATTTACTATTAGGGGAGGTGGTGCAAGTTTGATAATACTTGCGGGACTAAATTAAAAAAAAAAAAAAGTTGAAGGTATTGTCTTTGTAATATTTTGAGCCCAAAAGCGTGCAATTATCGAAACTATATTTTCCTATAAATAGAAGCTCATTCTTCCTTCATTTCTCACCAATTTACTAAAGCTTTTAAAGCGGTTATTATAGAGAGAAATTATAGAGAGAAAGAAGAAGAGAAGTCTGCTACCTCACTATTCCAATATCCAGTTTCTTCTAAGGTAAGGGGTATTATTTCTTTTGTATTCATGAAAAGAGCTTCATTATTCCATTTTTATTATTATGTTGGAATAACACATCTATGTGAAGTACCGCATACATGGTGAAATTCTTACATTATTCCATTCTTTATTATTACATTTGGAATATCACATGCATGCGTGATTACGCTAGACACGGTTCCCTTCTTTATTATTCTATTGGAATAACTTTATCTATGCGGTCTATCGCATGCATGGTGAATTCTTTGTTATTCCATTCTTTATTATTACATTTGGAATATCACATGCATGCAATTACGCTATACCGGTTCCATTCTTTATTATTACATTTGGAATAAACCGTCATGCATGCGATTCTATCGCATGCATGGTAAATTCTTATGTTATTCCATTCTTTATTATTACATTTGGAATATCACATGCATGCGGATTATGTATGACTGGTTCCATTCTTTATTATTACATTGGAATAACACATGCGTGTTGATTATCACATGCATGGTGAATGATCCTTCATATTCATTCCTTATTAAATTGTGGAAATGATGCATCTCACGTGGATTACCGCATGGCGGGTGAAAATCCATTTGCAATTTCATATATTCTATGATACTCATTTGGTTAAAGTTTTGGCTTCTATACTCTATGAAATTAGTAGAATATCACGGATATTTGCGCTTCATCCATCAAGTATCTTTTCATGGAAATATTCTTCTGAGCATTCTTGAATTTTACTCCACAAAGCAGTATCATGTTGACAATTTGGACGTAATTGATTTCAAGATAAATTAACTTATAAATCTTTAAAATTTATTCTTGAACTTTTTTTATTGAATTATTATGTCATTGTCATCATCCTCATGCTTATATTGTGATGAAAGTTATCTTTGGCTTACGTGCATAAATGGACTTGGTATGATTATGACCAGGGATTATTCGGTATAATCATGACATGTAATGTTATAAATTATGTGGTAAAAGTTCTCAGTAGCCTGTAGTAGGTTGATGGACAATTTTTGGTATGATTATGACCAGGGATTATTCGGTATAGTCATGACCATTGATGATTTAATGAATATCCTTGGCCCGTAGAGCAGAGATGACTCGATGATATGGTTTATTTATTAAGCTGAGTCTCAACGATAAAAAATGATGAAAACATTTTAAATCATAGAAGATAGTAGATATCATGCTCTACTTGACTATTCTAATGGATTGCTTATTCCGTTGTAGTTAAACTTGATGTCTATTATATTTTATCAGTTTAACATTGTTGAAGACTAATGATAATTTATTCTGCTTTATCTTAGTCATAATATTTCTTACTGGGCTAGTTGAGCTCACCCTTTCTTTCACCGTTCTCTTCGTGAAATGAGAGCGAAATGGGACTAGTCGGGAAAGCGGAGTGACGGTCCGGATGATAGCATTAGTAGTCCTCACTATTCTGTTAAATAGTGTGACAATAAATGTAATGAGGACTCCATTGAGTGTGAATATTGTCTAGATGACAATATTCTTATTATAACTCTTAGATTATGTTTTGTCGTATTTTACACCACTGTTGTATAATTAATTTGTATTTGAATTTTGTATCATGTATTTGGCGACTCAAGATGGGTGATATATACCTATTTTGGGGGTGTCACATGCGTCTTTATCTTTCGAGTTCCTCATAAGCTAGTGTATCCTCTGGGAAGACTGTGATCGTCGAGCCTACTCTACGATCGTTGAGGTTGCACTACGATCATCGAGGTTGCTTCAGAATCTTCTCTACGATCGTTGTCTGTCTTGGTCCTTGTGATGAACTTGACTAAGCATTCCTTCTGGGTTAAGGTAGCTCAGGAAGGGCCAACCTCTTAGATTGAACTAAGGGTCAGGTTTGTCCCTAAGGTGCTTTCAAGATAAAAAACTTTAGAAGTGATTAACACTAATATCTCATTTGGCCTTTTCTGCTGGGGAGTTCATCTACCAACTTTAGACATTAGCATTGGTTGTAATCGTGGTGTCCTCCTGCTCTTACACTACGATCAGATGTTTGATCGTAGGCGCTCCACAATTTTGAGTTGGGTGGTTGACAAGGTTATCAGTAGTACGTTTTGAGACGTTCCTACTAACTATGGATCTTCATTTGGTTCATCAGCCACAAAGTTTTGGGACTTTGTAACTGGTATATTTCTTCATAGTGTATTTTTGATACTTTTAGTGTTGTTGTTCCTTAACAGATCACTGCTCCCCCATGGTTTATATTCTCTTCTCAGAGAGGTGTGAATTCTTCTTCTTTATGTGCATCAGAAGGAAGCCTTGCATATCTCTTTCTGACTAAAGTCATCATTATCAATTAAATCTTCTTGCATCATAGAAATGGATATCTTCAGGACTGATCGCTCTACAATAATTTTACAGAACTACGAACGTAGTCTTCTTTGACAGTTTGTACTTATGGAGTTCTGCTCTTATAATGAGTTCCTCATGATTGATGCTCGATGATCCTCTGATGTGAACTTCATTGAGGATTCTTCTCCTATGATATGCTTTGTATACTTGAGCATGTAAGACCCTTTTTATCTTAGCATGAATCGTCTGCTTCCATATGAAGATCAGCAACCATGTGAGCTTCATTCATGTTAGCTTAGTAAGTAATCTTCAAGGACAGGCTTTGACAAATAAAGATTTAGTCAGAAATTCTTCTGAAATGTCTTAAGCCTTCTACTGGTTAAATCTTTTTGACTGAAGTCTTCTGCTTTAGCATTCATTAGTGTGGTCAGATAGACTAAGCACCTGCAGGTTAGATAAATTTCTATTTTTGGTACCCATAGTTAAATGGGTCCTGTCAGGTTAGCTTTCAAAATCCATGTTCCTCATATATTTGAAATTACATCATATTGATCACCAACAATCATATTCATGCATGTATCCAATTTAGATATGACATTTTAAGATGCATGATAATGAGTGTGTATAAGATCAACCAATTTAATAAAACACTCTTTCGCTTTGATGGTTTCATCATTTGCTTAGTTATGTTCACAGGGTTTAAATGTTCACAGAGTGAGAATCAACTCTATTACTTATTTGTATCTGGTTGATTCATGGAAGTGATCAGTTTCTACGAATCTTCAACATACTCTTTTTGTGACGCCCCCAAAATAGGTCCACACGACCCATTCTGAGTCTCCAGATATCACACTATAAAAATAATTTACAAACTTCATTTATACAACTGTTGAACTGTCGTGCAGAGTAGGACAATAGATAAGCTGAGAGTTTTAATACAAATATATGTAACTCTCATGGTGCCTCGACCACAATACCTTACAATGGTACTTTACATAAAAGTACAGTCAATAACTATTTTAGAAATTAAAATCTTTGGAAAATACTCAAGGAAACCTTAATACATGGGAGGCCTTGTGTCTAGGTTATGATAGATATCATATGTCCACAGAATTATCTTTGGTTGACCCAATAGTCCCCAAAGAAAAAGAAGAAGATTGCTATCATCTTCTTTCCAATAGTGAGTCTTCTCTTGACTTATAATTAACTCCATTATCTCCAATTGAGAATCATATTTCAAACAAACTCCAAGATTATATAGGTAGTGCTCGTAGATATACTCAGCAAGTGGATGTGCACAACCCTGTCTTATGATAACACGAGGTTGTATGTCATTAGACATCTTGTATGATAGTGGCAAAACACCCTTCCAAAGTTGGGTTCACCTCACCCTATTCGGTTCACCAAAATTAAATATCAAATGACGTATACAATACGACACACTTATCTAAAGTTCTCAATAAACTTATTTTCATACTATTTAGGGAGAACCTCAACAGCTATAGACCACCGTTCTATTAACTTTTATTACTCCTTTCGACCCAAACTACACTCTTATTACCGAAAGGAATTGTGAAGCAAAAAGGGTGACACAACTAGCCCAGTAAAGAATATCATGACTAAAGATAATTTACATCATCAATAGCCTTCATCAGTAATAAATCAAAGATTTAGAACATATAGTAGATGATAAAACTTTTCAACCATAGTCATAAATGGAACGAGCAATCCATTAGAAGAGTCAAATAGACCATCGGTCTATTATCTTCTCTATGTTAAAAGTCCACCAATAATGTTTTATCATTTGTAACATCAATCAACAATTCACGCCCACAATCATATGAATAACTCATAATCATAATTGTGATTCTAAATTCCTCTTCGCACCGGTGACGAAGATAATTTTCATCACCTATCTTCACCGAAACATCAAAAATTATGGTTATACAAAATCACAATTCTGCTTTCATAATCATACTAATAAATTCATCTTTGCACTACTACCAAAGATATTCATTAACAATTAATCTTTGCACTCTGAGGCCAAAGACATACAAGCTGTATTTTGAAGAGTCAAGTAGAGCATGATATCTACTATCTTCGTAATTAAAAATGTAAAATCAATATTTTATCACGAGACTCGACAATAAATAATCCACATCATCGAATCATCCCCACACTACGGCCAAGAATATTCATGTAATCATCAATGGTCATGATTATACCGAATAATCCCTGGTTATAATCATACCAATAACTGTCCATCAATGCATTACGGGCCAATGAGGACTTTTACTACATCATCTATAACATTACGGGTCATGATTATACCGAATGATCCCTGATCATAATCATACCAATAAACAGTTCATCTATGCATATAAGCCAAAGATACTCATCAATTAATAGTTCATCTTTGCACGTAAGCCAAAGATATACAACTGTAAAACCAATAATCAACAGTCCATCTTTGCACGTAAGCCAAAGATATACAACTATAAAACCAATAATCAACATTCCATCTTTGCACGTAAGCCAAAGATATACAATTGTAAAATCAATAATCAACAGTCCATCCTTGCACGTAAGCCAAAGATATACAACTATAAAATCAATAATCAACAGTCCATCTTTGCACGTAAGCCAAAGATATACAATTATAAAATCAATAATCAACAATTCCATCTTTGCACGTAAGCAAAGATGACTTTCATCACAATATAAGAATGAGGATGATGACAATGATATAAGCATTAATCAAACGAAAACAAGGATAAATATTAAAGACTTTAAATTTATCCAAATATTATCAATAACTTAATAAATTCATAATCTAATATTATTAATATTATAATAATATTTTAATCACTTCTTAAACTTATAAACAATTTATTTTAATTATTTACACTTTACCAAATAATGCATTTAATCATTCAAAAATATCATACTCATAAGATTTCATCACCAATGATCAAATCCCTCATCAAAAATCTGCAAATACCTTATATAAGATTTCCAAGCCATAAAATCCTATTTACCAATTTTTCAACTCCACATAACATATTTAATTCATATGTTCGTAACTAAACCATTTTCATGAAAAATACCAAATCAGTTCCAAAAATTATTCTTTTTTGGAATTTAGCAGAATATAGTCCCATATTGAACATATATTTTTCTCAGAATTTTTAAAATTCATTTACTATTTTTCATATGGCCAAAATTGCCGAATATTTAGACATTTATCATAAATTGTACTTTTGTCCAAAAATTCCGAAATTTACAGGGTATACTCCTGTTATATACATGTACTCCCAATAAAACTTTCACCAATTTTGGAGTTAACCACAAGGAGCTATAAGGGTTTACTTTTAAAATAGTCTTTTTCCATAAAATTCATAACTCCTAATCTATACATCCAAAAATTGTCATTTTTGGACACAGTCTAGAAAACTCAACAAACCATCATTTCGAATTTTTCCAGAATTTTTGAGGTTCAGAAAAATTACGAAACTGTAAATGGATTTTCGGTCGCCATGCGGTAATCCACGTAGACAGATCATTTCCACAATTTAATAAAGAATGAATACAAAGAATCATTCACCATGCATGTGGTAATCCACATAGACAGGTTATTCCAACAGAATAATAAAAGAATAGAATACCAGAAGAATTCACCATGCATGCGGTAGTCTGCGTAGACAGGTTATTCCAACAGAATAATATAGAATGGAATAACAAAAAAATTCACCAGACATGCGATAGACCGCACAGACAGGTTATTCCAACAGAATAATAACTAATGGAACAAGGTCATGCGTAATCCGCATAGACAGGATATTCTAACAGAATAATAAAGAACGGAACCAGGTCATGCATAATATGCACAGACAGGATATTCCAACAGAATAATAAATAATGGAACCAGGTCATGCGTAATCCGCACGGACAGGATATTCCAAACGAATAATAAAGAATGGAATCAGGTCATGCGTAATCTACACAGACAGGATATTCCAACATAATAATAAAGAATGGAATAACAACAGAATTCATCAGGCATGCGATAGACCGCACAGACAGGTTATTCCAACAAAATAATAAAGAATGGAACCAGGTCATGCGTAATCCGCACAGACAGGATATTCTAACAGAATAATAAAGAATGGAATAACAACAGAATTCACCATGCATGCGATAGACCGCACAGACAGGTTATTCCAATAGAATAATAAAGAATAGAATAACAGAAGAATTTCACCATGTATGCGGTACTTCGCATAGATAGGTTATTCCAACATAATAATAAGGAAACAATAACTCTCTTCATGAATACGAAAGAAATAATACCCCTTACCTTAGAAGAAACTGGATATTGGAATAGTGAGGTAGCAGACTTCTCTTCTTCTTTCTCTCTATAATTTCTCTCTATAATAATTTCTCTAAAGCTTTAGTGAATTGGTGAGAAATGAAGGAAAAATGAGCTTCTATTTATAGAAAAATATAGTTTCAATAATTGCACATTTTGGGGCTCGAAATATTACAGTATAATACCTTCCTCTTTTTCTTCATTTTTAATTTAGTCCTACAAGTATTATCAAACTTGCACCACCTCCTGTGACGCCCCCAAATCCGGGTATCTTCCAACCCGACAGATGGTGCTACACGGTACTACCATTCATATATACATTCAATTGAAATGTCGTAAAAGAACGAATATGTCTTCTATAATATCAAATATATTACAATCGTTCATCCTATACTATTACAAAAGTATTCTACGGGTTCGTCTTCGCCTTGCCCTTATCCTTGCTGGAGCCTTCAGTCCGTTCAATCTTAGCTATGTTCATATGGTTCAAGCAAGAGTGAGCATGACTAGCTCAGCAAGTACAACAATTCTAATAAACCACATGCTTGAAACATAGAACTCATATATCTTCAATAATTGAACAATAGTTACGAAGTACTATCAATAATTCAAAATAGCACTTCTTTTCATTCAAAACGTTTTACAACAACAATATTCAGTAAAACATCAATTTCGGTCCAAGACCTTGAGCATTTCATAAGTTCTTTTGAAAAGGACATCCCAGGACTAAGTCCGTAAGTCCGACATTACTTACGAGCACGTCTAGGTGATAAGCCTATAGTACTCTATGTTGATCAACACTACATTCATTGAATGTGTGTACGTTTAAGTTATGGCAACCTCACATGCCTGTCGTTTGACGATAAAATATTTTTAGCATACTCAGTCTTCGATTGAAAACCACACCAATATAACTTGGTAAACCTTGTACATGCTTTGATAGAAACATAATTTAAGTCAAGCCGAAATAACTGGCTTGGACTTCATTATACAATACTTCGTGTGTAAGAACACATGAATTACAAAGCTTGTCCAGATTGAACTGGAATAAGGGTTAGAGTACTTGCCTTTAGCGTCTGCTACAGTTAATAACACGTTCTTTGTTTAAGTCTTTGAGTCTCTATAGTAATGATAATATCACATAACACATTAGGTCATGAATGAGCATATATAGTCCCAAATGTATCTTACCCTTCTTCTCAGTCTAATTATAACTTATATTTGTTCTTATTGGTTCCAGCTTTTCGTTACGATGTTCTTATCTTCACATTACATACATATTCGATTGCTATCTTTAACCTTTAGGCAACATTATTGATGAGTAGGTTTTATACCTATGAATTCGATATTATTAAACTTAATTATTGTTATCTTTAATTATTTTTTTAGTGTCTTTTTATGTGTTTTGTGTTTATTTCTAGTCGGTTGGAGCTGGAGGGACAAATTGGTCATTTCGGAGAAGAAAAGGGTCAAAAATCATGAAAATTAGAGCTGAGTGGCATTTTTGTAATTCATTGTTTCGGCAAAAGCGCCAGCGCTTGAAATGAGTTTTGTGATGAGCGCCTAGACGCTCATGTGCGGAAAAAGAAGAGATTTTCTACTGCCAAGTGGGTTTTTGAAGCCAAAAAGGAATCTAAATGAGGTGGGAGACTAATACAAATAGGAGAAGACTTTAGAAAAGACGTATCACTTAATTTTTCAAGGGAAGTTATAATCTTAACCTGTTAAATCTGCTGTTATTCTTGTGAAATTTTGATTTTAGTTATTAGTTTTGTTAAGTTTATTTTTTTTAAATCACAAACAATATTTTTTAGTTTAAAATAGGATTAATTGCATTGGAATTAGTAATTGATAAATATTAGTCTATTTCCTCGTGGGAACGATATCCTTGCTTGCTGAATATTACAATTGAACGCGTATACTTGCGTGTTAAAGTGCTATTAAGAAATTAGGCAACAAGTTTTGGCGCCGTTGCCGGGGAAATTAGTTTAATATTTTGTCATTATTAATTTTGATAGAGTTAATCTTAATTTAAACTTTTTCTTTTCTGTTATATTCAGGTGTTCTTGATTAGTGTATGCAAACACGATCGAAGAAGCCAGATTTATTACCTCACGAGGACGACATCGAGAAAAAATTTCAGCGATTGCGTAAGTGGGTTAAAGAAACCAAAGAGGCACTTGATAAGAAAGATAATATGGCTGAAGAAGAGCAAAAAGCACTGGGGATTATGCTACGCCGCGGGTTACTGAAATTCAGTTGAGTATTACGAGGCCTGCCATTACTGCTACAAGTTTTGAGATAAAATCGGGGATAATACAGATGATTCAAAATTCATGTCAGTTTGGAGGGTTACCGAATGATGATCCGAACGATCACATAGTCAGCTTTATAGAAATTTGCGATACTTTCAAGTACAATAATGTGTCAGAGGATGCAATAAGGCTAAGGCTATTTCCATTTACTCTCAGAGATAAGGCTAAGAGTTGGCTCCATTCACTACCACCAGGCTCGATTACTACATGGAATGACTTAGCCCAAAAATTTCTTGCAAAGTTTTTCCCGCCTGCAAAAATAGCAAAGTTGCGGAACGATATCTTCTCTTTCGTCAAAGACGATTCGTAATCACTATATGAAGCTTGGGAGAGATTCAAAGACTCATTATGAAAATGTCCACACCATGGGATTCCTAAATGGCTTCAGGTGCAAACTTTTTATAACGGTTTATTTAGCACAGTGAGATCGAGTATAGATGCTGCAATGGAGGAGCTATTATGGCCAAGAATTGTGATGAGGGGTATCAGTTGCTTGAAACCATGGCAGCTAATAATTATCGGTAACAAAGAAGAACGGCTCACCAAGGACGATAATGTGGTGTATGAAGTGGATGCGATGACAGCATTGTCAGCTCAAGTGAAGCTCAGATTTCTGCTCTTACAAAGAAGATAGATGCACTTGGGATACAACCAGTTCAAAAAATGGAAACGATCTGTGAAATATATGCGGGTAGCCACTCAAGTGATCAATGTGCAATAAATCCTGAGCCAGTCCAGTTTGTTTCCAGTTATAACAGGCAGCAGGGCAGTTATCTAAATAACTACAATCCAGGAGTGAGAAACCACCCGAATTTTTCTTGGAGTAATAATCAGTCACATGCTCAAGCATAAGCTCCAAGGCAATCATATCCACCTGGATTTCAGCCACATCAACAATCTCAACAACACCCACAACCTCAACAACCTGATAAGCTATCACAAATGGAAGAATTGTTGGCAAGATTGGCAACTCAGTTTGAAGCC
Source organism: Panax ginseng (assembly GCA_020205605.1). Lineage (NCBI taxonomy): Eukaryota > Viridiplantae > Streptophyta > Magnoliopsida > Apiales > Araliaceae > Panax > Panax ginseng. The sequence continues at coordinate 98,198,609 of CM035131.1, forward strand.
ACAACGAATAACCAATCAGCTGCAATAAAGAACCTTGAGAACCAAATTGGGCAGATAGCTAATGCTTTGAATACTAGAACTCCTGGTTCTTTACCTAGTGATACGGAGAAAAATCCAAGGAATGATGGAAATGAGCAATGTAAGGCAATTACACTCAGAAGTGGGAAGGAGTTGACTACAGATCTAGATGGACAAAAAAAAATAATTTCTGCTGAGGATGGTGAACAAGAGAGTGGAAATTTGGAAAGTAAATATGGGGAAAAAGTTATGAAAAAACAACAAGAAGATAAGCAAACAGCAGTCGTACCACCTGTGTCGTTTCCTCAAAGATTGCAAAAGCAGAAATTAGATAGAGCAGCTTTTGAAATTTTTAGAAGTGTTCAAAAGTCGCAAATCAACATTCCATTCGCAGATGCTTTAGAACAAATGCCTAGCTATGCTAAATTCATGAAAGATATTTTAGCAAGAAAGAGGAAGCTAGGGAGTTCAAAGCTCAGTAGCGTTGACGAGAAGAATGTAAGCATGATTACGCAAAGAAAGTTACCACCGAAGTTGAAGGATCGGGTAGCTTCACCATACTGCAGTGCACGATTGGAACCCGGTTCTTTAATGAGATGTTTGTGTGATTTGGAGTGCAGTATTAACTTGATGCCACTTTCGATCTACACTCGGTTGGGACTACCAACACCAAAGCCAACAAATATATCTTTACAACTCGCGAGATAGATCGGTGACATACCCTAAAGGGGCATTGTGGAAGACATATTAGTGAAGGTAGACAAATTCATATTTCAAATTTAGACTTCATTGTGTTGGACTATGAAGAGGATAAAGACATACCCATTATCCTTGGAAGACCATTTTTAGCCCTTTGGAAGGACATTAATTGATGTACAAAAGGAGAGTTAACAATGAGAGTCCAAGATGAAGAAATAACTTTTAATGTTTTCAAGGCTATGAAATTTTCGAAGGGAGAGGAAGAGTGCTTTAGAGTTGATCTGATTGAAGAAGCAACTGAAGAGGTATTTAGTGATCTGTGACTGAAGATCCTCTTGAAACCGCATTAGTTAGTGAAAATTTATTTGATGATTCAACTGTGCTAGAATGGGTTCAAATGTTAGATTCAGCTCCGAAGTTCACTCAATGTTTGCAAAAATTTGAACCTCTAGATTATTGGGGAAAGCCAGATGAAAAGGTGAAATCATCCTTAGAAGAACCGCCTACCTTGGAACTTAAGCCATTACCTAACCATCTACGATATGCCTACCTTGGTTCTTCTTCCTCCTGTCCAGTCATTATTTCTGCATCACTTGATAAGGTTCAAGAAGAAAAGCTACTAAGGGTACTTCGGCAATACAAGACTGCTCTTGGGTGGACTCTTGTAGATATCAAGGGGATAAGCCCATCAATTTGTATGCATAAGATTTTGTTGGAAGATGAAGCGAAATCGACTATTGAACAACAATGAAGACTCAATCCCATCATGAAGGAAGTTGTCAAAAAGGAAATCATTAAATGGTTGGATGCGGGAATTATCTACCCTATCTCAGATAGCTCATGGGTAAGTCCGGTTCAATGTGTGCCAAAGAAAGGGGGAGTGACAGTAGTTGCAAATGAGCATAATGAATTGATCCCAACTCGAACAGTTATGGGTTGGCGGGTGTATGGATTACAGAAAGTTGAATAAGGCCACTCGTAAGGACCATTTTCCTCTACCATTCATAGATCAGATGTTGGACAGGCTTACAGGGCATGAGTATTATTGTCCCTTGGATGGATACTCAGGTTATAACCAGATTGCCATTGCACCCGAGGATCAAGAGAAGACAACATTCACATGCCCATATGGTACCTTTGCTTTTTGCAGAATGTCTTTTGGATTATGTAATGCACCGGAGACATTTCAACGGTGTATGATGGCTATTTTTTCCGATATGGTTGAACAAAATCTCGAGGTATTTATGGATGATTTTTCAGTTTTTGGGGATTCATTTGATTATTATTTGGAAAATCTCACTCTTGTGCTCAAACGGTGTATGGAAACAAATTTGGTTTTAAACTGGGAGAAATGTCATTTTATGGTGCACGAGGGAATAATCTTGGGTCATCGAGTGTCATCAAAAGGTATTGAGGTTGATAGAGCTAAGATCAAAACCATTGAGAGCCTGCCACCACCTATTTCCATAAAGGGTATTCGAAGTTTTTTGGGACACGCTGGTTTCTATAGACGATTTATAAAAGACTTCTCTAAAATCACGAAACCACTTTGTAATATTTTGGAGAAGGATGTCCCATACAACTTTGATCAAGCATGTCTGGAAGCTTTTGATGTGTTGAAGAAGAAACTAGTTACCGCACCTGTAATCATAGCGCCAGATTGGAGTATCCCGTTCGAATTAATGTGTGATGCTAGCGACTTTGCGATTGGCGCAGTTCTTGGCCAACGAAAGGATAAAATTTTTCACTTTATATACTATGCTAGTAAGACATTAACGGATGCCCAACTGAATTATACCACTACCGAGAAGGAGCTATTAGCAGTTGTTTATGCATTTGATAAATTTCGCTCATATTTGATTGGAACAAAGGTGATCGTGTTTACAGATCATTCGGCAATTAAGTACTTAATAGCAAAGAAAGACGTGAAGCCGAGATTAATTAGATGGGTATTATTGCTACAAGAGTTTGACTTGGAGATCCGGGATCGAAAAGGAACAGAAAATCAGGTTGCTGATCATTTATCACGATTAGAGAATTCAGAACTAAAAAAATGACACAACAGTGATCAATGAATATTTTCCAGATGAACAACTGTTTGCGGTAAGGATGGATACACAATAGTATGCAGATTATGTAAATTTCATTGTGAGTAAGGTGTTTCCACCAGATTTGACAAGTCAGCAAAAGAAGAAATTTCTCCATGATGTGAAACAGTATTTATAGGATGAGCCATTTTTATTTAAACAGTGTGGCGATCAAGTAATAAGAAGGTGTGTTCCAGAAGTTGAAATGGAGAATATTCTATACCAATGTCATGCATCTGACTATGGTGGACATTTTGGGGGAGAAAGAACGGCAGCTAAAGTGCTTCAATATGGATTTTTCTGGCCAACACTCTTTAAGGATGCCCATGTGTTTTCATTGAAATGTGACAGATGCCAAAGAGTTGGTAATATATCAAAGTGACAAGAGATGCCACTTAATATGATCCTAGAAGTCGAATTGTTTGATGTTTGGGGCATCGACTTCATGAGACCATTTCCATCATCTTTCAGTAACTCCTATATACTTCTAGCGGTGGACTACATTTTGAAGTGGGTAGAAGCTATAGCATCGCCCACCAATGATGCTAAGGTTGTGGTTAAGTTCATTCGAAAGAACATTTTCTCTAGATTCGGCACTCCTCGCGCAATCATTAGTGATGAAGGCACGACTTACGTAATAAGCGGTTCTACTATTCTCGCTGAAAGACGGAGTCACTCATAAGATAGCTCTCGCTTACCATCCACAAACAAGTGGTTAGCCGAGGTATCTAACCGAGAAGTAAAATGAATCCTCGAGAAGATAGTGAATCTGGTCGGAAAGATTGGGCTAGCAAGTTGGATGATGCTTTATGGGCATACCAGATAATTTTACAAAACTTCGATAGGGATGTCTAAAATGAGTTTAGTATATGGGAAGGCATGCCATCTTCCAGTTGAACTAGAACATAATGCTTATTGGGCAATTCGGAAGTTAAACTTTGATATGTCTCTGTCATGGGAGAGAAGAGCCACTTACAATTGAACCAAATGGATGAATTCAGACTCAATCATACGAGCGAAGTTATATAAAGAAAAGATTAAGAGGTGGCATGATGAGAAAATTCTGGAAAGAAAGTTTGAAGCAGGGCAAACAGTGCTATTATACAATTCAAGGCTTAAACTGTTTCCAGGAAAGTTGAAATCCCGTTAGTCAGGGCCATTTATCATTACAAAAGTTTATCCTCACGGAGCTGTGGAGGTGGAAGACCCGGATGCCAAACGTAACTTCAAAGTCAATGGTCAAAGATTGAAGCACTACTATGGGGGTTGTGTTGATCGTGAAAAGACATCAGTCAACCTTGCTGATTAGAACAGAGAAGAAAGTCGGGCTGAAGACTATAAACCAAGCGCTAACTGGGAGGCAACCCAAGAACTTTTATTGTTATTTTTTATTGTTACTTTTATTTTTTTTATTTTATTTACTTTACTGTTAGTTTATTTAGTGGTTAAACTTTTATAGTTTAGGATTTGTTACACCCCTGACGTTCTCTAACATGATATTCAATTGATTGCAGGATAGGAAACAAGATTTCTTATTTGGCGGGTTTGACTAATGGCCACTACGACTACCCAGTCGGGGGTCTCGCTCACCGATGAGCGAGTGGCTACCCAGCTCGCCGGTGAGCTGGCAGGGGTTGCAAGGGGACAGCGCCCCCTGGAAGCCAAGCATTTCTGAGCTTAATAGATGAATGTCCATTTGTCAAAATCTCAAAATTTTAATTATTTCCTTCATTTTTAGTGTTATTGAATTGCTTAATGGTGTAGGGTATCTTGTTTTTGTTTTTCTTTCTTAGTATGGTAGTTTAGTTAATTATGTAGTTTATTTTAGTTTAGGGTTTTTAAAATAAGTCTTAATCTCCTTGCAAACAAAAACTAACAATTGAAGTTGTGCAGGTTGGGAAAAAAAAAATTCAAGACATGTCCAAGCGCCTAGGCGCCCAAGCCAGGCACAATCCAAGCGCCTAGGCACCTAATTGCAGTAACTGAGATAAGGCACAAGCACCTAAGGGCCCCAAGTCAAGCCAAATCAAGCGCCTAGGAGCCTAAAGTCAGTAGCCATAATGCGCCCCAAGCGCCTAAGCGCTCCTACATAGGCCAAACCAAGCGCCTAGGCGCTCCAAGCTTGCAACGCATACTGCTTTCAACCGCCTAAGCGGTCCAGACAATGCAATCCCAAGAGCCTAGGCACTCTTATTGTACCCTAGAAGAAAAAAAAGAAACCTAATCGGGCATAACCAGTTACACACCCAATTCAAACTCTCTTGTTCTCTCCCACTCCAACTCAAACTCACTCAATTCGCATCACTCCTCTAATCTAGCCACGATAATCAACTTCTTCTTGTATAAGCATAACCAAACACTCAATCTCCTACCCAAACTAAGGCAATCAATCTCCATCTTGTCATCCTTCCTCACCAATTCGGTCACCAACCTACAATTCAACTCCATCTATCCGAAGTCAGTGTTCAACGCTCAAATTGCTCCTACAACTTTGATTGGAACATCATATTTGGCTATAACCAAGTAAGTGTGCAAGATTTTATTGCAAAATTGTGTGGATTTGCTTGGATAGTAGCTAAGTCAGTAATTTGAAGATAGTTTCTTTCATTGTGTTGGCTCAAGTGGGTTTGGGTACTCTTAATTGTTGCTTGTATTGCATTGGAAGGATAGTGTGCTTAGTAATTGACAAATTTGGTGAAAATTAAGTTTGGGTGAGTGCTTCAACAATAGTGTTCAAAATTTTTGCACACCAAGTGTTCGATAATTTGTCACAAAGAGGATTTGGCCATCCTAAGCCACTAAACATCATTTGGTTGAGCAAGAAAATATCACATAAGACTTATGGCTACTAAGAGGCATAGAGGAGAGACTTCGGGCACTTCGCAAAAGTTTGACAAAAAGAGATTTACAAGTGCTAAAGCGTCCGAAAGATATTACAATTCGCTTTCTAGTAAAACGCTAATTCCCGAGCGTGGATTATTGTCAGAGATAGAAGATGGGGAATTACTATAAATGATTGGGAGTAGAAGATGGGTGAACTTTACAGCCCAACCGGATTCATAGGTCATTAAAATTGTTAAGAAATTCTACGCCAATGCAAAAGATCATATTGGTAACATGATTTGGGTTCGCGGAAAATCAGTGGAAGTCAGTTCCAGGTCAATAAATGCTTACTACGGCTTGAACACAATGCCCAATAATGGCTTCATGCAATTTTAGAGCACGAGCTGGACTACAGTGAGGTCATTTAAGCTTTGTGTGTACCTGGAACACAATGGAAATTGACAGATCAACAAGAAGCTGTTTTGTTCCCTACATCCGCACTAAGTCGTTACGGGAAAGCATGGCATGCCTTTATTTGTGCCAAGTTGATGCCGTGTAGACATACAAGTGATGTTATAAATCGACGGGCAGCGTTGCTTTTCTGTATTGCACAAGGAAAATCTATAGATGTGGGTCAGGTTATACATGATTCAATTGACAGAGCAATTCAAGGAGGGACCTCAGCTGGACTACCTCATCCATCTTTGATTATCGGATCGTGGTCGACAAGTTTGGAGTAAAATGGGATGTCGAGGAAGCTACACAACCTCCTTTAGCCCCAATTGACCACTCAGTGATAAAAAAATACAAGATATGGGGTGGGGGTACATCACACCCGAGAGGGATAGGTTTCATTATTGTGCCTCCCGAGCCTGCAGACGAGCCTAATCAACAGTCACATGATAATCCTTCTGCAGCTGAAAGTTCTGGACCTCAACCAAATTTTTTTGAAGATATTCGTCGAGAATTAAGAAATCAAACTAGAAGGATTAACATGGTGGCTACTCGAGTTCAGCAGGGTTTTGACCGAATGGAAAGAAATCAGGATAGCCTAGCTCAGCGACAAACGGAGGTGTATCGGAATCAGTAGCAAAGATTCTAGAGATGTTTGCCCGATGAATCCAAATTTGCCGCTCCCTACCAATTTCCACCATTGTTTACGTACCCCCTGGCTGATGAAGAAGAAGAAGAAGAAGAAGAAGAGAATACTAACGAGGAATAAGGCTTCAATCTTTCAGGGAAGTCCTCAGTGCCTAATTTCTTATATTTTGTTTGTTATATCTACAAGACATTGACATAGAGTTAAGTTTGGGGTGCATTCTTCCAGTTCTAGTTGCATTCATGTAGTATTCATTTAGTAGTTTTTCATGTAATTTTCATTCTAATTTCTTAAAAAAAAAATGGAAAAAGAAAAGAAAAATTCAAGTATTTGCATGTTTCCAACTGTTAGATAGTTTAAGTCTGTTTTGGCCAGTGATGAGATTGGAATTGAGTGGCCAAGTATAGTATTCACTGTTAAGACTGTGATGTGATTTCTTGTTATGATTTGAATCTTTACATGTTTGAAACTGATATAATAAGGATAGCACAGTAAAAACAACTATGTTGACTGATTGAGTCAAAATTGACACATAATGGACTTCTTGAGGATAATACTAGTTTGAATGAATGAAAGACATGAATAGGCGGAGATGACTAATTTAGACAAAAACTTAAGTTTGGGGGAAAATTTGGGATATATAAGCTTAAAAAAAAGCCTTGAAAAAAAAATGATGAAACAAAATATCGTGGCTAGTCTTGTTTCGGAGCCTTTGTTACTTGAGCAAGTACACCCGAGGGGATTTTCTTTACACCTAGCACCCTAATGTCTTATATGGTCTGGGAGTCGTTGGTCGAAAGCTCGCTAAGGGGTAGCACTGTTAGCCTAATGGAATGAGATAATGCACAGTCATGGTTAAAAAAAAGAAATATATGAAGAAAAAAAAAGCAATAAAACGGAAAAAGAGCAAAAATCCCCCGTAAAGCAAAGTAAAGCATAAGTATCCCGGATTGGACTCTTGAATTTGGTGGAAGTTTGACTTTAGTTTGATCTAGCTTGTTCATGAAATTTGTGAGTTTGCATTGTATGATGCCTTTAAAGAGATCTATTATGTCTTGTATTTAGCATTATATTAGTTAACATTGTTGTTGAGTACACACACACACTATATCAGTAATAACAGGGTAAGATTTGATGATTGACTAGGAAATTATTGATCTGTCTTGATATGATGTACTAGCATATTTATTGTGATTTCTCTGAGGCTTGATGCATAGATTTTGTTCTATTTGACTGCTGGAATTTTAGGCATGTAGATAGCTGCATTTGCATTGCATATTTAGTTATTACATTGTGTTGTGTTGCTTGGGGACAAGCAATTGGTTAAGTTTGGGGGTATTTGATGAGTAGATTTTATACCTATGAATCTGATATTATTAAACTTAATTATTGTTATCTTTAATTATTTTTTTAGTATCTTTTTATGTGTTTTGTGTTTATTTCTTGTAGGTTGGAGCTGGAGGGACAAATTGGTCATTTCGGAGAAGAAAAAGGTCAAAAATCATGAAAATTAGAGCTGAGTGATATTTTTTAATTATTGTTCGGCAAGCTTTTAAAGCGCTTTGAATGGTTGTGATGATGATGAGCGCTAGCGCCGCTCATGTGAAAAAGAAAGAGATTTTCATCGCCAAGTGGATTTTTGAAGCCAAAAAGGAATCTGAATGAGGTGGGAGACTAATACAAATAGGAGAAGACTTTAGAAAAGACGTATCACTTAATTTTTCAAGGGAAGTTGTAATCTTAACATGTTAAATCTGCAGTTATTCTTGTGAAATTCTGATTTTAGTTATTAGTTTTGTTAAGTTTATTTTTTTTAAATCACAAACAATATTTCGTAGTTTAAAATAGGATTAATTGCATTAGAATTAGTAATTGATAAATATTAGTCTATTTCCTCGTGGGAACGATATCCTTGCTTGCTGAATATTACAAATGAACGCGAATACTTGCGTGTTAAAGTGCTATTAAGAAATTAGGCAACAATTATTAAGGTTTAATATTACCTTATAATGCTTTACTAAGTTCTTTAGTTCTTTACTAATGAGTTATTGTTCATGCTATACTCGTAAACCTTCATCACTTTCTAAAATCTAGATTGGCGTTGCATACGGCCATTGCTTCTTCATCTCGCGTTGCGGTCTTGAAAGTTAGCAATAACCAGAGTTCTACCTTCAGGCCATGGGCGCCACACTTTACTTTCTCGGATTACCATTGCGACGACTGCAGTATGTTCTCAGATCTTTGTATGAAATGTTAAATACCACCAATATATTAGGTTTGGTCAAGGCCATGACGCCACTGCGGCACCAAAAAATTTTGACAGACTTTAAATTTTACGAAACTCCCGGACGCATAACTTCTTTGTTATAAGTCCAAATTGGCTCATTCAAAAGCCTACGGTTCACAAATTCCATACTCTATTCGTTCATGCAAGAATTTTATCTATTTGACTTTGTTTGCTCAATATTCACCTATTAGTTCATTTTTAACGAAAACGATAAACATTCGTGAACGTTCAACGCTCGTTTCTTCGCTCTAAGTCAAAATCCGGTCATTTTCGAGTCTGCAACTCTATAATGCTAAATATGACTTGTCTCCATTGAAAACCAACGTTTCCGAGCTCAAACACAAAATACGACTTCTATTCTGAGAATTTCACGAATTCGACGCTTAACGTCTAATTGTATGAATTCCGGCATAGCTTCGTTACTAATGATTTGATAATGTTCTAAATGGATTCTAACCACCATATAAACATTTCAAACTACTTATTATATTAACATATTTTCAAATTAGGTTTTAACTTATTCTTCATAAGTTCATGGCTTGTCAACTTATAACTTTCATGATTTCATTTACTTATGACTTATTATTGATTTAAGTCCTTTACTCAATGCTCTCATATCTTATCCAACATACTAGCTTCATATGACAAAACATATTACTAGTTCATCATAAGTTCATAACTTATTTAGGTTCAAGTTGCGTATTCATAACTTATTCGGCTTAAGTCCATTCATTAATCAATTCTTATATGTTCTTAACATACATGTTTATTTCATTAAACTTCTCTTATCATCCTACAATGATAGAGATGGAAGAATATTGGACACAAGATCATTACCTTTAATGAACTAGTTCTTCTTCTTGGAAAATCTAATAAAGGAAGCTTTGACTTAAAAGTGCTTATTCTCTCTAACCAATAAGTTGCTTTATATTTGGAAGTTGTTAGTGTTTTGAATAGTGAACAAATATCTAGAGAACTTCCTCTATTTATAGGCTTGACAAGGTGAGGGCATTAGAGTCAATAACATATCTCACCTCCTTACTAACCTTCTTACTATTCATATCTTAAACCCTAAGTAAACTTGCTAGCCACATTAAGTTCTTGATCACCACATAAAGTTCTGCCCATCAAGTCTATCCATGGGTTGCACCATGGATCCTAATTATCCAATGGATCATAATTTGGGCTTTAATCCACTTAGCTTGTCTCAAACCTTTGGGCTTACATTAAGTTACTATGGGATTTAGCTTACTAATTACTTGGGCTTGCACATTCAATTCTTATTGGACTCTACCAAATTATTAACAATCCTACAAGTCTCTCTTAATTGGCTAAAAAGCCTTATATCATAAACTATACGTATAATTCTCGTATTCTAGTTCGTATATTAATTCGTAATATACGTTATCTCATTATTTATACATAATCGTACAATACCTCGTATTCAATACCATGTGCAATACTTACGTATCATACCATCCTTACACTTTCTTCTTAACGTTTAATATTCATAACATTCTCAAATTAAGTCCGCATGTAAAATATTACGTTCTCCATACTTAGATTATTATTACATAATCCATCTCACCTTGATATTGTAACGTTACGTATTTCTCGAAATTTCAAAAATAATTTCCTAGCAGAAATCGATGAATAGTGTTTTTCAGAAAATTTCTCTGAAAAGTTTCATTTTCATTTTAGAAATTCAAACACTTTAATACTACGGCTTTCCGACGTTTCTAAGTTATAGAACGTCAAACATCTTACTAACATAGAATAATAATAAATAATATTATTTTATTCATTATTAAAAGTATTTACAAAAGGTTCAATTTTCTGGGGCGTTACACCTCCCCTAATAGTAAATAATGTGAATCAATAGTACAATCATGTGACTCAATAGTTATAATCATGTGAAAATATGAATTACAGTATAGTACCTCCATCTATACCTCCATTTTTAACTTAGTCATACAAGTATTATCAATCTTGCACCAACTCCCCTAATAGTACATGAATGTGAATCAATAGTACACACATGTGAACAAATAGTTATAATCATGTGAATTAATAGCAATTAATTGCTCATTTATTCAATTAATTACCCGATTGGTCAATATAACCTCCAAATATCAATTGTTATCGAAATAAATGTCGATTTCCACTAACACTAACAATACCAACACAATGGAAATATTTTTCTCAAAAATTTCATTTTTGAAATTTTGAAGTTTGACTTTTTCTGAAAAAGTCAACTATTGACTTTTTTTGACCAAAAAGTCAACCCTGACAAATTTTGTGTTTATAGTCTATTTCTACTAATTTCATCATTTCGGACTCAAATATCACGTCCGCGTCTCCAAATTCAACTCCGAACTCAAATTCGATTTTTTAATAACATTCATCATTAATATTATAACTCATAATATTTAACAACCAGGTCGTTCCCAGGAAAGAGGGGGCTTTCCGATAAGGATTTCCCCTTATTGGCGCGCAATTAGGTGACCAAGCCTCTCCTTGATAGAACTTCTAGACATTGTCAATATTGCAAATAATAATACGAATAACTTTGTCGTCTCAAGTATTGATTTAATAATATAACATATTATACAGATGATACTGTGATAATAATTGAATCAATAGTATGAGAGATATGATGCAACAATTACTGTAGCAATAATTGAGTATAACTAAGTGATTTCTCACGTAGGTATCAATAATTAATATCGTGTGCTACTATGCAACCACGTGTATTACTGTACTATTACCACCGGGTATTTTATGACAATTTGCTTACTTTGCAAAATTTTCAAATATCACCCTTAACTTTAAACTTTTATCAATTTAACTATTTACCAAAATAGAAAAATTGAATACTTTTATTTCATAAAATTCGGGATCTCACACTTATAGAACTGATCATACTCTATGTGTTATCAAAAACTTAGAACATAGGTTTGTACATACATACTAGCCCATCAACAAAGATTACTCCACTTAAGAATAATTAAACCTTTGTATGCTTATGACCTATTTCAAACTTCTTTCAAGATGTTATCTTCAACCTAAAACTTGGATGGAGAGAAAGTTTGTTAGCATTTGAGTTTCCAACTTCAGTGTACTTTCTCTCTTCTCCTTTTTTAGGTAGAGTATAGTCTCTTGATAGAATACTTTTATAGTGCATAAGGTGGTGCAACATGATGTATACATTTATACTGATGAGGAACCGTACCTTTACATTGTCAGTTTCTTGACAGACATTTATCTTGATATACTGAGGTTAGGCATTGATGTGCATACTTTTTCCTTCACTTATGACAGCTTGTTGCTCTAGTTGTCCTTTGATCAATCAGTCATAGTCTTGAAGATGTAGGCTCAGAGAATCTTGACATCTTTAGTTCTTTGACAACCTTGAGTCCTCAAGGTTCACATCCAGTTGTTGGTTGGCCAAATATAGATTTGAGAGATTCTTCTTTCTTCTCTGAATGAGTACTTCTTAGCACATATAGCCTTTTCATCATTCAGTTTGGTGGATGTTTGACTCTTTGCTGTTGATGCCTCTTGAGCTCCCATATCTACTTTTCACACTACAAGATTGACTGTGGACACGGATTGGTCTTGTTGCTATAGCATTTAAGAACATGGACCAATCTGAGCAGCTTCAGGTGTATATACACATTTACCTGTACATAATATTTCCAACTTGTAAGCTCATCTGCATTTACAAGTGACTTACTGTTGCCTCTTTTATAGTTCTAATAAAAGAGCTTTAACTCATGCAAGCATACACGGGTCAACAAGTAATACAGAGTAAGTAGAGTATCGATCCCACAGAGAAAGTTGTTAAATTTAACTATTATGCATCAATTAACTCACCAAATTTGTATGCCTAGACTAATGACTAAAAGTGTTGAATTAAACTAATTGTGAATAACAACTGAAAATAAGAATACAAATAGAATAAATATAATCTGGAAATAATGGGACCCTAACTTCATTTAATATTTCATCTAATCGCCACTATCATGCAAGAAATGTTCACATATCACAGGAAAATAGCCAAGAGCACGAATAGAGTTATAACCATTTTTCAATGCACTATAACCTACTTACACAGCATCTACAGATGTTACTCTATGTAATCACCAATACAACTAAAATCACTATATGTCTATGTGAAATTGCAATTATATTGGTTTCAAGCTCAAGCCCTTATTCTAGCTCATACGGTGAAACAGTATATGTCTATCTGGTTCACAAAATACGCAAGCCATATACAACAGCCCCATATTCGCATGCTATCATGATTACAATCCATACCTATATGTTCATTGTCAATTCCATACAAGTACTGAGACGAATGGTGATCAAGCATTCATACGTGTAAAACAACCATGACAGATATTCCATATGATATGCAAAACAATCCTAGCATTTAAATGTGCAACCAAACTACATATTAAAATCCGTTAGAATCCCATAATGGAAATTAGTTCATGACTGAACCAAAAGCCATTATGGGATCAACGCTAGACATGATCAATAAACAAACAATTGAAATAAGAAAGATAGAACAATCAAACCCAATCGCTGAATATAAATCAATGATCAACGTTTAAATCCTCATAGAAATCCAATAAACAATAATAAAAATCCACGATGACAGAGAATTACAAGAAGAAGTAGAGAAGTAGGCGTTAAGGCTTCGTTCTACGTTGGAATCTCTCTCAAGGTGTAAACCCTAGTTTCTATAATGAAAATACACTTAAAGTTATCAAGTTGTTCATCTGACACCAGTCAGAATCGTTTAAAAAACCAATTATAATTCATTTAATTAAAAATTAAAATTAAAACAAAATTACAAAGATCAAGATCGCGCTGTGCAAGCGCCTCTCAGCTCCTATGTCTCGCATGGCGCGAGACGAGACTTACAAAATGTCCGCGCCAGACACCTTAACCTCTCATGCAAGGCCTTTTCTTCTCGCATGACACAAGAAACTTGCGAGAGATCATCGATTGTCAGTCTGGTACTCATGCAGCGCCAAGCACTCCCCTAAGTTGTTATGTGACATTGTCCGCGCTACAAGTTCTGGTTCTGGTTTTGGTTTTTTGGCTTCTGCTGCTGCTATCTACTCTTCCATGCTTGATCCTCTTGTTTTCTTGGTCTCCATGCTTCATTGTACCTCCATGCCATGCACATCCCCGCTTGTGCCTCGTCTTCACGCATCCATTAGCCTCGTGCCCTCTAATACCATCAAAATTAAGCCGATTCCTGCACTTATTCACCAAAAAGAGTTTTAAGTAAATGCAATGTAAAATAACATAAAATGCAACTAAAACACAATAAAATGTACTTGAGATGGGCACAATTCGCATGAATTGGTATTCAATAAGTAAGTAAAAATACCACTTATCACTTACTATTAAACTAAGTTTAGAACAATGTTTGTGCCTAGGATCAGACTCAAAGCGATTAGCTTTTGAATATAGCATGAGAACCTGTTGTTCCCAGTAGGCACACAATAGATCTAGAATGAAGGGGTTGAATAGATCCTTTTTATTTTCAAATACTTTTCTCTTTTATTTTGTATTGCTAATGAATTAGCATATGACAAATATAAGAATCTTTTCAAGCAAAGCGGAATAAGTAAAAGATCCCCTTCATTGATATATTCATAATCATTCATACATTATTCTTAGAGTTAGTTAAGTAGTAAGCAGTTAATACATTCATAGCAGTTATAGCAGTTAGGTACATAATGTAAATGACAGTAAGTAAATGACACAAGGGATTTTAAGTGGTTCAGATACTCAAGCTTCTAATTCACTCTTCTGCTTTAACTCGCAGGATTTCCACTAAGGAAGGGCAGCACCCTGAATCACTAAGATTCCTTCATGGCCAGCAGCCTTGGAACTTCAGTTCACTAAGAACTCTTCAAGGCTAGCAGCCTTGGGACTTCTCTAGTTCCCTAGGAACTCTTCAAGCCCAGTAAGCTTGGAACTTCATTTAGTCCCTCCGAACAAGGACCCCTCAGGCCCTGGCTTCTTGTTGGTGTTGTTGTTGTTTGTGCTTTGCTGCTAAGATGTCTTGAAGCTTGAACATCTTATGTACTTAGCAGCTAGGCATGGTCCTTTTTGCATTCTGCGTAGGGACTGGACCATTTCTTTTTGGTGCATCTGATCTTCATTCTGTTCTGCTCATCTTCATCTGATGTCAGCTGTGCACCATCACCATTTAGGTTTGCTAAGTATTTGAGCTTTTAGTAGACTTTGTCTGATATTTAGCAATCCCTGAACCCTTCTTGAATGATTTGTAGACATGGTTCTGCACTTGTTCTATTTCAGTTTTCGGTTCATGGTGATTCGTAGAGTGGCTCTCTGGATCTTTTTCTTGCTCTGCCACTTTTCTGAATGCTATCTTCTTGGCCTTTTCGGCTCTCAGCTTAGCTGCCATCTTCAGTGGCATTCTTATCCTTGTTGAGTGAAGCTTTTGTCTATTTAGTTCCTTCTTTAAAGTTGTTTCACTTCCACCTTTGTAGTCTCACTGTCACTGAGACTTGTTCTGTTTAGCTCTGGTTGAACTCGTAGAGTCAACACAATAGCATTCCAATAACTCAATGATTCTGCAACTTCAGCAACTCTTGATCTTTAAAGCTCTGGTTGATATATACTCATTCCCAATCTTTCCATTCGAATATAGCCATTTAAAGTAGTTTGAATTGCCTCGCAGATCTTGAGTTATTTGATGTAGACTGCAGATGTGACATGCCCTTTTTCATTTTTCTGACACTTCAGTCTACTGTTTCACCTACCCCGTCAGAGATGTCACTTTGTTGTCTTGGGCAGGTAGTCAACTTTATTTCTCCCTTCTGATTTCTCGATTAGAACATAAGAGATTGTCCTTTTGCATCGATGCTCTCAATAAGCTATATTCGAATATCACTCTTCAGATTGAACTATTGCCAATAATTCAATCTTTAGATGACCGAACTCTACAATTCTGATGCATATTCTTGGACCTGATCGTAGTGTCTTGTTGAATGTTGCTCATTGACTAGTTGAGACAATACTACGATCCTGAAGAGTGTTTATTGGATCTTCAATGTAGAACACCTCTTCCTTTTATTGTGTAGTGCTTCAATACTTCTGTTCGCCTCGACTGATCTCAGAAACTGATAGCTTAACTCCTTGTTTTGGTCTCTTCTGAACAGAAAGACACCTCAAATTTGTGGCATGCCCATCTCACTTTCTCCTTGTGATCTCCCATTCACTTATCATCAATGGACTGACCCATGCTTAATCACTTTAGCCTTGTTCTTCAGAAGCTGGCCAGTATCTCTGTTAAACTATATCAGTTCCTTCTTTGCTTGATAAATACTACGATCCTGGTTGACTCCAAGATCGTTGTCTTCTGTTCATTTGACAGCTACTGCACTTGCTAACTTTTCCTTAGTCAGCCACTTTTACTGAAGTCTTCTTTTGATCTACTTGTAAAAGGCTTCATCTTGAATGGCTTTACAACTCAATCTGGATGCTGATTGGGTTGGTGCTTAGATCTTCTGTTAGCTTGTAAACCATTCGTTGAGTGCACTCTGGTTCCCTTCAGGTGGAATATATATTTGCAGCTCTGGCCAGAGGCTTCATCCTTTGGATATTCTGGGAACGCTCGTTTGTTGAGAATTGTGTTTTCTCTACGATTCTACCTTGGCGTTGTGAGCACCTCTGCTGAAGCCTTAGTTCTGCATTCTACAATTCAACTTTGGTTCTGCAGACACTACGACTCTGAGTTCAGATCTTGACACTCTACGATTTTTGTCTTTAAGCTTGTTGTCTTCATCTGATCTTGCTCGACTACGATCTCTGCCTCTGATGTGATCAGTAGACTCTACAACTCCGAGTGTGGTCTACGATTCTTGGCTTGGCTTCGGCAGATGCTCGGTCGGCTCGTAGACAGGTTGTCTCTACGATTCTGAACATGACATCCTCAGCAGACTATGGCTCCGAGGATGTTCTTCTCGACACACTACGATCCTTCCTCGTCTCTCCTGGCAGTCTACGAACTTTGAGATCTACTATCTTGCAGACTACGATTCTGCCTTGATAGCTCTCGAGTTTTCTTTAACTCTCCTGGCAGACTACAATTTCTGGTGCAGTGCTCGACGATCAGACAAGCCTATCTATTACATTATAAGATCATCCTAACAAGCTTGATCTTTTTATATTTATAGTCCTTGTACATCATTTCTTTTTAAGGACTTTATAAAGTTGTTCTGCTTATGTAGGATCAACCTAACATATTTGATCAATTCATTCTAAGTCCTTGTACATATATTCTTATTATCTATAAAAGGACTTTACATCTTTTCTTAATGCAAGCATACTTGCATATTCATTCATTTAGATCATAATCAAATCATACATAAATAGGAATATCATTCACATTCTTATTCCTAACAAAAGGATCTATGAGTTCAATGAGAACCATGACATTCGGATCGGGAAGGTGTTCCTCGTTTTCTCAATAGGCCGTCTTCGGCCCTTGTCAGATCTGCAAGCTGTTTGTCAAGCTCTTCTTGTTGGAGTTAAAGAGCTTTCTTTTAGACTTCCTGGAGGCAACGCTGCTTGTCAATATATGTTGGTTGACACGACTACGAGCGTGCTTCGCCATGAGAATTGCTTTAGTAACCATTTAACGGTGGAAGTGCCGCCATGGAAGTTGTATATCAAAGAGTTTTGAAAAATAACTCTACTAAATACTAGAAGGCCCTCTTTCTAGCACCAATGCTAATGCTCGAATTTGTCTGCACGTTCAAGCACTAGTTTGGACATGTACTTGCATAGAAAAAATTATTAGAAAGTATTTGACGACTTGGGTTGTCGGGAGATACCTCCGTGTAAGAGTAAGAACAAGTTTTAAGATGAGATAGCAATGGAAGAGTTATTATTTAATAGGCTAGAATGTGTGTGTTTACCTATATTGCTAACATGTATTTATAGTTTAACTTCAATAGGGTTACAATTCTTAATTGGAATTGTATAGAGAGATCTTATTGAGAAAGGTAAGTATCATACAAGAGTTAATATTGGATATGGTAACTACATGGTGTCTTAGTTGACAAGGTAATGACCTAAGTCTATTGGACTTAGGAGTTTGTTACGGACGATTAAGATATAATGGTCTGTAATCGAGCCCAATTCAAACAATTCATTATATAAAATTTGTAGTCCAATAATAATCATTTTCTATTACCGATAATCAGATACCATCATGACTCGTAATAAATAGCGTAAAGGAATGCTACCTCAAACCTATATGAGCATCCATGTCAGTAAATGAATCACGAGGTTGAAATATATCATATAATTTTGTTATTTTCTTTTAAAAAGAAAAATAAATACTTTTTTAACTTTTTTTAAGTATTTGTATGTCTTAGACACACTAGAAATTTTCACTAATTTTATTAATATTAATTTGGTATAAATTATAAAAAATTGATATTTTCACATGACTTTTTGATATTTTCACATGAAAAATGTTGTTATAGATGTATAGCGGCGATAAAAACCGTCGTTATAGAAAATATCAAAAAGTCATGTGAAAATATCAGTTTCCTAAACTACAATCTGTTAATTGGAAACAAAACAACAAGAAATGAATGGAAAAAAATATTATAGAGTTGTTTAATAAAACTGAATGAAAATTTTTGAATGTATAAGAGAATCTAAAGAAACTGAATGGAGTAGAAATTCTAAATATGAAACGGAATGATATGTTCGATAACTGTTTATCTAAAATATTTGAATACATATATTTTTTTTATTTTAACCTTTTAGGCTGTTATGAACAAATTTATTATGTGATTATAAATAAATAATGTTATCTAGAAAAAATTAAATATAAACTTTTGAGCAACCTTTGATATAATATACTATTAATAATATATTAGAAATAAAACACTAAAAATATTAATAACATTCTATGAGTGTATAAAATAAAACCAAAATATTATAATAATATTCACTAAATTGGTTATTGACCAATTTGTAATAGAAAAATCAAAAATAATTTGTACATAACAAAACTTATTTACAATAGTAAAATAAGATAGGTATTGAATGTAATTTTTAATTGTTAATAAGGTTATATAAATAAAAATATCATTCAAAACTACTGCTCTTATCGTTTCAGCCAAAGCTTTTTAGACGAATTGTCCAATTCAGATGCATTCAGATCAAAATTATAAAACAAATAGTCAAAATAACATATTTCAAAATTATCCAGACTCATTCAATAACAAACAAGCATCCCCTACAAGTCCCCTACAAGTTATCTTTAAAAAGGGCAAAAGTAATGATTTACCCACTGTAACTGGCACGTTTTACTGATTACACAATTAAACTTTTAATTTTTTAAATTATCCTACTAAACTAATTATTATTTTGAAATTGGGTCATTTCGTTAAAAAAATAAATGGACGTTAATTTTTTATCGACAAAACTAATAAATTACCTATTGTACTTGACACGTTTTACTAATTACATCATTGAACTTTTAATTTTTTCAATTACCCCCATTAAACTAATTAATATTTTGAAATTAGGTCATTCTGTTAAAAAAAATTAAACAGACGTTAATTTTATCTGTGTGGCTTTGGAAAAGAAATTCAAAAATAAAAAATATTATTATGTGAAAAAAATAATAAAAAACTTGAAAGTGAAAGCAAAAAATCAAAATATTTTGAATACTCTAATCTCATGTTTATCAATAGAAAAAACTTCCTCGCGAATGAAAAGCAATGCATCAACAGTAGAAATGAAAATGCAATAATTGGCAACAATATTTTGCATCTGCCTCTGAATTATCTCCGCATCCATCCGTAAAAACTTAGACTCCTATCAAATCATAAATGCAATCCCAACAAAATCAATTTAACCAAATATTACTACTACTTGTGTGTGTGTGTATATATATATATATATAGAGAGAGAGAGAGAGAGAGAGAGACATAGAGAAGGATTGGAGAATGAGTGGACCTTGTGGAGGCGATCGAGAGTGAATGAGAGGAGTTCGGAGACATAAGGTTGCTGATAGTCGGAGCTAAGAGGAAAGAAACCTACTGCAACACTATTTATTTCATCTGTTGTTGTTGGGATTCAGACTCCATTGTTATATCTAATGCTGAACTTTGAAGCTCAATTCAATGTTTTGTGTATTCAAATTTAGGAATTTTCATAGATTTTAGAGAGAAAATACGCAGATCTATTTGATCTAGAAGGAGGAGAAGAGAGAGAATAAATCAAATTTATTTATTTTCTTTTTTCTTTTTCACGTTCACATAGGATAAAAACTGAAATAATTTAACACTCGTAAGGCACATACCAGAATAACCCAATTTCAAAATATTAATTAGTTTAATGAGATAATTTAAAAAATTAAAAATTCAATGGTATAATCAGTAAAACATGCCAACTACAATAGATAATTTATTAATTGTCTATAAAAAATTAATGTCTATTTTTTTTAACGAAATAACCTAATTTCAAAATAATAATTAATTTAATAGAATAATTTAAAAAATTAAAATTTTTATAGTGTAATCAATAAATATGGGTATTTCGATAATTTTTCCCTTTAAAACCCATCAATATGGCACAACAAAAATAGTCAAAAGTGAAGAGACTCACTTCAGAACGGACTTGTAGTTTAATCTTCCATTCTCTTCTATTAAGCTTAGCATGCCTTGAGCTTTGTGGATGGGAAAAAAGGACACCATATTTGCCATAAACAAGCTTTCAACTTGCAAAATTTCTTTTCAACTAATAAAACATGCCAATGCAAGTGATTGTTCACTTTAAAGTTTAAACAGTAGGTTTATTTAAACTATTACAATACCGATACCATAGTCATATCCAGGTTCACTCTTGTACTAAATATATGACAACCTAAACAAGTTCCCCATATCACTCGACTAATAAGGGTAAATTTTACATTACAGCAAAAATTATACATTAAACAATAAAACCACTACTCATTTTCATCACCATCTTGCCTTCAAAGTTTACTAGAGCTATCAAAACTTGAATTTGACCTCACACTGTACTCTGCTACAAGCTTCGCGAATGAAGAAGATTTATTCTCTAGTAACTTTGTAGGGGAATCATATTCTTCGACAAGCCCTGCATGATTAGAACATTAATAATTAACACCAACAAGCAACCGTAGACTGTAAACAAGCCGAGCCAAGTTGGGATTTAACTTGGCTTGAGCTTGTTTACAAGTTAAACGAGCCAAGTAGAGCCGGGCTGGGCTCGTGGGCAGCCCGGTTCGTTTACAGCTCAACACTTGGAATAAAATTTTTATAAAGAGAAATTACGAACCATGATCTAACACTAGGGCCATATCACTATCAAGCACAGATGTTATCCTATGTGCAATAGTTATGACTGTAGAGTCGGTGAAGTGTTGCCTCAATGTTTGCTGAATCATATTATCAGTAGCTGTATCGACGGATGCAGTAGCCTCATCGAGGATCAAGACCTTGCTTTTCTTGAGTAATACGCGACCAAGACAGACCAATTGCCTTTGACCCACACTCCAATTCTCTCCATTCTCTGAAACTGCACAATTGTAAAAAAACTAAAAATCAGATTATGTGCTTGTTTGGTTTGAGGGCATTTGGTGCGTTTGGAAGTTTAAACGCACTCTAAAATTTTATTTGCCTAAAAGAATCTTATTTCAAATGCAGTTTATTTAACTCACAAACGCACCACACCAAAAATGGTATGCTGCGTTCAGCACAAATGCATCAAACACTACCACTATAAAAGCTGCACACGCTAGTAACTCTATATTTGGTTTGAGGTTCAGAAAACTTTATGTTGTAATGGCAGATGTAGAGAACCTGTTGAATCAAGCTTTCCTTCCTTCTTCCTAACTTCATCTCCTAATTGGCACTTGTCGAGAACCTGAACATCGCGCGATAACCATTTAAAGCAATCCACATGCATTATAAATATATAAATGAAATAGTAAGCCATTACCTCCCAAATTTGCTCATCTGCATACTCTTCAAGTGGGTCCAGGTTGCTTCGAACTGTCCCCTCAAACATGGTTGGATCTTGGGGAATTATGCTTAATCTTGATCGTAAATCATGCAATCCAATTAAGGAGATGTTGATAGCATCTATTAAAATTTTCCCAGCCGATGGTTCCACGATACGAAATATGGTTTGTATAAGAGTTGACTTACCACTGCCAGTTCTCCCTACAATTCCAGTCTTCTTTCCTCCATGGAAGGTACAAGTAATACCTCGCAAAACAAGTGGCATATGCGGAGCATATCGAACCTACGGCAAAGTCAACACAGTTACTTCAACAAAAGACATGAAGGATGGACAATGCAGCCATGAAGTCGAGTTAAAATTTGAAGTACCTGTAAATCACAGATATCAACTTCACCACATGTTGGCCATTGATTATCAGGTATATTGGATTCTATGACTAGAGGAGGCTCACTAGCGATAGAAGTGTATTGAAGTATTCTTTCAACTGATATAATTTTATTTTCCAGAGTGCAAAGATTCCATATAACCCAAGCTTGTAACATATTAAGATTAAGCCCATATGTAACCGCTAAGCCTGCTATGCCTACAAACCAATATGACACCATACATGAATGAAACAGGTTAAAAGAAGAGAAAAAAGAAAAGAGGGAAAAAACTAAAAATCAAAAAACCAGAGACAAAAAAAAAAAAAAAAAGAGAAGAAAAAAGTAAAAAAATAAAGAAGAAGAATCGTTGATAATAATGATACATAAAAACACTTACTTGGATCAATTGTTCCCCTAGGAACAGAGATCAGGAAAACCAAAGAGAAAGTAAATGTAAGAGAAGACAACATATCCAAGCGGAAGCATAGCCACTCCATTACACCAGCAGTGTGAAACTTTGGCCTAGAGTTGCCGTCAATCAGTTTCATACTTGTCTCCCGAAATCTGTATTCTTGATCAAAGCTCCTAATTGTAGTTGATCCTGAGATGGTTTCAGCAAAATGCTGTATAACTGGAGCTTTACACACTCCAATTAAGCGTGCTAGTTCACGAGCTGAAGGTATGTAATATTGCTGAAATTATCATAATAGCATACAGGTTAAGATATACAAAAGATAATTTAATAAAGCAATTTTTAGCACATCTCATATTTTGAGTATTTCATCATTTTATATTCATTGTTTTGTTATCTAGCACGCCATCTAACTACTAGAAAACAAGAGTAACATGTTTATAACTACGTGATTTTTTTTTAGCAGAATACAGTCACATTTAAACTTGTGCCTAATGTTTTGATAAATATTATGTTTCAAAATCTAATAATCTAATTTGCCTTAAGTTAAGGTGGATGATTGCCCACCTCGCTAAACCCCAAAAGATCCACACAAAAAAACTTGAAAGGCAGCAATCTTCTTTCGTTTTAAGTTACCAATAAGTAAAGACGTTCCAATAATTTTATCATTCACTCAAGACCCATACTGAGCCTTTTCTTTTGGCAAGACATAATAAAAGGAACAAAAGAAAAAAATACAAAACAAGATCGCATAGGTATGGATACTCATATGGATTGCATGCTTTTTTTAGGAGTTCTCTTTTGAGGGATTAATAAAATAAAATTAAAAATCAAGGGTTTCCTATAAAATCTCTCAGAGTAATAAATCAAAAATAAGACATTTTTTTGAGCCCGCTGATGCTATACTTATAATCATTTATTTAAGAAATAAGATTTATAAACTAATGTATGAGAAAAGACTATAGAAGATACCTGCAACCAAATACACATTATAACCACAGGAACAAAAACTAGGAAGACCTGCCATGCCACCTGTGACATAACAGCAATAATTCCAAGGAGTTGTATAATTGAAAAGGCAAAAGCGCCAACTAGATATGGAATGTTCAAATCCACTGTGCTTTGGTCTGTAGATGCCTGCAAGATGAGTGGAAGCAGATTCTGAAGTCAGAACTTTTCAAAATCATTGATCTTCCTCTGTAAGATGACAAAAATGATAATAATACGAGTACAACACAAAAAGAAGATACATTCACTTACTCTATTTAGGATGCGCCCGCTTGGGGTGGAATCGAAGAATGACATTGGAGCACGGAAAATGCACAAATGCATTTTATTGAAGAGCAGTGTGGCTGTCTTGTATCCAGCAGTTGCAAGAGACATGGCCCGGCCAAGGATGCAAAACGAACTTCCAATTGCCAACGCTACATAAACAATTATGAGGGTAGAACCTTCAACGGGAGGGGCCACACTCTCTGTAGCAGGAGTTGCCCAGGCCATCCAGTAATTGCTTCCAATTTGAAGTACCTGAAAGAGAATTTGTGCCAACAATATGAAGGGCACTAGGGCCCCCCCATATGCCGTTGTAATATATTTCCAGTAGACGGAAAAACCAACTCTGCCTTTCTCTCTTTCTTCTTCATGAACAAGCTGTCCTTTTGGGCCCACAATATCATCTTGTGGTTTACTATTCTGAACATCTCTGGCTTCTTCTGAGACCTTAATATTCCCCATACCCCCATCCTCACCAGTATTCAATTCTTTAGAGGAAGACTCGGCCTCTATGGAATCAAGTGACGATAAAGCTTTCTTATGCGCACCC
Source organism: Panax ginseng (assembly GCA_020205605.1). Taxonomy (NCBI): domain Eukaryota; kingdom Viridiplantae; phylum Streptophyta; class Magnoliopsida; order Apiales; family Araliaceae; genus Panax; species Panax ginseng. Next base: position 98,223,286 of record CM035131.1, read on the forward strand.
ACAAGTTCCTTAAACTCACTCCCTGAATTGAGTATGTCACCGTATTTTCCTGCTTGTGTAATCCGGCCATCTTTCATCACCTAATAAAGAAGGCATTATCAGCAAGATGTATTTTTACATTTATAGAAAGGAAGGAGAGACAGTAAAACACCCTAGCTCACCAGAATGAGGTCTGCGATAGGTAGAAACTCTACTTGATGAGTAACGTAAATCACTGTCTTCGACTCCAGAAGTCCCAGTAAACACTCCTGTTAAACAAAATATCAAGTGATACACATATTAATGACCTAACAATTTTTTCAAAATAAAAGAAATATATGAAAAAGACTAACAACAAAAAAGAACAGAATGAAACAGTGTTGAGAACATAAAAAAGAGGCCTAATTATGTTTCTTCTTTTATGAGAAGGAATTAGAATTTGATCATATAAACATAACAAGACTTATCAATCATTGATTATCAGTCATGTTCTCACCATCACTATAGAAATACATTTCCATTTTATATGCTATAAAATAAAAACAACTAACCAACTGAATTCTGCTTAAAATTGTAGCATATTGCTAAAACAGTTAGGAATATAGAGGTGCTCAAAAAGTTACCTTGAAGAGATGACTTCCAGTGTGAGCATCCACAGCGCTAAATGGATCATCAAACAGATATATATCAGCATCTTGGTATAGAGCACGTGCAATTTGTATTCTCTGCTTCTGACCGCCACTCAAATTGATTCCCCTCTCACCTATTATTGTCTGATCTCCAAAGGAAAGAATTTCAAGGTCCTTTTTCAAGGAACATGCTTCAAGAACCTTTTCATACCTTTCTCTGTCCATCTCCTTACCAAACAGTATATTCTCTTCAATTTTTCCGCTCTGTATCCAGGGTGTCTGAGCAACATAGGCCTTTGTTCCACTCATTTTAATGGCCCCTGAGATTTTCGGCATTTCTCCAAGGATACAGGACAGCAGGCTCGACTTGCCCGAGCCAACCATTCCACAGACAGCTACCCTCATGCCATGAGACACTTTGAAATTTATATCTTTTAGAGTTGGATTGGGGAGGATACATCCCAAGAGAATATTCCATCAACTACCTCAATAGCAGTGTCAGAACTACCTCTTGGAAGTCTCTCAATGACATCTGTCTGCAGGTCATCAAGCCGAAGGAATGACGAAATTCTGTCAAGTGAAACTTTAGTCTGAATTATCATTGAAATTGTATCGGGAAGACTGTAAATAGGCTCTTGCAGTATTCTAAATGTTGCAAGAGCAGACAGTATCTTTCCGGACTCAAGTGGGATCCCAAGAAGCATACATGTACCAAAAGTTACGACAGCCACAAATGTAGGAGTACCCCAGAAGACAAAAGTGGTCATAGCATTGGTGTACACATACTTTTTCAACCATCCTGCCTCAACATTTCTAAGCTCGACAATTTTAGACAAAAACTTCATTTCCCATCCTTGAAGCTTGAGAATCCTCATGTTCCTCAAAATTTCAGACGTTGCCTTCATCCTTTGATCCTTAGATTTCATTAGCTTAGTTTGAAATTTCTCTTGCAATTTCCCCAACGGAAAGTTTACCAACATGACAATTACAGTAGCAACAAAAGTAGCAATGGAAGCAACCCCAAGATTTTTATATAGGATAGCCAATGCCAAAGCAACCTGAACGAACACCATCCATGGATCATGCAGGTACCAGCTAAAGTCACCAATTCTCTCAGCATCCACAGTCATGAAATTTATGATCTCCCCACTGGTGTGGCCCTGCTTTGATTGGCAAGACAGGGTCAAACCCTTATGATAGATCAAGGAAATCAAGGCTGCCTTGGCCCTGGTTCCAATCTGTTGCAACTTAAAGAACCAGTGTCTCTGTGCCAAACACTCAACAAGCTTCGCAACAACAAATGCGGAAACCAAAAGATAGCCTTCATTTTTGAAGTCTCGACGTCCATAAAGGTATTGAACAAATGTATCAATGAGGTAGGGGCCGACGTAGGAAGCCAATGTGTTTGTCATCGCAAGGAACGCTGTTAACAGAACTTCCCTCCATGTGGTGAAAATCAGTGCTTTCACAAGCTTAAGTGTGGTCACTCCACTACTGTTGCTAGGTTCGAACTCTAGCTTACTTCTTAAAATTGGAAAGGCTCCTTTGACACTATCAATACTGGCAAGCTGAGGAACATCCTCCAGGTCTAAAGGCTTCTTGTAGCCAAGGGCAACCAAAGGACCAATCCAAGAAAAAGTAAGGATACTAAAAACGTTAGCACTAGCATAAGGGGTCACAGTTTCACCCCCTTTGGACTTCTTAGACTCTTCCCCATTACTTAAACTACTAGAATTAGCACTTATAAGGGGTTCCTGAAGAAGGGTATTATTAGCAGCCTCACTTTTACTGAAAATCCCCACAAAACAGAAGAACAACCCGGTAACCGAATAAATGGCATCAGATACCACTACTTGAACAGGAAAATTTTGGTACTTTTTGTAATAGACATAATCTATACCAAGACAATAACAAGAAAATGAGAAGAAAAAACACCACCACACCCTCAACACAAATGGGTACTTAACTTCTCCCGAGTTAGAGACTTGACTGTGCAAATAAACAGAAACAGCTAACCAAGCAAGCGCTTTGAGTACTGAATCCAAAACTACTACAATCTTTTCTTCAGACCACCCATTTCTATACCAATAAAAATTGTTCAATAAACAAAGAGCAAGATTAAGAACTGATAAACCCAAACTACAAAACAAGACCATTCTATAATAGGATAACTTAATGCCCCCAAAACCCTGTTTTTGACCCTCGTTGCGATTACTCCTAACTTTGTTGCAGACCCACGAGAGAAGTAAAACAAGTAACAAAACTAAATGCAATGAACCAGAAAACCCATGTAAGAAAATGGGCTTAAGGAGAAAATCAATTCCATATGGATTTGAATTAGATACTGAAAGAATCGACATACCCATGTTAAATTTGATGAAATTCCCACCTTTTGTGAAGGTTTTGGGGATGATGATAAGTGAAGTGAAAAGGGGGCAGATACCTTTTTTGTTGGTTTGAATCTGAAGGCTTGCAGAAGTTGTTTGTATATATAGGAGAGAGAAATGAGGTTTTGAAAAATGATAGATACAGCCATTTAACACTCACTAGAGTCCAAGAGGGAGATGAGCGAGTCAAAAGTAGGTTTTTCCTTGGGCGCGGGATAACGTGGTTAGCAAGATTGAGTTGACGGGGAAATCAAAGACCCGAGAAGGAAGTGAATAAGAAGTTGCGCTCCGCTCTAATTTCTACTAGTCCCGATAGTGTCTACATTTATTAATAGGAAAATGATAACTGTATTTTCATTCTGTATTAATCAATAAAAATTGGATATATTAATAAATATGTGGACTCTATATATGAAAATATTAAAAAATAATATAAAAATATTAATTTTTTTATTAATAATAGTATTCCGAGGCCCACGTGTTGGGGTGTGTGGAATAAAATAAAAATTTATGAAATTTAAAAAATTAAATTAAAAAGATTTAAAAAATGGATATAAAAGGACTATAGTAATGTAACTAATCGGACAAAAGATGAAGAAAAAATAGTGTGACATAGTTATATCAAACGGTCCATAGCCATTTTATAATACAGATATAGATAACAAAATTAAGTTTTTTGGTCATTTATCTTTCGTATGAGACTATAATTTAGCTACTACTAAATAGGACTGAGTAAAAACGGATAAAATCGAATAACCGAATCGAATTTTTTTAACCGAATTTTTTCCATTATTCGGTTATACCCGTTTTACTATTTGATTTTCAGGTTCGGATTCGGGTTCGCTTCTTGTATTTTTACTGTTCGGTTAACCGTAGACATTTGGCAATACTTAGCCTATTTATCCCAAACAATAAGATGCAACTATTACATTTGCATGAAATTGGCACCTCTGTTTTTTTTTTTGGTTAATTTCGGTTATTAACCGAATAGTTAATTCGATTATTCGGTTTTTCGGTTATTCGGTTACCACTCATTTCGGATAGTTGTTCGGATATCAAAAAAAAATGTAAATTTTAGTTTTCGGTTATAACCGAAATGCTCAACCCTACTACTAAAACACTTTTTAAAACTTCTTGATTTTATTATTAACTACTACTAAAATACTTTTTAAACCTAAAATTTAATTAGAACCAAAATACTATTTATGATCCTGAAAAACTTTAAAGTAACTTATTATTTTATTATAATTTTATTTCTTATAGAAGTTCTTTACTAATATTGATTCTCATAAGTCTAAATTAAAAGCGATTCATGGATCATTATTAAATATATAATTAATACTAATTACATATTTAGCAATGATATATCATGTAACAAATTATTTTTCTCCTAATTTTATTTTTTTAACTATTACCAAAATATTTTTTAAACCTAGAATTTAACTAAGAACCAAAACACTATTTATGATCCCGAAAAACTATAGAATAACTTTTAACATTATAACTCCAAAAGAATATGATCATGACATAACATTATAAGATTTTAATAATAAATAATAAAATAAAACTAAATTATATACAATTAGTAAGTTAAGTTGTGAAATTAATAATTAATAGCTAATGTTAGAGAACCAAAAAATTCTTTTTATGATCCTACAAACTTTAATGTTAACTTATTATTCTACAATAATTTTATTCTATAGTTTTTAATTACTTAGTCATAAAATAAACTTTAACTTTAAAAACATGTTTAGAATTTTCTTTACTTAACTTTAGAATCTAAATAACTAAAAATTAAGAATATATGAAAAATATTATGATTATATAATAACTAATATAAGAGACATTTAGTTAATTAATATTAAAAATAATTATGACTTATATAATGTGATTAAACTTTAGTTAATTTTTAAAACTAAAAGTCATAGTGGTAACTGTGACACCCCAAAACAGGTATACATCACCCATCTTGAGTCGCCAGAAAATACATGGTACAGAATACAAATACAACTTATATGACGCCCCCAAAATAGGTATACATCACCTATTCTGAGTCGTCAGATATCACACTATAAAAATTAAATACAAACTTCATTTTTACAACTGTTGAACTGTAGTATAGAATACGATCACAGTTAACTGTGAGTTTTAATACAAATGTATGTAACTCTCATGGTGCCTCGACCACAACCTTACAATGATACTTTACATAAAAGTATAGTCAAAAACTGTTTTAGAAATTAAAATCTTTGGGAAGTGCTCAAGGAAACCATCGTACATGGGAGGCCATGTTTCTAGGTTATGATAGATATCATATGTCCACAGAATTATCCTTGGTTGACCCAATAGACCCCAAAGAAAAACGAGAAGATTACTATCATCTTCTTTCCAATGGTGAGTCTTCTCTTGACATATAATTATCTCCATTGTCTCCAAGTGAAAATTATATTTCAAATAAACTCCAAGATCATATAGGTAGTGCTCGTAGATATACTCAGCAAGTGGATGTGCACAACCCTATCTTATGATAACATGAGGTTGTATGTCATTAGACATCTTGTATAATAGTGACAAAACACCCTTCCAAAGTTGGGTTCACCTCACCCTATTCGGTTCACCAAAATTAAATATCAAATGACGTAAATAATACGACACACTTATCTAAAGTTCTCAATAAATTTATTTCCATACTATTTAGGGAGAACCTCAACCACTATAGACCACCGTTCTATTCCCCTGTTATCCCCGCTAGACCCAGCTACACTCTTATTACCTGAAAGAAATTGTGAAGCAAAAAGGGTGAGCACAACTAGCCCAGTAAAGAATATCATGACTAAAAATAATTTACATCATCAATAGCCTTCATCAGAAATAAATCAGAGATTTAGAACAAATGGTAGATGATAAAACTTTTCAACTATAGTTGCAGCGGAACGAGCAATCCATTAGAAGAGTCAAATAGATAATCAGATCTATTATCTTCTTTATGTTAAAAGTCCACCGATAATGTTTTATCCCTGTAACACCAATCAACAATTCATGTCCACAATCATATGAATAACTCATAATCATAATTGTGATTCTAAATTCCTCTTCGCTTTTAGGGGCGAAGATAATTTTCATCACCTATCTTCACTGAAACATCAAAAATCATGGTTATACCAAATCACAATTTCGCTTCATAATCATACTAATAAATTCATCTTTGCATTACTACCAAAGATATTCATTTACAATTCATCTTTTGCACTACGGTGCCAAAGACATATAAGCGTATTTTAGAAGAGTTGAGTAAAGCATGATATCTATTATCTTTTACGAATTAAAAGTTTATTATCAATATTTTATCGCTGAGACTCAGCTTAATAAATAATCCACATCATCGAATCACCCCTGTACTGTGGTCAAGGATATTAGTTAATATCACATCCATGAATTAATATTTCATTGCTGAGACTCAGCTCAATAATTAATCCATATCATCGAATCATCCCTGCACTACAGACCAAGGATATTCGTTAATATCACGACCACGAATTATCTATGCACTACGGGCTAAAGATAATCGTGTTTTCATCAACGGTCCTTATCATGCCATAAAATAATTCATCTTTGCACCCTTGGACGAAGAGAATCCATAGCCATAATCATACCAAAAACTATCCATCAATGCACTACGGGCCAATGAGGACTTTTACCACATCATTTGTAACATTACGGTCATGATTATACCGAATAATCCTTGGTCATAATCATACCAAGTCCATTTATGCACTACAGGCCATAGATGACTTTCATCATAATATAAGCATGAGAATAATGACACTGATATAAAGAATCAATCAAATGAGATAAATGATAAATATTAAACATTTATAATATAATTTATCCAGCGTTCAATAATAACCAAATGTTATTAATCACTTAATAATCTCATAATCTAATATCATTAATATTTTAATAATATTTTAATCATTTCTTAAACTTATAAACAATTTATTTCAATTGTTTATATTTTATTAAATAATACATTTAATCATTCAAAAATGCCATACTCATAAAATTTTATCATCAATGATCAAATCCCTCATCAAAAATCTGCATATACCCTATATAGGATTCCCAAGCCATAAATCCTATTTTCCAATTTTATTACTTCACATAACATATTTAATTCATTTACTCATAACTAGTTTATTTTCATGCAAAATACCAAATCAGTCCCAAAAATATTTCTTTTATGGGATTTAGCAAAATATAGTCCCATATTGAACATATATTTTTCTCAGAATTTTTAAAATTCATTTACTATTTTTCATATGGCTAAAACTGCTGAATATTTAGACATTTATCATAAATTGTACTTTTGTCCAAAAATTCTGAAATTTACAGGATATACTCCTGTTATATACATGTACTCTCAATAAAAATTTCACCAATTTTGGAGTTAACCACAAGGAGTTATAAGGATTTACTTTTAAAATAGTCTTTTCCTATTAAATTCATAACTCCTAATCTATACATCCAAAAATCGCCATTTTTGGACACAATCTAGAAAACTCATCAAACTATCATTTTAAATTTTTTCAGAATTTTTGAGGGTCAGAAAAATTATGAAACTGCCCCTGGCAGAAACCCCTTTTTGAATGAAAATACTATTCATATGAATACGAAGAATCATTCACCATGCATGCGGTAATCCACATAGACAGGTTATTCCAACAGAATAATAAAAAATGGAATAACAGAAGAATTCACCATGCATGCGATAGACCGCACAGACAGGTTATTCTCAACAGAATAATAAAGATTAGAATAACAACGGAATTCACCATGCATGCGATGAAGGCAAATGCAGACGGAGTTATTCCAAGCGAATAATAAAGAATGGAATAACAACGGAATTCATCATGCATGCGATAGACCGCACAGACAGGTTATTCCAACAGAATAATAAAGAATGGAATAACAACGGAATTCACCATGCATGCGATAGACCGCACAGACAGGTTATTCCAACAGAATAATAAAGAATGGAATAACAACGGAATTCACCATGCATGCGATAGACCGCACAGACATGTTATTCCAACAGAATAATAAAGAATGGAACCAGGTCATGCGTAAACGCACAGACAGGATATTCCGACAGAATAATAAAGAATGGAATAACAGAAGAATTTCACCATGTATACGGTAGTCCGCGTATACAGGTTATTCCAACAGAATAATAGCTAATGGAATAACAGAAGCTCTCTTCATTAATACAAAAGAAATAATACCCCTTACGAGTACAACAAATAATATCCCTTACGACTACAACAAATAATATCCCTTACGAGTACAACAAATAATATCCCTTTCCTTAGAAGAAACTGGATATAGGAGTAGTGAAGCAGCCGAATACTTTTCTTCTTTCTCTCTATAGTTTCTCTCTAGAGTTTTCGGTGAATTAAGTAAGAAATAATGAAGGAATGAGCTTCTATTTATAGGGAGATGGATTGAATAATAACTAATTCATGAACGTTCCAGATTGATTTATTTTTAAGCGGACTATCCATATTAATTTACTATGCAAATTATTAATAAAATATTCTAATAAAACAAAATCTTTTAAATAAAATATAATATATTCTATTTATAATCTAATAAAACGAATAACTTTATAAAAGTATTCTGCTTTTTATATAAAAGATTTTACTATGCAAACACTATATCACAGTCTTATGCAAATACTTTGCATAATAGAATATTATATATTCTATTTATAGTCTAATAAAATGAATAACTTTATAAAAGTATTACATTTTATATAAAAAGATTTTACTATACAAACACTATGCAGAGATAATTATGCAAACACTATGTATAATAGAATATAATATATTCTATTTATAGTCTAATAAAACAAATAACTTTATAAAAGTATTACATTTTATATAAAAAATTTTACATTTTATTACATTTATAATAATAATAAAACAAACTTTATCACCATTATTATAATTCACAATATTAATCGATCGAGGTCATTCCTGTGAAAGAGGGCTTTCAATAAGGATTTCTCCCTATTGGTAGCTTAATTAGGTGACCAAACCTCTCATTGATGTAACTTGAGACATCGTTAATATTGTAAATAATAATATTAATAACTTCGTCGTCTCAATTATTGATTTAATAATATATAAAATATCGACAATAATTGAATCAAATAACGTGAGATACTATGCAGAAATTACTGTAGCAATAATTGAACAAAACTGAGTGATTTCTCACGTAAGCATTAATAATCAAAACCGTGTGTTACTATATTACAACCAAGCGTATTACTGTACTTTTAACACCGGGTGTTTCAACAGTTTTAACGGTAAAACTTCCGCCGTTATTTTCATAAAAATATTTTTGTTGTTTTCTCAATCCGACAATAATTCCGTTGGGGGTCCACCAATGATTGTACTGTCGTACAGATATTCCTCGACAAAAAGAATATTCCCCGACCAATCGAATATAATACAACAACTTGCATACTTTATAAAATTTATAAATATTACCCACAACTATAACATTATATCAAATCCACATCATAATATTCAAAAAAATATTTTGAGAAATTTAAATCTTTATTCATAAAATTTGGGATCTCACAACTTAATTATACAACAGTCGTGTAAAATACGACAAAACATAGCTGAGAGTTTAAACAAGAATATTGTCATCTAGACAATATCCACACTCAATGGAGTCCTCATTACAATTATTATCACACTATTTCATAGAATAGTGAGGACAACTAATGCTATCATCTGGACCGTCAATCCGTTTCCCGACTCGTCCCAGCTATATTCTCATTTCCTGAAGAGAACAGTTAAAGAAAGGGTGAGCTCAACTAGCCCAGTAAGAAATATTATGACTAAGATAATGCAAAATAAATTATCATTAGCCTTCAACAATGTTAAACTGAAAAATACAATAGACATCAAGTTTAACTGCAGTGGAATTAGCAATCCATTAGAAGAGTTAAGTAGAGCATGATATCTACTATCTTCTATGTTTTAAAATGTTTTCATCAATTTTTATCGCTGAGACTCAGCTTTATAAATAAACCACATCATCGAATCATCCCTGCACTATGGGCCAATGATATTCATTAAATCATCAATGGTCATGACTATACCGAATAATCCCTGGTCATAATCATACAAAAAATTGTCCATCAATGCACTATAGGCCACTGAGGACTTTTACCACATCATTTATAACATTACAGGTCATGATTATACCGAATGATCCCTGGTCATAATCATACCAAGTTCATCTATGCACGTAAGCCAAAGATGACTTTCATCACAATATAAGCATGAGGATGATGACAATGATATAAGCATTAATCAAACGAAAACAAGGATAAATATTAAAGACTTTAAATTTATCCAAATATTATCAATCACTTAATAAACTCATCATCTAATATTATTAATATTATAACAATATTTTAATCACTTCTTAAACTTATAAACAATTTATTTCAATTGTTTACACTTTACCAAATAATGCATTTAATCATTCAAAAATGCCATACTCATAAGATTTCATCACTGATGATCAAATCACTCATCAAAAATCTGCATATACCCTATATAGGATTTCCAAGAAATAAAATCCTATTTTCCAATTTTGTTAATTCACATAACATATTTAATTCATTTACTCATAACTAGTTCATTTTTATGAAAATACCAAATCAGTTCCAAAAATATTTCTTTTCTGAGATTTAGCAGAATATAGTCCCATATTGAACATATATTTTTCTCGAAATTTTTAAAATTCATTTACTATTTTTCATATGGCCAAAACTGCCGAATTTTTAGCCATTTATCATAAATTGTACTTTTGTCCAAAAAATTTGAAATTCTGAGTGGTATACTCTGTTATATACATGTACTCCCAATAAGAATTTCACCAATTTTGGAGTTAACCACAAAGAGTTATAAGGGTTTACTTTTAAAATAATTTTTTCCCATAAAATCAATAACTCTTAATCTATACATCCAAAAAATGCCATTTTTGGACACAATCTAGAAAACTTATCAAATTATTATTTCAAATTTTTCCAGAATTTTTGAAGGTCAGAAAAATTACGAAACTGCCCCTTGCAGAAACCACTTTTGAATGAAAATACTATTCGTATGAATACAAAGGATCATTCACCATGTATGCGGTAATCCACATAGACAGGTTATTCCAACAGAATAATAAAGAATGGAATAATGGAAGAATTCACCATGCATACGATAGACCGCATGCATGTGATATTCCAATGTAATAATAAAGAATGGAACTGTGTCAATGCGTAAAAGCGCATGCATATGATATTCTAACAGAATAATAAAGAATGGAATAACAACAGAATTCACCAGGCATGCGATAGACCTCACAAACAGGTTATTCCAACAGAATAATAAAGAATGGAATAACAGAAGAATTTCACCATGTATGCGGTACTTGGCAGCATGATAAAGTTATTCAACATAATAATAAAGAATGGAATAACAGAAGCTCTCTTCATGAATACGAAAGAAATAATACCCCTTACCTTAGAAGAAACTGGATATTGGAATAGTGAGGTAGCAGACTTCTCTTTTTCTTTCTCTCTATAATTTATCTCTATAATAATTGCTCTAAAGCTTTAGTAAATTGGTGAGAAATAAAGGAAAAATGAGCTTCTATTTATAAGAAAATATAGTTTCAATAATTGCATGTTTTGGGGCTCGAAATATTACAGTACAATACCTTCAACTTTTTTTTATTTTTAATTTAGTCCTGCAAGTATTATCAAACTTACACCACCTTCCCTAATAGTAAATAATGTGAATCAATAGTTCAATCATGTGAATCAATAGTTATAATCATGTGAAAATCTTAATTACGTGATAAGTACCTCCATCTATACCTCCATTTTTAACTTAGTCATGCAAGTATTATCAATCTTGCACCAACTCCCCTAATAGTACAAAAATGTGATTCAATAGTACACACATGTGAACAAATAGTTATATAAGCATGTGAATTAGTAGTAATTAATTGCTCATTTATCCGATTAATTATCTGATTTATCAATATAACCCCCAGACATCAATTATCATCGAAATAGATGTCGATTTCCACTAACACTAATAATTCCAACACAATGGAACTATCAATTTCATCTTTAATCAACACGAACTTATTCATCATTAATATTATAACTCACAATATTTAACAACCGTGTCGTTCCTGAGGAAAGAGGGGCTTTAGATAAGGATTTCTCCTTATTGGCGCGCAATTAGATGACCAAACCTCTCCTTGACAAAACTTCTAGATATTATAAATATTGCAATTTAATAATATGAATAAATTTGTCGTCTCAATTATTAATTCAATAATATATCATATTATGCAGATGATACTGTGACAATAATCGAATAAATAATATGAGAGATATGATGCAAGATAATTTTTGTAGCAATAATTGAGTATAAACCGAGTGACTTCTTACGTAAAGCATCAATAATCAATACTGGTGTGCTACTATGCAACCAGACATCGTATTCTCGTACTTTTACTACCGGGTTGTTCAATAGTTTTAATGGTAACACTTTCGCCGTTATTTTTATAAAAAGATAATTCTGTCGTTTTCTAACTACGACAATACTTCCGTTGTGGGGTCCACCAATGATTGTACCGTCGTACGAATATTCCCTGTTAAAATGAATATTCCCCTACCAATCGAATATTATATAACCACTTGCTTACTTTGCAAAATTTGTAAATATTACCCACAACTATAACATTATATCAAATCCACACCATAATATTTAAAAAAATATTTCGAGAAATTTAAATCTTTATTCATAAATTTTGGGGTCTCACAGTAACTTATTATTCTACAATTATTTTATTTCTAAATAACTATATATTAAAAATATAAAAAAATATTACGAGAAAATAATAATTAATATTAAAAAGTTTAATATATATTATAAATATATTAATGATTTAACTTTAATTACTAATTTTATTTCAGATAGGAGATATTTGGTTAATCAATGTTAGAAATAAAATCTCACTTATATATAGTTATTAAAATTTAAGTTACCATTAAAACAAAAACAAATGATGGTAACTTATTAATGTACAACAATTTTATGTCAAAAGATTAAAATACAGACTAAATATTAAATTTAAAAACTATATAAATTGAATATTAAATTAAAAATGTGACACTCCCAAATTCGGGTCTACGTGCATAGATGGACTTGGTATGATTATGACCAGGGATTATTCGGTATAATCATGACCTGTAATGTTTTAAATGATGTGGTAAAAGTCCTCAGTAGCCTGTAGTGCATTGATGGATAGTTTTTGGTATGATTATGACCATGGATTATTCGGTATAGTCATGACCATTGATGATTTAATGAATATCCTTGGACCGTAGTGCAGGGATGACTCGATGATGTTGTTTATTTATTAAGCTGAGTCTCAACGATAAAAAGTTGATGAAAACATTTTAAATCATAGAAGATAGTAGATATCATGCTCTACTTGACTCTTCTAATGGATTGCTTATTCCGCTGCAGTTAAACTTGATGTTTATTCTATTTTATCAATTTAACATTGTTGAAGACTAATGATAATTTATTCTGCATTATCTTAGTCATAATATTTCTTACTAGGCTAGTTGAGCTCACCCTTTCTTTCACTGTTCTCTTCAGGAAATGAGAACGTAGCCGGGACTAGTCGGGAACGGAGTGACGGTCTAGATGATAGCATTAGTAGTCGTCACTATTCTATTAAATAGTGTGACAGTAAATGTAATGAGGACTCCATTGAGTATGGATATTGTCTAGATGATAATATTCTTATTAAAACTCTTAGATTATGTTTTGTTGTATTTTACACGACTGTTGTATAATTAAATTGTATTTGAATTTTGTACCATGTATTTGGCGACTCAAGATGGGTGATGTATACCTATTTTGGGGGCGTCACAGTTGGTATCAAAACTTAGGGATATGATCCCTGGTTGAGATGTGAGACAAGAACTAGGAGGGGAGTGACGGGGAATTCCTTCGCTAGTATGACCTACCTAAGTTTATTTGGTATTTAATTGGCCGGTCAGAGTATAGGGATAATATGTGATATGTTAATTAACCCTTGTTTTGTGGTAGTATTTGAAAATGGCATCCAAAAATGTTGAGATAAACAATGAAGCATATGAGACCGTTGATTCACCACAGATTAATGCCCAGGATAATGTGCAACAGGAAGACAATAATCCTCATGTAAATAATAACACCAATGAAATGGTGAACGATGGGATGTTCAGAGGCTTTATGCAATTCATGCAACATCAGACGAAAGCGGCTCCTATCCAAAATGCAGGTTGAAACACTGACAACTCTCGGACGGTCACCGCTAAGCAGTTCAAGGAGCTGGGACCACCAGAGTTTTTTGGAGAGCCAAAACAACTTAAGGTAGAGACGTGGATAAATTAGATCATCAAGATATTTGATGTCTTGGGATGCTCCGAGGAGAAAAAGGTTTCCTTTACCACATTCATGTTATGAGCAGGAGGAGACATGGTGGGAATCAGAAAAGCGTACTCAACTCTTTGACTCAAAATGTCTTGGGAGAAGTTCCAAGAGCTGTTCAATGACAAGTACATTTCTGAAAGTATTCGTCATATGAAGTCGGTAAAGTTCATCAAGCTTGAGCAAAACAATATGACCGCGGCGCAGTACGAAGCTAAGTTTGCCGAGTTGTCTCGGTTTGCATCCCACTTGGTTGATAATGAGGAGAGAATGACGCGGATGTTTCTAAGAGGTTTGAAACCCGAGATACGTCAATACCTAATTTCTCATAAAATGTGTTTGTATTCAGATGTTGTGAATATGGCTCAGTTATTGGAGCGCGATAATGAGTCAATCCAACCAAGAGAGAGCAACTGATAAGTCGATAATACCAGTGGTAGCAGTCATCGAAGCGATGACAACAAACGTGGAGGGAATCAACATGCTAGAAATGATAATCACTTCGGTGGTAATCATGGCAATGACAATAAGAGTGGACATTTCAAGAAGAGAAGATTCAACAAGGATGGAAAGACGTTAGCACCAGCACCTGTTGTTAAGGAAGGAGAACGATCAACGGTCGTATGTTACAAATGTGGAGGGGAAGGACACATAAGTCCAAACTGAACGATGCAGTCCAAAGCGTGTTATAATTGTGGAAAAGAAGGTCACCTAGCCCGATTTTGTCATGCAACAAAGTCAAGTCCAGCTGGGATGGAGGCATTAAAGGGTGTGGATTTGATATAATGTTATAGTTATGAGTAATATTTATAAATTTTGCAAAGTAAGCAAATGGTTATATAATATTCGATTGGTAGGGGAATATTCATTTTAATAGGGAATATTAAATGCATTTACCAGTACAATCATTGGTGGACCCCATAACGGAAGTATTGTCGTAGTTAGAAAGCAGTAATTATCTTTTATAAAAATAACTTGTTGAAAGTGTTACCATTAAAACTATTGAACAACCCATTAGTAAAAAAGTACGATGAATGGCATGTGGTTGCGTAGTAGCTACACCAGTATTGATTATTGATGCTTACGTAAGAAGTCACTCAGTTATACTCAATTATTGCTACAGTAATTACTGCATCATATCTCTCATATTATTTATTCGATTATTGTCACAGTATCATCTGCATAATATGATATATTATTGAATTAATAATTGAGACGACAAATTTATTCATATTATTAAATTGCAATATTTATAATATCTAGAAGTTTTGTCGAGAGAGAGTTTGGTCATCTAATTGCGCGCTAATAAGGAGAAATCCTTATCGAAAAGCCCCTCTTTCCAGGAACGAATTTGGTTGTTAAATATTGTGAGTTATAATATTAATGATGAATAAGTTCGTGTTGATTAAAGATGAAATTGATAGTTCCATTGTGTTGGAATTATTAGTGTTAGTGGAAATCGACATCTATTTCGATGATAATTGATGTCTGGGGGTTATATTGATAAATCAGATAATTAATCGGATAAATGAGCAATTAATTACTACTAATTCACATGCTTATATAACTATTTGTTCACATGTGTGTACTATTGAATCACATTTTTGTACTATTAGGGGAGTTGGTGCAAGATTGATAATACTTGCATGACTAAGTTAAAAATGGAGGTATAGATGGAGGTACTATACTGTAATTCGTATTTTCACATGATTATAACTATTGATTCACATGATTGAACTATTGATTCACATTATTTACTATTAGGGAAGGTGGTGTAAGTTTGATAATACTTGCAGGACTAAATTAAAAATAAAAAAAAGTTGAAGGTATTGTCTTTGTAATATTTTTGAGCCCCAAAACATGCAATTATTGAAACTATATTTTCTTATAAATAGAAGCTCATTTTTCCTTTATTTCTCACCAATTTACTAAAGCTTTAGAGCAATTATTATAGAGATAAATTATAGAGAGAAAGAAAAAGAGAAGTCTGCTACCTCACTATTCCAATATCCAGTTTCTTCTAAGGTAAGGGGTATTATTTCTTTCGTATTCATGAAGAGAGCTTCTGTTATTCCATTCTTTATTATTATGTTGGAATAACCTGTCTATGCGAAGTACCGCATACATGGTGAAATTCTTATGTTATTCCATTCTTTATTATTATGTTGGAATATCCTGTCTATGTGGATTACGCTAGACCTGGTTCCATTCTTTATTATTCTGTTGGAATAATCTGTTTGTGCGGTCTATCGCATGCATGGTGAATTCTTTGTTATTCCATTCTTTATTATTCTGTGGGAATATCCTATCTATGCGGATTACGCATGACCTGGTTCCATTCTTTATTATTACATTGAGAATAACTCGCATCAAAATTATCTATCGCATGCATGGTGAATTCTTCTGTTATTCCATTCTTTATTATTCTATTGGAATATCCTGTTTGTGCGGATTACGCATGACCTAGTTCCATTCTTTATTATTCTGTTGGAATAACTTGTCTATGTGGATTATAACATGCATGGTTAATGATCCTTCGTATTCATTCCTTATTAAATTATGGAAATGATCTGTCTACGTGGATTACCGCATGGCGAGTAAAAATCCATTTGCAGTTTCATATATTCTATGATACTCATTTGGTTAAAGTTTTGGCTTCTATACTCCATGAAATTAGTAGAATATCCTGGATATTTGCGCTTCATCTAGTATCTTTTCATAGAAATATTCTTCTGAGTATTCTTGAATTTTACTCTATAAAGCAATATCATGTTGACAATTTGGACGTAATTGATTTCAAGATAAATTAACTTATAAATCTTTAAAATTTATTCTTGAACTTGTTTTATTGAATTATTATGTCATTGTCATCATCCTCATGCTTATATTATGATGAAAGTCATCTTTGGCTTATGTGCATAGATGGACTTGGTATGATTATGACTAGGGATTATTCGGTATAATCATGACCTGTAATATTATAAATGATGTGGTAAAAGTCCTCAGTAGCCTGTAGTGCATTGATGGACAATTTTTGGTATGATTATGACTAGGAATTATTCGGTATAACCATGACCATTGATGATTTAATGAATATCCTTGGCCCGTAGTGCAGGGATGACTCGATGATGTGGTTTATTTATTAAGCTGAGTCTCAACAATAAAAATTGATGAAAATATTTTAAATCATAGAAGATAGTAGATATCATGCTCTACTTGACTCTTCTAATGGATTGCTTATTCCACTACAGTTAAAACTTGATGTCTATTGTATTTTATCGGTTTAACATTGTTGAAGACTAATGATAATTTATTCTGCATTATCTTAGTCATAATATTTCTTACTGGGCTAGTTGAGCTCACCATTTCTTTCACTGTTCTCTTCAGGAAATGAGAACGTAAGTCGGGGAACGGAGTGACGGTCCAGATAATAGCCTTAGTAGTCCTCACTATTCTGTTAAATAGTGTGACAATAAATGTAATGAGGACTCCATTGAGTGTGGATATTGTCTAGATGACAATATTCTTATTAAAACTCTTAGATTATGTTTTGTCGTATTTTACATTAATTGTATAATTATAATTGTTGTATTGAATTTTGTACCATGTATTTGGCGACTCAAGATGGGTGATGTATACCTATTTTGGGGGCGTCACAAGCCATGTATACTTTAAATTCCAAACTTGAAAATATGCTATCATGATCTGATTACATATATACATAAGCATGAAAGCATGAAAGCATGAAAACATGATATAGAATATGTGGACTTACCTTGCATGCTTGAATAAGTTTTGATGACCTACTAATGGAAACTTAAAGTTTCAAATACGAACTTGATAAACTATATACACTTTGAGTTAGGAACTTGTGAGCATGCTTATGTGGTCTAGTTATGTATATATGAAAGTATGATGTATAGTAAGTGAAGTAGCTTTGCATGCTTGGTTGGTTAACATGAGATTTTCAAAAGAAACCTTAAGAGTTTGAAAACTAGTATTGTCAATAACTACGTTATAAGTATTTGACCATCATGTTAGGGTGTGTTATGCCTATAGACATGATTGACATGAATGTCTAGCTAGTCATACGCATTGTAAAATAGTTGAGCATGGATTAGGACAAGTCTAAATGATGTAGAACTTCATAACTTGAAATACATGACTAAACTAACGTAAGCATGTATAGTTGAGACTTATTGACCGCATAGCATATGTATAACAGCTAAATGTAAGAGACGTTGTTAATTGAACACTTAAAGCCTTGATTAAATGAGAATGGATAACGACTTATGTTAAAGATAAGATGTAGGGTCGAACTTAGTTATCAACATCCTGATATGTGTGTTTTGCATGATTCTTTATATATGTGCAAGTCGGGATCTGTTTGGGATTCTCAGAGGAATAGCCATGTCTTGGTTCGAACCAGGGAGCGGTATGCGCGCCACTCTTTAGTGCAAACCAAAGTTGTTCATGATAATATCTGAGAATGGACAAAACATGTTTAATTATAACCTGAACTTGATGCATGCTTGTATTATTATCTTAATCTGCAATACATGCTTAGTGGTATGTCCAGATGTCAATGAGCATACTAGCAATAGAATCATAGATTTGATAAGTATTTACAAACTTTCAAATGTTGAGTCACCTATAATTACAAACCATGATTATCAAGTAATGATTAGGAACTATGTTACTTGATTCATAGTGTCTTACAAACTAATTTTGTGTTATGTGTATGTAAAGTACGTAATGACTTACGTATAGGATTATACGGTTAAGTTAGAATCGTATGTGTATGATAAACTTACATATCGAGTTTGTGTATTGGATGTACATAACTAATGAATATCCTATATACGTATTATATTATAATAGGGTTTGAAAAGTATCGATAAGCTAAAGGTTGATAAGCTACGCTTAAGGCAAGTATCTAAACCTTATCTCTTTGATGCAAGTATACTAACCTATGCATTTACTTTATGCAAGGAATCTATGATTATACAAGTTTCCTATCTTACACAACTTTGAATTTGTGCAAGTACTTGAGCTTGTACTATTATTGGTTGTACAAGTAAACAATTGAAAGTATGATTCTTATCTTATGACATAATGTGTCATAGTTAGAATAGAGTTGTTTATATTATTTGAACTTTGATTTCAAGTATTGAACTTATAATTGTTCTTATATACATTTAAAGAGCGGTCTATGCCATTTGATTCGGCTAGACCTAAATCATAATTTGAAAGTGATTCAAACCAATTGATTGGTGCAGAATCTTGTATTGACTGAGATGAACAACCTTCTTTGAAGGAGAAACTATATTTGTCGGGATATTGACATGCGCACTTGAGTACGATTAAACGATATGCATAATATAGGGTACTTTAGGCTGATCACCTGTTGTACTCGTTTTTTTTGGATTATCAGTATATTACTGTTAATTCTAGTAGAAGTTCATAGTCCTTAGTGACTGCTCAGTATTCATTACTTTGAAATCTCGAATTGATTAAGCATTGAATCTTATTGATATCCTTCTGTCCTTAGCGACTATTGTTGAAAATCATAGATACTTCTTGTTATCCTTGAACTATCATATATTGATGTACTCTTAAGAAATTTAAAACTACATTGAACACCCTTATTGCTATATTACTTATTGAGCAAACTTGTTGCTCATTCTTACTTTCCCTAAAAACATTTCAGTTAAGACAGAGCAAGGCGGACCCTCGGGCACTAATAAGGGCAAGGGCAAAGTTACGGAGTAACTTTAAAATTTTTAGAAATATTATGAATATGTAAAGACCTAAATTATGTTATGTATTAGTTATGTCTAAACTATGTTTAATTATGTTTAAGGTATGTAAGAGATGCTTTAAGTTACGAAACCTTGGGACATGAATGATTATATTAATTAAATGTAATCTATTCTGTTATTTATGTTGCATGAGATGTTATTTAGTCATTAGATTTGTAGCACGTGGCGAACCGAATTCGAGACATGAGTGGTCTGAATTTGGGGGCGTCACAGATAAGTTATAGTTAATCTGTGAATTTTTCATAACTTATGCTTGCCCATATTAATTATATGAATCATTATTTTTAAACGAAAGGGAAAATAATTTGAGAATTAATTTAGGAAATAAGAAATTATTTATTATGTTAATATTTGGTAGATTCTAATTCCTAGGTATCTTTTCTCATTAATAGTTTCCGTTATTAATTAATAGTTTACATAATTTAGTTAATAAATCTTCTCCACCATTTTTGTTTCTAATTTGCCTAAAATATTAATTAAGGATATATTAAAGAATTTATCTAGTCTCTGTGGATCGACTTGCACTTGCCAAATCTACAATAGACGTTGTGCACTTGCAATACATAATTTTAACACATCAAGTTTTTGGCGTCGTTTCCGAGGATTAGAATTAATTTTTATTTATTCGAATTAGTTTTAACTCTAATTTTTCTTTTTTATTTTTTTAGGATTATTGAAGCAGATCGAAGGAGCGAAAAGATAAAGATTTTGTTGGTGCGCTTTCTTCGGTACTTCGTATCTCCATATATATATTTTTTAAAATAAAAAAAATATAGTTCTTTTTTGTTATTATTAATATTTTTTTATTTACCGGATCCATGCATTCACTCACGTAGAGCACATCATGTTAGGTTATTTATTTATTTATTATTTTTTGTCAAATATAAATTGTGGTGATTGCTGGAGGATTGAGGTATGTCAAAATTTCTCCTTCTTTTGTAATTCACATAGTTTTAGGACATTTTATTTGTTTATAATTTTTTTTATTTGTGCATTTTCATATTTAATCAAACATTAAGGGCACAACCTGTAACAAGATAAGGTGGGGAGTTTATCACCCTTCCTTGGCCTACAAACAACCTAATTTGCATTTTGCATAACCATGACCTAATAAAATCAAGTAGACGTTGGCCCCTAGGACTCTCGAGCTCAATTAGGACAAGAAACTCCAAAAGGAGGCTGAATTTTAAATTAATCAAACTACTGGTGTCTAGGCAAGTAGTTCAAAAGGTAAACGCCTAAAGATTTTGTGGTTATTCAATTAGTCATCGTATCTACGGAGAGACTCCCACCTTTCTTACACTTACATGGCTAGTGGTATGATTAATTTCAAATTTGGTGGAACTTGTGGTGTAACTTGGAACAATTAGGAACTGTCTAGATTTTATTTAGGTTGACCTTAGAAGTAATTTTTTTTAATTTTATTTTTTTGGTGCTTATCCGCTTGTTTGGTAAGTAGTGTATGTAAAAAGTGTGGATTAGGGACGAAACATCCCAATTAGTGAGAAAACTTGATTTTTTGAATTTCACTTTAAAAGATCATACTTTAAGAAAAATGGAGGGAGCACAAATTGTTTCTTTAAGAGATCGATGTTATCCTTCCCGCTTTGCCCAACCTTCATGTATTAGTCTACCACCGATAACTGGTAACAATTTTGAACTTAAGCCACATTTTATAAATATGTTACCTAGGTTCACGGGGATAAAAGATGCATATTTATTTATTCAGGAATTTGAGGAAGTTTGTGCCTTAATGAAAATTCAATAATTGTCTGATGACTCAATTAGGCTAAGATTTATAACATTTGCTTTAAAAGATAATGCTAAAAAGTGGTTATATAGCCTACCAAATAATTCCATATCAACCTGGGAGGGATTTGTTGTTACATTTCTAAAATAATATTTTCCAAATCATAAAACTGCTGAAATTAGGACTGCAATTCATCAATTTTGCCAACTTGAAAAAGAGTCCTTTTGGAAATATTTTGATAGATTTAAAAATTTGTTATCCCAGTGCCCACACCACAAAATTGAGAAATGGAGATTGTGTCAAATTGCTTACGAAGGTTTAGACTATCCCACTAAAATAATGTTAGAGTCAATGTGTCAAGGGGATTTTTTGAATAATGATGAGGAAAAGGCTTAGAAGTTTTTGGAAGACTTAGCAGAAAAAACCATGCAATGGGAAACCACCCGAGAGACCGATAAACCTAGTTCATCTAAGGGTGTTCATACAATTGACAATTCAATTACTATTGAAGCTAAGTTGGCTGGTGTACTTAAAAGACTTGAAGCTTTAGAAACTAGGGGACAATCACACGTGAACCAAGTCTCACCACCAACACCTTTGTGTCAAAGTAATTCACCAAGCCATGTGATTGAGGAATATCCTAGAGTCATGCCCCAACTTGAAGAATATGAACAAGTCAATGCAATGTTTTAAAGACCTAAGAATGACCCATTTGCACCCACTTATAATCCAGGTTGGAGAAATCATCCTAATTTTGCATGGAACCAAGGACCCTACCCGAATAACTCTTCAAATCAGGTTAATCAGTCTCTAAATCAATCTTTTCAACCTTACCAAAAGCCAAATCCTGGTCCGTACCAAAATTCAAATTCAGCACCTCAATATCCACCAGGCTTTTCTAATGAAAGTGAGAGGAGACTTAACACCTTAGAGAAGAGTGTGGAAACTTTAATAAAATCTCAGCAAAGCACTAACCAAGCCTTATCTCGCCTAGAAATCCAAATGAGTCAATTGGCCACTACAGTTAGTGAAAGAGAGAAGGGTAAGCTTCCCATTCAACCTGAGACCAATCCGAAATTTCCAGTCCCTACTCAAAAACCTTATCATGTTAATTCACTTGAAAACAACCAAGTCAATCATGTGAATTCTGTAATCTCTTTAAGGTCTAGAAATTATTTAAACAATCATGCTAGCATTGATAATGAAGAAGAGAAAAAATTAAATGTTGAATCTAACGATCCATCTTCAAAGTCAACCCAGCCTGAAAATCCAATGAACTCTGAGGCAGTAGGCCCATCCACTAAGCATGTTTCAAAACATAATCAAACCACACCTTATGAGTCAATTGAAAAAGTCTTCAAACCAAAAGCCCCATTCCCTCAAAGACTTATTTCAAACAAACAGACAGCCCAATTAGACAAAATTCTAGAAGTGTTCAAACAAGTGAAAATTAGCATTCCTCTTCTAGATGCCATTCAAAAAGTTCCCTCATATGTTAAATGTCTAAAAGATTTGTGCACAAATAAAAGAACCACTCATGTTCCTAAGAAAGCTTTTCTAATAGCCCAAGTTAGTTCTATCTTGTCATGTCAAGTCCCTGTGAAGTATAAGGACCCCGGTTGTCCTATTATTTCATGCATCATAGGTGAAACGTTAATTAAAAAAGCTTTGCTTAATTTAGGAGCTAGTGTGAACCTATTACCATTTTCTGTGTATAAAACCTTAGGCTTAGGGGAGTTGAAAAAGACAAGTGTCACACTCCAACTAGCTGACCGTTTCGCTAAAGTGCCAAAAGGAATAGTTGAAGATGTACTCATTAAGGTTGGTGATTTTGTCTTCCCTATTGACTTTGTTGTCCTTGAAACCCAGCTTGTTGTCAATCCCAAGGGTCAAATTCCTGTAATTTTAGGTAGACCATTTCTAGCAACTTCTAATGCGTTAATCAATTGTAGAAATGGACTAATGAAATTGACATTTGGGAACATGGCAATTGATTTAAATGTGTTTAATGTGGGAAAGCAACCTAGTGATTTTTCTGACCAACCCGTTGAAGTGAACATGATTCAGGAAATGTTTAACAATGAACTTACGGGAGAAGATGAAATTTTTAATTTTTGTTTAAATCATTTTGGTCAAAATTGGGATGAAACATAATATGTAAATGAGGTTAATGAAATGCTAGAGTCATCAATGTCTTACACTAAATGGGAACCCGTGACTGAGCCATTCTTGCAATCTTCAGAACCTCTTGAAAAGAATCCACCAGAGTTAGAACTCAAACCTTTGCCTGATAATCTTAAATATGCCTATTTAGGTCCCTCCAAAACTCTTCCTGTAATCATTGCTTCTGATTTAACAAACACACAAGAGGAAGAGTTATTGACCATCCTGAGAGAGAACAAGGAAGCCATAGGATGGAACATAACTGATATTAAGGGGATCAGTCCAACCATTGTCCAACATAGGATCCACTTAATAGATGATGCTAAACCTGTGAGAGACCCACAAAGGCGGTTAAACCCAATTCTAAAAGAGGTTGTTAAGAAAGAAATTCTTAAGTGTCTAGAAAATGGGATCATCTATCCCATTTCTGATAGCTCGTGGGTAAGTCCTGTCCAGGTGGTACCTAAAAAGTCTGTCTGAACTGTGGTTCAAAATGAAGCTAATGAGTTAGTTCCTACTCGTGTCCAATCTGGTTGGAGGGTTTGCATAGATTATAGAAAACTCAATGATGCCATAAGAAATGATCATTTTCCTTTACCCTTCATAGACCAAATTCTAGAAAGATTAGTTGGTCATGCTTACTATTGTTTCCTTGATGGTTACTCGGGCTACTTTCAAATTCCCATAACCCTAGAAGACCAAGAAAAGACCACATTCACTTGTCCTTATGGAACCTTTGCATATCGTCGTCTACCATTTGGGCTATGTATTGCCCCTGCCACCCTTCAAAGATACATGATGTGCAAATTTTCTGACATAGTGGAGAAATTCCTAGAAATTTTTATAGATGATTTTTCCATATTTGGGTCTACATTTCATGAGTGCCTTCACCATCTTGACTTAGTTCTAAGGAGATGTAAGGAAATAAACTTAATCCTAAATTGGGAAAAATATCATTTCATGGTAAAAAAAAGGAATTGTTCTTGGTCACATCATATCTGAAAAGGGAATTCAAGTAGATAAAGCCAAAATTGGCCTCGATCATTGCCAATCTTCCACCACCTAGGACAGTCAAAGAAATTTGTTCTTTTCTAGGACATACAGACTTTTATAGGCGATTCATTAAAGATTTCAGTAAGAAAGCAAGACCCTTAACCAATCTTCTAGGTAAAGATGCAAAATTTGAATTTAATGAAAAATGTCTTCAATCCTTTGAACAACTCAAAAAGGAGTTAACTTCAGCTCCTATCATCAAATCACCCGATTGGAAACAACCATTTGAGTTAATGTGTGATGCATCTGACTATGCAGTTGGTGTTGTTCTAGGTCAAAGAATCAACAAGATTCCCCATGTCATATACTATGCTAGTAGGACTTTGAATGATGCACAATTGAACTATTTAACTACTGAAAAAGAACTTCTAGCTGTAGTTTTTGCCCTAGAAAAGTTTCGATCTTATCTTATTGGGTCTAAAATAATTGCTTACACTGACCATGCTGCTCTCAAACATCTTCTTTCCAAAAAAGATTCACAAGCCTATTTAATTCGTTGAGTATTATTGCTCCAAGAATTTGACCTAGAGATACGAGACAAAAAAGGGTCTGAAAACGTGGTAGCTGATCATTTGTCACGTTTAGTAGTGGAGTCCAACTTTGACCTACCCTTAAATGAATCTTTCCCAGATGAGCAGTTTTTCTACATATCTGTTACACCTTAGTTTGCTGATATTGTGAATTACCTAGTGACTAGTGAGATTCCTTCCCATTGGTCCAAATAAGACCGATCCAAGTTTCTTTCATAAGTCAAACACTTTTATTGGGATAACCCCTATTTTTTCAAATATTGTCCTGATTAAATCATTAGGAGGTGTGTACTCGACTACGAGTTTAGAAGTGTTCTATCATTTTGTCATGACCAAGCTTGTGGAGGACATTAGACGGCCGCCAAATTCCTCTAGTGTGGTTTCAATTGGCCTAGTCTATTCAAGGATGCCACATCATTTTGTGCCAATTGCAATAGGTGTCAACAATTAGGGAGGATCACTAGGAGAAATATAATGCCAATGCAACCCATTCTGGTCATTGAATTATTTGATGTGTGGGGAATCGATTTTGTGGGCCCATTTCCAAATTTTTTTGGAAATCTATACATTTTACCTGCGGTGGATTACGTGTCTAAGTGGGTAGAAGCTATACCAACTAAGACCAATGATAACAAGGTTGTTGTCAAATTTTTGAAAGAGAACATTTTCTCTCGCTTTGGTACCCCTAGGGCCAT
The DNA here is from genome assembly GCA_020205605.1 of Panax ginseng. NCBI lineage: Eukaryota > Viridiplantae > Streptophyta > Magnoliopsida > Apiales > Araliaceae > Panax > Panax ginseng. The sequence continues at coordinate 98,249,867 of CM035131.1, forward strand.
AATCAGTGATCATGGAAAACATTTCCGTAATCAGCCTTTTGCATCCTTGCTAAAAAAGTATTCCATCACCCACAAGCTTGCAACATCATATCACCCTCAAACAAGTGGTCAGGTGGAAGTCTCAAATAGGCAAATAAAACAAATCTTGGAAAAAGTGGTGAGTTCCAATAAAAAAGACTGGTCTCTAAAATTGTTAGATGCATTGTGGACTTACCGTACTACCTTTAAGACTAATTTAGGGATGTCACCGTATAGGCTTGTGTTTGGGAAAGCTTGTCACTTACCTGTTGAACTTGAACATCGTGCTTTGTGGGCCATAAAATAGTTGAATTTTGATATGTCCACTAGTGGGAGTCATAGACAATTGCAATTAGCTAAGTTAGATGAGATTAGGAACGATGATTATGAAAATGCTAAAATTTACAAGGAAAGAACAAAAGTGTTTCATGATAAATCAATTTTGAGAAAATCATTTTCACCTGGTTAAAAAGTTCTCTTGTATAATTCTAGGCTACATTTATTTCCTAGAAAATTGCGTTCTAAATGGGATGGACCTTTTGTAGTGAAGGTAGTTTACTCTCATGGGGCAGTCGATATTGAAAATCCAAAGAGTGGAGAAATTTTCAAAGTGAATGGTCAATGACTCAAACCTTTTTTAGAAATGTCGACCGAACCAGAGGAGGTGGTATACCTTGTTGACCTACCTGATTCAGCATGACTGGCACTGCACTTGTATTTGTAAGTTTGTATGTATATTTTTCTTTTGTACAATATTGTCATCCGGTTTCTGCCCCATCGTACAAGGTATAATTCTTTCATATCTTTGTTCTCTATTTTTCATTTTCACATTGAGGACAATGCATGATTTAGGTATGGGGGAGTTTTTTTGTATTATTGTATTTGATTTTTTTTCTTTCTTAGGAAAATATAGAAAAAATTAAAAAAACAAAAAAATTAAAAATTAAAAAATTTTGTTTGACTTTTTATGGATTGAATTAATTCTAATAAGTGTTTGTGGAGCAAAAGTCATAAGTAAGATTAACAGATTTAGAATTCTTGAATCTTTGATAAGATACAAAATTTTAGTTCGAAACACCATCTGGATTAAAATTGATTTTATAAGCATTTTTACACTACACATTTGCACTAACTCTTAGTTGTGGATATAAACTAGGATCCGAGTAATTTCACAAAAAAAATGAAAAAAAGAAGAAAAAAATAACTACTTCAATGTCCATTGAACGAAATAACTGGGTATCTAAGCCTCAGGAAGCATCGATATTCATGATGAAAAGTGTGATGGATAAAAGCAGATTGACTAGTCTAGTTTTGTGGCCTTTGTTACTCGAGTTAGTAAGCCCTTAGGGGTGTCTCTACACCTAGTTCCCTAAAGCCAATTGGTTTGGGAGTCATTGGTCCAACACTCTACATGGATAAATCTGAAAAGCATAAGAAAACGAGACATTGCACAAGTCAAGAAAGAAAATAAAAGAGAAAAGAAAAATGATTTTGCTTGATTTTCACGGTAAAATTCCTTACTAAGAGTTACATCATGTGTAAAACCCCAACTTTTATGAATAAAGATTAATTTTCTCTAAATATCATTTTGAATATTATGGTGTGGATTTAATATAATGTTATAGTTGTGGGTAATATTTACAAATTTTTGCAAAGTAAGCAAGTTGTCATAAAGTATTCGTTTGGTCGGGGAATATTCATTTTATTAGGGAATATTCGTACGACGACACAATCATTTGTGGACCCCACAACAGAATTACTGTCGGAGTTAGAAAACGACGAAAATAACTTTTTATAAAAATAACGACAAAAGTTTTACCGTTAACTGTTGAAATACCCGGTGATAAAAGTATAGTAATACGCGTGGTTGCATAGTAGCACACGCTATTGTACAATATCTTTGATTATTGATGCTTACGTGAGAACTCACTTAGTTATACTCAATTATTGCCACAATAATTGTTGCATAGTATCTCACGTTATTGATTCAATTATTGTCACAGTATTATCTACATAATATTTTATATTATTAAATCAATAATTGAGACGACAAAGTTATTCATATTATTATTTGCATTATTGACGATGTCTAGAAAGTTCTGTCGAGGAAAGGGGTTTGGTCACCTAATTGCGCGCCAATAAGGAGAAGTCCTTATCGGAAAGCCCCCTCTTCCCTAGGAATGATCTGGTTGTTAATATTGCGAGTTATAATATTAATGATGAATAAATATTGTTAAAAATGTGTTTTGTGAAGTCAAGTGAATTGAGATAAATAAAGGGGTATTTTATGAAGTATTTATTGTGAATTTGATTTATTATATGGACCCCCATTTATTCATTTTTCAAAATCATCGGTAGAAAGTTATCTCAGTTTTGGTTTTATTACTTATATATATATGTGTGTGTGTGTGTGTGTGTGTGTGGTGTTTCGTGTGTGTGTGGAGTGTGTATATATATATATATATATATATATATATATATATTAGTTTTGTTTTTTATGAAAAATAAAATATATTATATTTTATTTGCATAATCTCGTATAGTGTTGCATAATCTCGCATAAAGTGTGTGCATAGTGCTGTTTAGTAAAATCAATTTTTTTAAAAAGAATCATTTAATGTGTGCTGTGAAAAATTTTTCCTTCTGCGTCCGTTATATTTTTTTCTAAATAGTGCTCTGCCATTCTCCTATAAATAGGATGCTCAGTTTAGAAAAAAAAATTACACCATAATCAGAGAATTCTTCTTTTATAATATTGAGCGTATTTCTTTAGAGTTTAAGGAAGCTTTGAGTGTAGAAAATAGTGTAAGTTTTCTTCAAGAATATCCCCGCTAAACCAGTCAGAAGTACTCTCCTTTTAAGGTAAGGGGTATTATTTATTTCATATTCGCTTACGATATTATTTTTTCGTATTCGTAAGGAATTTTATTTTCGTTCAATATTCGTACGGAATATTATTTTCGATTAATATTCGTAAGGAATATTATCTTCGTTCAATATTCGTAAGGAATATTATTTTCATTCAACAGTTGTAAGAGATATTATTTTTGTTCAATACGCATAAGAAATATTATTTTCTTCCATACTCTGTAGTATGTAAGTAATATTATTTCGTTTCATATTCCTAATTCTACACTTATGTTGATAAGTATTGCTTCTATACTCCTTGAAATTAGTAGAATATCCTTAAAATTTGCACTTCAGCTAGTATCGTTTTACAAGGATATTTTTCTGAACATTCTTGTTAAATTTTGATCTTTTCATGTTGGGATACTATTCACAAAGTACTATTCACTCAGGTACTATTCACCAGCGGTACTATTTATGATAAAAATTGATTTCTTTTCTGTCCAAATTATTTTGATACATGAATATGATTCTTGAATTTTACTCCATAAAGCAATTATCATGTTGACAATTTGGACATTCTTGAACTCTGGATAAATTGATTTATAAATCTTTAAAATTTATCCTTGCTCTTACTTAATTGAATTTTTATATCATTGTCATCATCCTCATGCTTATATTGTGATGAAAGTCATCTTTGGCCCGTAGTGCATAGATGGACTGTTGATTGGTATGATTATGACTATGTATCGGTATAATCATAATCTATAATGTTACAAATGATGTGGTAAAAGTCATCATTGGCCCGTTGTGAATTGATGGACAGTTGTTGGAATGATCATGACCATGGGTTCTCTTCGGTAAAGGGTGCAAAGATGAATTATTGTTTGGCATTATCATGACCATTGGTGATAATAACGAATATCCTTGGTCTGTAGTGCATGGATGATTCGTGGATGTGATAATAATGAATATCTTTGGCCCGTAGTGCATGGATAATTCAGTGATGTGGATTATTTATTGAGCTAAGTCTCAGCGATAAAATTGATGATCAACTTTTAAATCATAGAAGATAGTAGATATCACACTCTACTTGACTCTTCTAATGGATTATTTCTTCCGTTTTAGTTAAACTTGTTGTCTATTGTATTCTATCAGTTTAACACTGTTGAAGGCTAACGATAATTAATTCTGCATTATCTTAGTCATAATATTCTTTACTAGGCTAGTTGATCTCACCCTTTGCTTTCATTGTTTTTTTTTTCCAGGAAATGAGAATATATAGCTGAGACTAGTCGGGGAACGGAGTGAGGGTCCGAGATGGTGGCTATAGTAGTCCTCACTATTTTATAAAATAGTGTGATGATAATTGTAATGAGGACTCCATTTAAGTTTGAATATTTTCTACGAGACAATATTCGTGTTAAAATTCTCAACTAGGTTTTGTCATATTGTATAAATAAAGTTTGTATTTGATTTCTGTACCTTATATTTGGCGACTCAGAATGGGTGATGTATACCTATTTTGGGGGCGTCACAATATGCACATGCATGCATTACATGGAATTGATTTTTTTGAAGGATGGTGTCTAAAATAAAGATTGAGTATTTTTGATAAAGTGAAAGTGTGATTTTGAATTTAATCTTGCTTATGTATAATGTCCATGGATATTTAGAAGTTTTCTTTCAATTTCATAACTTCTTGAACTCAAAAATATTTTTTAATTTTGTGGGTATATTCACTGCAAACCCTCACGAGACACAACTCATCCACTTGGGGTAACCTTGGGGTTTAAAGGCTTGTTGCACATGCTAAGTGCAATCGTGTTTCCTACGAAAATGGGGTAGTATAGTTTTTTTTTTGTTTTTTTAATTTTCTTTTTATTTTACTCGAGGAGGAGTAAAAGATAGGTATGGGGGGTATTTGATATACACATTTTTTATACATTTTAATGCTCCCATATTTATTATTTTATATGCTTATTTTATTTAACTAATACATTTTATTTTGTTTTATAGGACATAACATTTGGAGCAAATAAATGATTTATATCTAACCTTTAAAGATGAAAAAGGACTCTTAGAGGATTGCTGTAAGACCCCGAATTTTATGAAATGAAAATATTCAATTTTCTTATAATTATTATTTTATTTAGTAAATGGTTAAATTGATAAAAGGTTATAGTTAAGGGTGATATGTGAAATTTTTTGCAAAGTAAGTAAGTTGTTATAAAATATTCGATTGGTCGGGGAATATTCTTTTTATCGGGGAATATCCGTACGACGGTACAATCATTGGTGGACCCCACAACGGAAGTATTTTCGTAGTTAGAAAACGACAAAATTATCTTTTTATAAAAATAACGGTGAAAGTTTTACCGTTAAACTGTTGAACTACCCGGTAGTAAAACTAGAATGTCTGGCGTGGTTGCATAGTAGCACACGGTATTGATTATTGATGCTTACGTGAGAAGTCACTCAGTTATACTCAATTATTGCTATAGTAATTGCTGCATAATATCTCTCATATTATTGATTCAATTATTGCCACAGTATCATCTGCATAATATTTTATATTATTAAATCAATAATTGAGACGAAAAAGTTATTCATATTATTATTTACAATATTGACAATGTCTAGAAGTTCTGTCAAGGAGAGGTAATGTCATCTAATTGCGCACCAATAGGGAGAAATCCTTATCGGAAAGCCCCCTCTTTCCTGGGAATGATCTGGTTGTTAAATATTATGAGTTATAATATTAATGATGAATAAGTTTGTGTTGATTAAAGATGAAATTGATAGTTCCATTGTGTTGGGATTATTAGTGTTAGTGGGAATCGACATTTATTTCGATAACAATTGATATCTGGAGGCTATATTGACCAATCAGGTAATTAATCGGATAAATGAGCAATTAATTGCTATTAATTCACATGCTTATAACTATTGGTTCACATGTGTGTACTATTGATTCACATGTATATACTATTAGGGGAGGTGGTGCAAGATTGATAATACTTGCATGACTAAATTTAAAATGGAGGTATAGATGAAGGTACTATACTGCAATTATTTTTTTCACATTTATAGAACTATTGATTCACATGAATGTACTATTAATTCACATGATGTACTATTAGGGGAGGTGGTGCAAGTTTGATAATACTTGCAGGACTAAATTAAAAATGAAGGAAAAGATGAAGGTATTATACTGTAATATTTCGAGCCCCAAAACGTGCAATTATCGAAACTATATTTTCCTATAAATAGAAACTCATTCTTCTTTCATTCTCACAAATTCACTAAGACTCCCAAGAGCAATTATAGAGAGAAGCTATAGAGAGAAAGAAGAAGAGAAGTCTGTTACTTCATTATTCCAGTATCCAGTCTTCTTCTAAGGTAAATGGTATTATTTATTTTATATTCTGAAGAGATATTATTTTTCGTATTCGTATGAATATTATTTTCGTTCAATATTCGTAAGGAATATTATCTTCGTTTAATATTCGTAAGGAATATTATTTTCATTCAACAGTTGTAAGGGATATTATTTTTGTTCAGTATTCATAAGGAATAATATTTTCTTCCATACTCTATAGTATGTGAGTAATATTATTTCTTCTCGTATTCCTGATTATACTCTCATTCTGTTAAAGTATTGCTTCTATACTCCATGAAATTAGTAGAATATCCTTGAAATTTGCGCTTCATCTAGTATCATTTCACAAGGATATTTTTTGCACATTCTTGTTAAATTTTAACCTTTTCATACCGGAGTACTGTCCATGAGTACTGTTCATACTATTCACAAAAGTACTATTCATGGATACTATTCACAAAGTACTATTCATGAGTACTATTCACAAAGTACTATTTACGGGATACTATTCCCGAAGTACTATTCACGGGGTACTATTCACTTGGGTACTATTCACCTAGAGTATTATTCATGACAAAAATTGATTTCTTTTCGGTCCAAATCATTTCTGATACAATATCATTCTTGAATTTTACTCCACAAAGCAGTATCATGTTGGCAATTTGAACATTATTGAATTCTGGATAAATTAAATTATAAATTTTTAAAAATTTATCCTTTGTTTCTTTTAATTGAATTCTTATATCATTGTCATCATCCTCATTCTTATATTGTGATGAAAGTCATCTTTGGCTTACGTGCATAGATGGACTGTTGATTGGTATGATTATGAGCAGGGATCATTCGGTATAATCATGACCCGTAATATTACAAATGATGTGGTAGAAGTTCTCATTGGCCTGTAGTGCATTGATGGACAATTGTTGGTATGATTATGACTAGGGATTATTCGGTATAATCATGACCATTGATGATTACATGAATATCCTTGGCCGTGGTGCAGGGATGATTCGATGATGTGGTTTATTTATTAAGCTGAGTCTCAACGATAAAGTTGATGAAAAACTTTTTAAATCATAGAAGATAGTAGATATCATGCTCTACTTGACTTTTCTAATGGATTGCTTGTTCCGCTGCAGTTAAACTTGTTGTCTATTATATTCTATCAGTTTAACATTATTGAAGGCTAAAGAGAACTTATTATGCATTATCTTAGTCATAATACTTCTTATCGACGTCGGGATTTTTAGCTATCCCTTTTCGTTACTTGTTCTTTGGTGTTCTCATGTTAATGTGAGATTTGTTTGAAAAAACAAGTGAAAAAGGTCCGACATGTGTAATGTCGACGATTTAACTTTAAGAGTCGTCGGTTGGTGTTTTTAATTGGTTGCACCAACGCAACCGAAAAGGTTTGCACATTGACCCAGTGATGTGACACTGCTAAACGGGTCTGTGAAACTGAGATTCATTTGGTTCGGGGGCTTGATTATGCGGAGGGAAGGTGTTAGGCACCCCTCGACATCCGTGTTACCACGGTGACCGCCACTTCTCAAAGAAACTATTATATGAATGTGTGTGTATGTGTGTGTGAATCAATGTGAAATTATTTGAAGTAGTGTGAGGCCTCGTTCGCACCTATATACACAGGGTTTGAATTTATAGAAAAATTCAGTTTTAAGCAAGATATATCAATGAAGTTTTATAAAAAGAGGTTTTTTCAAACTCTGTGCTCAATAGGAATTGAGACCTTTTCATACTTCCATTTTATTATTAAAATGTTAATTGTTTGCTTTTTATTTTCGAGATGCGAGGCATCTTGAGAAAATATATATGCTGAGCGATCTTAGAACTCCTCATGGGCATGACAACCATCTAAGGAAATTCGTACACTGTTAATAATGTACAAGCTGCTTACAGCTGAAAAAATGTCCATCACGGGAACCGAATCTAGATTGATGGATCAATCTGTGATCACATGATTCTAGGCTCACATAATCTGCAGAGTTTATATGGAAAGCGATGGCAGTTGTATATATATAAAAGCTATAAATATATATATATACGTGAGACATGATCAACCACCACGAAGCAACTCCATGGGGATCGAAATGTAAATAAAGCGATAAATGCTATCAACCGCATAAGTAAACTCCAAAAGTGATTTAAATGTAAATAAAGTGTAAAAAGAATCAACCGCCATGTAAGTAAACTCAGGCAGGATGAAATGTAAATAAAGGCAGTAAAAGGCCACAAGTAAACTCAGTGTCCGATAGAAATATATATAGAAATATATATATATATATATATATATATATATATATATATATATATATATATATATATATATATATATATATAAAGAAATAGGATGTAAAATCCGGGCTCATCGGATATGCCCGATAATAATTATATATATAAATATATATAAAAGCAATAAACGCATGGATATAAAATCCGGGCTCATCGAGATATGTTCGATAACAGCTTATATATATATATATATATATAAAAGCAAATAAAACGCCGAGACATAAGTCTCAGGCTCAATCGAGGCATAACTCGATAATGTTAGTCCATATATAAATATATATATATATAAGTATATATATCTGCATGAAATGAAAAAACCACGGACCAGAAGTTCAATAGCTTATACGCACACCACACGACTCTCAATGTGTAGAATAGTGTGTGCAAAGATGAAGAGAAAGGCTTTATAGAGTGTGAGAAGGCTTACAAAACGCCAATGCAGACTTCTATGACTCTATATGGATAAACACTCAGCTCTCGCTGGTAAATGTATATCTATATGTGAGCTAACAGGTGTTTAAAAAGAGCAAGCACTCAATATGGGTGTGTACAAAGAAAATTGGACAGGGCTTCCTCGCCTTTTTCTTTTTTTTAAATGGCTACCCCAAGCCCTCTATTTATAGAGGGGGAGTCAGTAGGTGTACTGGCGGTGCATGAATGCACTCATTTGCCGCCTGGGGTGCCCCGAGTTCCATGGGTCCCGTCGTCTCGAAGTACGTGCACTATAATGTCCGCTCAAACTTGCAGAACTTCAATCCGAGCATCCGAACGAGGTGTATACGACCTTCTTCGGACTGCTTGTGTCGAGAGTTAAACAATAACATGGATTAGATGTTGTTCGAAGTCAGGAAGAGGGGACCATGCCCATGGTCTTCAAGCTTCAAATTCTATCCGGTGTACTGCCACGCGTAATAGTCACTCGGTATTGGAACTCCTTGGTTCTTGTTGGACATTGTTGTATGTATGTATGTATAAAGTATTGAGACGACGCGCAAGTGTTGAGGTAGCAAGATGATGTATGACTCCTCACCAGGGTTATGACCGATTTGAGTTGAAAGCAGACGTTGCTCAAGGTTACATCTGAGAATGGATTGCTTGTTTGAATACCACAATGTCATGTGCAAGTGTGCCTGTCTGCCCGGTGTTAGCTCCGGGTCTAAGGTATGAGTGCCTCGGTGGGAGGTCTGATTGAAGCTAATAGCATGCATTTGAAACAAGCATTTTCGGAGTTATCGTCGGAACTGCAACAACATTCCTTGGTGTTATCGCCAAGGACAAAACTCGGGGTTATCTCCGAGGTTGGAAATGATCCTTTCGGTGTGTGTTTCGGGGTTGGAAATGATGTTCCCGGTGTGTGTTCCGGGGTTGAGGCTGAACTTCCGATAGTATCCATAATGGGTGTGAATTTGTCTTCCGTGGTTATCTCGAAGACGAATCGCCTCCCCGCAATGTTAATGCAGTGTGTGCGAGAAAATTTTGAGTGTCTCACAGATGCCCTCTTTATCATATTCATGCAATGCAAGGCATGGATAGGATAAAGAATCCTAGACACTTGAAATGCAGTAAGATAAACATGATGCTATGTGCAGCAACATGATGCAAATGTATGATGTATGATTGTCAGGTAATCCTGTTAGGATGACAATCACTGATGTCTTGGACATGCAATCCAAGTCTTCAAGGATGTTGACGTTGGGGCTATCACCAAAGTCGTGAATCCTAGACACAGACTTCTACTCCATAGAGGTACCTCTTGTGTACAAGAGATCTGTGGGGATAAAGCTTTGTCTGTTTGAGGATGTGTATAACATATCCTATACTCCTGTCGGAGTTACTGCCAATAGTATGCACTTGTCAGGGTTGCTTGACCTCCGCTGATGTGTGTATCACCGGATAAATCCCTGCTGGGTGCATTTGTCAAGGCTGCTTGACCTTCATTGATGTGTGTATCAATGGTTGCATCGCTTTATGACCCTTGCTGGAGAAGGTTGCTTCGATGGGTTTACTTGCCATCGGCTGAGATAACGTCAAGGTTGCTTGACCTTCATTGATTTGTGTATCAATAGATGAATTGCGTTGTAACCCCCGTCGGGGATACGTGGATGATTTATAAACTTCAGCATTGTAACCCCCGCCGGGGATACGTGGATGATTGAAATTGTTGCGTTGTGACCCCCGCTGGGGATACTTTATAACTTCGTAGCTTTGGCTTTGTAACCCCCGCTGGGGATACTTCATTAGTTCATAACTTTGGCGTTATAACCCCCGCCGGGGATACTTTTAGGGTTGTGACCCTGCACTGACGACATCGGACCTTTGTGAGGTATTGCTGAGCATGATTTGTAAAAGTTGAGGCCATTGGTATAGTATACCTTATACACAGGCGAATACCAATGAGATGTGGGGCCAGATTGCTGCCCATGAAAACCAGGATTTCAGGCTATTCCGCTCAATCGCGTAGCATTTTTATTCCTGATTTGGCCTTTTTAGTTTGTAAGACCTCTTTCGCAACTCTAACTGGAGAGAGCCAGAGGTGTGGGACCCACAAAGGGGTGCCACAGGTACACCTGCAGCAGCCGTAGGTGGACCTATGGCCAACCGTGACTATACAAAGCCTGCGGGTTACTTTTATAAGTCATTTTCAAGCTGCGCGACGAAGGAAATCTGAGAGATCTTCTTCAGACCTGTTGAGTTCGGGCAACTTTTTGCATATTCTGCTACCGTACAAGCGCTATTCACTGTCCTAGTAACGTATGCATGTATTTTTTTCCAATTTCTATCCGTTGGAAAATGACTTATCACATGAAATGCATTTAGACACATAGTAGTGAATATGCATGCTGATATGACTTTGCAAAAAATACTCAACATAGTAAATGTTAGTATTAAACCATGCTGAACATAATGATGTGAAAAAATTTAACTTTTGAAGCAGTCAAATTGGCACCTTTTACTGTCATTTCTTATCCTATTTGAGGACAAATAAGTAAAGGTAGAAAAGTAAAATAACCCTGATAATTAAACTACACTTATAGATTTTTTACTGCAATGTATTAAATGCATTTAGGATGTATATGACTGTTGGTAGGTGTGCTACTGAATGGCTGCCTAGTCATGCCTATGTACATGTGGATAGTCCCATTTACAAAGGGGGCTATGGCAAAATTTTTCCAAAATGTAGGCATTGGGTAATCATGCATTTTTAACTCTACTGTAGACGTATGTTAAAACAATGCATGCATGTATGTAATCATAAAATGCATTTTGAAAAGCTCCGGGTAAGAATTTACCACACCTTTTATAAGGTGATTTGGAGACTTGTTGTCCAGATATTATGGATCCGGATCAGCCGAGTAGTTCCCGCAAGACCACTTCTGGTGTACGGAGGAGGGCTTCTGAAGTACCTCGACCCCGCTCTGTTAGACAGCCTCGTCATTTGGTGGAGGCGGTGATTAAATCTATTCGAGTTGAAGTGCTTGGGATGTCGAGGGACGAGGAGGAGGATGTCTGGGTTGAGGTTCCCTTCCCCGCCGCACGTGTTCCCCATAGGGAGTTGCCAGGTATTCAAGTGATGAACCCAGATCTTCTAGGTGACTTGAGTCGGCATCCTTCAGTCTACCTGCACGCAAATGAGGTATGAAGTTAGATCTTAATCTTCCTTATTTCCTATTGATGAGGAGTAAAGGATTCTGATGTTGATCTGCATTTGATGTAGGTTCCCAGCTTCACACAGCCTTGAGGGAACTGGTTTAGCATCCACTCTATGTATTAAGCCTTACATGATGACTATAGAGAGATTGTAGATGGCTGGGGATTCGGGACGTTCTTTTCCATTCTTCCCCATCGCTCTCCCTGGGGTTACCTTAGGGCATTGTCTGAGAGGTGGTTTCACCAGACTCAGTCACTCCATTTGTTGGACTGTGAGGTGACGATGACGCCGATGGATTGGCGATTTATCACAGGTATGAAGTTTGGAGGGGATCCAGTGCCTTGTATGGCGGATATAACCCCTACTGCCGTTAGATCCTTGTTGGGAGTTTCGGCGGAGGTGCTCAAGGGTAGGACTGTACGTATAGGTCCTTTAAGTGTAGATGCTATGAGCGGGCTGTTGAGTGAGCCTATACCCGATGATGTGAGAGTCAGGGATCGCATTCTTCAGAGATTGTTCTTGATGATCATTAGGGACTGCTTCATAACAGATAACTCTTCTACGGTGTCCTTCGCTTTGATCAGCGCCACTCGACACATGGATCGTATAGGAGATTATGATTGGGGTTCCTACACCTTTGCCTACTTCCTCAGGGGAATGCGCATGCGATCGTAGGGCTTGACCGAGGCTTGGTTAGGATTCTACCCATTTCTGCTGGTGAATATTTCTTTTGTCTTTTCCCATGTATAGGTTAAGAGTGTTGACTGACAGTAGATGTTTGCCTTTGTGTTGGCAGTTTTGGGCCTACGAGAGACTTCCATGTTTGTGTCCTGTGAGCGTGTTAGGTTTAGACACCTATCTACAAGGACGGAGATGGCATCATTCCATACTGACGGAGGTCCCTGTAGCTGAGGGTTTCACTCATTGCCGCCTACAGCTGGAGTTATTGACAGCGGATGTCATCACATGGGTTCCCTCTTCTGGGGAACACTTGAGTGTTGGACTTGAGGATGGATACCCGATTGGGGTCGAGCACGTTATGTCCACCCGTATGATTCCTCTCTTCACAGATGGAGGATGGGAGCTCTATTTAGGAGAGCGTGCTATCAGGAGCACTACAGGAGAGATTCGCATGCCGATCTTGCCTCCTACCAGGCGTTATTGGCCTATTTTACAGTCACCCGTCATTGACATTCCATTGTTGGGGATTAACGACTATACATTATCAGAGGGCCCCTGCACTCAGGAGATATTACAACATTGGTGGTTCCCTCGTACCATTGGAGCTCAGACCCGTGCCACACAGTTTATGGGGGATATGGTTCTAGGATCCGTGATGATGATGGATTGGCTAGCCTGTGTCAGAGATCTGACTCATGTGATACAGATTGACAGTTTGACCCGGCAGTTGGATCGGGCACATTTCTTCATCCGTTATTTGGGCAGAGATCCTTCAAAGGCAGATACTTTTGATCCTTCCAGCTCTGGTGCTGGCCTCTTAGGTGACCCATATGGTTTCTTACGGCATGCAGATCCTCCTCAGTATAGGCCCCGACATCCCCAGTAGTTAGAGATCCAGTGACTCAGGAGGAGTTACATTAGGTGGACAGGATTGGGGATGTAGACATCGATACCATTGACTTCTTCTGATGTATATTTCTCGTTATCTCTTTTGATAGGCCTCTATTAGCTGCTGGGTAGCTTCGCCCCATTCTCGCTATATCTTTTGATAGGCCTCTGTTGAGATGTTGGGTAACCGCCCCATTTCCTTGTATCTTAGTCATCTGAGATGTATTAGATGATGATATACTTAGGAATGTATGTACAGTTTCAAATTCCTATATCATATTGCCATCTATTGTATCATGCATGTTATTATGTTATGCATATGTATATATATCCAGAGATATTCAAGATTGACCTGGATGGTCTTATGACACGTACCGTCGCATGAGATGTCTTCTTGACGATTAGTCATATTGATCATACCCACCATTTTTGGTGGCATCCGCACGTACTCATGGTATGATAGTATGTCACCACCGTATTGACAGGATCAGAGATCATTTTTTCGCAAAGACACTATGACCTTGTTGATGTTTCAGTTCCCTGTGGTTCATAGATGGTATGCTAGAGCATTGGGTACCGGAGAGACAAATTTTCTGATTCGGGACCCGAGAGTTGCCTCCTACTTTGGAGGAGTATGCACAGTTGACGATCGCTGCTGGTTGGGATGGACCTCAGGCGCACATGGCGATCGGAGACATGAGTAGACAGTTCATGACCCTCACCAGATTGAGGCGTAGAGTGGTATAGGATGAGATTACATCCGGCCACGTGATATATCAAATGTTTTCTGTTTGATAGATTTGGCTCGAGGATAGTTATACCACGACATTAGGGATTTCACCACACCGGAGGATCAGTGGCGTTTGGCCAGTGTAACGCCCCAGAAAATCGAACCTTTTGTAAATACTTTTAAATAATGAATAAAATAATATTATTTATTATTATTACGTGTTGATAAGATGAATGTCGTTTTATAACCTAGAAACGTCGTTACGTTATAGTATTTTAATTATATGAGAGAATTAAAGTGTTTGAATTTCTAAGACGAAAATAAAAGCTTTCTGAGAATTTTTTTGAAAAACACTATTCATCGTTTTCTGCTCGGGAATTATTTTTGAACTTCCGAGAAATACGTAACGTTATAATATCAAGGGGAGATGCATTATGTAATAATAATCTATGTATGGAAAACGCAATATTTCGCATGCGGACTATTTTGAGAACGTTAGGAATATTAAGCATTAAGAAGAGAAAGTATTAATCGTATGATGCGTATGCATTATGCGAGGTATTGAACTTAAGTATAATATGAAGTATTATACAATTAAGTATGGAGAATGGAATAACGTATATTACGAATTAGTATACGAGCTAGCATACGAGAATTATATGTATAGTATATATGTTAAGGTTTTTAAATTAATGGAATGGACTTGTAGGATTGTTAGCATATTGGTAGAAGTTCAATAGAAAGTGATATGCAAGCTCAAGTGTTTGTTAATCAAGAGTTTAAACTAATGAAATATAAGCCCAACAAGAATTAGCTAAGTAATGAAGCATAAGCCCAATGGGTTAGCCATGATCCATGGAGCAAACCAAGAGTGATATGGGTAGTCTTGGTGGGCAAGAACTTTATGTGATGATCAAGTGTTGTGTTGAGCAAGAAAAAGGAGTGGCTAGCAAGTTTACTTAGTTGTAAAGTAAGGAATAGTAAGGAGGTTAGTAAGGAGGTGGGATGGGTTATTTGACCAAAGTACCCTCACCTTGGCTCTCCTATAAATAGGAGAGGTTATTAGTCATTTTTCATTGTTCAACTTTCATCCAATATAAATCAACTTAAGTGTTAGAGAGAATAAGCACTTAATAAGCCAAAACATCCTTTGCTAGATTTTTAAAGAGAATAAAAGTACTAGTCTTCAAGGGTAAGACTCTAGTCTAATACATCTTTTATCTCTATCATTGTAGGGTGATAAGAGAAGTGTAATTGTATGCTAAGAACATATAAGAAGTGATTAATGAATGAACTTAAGCCGATTAAGATGTGAATAAGCAACTAGATCCTAAATAAGTTGATAAAATTATGAGGAACTTGTCATATGATTGTCATATGATGTTAGTACGTTCAATATGGTATGAGAACATTGAGTAAAGGACTTAAGTCTATATTAAGTCGTAAGAAATGGAATTCGTAGTTTATAAGTTGATTAAGTCATTAACTTATGAGAATAAGTCAAAACTTACTTTATTAATAAGTTGGTGTAATAAGTAACTTAAAATGTTTATATGATGATTAAAATCCATTTAGAATGATAATCAAATCATTAGTAATGAGGTTTCGCCGGAATTCACACGATTGGACGATAATCGTCGAATTCGTGAAATTCTCGAAATGGAAGTCGTATTTTGTGTTTGAACTCGAAAACTTTGGTTTTCGATGGAGACAAGTCATATTTGGCATTATAGAGTTGCGAACTCGAAAATGACCGAATTTTGACTTAGAACGAAGAAAAGAGCGTTGAACGTTCACGAACATTTATCATTTTCGTTAAAAATGAACTATTAGGTGAAATTTTAGCCAACGAAGTTAAATAGATAAAATTCTTGCATGAGTGTATAGAGTATATAATTTGTGAACCGAGGCTTTTGAAAGAGCCAATTCGGACTTATAACGAAGAAGTTATGCGTTCGGGAGTTTTGCAAAATTTCAAAATCTGCAAAATTGTCAGGCACAGAGTCCGCTCCACAACGCGACTCACAACTTTAAGGTCCGCGCCGCAACGCGAGGCCGAGACAGGACACAATGCTAACTGGCGCCGCATACGCGCCTTATATAAAGGAGACTCATACTGCATAAATACCGAAGTCAAAGGACTTCATACTATTAACTCGCATGTAGTAAGCGCGCTTAAAGAGGAAAGGGTGGAGCCGCAACGCCAACCCTAGGGTTTGGACAGTAATGAAGGTTTACAAGTATAGCATGAACAGTAACTCAGTAATAATAAACTGAGGAACTTAATAAGGTATGGTAAGCTATTGTTAAACCTTATTTATGTTGTCTAAAGGTTGAAGATAAGTAATCAATCATGAATGTAACGAAAAGCCGAAACTAATAATAACAAATCTAAGTCAGAATTAGATTGAGATGAAGGGTAAGATATAGTAGTATACCTACTTGATTATATATGACCTAGTGTGGTATGTTATATGATAATATATTGTAGAGACTTAGAGACTTAAAGTGTACGTGTGATAAACAGTAAGCAGATGCTAAAGGCAAGTATTCTAACCCTTGTTCCAGTTTAGTTTGGACAAGCTTTGAAATTCATGTATTCTTTCGCATGAAGTCTTGTATGAGGAAGTCAAAGCCAATTCTTTCGGCTAGACTTATGTTATGATTCTATCAAGCATGTTTAATGTTTACCGAGTTATATTGGTATGGTTTTCAAATGAAGACTGAGTATGCTAAAATGTTTTGTCGTTTAACGACAGGCACGTGAGGTTGTTACAACTTAAACGTATACACGTTTAATGAATGTAGTGTTGATAGATATAGAGTACTATAGGCTGATCACCTAGACGTGCTCGTAAGTAATGTCGGACTTACGGACTTAGTGCCGGGATGTCCGTTTCATAAGAACTTATGAAATGCTCAAGGTCTTGGACCGGAATTGATGTTTTACTGAATATTATTGCTGTAAAATGTTTTGAAAGAAAAGAAGTGCTATTTTGAATTATCGATAGTACTTCATAACTATTGTTCAGTTATTGAAGATATACGAGTTCTTTGTTTTAAGCATGTTGTTTATTAGATTTGTAGTACTTGCTGAGCTAGTCATGCTCACTCTTGCTTGAACCATATGAACATAGCTAAGATCGAGCGGACCGAAGGCTTTGGCAAGGATAAGGGCAAGGCGAAGATGAACCCTTAGATTTCTTATGCAATAGTATAGAGGAATGTTTGTAATATATTGAATATTATGACAAGAACGAATGTATAGGTTATAAAGAACCTGGGGAAATGTAATATTATTTTAAATATATAGAAGACATATCCGTTCTTTTGAGACTTTTCAATTGAATGTATGTGTGAATGGTAGTACCGTGTAGCACCATCTGTTGGGTTAGAAGATACCCGGATTTTGGGGCGTCACAGGTTGGTATCAAAGCATTAGGTTATAAAACTTAAGGGGGGATTAAAAACCTTAAGTCATAACCTTAAGAGAAGTTAAAGAAGTAAAAGAAGAAAATAACCTTATAAAAATGCATTATGATTATGTTATGTGTTTTTATTATTCTACTGACGTTTATTAATCAACTTAATTATTTTGTGTAGATGTCAGGAGTAAATGGAATGCAGTTAGATGTACAAGCTGTTAGTGAAGAATTGGTGAACCAAGTAGAGGTCATACCGAACCCCATAACGGCAGAGCCTAAGTTAGTTGTTATTGAGTCTGGAGACTTAGAGGATCCTGATCTCATGTTAGTATTCGATGGTATAATAGAGGAGGAAGTGGAGGCAATGTCCTTTAATCCCGTAGCTATAGCAGCAGAGATAGCTCCTGGGGGGTCAATGATGTCTCTATTCATGTTAGTATTGGATAGAAATATTCATTACTGTCAAGAGGTTAAGGAGCTGAAGGAAGAGCTCCAAGCTGTCATAGAGGACAAGACTGATGTGGAGTCCATGTGGGAGCAGGAGCACGATGAAAGGGTTTTGGCCAAGGACAAGGTCCATGAGCTGAAACATGAGGTCTTTGAGCTCAAGGAGGAGCTAAAGACCAAACTGCAGAAGATAGGGAGGATGTCCTATATTCATAGGAGTTCTCATACAGATTTCCAGCAGCAGGTAGCTGGATATCCTGTAGAGGTGGGGCAGACGCGACATACTATTAGCCATGATATCATTGCCGGTCTTGCTAAGGCAGATTTCAATAATGCCTTAAGGCAGATGTAATCTAGTGCTAGCTAGAGTAGTTTAGGTATGTAAATATTTTGTAAATAGTAGTGACGTAAAGCCCTCTTTTGTTTAGTGAAGGGTAGTCTTTTGTAAATCCCAATTTTTGAAAAGCAATAGCGGGAGAGTAATGTAATCAGCTTAGGCTGTGTAATGTAAACAATGTAGTATTATACTACAAAGAATGAATATAAGCCTTCTTATGGAAAATAATGAGTAATGGATGTTGAAGTTATTGATTAATATCAAATAATAACTAATAAAGAAAGGAATAATAACGAAATGTATGTTTATTGTATCAGCAAAATGCCGCCGAGAAGAGTGCAACGTAATCAAGGAGCTAATGTGAATCAACCGGAGGGAGGTCCGGTTAACCCGATGCAGGAGTTTGTTAGTTTATTAACATCTGCCTTTAATAGAACACGAGCTAATATCCCCGTAAATTCAGGAGTAGCACGAGCTACTACCTTTAAGGATTTCAAGAGCGTGGGTCCACCGGAGTTCAAAGGAACTACGGATCCTATCGAAGCCCAAACGTGAGTGAAGGAAATAGAGAAAGCATTTGTGATAGCAAATGTTGACGAGGGCCAAAAGGTTGCCTTTGCAACCTATATGATGAAGGGAGAGGCCAATTTTTGGTGGGAAGCCAATCGAAATTTAGAAGTAGGGATAAGCGAATCTAACGTGGGAGAGGTTCAAGGAGATATTCTTCGAGAACTACTTTCCCAAAAGCATGGAGGGAAGGATTGAGATGCGGTTTCTCGAGTTGAGACAAGGGGACATGTCGATTCCCCAATACGCCGCAAAATTTAAGGAACTGGCGAGGTTCGCTCCACACCAAGTGGATACCGAGGTTAGGAAGGCGCGATGGTTCGAGCAGGGCTTGAAACCCTGGCTCTATAGCCGTATTTCGGTGTTTCAAAGTACTTAATTTGGAACCATTTTAGAGAAGGCGATAATCGCCGAAGGTGGTAGTGAGGCTCTGAGTTAATACCACAAGGACAAGAAGAGCAAGGGGAAAGTGGATGGGGGAGTAAAGGTTGAAGGAGCCAGTGGTAGTGGCGAGGGACAAAAGAGAAAGGCGTTCAGCTATGGGAATATCGGAGTGAAGCAGGGCGACCCAAAGAGGAGGATGGAGGCCTGCAAGACCTGTGGGAAGACTCATTTAAGAGTCTATCTCAAAGGGAAGACCGTCTGTTACAACTGTGGACAGGAGGGGCACATTGCGCCTAACTGTCTAAGTCCGAAAAAGAATCACGGATGCTTTGTGTGTGGGTCAACCGACCACATTGCAAAGAACTTCCCGAAGAAGGGACGGGACGGAGCAGGGCAAGGGCACTAATGGCTGATGAAGTTAGCTATTAGTGGTCCAAAGACGGCCGGAGTAGGTCGATGGGTCAGTACCTTTAACATGACAGTCCAAGATGTAGTTGCATCGGGGGCGTCGTCCGCAGTATTATTTCGATCAACGACATAAATGCTTACGTGATATTTGATTCGGGTGCTACTTGTTCGTTTATAGCATGCGATTTTGCTAGACGATTAGAATTACTTCCCAAAAAGTTGCCTATACGTTTAAATATTAAGGTAGCAAACGAAGAAATAATTCCTGTTGAAGATGTTCATAGGAGTTGTTGTGTAGATATACGGGGTTGTAAATTATCGGTAGATTTGATACCAATAAAGTTATGAGAATTTGACATAATTCTTGAAATGGATTGGTTAGTTAACCATGGGGTAATTATAGATTGTCCAAAAAAAAATGTGTGAACATTAAGACGTTAAAACAACCGCAGGTAGTATTTTATGGGGATAGATCGCCGGGACGTTCGTGTTGTCTAACCATGACATAAACTAGGAAATTACTGAGGAAGGGATGTGTAGGTTATCTGTGTCATGTTGTTGATACCCAGAGAATGGTAGCAACCATGGAACAAATACCTATAGTGAGAGAATTCGCCGATGTATTTTCAAGTGAATTGTCGGGTCTTCCGCCAGATAGGGAGGCAGAGTTTGTAATAGACATTGTGCCCGGAGCGACACAAGTTTCTAGGGCACCATATCGTATGGCGCCAATAGAGATGAAGGAGTTGATGTTGCAGTTACAAGAACTGTTGGATAGGAAGTACATTCAACCGAGTGTTTCGCCATGGGGAGCACCGGTACTGTTTTCCAAGAAGAAGGATGGATCGTTAAGACTTTGTATCGACTACCGAGAGTTGAACAAGTTAACGATAAAGAATAAATACCCATTGCCTAGGATCGATGATCTTTTTGATCAGTTGAAAGAGGCTAAAGTATTTTTCTA
This sequence comes from Panax ginseng, assembly GCA_020205605.1. Classification (NCBI taxonomy): domain Eukaryota; kingdom Viridiplantae; phylum Streptophyta; class Magnoliopsida; order Apiales; family Araliaceae; genus Panax; species Panax ginseng. The sequence goes on from CM035131.1 coordinate 98,270,904, forward strand.
AAATAAATTTAAGAACGGGGTATCACCAGTTGGAGGTTAGGAAGGAGAATGTACCAAAGACAACATTCAGGACTCATTATGGTCATTACGAGTTTCTGGTGATGTCATTTGGGTTGACTAATGCACCAGCTGCATTTATAGATATGATGAACAGAGTCTTCAAATAATATTTGGACAAGTTCATCGTGGTGTTTATTGATGATATTCTAGTCTATTCAAAGACGCCAGAAGATCATGTTGAACACCTAAGATTAGTGTTGGAGACACTAAGAAAGGAGAAGTTGTATGCGAAATTCACTAAGTGTGAATTTTGGTTGGAGAAGGTACAATTTTTAGGTCATGTCATTGACCACGAGGGAATCTCAGTAGATCCAGCAAAGGTGGAAGCCGTGATGAATTGGGAATGACCGAAAACACCGACTGAGGTGCGGAGTTTCCTAGGGTTAGCGGGTTACTATCGGAGATTCATCTAGGATTTTTTCGAAGATAGCTACTCCGTTGACTAACTTGACAAGGAAGATGGTGAAATACGCGTGGACTGATAAGTGTGAGGATAGTTTTCAAGAATTGAAGAAGAGATTGAGTGAAACGCCTATTTTGTCATTACTCGATGACAAAGAAAATTTTGTAGTTTATAGCGATGCTTCGCATAGAGGACTCGGTTGCGTGCTCATGCATCATGGCAAGGTCTTTGCTCATGCATCTAGGCAGTTGAAGGATTATGAGAAAGTTTATCCTACTCATGATTTGGAACTGGCTGCAATAGTTTTTGCTCTAAAGATATGGAGACATTATCTTTATGGAGAAAAATGTGAGATATACACGGACCACAAGAGTCTAAAATATATCTTCACACAAAAGAAGTTGAACATGCGGCAGAGAAGATGGCTGGAGTTGATAAAGGATTACGACTGTGAAATCCTGTATCACCCTGGAAAAGCTAATGTAGTTGCCGACGCCTTAAGTAGGAAGGGTAGGGAGAAGTTGTTTTTGTTAACGGCTCAAAATGAGTTAATAACGGAGATGGCTAGGATGGAATTGGAAGTGAAGCTGCCAAGTGAAGTAGGACAAATGCTGTTTACGATGGAGATACAATCTACCATTGTAAAAAGAGTTAAGAAGGTGCAACTCAAAAAGCGATAAGTGTGGACCTGGGAATGAGCGGCTAGCCAATGAAAAAGATATCAATTATAGTCTTGATAATGAAGGATTATTAAGATTTGAAAGAAGAATTTGGGTTCCGATTGAGATGGAATTAAAGGAGCAGGTGTTACAAGAGGCTCATAATTCGAGGTTTTCGAATCATCCTGGTAGTACTAAGATGTATCAAGACCTTCGACAGAGTTTCTGGTGGCCGAACATGAAGAGAGAGATAGCAGAGTACGTGAGTAGGTGCTTGACGTGCCAGAAAGTTAAGGCCAAACATCAACGACCAAGTGGCTTGTTACAGTCATTGGAAATTACGGAGTGGAAGTGGGAAAATATCACGATGGATTTTGTGGTGGGACTTTCGACTACAAGGAAAGGGTATGATGCGATTTGGGTAATAGTGGATCGATTGACCAAGTTGGCTCACTTTTTGCCAATCAGAGTTAAGTATAACTTAGATCAGTTAGCTAGACTCTATGTTAAGGAGATAATTTCCAGACATGGAGTACCAGTATCGATTGTGTCAGATCGTGATCCACGATTCACATCGAACTTTTGGAGAAGTCTACAAGAGCAGATGGGAATGTAGTTAAATTTGAGTACGGCGTATCATCCACAAACTGATGGACAGAGCAAGAGAACAATTCAGACGTTAGAAGATATGCTAAGATCTTGCGTCATGGATTTCAAGGGTAGTTGGGATGATCATCTACCATTAGTGGAGTTTGCGTATAACAATAGTTATCATGCAAACATAGGTATGCCACCTTACGAAGCTTTGTATGGGAGGAAATACAGAACACCACTGTATTGGGATGAGGTAGGAGAACGCCGAATGCTAGGACCAGAATTGGTGCAGTAAACAGCGGACATTGTCAAGATGATACAAATGCGTCTTCTAGCAGCTCAAGACAGACAAAAAAAGTTTATGAATTCGCATAGAGAGAATAGAGAATTTGAAGTAGGTTCGTACGTATTTCTAAAAGTATCTCCCTGGAAAGGAAAGATACATTTTGGAAAGAAGGGAAAGCTAAGTCCAAGGTTCATAGGACCTTTTGAGGTATTAAAACGTGTAGGTGAGGTAGCTTATATGATAGCATTACCTCCATACTTAGAACGAATACATAATGTGTTTCACGTGTCCGTGTTACGTCCTTATAAGCCAGATTATAAACACATGATAAAATATGAGCCTATTCATATCGAGAAGGACTTAACGTACGAAGAAACGCAGATTCAAATTGTCGATAGAAAGGAACAAGTTCTGCGGAACAAAGAAATATCTTCCGTAAAGGTGATATGGAAAAACCACGATGCAGAAGAAGCAACGTGGGAGTTGGAAGAAATGATGAAAAAGAATTACCCTCAATTGTTTGTAATTTTTTTTTTGCGAGATTCTGGGGACAGAATCCTTATAAGGGGGAGAGAATGTAACGCCCCAGAAAATCGAACCTTTTGTAAATACTTTTAAATAATGAATAAACTAATATTATTTATTATTATTACGTGTTGATAAGATGAATGTCGTTTTATAACCTAGAAACGTCGGAACGTCATAGTATTTTAACTATGTAAGAGAATTAAAGTGTTTGAATTTCTAAGACGAAAATAAAAGCTTTCTGAGAATTTTTTTGAAAAACACTATTCATCATTTTCTGCTCGGGAATTATTTTTGAACTTCCGAGAAATACGTAACGTTATATATATCAAGGGGAGATGCATTATGTAATAATAATCTAAGTATGGAAAACGCAATATTTCGCATGCGGACTATTTTGAGAACGTTAGGAATATTAAGCATTAAGAAGAGAAAGTATTAATCGTATGATGCGCATGCATTATACGAGGTATTGAACGTAAGTATAATATGAAGTATTATACAATTAAGTATGGAGAATGGAATAACGTATATTACTTAATTAGTATCTGAGCTAGCATCTGAGAATTATACATTATAGTATATATGTCGAGGTTTTAAATTAATGGAATGGACTTGTAGGATTGTTAGCATATTGGTAGAAGTCCAATAGAAAGTGATATGCAAGCCCAAGTGTTTGTTAATCATGAGTCTAAACTAATGAAATATAAGCCCAACAAGAATTAGCTAAGTAATGAAGCATAAGCCCAATGGGTTAGCCATGATCCATGGAGCAAACCAAGAGTGATATGGGTAGTCTTGGTGGGCAAGAACTTTATGTGATGATCAAGTGTTGTGTTGAGCAAGAAAAAGGATTGGCTAGCAAGTTTACTTAGTTGTAAAGTAAGGAATAGTAAGAAGGTGGGATGGGTTATTGACCATAGTACCCTCACCTTGGCTCTCCTATAAATAGGAGAGGTTATTAGTCATTTTTCATTGTTCAACTTTCATCCAATATAAATCAACTTAAGTGTTAGAGAGAATAAACACTTTATAAGCCAAAACATCCTTTGCTAGATTTTTAAAGAGAAGAAAAGTACTAGTCTTCAAGGGTAAGACTCTAGTCTAATACATCTTTTATCTCTATCATTGTAGGGTGATAAGAGAAGTGTAATTGTATGCTAAGAACATATAAGAAGTGATTAATGAATGAACTTAAGCCGATTAAGATGTGAATAAGCAACTAGATCCTAAATAAGTTGATAAGCTTATGAAGAACTTGTCATATGATTGTCATATGATGTTAGTATGTTCAATATGGTATGAGAACATTGAGTAAAGGACTTAAGTCTATATTAAGTCGTAAGAAATGGAATTCGTAGTTTATAAGTTGATTAAGTCATTAACTTATGAGAATAAGTCAAAACTTACTTTATTAATAAGTTGATGTAATATGTAACTTAAAATGTTCATATGATGATTAAAATTCATTTAGAATGATAATCAAATCATTAGTAATGAGGTTTCGCCGGAATTCACACGATTGGACGATAATCGTTAAATTCGTGAAATTCTCGAAATGGAAGTCGTATTTTGTGTTTGAACTCGAAAACTTTGGTTTTCGATGGAGACAAGTCATATTTGGCATTATAGAGTTGCGGACTTGAAAATGACCGGATTTCGACTTAGAACGAAGAAAAGAGCGTTGAACGTTCACAAACGTTTATAATTATCGTTAAAAATAAACTAATAAGTGAAATTTTAGCAAACGAAGTCAAATAGATAAAATTCTTGCATGAGCGCATAGAATATATAATTTGTGAACCATAGGCTTTTGAACAAGCCAATTCGGACTTATAACGAAGAAGTTATGCGTCCGGGAGTTTCCCAAAATTTCAAAATCTGCAAAATTATTCGAGAGCAGAGTCCACGCCGCAACAAGCAACTCACGACTTTAAGGCCCAGCTACGGTGTGAGAGGTCGAGACAGGCACATCGCTAACTTTACTTGCTGCAGTGTGGCCATAACAAACGAGACTCACTGCAGCTTGTGGCCTCAAGTCCGGACTTAACGTCTTTGTTAACTTCATACGTAAGCGGCTTTAAAAAAGGAAAGGGTGGAGCCGCAACGCCAACCCTAGGGTTTGGACAGTAATGAAGGTTTACAAGTATAGCATGAACAAAGAATTTCGGTAATAATAAATCGAGGAACTTAATAAGGTATGGTAAGCTATTGTTAAACCTTATTTATGTTGTCTAAAGGTTGAAGATAAGTAATCAATCATGAATGTAAAAAAAGCCGGAACCAATAATAACAAATCTAAGTCAGGATTAGATTGAGATGAAGGGTAAGATATAGTAGTATACCTACTTGATTATATATGACCTAATGTGGTATGTTATATGATCATGTATTGTAGAGACTTAGAGACTTAAAGTGTGCGTGTGATAAACAGTAAACAGATGCTAAAGGCAAGTATTCTAACCCTTGTTCCAGTTCAGTCTGGACAAGCTTTGAAATTCATATATTCTTTCGCATGAATTCTTGTACGAGGAAGTCAAAGCCAATTCTTTCGGCTAGACTTATGTTATGATTCTATCAAGCATGTTTAATGTTTATCGAGTTATATTGGTGTGGTTTTCAAATGAAGACTGAGTATGCTAAAATGTTTTTGTCGTTTAATGATAGGCACGTGAGGTTATCACAACTTAAATGTATACACGTTTAATGAATATTATGACAAGAACGAATGTATAGTTTATAAAGAACTTGGGGAAATGTAATATTATTTTAAATATATAGAAGATATATCCGTTCTTTTGAGACTTTTCAATTGAATGTATGTGTGAATGGTAGTACCGTGTAGCACCATCTATCGGGTTGGAAGATACCCGGATTTGGGGGTGTCATAGCCAGAGTGGATGTACTATTGTTGTGCGTATTGTCATACGTCTATATGCCATTGTACATGGATAAGTTGGACATCGACGTTATTATGACAGTGAGAGCTCTCCGGGAGGGTCACACCATCCTACCGATGATTATGGTAGAGACTCTGAGGTCAGCCATATATTGCTGCACTTATCCGGCATGAGTGTTCATAGGCAGCTTGGTCATGCTGTACGTGTGGTTTATGTCACACTTGGGACCGATTGGAACATTTAGACGGCATGGATATTGTTTCACCCATGATATATCGATGTCGTACTCCTTCCAGCCTGCAGAGTGTATAGATGTTGCATCTTGGTCAGCTTTCCTGGCAGGGATTAGAGATCCATTCGCTATATTGTCGTATGAGGCTTAGCTCACCCTCTGACTTCATTACTCATGCTTCGGGCATGGATTATCTACCTCTAGATGGTTTGAGAGGGATGATCACCTACCACCCACTGCCCGTGATGTGTCAGTTTGACCAGTTTTAGGATTTCCACCCATATGAGGGGGCAGTGATTCAGTGTTTTGCTTCTCGCCACTTATCATCAGCGGACAGATCCAGGTTGTATGCCTGTTGGGATCAACGAGAGCTAGCTGATTTTTTTATCAGTCCTTCGGGTTATTCTGCAGAGTATTCGGCATGGATGGAGACAGAGACTGCATCGACTATGGTAGTATCCACAGTGCAGGATATTGATTCCGACAATGAGGAGCCTATAGAGGAGGCTGACATTCCCATCGATGGGGACTTGATTGCTGGGCTGCCAGCATTTGTGATGGATTCTCCCACCCCGAAGTGCCATTGTTATTTTCGATTCAAAGACAAGATTTGGAGCAGAGCTTACATCTGATGACCTATGAGAGAGATCAGGCTAGGGCCTCGATGTTGACAGCTCTTGATTGGAGAGACGCCGCTCTGTTAGAGAGGGATGAGGCTAGATCAGCCAGGATACATTGATTGTGGAGCGGGATGCCACCCTATCTGCTAGGGATATGGCCATTGCAGACAGTACCTTAGTGGGATCCCTTACGACTGGCATCCTTACCGATATGAGTGCCTACATAGATGAGCATCATGCCACCATGAAGTTAGCCTTTGATCTGCTAGCTCGTGTAGATACCATTGGGCAGGAACTTGCAGCTTTACCTCCGTCTTTATAGAGGGATGCTATGTTAGATCTGATAGTCCGCTTACACACAGATCCGTAGATAGCTTTGTATTTTCCTGCACAGACTAGCCTAGCAATTTTGTCATGTACAACACAGATGTATATATCAAACAGTAGTATATATGGCAGAGAAATATATTTTAATTTACTTCCCTTTTAGTTATGCCTTGATACTTGCTTGATATTTGCCTGTTTCTTCAAGACCTTATGATCTTGATTCATTCTGAACTTATCCTTGATATATGGACATTAAGCCATCATAGAATCTATCAGAACTGATCATTGATCTGTATGTATCCCTATCATCTTTGGTGTCTTAGGACTGGTATCTGTATGGAAATATGGAGAGGAGTGTAGCTTTTCCTCTCTGAGATTGACCGCACCACAGATGGTCGCCAGTTCTTCTATTTGTGAGAAGCCAAGTTAATTCCATCTCTTATGGATTGGTATTGCTCTTCGAGGCACAACCGCAGCTTAGATGGTCACCGAATCTCCTATTTATGAGGAGAGGTTGGGTAATTCCATCCCCTTGGTCTGAAGCAGATGAAATGCGGTGGATTGAAGGTTGATCCCAATACCGTGTGACAAGTATTTTTGTTCTGGTAGGGGTTAGACTGAACCATAAATGGATGCCTACGTACTCCTATTGAAGAGGAGATCAAGTCTGCGTAGAAGCTTCAACGCTGAATGTGTAAAGTAGATGGGTGTAGAAGATTTATTGATGAATAAAGGTGTAGAAATGTTTTTGTTGTTTCTATTTTTGTAGAGAAAGGGGAGAAATGTTTTTGATGTTTTTTGTTTATTGTGGCCGGGCCATATAGAATATGGCTGCCTACGTACTCCTGGGTATTAGGGAGATCAGGTCGACGTAGTTCGCCCCTCAGGATGAATCGCAGCCAAAGAGAAGTGTGAATCCCATGTGCAGGCTATACTGCGGGGAAAAGAAAGTTTGATCCCATGATGGGGACAAACTATAGGTGTGGAAAAAGTTTGATCCCGTCTTCAGGACAAACTGCAAGCATAAAAAAGTTTAATCCCATTTTCAGGATAAACTACAGGTATAGAAAAGTTTAATCCCGTCTTCAGGGTAAACTTCAGGTGTGAAAGGTTCAATCCCGTCTTCAGGATAACCGAAATTGCATGAAAGGTTTGAAATGAGGTGAAACCAGGCTGCTGGTTTGAAGTGTACGTTTCCCTGAGGAGCAGAAGAGTTTGTAAAAAGAGAGGGTTCAAAATCGGAATGACTGGTGATTGGATGATCAATACCAGGATGTTTGCTTGATGGTAACTTTAGACATAGTACCGTTTCACGGAGTCTGATTTGATTAGCTGTGGAAATTCATTGCCATCCATTTCCTGTAGTCTGAGAGCGCCTCCTGTCAATACCTTCTTGACAACAAATGGGCCTTCCCAGTTAGGAGCGAATTTTCCCTTAGATTGATCTTGGTTGTCAATGATCTTCTTCAAAACCAAGTTATGTTGTTTGAACTGCCGTAGCTGGACTTTTCTATTGTAGGATTGTGTGATCCTTTACTGATATAACTGACCATGGAAGATAGTCGCGGTTCACTTTTTGTCTATTAGAGACAATTTGTGATACCTGTCTCGTACCCATTGGTCTTCATCCAACTGAGCGTCCATCAATACTCTGAGGGATTCCATTTCCACCTCCATGGAGAGCACTGTTTCCATCCCATAGGCTAAAGAGTAGGGGGTTGCCCCAATGGAAGTACGCATTGAAGTTATGTAGGCTAATAAAGTCAGAGGCAAGAGGTCAGGCCATCCTTTGTGATTGGCGGACATTTTCTGCATGATCTTCTTGATGTTTTTATTAGCCGTTTCAACAGCACCATTCATCTTTGGATGGTAGATGACAGAGTTAAGGTGTTTGATGTGGAATTTATTGCATAACTCCTCCATCATTTTGTTTTTGAGGTTGTTAGCGTTGTCTGACACAATGACCTATGGTTGTCTATATCGACAGACTACATTATTTCTGATGAAAGTAATGATGACTTCTTTGGTAACCCTGGGGAAGGAGGCTGCTTCTACCCATTTGGTGAAGTAGTCGATCATAGTGAATATGAATCGATGTCCATAACTGGATTTGGGCTCGATGGGCTCGATCACGTCCATTCCCCACATTGAGAAGGGCCATGGCGAACTCATATTGTGGAGTTCCCTTGGAGGGGTGTGGATAGCATTCCCATGAATTTGGCATTGATAGCATCTCTTGATGTGATCATCACAGTCATCTTTGACCGTAAGCCAATAATGCCCTGTTCTAAGAATTTTCTTGACAAGTAAGGGGTCGCTCATGTGTGGGCCACATACTCCACCATGGATCTCATCCATGAGCCTCTGAGCTTGGTCTTTATCCATACATTCGAGGAGACCTAATCCTGTATCTCTTTTGTAGAGTGCATCTCTGCTCAGGTAGAATTTCATAGCAAGTCGACGGATTCGCCTCTTCTCAGTTAGGCTCGCCTCAGCGGGTGTAGATCCATCTCACAAATACTCCTTGATATGCTGATACCAAGGGTGGTGGATGGGAGGTAGCTCATCCGATACTTCTCTAACATAGTTCCCATAAACTGGGGCCTTTTGCAGAGCAAATGTGATGCTTGGCGTGTTTTCCTTGTTAGGTATGTGAATCAAGGAGGCCAACGTTGCTAGTGCATCCGCAAAATTATTCCTATTACGAGGAATGTGTAGAAAGGAGATTTCTTCGAACTCCAAAGCCATCTGTAAAACTTGCTGATGGTAAGGCAGCAAATGTAATTCTTTGGTTTGATAGATTCCTGTGGATTGTTTGATTACCAATTCGGAATCCCAAAAAGGCGATTAACGCTTTGATGCCATTGAACACGAGCAAGTTTTAGCCCCATGATCTGACCTTCATACTCGGCTATGTTGTTGGTCCGATAAACCGCAATTTTATTTTTTACGACGGGATATTGCTCCCCCATATTTGATATTAGAACTGCTCCGGCTCCAGAGCCTTCTGTATTAATAGCTCCATCAAAATACATTTTCCATGTGTGGCATGCATCGTACTGATTGTGTTGCTGAACTGTCATTACCCCTTCATCGGGGAAGTATTTTTCTAAGGGTTTGTAATCCCTTGTAGGTGCGGTGGCCAGTTGATCCGCAATTCCTTGACCTTTGACAGACTTTTGCGTCACGTAGACGATGTCAAATTGCTTTAGGATCAAGCGCCATCCGGACGATCGACAATTCGAGATGGGCTTCATGAACACATACTTGAGAGGATCCACGCAGGATATGAGATGGGTTATGTGACCATGGAGGTAATGCTGTAACCTCATAGAAGCCCATTCTGAGACCCCAAATTTTATGAATAAAGATTTAAATTTCACGAAATATTTTTTAAATATTATGGTATAGATTTGATATAATGTTATAGTTATGGGTAATATTTATAAATTTTGCAAAGTATGCAAGTTGTTATAAAATATTCATTTGGTCGGGGAATATTCTTTTTGTCGGGGACTATCTGTACGATGGCACAATCATTGGTGGACCCACAATGGAAGTATTATCGTATTTAGAAAATGACAGAATTATCATTTTATAAAAACAACGGCAAAAGTGTTACCGTTAAAACTGTTGAACTACTCGGTAGTAAAAGTACAGTAATACGCGTAGTTGTATAGTAGCACACAGTATTGATTATTGATGCTTACATGATAAGTCACTCAGTTATACTCAATTATTGCTACAGTAATTGCTGCAACATATTTATCATATTATTGATTTAATTATTATCACGTATTATCATCATATAATGATATGTTATTAAATCAATAATTGAGGCGACAAAGTTATTTATATTATTAAATTGCAATATTTACAATGTCTAGAAGTTACATCGAGGAGAGGTTTGGTCATCTAATTGCGGCATGATAAGGAGAAATCCTTATCGGAAAAGCCCCTCTTTCTGGGAGCGACACGGTTGTTAAATATTGTGAGTTATAATATTAATGATGAATAAGTTCGTGTTGATTAAAGATGAATTTGATAGTTTCATTGTGTTGGGATTATTCGTGTTAGTAGAAATTGACATCTATTCCGATGATAATTGATGTCTGGGGGTTATATTGATAAATTGGGTAATTAATCGGATAAATGAGCAATTAATTGCTACTAATTCACATGCTTTTATAACTATTTGCTCACATGTGTGTACTATTGAATCACATTCTTGTACTATTACGGGAGTTTGTGCAAGATTGATAATACTTGCATGACTAAGTTAAAGATGGAGGTATAGATGGAGGTACTATACTGTAATTCGTATTTTCACATGATTATAACTATTGAATCACATGTTTGAACTATTGATTCACATTATTTACTATTAGGGGAGGTGGTGCAAGTTTGATAATACTTGCAGGACTAAATTAAAAATGAAAGAAAAGTTGGAGGTATTGTACTGTAATATTTTGAGCACCAAAATGTGCAATTATTGAAACTATATTTTTCTATAAATAGAAGCTCATTCTTCCTTCATTTCTCACCAATTCACTAAAGCTATAGAGCAATTATTATAGAGAGAAAGAAGAAGAGAAGTCTGCTACCTCACTACTCCAGTATCCAGTTTCTTTCTAAGGTAAGGGGTATTATTTCTTTCGTATTCATGAAGAGAGCTTCTATTATTCCATTCCTTATTATTATGTTGGAATAACCTATCTATGCGAAGTACCACATACATGGTGAAATTTTTATGTTATTCCATTCCTTATTATTATGTTGGAATAACCTATCTATGCGAAGTACCGCATACATGGTGAAATTCTTATGTTATTCCATTATTTATTATTATGTTGGAATAACTTTGTTTATGCTAATCTGACATACATGGTGAAAATTTTCTATTATTCCGTTCTTTATTATTACATGCCGGAATATCACATGCGTGTATTTACGCATGACTGGTTCCATTCTTTATTATTACGCCGAATATCACGTAAATGCGTTCTGGCATGACACAGTTCCATTATTTATTATTACATTGGGAATAACCTATGCATGCGATCTATCATCGCGCATGGTGAATCCTTCTTTTATTCCATTCTTTATTATTCTATTGGAATAACCTGTCTATGTGGATTACCACATGCATGGTGAATGATCCTTTGTATTCATTCCTTATTAAATTGTGGAAATGATCTGTTTACGTGGATTATGATGAAAGTCATAATAAAAGCATTGAATTGATGAAAATCATGGGTATATGTAGTATTAGTAAGTGTTATGATGAGTTATGTTGGTTATTATGTGAAAACATGAAAGTTTCTTAGAAATCACAAAGGGTTGAAAAAACAGATTTTGGTAAAAATGGAACATGAAATTCAATTGACCATATCTCCTATTATATTTCGAATTTTTGAGTGTGGTCAAGTTCTAGAGTTAGATCTATGAGTTTTCTAACTTATCCAAGTGGAATCATTGGAAAAGGTGTTGTAGATTTTCGTGTGGACTTATTTTAGCAAATGAGTCAAAAGTTGCAAAGTACCCAAAGCTAGCTCTTGCTTGAGAAATTTAAAAAGGGCATTTTTGGCTAGTTAATTTGTGAGAAAAATTCGGCCTTTTGGGACATGGAAATATATGGTATAAAGTACCTCTGTCCAAAAATGAGCTCATTCAGACTTAAAATGAGCAAGTTATGACCATTCAATATTTAGATTTTTTTCGACGAAAAACACTATAATAGGAGTTCTATAACTCAGATGACCATAAAATTTAAAGCTGGAAGCTCACGTTAACATGTGTAAGATCCTGCCAAGATTTGGGAATTTGGATTTAAACTTGAGGTAGCTAATTTCTTAAGGAATTAATTAGAAATTGATTTTTGAAAAATAGTAAATGAATTTAAAAATTTAAGAAAAATATATGTTCAATATGGGACTATATTACGCTAAATCCGAGGAAAAGAAATATTTTTGGGATTTGATTTGGTATTTTTCATGAAAATAATCTAGTTATGAGTAAATGAGTTAAATATGTTATGTGAAGTAACAAAATTGAAAAATAGGATTTTATGGCTTGGGAATCCTATATAGGGTATATGTAGATTTTTGATAAAGGATTTGATCATTGGTGATGAGATCTTATGAGTATGGCATTTTGAATGATTAAATGCATTATGTGGTAAAGTGTAAACAATTGAAATAAATTGTTTATAAGTTTGAGAAGTGATTAAAATATTATTATAATATTAATAATATTAAATTATGAGTTTATTAAGTGGTTGATAATATTTGGATAAATTTAAAGTCTTTAATATTTATTCTTGTTTTCGTTTGATTAATGCTTATATCATTGTCATCATCCTCATGCTTATATGGTGATGAAAGTTATCTTTGGCTTACGTGCAAAGATGAACTTTTGATTATTGAATTGTATATCTTTGGCTTACGTGAAAAGATGGATTGTTGATTATTGGTTTTATTGTTGTATATCTTTGGCTTACGTGCAGAGATGGATTTGGTATGATTATGACCAGGGATTATTCGGTATAGTCATAACTATTGATGATTTAATGAATATCATTGGCACATAGTGCAGGGATGATTCGATGATGTGGTTTATTTATTAAGCTGAGTCTCAGCGATAAAAATTGATGAAAACATTTTAAATCATAGAAGTTAGTAGATATCATGCTCTACTTGACTCTTCTAATGGATTGCTTATTCATTTGTGAGTTAAACTTGATGTCTATTGTATTTTATTAGTTTAACATTGTTGAAGACTAATGATAATTTATTACTATATTATCTTAGTCATAATATTTCTTCTTGGGCTAGTTGAGCTCACCCTTTCTTTTTCCTTTATTCTCTTGAGGAAATGAGAATATAATTTGGGACGAGTCGGGAAGCGGAGTGGCGGTCAGGATGATAGCATTAGTAGTCCTCACTATTACATTAAATAGTGTGATAATAAATATAATGAGATTTGAATTTGAGTTGTATATATCTATGAGGACTCCATTGAGAGTGGATATTATCAGAAGGCAATATTCTTGATTAAACTCTCGGTTTATGTTTTGTCGTATTTTTTACGACGCAGTTGTATAATTAAGTTGTATTTGATTTATGTACCATGTATTTGGCGACTCAAGATGGGTGATGTATACTTTTTTTTGGGGGCGTCACGGTTGGTATCAAAGCTTAGGGATATGATCCTGGTGAGATGTGAGATAAGAACTAGGAGGGGGAGGCGGGAATTCCTTCGCTAGTATGACCTACCTAAGTTTATTTGGTATTTAATTGGTCGGCGGAGTATAGGGATAATATGTGATATGTCAATTAACCCTTGTTTTTTTTTGTGGCATCTGAAAATGTTGAGTGAACAAAATTTATGGAGTTATCCGGTTTGCGGAGTTATCCGGTTTGCATCCCCGAATGATGAGGAGCGAATGGCGAGAATGTTTCTAAGAGGTTTGAAACCCGATATCGTCGATACATCATTTCTCACAAACTTTGTTTATATTAGGATGTTGTGAATAGGGCTCGATTATTGGAGCGCGATAATGAGTAGCACAACCAAAAGGTAATGACCAACAACACGATAATAATCGTCTTTGGTGGCAGCGACCATCGAAAAATGATAACCAAAGTGGGGAAATTATCATGCCGAGAATGGTATCCACTTTGGTGGTAATCATGGCCAAGATAATAGAAGTGGAAATTTTAGAAAAGAAGGTCATTTAGCCCGATTTTGTCGTGCACCAAAGTCAAGTCCAATTTGGGGACGGTGGCACCAATGGCGGATCTGGACAAAACAAAGTCGGTGGTTTTTCGGGAAGAGCATTTTTCATGACTTCTCAAAAAGCGAGTAACGAACGAAGTTAGCACGGGTTAGTTAATTATAAATTCTTCTTGAAGTCTATACCTTTATTAGATACTAGTTCTACCCATTTTTTTATCTCTCTTGCTTGCGCTCAACGTTTAAATTTGACCCCAGAGAAGTTAGACTTTGACTTATCGGTTGAAACTCCGTTAGGAGAAACCTTCATTACATGTGTTATCCAAGTCTTGGATGAGAGTTACAGTTTTTAATGATATTTTTATTGTTAATAAATTTCCTGATGTATTCTTGAAGACTTCTTAGCCTACCCCTAGAGCGTGAATTCATATTTTGTATTGACCCCAGTACAAAACCCATTTCTAAAACCCTCAAATATTTCTTTACTTAAAATGAACGTATAATGCGCCAAAAGCGTTGGCTAGAAAAGTACATTGAAGATTACGATCATACCATTGATACCATCATGTGGAAGAAGCGAGCGTGGTGGTGGTACGGCGTTGAGTAGAAGATCGTATGCGTTTATGAGTGCGATGTTGTTAACACAAAAACCCATTTGTATAACTTACAAATGATGAAGATAGAGTTAAAGACTACTAGGGACCCACGTGAAGATAACGAATATCTGAGTAGAATCGAATTTAATCGATAAAGTTAAAGCCGCTCAAACTACATACTCGAATCGATGAATGTGAAGAAGAAGGTTCAAGAGGCGTTATTCTAGAAGCAAGAATCGACGAAGAGAGAAAATCTCGACCCTCGATTTAATTGGCCCATTTGAAATACTTGATCGAGTA
Organism: Panax ginseng; assembly: GCA_020205605.1. Lineage (NCBI taxonomy): Eukaryota > Viridiplantae > Streptophyta > Magnoliopsida > Apiales > Araliaceae > Panax > Panax ginseng. Next base: position 98,286,140 of record CM035131.1, read on the forward strand.
GGAGCTGTGGCCTATAGACTCGTTTTCTGCTTGAAGTATGTCGGCGTGTTCATAACATTTTTTCACGTATCGATGTTATGTAAATATGTGGATGACCCGAACCACATTATTGAATTAGAACTAGGCGAGATAGCGGAAGATTTAGCGTATGAGGAGATCGTGTTAAAATCTTGGATAAGAAGGATCATATTCAACACTCAAAGGTTATACCTCAAGAGTTAGAATCTGAAATAAAGTCGAGGTATCCTCATCTCTTGGCATACAGTGCGTATGTAAATTTTGAGGCAAAATTTCATAAGGAGGGAGATTGTGAGACCCCAAATTTTATGAATAAAGATTTAAATTTCTTGAAATATTTTTTTAAATATTATGGTATGGATTTGATATAATGTTATAGTTGTGGGTAGTATTTATAAATTTTGCAAAGTATGCAAGTTGTTATATAATATTCGTTTGGTGGGGAATATTCTTTTTATCGGGAAATATAAATGCAATGAAGCACAATCATTAGTGGACCCCTAATGGAAGTATTGTAGTATTTAGAAAATGAAGACAAAATTATCATTTTATAAAATAACGGCGGAAAGTGTTACCGAATTAAAAGCTATTGAACTACTCGGTAGTAAAAGTACGATGTCTGGCGTGGTTGCATAGTAGCACTGCGGTATTGATTATTGATCTTACGTGATAAGTCACTCGGTTATACTCAATTATTACTACGATAATTCTTTGCATCATATCTCTCATATTATTGATTTAATTATTGTCACGAGTATCACCATAATATGATATATTATTAAATCAATAATTGAGGCGACAAAGTTATTCATATTATTAAATTGCAATATTTACAATGTTTAGAAGTTACATCGAGGAGAGGTTTGGTCATCTAATTGCTTGCGCATGATAAGGAGAAATCCTTATGGAAAGCCCCTCTTTCACAGGAGCGACTGGTTGTTAAATATTGTGAGTTATAATATTAATGATGAATAAGTTTGTGTTGATTAAAGATGAATTTGATAGTTCCATTGTGTTGGGATTATTAGTGTTAGTGGAAATCGACATCTATTACGATGATAATTGATGTGCAGGGGTTATATTGATAAATCGGGTAATTAATCGGATAAATGAGCAATTAATTGCTACTAATTCACATGCTTTTATAACTATTTGTTCACATGTGTGTACTATTGAATCACATTCTTGTACTATTAGGGGAGTTTGTGCAAGATTGATAATACTTGCATGACTAAGTTAAAGATGGAGGTATAGATGGAGAGTCTTATCTTGTAATTCGTATTTTCACATGATTATAACTATTGAATCCCATGATTGAACTATTGATTCACATTATTTTACTATTAGGGGAGGTGGTGCAAGTTTGATAATACTTGCGGGACTAAATTAAAAATGAAAGAAAAGTTGGAGGTATTGTCTTTGTAATATTTGAGCCCCAAAGCGTGCAATTATCGAAACTATATTTTTCTATAAATAGAAGCTCATTCTTCCTTCATTTCTCACCAATTCACTAAAGCTATAAGCAATTATTATAGAGAGAAATTATAGAGAGAAAGAAGAAGAAGAAATCTCTGCTACCTCACTACTCCGAGGTATCGGTTTCTTTCTAAGTTAAGGGTATTATTTCTTTCGTATTCATGAAGAGAGCTATTGTTATTCCATTTCTTATTATTATGTTGGAATAACTTTTATATATCAATCTACCGCATACATGGTGAAATTCTTACATTATTCCATTCTTTATTATTATGTTGGAATAACTTTGTTTATCATAAGCAATCTGCATACGTGGTGAAATTCTTCTATTATTCCATTCTTTATTATTATGTTGGAATAACTTTGTTTATTGATATACGCATACATAGTGAAATTCTTCTATTATTTCATTCTTTATTATACAGCCGAATATATATATATGCATGCGTTTCTGCGATGACTTGGTTCCATTTTTTATTATTACAGCCGGAATATCATATGTCTGCATGCGTTTTGCATGACACTGGTTCCATTATTTATTATTCTATTGGGAATAACTTTTATGCATGCGATCTATCGCATGCATGGTGAATCTTACATTATTTCATTCTTTATTATTACATTGGAATAACTTTGTCTATGTGGATTACCACATGCGTGGTGAATGATCCTTTGTATTCATTCCTTATTAAATTGTGGAAATGATGCATTTACGTGGATTATGATGAAAGTCATAATAAAAGCATTGGTGATGAAAATCATGGGTATATGTAGTATTAGTAAGTGTTATGATGAGTTATGTTGGTTATTATGTGAAAACATGAAAGTTTCTTAGAAATCACAAAGGGTTGAAAAAACAGATTTTTGGTGAAAATGGAACATGAAATTCAATTGACCATATCTCCTATTATATTTTGAATTTTTGAGTGTGGTCAAGTTCTAGAGTTAGATCTATGAGATTTCTAACTTATCCAAGTGGAATCACTGGAAAAGGTGTTGTAGATTTTCGTGTGGAGTGATTTTAGCAAAGGAGTCAAAAGCTGTAAAGTACCAAAAAGTTACTTCCCAGAATTTTAAAAGGGCATTTTCGGCTACTTAGTTTGTGAGAAAAATTCTACCCTTTTGGGACATGGAAATATATGGTATAAAGTACCTCCTTTCCAAAAATGAGCTCATTTCGACTTAAAATGAGCAAGTTATGACCATTTCAATATTTAGGTTTTTTCGATGAAAAATGCTATATAATAGGAGTTCTATAACTCAGATGACATGAAAATTTAAGCTGGAAGCTCACATTAACATGTGTAAGATCACCTGCCAAGATTTGAGAATTTCTGGAGTTAAACTTGAGGTAGCTAATTTCTTAAGGAATTAATTAGAAATTGATTTTTGAAAAATAGTAAATGAATTTTAAATTAGAGAAAATATATGTTCAATATGGGACTATATTCTGCTAAATCCCTGAAAAGAAATATTTTTGGGGCTGATTTGGTATTTTTCATGAAAATAATCTAGTTATGAGTAAATGAGTTAAATATGTTATGTGAAGTAACAAAATTGAAAAAATAGGATTTTATGGCTTGGGAATCCTATATAAGGTATATCTGAGATTTTGATAAAGGATTTGATCATTGGTGATGAAATCTTATGAGTATGGCATTTTGAATGATTAAATGCATTATGTGGTAAAGTGTAAACAATTGAAATAAATTGTTTATAAGTTTGAGAAGTGATTAAAATATTGTTATAATATTAATAATATTAGATTATGAGTTTATTAAGTGGTTGATAATATTTGGATAAATTTAAAGTCTTTAATATTTATCCTTGTTTTTCATTTGATTAATGCTTATATCATTGTCATCATCCTCATGCTTATATGGTGATGAAAGTTATCTTTGGCTTACGTGCGAAGATGAACTTTTTGATTATTGAATTGTATATCTTTGGCTTACGTGCAAAGATAGATTGTTGATTATTGGTTTTATTGTTGTATATCTTTGGCTTACGTGCATTGATGGAATTTGGTATGATTATGACCGAGGATTATTCGGTATAGTCATGACTATTGATGATTTAATGAATATCCTTGGCGCGTAGTGCGAGGATGATTCGATGATGTGGTTTATTTATTAAAAGTTGAGTCTCGTGATAAAAATTGATGAAAACATTTTAAATCATAGAAGTTAGTAGATATCATGCTCTACTTGACTCTTAATGGATTGCTTATTCATTTTGAGTTAAACTTGATGTCTATTGTATTTTATCGGTTTAACATTGTTGAAGACTAATGATAATTTATTATGTATTATCTTAGTCATAATATTTCTTCTTGGGCTAGTTGAGCTCACCCTTTCTTTCCTTTGTTCTCTTGAGGAAATGAGAATATAATTTGGGACGAGTCGGAAATGGAGAGTGATGGTCGAGATGATAGCATTAGTAGTCCTCCTCATTATTACATTAAATAGTGTGATAATAAATATAATAAAGACTCCATCTATGAGGACTCCATTGAGAGTGGATATTGTCTAGAAGGCAATATTCTTGATTAAACTCTCGGTTTATGTTTTGTCGTATTTTACGACAGTTGTATAATTAAGTTGTATTTGATTTATGTACCATGTATTTGGCGACTCAGAGATGGGTGATGTATACATTTTTGGGGCGTCACACCCATGCTAAAGCACAATAAGTTTTGGGGTGTATTTTGGTAGGATCTAGTTCAATCCTTTATGGTCGACTAGGAAACCTAGCAACTTGCACGACTTAACACCAAAGGCGCACTTGGTGGATTCAACTTCAAGTTGTACTTTACATGACTGTTGAAAAGCTTTCTAAGATGGTCTAAGTGGTCTTCCTCCTTCGGGATTTGACAATGATGTCATCCACATAGATCTCTATCTCTTTATGCATTAAATCATGGAAGAGAGTCATCATAGCTCGCTGGTAGGTTGCCCCGAATTTGATGAGGCCGAATGACAACCGTCTGTAGCAAAAGGTTCCCCAAGGAGTGATGAAAGCAATTTTCTCACGATCTTCCTTAGCGACCATAATCTGATGGTACCCTACAAAATAATCCACAAAGGAGTACATACCGTATTGAGCAATATTGTCAATGAGAATGTGGATAATGGGCACAGGAAAGCTATCTTTAAGGAAAGCTTTGTTCAGATCCCGGTAATCCACGCAAACTCGCACCTTTCCTCCAGGTTTAGGCACGGGAACAATGTTAGATATCCACTCCAGATATGTAGACACCATGATAATGCCAGCTTGAAATTGTTTCACAATTTCTTCTTTGACCTTTTAAACTCCATTCGAGTTTTGATCGCTTGAAAGCTTACGCACTAACTAGCTTGAATCCTTCTTTAATGGGAAGGCGATGAAGAACAATGTCAGTGGACAAACCCACCATGTCCTCATGAGACCATGCAAACACATCCTGGAATTGGGTTAATAGTGTAACCATGTCATTCCGTTGGTTTGGGGTAAGGTCTGAACCAATCTGGATTAGCTTAGGGTTTTTTAAGGTTCCAAGATTGAAAGAAGTGGTTTGGTCAAGGTTGGGTTTAGGCTTATCTATGACCCATTCCTTAATCTTCTGAGGTGTTTCAATGTCCTTTTGTATGTCCATCAAGTTTGAGTCCAACTTTGCATCAAAGTTACAGCCCTTGTGGAGAAAAGACACCTCATCAGCAAGTACAGGCACATCTAAATTCAGAGTCCTGAAATCAAAAGATGTTTTCACTTAATATATGAAACTGTTTAATCATACGAAGTGTTAGCATGTCTTGATAAAATAAGCGCTAATCTTTGTATAGAAAAGTAAGCAATTAAAGTTATCTCTGAGGCGGAGGATTTTACGCCCATTTACCCTCGTCGACCAATGCGTGGAGTCTTTGCTCCAATTATCGAGGCAAAGTCTGATGGATTGCGGTGATGGAGGGATTGTCATTGTCCTCCTTCTCCCGAATGATAACCATGACATCTCGGCAATCATCGTCTGGGGTATGTCTGTTTGTATGTTCATCATGAACAATTATGCGTATGCCTAACATCATCAAGGTGATGTCATGTTTACGTTTCTGCTCCTTTTCTTCCACTTCGGCATCAGGAATCAGCACCTCTTTTTCTTTGAATGGTACTGGTTTTGGAAATAGCATAGCCATAACATGGGTTGGCACCTTAACTGGAGACTGTATCAGCTCATGCGGTGCAGATGGAAGAAATCGCCGTTTTGCGGAAGCTTGAGGAACTTGCTTATACTTATGAGGATTCCTATGACTGGAACTGGCAGTATAGTCTAGTTTGGCTGTCCCAATTTGACTGGACACTTGAATAGGGTGCTTAATACCCTGCTGATTTTTACCAAGCCCTTGTCCAGGCTGATAACCCAATGAAATCATTTCTTGAGTGGCCGACATAACCTTGACAGAAATATTGGGTACGGTAAGTGGTGCTCCAATAGGATGGTATTAAGTGTTACTCACTTCCAAGGTATGAAAACTGGTTGGCTCAACTTATGAGTTGAAGCTGATGATTGGCATATCTCCTTGTTCAGGACATTCTGGCTCAGCGTTAACAGTGTCTAGACTGTTGTTGACAATGTATTTGAGTTATTAATGTGTGGAGGGAATAGCTCCAGCCATGTGTATCCATGGTCTCCCCAATAACAGGTTGTATCCTGAGTCTATTCTGAGGACATGAAAGGATACATTGAATGTATTTGGACCAACCTTAATTGGCAGCTCAATCTTTCCGACGGAATTTCGTCGGGATCCATCAAAAGCTTTGATAACCGTATGGCTGCTTTGATTCCGTTTGAGATTGACATTCATCTTCATCAAGGTGGCATAAGGACAGATATTTAGAGACGAACCTCCATCTATCAAACTCCAGCTAGCATATACCCGGAAGACAAAACTGCAATGTGTAATAGCTTGCAATGACAGGTCCCTTCGGGAGGTATGTCGTCATCAGTGAAGGATATCACATTGTTGTTGAAAATGTGATCAACCATATGATGAAATTTTTCCACATATACTGATTTCGATAAGTAGGCTTCTTCCAAAACCTTCAATAAAATCTTCCGATGATCATCGAAAGAGAAAACCAAGTCCAATATTGATATCTAATGTGGAGCTTCTCTTAAGCTTAAAACCACCTTGGCTTCATTATGGCCCATAGTGCGGAGGAATTTTTCAATCTTCTCCATGGGAATCTTCCCCTTTGCTTTGAGAATAGGCTTTATCACCCTCTGAGGAAGATACAATGGATTTTCCTTCGACACTGTAGCAGTGGTATGAGACGTGGATCCTTCAGCTTTTCTATAATTCCATGGAACTTTGTGTAAGCTGACAACAGGATATTATTATTTGAAAGGCAAAGAAATTGGCTCTGGTGCGACCACTTTCAAAGGATTTTCAGCTCCTTTGAGTTGAATTGCTTGTATAGGAAATGCTTTGACAGTTTCATAATCTTCGTCGGATATAACTGCTACTGATCCCTTCCATTTGGTAGGACATGTACTCCCACCCTCAAGTTGCACAGTGTCATCGTTTGCCATTTGCAGGACACCGCTATCAATAAGATTTTGAATAAGATGGTGGAGTGCCCAACATTCGTCTGTACTGTGACCGTGAGAATAGGAATGATATTGACACACTCCATTGGCATTAAACCGTCCTGCACGGGGATTGATTGGAGGTAGAAGGGATGTAATTCTTCCTTCATTGATCAACATTTAAAATATTTCCTCCATAGGTTGGCCCAGATAGGTAAACTCCCTCTGATTGGCAAAATCCTGACGGGCTTTAGCATTTGCTCTCTTTACAACCTTATCCTCCATAGCTTCGCTTTCTGAAGGTGATGGTGGAGCATTCATAACAAAAGGAAGGAGATAGGCATGCTCCTGTCTGATTAATTGGCGTGTGACTTGATGCTGGTGGGTCACCGGTTCTACCAATTGCTCAATTTGTTTGCAAAGAGCTTTCATCTTTCGTTCCATAGTAAACTGGAACTTTTCATAATCCCATTTATCAACACCATCTTTGATGGTTGGGGATGATTCAAATTAAAAGCTGGAACTCATCCGGTGCTCCAGTGATCATATTAACCTCTTCTTCTTTGTGTTGAGGAAGAGGGTTGTCTTGCACATGAGGTTGATCTGGTTTGGTGACCATGATCTCACCATTGTCTATTAAATCTTGAATCTTGTGTTTCAAGGCCCAACAATCTTGAGTATCATGTCCAGGTGCTCCGGCATGATAAGCACACTTCCGAGTAGCATTAAAACCCCTCCCATTAGGGTTGGCTGGTGGAAGAAGACGTGTAATTTTCTTCTGAGTAGTCAGAAGAGCAAGAATATTCTCGAGCGAGTTCCCTAAGGGTTTGAACGTTCGAGGACGCTTTACTTCTCCACTTTTAGGCAATGGAGGATTTGAAGACTGTGCTTGGAAAGGGGAGAATTTTCTCCTCTGTATAGGCATGTTCTGACTGCCTTTCTGTCCTTGTAGTATCAAGGAAACATCCTCCTCTTTCTTTTTATGGACCCTCCGGGGGTTGTTTCCATAAGATCCGGATTGGATGTGCTCAGGAACTGGTTTAAGAGCGGTTAGGTCTTGAATCTTACCAGACTTCAATCGCATCTCAGCCATTTCTCCGTGTTTGATCATTTTAGAGAATGGTTTGCCAATACCGGCTAAAACTCTCTCATAGAAAGGAGCTTCTGTATATCTATGAAAGTCATGACCATTTCGATTACGTCATGGAAGGAATAACTTGAAGACAAAAGCACCTCCAACTTTGAGCATACTCTACGAATGACTCATTCAAGCATTTCTTGACCTTGGTAATTTGGTGCCGGTCGAGGAGCCATATGAGATTGAAAGCTGTATTGAGTGAGGAAGGCGTGAGCTAGCTCTTCCGACTATGGATCTTGAAGTTGTCTAATCTGGTATACCATGAGCAGGCCTCGGTCAGGACTCTTTGGAGCAATTTGCATTACGAGCTTCTCATTTTCGCATAAGATCCAAGTTCTCCAATGAACACTTTCAAATGTGTATAAGGATCCCTAATCCGTCATATTTTTTCAAAATCGGGGTTTAAATTTCTCTAGATAATGAACCCCAGGAAATATGCAAAGGTCAGTATATGAAACACTTCCATGTGTTCCAATCCCTTTGAGAACACGGATAGTTTCCTCCATTTGGAGGACCTTCTTCCTGATGTCACCAGTGTTTGGATCTCCTCTGAGATGGGTGTTTTCAGGGTCTTTGTTGGTTGTATCCAACTGAGGTTCTGGAATTGTTTTTTCCAAACCTTGAGCTCCTCCTTGTGAAAAAGATTCTGTATGTGTAGGCATCTTCGTACCTTGAGCAAATTGATGCAATTTTTTCAGCAGAACAGCCAAATCTGTAATTTGTTTACTCAATCCGTCAAATTCTTCTCGGGAAACAGTATTAGACTGGTTAGAAGAAGATATGATTGGCTGTAGGCTCGTGACCTTTTAGGATTTTGAGCGGGTAATATGCCCAATTGCTTCCCTACAAAAGACTTATATAGTTTAGTCTTAGGGATAATGTAAATATTATCATGATGTGCCCGTTTTAGGAATATGGTCTTGCAAAAACGGTTTTTAATTGATAACATGTCATGTATGCACATATATCCTTCATATTTTCCATTACATATAAATGATCATGGAATAAAATTACAAGTAAATACTTTTACAAGTAATTGAAAATGGAAAGTATGAAGAGACTTTCCTTCGCATTTGGTTTCAGAGGTTGACCTATCTTAGGGTTACTGTCACGGCTTTTTGGCATGAAGGTTCCCAGATCATCGCAATCTACTTGACGAGAAGTTAATCCGGTCTTTCAACTGGAGCAAATCTGGGTGGTGCCTTTCCTGAGCCTCGTTAGAATTAGTCTTCCTACGAGTTCAGTAATCAAACACCGACAGGATAACATCCTGGTGGAGGGACAACACAACATACATTCACATACAACGTGTCTCACCGTTTATGCAAAATGATGACATGTGCGAAGCACTAATATCACAGATATATATTTAGCAGTGCAGTAAGTAAAAATGCATTCGTACACATTCATCATAAATGTAAATTCAACATTCACACACAAGCATATAACAGTTTTGAAAAGCTTGTAATAGCGGCTTAAGCCCTCTTACTGGAGTCCCCAGCAGAGTCGCCACCTATCGATGTCGAGATTTTTAGTTGTCCCTTTTCATTACTTGTTCTTTGGTGTTCTCATGTTAATGTGAGATTTGTTTGAAAAAACAAGTGAAAAAGGTCCGACATGTGTAATGTCGACGATTTGACTTTAAGAGTCGTCAGTTGGTGTTTTTAACTGGTTGCACCAACTTATAATGAAAAGGTTTGCACATTGACCCGATAATGTGATAACTGCTAAATGGGTCTGTGAAAAAGAGATTCATTTGGGTTCGGGGCTCGATTATGCGGAGGGAAGGTGTTAGGCACCCAGAGCTTAGTGTTACTGACGGTGACCGCCACTTTCAAAGAAGCTGTTATATGAATGTGTGTGTGTGTGTGTGTGAATCAATGTGCAATTATTTGAAAGTAGTGCGAGGCCTCGTTAGCACTATATATACTGAGGTTTGAATTTATAGAAAAATTAGGTTTTAAGCAAGATATATCAATGAAGTTTTATAAAAGAGGTTTTTTCAAACCACATGCTCAATAGGAATTGAGACCTTTTCATACTTCCATTTTATTATTAAAATGTTAGAAGCATTTGCTTTTATTTTTGAGATGCGAGGCATCTTGAGAAAATAATATCAACGATCTTGAACTCCTCATGGGCATGACAACCATCCAAGGAAATTCATACCTTTGTTAATAATGTACAATTGCTTACAATTTGAAAAAATGTCCATCACGGAGGCCGAATCTAGATTCGATGAGAATTGAATCTGTGATCACATGATTCCTAGGCTCACATGATACTGCAGTTTATATGGAAAGCAGTAAGCAGTTGTATATATATAAAAGCTGTAAATATATATATTTAGACATGATCAACCACCACAAAGCAACTCCATGGGGGATCAAAAATGTAAATAAAGTAGTAAATGCTATCAACCGCCACGAAGTAAACTCCAGGCTAGACGAAATGTAAATAAAGCTGTAAAAGTGATCAATCGCCACGAAGTAAACTCCAGGCGGGACGAAATGTAAATAAAGCTGTAAAAGTCCATGAAGTAAACTCCAGGCCTGACAGAAATGTAAATATATATATATATATATATATATATATAAAAGCAGTAAATGCACCGGATGTAAAATCCAGGCTCATCGGATATGTCCGACAACAATTATATATATACAAATATATATAAAAGCAATAAACGCTCTGGATATAAAATCTAGGCTCATCAGATATGTCTGACAATAGTTATATATATATAAGCAAGTAAATGCTCCAGACATAAGTCTAGGCTCAATCGAGGCATAACTCGATAATATTAGTTCATATATAAATATATACATACATAAGTATATATATACAGACAGAAATGAAAACTACGGACCGAAGTCCAGGCATACACACACCACACAACTCTCAATGTGTAGAATAGTGTGCGCAAAGATGAAGAGAAAGGCTTTATAGAGTGTGAGAAGGCTTATAGTGGGCTGCCAATGCAGACTTCTATGACTCTATATGGATAAACACTCAGCTCCCGCCGGTAAATGTATAGCTATATGTGAGCTAACAGGTGTTTAAAAAGAGCAAGCACTCAATATGGGTGTGTACAAAGCAAATTGGGCCAGGGCTTCTTCGCCTTTTTTTTTTTTTAAATGGCTACCCCAAGCCCTCTATTTATAGAGGGGAGCTGCAGACACCTACTGGTGCCAAGGGTGCCCAGAGTTCATGAGTCCTATCATCTCGACGCACGTGCACTCGTGCCTTTGTAATGTCCGCTTCGAACTTGTAGAACTTCAATCCGAGCATCCGAGGCGAGGTATATCGACCTTCTTGATTTGCTTGTGTCGAGAGTTACGCAATGACATGGATTAGAGGTTGTATGAACTCAAGAAGAGGGGACCATGCCCATGGTCTTCAAGCTTCAAATTTTATCCAGTGTACTACCACGCGTAATAGTCACTCGGGATTGGAACTCATTGGTTCTTGAAGGACATTGTTGTATGTATGGATGTATGAAGTATTGAGATGACACGCAAGTGTTGAGGTAGCAAGATGACATGTGACTCCTCACCGGGGTTATCACCGGTTTGAGTTAAAAGCAGACGTTGTTTAGGGTTATATCTGAGATTGGACTGCTTGTTTGAATGCCGCAATGTCATCTGCAAGAGTGCCTATCTGCCCAGTGTTAGCTCTAGGTCTGAGGTATGAGTGCCTCGACGGGAGGTCTGATTGAAGCTGATAGCATGTATTTGAAACAAGCATTTTCGGAGTTATCGCCGGAACTGCAACAACATTTCATGGTGTTATCGCCAAGGACGAAACTCGGGGTTTTCTCCGAGGTTAGAAATGATCCTTCTGGTGTGTGTTCTAGGGTTGGAAATGATGTTCCCGGTGTGTGTTTTGGGGTTGAGGCTGAACTTCCGGTAGTATCCAGAATGAGTGTGAGCTGTCTTCCAAGGTTATCTCTGAAAGACGAATCTGCCCTCCTGCAATGTTAGTAACAGGTGTACAGAAAATTTCGAGTGTCTACACTTCTTACTGGGCTAGTTGAGCTCACCATTTTCTTTCATTGTTCTCTTCAGGAAATGAAAATATAGCTGGGACTAGTCGGGGAACGGAGTGACGGTCCAGATGGTTGTATTAGTAGTCCTCACTATTCTGTGAAATAGTGTGATAATAAATGTAATGAGGACTCCATTGAGTGTGGATATTGTCTAGATGACAATATTCGTATTAAAACTCTTAGATTATGTTTTGCCGTATGTTACACGACAGTTGTATAATTAAGTTGTATTTAAATTTTGTACCATGTATTTGGTGACTCAAGATGGGTGATGTATAACTATTTTGGGGGCGTCATAGTTGGTATCAAAGCTTAGGGATATGATCCCTGGCTGAGATGTGAGACTAGAACTAGGAGGGGAGAAATGGGTAATTCCTTCGCTAGTATGACCTACCTAAGTTTATTTGTTATTTAATTGGTCGGTCAGAGTATAGGGAAAATATGTGGCATGTCAATTAACCCTTGTTTTGTGACAGTGTTTGAGAATGACATCTGAAAATGTCGAGATAAGCAATGAAGCACATGAGACCGTTGAGTCACCGATGATCAATAACCAGGATAAAGTGCATCAGGAAGGCAATAATCCTCGTATAAACAACAACACCGACCAAATGACGAACGATGGTACGTTTAGGAACTTTTTAGAATTCATGCAACACCAAAAAAGAGAGACTCCTATTCATAATGCAGGTGGAGTCAATGGTAACTCAAGGCTGGTCACTGCTAAGCAGTTCAAGGAGCTGGGACCGTCAGAGCTTTTGGGAGAGCCAAAACTAATAAGTGGGTTTTACACCTACTTATTGGATATTAATGCAGGCGAACTATGTCCATCTCAAGTTTGTGAGAAATGAGGTATTGACGTATTTCGGGTCTCAAACCTCGCAGAAACATTCGCGTCATTCTCTCCTCATTATCAACCAAATGGGATGCGAACTGAAATAACTAGGCAAACTTAGCCTCGTACTGCGACACGGTTATATTATTTTGCTCCAGCTTGATGAATTCTACCTCCTTCATGTGACGAATACTTTCGGGAAAGTACTTGTCGTTGAACAATTTTTAGAATTTCTCCTAAGACATTTTCGGTCTTGGCGGGTCGGTGAGTATGTTTTCTTGATTCCCACCGATGAATTTTGCTCTCCTCATAACATGAAGGTGGCAAAGGAACCTTTTGCTCTCGGAGCATCCCAAGACATCAAATATCTTGGTGATCTACTTTATCCACGTCTCTGCCTTAAGTGATTTGTGATAAGTGGGTTTTACACCTACTTATTAGATATTAATTCACGCGAACTATGCCCATCTCAAGTACATTTTAGTGTGTTTTTAGTTACATTTCATGTTATTTTGCATTGCATTTACTTAAAACTCCATTGGTGGAACAATTGCATGAAATGGCATGAATTGGTGAGGCTAGATGGCATGAGACTGATGGTTGCATGGCATGAGGATCAATTGGAACAGAGAAGCTAAGCATGGGTGTTGATGGACAAGGAAATGAGCATCAGAACATATCGATTATCTGATGAATCGAATCGAACTTCGAGGTTGCGAAGCCAGCCATGGTACATCAGATCTGAGCACTTGATAGCAGCACGCAGCGTGACCACTCGATTTGGACGAAGCGCTGTGTGGCCAAGGTGGCCTTCCATGTGAAAATACATAGAAGGGCCTTGTGCGCGATGCGATGTTTTTTCTTCTGTAATTTATTTATTTTAATTTTTAATTTTAAAGGTTGTAATTAATTAAAAGCGATTTATTTGGTGTTAGGCGTATCATTCATTAGTTTTATGTATTTTTCATATTGAGAACTAGGGTTTACACTTTTGGGAGAGATTACAACGGAGGAAGCGAGGCTAAACTCCATCTTTTCTAATTCTTCGTAGGATTTCCAATAATTGTGGATAACTCTTGTTATTTTCTTTGGATTTATATGAGGATTTGAGCGTTAATATTGGTTTATAATCGGCAATTGGGTTTGATCGTTTCTATCCCTTCTCTTTCAATTGTTTGCTTATTAGCCATGTTTAGCTTTGATCCCATGATGGCTTTTGGTTCAGTCATGAACTAAACTCCATTATGGGATTCTAACGGATTTTAATATGTATTTTAGTTGCATGTTTGATTGCTGGACTGTTTTTCATATCATAAGGAATTTCTACCATGATTGTTTTGTATACATGAATGATTGATCACCATTCGTTTTCAGTACTTGTATGGAATTGACAATGAACATGCGAGTATGGATTGTAATCATGATAGCATACGTATATGGGGCTATTTTGCATGGCTTGTGTATTTCATGAACCAGATAAACATATCTTATTTCATCCAGATATGGAATTTATTTTGCACGGCTTGTGCTATCCAGTTCACCGTATTTAAACATAGACTTGTATGTCTCATCGGTTCATCTTAAATACACAAGCCATGCAAAACAACCCCATTATACGTATGTTATCATGATTACAATCATACTCAGATATTCATTGTCAATTCCATACAAAATCGAAAAAGCGAATGGTGATCGCCATTCATGTATGCAAAAAAACAATCATGGTAGAAATTCCTTATGATATGTAAAATAGTCCAAAGAATCAAGCATGCAACTAAACTACATATATTAAATCCGTTAGATCCTATAATGGAGTTTAGTTCACGACCAACCAAAAGCCATCATGCGGATCAAAGCTAAACATGGCTAATAATAAGCAAACAATCGAAGAGGAGGAGGGATAGAAACGATCAAAACCAAGTTTGATTATAAACCAATATTAATGTTCAAATCTCATATAAATCCCAAGAAAATAACAAGAGTTATCCACAATGATTGGAAATCCCATCAAGAATTAGAAAAGATGGAGTTTAGCTTCTGCTCTCCCGTTCAATCTCTCCCAAAAAGTAAACCCTAGTTCTCAATATGAAAAATACATAAAACTAATGAATGATAAACGCCTAACACCATGTAAATAACCTCGAAGTTTTGATGAAAATGCAAAATCTACTACTATGTAACTAAATTAATATGCAAATTTGCCTCACATTGTTCTAATTCTAAGCAATTTCAGGTCCAAAATGCCTCAAATAATTAGATGGGCATTCAAGAATACAAATTCAAACCAAATGATAGGCATAATATCATACACTCGGATAATTCATACACATCGTTTAATTTATAGATGATCAAATAAGTATCCAGATTGTACAAATTAAATTCACCAAAACTTGATTTAAGCAAAGAATACACATGCTAAATTACTCAAAACAGAAAATTATAGTCTAAATCAAGACTCATGTATACTTATGCAGTGAAGATTGTTCCAGCATATCAAAACAAACTGAGGTTCAACAATGGGCTTAACTTCTTTATTGCTACTCACGAGGGCGAATTTTCGCTCTTTCCTGTGGTGTTTATTGCTATATTTTTTTCTTTTTCTTATTTTTCTTATTTTTTTCACATGACTGTGCAATGCCTTATTTCATTAGGCAACACTGCTACCCTTAGCGAGCTTTCAACCAACAACTCCTGCATCATGAAAGACCTTAGAGCTAGGTGTAGAGAGACAATCCCCCATGCATACTTACTCAAGTAAATGTGGCCCCGAAATAAGACTAGCCACGTTATTGCTATATATATATATTTTTTATTTTTTATATAGCATACCCATGTTTTCCCAAAGTTTAAATATGAATGTTTTATACAGTCTAAGTTCATTTTCCACATATTTCTCTTTTTAAAACTACATTTTCTATCGAGCAATGCAACACATACTTCTTATACCTACAAGTGATTGTGAACACATTCGTGCAAACCGAAAGCATTTAAACAGTTACATCGTGTAAAACATTATAACTCAGTTCATGTTATCCTAAATATTCAAAAATCCTTCACAATTCACTATCATCATCGGCTAGACAAAAATTTCCATAAAGCAAGAACTTTGTGAGACATGCAAACTAACTAAAACAAAAAAATTTCTAACACGTAAACAAATAAACTAAACATGCAACATAACAAATAAACATGCAAAATTTTAAACTAATCATGCAAAAACTACATGCAACTATCCTACTACCCTAATACCCCCAAACTTATAATATTCAATGCCCCATTGAATGAAGGTAAAGGGTATAAGAAAACTCCCCTAATGATCAGTGGCACCACCCTCCTCGGGTGGTGAATCTGGTGGTGGATAAGGCACTGCTATCCCGAACTGAGGCCACTCTAGCATTGTTCCTTGCTGTGCAAAAGCCTCGGCCAAGGCCCTCGTGAGACTCGTCGCAAACGCTCTGAAATTATCGTACATGGCATCGACTTTTCGCTCCAACCTTCGGAGCTGGCGATCATCATGGGCAGCAGGTGGTTACATGGATGGGCCCGCCTCATCTGTCTGAGAAGGCTGTTGTGATGGCTTTGGGAATGTGGGCCGGAGAATAAATCCTTGTCCGCGCGTGTGTGGTTCACCACCCGTCCAATCCTTGAACTTGGCAATAGTTACATGAGTGATGTCGTGGCTCGGGTTCTGTAGCTGTTCGTTATTCCATGGGACTCCTTGTTGGGTACAAAGCATGGCTGCCACAGACGCATGTGGAATACTCCTAGTAGTGCTCCCCCGCAAATAACGCAACATGTTTTGATGAATTAAGTAACCTACGTTAATGTACTTGCCCTTGATGATGCCCCACAAAATGATAGCGCGCTCAGTGGTTATTTCATGCTGGTGAGCTGACGGAACTAATTTGGCACAGATAAACAGATTCCACGCTTTGGCATAACGATTCAAGGCGGACGCTGGAAAAGATTTTGGCTCAGTTGTCTTTGCCTTATAATTCTATTTGGTGCCCGAAATGCATAATTCAGTAATCACGACTGCCAGATCCGTTTCTAAATGCGCACCTTCCACCCAATTAGCAGACCCGGTCTGTGGTGTGTCATTTATTCTGAAGACTGCTCGGATCGCTGGAGGTCGAAAATCCACTTGCACCCCTTGAACTAGCGTTATCCCTCCTTTCATTTCCTTAGCATTCACGTAGAACTCTCGAACAACCCCCATGGGAATAGGCATAGGAGTTGCAGTCAAGCCAACCCAGCCTCTTTCTCGTATCATATACCATAGTTGGCCGTCCAGCTTCTCAGGTTTAAATCCCCATTCCTTCACAAAAGATTTGGCCACGATTCGATAATATTCCTGCTGAGCTTCCAAACTGATAAACTTCATGTGGTCCACGACATCCTCTTCTTGGTTACTGGAGGAAGATGCTGATAAGGAAGAGATGGAGATGGAGCGTGCTCTTTTTGGACCCATTTGCCGATGATAGAGAGAATGCAGATGATTTGCTTCATAATAAGAGCTGCGGATGAGAATACCCCCAAACTCATTGTTGCACACCCCAAGAAAAAACCCTAGAGTTGTATTACACTGATGAGACGTGGGTGTACTCGTGGGTGGAAGTATTGCAGCGACAAGAACTTAATGGAGAGGATAGTTAGGGCTTCAATTTGTTTAACTGATAGAGAGGAAGACATGTGCGTGTTGGAGAGAGCACTGTGAACACGCCTTCTGTTTTGATGTCCAATGAGAGTCCAAATAAGCCCCGACTTGCTTTTAAGAGTTTAAAAAAATTTTCAAGTTCTCATGTATCGTGGCGCTACCCATGCAGTGTTGATGGGTTCTATGCGTATGCCATGAGTGGAGCATTAAGGCGCTTGTTTTGAACCGCCTAAGCGGTTAGAAAAATTGAGCTACTGACTTCCAGGCGCGGGCTCGCGTGTTCTCGAGCTTATTCATGAGCGGTCGCGCGTTGCAGATCCCGTACTGCCAATTTTTAACTCTCAATCTGCAAAATAGTGATGCCTGCTTCTCCATACACCTGCATCACACCAATTACATATATCAACATGTGAACTGTAGAACAAGCATAAATGACCAAGTAACTTATATACAATACTAAAACACAGTCCAATTCAGATTCAAATACACACTCACGTATGCATAACATAACAATTTCTCAAAAATGAAAAAAAATGATCTAGCTAAGTACCCTACTGAATAACTAAAAAAGAAGATAGAGATAGAAATAATGGGTTGCCTCCCATCAAGCGCTAAGTTATAGTCAATTAGCTTGACTGTCTCTGACTCTCATGTCGAAGAAAGAATTGAGGCGACTTTCTGTCTGTCTACCTCACCACCAAAGTAATGCTTCAAGCGCTGTCCATTCACCTTAAAAGGCTTGTCCGACAACTTATCAAATACTTCAATTACACCATGCGGAAAAACAGTCTTCACTATAAATGGCCCTGACCACCTCGATTTCAGCTTCCCGGGAAAAAGATTAAGTCTGTAGTTATAAAGCAAAACCCTTTGTCCCGGTTCAAAGGCTCTCTCAATGATCTTTTGGTCATGCCATTTCATCACCTTCTCCTTGTACGTCTTTGAATTCTCATATGCCTGTAATCTGAATTCATCCAACTCATTGAGTTGGAGTAGGCGTTTCTCCCCTGCAGCATTCAAATCAAAATTGAGTTTTTGAATTGCCCAATATGCCTTATGCTCTAGCTCCATTGGAAGGTGACAAGCTTTTCCATACATGAGGTAAAAAGGTGACATTCCCAATGGAGTCTTGTATGCAGTCCTATAAGCCCATACTGCATCATCCAACTTTAACGACTGATAGGGGGATTTTATATCCACTTATTCAGTATCTTTTACTTGAATTAGTTGCTTATATTTATGTGTCTTAGTTATTTTTCATGCATTTTGTGTTTATTTTGTAGATCTTATGCTTGGGAATGATGTGATCGATTATTGGTATGAAAATGCAAGGAAAATGCAAAGAAAAGTAATTCGGACATCATTTGGGCTTTCATGTTTACTTCATGTTCTTGGTTTAGAACTTAGCTTACATTGTAAAGCGTCTTCGTAGCTTTCCGGAATATCTTGAATCGTTCTAATCAGAGTTCGGATGCAAGAGTTATGATCTTTGTACCAACGGACGTCAAACTTCGCTGTTTTGGTTAGCCATTTTCATAGCAGTCCCTTCCAGCCCAATTTCAGCCTTGATTTGTCCAGAATTTTTCAATCCTCAAAGAATGAAAGTTGTAAATCTTGTCGATATCTTAGATTTGATAGGTAGCAGACCCTGTAACTCTTCCCGGATCAAAAGTTATGGTCATTTTACCAGAGGACACTGCAGCAGAAAATGGACCGCCGACGGGCGCTTGGAATTAGGTGCTTGGTCACAAGACCACTCGAGCAAAAACATAATTTTTTTGCAAGTCGTATACCATGACCCTTCAGCCAATTCTCGCTTTCGACCACATGACTTGATGGCGATGACCACAGCTGACTTTTCATTAAACAGGGCAATTGAAGCGTAATTGAGAGAGGGGTTCAATTAGGGCTTATATATTAGACGTATTTTCATTATGTAAAGGAGATTCCACCCCTTGGGGGCTGAAGCTACTATTATTTTCTTTCTTCAACTTTGAATAAGTAGATTAGTGTAGGTATTTTTTAAAGTTGATTGATTAGAGATTTGAAGCAATTGGAAATCATTAGAGATTCAACCTTGGCTCAAGAGAACAGATTTGCACTACAATTCTCTACCGTTATTCTCTCTTTGATTGCTTATTGTATCTCATGATGCGTTTTCAATATGTGGATAATAGCATTAATTCAATTATGATTTAAATTCTATTCTGAGATTGCAATGGATTCTATGGCTTAGTTTAATCTGATATATTTCATTGTTAGCCTTATTGATTGTTATGGGATTGTCTATTAAGATTTATGCTTATTTACTTAGTTGATTGTCCATCAATTACTGTGATAACCCATATAAACTTGAAAGATGAAGTATGGGTTTAGATCTGATCTTAATAGTTGGTGATTATATATTCTACATTGTGATGGGATGTATGATTTGTGCTTAGGATAGACATATACCAAAGCGCCACTCGAGGTCAATTGAGAACTTGGGCTTAAACCCTAATTATTTGTAAATCACATAGACATATAGTTATTTAGGTAATGTGGGTGTTCATGTGTATTCTATCAATTGTGGATTATATGTGATATGAGTATGGTACATTGAAAGATGGCTATACTTTACTTTAGTGTTCTCGACTAACAAACCGGTACAATTAGTTTGGCTTAACATGAAGTGTATGGATTTAAATTATTCAGTAGATGAAATTGTAATCTCAGGTCTTCATTATCTAATCTCACTCTAGGAATATTTAGATTTATTTAATTTTATAGTTTAAATATAAAATATACTATCATTCGTTTAAATAAGACTGAAATGGTTATGGGTTAATGCTTGGTAAA
Organism: Panax ginseng; assembly: GCA_020205605.1. Taxonomy (NCBI): domain Eukaryota; kingdom Viridiplantae; phylum Streptophyta; class Magnoliopsida; order Apiales; family Araliaceae; genus Panax; species Panax ginseng. Next base: position 98,306,713 of record CM035131.1, read on the forward strand.
CTTTATTAGTTAATTCCCTGTGGATCGATACTCGACTTACTCTGTATTACTTGTTGACGCATGTATACTTGCATGCATATATTGATCGGTAAAATGACCAACAAGTTTTTGGCGCCGTTGCCGGGGAATTAGCTTAATAAATTTTTTGCCAACATTAATTTCAATCAAATTGGTCTTAATTTAAACATTTTTTTTTGTTTTAATTATCTTCTTATATTTCTCTCTTTTCAGGTACCATGGGTGACTTTTCTTATCAATGGCCTTATGTAAATAGGACTCAACCAAGGGACATAAGCACTGAGGGACTCAATGTATTTTCTACATTGTCAGCACAAATTGAAAAACTTTCGGAGAGGTTGGATGTTCTTGCAGACCAACCTACTCGAGGGATAGTAGTTACATGTGAATATTGTGCTGGCGAACATCCCAGTTATCAGTGCAACATCAGCTTTGGACAAGTACAGTATGGGGGTGATTACTCCAATAGCTATGCCAATCCTAATTATCAACAAGGTTGGGGGTATCACCCAGATTATGAATGGGGTTATAACCATCAAGATCAATACTGCATCTCAAGTCCAACATATCCATCAGATTTCTCATATCCACCTCTAGTGCAACAAGAAGAAAATTCAAGGTTGAAGGAATTCATGTCAAAAAGCATAGCAGACCATGAAGAGATGATGATGAGTCAGGAGTTATCAAGCCAAAATCTTAACAGACAGATGCAACAACTCATTAACTCCTTAGTGAATGGTCCTCAATACATGGATTTCAAAACTGAACAAGATAATTCAAGATTGGAGGATTTGTGGTTCAAGTTTGTAGCATCAACTGAGGAGAAGATGATTGAGCAAGAGAGATCAATTCAAAATCTACAGAATCAGATGGATCAAATGTTCGAAGCCTTAAATACTCGCCCTCAAAACATTTGGTGCTATGACATGGACGATGAAACTGATGGAGAGCCAGAAGTGTACATGTCACTGAATGAACTAAAAGGAGTGGATATTGAGGAGACAATTGAGGGTATGGAAAATGAAGAACATGAGCTGACTTATATAATACCCCAAGTGCCTTCTCAGTTAGAGTTGAAAAATTCAGTGAGTTTTGCACACTCATGTCCCCTTGGTAGTCACATCCAAAGCAAGAATTTCTACGATTATGAGGCCTTTTACAAACCATGGTGGGCTGAGGAAGAGATAATAAAAGAAGAAAATCTTGTTGTATCTGTCATGCCTCAATGCAAAAATCTATTCACAGATACAATTGAAAGATGAAGTATGGGTTTAGATCTAATCTTGATAGCTGGTGATTGTATATTCTACATTATGATGGGATGTATGATTTGTGCTTAGGATAGACATATACCAAAGCGCCACTCGTAGTCAATTGAGAACTTGGGCTTAAACCCTAATTATTTGTAAATCACATAGACATATAGTTATTTAGGTAATGTGGGTGTTCATGTGTATTCTATCAATTGTGGATTACATGTGATATGAGTATGGTACATTGAAAGATGGCTATACTTTACTTTAGTGTTCTCGACTAACAAACCGGTACAATTAGTTTGGCTTAACATGAAGTGTATGGATTTAAATTATTCAAGAGATGAAATTGTAATCTCGTGTCTTCATTATCTAATCTCACTCTAGGAATATTTAGATTTATTTAATTTTATAGTTTAAATATAAAATATACTATCATTCATTTAAATAAGACTGAAATGGTTATGGGTTAATGCTTGGTAAACTTTATTAGTTAATTCCTTGTGGATCGATACTCGACTTACTCTGTATTACTTGTTGACGCATGTATACTTGCATGAGTTAGAGCTCTTTTATCAGAACTGAAAAAGAGGCAACAACGACCAGTCTTTCCGTGTGGGATTCATAACTTTTTCAAGGATTCTCTTGAATTCCTGATTCGAAACTTCAGCTTGGCCATTTGTTTATGGGTGATAAGCTGTAGCAATGTGATGGTTCACCCCATACTTAGCCAACAAGGCTGTAAACTGCGTGTTGCAGAAATGACTACCTTCGTCACTGATAATGGCCCTTGGATTCCCAAATCTCGTGAAGATACTTCTGTGTAAAAACCTTAGGACAACCTTGGCATCATTTGTCGAAAGAGCTGCCACTTCTACCCATTTCCAGACATAATCCACTGCGAGCAAAATGTAGAGATTCCCGCAAGAAGAAACAAAAGGTCCCGTGAAATCAATCCCCCACACATCAAAAATTTCTACTTCGAGGATAGTATTTAGGGGCATTTCATTTCTTTTCGAGATGTTCCCCACTCGCAAACATCTATCACATCGCTGGACAAAACTGTGTGCATCCTTGAAAATTGTCGGCCAATAAAATCCTGCTTGTAGTACTCTAGCCGTTGTTCTTTCTCCCCCATAGTGACCTCCATACACCGAAGCATGACAATCCTGCAAAATCCCCTCGGTCTCGCTATACAAAATACACCTCCTTATCATTTGATCAGAACACTGTTTAAACAAGTAAGGCTCATCCCATATATACTATTTAACATCATGCAGAAATTTCTTCTTTTCATAACCTACTACGTCAGAAGGTACCATCTTACTCACCAAATAATTCGCGTAATCTTCAAACCATGGCACTTCCCCTTTCACCACAAACAACTGCTTATCTAAAAAGGTCTCATTTATCATAACATTATTGTCTGCCTGCCTTTCCGAATTCTCTAGTCGCAATAAGTGGTCCGCCACTTGGTTTTCAATGCCCTTTTTGTCCTTGATCTCCAAATCAAATTCCTACAGTAATAAAATCTATCTGATCAACCGGGGTTTTTCATCCTTCTTTGCCATTAAATGTTGAATTGCCACGTGATCCGTATACACTATCACCTTTGTCCCAATCAGATATGCTCAAAATTTATCAAAGGCGTACACCACTGCCAATAACTCTTTCTTTGTGGTGGTGTAATTCAACTGTGCATCTGTAAGGGTCTTGCTGGCATAATAGATCACATGAAAAATCTTCTCTTTCCTCTGCTCCAAAATAGCCCCTACGGCGTAATCGCTGGCATCACACATCAACTCAAATGGCAATTCCCAATCTGGTGCGGTAATCACTAGTGCTGAAGTTAGTTTCCTTTTTAAGTGATCAAATGTCGACACGCAGGCTTCATCAAAATTAAACTATGTATCCTTCTCTAATAGACTGCATAGTGGTTTGGTTATCTTGGAGAAGTCCTTGATAAATCTGCAGTAGAAACCTACATGTCCCAGAAAACTGCGAACACCTTTTACTGAAGTAGGTGGTGGCAAGTTCTCAATCGTATCCAGCTTCGCTCTATCCACCTCAAGTCCCTTCTTCGAAACCTTGTGTCCTAGTATGATTCCTTCTTGTACCATGAAATGGCACTTTTCTCAGTTCAGCACTAAGTTCGTCTCAACATATCTCTTCAAAACCATAACTAGATTCTTAAGGCATAAATCAAACGAGTCCCCAAAGACTGAGAAGTCATCCATAAATACCTCCACATTTTGCTCCACCATATCTGAAAATATAGCCATCATGCATCTTCGAAAGGTGGCTGGAGCATTGCACAATCCGAAAGACATCCTTCTAAAAGCAAAAGTGCCGTATGGACATGTGAATGTAGTCTTTTCCTGGTCTTCTGGAGCTATCATAATCTAATTGTAGCCTGAATACCCATCCAGAAGGCAACAATACTCATGACCCGTTAATCTGTCCAACATCTGATCAATGAATGGGAGTGGGAAATGATCTTTCCTTGTAGCTTTGTTAAGCCTGCGGTAGTCCATGCAGACTCTCCACCCCATCACTGTTCTTGTTGGAATCAACTCATTATTCTCATTAGTCACGACTGTCATACCACCCTTCTTCGGTATACACTGCACCGGGCTCATCCATGAGCTGTCTGAGATCGGGTAAATTATGCATGCATCCAGCCATTTCAGTATCTCTTTCTTGACCACTTCTTTCATTATCGGATTAAGTCTTCTTTGTTGTTCAACAGACGGCTTACTAGCATCTTCCAGTAAGATCTTATGCATACATAATGAAGGGCTGATCCCTTTGATATCTGCTATGGTCCATCTAATAGCCGATTTGAACTCTCTAAGCACTCGTAGCAGTTTTTCTTCCTGAAAAGATGTTAGTGCAGAAGAAATAATCACAGGTAACTTTGAATCTTTATTTAAAAATGCGTACCTGAGATGTTCTGGAAGTGGTTTTAGTTCAAGCTCTGGAGGTGATTCAAGAGATGGCTTTAATTTTACCAATGATTCTCCAGCTTTTGTCAATGGCTCGACAGGTGTCCTAAATTTTCTGAATTGTGGAGTAGTGTCCAGATATTGTACAAGTTTGCCAAATTCCTCATTCTCTAAATCTGATTTTTTAGCAATTACACTCGTCCACGGTTCATAGTTCACCAAATTCTGTACCTTATCATGTAAGACCCGATCCACCAAATCAACCCGGAAACATTCTTCGTCATCTGTTGGGAACTTCATGGCTTTAAAGACATTAAAAGTGACCTTTTGATCATGAACACGCATAGTGAGTTCTCCTTTCTGCACATCTATCAAAGTCTTTCCTGTGGCTAAGAATGGTCTCCCCAGTATGATTGGTATATTTTTGTCTTCCTCGTAATCTAAAATGATGAAGTCAATTGGAAAGATAAATTTATCCACCTTCACCAAGATATCCTCAATAATTCCCCGTGGATACGTGATGGATCTGTCAGCTAACTACAACGAAATGTTTGTCGGCCTTGGAGCCGGCAATCCCAACTGATTAAATACTGACAAGGGCATCAAATTTATACTTGCCCCGAGATCACATAAACACTTACTGAAACTCATCTTCCAGATTGTCCACTAATTGTGAAACCGCCTTGATCCTTCAAACTTTGAGGTAATCACTCAAGAATCAGACTGCATTCCTCTGTCAAGGCTACCGTCTCAAACTCGTCTAATCTCCTCTTCCTTGACAATATACCCTTCATGAACTTTGCATAGCTTGTCATCTATTCTAATGCCTCAGCGAAAGGTATGTTGATTTGTAGCTTTTTAAATACCTCCAAAAACTTACTGAATTTCTTATCCCCCCTCTGCTTATTTAATCTATGTGGATATGGAACTCGAGGGTGAACTTGTGGTACTGAACTCATAAGCTTCTCAATTGACCCTGCTTTATCTTTCTCTTCATGTTGTACCTCAGAATTTTCCATATTTTCTTTCTCAAGAACACCGCTTTCTTTCACATGTTGCCAAGTAGGGCCTCCTCAAGTGTAATCATCTTGCGGCTTGCGCGATCGTCAGTCTTGCAATATTTTTCCCAGATCTCAAGGTGATTGCTTGACACTGCTCCTTCCCATCTCTTCTTGGATTTGTCTCTGTATTACTTGGCAAAGAACCTTGGGGCCTGTTGTTAAGCATGCTCGCCATCTGCCCCATCTGAGTCTCCAAATTCTTAATAGCCACTGCTTGGCTTTTGATCATAACTTATGTGTTTGCCATGTATTTCAACATCATCTCCTCCACTTCTGATTTCTTCTCTTGCTGAGGTGCAGCTGGAGTGTGATGTTGTTCTTGTTGAGAAAATCTCGGCGAAAACGGTGGTTTTGGTGTAAACTATGGCTGAGACGGCTGTGACTGAAATTGTTGATTCGGTTGAAACTGATTCTGTTGATTCCCTTTGTTATTAGACCAACTAAAGTTTGGATGATTGCGGTTGTTGGGGTGGTATGTGTTCTGAAACTGTCCTTGGTCTTTCCTGTAATTACTCACATACTGTACCGACTCCGAGCTGATAGCACACTTGTGAGACCTCGAATTTTATGAAATAAAAGTATTCAATTTTTCTATTTAAGTAAATGGTTAAATTGATAAAAGGTTAAAGTTAAGGGTGATATGTGAAAATTTTTCAAAGTAAACAAGTTGTCATAAAATACCCAGTTACTATTCACTTTAGTATTATTCACTTGGGTATTTGGAGCACTTTTTATATCAAAGTACTATTCATGAGTTACTATTCACAAGTTACTATTCACGAGTTACTATTCACGAGTTACTATTCATGAGTTACTATTCATGTGCTAATTTTTCAGTCCGTTGGATGAAATTATAATAGTAAAATTAATATGGATCGTTGATTTAAAGTTTTAATAGTAACTTGTCCCTTCAGTTTTCCAAGGGTTATTTGCCCCTTAGGTGTTTCAAGAGTCATTTGCCCCTTCGGTGTCTCAAGAGTCATTTGCCCCTTCGCAAATAGTAGTTGTCTCTTCAATATTACCAAGAGTCATTTTGACCCTTCGTTAAGACCAAGAGCCATTTTTAGTTTTTCTATAAATAGAAGCGCATTCCTTCATTATTTCTTACGAATTCACTGAAACTCTAGAAAGAGAAATTATAGAGAGAAAGAAGAAGAGTATTCTGCTACTTCACTACTTCGATATCCAGTGTCTTTTACGGTAAGGGATATTATTTGTTGTACCCGTAAGGGGTGTTATTCTTTCTTATTCATGAAGAGAACGTTTGTTATTCTATTCTTTATTATTCTATTGGAATAACCTGTATATGGGGGCTACCCTATATTTGGTGATATTCTTCTGTTATTCCATTCCTTATTATTATGTTGGAATAACCTATAAATGAAAAGTACTGCATACATGGTGAAATTCTTCTAGTATTCCATTCTTTACTATTCTGTCGGAATATCTTGTCTGTGCTTTAGGCCGGACCTGGTTCCATTATTTATTATTCCGCATTTAATATTCTGCATTTTAATATCCGCTTGGGTGAATTTCACGACACGGTTCCATTATTTATTATTCCGCATTTATTATTCTGTTGGTCGGTGTGAATTTTACCTGACCTGGTTCCGTTATTCATTATTCTGTTGGGAATAACCTGTCTGTGCGGTCTCTATCGCATGCATGGTGAATCCTTCTGTTATTCCATTTTTTATTATTATGTTGGAATAACCTGTCTATGTGGATTGCCACATGCATGGTGAATGATCCTTTGTATTCATTCCTTATTAAATTGTGGAAAATATCTGTTTTCGTTGATTATGATGAGCTATGTTGGTTATTATGTGAAAACATGAAAGTTTCTTAGAAATCACAAAGGGTTGAAAAATCAGATTTTGGTGAAAACGGAACATGAAATTCAATTGACCATATCTCCTATTATATTTCGAATTTTTGAGTGTGGTCAAGTCCTAGAGTTAGATCTATGAGTTACCTAACTAATCCAAGTGGAATCACTGGAAAATGTGTTGTATATTTTCGTGTGGACTGATTTTAGCAAAGGAGTGCAAAGCTGCCAATACCGAAAAAGCTACTGCCCACGTTTTTAAAAGGGCTGTTTCGGCCACTTATTTTGTGAGAAAAATTCTGGCCTTTTAGGGACATGAAAGTATATGGTATAAAGTACCTCCTGTCCAAAAATGAGCTCATTCTGACTTAAAATGAGCAAGTTATGACCATTTCAATATTTAGGTTTTTTCGACGAAAAATGCTATAACCGGAGTTCTATAACTCCGATGACCATAAAATTTAAATTGGAAGCTCACGTTAACATTTGTAAGATTCTGCCAAGATTTGGCAATTTTTGGAGTTAAACTTAAGGTAGCTAATTTCTTAAGGAATTAATTAGAAATTAATTTTTGAAAAATAGTAAATGAATTTTAAAAATTCCGAGAAAAATATATGTTCATTATGGGACTATATTATGCTAAATCCCAGAAAAGAATTATTTTTGGGACTGATTTGGTATTTTTCATGAAAATAGTTTAGTTACGAACATATGAGTTAAAAATGTGTTATGTGAAGTAACAAAGTTGGAAGATAGGATTTTATGGCTTGGAAATCCTATATAAGGTATATGTAGATTGTTGATAAGGAATTTGATCATTGGTGATGAAATCTTATGAGTATGACATGTTTGAATGATTAAATGCATTATTTGGTAAAGTGTAAACAACTGAAATAAATTGTTTATAAGTTTAAGAAGTGATTAAAATATTGTTATGATATTAACAATATTAGATTATGAATTTATTATGTGATTGATAATATTTGGATAAAGTTAATGTCTTTAATATTTATCCTTGTTTTAGTTTGATTAATGCTTATATCATTGTCATCATCCTCATGCATATATATATGGTGATGAAAGTTATCTTCGCTTACGATGCGAAGATGGGTCATTATTTATTGTTGTATATTTTTGGCTTACGTAAGAGATGGACTTGGTATGATTATGACCGAGGATTATTCGGTATAGTCATGACCATTGATGATTTAATGAATATCCTTGGCCCGTAGTGCAGGGATGATTCGATGATGTGGTTTATTTATTAAGCTGAGTCTTAATGATAAAAATTGATGAAAACCTTTTAAAACATAGAAGATAGTAGATTTTATTCTCTACTTGACTCTTCTAATGGATTGCTTGTTCACCGCAGATTAAACTTGATGTCTATTGTATTTTATCGGTTTAACATTGTTGAAGACTATTGATAATTTATTACGCATTATCTTAGTCATAATATTTTTCTTGGGCTAGTTGAGCTCACCCTTTCTTTCATTGTTCTCTTCAGGAAATGAGAATATAGCTGGGACGAGTCGGGGAAAGGAGTGACGGTCCAGATGATAGCATTAGTAGTCCTCACTATTCTGTTAAATAGTGTGACAATAAATGCAACGAGGACTGAATTTGAGTTTGTATACTGTCTATGAGGACTCCATTGAGAATGGATATTATCTAGAGGGCAGTATTCTTGTTTAAACTCTCAGTTTATGTTTTGTCGTATTTTACACGACAGCTGTATAGTTAAGTTTGTATTTGTATTTTGTACCATGTATTTGGCGACTCAAGATGGGTGATGTATACCTAATTTTGGGGGCGTCACAACACTGATCTGTGGAGTGTGACCCCGCACAAATCTCACATACAAAGGCAACTGTTTTCACTTTGCTCTCTGCCAGTGTATCTATTTTCTTTGCCATAGCTGCCATCTGTGCCGACAACTGAGTAATAACATCTACCTCCAACAAACCTGCAACCTTGGGTTGTGGCATCCGAGATGTAGGATTCTGAAAATCATTTGCAGCCATAGTCTCGATAAGTGTATAGGCCTCGTCATAGCTCTTCGCCCATAATGCCCCTCCTGCAGCTGTATCTACAATAGGTCTCGATTGCCAACCCAATCCATTGTAAAATATATTGATTACAATCTGATCCGGCATACCGTGATGCGGACACTTCCTCAGCATCTCTTTATATCTCTCCCATGCTTCATATAAGGACTCGCCCTATTGTTGCTCAAACTGAGAGATAACTATCCTCATCTTTGCAATCTTAGCCATTGGGAAAAATTTGGCTAAGAATTTCTGTGCTAAGTCCTCCCATGTAGTGATTGACCCTGACGGCAAAGAATGTATCCAACTCCTCGCCTTATCCCTCAATGAGAATGGGAATAGCCTAAGTCTGATAGCATCCTCCGTCACACCGTTGTATCTGAATGTATCACAAATCTCTATAAAAACTCAATAGGCTAAGCCCCATATACATATGCTATCATGATTACAATCCATACTCGCATGTTCATTATCAATTCCATACAAGTACTGAAAATGAATGGTGATCAGTCATTCATGCATGCAAAACAATCATGGTAGAAATTCCTTATGATGTGTAAAATAGTCCAGCAATCAAGCATGCAACTAAACTACATATTAAAATCCGTTAGAATCCCATAATGGAGTTTAGTTCATGACTGAACCAAAAGCCATCATGGGATCAAAGCTAAACATGGCTAATAAGCAAACAATTGAAAGAAAAAGGATAGAAATGATCAAACCCAATTGTTGATTATAAACCAATATTAACGTTCAAATCCTCATATAAATCCAGCAAAATAACAAGAGTTATCCACAATGATTGGAAATCCCACGAAGAATTAGAAAAGATGGAGTTTAGGCTTCGTTCTCCGTTGGAATCTCTCCCAAAAGTGTAAACCCTAGTTCTCAATATGAAAAATACGTAAAAACTAATGAATGATACGTCTGACACCAGTCAGAAATCGTTTTTAATTAAATACAGCCTTTAAAATTAAAAATTAAAATAAATAAATTTCAAGAAGAAGAAAGCCCATCGCATGGCGTCACAAGCGTGTTCTTCCTATGTAATTTCGCATGGCGAACGCTGTGGTGCGCTTTTGGTCCAAATGAGTGGTCGCTACGGCACAACGCGGTGTCGGGCTCAGATAGCTGCATGGCTTCATCAACCAGAGTTCTAATTTTGTTGTTTGCATCGATATGTTCTGCCGCTTTCATTTCTTGTCCATCAACACCCATGCTTAGCTTCTCTGCTCCAATTGATCCTCATGCCATGCATCCATCGGGCCTCATGCCATCTAGCCTCACCAAATCATGCCATTTCTCGCAATTGTTCCACCAAAGGAGTTTTTAAGTAAATGCAATGCAAAATAACATGAAAGGCAACTAAAAACACACTAAAATGTACTTGAGATGGGCATAGTTCGCGTGAATTAATATCCAATAAGTAGGTGTAAAACCCACTTATCACAAATCACTTAAGGCAGAGACGTGGATAAAGTAGATCACCAAGATATTTGATGTCTTGGGATGCTCCGAGGAGCAAAAGGTTCCCTTTGCCACCTTCATGTTGCGAGGAGAGGCAAATTACTGGTGGGAATCAGTAAAACATACTCAGCCTGCTGCATTGAAAATGTCTTAGGAGAAGTTCTAAGAATTATTCAACGACAAGTACTTTCCCGAAAGTATTCGTCACATGAAGGAGGTAGAATTCATCAAGCTGGAGCAAAATAATATGACCGTGTCGCAGTACGAGGCTAAGTTTGCCGAGTTATTTCGGTTCGCATCCCATTTGGTTGATAATGAGGAGAGAATGACGCGAATGTTTCTGCGAGGTTTGAGACCCGAAATACGTCAATACCTCATTTCTCACAAACTGTGTTTGTATTCAGATGTTTTAAATAGGGCTCAGTTTTTGGAGCGCGATAATAAGTCAACCCAAACAAGAGAGAGCAGCCGGCAAGTCGATAATACCAGTGGTAGCAGTCATCGAAGCGGTGACAACAAACGTGGAGAAAATTATCATGCCAAAAATGGTAACCACTTCGGTGGTAATCATGGCCAAGATAATAGAAGAAATGATTCAAGTGGAAATTTCAAGAAGAAAAGATTTAACGATGATGGGAAGACGCGTAAAGCAGAAGACCAAAGACCAAAGAACAAATTCTAGGGGAGGAGAACGACCTCCAGTTAGATGCTACAGATGTGGAGAGGAAGGACACATAAGTCCAAACTGCTCACAGTCTTCCAAGGTATGTTTTAGTTATGGAAAAGACAGTCACATAGCTCAATTTTTTCCTGTAGCGAAATCAAGTCCAACTGGGATGGTGACGCCAAAGGATGTCCCAAACAAGTCAAAATCGGTAGTTTAAGTTAGAGCGTTTGTCAAGGAACCTGAACGAAGTTATCACGAGTAAGTTAATCATAAACTCTTGTGAAGTCTATACCTTATTTGATACCAGTTCTACCCACTCTTTTATTTATCCTACTTGCGCTCAACATTTAAATTTGACTCTTGAAAAATTAGACTTTGACTTATCGGTTAAAACTCCAGTAGGAGAAACCTTCGTTACACCCACTATTTATAAATCTTGTTTGATTAAAATCGGCACCCTCACGTTACCTATCGATCTTATCTCTTTGAAAATACTTGCATTTGATGTGATTTTAGGAATCGACTGGTTAACTACTCATCATGCAAAAATTGATTATTTTCGTAAGGATGTTAGCTTTCATATTCCTAATCAGCCTATTATGTGAATCCAAGCAACCAAACCACTAAAGTTAATCACTGTCATATTAAGCCATAAGTAAAGAGCCCCGATCCTTTCGTTGTTGACTTTCTTGTGTGGAATGCACCAAAGCCAGACTTCCTGTAGGGGAAGCCGTGAATAACGATGGCAAGTTGATAGGTATCAATATGACATGTTATCCAAGTCTTGGGATGAGAGTCACAATTTTGAATGATATTTCTATTGTTAATAAATTTTCTGACGTATTCCTGAAGACTTCCTAGCCTACCCTAGAGCGTGAAATTGAATTTTGTATTGACCCCAGTACAAAACCCATTTCTAAAACCCTCAAATATTTTCTTCACCAACACGAATATAACATGCGCCAAAGACGTTGGCTCAAGCTGTTGAAGATTATTACCATACCATTCAATATCATCGTGGAAAAGTGAACGTGGTAGCTGACGCGTTGAGTAGAAGATCGTATGCATTTACGAGTGCGATATTGTTAACACAAAACCCATTTCATATAACTTACAAATGATGAAGATAGAGTTAAAGACTCCAGGGACCCACATGGTGATGTCAAATATACTAGTAGAATTGACTTTAATCGATAAAGTTAAAAGCCGCTCAAGCTACAGATTCAGATCTGATGAATGTGAAGAAGAAGGTTCAAGAAGGCGTTATTCTAGAAGCAAGAGTCGACGGAGAGAGGAAATCTCAACCCTTGATTTTATTGGTCCATTTGAAATCCTCGATAAAGTAGGAACTGTGGCCTATAAACTCGTTTTACCGCTAAGTATGTCACGCGTTCATAACGTTTTTCATGTATCGATATTACGTAAATATGTGGAAGACCCAAACCACATTATTGAATTAGAACCAAACGAGATAGTGGAAGATTTAACGTATGAAGAGGTACCTGTTAAAATCTTGGATAAGAAGGAATATATTCTACGCTCAAAGGTTACACCTCAAGAGTTGGAATTTGAAATAAAAACAAGGTATCCTCACCTCTTCGGCATACCAGGTACATACGTAAATTTTGATGGCAAAATTTCATAAGGAGGGGAGATTTTAAGACCCCAAATTTTATGAAATGAAAGTATTCAATTTTCTTATAATTATTATTTTATTAGTAAATGGTTAAATTGATAAAAGGTTAAAGTTAAAGGTGATATGTGAAAAATTTTGCAAAGCAAACAAGTTGTTATAAAATATTCGATTGGTCGGGGAATATTCATTTTATCGGGGAATATCCGTACGACGGCACAATCATTAGTGGACCCCACAATGAAAGTATCTTCGTAATTAGAAAACGATAGAATTATCTTTTTATAAAAATAACGGCGAAAGTTTTACCGTTAAACTGTTGAACTACCCGGTAGAAAAAATACAGTAATACGCGTGGTTGCATAGTAATACACCATATTGGTTATTGATGCTTATGTGAGAAGTGACTAAGTTATACTCAATTATTGCTACAACAATTGCTGCATAATATCTCTCATATTATTGATTCAATTATTGTCACAGTATCATCTGTATAATATTTTATATTATTAAATCAATAATTGAGACTACAAAGTTATTCATATTATTATTTACAATATTGACAATGTCTAGAAGTTCTATCAAGGAGAGGTTAGGTCATCTAATTGCGCGCCAATAGGGAGAAATCCTTATCGAAAAGCCCCCCTCTTTCCTGAGAATGATCTGGTTGTTAAATATTGTGAGTTATAATATTAATGATGAATACGTTCGTGTTGATTAAAGATGAAATTGATAGTTCCATTGTGTTGGAATTATTAGTGTTAGTGGAAATCGACATTTATTTCGATAATAATTGATGTCTGGAGGTTATATTGACCAGTCGGGTAATTAATCGGATAAATGAGCAATTAATTGATATTAATTCACATGCTTATAACTATTGGTTCACATGTGTGTACTATTGATTCACATGTATGTACTATTAGGGGAGGTGGTGCAAGATTGATAATACTTGCATGACTAAATTAAAAATAGAGGTATAGATGAAGGTACTATACTATAATTATTTTTTTCACATGTATAGAACTATTGATTCACATGAATGTACTATTAATTCACATGATGTACTATTAGGGGAGGTGGTGCAAGTTTGATAATACTTGCAGGACTAAATTAAAAATAAAGGTATTATACTATAATATTTCGAGCTCCAAAACGTGAAATTATTGAAACTATATTTCCCTATAAATAGAAGCTAATTCTTCTTTCATTCTCACCAATTCACTAAGACTCACAAGAGAAATTATAGAGAGAGAAGCTATAGAGAGAAAGAAGAAGAGAAGTCTGCTACTTCACTATTCCAGTATCCAGTCTTCTTCTTAGGTAAGGGGTATTATTTATTTCATATTCTGAAGAGATATTATTTTTCGTATTCGTATGAATATTATTTTCGTTCAATATTTATAAAGAATATTATTTTCGTTCAATATTCGTAAGGAATATTATCTTCGTTTAATATTCATAAGGAATATTACTTTCGTTCAACAGTTGTAAGAGATATTATTTTTTTTAATATTCATAAGGAATACTATTTTCTTTCATACTCTGTAGTGTGTGAGTAATATTATTTCTTCTTGTATTCCTGATTATACCCTCATTCTGTTAAAGTATTGCTTCTAAACTCCGTGAAATTAGTAGAATATCCTTGAAATTTGCGCTTCATCTAGTATCATTTCACAATGATATTTTTTTGCGCATTCTTGTTAAATTTTAAGCTTTTCATGCCGGAGTACTGTCCATGAGTACTATTCATTTATACTTAAGATTATTCACAAAAGTACTATTCACTGGTACTATTCATTTAAAGTACTATTCACAAAGTATTATTCATGTGGTACTATTCTCAAGTATTATTCCCTCGGGTACTATTCAATTCTGAGTACTATTCATAACAAAAATTAATTTCTTTTCATCCAAATCATTTTGATACAATATCATTCTTGAATTTTACTCCACAAAGCAAAAGATCATGTTGGTAATTTGAACATTATTGAATTCTCGGATAAATTAGATTATAAATCTTTAAAAATTTATCCTTTATTTCTTTTAATTGAATTCTTATATCATTGTCATCATCCTCATGTTTATATTGTGATGAAAGTCATCTTTGACTTACGTGCATAGATGGACTGTTTGTGACGCCCCCAAAATAGGTATACATCACCCATTCTGAGTCGCCAGATACATAGTACAGAATTCAAATACAAACTTAATTATACAACTGTCGTGTAAAATACGACAAAATATACCTGAGAGTTTTAGCACGAATATTGTCTTCTAGACAATATCCATACTCAAATTCAATTTTATTACAATTATTATCACACTATTTCATAGAATAGTGAGGACTACTAATGCAACCATCTGGACCGTCAATCCATTCCCTGACTAGTCCCAGCTATATTCTCATTTCCTGAAGAGAATAGTGAAAGAAAGGGTGAGCTCAACTAGCCCAGTAAGAAATATTATGACTAAGATAATGCAGAATAAGTTATCGTTAGACTTCAATAATGTTAAACTAATAAAATATAATAGACAACAAGTTTAACTACAGCGGAACAAATAATCCATTAGAAGAGTCAAATAGACCATAAAGTCTATTATCTTCTCTATGTTAAAAGTCCACCAACAATGTTTTATCCCCGTAACATCAATCAACAGTTCTTATCCAAAATCATGTGAATAACTCATAATCATAATTGTGGTTCTAAATTTCTCTTCTCACCCAAGACGAAGATAATTTTCATCACATGTCTTCACCTAAACCACCAAAGATTTTAGTTAAATTCACAATTCATGTTTATAATAATGTGAATCAATAGTTTCTCCTTGCTACAAAGGCTTAATAGAACGTTCACTCAATATCCTTATCCCAAAGGCTAAAGATATTCAAATGTAATAACAATAATCATACCAATTAGTTGTCTATCTTTACACTACTAGCCAAAGATATTCAACTATAAAACCAATGGTCATGATCATACCAATCAATTGTCTGTCAGTGCATTACGGCCAAAGACATTTAACTATTAACTAATGGTCATGATCCTGCCAATCACATCATCAAATTATCCCTGCACTACGACCACGAATATTCGTTAGTATCACCAGTGGTCATGATCATGTCATACACTTGTCCATCTTTGCACTACGGGCCAAATCTATCAAACAACAAATCATCTTTGCACTACAGGCCAAAGATATTCAACAACAGATAATCTTTGCAATATAAGCCAAAGACATACAATTGTAAAACCAATAACCAACAGTCCATCTATGCACTATGGACCAAAGATGACTTTTAACGCAATATAAGCATAAGGATCATGACAATGATATAAGGAATCAATCAAATGAGATAAAGGATACATATTAAATATTTATAATTCAATTTATCTAGAGTTCAAGAATATCTAAATTGTCAACATGATCACCAATTGTGGAATAAAATTCAAGAATAATATTCACGTATCAAAAATAATTTGGATAGAAAAGAAATATATTTTTCGAGTGAATAGTACCCCTATGAAGTACCCTGTGAATAGTACTTCGGGAATAGTACCTCGTGAATAGTACCCCGGCATGAAAAGTGCCCCAAATACCCGAGTGAATAATATTCGAGTAAATAATAACCGGGTGAATAGTAACCTGTGAATAGTACTCTAGCACGAAAAGTGTCTCGAATACCCGAGTGAATAATATTCAAGTGAATAGTAACTGTGTGAATAGTATCCCGTAAATAGTAACTCATGAATAGTAAGAAATAATAATCCTTACGAATAAGAAATAAATAACATCTCTTACGAATATTGAATGAAAATAATATTCCTTACAAATATTAAACGAAGATAATGAATATTGAACGAAAATGATATTCCTTACGAATATTGAACGAAAATAATATTCATACGAATACGAAAAATAATATCTCTTCAGAATATGAAATAAATAATACCCCTTACGCATACTGAACGAAGATAATATTCTTACGAATACGAAAAATAATATCGTAAGCGAATATGAAATAAATAATACCCCTTACCTCAGAAGAAGACTGGATACTAGTGAAGTAGCAGACTACTCTTCTTCTTTCTCTCTATAGCTTCTCTCTCTATAATTGCTCTTGTGAGTCTTAGTGAATTGGTGAGAATGAAAGAAGAATGAGCTTCTATTTATAGGAAACATAGTTTCGATAATTGCACGTTTTGGGGCTCAAAATATTATAGTATAATATCTTCATCTTTTTCTTCATTTTTAATTTAGTCCTACAAGTATTATCAAACTTGCACCACCTCCCCTAATAGTACATCATGTGAATCAATAGTACATACATGTGAACAAATAGTTCTATACATGTGAAAAAAATATTTACAGTATAGTACCTTCATCTATACCTCCATTTTTAATTTAGTCATGCAAGTATTATCAATTTTGCACTATCTCCCCTAATAGTACATGCATGTGAATTAAAAGTACACACATGTGAACAAATAGTTATAAGCATGTGAATTAATGGCAATTAATTGCTCATTTATTTGATTAATTACCCGATTGGTCAATATAACCTCCAGACATCAATTATTATCGAAATAAATGTCGATTTCCATTAACACTAACAATCCCAACACAATGAAAATATTTTTATCAATAATTTTTTTTTTGAAATTTTGAAGTTTGACTTTTTCTGAAAAAGTCAACTGTTGACTTTTTTAACCAAAAAGTCAACCCTGGTAAATTTTGTGTTTATAGTCTATTTCTACTAATTTCATCGTTCCGGACTCAAATATCATGTCCGCGTCTCCAAATTCAACTCCGAACTCAAATTCGATTTTTAATAACATTCATCATTAATATTATAACTCACAATATTAACAACCAGATCGTTCCCAGGAAAGATGGGGCTTTCCGATAAGGATTTCTCCCTATTGGCGCGCAATTAGATTACCTAACCTCTCCTTGATGTAACTTCAGACATCAATCAATATTGCAAATAATAATATGAATAACTTTGTCGTCTCAATTATTGATTTAATAATATAAAATATTATGACAATAATTGAATAAAACTGAGTGACTTCTCACGTAAGCATTAATAATCAAAGATACTGTACAATACCTTATGCTACTATGCAACCACGCGTATTACGATACTTTTATCACTGATTATTTTATGACAACTTGTTTACTTTGAAAAATTTTCACATATCACCCTTAACTTTAACCTTTTATCAATTTAACCATTTACTAAATAGAATAATTATAAGAAAATTGAATACTTTCATTTCATAAAATTCGGGATCTCACACTGTTGATTGATATGATTATAACTAGGGATCATTCGGTATAATCATGACCCGTAATGTTACAAATGATGTGATAAAAGTCCTCATTGGTCTGTAGTGCATTGATGGACAGTTGTTGGTATGATTATGACCATGGATTATTCGGTATAATCATGACCATTGATGATTACATGAATATCCTTGGCCATGTTGCAGGGATGATTCGATGATGTGGTTTATTTATTAAGCCGAGTCTCAGCAATAAAGTTGATAAAAAACTTTTTAAATCATAGAAGATAGTAGATATCATGCTCTACTTGACGCTTCTAATGGATTTCTTGTTCCACTGCAGTTAAACTTGTTGTCTATTATATTATATCAGTTTAACATTGTTGAAGGCTAACGATAACTTATTCTGCATTATCTTATTCATAATACTTCTTACTGGGCTAGTTGAGCTCACCATTTTCTTTCATTGTTCTCTTTAGGAAATGAGAATATAGCTGGGACTAGTCGAGGAACGGAGTGATGGTCCAGATGGTTGCATTAGTAGTCCTCACTATTCTGTGAAATAGTGTGATAATAAATTTAATGAGGACTCCATTGAGTGTGGATATTGTCTAGATGACAATATTCGTATTAAAACTCTTAGATTATGTTTTGTCGTATGTTACACGATAGTTGTAAAATTAAGTTGTACTTAAATTTTGTACCATGTATTTGGCGACTCAAGATGGGTGATGTATACCTATTTTGGGGGCGTCACAATTACCGTATAGAGATGGAAGTCAAGAAGGAAAGAAGAGAATGAAGGGAATAAAACTGTCCAAGTTCAATGAACCTAAATTAGGGCACAAATGTATTCTCCCTATAAATAGGCCTCTTATTTTAGAGAGAAAGACACCACTTGTTATTTTCTTTTTCTTATTTTTTCACTAGTGTAGAAGGGAGTAAGATATTTAGAGTTTGTCTTTTCTCTTATTCCAATCACGTGTGATACTACTGTCAGGGAGTATTTGTAACTCTCTTTTATTTATATAATAGAAATTCTCTTTTTAATTATTGTTCTTATTTCATGCAAATAGTAGTACTAATATTATTTATTTTTGTTTTTAATTCCATGACTAGCTAAATTTCTAATGCCTACGATTATGATGAAACTAGGTATTTCATAATAATATTTTCTTTCCGTTCCAAAATTAATGCCTAATTATTTTCGCCTTCATATTTTCCTCCGCATAAATTGTATATGATTTTATATTGATTGTGAGGTTTTGCTAAGTTATAGTTAATCTGTGAATTTTTCATAACTTATGCTTGCCCATATTAATTATATGAATCATTATTTTTAAATTGAAGGGAAAATAATTTGAGAATTGATTTAGGAAATAAGAAATTATTTATTATGTTAATATTTGGTAGATTCTAATTTTTAGGTATCTTTTCTCATTAATAGTTTCTGTTATTAATTAATAATTTGCATAATTTAGTTAATAAATCTTCTCCACCATTTTTTTTTCTAATTTGCCTAAAATATTAATTAAGAATATATTAAAGAATTGATCTAGTCTCTGTAGTTCGACCTGCACTTGCCAAATCTACAATAGACGCTGTGCACTTGCAGTACATAATTTGAACACATCATACTACTACAGCTACTGATTCGGACCATCATTTCATTCGCATGTTCTCCCCGTTAGACCCAATTACACTCTGATTTCCTGAAAGAAATTCTGAAACAAAAGGGTGCGCTCAAATAGCCAGTAAAGAATATCATGACTAAGATAACGAAGAATAATTTATTCTTAGCCTTCAACAATGTTAAATCAGAGATTTAAAAAATGATAGACAACATAAATTTTCAACAAACAACTATAGCAGAATGAGCAATCTATTAAAAGTGTCAAATAGACCATAATGTCTACTATTTACTCTAATTTTTTCCAAAGGCACTAAGAGATTTAGAAGGGGGATTAAACATATTTTAAAAACAAATTCTTTTAAAGAAGTATTATCAGATTATAAATTAAGAAAGTTAATTTAAATATGCACATCATAATATTAGTTTGAAAACCCCTTTCAAAGATTTACAAGGATTCTCAATTTTGAATTTAGCACACAAGTGGAATTAAGTCGCAAACAAATATAAACACTTTGCAAAATGAGACGAAAATTTTTAAGTGGTTCAGAGCACAAAAATCTCATAGTTCACTCTTTTACTCTTCAAGTAGGGAATCCACTAAGGATGAAGGGTGATCACGTATATCAATTCACTAAGAACTAATATAATGAATCACTTAGATCCCTTCAAGTCACTAAAACTTAGTATTTGTCATTAAGACTAGTTCACTAATAATTCTTCAAGTCACTTATACTTGGTTATAGGAGGTCACTAAGTCTAAGAAAACACAAAGAGAATATATTATTTAGAGGTGTTGCTTAATGGCTTTTAGTCTAATGAAGGATTTAGCAGCAGAACAAGATATTCTTTTTCGTAAAGTAGAGCTTTTTGAAAGTACTATAGAAATTCAAATCTTAATCGTGTTCTTATTCTTTTTGTTTACTGTTCGATTGAATCTGCTTGCCTTTTATAGAAGTCCTCGAGATTTCCCCGTTGGAAAGTTTTTGTTGCTCATTAAATGCTCTAATCCTAGAAGATAGCTGATTGTTAATTTTTGGGGAGGATGTGCCAAATTACTTTCACATCATACTGCTACAGTTAGGGCTGAGCAAGAGGAACCAAATTGTCTCTGAAACCACACAAAAATTTGCACAAATCGTAGCAATTAAAATCGCACCAACGGTTCCGGCGTATGTGGTGGTTTTAGGTGGGCTAAAAAACCGAATTTACGGTTTGGGTTTAGTTATTGGCCAAAACCGCATTCATAAAATCGAAACTACGCCATTTGAAAAGATGGTATTACTAGTTAAGTTTGTTCTTTTAAAAATTCAATGTGAAACTTTCAAATACATTTTTTGTCTTAAAATGGCTAGTTCACTTCCAAGATCACCACAACCATTTTGTTTGGCTTTTTGCCATAGTGAATTTGTACATATATATACAACACACCATGTGCTTTAAAGCCTATATTGATTTTTAAAGATGATTGTTGTGAACATTGATCTATATATAGTAGTTGGTATCTCCCATATATCATTGTCTGCGGCCCTAAAAGAAAAGCATGAGGAGAGGGGTTTACAGGCACATTGAGATTATAGAAAACGAGAATTCAATTTACTTGAGAAATGTGTGGTCGATGAGTGACTAATGGAATGCAAATAGGCAAGCTTTATTTTTCGCCTTCAGTTTTATGCAGTAAACTTGTAATATGTAATTAGTTTCCTTTTCATGTTTTGTTTTTCACTGTTTTGGGTTGTAACAGTTGTTCTGCTGCAACCGTTCTATTGTTGTTGTTGTCCTTGTTGCATGAGGATTGAGGATTATAACATGTATGAGGCTTTAATCTACATGGATGCCATGCATATATATGTGAAGTGAAGATCACAACTCATTTTGAATTATTGAACTGACATGCAAATTTTTTTTCACCTTGATGAATTATTGCCTATCTGTAAACTCTTTTATATTAGACGAATGAGTTGCTATAGTGTATACATATGTAGATTTATGACTTTATGGCTTATGCAGTTCACTTCAAGAGTTCAAGTGAAACAGTCCTGGAATGAGTAACACTGTCAACATGAAGCATATCAAAAAGCATTGTTATGGAAACAACCATTTAGTTAATCCAATTGGAATTATCTTTCATGTAATTAACTAATTATCTATGTTTAGAATTTTTATATGTAAGCAAATAATAATTCATCAGGTTCTATTTAACTTTTGTTTAGACAAAACATTATAAGTAAGGTTATGTATGTTATCAAAGTGGTATTTAATATTGTGTGATGCTAAATTGTTAATTTAAATTGCATAAAGTTTTGTTGTTTCAGTTGGTTTTGGAATCGAAACCGCACCAAATGAAACAGCACCGCATGGTTCAAAATTGCACTGCACCAATCACAAACGGTTTCATATGCGATTTTGGATTTGTCAACCCTCACCTAAGCGGTTTCGTGTGTGGTTTGGGCTTAAAATCGCATCATGCTCACCCCTAACTACATTGACAATCACATGGGTGTTGTCACTTCACTGAACTAGCTGTTAACATAACTCGATCTGATCTTCTTTTTAAACTTAGGATGTTTCGCACATATCTTGGGATCTTCACTTTACAAGTGTTCACATTATCAGTCCATTGTCAGAGCTGACATACTCTACAATTTTTCTATTCGTAGAGTTTCATGGTGGTCGTAAATTATTTTGGCTATATGACTTTACGATTGACAAGCTCTACAATCTGCTTTACGGTCCATAAGCTCTACGATCTACAGGCTCTACGATCTTTGGCAAATTACTCTACGATCTTCAATATGCACTACGATCTCTTGGTAGATTGAGATTTTCATTTTGTCTTACGATCCATTAGTAGACTCTATGATCTTCATTTTGCCTTGCTATCTCTGAGCAAACTCTGCGATCTTCATTTTACCTTAAGATCTTTTAGCACTCTATGATCTCGATCATTGTGCTCTACGTTCGTCTAATTTCCTAACGTTTATACATTAAATTCATTTATTTTATCAACTTGACAAGCATGATCATCAACTCTAAGTCCTTGTACATTATTTTCATTTTAAGAACTTCACAAAAACTACTGATTACAAATATACATTATCACATCATCAAATCAAATATGCATTTGTCCTAACAATCTCCTTCTATTTGATGATGACAAAACCAGTAATTTTAAGCATTCATTAATTATAAGATGCATGATACTTTGAATTTAAACCTAACTTATATACAGTGAGCAACTTTATTCTAGAAGAAAATAATGAATTTATTGATAAATAAAAGAATTTTATAGAGAATAAAAATTTTACAAGGAAAATTCTACAACATATTTACCTTCTCACCTCCTTGGCAGATCTCTTTGCTCAGCTTCTCGCCTTCTCATGTAGTTTTCTCTTCCTTCACCTCCTCTTCTATGAATTTATTTGATTGAGTCTCTAGGTCCCAGAGAAATAACTTGAGGTGTTGAAGAAACTCTAGATGGAGAAGGAGAATGAATTGATGATTGTTGAGGTCGATACTCTGGGAGGATAAGCCAAGTAAAGGTTCACAATATTTGTGACTATTGAACATTTGTGTAAATAGTTCACGATCCTTACGACCACTCGGTGACTCTCAAAATAAATATTTTTTATTGTGGACATATGGTTAAATTTAAGATTTCAAAATTTAATTCTATTAAAAAAAATTTGATGTTCGTTATTCTATTCTCGTTCTGGGTTGTTATTCTCAGTGCGACAACATACCATTGTTCACAACATTTCTAATTATTGATCTCACCAGGCGTGCCAATTCAACATGTGGACAAAAAATCAAATATTAGTTTAATGTTAATATTGAAAAATTATTTTAGATAATAAACAATACAGTAATAATTTTTTTTATTAAGGGCCAAGTAATTGTGTTCGATACCTTAGACTTACGAACTTCTTGGAACACATAACAACTTGTACAATTAGAACATAGACACTAACATAATTTTCAATAACACGGGATTAAAACTAAGTTATTTTCTATCTTACAAACCTCCTGGCGATGCGCTCGACAGGTATCTAGTCTAGCTATATTCCTAAGATAGAAACTCTGAAAAGAGTTGTTCTACTTAAGATGTGTGCTTTATTCTGATCTTGGTGTGACCATTTATAACTTTTCAAGTACTGATAAATTATGTAACTTCCATGCCCACGATCTCTTTCACTTCTCATAGCTGCTGATTGTGGGGATTAATGCCCTTAACCGCTCCAATTCTTAGCAGTCTTAGTTTATCTGCCATGTGTCATTATGGTATTAGTCTTGTAGTAAGGTCCATGATACCCTTAATCAACATCTAATATCTTTTAATAATTTAAGAGCATTTTCATCTTTTTCCTTTAAATTATGTTTTACCATTAATCTGGTAAAATATAAGTACTCAACGTACACTTTTATAATTGTTATAGCCACATTTAACACACTAGTCTCTAGGGTTTTGGGTCTTATTTTTACTTTGACAATATTATTTTTCGTTTGATAATATTAATCGTTTTTTTGTGACGGTTTCAGAACAATATATGCGTGTCACTTAAAGTATTAAGTGTTGTTAAAATAATTATAAAAATATTATTAAATGTATATACCGATAACTTTATTTTTACTCTAATAATATCAAAGACTTTTTTATATTATTATTATTATTTCTCAATTCTCTTTTGAAAAATATTTTTGTACCCAGATATTTTGATTGAAAAATGTGATATGTGACCTCGACATTGTTTCATTGATTAGTTGTTATCGCTTCGACTTTTAATTGTGATCCTTGAAGACCACACAAAAGAAAACGACAACCTATTTATCTCTGACTGTCTATAATCTACTTATATATTCTCTTAAATGCACATAAAAAATATCAATTTTAATATTGTTTTTTGAAGAATTGTTATAAAAAAGGAACATATTTTCATATGTATTTTTGATATTTTTACACAGTTTTTTTTCACAAGAGTATACAGTGGGTCCTACTTTTATAGAAATAAT
The DNA here is from genome assembly GCA_020205605.1 of Panax ginseng. NCBI lineage: Eukaryota > Viridiplantae > Streptophyta > Magnoliopsida > Apiales > Araliaceae > Panax > Panax ginseng. The sequence goes on from CM035131.1 coordinate 98,331,564, forward strand.
AAAAAAAATGTAAAAATAGTACTCTTTATAATTTAAAAATTGTAGTAATAATTTAAAACTATCAAATGCATTGGAATTCACTTTATACAGCAGTACTCTTCTTGCTCCCTAGCTAATTCTTTCTTGCTATTACTATTTTTCTTTTGCAAATTTATTCATCCAAGTTGGGATCACTAACTTATATTAATTTAATGCGACTCAGCTGTGACTAAAGGTTCTGATTTAGCGCGAGAACCCTTGAACTAAAGAAAACACCGACAAGTGAAAATGATTCCGGGAGTTAAATACTTTTTTGGTCATTATACTTTAGATTAATTTATAAATGGATAAGTGATCTTTTTTTTCCTTACAATCAATTAATTGTACTCAATTTTTCTAATACAAAGTTAAAAAAACCGTTAAGTCCTTTGACTTTAAACAAAAATAAACACCTAAACTACTGAGTTGTAAAAACAAGCTAATGTGGTAGTGATTATGCGACGTGACCGTGATTATGTAGATCAGGAGGGAAATACTCCCTCTCAAATAGCTTTTGGTGGACCCCACATGTACAAAACATATGTATTCGTTGGAACCCAAATCGATTTTCATCGGATTCAATTTGATTGTGTAAGAAAATCTGAAAAGAAGAAACTAACCCTCACACTTGATCAAATCGATCCAACAATTGAGAGTAACGACCCTAAAGGAGTTCGATCCTCACAGTTGATCAAATCGATCCCCACACTTGATTAATTCGATCCTCACTGTTGATAAATCGTGGATTAATTTGGAGTGTTGGTCGATTGAGACTAACGGTTGACAAGTATGACCCTTTTGTCCCCTCTTCTGGCTTTGATCAATTATTATTATTACATTGTTGTAGTATTGTCCCTTTTTCATAAACCCTAGGTTAAATATTCTCTTCCTTTGTAGATTTTTAAAACCTTTATTTATAATAAGCATTACAACATATATATTATACATATACATTATATATATACATATACCCCATGCATGCTCTGTTTGATATTTACAAATAGATACATATACATATTATCTATGTTTATTATATTTGTACATTATATATATATATATATATATATATATATATATATATATATATATATATATATATATATATATATATATATATACCTACGTGTATGCTATGCATGGATAAGTTATTCGATTTTATCTTTATGCGTGTATGCTCTATTTTTTATTATTTTTTATATTTGTGTACAGATGGATAATATTGTACAATTAAATGTAATCTATGGTGGGAAGTTCATCAATGATCCTTTTTCTGACTATGTGGGTGGTAATGTTCATCACATTCCACGCTTGGATCTTGACTAGATATGTATGGGTGAAATAGATGACTTAGCTATTCAACTTAGTTATTATCCTAAGTCATCTGTTTACTTTAAAAGTGATGGAGCAGAACTTAAAAATGGTGTTAGACTTGTTTATGATGATGCTAGTATAAGAGACATGGTTAATGTTTGATTGCTAATTGGTGTCATTGATGTTAGGTTTGTGAGAATCATAGACGCAATCAAATTAATAGAAAACAACGGAAGCATGACAAAATTAGATTTAAAAATTTCACAAACCAATTACCTGGATCATTATTTATGCATGTTATTAATTAAGCGAAAGATAAGAAGTTATGGAATCATGCCCTTGTAGATTCAAGCTTCCACAGGTACGAGTTCAACTCCTAGTTCTTCGCGATCTCCTTGAATCTCTTTCTGTTTGATCAATGTTCAATTACCCGGATTAATTCATTCATTTGATCAATGTCAGTCACCTAAGTGTTTGGCCTCTAGAGGTGATCTACCAAAGAAGAAGGATTATTCAAGAAGGAGGGTGATTGGCTAAACCCTAGTTTTTCTATCTCTATAGAAAAAGAGTACTCTCCAACAATTCGAATTACGTCTACTGATATCTGACATAAGACTCCTCTTATATAGATATTAGTCAACCCTTCTAATCTAATTAGAAATAGAAGTCTATTTAATTAATTAAACTCTTTTAATTAATTAAGCTCCCTAATCTTATTAGGGATAATTAATTAAACTCTTTTAATTAATTTGCCTCCTAATCTTATTAGGAATAAATGAAAGTACTTATATTAAATTAATTTCCAAACTCTTTTAGAAATTAAAATAATAATAATTGTAATAATATCAATAAGACTCCTCTTATTAATTTATATTTAATATTTTCAAAACATTAAATAATAAATATTGTTATTTAATTTAATCTATCACCATAGATTAAATTAAATACACTTAACTTTATATTATTATGATTATGCAATTAACTTCTTAAATAATTATTTAATTAAACTCTTTTAATTAATTAAGCTCCCTAATCTTATTAGGGATAATTAATTAAAATCTTTTAATTAATTTGCCTCCTAATCTTATTAGGAATAAATGAGAGTACTTATATTAAATTAATTTTCAAACTCCTTTAAAAATTAAAATAATAATAATTGTGATAATATTAATAAGACTCCTCTTATTAATTTATATTTAATATTTCCAAAATATTAAATAATAAATATTAAGCTATTTAATTTAATCTATCCCGGTAGATTAAATTAAATACACTTAACATATTATTACGATTATGTCATTAATTTCTTAAATAATTATTCTTCCTTTTATGGTGTGACCCTTTAGGTTCTCAATATTAAACCGATTGTGAATAAATCAATTAGAACAATTCTAATCTTATTTAAATAAATAAATTAAACTAATAATTTATTTAAATAAATAATATTTATTCTACAATAAGGACAAGTCTCCTTAGCGATCAACGACTTTCCAGATAATATAGATTTTAACATTAATCATAAAAGAACATTTGAGTAAATAGTTTTCGTACAATTCAATCCTTCCACTATACAATGTCTCAATTAAATATAAGACATAGAATTACTGTCAAGTCTTATTTTATTTAATTATATGTATTTCGATTCCCAAATGCATAATTCCAAATAAATGCAAATTAGAAACTCCTTTCTAATTTCATTCCACCTTGGCCAAGGATTTCTGGGTTGTCATTTATCGAATCACATACGATATTTCTTTTCTTTTACTAAAAGTGGTAGATTCTTTATTGATCATTCATTATCTCTATATATAACTTATTACACTCAAGCATACCCTTTGATATACCCTAATGGTCTTAAGGAATAAGTCAAAGTATAATTCATTATACACAAGATACTATGATGATCTCAAGTCTAAGGATCACTTGTACTACTATCTAGGGGTGAACATGGTGCAGTTTAAAGTCGAAACTGCACCCGAAACCGCTTAGGTGCAGTTTAACAAATCCAAAACCGCACACGAAATGTGACGTTCCCAAAATAGGTATACATCACCCATCTTGGGTCGCCAGAAAATACACTACTGACAACTCCATTTATACAACTGTCGTGCAAAATACGATGACACATATACTGTGAGTTTTAATATAAATATTGTAGCGTATATAATACGACAATATTCATACTCAAATTATTACAATGCTATATAAAGTACAGCAGCAAATATTTCAAGTCTCCAAAGGAATACGAGAAGATTTATGTCCTTCTCATTCTAATGGAGTGCATTTTTGTCGCTTTCAAAAGCAAGTTCGCATCACCCTATTTAATTCACCAAATATAACTATTAAATGATGTATAAAATATGTCATGCACATTTTAAATTCTATGTACAATTATTATGCCCCATCGTTTCATAATTTGATTAGGATTTTGACTAATTTGAAACACCACTTTATACTCATGTCCTCTCTGCTAGTCCCAGTTACACTTTTATTTCCTGAAAGGGGTGGTGAAGTAAAAGGGTGAGCACAAATAGCCCAGTAAAGAATATCATGACTTAAGATAATTAAATTATCAAAATAATTCAGATATTTAGAACATATGGTAGAAGATAAAAGTTTTCAACCATAATAGCAGCGGAATCAACAATCCATTAGAAGAGCCAAGTAGAACATAATGTCTACTATCTCCTCTAGATTAAAAGTCCATCGTTAATATTTCATTCCTGTAATACTCATCAACATTTCTTTGTTATACCCAAGACAAAGAGAACTCTCATCACCTGTCTTCACCTGAATCACCACAGATTATAATTAAATCACAATTCATATTTATAATCAAGTAAATCAACAGTCCAACTTTGCACTACATGTAAGACCCCGAATTTTATGAAATAAAAGTATTCAATTTTTCTTATAATTACAATTCAGTAAATGGTTAAATTGATAAAAAGTTAAAGTTAAGGGTGATATATGAAATGTTTTCAAAAATACGCAAGTGGCTATAAAATATTTATTGTTGTCGGAGAATATTCGTTTGGTCGTAGAATATTCTTTTTGTATAGAATATCCGTGACTGACAAGCAATGACCTTGTGTGGGCCCCATAACGAAAAGCGATTGGATGAAGAAAGCGACAAATATAAGTTGTTTATAAATGGCGTAGTTGTACTGCAATTATCTTGTTAAAATACTAAATTGGTTAAAACACGAAGTAGCACACGATATCGCACCAATTATTGATTCTTACGTAAGAAGACACTACTCAATAATTATTACGGTAATTCTCGCTCAAAGTATTTTATTTTATTCAATAATTGCTGTATTGATATTTTATATTACTGTTGTTTCAATAATTGTTACTACACAGTATTTTCCATTATCGGAGCAATAATTCATATTATTTGAATAATATTATTAGATAACATTATTGGCAATGTCTAGAAACTTCTGTCAATGAGAGGTTTGGTCACCTAATTCATGCTGCCAAGAAGGAGAAATTCTTATTGGAAAGCCCTCTTTCCAGGAACCACGGTTGTCAATATTATGATTATGTAATATTATTTGTAAATAATTAATTATTGATTTTATGATGAGGAAAATATTCATTTTATGTGGATATAGATGGAGAAAATTTTAATGTGACAATTGTTGAAAATTAATATTTTATCTTTTTTACGATAAAATAATTCATTTAAATATATTATTATATTTTTTAATAATATAATATGGTGATATTTTTTATGTTGAATGTGGGATATATGAGTATATGAGGAGGGGAGTATTTTTTTTACTAAAATGTTTAAAACATGTTAAACATGTCGGTGGACCCCATTTCTCGATTTGAAATTTGATTATAGCTTTGTAAAATCGTCTGTTTGTGGATTTTTGGTCAATTTCTTTTGGAATTTGGAAAAATGTTCTTATGTAAAGTTGTAGAGAATTGAATTTCCTATAAAAATTCGCGAGATTCGAATTTTCTGATAAAAGGGCTATTTTTTATGAATTATTGAAGTTTCGGATTAATTAATTATTAATTTTTGGAGTTTTTAATTAATTAATTAAGAAAAACGTTTTTGACATATTTGGGGGCATCTTTAACATGTGTTTGATGGCTGAAAATTTGATTCTAGGCATGCGTAGAAGATTATATAGCAATTTCCTATAAATAGGGTGCTTAGGTTATAATTGAAAATCACACCAGAAACTGAAGTTTTCTCTCTCTATATTATCGAGCGTATTCTTGTGAGTATTTGGAGTATACTTTGAGTATTTCTATGATTGCAAGTTCGATTCGTTATTCCGATCGTAAAATCTTTGCTCTTTTGAGGTAAGGGATAATAAGGGATTTTAAGGGTTATTATTTCCAAATTCTTACGAACCTTCAAAAATTTGGAAAAATTTGAAATGATAATTTGATGAGTTTTGTTGATTGTGTCCAAAAATAGCGATTTTTGGATGTATAGATTAGGAGTTATGGATTTTATGAGAAAAGACTATTTTAAAAGTAACTGCTTATAATTCTTTGTGGTTAATTCCAAAATTGATGAAATTTTTATTGGGATTACATCTATATAATATCAGTATATCGTGTAAATTTCAGAAATTTTGGATAAAATTACAATTTATGATAAATGTTTAAATATTCGGTGGTTTTGGCCATGTGAAAAATAGTAAATGACTTTTAAAAATTCTGAGAAAAATATATGTTCAATATAGGACTATATTCGCTAAATTCGAGAAAAGAAATATTTTTGGAACTGATTTGTTATTTTCATGAAAATGGACTAGTTATGAGTAAATGAATTAAATATGTTATGTGAAGTAAGAAAATTAGAAAATAGGATTTTATGGTTTGAGAATCCTACATGAGGTATATGCAGATTTTTGATGAGAATTTTGGTTATTGGTGATGAAATCTTATGAGTTTGGCATTTTAGAATGATTAAATGCATTATTTAGTAAAATGTAAACAATTAAAATAAATTGTTTATAAGCTTAAAAAAATATTATTCTTTCAATATCATTATCTTAGAAATATTGGTATGGATTTTATTGTGGAATTTCTACCTTTTGAGTCGGGTTTACTATTCATGAGATACTATTCACAAGTTACTATTCATGAGTTACTATTCATGACAAAATTGGTTTCTTTTTTCTAACCAAATTATAGTTGATTTATGAATATTACTGGAGATTAAAACTATATATTGATTATATTGATTTTATTATCATATATAACATTTTTATAACCACGATGTTGAAATTCTCTTTTCTTTGGAGTGTAAAGATGGGTAGATTATTGGTATGATCATGACTAGGGTTCTCTTTGGCCGAGAAGTGAAAAGTTGAATTGTGATTGGTATGATCATGACCATTGAATTTATAATTGAATATCTTTAGCTTAAGTACAAAGGTGAATTGATCAACATGGTTATAATTATTGTTTATATAAATTACGAAATGATTATATATTTCTTTGAGATATTAATATATTTTGGCTGTAATGCAAATATGAATCTGTTGAGGAATATCGCCCAGTAGTGCAAAGATGAATTGTTGATGAATATCTTTGGGTCGTGAGTGCAAAGATAACTTTGTTGTTGAATATCTTTGGCACATAGTGCAAAGATGAACTGTTGATGAATATCTTTGGCCGTAGTGCAAAGATGAATTTATTAGTATGATTATAAAGCGAAGCGTGATTTGGTATAACCATGATCTTTGATGTTTCGTAAAAAGGCAGTGATGAAGATTATCTTCGTCCCGGATGAGAAGAGGAATTTAGAATCACAATTATGATTATGAGTTATTCATATGATTGTGGAAAGGCTGATGGTGATGTTACGAGGATAAAACATTGTTGGTGGACTTTTAATGTGGAGAAGATAATAGACTTTATAGTCTATTTGACTCTCTTAATGGATTACTCGTTCTGCTGCAACTATGGTTGAAAAGTTTTATCATCTACCATATGTTCTAAATCTCTGATTTATTACTGATGAAGTCTATTGATAATTTAATTATCTTTAGTCATGATATTTTTTTTACTGAGCTAGTTGTGCTCACCCTTTTGCTTCACAATTCCTTTCAGGTAATAAAAGTGTATTTGGGTCGGAGCGGGGAATAACAAGGAATAGAAGCGGTGGTCTATAGATGTTGAGGTGAGGTGAATTTAACTTGGAAGGGTGTTTTGCCACTATCATACAAGATGTCTAATGATATACAACCTCGTATCATCATAAGACAGGGTTGTGCTCATCCACTTGCTGAGTATATCTACCAGCACTACCTATGTGATCTTGGAGTCTATTTGAAATTTAACTCTTAATTAGAGACAGTAGAGATAATGATATGTCAAGAGAAAACTCACAATTGGGAAGAATATGATAGTAATCTTCTCATTTTTCTTTTGGGGTCTATTAGGTCAACCAAGGATAATTACGTGGCCATATGATATCTATCATAACCTAGAAGCATGGCCTCCCATATACGAAGGTTTCTTGAGCACTTCCCAAAGATTCTAATTTCTAAAAACAGCTTTTTGACTATACCTTTATGTAAGGTGTCCTTTGTGAGGTGTTGTCCACAGTTGGGACATGTGTCACATTTGGAATATATTTGTATCCAAACTCACAAGATATGTGTTGTTGTATTTTGCACGACAATTGTTGTAATAAAGTTGTAGTTGTTTTCTGTACCATGTATTTGGCGACTCAGAATGGGTCGGATGGAATGGACCTATTTTGGGGTCGTTACACTACAGGCCAAAGATATACAACTATAAAACCAATAACCAACAGTCCATCTTTGCACTATAGGGCAAAGATATACAACTGTAAAAAAAAATCAATAACCAACAGTCTATCTTTGCACTACAGGCCAAAGATATACAACTGTAAAACCAACAATGCTGAGACTTAGCTTAATAGTATCATGACCACGAATTATCCATGCACTACGGGCCAAGGATATTCGTGTTTTCAATTACGGTCATGATTATACCTAATAATCCCTAGTCATAATCATATCAAGTCCATCTATGCACTACGGGCCAAAGATGACTTTTACCACATCATTTGTAATATTACGATCATGATTATACCGAATAATCCATGATCATAATCATACCAAGTCCATCTATGCATTACTGGCCATAGATGACTTTCAACACAATATAATCATTAGAATGATGATAATGATATATATAATGAATAAACATAAATCATCAGAATAATAAGATAACATAGATCTTAGTGATTTTTAACTTAATTATCCAGAGTCCAAATTGATAACATAATAATAGATGAAGCACAAACTATTAAGGATATTCTAATCCTTTCAGGACTTTTCACCATTTAATGATAAACTGAATAAACGAATAATAATATCTTACCATAATATGGAGTATGAAAGAAAATGATATTCTTTTTACCATAAAAATGATACCTCCTTACCACAATAATGATATCATTTACCTTAGCATGTGACTTGATTCTGCTTTCTGTGAAATTGATCAACTTAAACAATGCTTTCATTCCTTATCTACACTTGGAGTAACATTACACTCAATAAAAATACTCACAATATTGTAGTAAAAGAATTTTATATTTTTAGTGTAGTGATGGTGTGTGTTTAGTTACTCAACCGAGCAACCTATATACTAAAAATTTAGTAAACAACTAGCACACCCGCTTTGACAAAATAACCAAACGAGGTATATAATAATGGTAGTGGTGGAATTTATGGTCCCACGGAGAAAATTAACCAACTTGTACACATTTTAAAAATAATTGAGTTGTGGTCCATACTACTTTAGAAAAAGTAGAGTGTCGACAAGTCATGCCAAATATACTTTTGTAAAAAGAAAATAATTGAACAAACATCTCTATATCATACTTATCTTTAATCAACACCTTTTATTCATCAATTATTTACACATTTTCAATCTTTCAACAATTATTCACAATTATTAACAAAGATACACAATACTGTCAACTGGTTTAATTATATCATATCAAATAATATGAGTCACTGTGCAATAACTACTGTGACAATTAATGAATGAAAGACTGAGTGACTTCGTACGTAATTAAGAATCAATAATATGAATCACTGTGCAATAATTACTGTGACCATTATTGAATGAAATACATGGTGACTTCTTCGTAAGAATCAAATCAATACTTTACTTATAAACACTTTAAATTCTATTAAAAGTAGGGATCAATATCAAATCATATTTATCTCGAATAACATATAAATCAACTAATAATTCATTATTCATTCAAGTTGTCTTTATTTATCGCATAAAACCATTATTCATATTCCAAAAATTTAGAAGTGAATAATAAAACTTGAGAAATCTAAACCTCATACATGACAATCCACTATTTTGATATTATCACCATTTTTACTTTAACAAAAATATTATTTTTGTTTTTATCATAACTCATTCATTACTAGTGCGTTTACATCACGACACCTCATGAGCTTACTAACACTTCTAAAATATTTAAAAATATGATTCTGAATTTTCCAAACAATTTTTATATTTTTCAGATTATCTAACAATTTTCAATAATTATTTCTATTTATAAAAACTATCATTTAATAGCTTCAAAATAGAAATACTAACCCTACATAATTTTATATCATTAAAACATCATCAATATTAATCTTATATTATTATAATATTTTTCAACAAAATTCTTAATTTTTCACCATTCATAGAATTTTCTATGAATTTTCTCTTTTTAAACTAACCATAAATAGTTTAAAAATATAATAAATACTTCATTATTCAAAAAATTTCCAAAAGCTGTCCAAAAATTATAAAACAATATTATACCATTTTTCACCGAAGTTTCATAATTTTCATCATTCATAGAATTTTCTATGAATTTCTTATATTTTCAAACTAACTATAAATAGTTTAAAAATACAATAATTACTTTTGATTTTCAATAATTCATCAAAATTTAACAGAAATTCTAAGATGATATTATAAGCATTCTGTAAAAATATTTCAACCCAAATAATTTTTTTGATAAATTAATTATAAACTCCAATATTCAGAAATTTCAATAATTCATAATAATTAGCACTTTTATCAGAAAAATACAGATCTTATGTCCTTTCATGTAAAATTTAATTCTCTACAACTTTGTAGAAGAAAGTTTTCCCAAATTTTGACTCTAACATAGAGAGAAAGGCTTACCGAAATATTCTGTTTGATAATTTTCGAACCAGCCACCTTACGAAATTCACAATAGATTATATATTAATCTTTAACTGTTCAAAATTTGTGGACATATACTCAACTTATATAACATAATATATCCGAAAATCACAATGATCCAACGGCCGGATTAAAAATTATAACTCACGCAATAGAACTTAATAAAACTGATTTTTTGGACTATAAGTCCTTCGGACCAATTTCACTCAAACAGTCACCACAAAAAATCTACAAAGAATTTTTGGGTGATTCAAATTTCTACGCTTAGCTTACTTCTAGAACTTTCTTTTGATTTTACAAAATCAAAAGAAAGTTCTAATTTTACAAAATCAAGTAGTAAACTAATTTTTCTGAAAATTTCCAAATTTTATTTTTCATTTGATTTCTAGATTTTTCTCATTTGATCCTTGTTTATACAAGTTTAAATCATCTAAATCAAGTATGAACAAAATCTCTTCATATAAAATTCATGAAAACTTAAATAGAAAAATAAATCAAAGGTTTAAACATGTGACAACCCGAGAATTTAGACAATTTTACAAAATCTTAAATGATTGATTTAAGGTCAAATATTAGACCTAGACAGAAAATAAGTGTATGCGTTTGATGTTATTAGGATTGAATTTTGAGGATTTCAAAATTCTGTGAAGGATTTAGGTGAATTATTCAGGATTAAGAATTTATGTGATTAAGTTCTGTGAAATTTGTTATGTATATGTATGCGAGAATGTGGTTAAGAGTCAAGGTTGATCGACGATAAATTATATTTGTGTCAAACCCTAATATTATTTTTAACGTCAACGTTCAGATAGAAAATTATAAGGATTTATAAAAACCCAGAAATCGGTTCGAAACCCTAGTTTTGGCTTTAGGAATCCAAACCCTAATTCGGATATTAAAAACCCTAGATTGGGAATGCAATGCTATGTATAAGGTTTAACATTATTAATTATAAGTATAATTAGGGAAAACCCTAATTGATTAATTAGAAAGCCCTAATTTCTAATGTTGGAAACCCTAATGTACAATTAGAGAAAATCTAATTATTAATTTATAAGTTTAATGTTAATTAGGAAGCCTTAACCCTAATTAGCAAGCTTGAACGAATTAGTAAACTTTATTGTAATTAGGAAACCCTAATCTAAATTAGGAAACCTAATTTCTAAATTGAAAGATTATTTTCTATGTAAAATCCTAATTAATGGGTTATAAACTCTAGTGACCAATTATGATCCAAATTGCTAAATTAGCAAATTTAATTAGGAAATAATAATCCTAATTGGCAAGCTTGATTTATGATTAGGAAATTATAATATAATTATCAATCCTAATTATAATTTAGAAATATTAAATTTCTATTTTTGAAACCTAATGATTATGGAAATTACCAAGTTGTCATACACTTTATGAGCCAAATGACCAAAATGCCCTTTTAGCATTATTTAATAAGATGACTTGTGTAGGTTGCCATAACTTTAGTTGGTGACCAACCTTTGCTAGGCATGTGGTCTATGGGCTAGCCTTTAATTAACCAACATGATCAGCCATTCATTGTATCATACATTATATATAGATTGAGAGAGAGAAACATACACTAATTTGGCTCATTTGTCCAAAAACACCCAACCAAGTCTCTCTCTCTATAGACCCACGAAAATATCAAGTATTTCAGTCCCTAGCATGATCTCTATCAGCCAAGAACAAAAGTATCAAAGTCGATTCATGAATCAAAGCTCAAAAGTGGTATAAAACCTAACCTTGCAAATCTATGATTCTGATGTTTAATGTTGTTGTTTGTTGGTTAAACATGTGTAATAGGGTGTCAAATGATGATATGGGTTGTCATAACACAAACCCATAACATCAAATTACTCGAATCTAGCATTTTCAAAAATCTGGAAAAAGGTTGAAAAATGGTCTGACAAGCAAATGTCAGACCCCATAAATCCGTATGTGTTAATTGTTTTAGTGTTTTAAGAGTTTGTAGTTGTAGTATGTTATTTGGTCTTTAATCTCCAACTTGAATCAAGTCTAGATATTGTCTAGATCAAAAGTTATGAACGGACAAAGACAGTTGACCGATCACGATTTCTGGAATTCTGGGCAAACCCAGAAACCCAGATCGCCTGACAACGTTTTCTGTGCTCTTGATCTTGTTGTGGTTTAAGTGTTGGATGAAGTGGTTGTTTTATGTTGTTTTCTGTTATATGGAATACATAAATAAGCTTTTATATCACTTAGATCATAACCAGGATGAAAGTTATAATAGGTCAAACATGCGTTGACCACCAGCTTTGAAGAAATTTTGGGAAACCCAGAATTCGGCCAAGAGCAGTTTTGTGGCTTAGTTTGACCGGCTCAAATTTTACATGTGTGATGTTTTTAAGTTAATATTATGTGATATAATGGTACCTTGACATCCGGACTACAAAATAGAACCCCTAGATCACATAAATCGAACATAGAATGAAAGTTATACGGACCCAAAGTAGGTACCTTTGATTCTGTTAAAACCAGAAAGTTGAAGATGTGTCCGACAAGTAGTTTGAGAGCTTAGATCTCTCAAATTGTGTTGTTATTTGAGCATGAAACTTGATTGCAGGTTGTAGAATTACATGAGTACTACAATCGAAAATTTTAACCAAACTCATAAAGCAACAAGAACACTTTTTTTAATTGTGGTCAAACCAAATTTCATCAGACGATTTGCCTTGTCGGTGTTCTTGAGGCTCAAGAACACCTAAGGCTGACGGTTGTCTGTCTGTCGCTAAAGGCTTTAGCGATGGTTTTAATTATTTTTATTTTCCGAAATTAGAAAATGAATTAAAATTAGAAAAATAGATTTTATTTATTAAAAATACTAAATAAATTATGGAAAATTATTTTAAAAGTCGAAAAATAGTTTTTAATTATTTGGAGTATATTTAGAAAATATTTAATATTTTTGGAATATAAATGGTATTTATTTATTTAATTATTATATTAAATAAATTATTTAAAAATAGTTTTAATTCATGGAAAATCATGAAAAATTATATTATGGTGTTTGAAAATATTTTAAGTTATTTTTGATAACTTTTGATATTTTGTGATGAATTTCATTAATATTTATTATTAATGGTAATTAGTTTATTTAATAAATATATTAAATAAATTGTGGAAAAGTAGATTTAATGCTTTAAAAATCATATAAAAATGATTTAAGTGTTATAAAATATTTTAAGTTATAAAATATAACTTTTGATATTTTGGCATGAAAATATTAATATTTTAATATTTTATAGCAATTATCGGATAATGAATTTGATTGTTAAAAAAAAATCATAGAATTATGATTTTAAGGTATTAAAATACTTTGATATATTATAAAATTATGTTATGATTTGATATTAAATAAATATTAATGATCAAGGAATAATGTGGTATTTATATTAATATCAATTATTGATTTATGTTTTTAATTACTTTAAAAACATTTAAAGGAAATAATAAAGTATTGAAAATACTTTGAGATATTATAAATATGATATAATATTATGGCATGTTATTCATTAATGTTTAGCAATAAATTAATATTAATGACTAAGGAATTATGTGGTATTTAATTCATTTAAATACGGTTTTAATGATTGAAAAATGTTGATAAATGATATTAATTATCTGAAAAATTATTACAAGTTTATGAAAAATGTTTGGACTGATAATATAATTATCTAAGGTTATTGTTAATTGTTTAGGCAGAGTTTAATTGAACTTAAATTCGATATTTGTCCAATTAGACCATCGGGATGATAGAATTGTGTCGGTTTCAATTTAGACTTAAATAATCTGGTTTGATGCTAAGTCATGTGTTTATAGATCGATAGGATTATGTGGTAATGTGTTTAGGTTATTTTATACTGTGATGATATTATTCTAATAATTGGAGATCGATATTATCTGTATTAGGTCTTCGGATAAAGCTAAGTTATTTTTCGTATCGGTAATCAACGGAACAGGCAAGTTTGTTTTCTTAACTCTACTAAGAGTGTTTCATTCAGATATGCTTATGGTTAATCGTTATCGATTACTATGTAGAATTGTACTGTACATCTTGTATGTATAAGTCGGTATGAAAAGGTCGATCACCTTCATTACCAGTTGGTCCAAATATATATTATTCATGTAATACTTGTTCAGTCAAAACTTTGTTCATGCTAATTCACAACTACATTGTGAATTATAGCCAGCTTATTATTCAGACTCTTTCAATCATGATATATCCTTAAATTATATTTAAACTTGCTGGGCAACTTTCATGCTCACCCTTGCTATATCATGATAAAACATTGCAGATTAAGGTGAATGCGTTGGATACAAGGGAATTTAAAGACAGTTCCAGCTTAAAGTTAATGTGCGTGATTAGTTTTGTAATAGTCTTGTATGATAATGATGTCATATGTTAGATAAGTTATGAATTGTGTATAAGTTATGGTTACTCGACCTTGGGATAGTGTTTAATGTTTAATGTATAAACAATTTATGTTTATATCTTCCGCAACAGTTATAGAAATAGCGAACCGGATCCGCGGTGATTCGGGACCCGGATTCGTGGGCGCTACAAAACATACCTTTTTCTTTTAATTTCTTCTTCATTTATTCCTTCTCTTTCTTCTTTTCTTCTCCTCCTCTTTTTCTTTTTCTCTACTCTTCTTTCTTCTGGTTTCCTCCACCGAGAGAATGAGTGAATGGAATAAATGGGTGGAGTACTCCCTCTCTCTTTTCTTCCTTTTATTTTGTTTTCTTTTTTTTCTCCCTCCCTCTTTTTCTTCCTCTCCTTTTCTCTTTTCTTCTTTCCTACATATTTTGTCTACGGGAGAAGTGCAAGTGTGTTGAAAATTTTCCTTAGTAGGCTAATAAGTTAGCCATCATCCTTGCCCAACTCTTGTCTAATATTTGATAACCCACCAATCATGAAAAAGTTTGGTGAATGCTTTATGAAAATTTTAGCAGCATAAGAAAAATTTGTATCAACAAACTTTAATCTCCCTCCTTTATTTGCTCTTTTATCCAATTAATTGTTTATTTGACCATTTATCAATTTAACATTTTAAAATTTTAGAGTAATAATCATAAATTAATTTAGACTTTTATTTCATAAAAGTCGGGGTCTTACACGAAACCGCTTGTAATTGGTGCGGTGTGGTTTTAAACTGAGCGGTGCGGTTTCAATTGGTGCGGTTTCGGTTCCAAAACCAATTGAAAAAACAAAAATGTCCAAGCTTTCAATAGAATTTAACACAGAGCTCACATCGAGCAATTAACTTAATGATAGAGTCGACAATGTGAATTATATCAAGTATAGAACCATAGCTCCTTCTGCCAAACATGTCAAATTCATCATCAAATTATAGAATAGTGAGACATATAAAATAGTTTTAGCTTATAATAAAGGAATGATGCTGTAAAAACTAAAACATACGCTATATAACACAACATAGACCATATATTCGATAACAAGCAAGAAGGTTTATTTAATTCCCCCAAAATTAAAAATATATACTGGAGATAGAATGAAATTTTATCTTATATATTGCAGGGAGGACTTATAGAATATAATCCTACCTATATCTAATTTGAACAATATTATATTAGACTATTACTAATATAATATAGACCTTAACCAATGCATCAAGTGCTCGGACCAACGAATTTGGCCCCTCATATAAGCCCCTCTAGTAACGCATCAAACAAATCCGAAATTCAAAAATCCAAATGCTCAATTTTTGACTCTATAACCTCTAATCATCTTCTTTCAATTGGTGAAAAAATGACAATTCAAGACTGGGGTTTTCTCTGAGCGTGTTCAAGTGAAAAGTAACTTTAGAATTTACTAGAGATAATACATACATAGACACACATGGTGTGGTTTCAGTTTTAGGCGTGCGGTTTTGGCTAGTAACCAAACCGGAACCGTAATTTTGTTTTTTCAACTCACCTAAAACTGCCACATACGCCGGAACCGTTGGTGCGGTTTTAATTGGTGCGGTTCGTGCGGGTTTTGGTGCAGTTTTGGTTCTAATTTGGTTACTTGCTCAGCCCTACTACTATCACTACAAGAACTCCTATTGACAGACAAGTAAAACTCCATTAGGTATTCGTTAGCGAGTTACGTTCAGTAAACTTATTCTCCAATAATCACCTACATACTTGCTTTAGTGTCTCCACACAAATGATCATAAGATCAATCATCTTCATCCAATGAGCAAGTAACGTATGTACCAATCTATCCGAATTCACTAATCCCCTTTTTAGTAATCCAACCATTGGGAACATTTTAGTTTTAAGCTATCTAAAAATTTAGATCTCATTAGCATAATCTCATCATGATTCTAAAAGTATTGCTTAAAACTATGGGTTTATCACATATTATAAAAACAACACCATGTAGATAAATTAAATGTCTTTAATACTTTTATTAATAAATGAATAAGATTGTTTACAAAGTATATGCTTTATCATCATACATGATTGGCTTGTATGCATACTACTTTCAATTGATCTCTACGCAGACCATGTATTAGCATATAATACTGACCAAACCTTCATATTAGATGAACATGATAGTATTAATGTGGTTGATAATGTGGTTGAAATTGTTGATGAAACTGTGACTGATAATGTGGCTGCTAATGTGTCTGAAAATGTGGTTGATAATGTCGTTGAAAATATTGCTAAAAATGAAGGTGGGGAGAGTGAGGGAGAGGGTGAGGCTGATAATGAAGGTGATAAAGAGGGAGATATAGTGGGTGACAATATGGATAGTGTGGTGGGGATAATGTGAGTGATAGAAAAAGGACTAAAAATAAAGAATGTAAAAAAGAGTGCTAAAAGGAAGTCCAAAAGGGTAAACAAAAGGCAATTAAGGAATGTGCTAACACAGATGATACATTTAATAATGATGTTTATGAAGACTGCAATAATGAAGAATTAGTAGAAGATAGGAGGAGATGTAGAGAGTATAATAGGGAGATGAGAAAGAACACGGAGTTGGAGGATGTAGATATTAATATTATCGATGAAGGAGATAATGAGGGAGAAAAGGAGGAAATGATGGAGAGGAAGGAGAAAATCAAAGAAGATGAAGGGAGTGATAAAGATAAAGAGGATGAGGACGAGCTTGAAAATGAGGAAGAAAATGTGCCAGGACATGAGCTGAAAATGAATCAAATAGAAGGAGAACATTTTAGGAATGATGGTGAGGACAATGAAAATCATGGTGAGGACCGTGAATATGTGAACAGTGATTCAGCTTATACATCATGGCAAAGTGAATATGAGAACAGTGATCATCTCATGTATCTTTCTGAAACTAGTGAAGAAGATGAGGATATTTGTTATGTAGATTATCCCCCTAATAAAGCAAAAACGAATAAAGTTGAGTTATACAATAGTAAGATAAAAAAGAAGTAAAAGTTTAAGGAGTACATGATATTTGTCAGCATAAAGGAGTTTAAAGTTGCCGATAGAGACTACTCTATTGTAAATTGGAGGAAATTATGGTATCCAATCAATGATTCCAAGAGATGCCAAATTAGGTGTGAGAAAGGATGTCCATAGAAATTATGGGCTAGTTACATACAAGGGACTGAAACATGGTAGGTGAAATCTCTCTTAGACATTCACAATTGCACCAGAGTCTTTAAAAATAAACTGGCTACGGTCAAGTACTTGGCTGATTACTATGGGAATAGAATTAAGAGGAATCTTAGTTGGAAATTAAGGGAAATACAAGAAGAGATAAAGTTAAAACTGAATTTGGATGTTATATAGGTGAAGTGCATGAGGGTTAGGCAATTAGCATTATAGGGAATTTAGCAGCTCATGAAGGATCATTATGGAAAGGTATGAGACTTTGGGGATAAGATAGTTAAGAGTAATAAGAATAACACAGTTGAAATAAAAATAACAAGATTGAATTTTGATGATGTGCCCATATTTAAGAGATTTTATGTATGTTATGATTCATTGAAAAAGGCTTGGAAAGGTGGATGTAGACCTGTTATTGGCTTGGATGGCTATTTTTTGAAAATAGTGTATAGTGGACAACTATTATCTATAGTGGGCAAGGATGGAAATAATCAAATGTTTCATATAGCTATGGGGGTGGTCTAGAGTGAGAATTATGAAAGCTAGACTTGGTTCATAGAGTTTTTGGTGGGTGATCTTGATTTGGGAGATGGCTA
Organism: Panax ginseng; assembly: GCA_020205605.1. Taxonomy (NCBI): domain Eukaryota; kingdom Viridiplantae; phylum Streptophyta; class Magnoliopsida; order Apiales; family Araliaceae; genus Panax; species Panax ginseng. Next base: position 98,350,355 of record CM035131.1, read on the forward strand.
TGGGATGACTTTAATATCTGACCAACAAAAGGTTAGCATCTTTGTTCATATACTAGGATTTAATATATGAATATGATTTTTTTGTGTTTCTGTTGGCATTTTTTAACTAAATTATGTGTGTTGTAGGGACTGAAAGGAGCTATTCAGAACCTTTTTCCTCACACAGAGCATATAAACTGTGCAAGGCACATCTATACAAATTGGAGAAAGAAATATCCCTCATAATCATTAAAAGGAGCATTCTGGGAGGCATTCATTGCTACACACCCTGTAGCTTTTAAATGAGCAATGAAGGAGGTAAATAGGTTGTCTACTATTGCACATGACAAGCCGGCAGAGCAAGATCCAAAGGTGTGGTCCAAAGCATTCTTTAAGACTCATTCAAAATCTGACAGTGTAGAGAACAACATGTCAGAGTGCTTTAATGCATGGATAATTAAGGAAAGATATATGCCAGTTCTTCAAATGTTAGTTGAAATTCATGATCAAATAATGGTGAGGTTACACCAGAAGAGAGATACAATGCTGAAGACTGAAGAGCTAATATGCCTAAGGATTAAAAAGAAATTAGATCCAGCTATTTTAGACTCTGCACACTTTGAAGCTCTATGATATGGAAAATCAAAATTCCAAGTGAAAGAGAGAGGAAAAGGAGGGTACACTATAAACCTAGAGTAGAGAAGTTGTGCATGTAGGGTGTGAGATTTAACAGGAATCCCTTATTCTTATATAGTTAGAGCCATTCATTTTATTTATGGAAACCCTCTATAATATTTAGCTCACTGGTACACTAGAGATTCTTATTTGAAGACTTATTCTCATACACTAGAAGTACTGAATGGGGAAGACTTTTAGGATTTTACTGAGTGTGATATTATGCTGCCACCACCAATGAAGAAAAAGTTGAAGTGAAGGCCACAAAGATTAAGAATGATGGAGGAGTGGGAAGATGGAGAAAATAGTAGGGGGAAAGTGGGTAGGGTGTCAAGGAAAGGGAGGAAGATGAACTGCAACATATGCAAGGGAGAGGGTCACAATCGACTCGGGTGTCCAAAACACCCAACTTTGCATGGACATTACATGCATAACCATGGACTCAATTCCCTAAGGCAAAAAAGAAGAGTGGAAAACCCATCTAATCCACCTACTGAAATTGTTGTAAGTTTTTTTTAAAATATATGTACCCATTTTCATTTAAGTGAAGTTTTATTGACTGTTTCTATTGTATTTCATAGGGTATTGAAATTTCAAAAAGGCCTGACAAGTCAAGTGAGACTAGAAAAGGGAAAGATAAAATTACCTTTGTAAGTAATTTTTGATAAGTGTTAAATCTAATTTACATTACTTGTTACTTATATTTTTCCTATGCTAGAAGTTTTAGTATTATAGATAATTGTTAAATCCAATTTACATGACATGTTGTGTATTTCTAATTAGATGCCAATTCCAACCCTTGTGAGAAGACCACAGAAATAACTGTGGAAGGTTGCACTCCACCAGCTTCTACACTACCAAACCAGGGCAATACTAGGAAAAGACAAGCAAACACTCGAGGGTCACAATCTTCAACATCATTTAAAACAACAAGGCAGAAGGGTAGAAGTAACACAAAATAGTAGCATGTAATGGAATTAATTACTAGTTAATCGGAACAATATTTATGTTATATATTTTGGTGTGTTTCAATATAGCTGGTCATAGTGTTTTGGTATAGCTGGTTATGTATGTAGGGGATAACTGGTGATGCTCTTTTGGTATAGTTTCTGAATTGGTATGGATATATGTATGGGATAACTGGTAATACTATTTTGGGTAAATTGTACCAACTAATGCAAGGAAATCAGGATAATTTATTGTAATGGTAAATATTGAAAATGTTATATGACTGATTGTAAGACCCCAACTTTTATGAATAAAAAATAATTTTTCTCGAAATATATTTTTGAATATTATGGTGTGGACTTGATATAATGTTATAGTTGTGGGTGATATTTACAAATTTTGCAAAGTAAGCAATTGGTTATATAATATTCGATTGGTCGGGGAATATTCGTTTTAACAGGGAATATTAGTACGATGGCACAATCATTGGTGGACCCCACAACGAAAGTATTGTCATAGTTAGAAAACGACAGAATTATCTTTTTATAAAAATAACGGTGAAAGTTTTACCGTTAAACCTGCATTGAACTACCCAGTAGTAAAAGTAAAAGAATGTCTGGCGTGGTTGCATAGTAGCAATACAGTATTGATTATTGATGCTTATGTAAGAAGTCACTCAGTTATACTCAATTATTGCTACAGTAATTGCTGCATAATATCTCTCATATTATTGATTCAATTATTATCACAGTATCATTTGCATAATATTTTATATTATTAAATCAATAATTGAGACAAAAAAGTTATTCATATTATTATTTGCAATATTGACAATGTCTAGAAGTTCTGTCAATGAGAGGTTTGGTCACCTAATTGCGCGCAAATAAGGAGAAATCCTTATCGGAAAGCCCCCTCTTTCCTGGGAATGACCTGGTTGTTAAATATTGTGAGTTATAATATTAATGATGAATAAGTTCGTGTTGATTAAAGATGAAATTGATAGTTCCATTGTGTTGGGATTATTAGTGTTAGTGAAAATTGACATTTATTTCGATAATAATTGATGTCTAGAAGTTATATTGACCAATCGGGTAATTAATCGGATAAATGAACAATTAATTGCTATTAATTCACATGATTATAACTATTTGTTCACATGTGTGTACTATTGATTCACATTCATGTACTATTAGGGGAGGTGGTGCAAGATTGATAATACTTGCATGACTAAGTTAAAAATAGAGGTATAGATGGAGGTACTATACTGTAATTCATATTTTCACATGTATAGAACTATTGATTCACATGATTGTACTATTGATTCACATGATATACTATTAGGGGAGGTGGTGCAAGTTTGATAATACTTGCAGGACTAAATTAAAAATGAAGGAAAAGATGAAGGTATTATACTGTAATATTTCGAGCCCCAAAACGTGCAATTATCAAAACTATATTTTCCTATAAATAGGAGCTCATTCTTCCTTCATTCTCACCAATTCACTAAGACTTACAAGAGCAATTATAGAGAGAGAAGCTATATAGAGAGAAGCTATAGAGAGATAGAAGAAGAGTAAATCGCTACTTCACTACTCCAAAGATCCAAATATCTTTTGAGGTAAGGGGTATTATTTATTTCATATTCTGAAGAGATATTATTTTTCATATTCGTATGAATATTATTTTCGTTCAATATTCATAAAGAATATTATCTTCGTTCAATATTCGTAGGAATATTATCTTCGTTAAATATTCGTTGGAATATTATTTTCGTTCAAGGGATGTTATTTTTGTTCAATATTCGCTTGAAATAATATTTTCTTTCATACTCTGTAATATGTAAGTAATATTATTTCGTTTTAGATTTAGAATTCTATACTCATTTTGTTGAAGTTTTGGCTTCTATACTCCATGAAATTAGTAGAATATCCTTGATATTTGTGCTTCATCCAGTATCTTTTCATGAAAATATTATTCTGAGCTTTCTTGATAATTATTGATCTTTTTATGACGGAATACTATTCATGAGTTACTATTTACGGGTTACTATTTACCCAGTTACTATTCACTCAAATATTATTCACTCGAGTATTCGGGACACTTTTCATGTCGGAGTACTATTCACGAGTTACTATTCATAGGTTACTATTCACTCAATTACTATTCACCAGAATATTATTCACTCGGGTATTTAGGGTACTTTTCATGTCGGGGTACTATTCCCGAAGTACTATTTACAGGGTACTATTCACGGGGTACTATTTACCCAAAAAATATATTTCTTCTCTGTCCAAATTATTTTTGGTACATGAATATTATTTTTGAATTTTACTCTACAAAGCAGTATCATGTTGACAATTTAGATATTTTTAAACTCTGGATAAATTTAAAGTCTATAATATTTATCCTTTATTTCGTTTGATTAATGCTTATATCATTGTCATCATCCTCATGCTTATATTGTGATGAAAGTCATCTTTGGCTTACGTGCATAGATGGACTTGGTATGATTATGACCGGGAATTATTCGGGTATAATCATGATGACTGTAATGTTATAAATGATGTGGTAAAAGTCCTCGGTATGCTTGGTGTAGATCTGCATTGATGGAATTTTTTTGGTATGATTATGACGAGGATTATTCGGTATAGTCATGACCATTGATGATTTAATGAATATCCTTGGCCCATAGTGGGGATGACTTGATGATGTGGTTTATTTATTATAGTGAGTCTCGATAAAAATTGATGAAAACATTTTAAATCATAGAAGATGGTAGATATCATGCTCTACTTGACTCTTCTAATGGATTGCTTATTCCGCTGACCAAAATAGGTATACATCACCCATCTTGAGTCGCCAAATACATGGTACAAAAATTCAAATACAACTTAATTATACAACAAAATGTGTAAAATACTTACAAAACATAATCTAAGAGTTTTAATAAGAATATTGTCATCTAGACAATATCCACACTCAATGGAGTCCTCATTACATTTATTGTCACACTATTTAATGTAATAGTGAGGACTACTAATGCTATCATCTCGACCGTCACTCCGCTCCCCGACTAGTCCCGCCACGCTTCTCATTTCCTCAAGAGAACAAAATGAAAGAAAGGGTGAGCTCAACTAGCCCAAGAAGAAATATTATGACTAAGATAATGCGTAATAAATTATCATTAGTCTTCAACAATGTTAAACCGATAAAATACAATAGACATCAAGTTTAATCAGCAAATGAATAAGCAATCCATTGTAAGAGTCAAGTAGAGCATGATATCTACTATCTTCTATGATTTAAAATGTTTTCATCAATTTTTATCACCGAGACTCAACTTAATAAATAAACCACATCATCGAAGTCATCCTCGCACTACTGCCAAGGATATTCATTAAATCATCAATGGTCATGACTATACCGAATAATCCTCGGTCATAATCATACCAAAAATCGGCCCATCAATGCACTACAAAGCCATCGAGGACTTTTACCACATCATTTATAACATTATGTGTCATGATTATACCGAATAATCCCTCGGTCATAATCATACCAAGTCCATCTACGCACGTAAGCCAAAGATGACTTTCATCACAATATAAGTAATGAGGATGATGACAATGACATAATAATTCAATAAAACAAGTTCAAGAATAAATTTTAAAGATTTATAAGTTAATTTATCTTGAAATCAATTACGCCCAAATTAACATGACATCGCCAGGAGTAAAATTCAAGAATGCTCGTAAGAATATTTCCATGAAAAGATACCGGATGAAGCGCAAATATCCGTGATATTCTACTAATTTCATGGAGTATATAAGCCAAAACTTTAACCAAATGAGTATCATAGAATATATGAAATCGCAAATGGATTTTCACCCGCCATGCCAGAATCCACGAGATGCATCATTTCCACAATTTAATAAGGAATGAATATAAGGATCATTCACCATGCATGTGATAATCCACATGTATGTGTTATTCCAATGTAATAATAAAGAATGGAACTGTGTCACGCAGAATCCGCATGCATGTGATATTCCAATGTAATAATAAAGAATGGAATAATGTAAGAATTCACCATGCATGCGATAGATCGCATGCATAAAAGTTATTCCAATGTAATAATAAAGAATGGAACTGTGTCTAAGCGTAATCCGCATGCAGCATAAGATATTCCAAATGTAATAATAAAGAATGGAATAACAAAGAATTCACCATGCACGCGATAGACCGCATGCACAAAAGTTATTCCAATGTAATAATAAAGAATGGAACCAGTGTCAAACAGAATCCGCATTATGTGATATTCCAAATGTAATAATAAAGAATGGAATAACAAAGAATTCACCAGCATGCGATAGATCGCATGCATAAAAGTTATTCCAATGTAATAATAAAGAATGGAACTGTGTAAAAGATAATCCACAATAGATATTCCAATGTAATAATAAAGAATGGAATAATGTAAGAATTTCACCATGTATGCAGACATCAGATAGACAAAGTTATTCCAACATAATAATAAAGAATGGAATAATGTAAGAATTTCACCATGTATATGTGGTAGAATCAGATAGACAAAGTTATTCCAACATAATAATAAAGAATGGAATAAATGTAAGTTCTCTTCATGAATACGTAAAGAAATAATACCCCTTACCTTAGAAAGAAATCGATATCGGAGTAGAGAGGTAGTAGCATTTCTTCTTCTTTTCTCTATAATTTTCTCTATAATAATTGCTCTATAGCTTTAGTGAATTGGTGAGAAATGAAGGAAGAATGAGCTTCTATTTATAGGAAAATATAGTTTCGATAATCGCACGCTTTTGGGGCTCAAAATATTACAAAGACAATACCTCCAACTTTTTTTTCATTTTTAATTTAGTCCCGCAAGTATTATCAAACTTGCACCACCTCCCCTAATAGTAAATAATGTGAATCAATAGTTCAATCATGTGAATCAATAGTTATAATCATGTGAAAATAATAATTACAAAAGATAAGACTCCATCTATACCTCCATTTTTAACTTAGTCATGCAAGTATTATCAATCTTGCACCAACTCCCCTAATAGTACATGAATGTGATTCAATAGTACACACATGTGAACAAATAGTTATATAAGCATGTGAATTAGTAGCAATTAATTGCTCATTTATCCGATTAATTACCCGATTTATCAATATAACCCCTGCACATCAATTATCATCTAATAGATGTCGATTTCCACTAACACTAATAATCCCAACACAATGGAACTATCAAATTCATCTTTAATCAACACTTAACTTATTCATCATTAATATTATAACTCACAATATTTAACAACTGTGTCGCTCCTGTGAAAGAGGGGCTTTTCGATAAGGATTTCTCCTTATCACGCCGCAATTAGATGACCAAACCTCTCCTCGATGTAACTTCTAGACATTGTAAATATTGCAATTTAATAATATAAATAACTTTGTCATCTCAATTATTGATTTAATAATATAACATATTATGAAGATGATATCGTGACAATAATTGAATCAATAATACGAGAGATATGATGCAAAGAATTATCAGTAGTAATAATTGAGTATAACCGAGTGACTTTCACGTAAAGATCAATAACCAATACCGCGTGCTACTATGCAACCACGCCAGACATCGCATTTTTTACTATGGGTAGTTCAACAGCTTTTAATCAGTAATACTTCCGCCGTTATTTTTATAAAAAGATAATTTGTCATTTTCTTATTACGATAATACTTCCTTTGTGGGGTCCACTAATGATTGTGTCATCGCATTTAATATTTCCTCGTTAAAATGAATATTCCCCACCAATCTAATATTATATAACCACTTGCTTACTTTGCAAAATTTGTAAATATTACCCACAACTATAACATTATATTATATCCACACCATAATATTCAAAAATATATTTCGAGAGAAATTAATCTTTATTCATAAAAGTTGGGGTCTTACAACTCTCCCTTCTTATGAAATTTCATCCTCAAAATTAGGGTACGTGCACTGTATATCGAAGAGGTGAGGATATCTTGACTTCATCTCGCATTCTAACTCCTGTGTCATTTCTTCCACATCGTGGTTTCTCCACAAAACTTTGATTTGAGGTATAACCTCGAGCGTAGAATATGATCCTTCTTATCCAAGATTTTAACAGTAACTCTTCATACGTTAAATCTTCCTCTATCTCATCCGGTTCTAATTCAATAATGTGGTTTGGGTCTTTCACATATTTACGTAACATAGATATGTGGAAATGTTATGAACACGAGACATACTTCAAGCGTAAGAAGGCGTAGTCTATAGCCATAGCCTACTACTGCTCGAGGATTATAAATGGGCCAATGAATCGAGGATTGAGCTTTTCTCTCTTTCCAAATCTTGTAACTCCTTTCCATGGAGCAACACGTAACAACACATGATCTCCAATATTCAATTCCACGCCTTTTCGATGAAGATCAAGATAACTCTTTTGTCGATCTTGTGAGGTTTTTATACGCTTTCGGATCGTTTGAATCTTTTTCGTAGTCATACGCATCAAATCCGGTCCCAACAACATTGCTTCACCCACCTCATCCCAAAGATACCGAGAACGACACTTTCTTCCATACAACGCCTCAAATGGAGCCATGCCAATACTTTGTTTGATAACTATTGTTGTAGGAAAACTCCACCAATGGTAAGAACTTGTCCCAACTTCCCTGAAGTCAAGGACACAGTAGTCTTAATAAATCTTCAAGAGTTTGAATAGTCCTTTCCGATCGCCCATCCGCTTTGAGGATGATATGCCAACTAAATCGTAAATGCGTCCATAGCTTTTTGCAAACTAACCCAAAATCTTGAAGTGAATCTTGGGTCTCGATCGTAAACTATGGATACCGCATACCATGCAATCTTACAATCTCATTTATATACATACTAGCAAGACGCTCAAGTGTATAAGTTTCTCAGATCAAGAAGAAATGAGCAGACTTGGTCAATCTATCAACAATGACCCAAATCGCATCTATGCCTTGAGAAACCTTGGGAAGACCAAGAACTAAATCCATGGTAATGTGCTCCCACTTCCATTCGGAATTTCAAGTGGTTGCAATGGACCTTTTGGCACTTGATGCTCCGCCTTGACTCGTTGACAAGTTAGACACCTCGAGATAAACCCCGCTATATCTCTCTCTTCATATTGCTTCCACCAAAATGTATGTCAAGATCACGATACATTTTGGTACTCCCAAGATGGATTGCAAACTGTGTGTGTGCGCTTCCATCATGATTTTATACTTCAAGTCGAGTCGTTAGAACACAAAGTCCGGAGTCGACTCAAGTATTCCTTCTTCATCGATTCTTGCTTCCTAATATAGCACCTTCTTGCACTTTCTTCCTCATACGCACATCTCCTGTGTCCAGTAGTTTGAGCAAATTTTAACTTTATCAATTAAAAAGCTGGTTCTACTCAGATATTCGCCATCATCATATGGGTCCCTCGAGTCTTTAACTCTATCTCCATCCTTTGTAAGTCATATAAAATGGGGCTTCTTTGCGTTGACAATATCGCACTGCATTCGTGATATGATCTTCTACTCAATGCGCCGCCTACCACGCTCGCTTTTCCAGATGGTATCGATGGTATGATCATAATCTTTCAACAGCCTTCAAGCCATCATCGCTGTCGCATGTTGAGTTCCTTTTGAGTGAAGAAATATTTGAGGCTTTTATGATCCCAGATAGATCTCCACTTTCTCTCCATATGTGTAATGCCTCCAAATCTTAAGCGCTTAAAAACGATCGTCGCTAACTCTAGATCATGAGTAGGATAATTCCTCTCATATTCTTTTGAGTTGTCGTGAGGCATAGGCTATGACTTTCCCATGTTGCATGAGAACACATCCTAACCCTTTGCCTCAAGGATCATCAGAGATGACAAATCCCTCCGAGCCGATGGTATTGTCGTAACAGTGCTTTAAATGAGTCTCTCTCGAAGTTCTTGAAAACTCTTTTCACATTCCTCGCTCCAACCAAATTTTGTATATTTTCGAGTCACCGAGTTAATGGAGTAGCGATTCGAGAAAACCCTTCACTTAATCTCCGATAATAACCAAATTTAAGCCGAGAAAGCTACGATTTTTGGCCATCGACTTAGGTTGCTCCCCAACTTTGAATTGCTTCAATCTTTATCGTCGTCAATGATATTCCATGATTTGATATTACGTGCCCAAGGAATGCAACTTCCTCAAGCCGTAACTCACATTTCTTCAACTTGGCATAAAGCTTGTTTTCACAAAGCTTTTGAAGTATCGCCTCAAGTGTTGCTTTCATGGTCTTCACGGGTTTTGGAGTATATGAGGATGTCATCAATAAAGACAACTCACAAAGTGATCCAAATATTCCTTGAATACTCGGCTCATCATGTCCATGAAGGCAAAGCAGGAGCATTAGTCAATCCAAAAGACATGACTAGGAATTCATAATGCCCGCATCGAAGTTCTCAAAAGCGCAAATCTTTGAATGTCATCGCTTTTAATCTTCAACTCGATGATATCCTAACTAAGATCAATCTTTGAAAAGAATTTGGCTCCTTGTAATCGGGTCAAACAGTCATCAATGCGAGGCAATGGGTACCTATTTTTGATGGTGACATGATTCAACTCCCGATAATCAATACAAAGTCGATACTTCCATCTTTCTTCTTCACGAATAGTAACAGAGCACCCCAAGGAGACGATTAGGATTTAATGAAACCGATGTCTAACAATTCCTATAGTTGGGTTTTTAACTCAAGTTCAATAGAGCCATTCGACATGGGGCTTTGAAATGGGTTTTGTACCGATTCAAGGTCGATACAAAATTCAATTTCACGCCCGGGGTAGGCCTGAAGTTCTTCGTGGAATACGCCAGAAATTTATTAACAATAGAAATATCATTCAAATCGACGATCTTTATTTAAATCCGTGATATGGGCTAAGAAAGCTTGACATCCATTTTTCAATAAACTAATAGCTTTATGACTTGATATGACAGTTGATTGATTTTAGTGGTTTGGTTGTTTGAATTCGCATAATAGGTTGGTTAGAATATGAAAGCTAACAACCTTATTTAAAATAATCGATTTTAGCATGATGAGTAGTTAACCAATCAACCCCTAAAATCACATCAAATGCAAGTATTTTCAAAGAAATAAGATCGACAGTAACGTATGTATACCGATTTGAATCAAACAAGACTTATAAACCGTGGATGTAATGAAGGTTTCTCCCAACGGAGTTTCAACAGAGAAAGTCAAAGTCTAATTTCTCCAGAGTCAAATTTAAACGTTGAGCGCAAGTAGGAGAAATAAAGGAATGGGTAGAACCCAGATCAAATAAAGTATAAACTTCGCTAGAGTTTATGATTAGCTTACCCGTGATCACCTCGCTCGATTCTCGCTTTTTGGGAGGTTACGACAAACGCCTCCCTTGAACTACCGGCTTTTGTCTTGTCTGGGACACCCTTTGATGCTCCATCCCAAATGGACTCGACTTTGGTGCACGACAAAATCGGGCTAGGTGACCTTCTTTTCCACAATTATAACACGCTTTGATCGTGATCGCGCGCTTTGACTTATGTGTCCTTCCCTCCACATTTGTAACATATATAACCGGTGGTCGCTTCTCCTTCCTTAACAACAATGTGTTGGTGCCGACGCCTTTCCATCCTTGTTGAATCTCTCTTCTTGAAATGTCCACTCTTATTGTCATGGCCATGATTACCACCAAGTGATTATCATTTTCGCATGTTGATTCCTCCACGCTTGTTGTCACCGCTTCGATGATCGCTACCATCGGTATTATCGATTTGTTGTTTGCTGCTCTCTCTTCGTTGGGTTGACTCATTATCGCGCTCCAATAATCGAGCCCTATTCACAACATCTCAATACAAACACAGCTTTATGAGAAATTAGGTATCGACATATATCGTGTTTCAAACCTCTTAGAAACATCCCGCCATTCTCTCCTCATTATCAACCAAGTGGGATGCAAACCGAGACAACTCGGCAAACTTAGCTTTCAGATCGCGCCACTGGCCATATTGTTTTGCTCAAGCTTGATGAACTCTACCTCCTTCATGTGATTTAATACTTTCGTGAAAGTACTTGTCATTGAACAACTCTCGAACTTCTCCCAAGACATTTTGAAAGGCAAGCAAAGTTGAGTACGCTTTATAGATTCCCACCAAGAATCGCCTCGCTCAGCAACATGAAGGTGGCAAAAGGAACCTTTTGCTCTCTGAGCATCCCAAGACATCAAATATCTTGTTGATCCGCTTTATCCACGCCTCCGCTTTAAGTGGTTTTGGCTCTCCAAAAACTCGTGGTCCCAGCTCCTTGAATCGCTTAATGGTGACCGTCCGAGAGTTGTCAAGTGTTTCCACCGCATTTTGGACAGAGCCGCCGCTACCGATGTTGCATGAATTGCATAAAGCCTCTAACATCCCATCGCTCACCATTTCATCTGTTATTATTTTTACATGAGGATTATTGTCTTTCTGTTGCACATTATCCCGGCATTAATCTGTGGTGACTCAACTGGCCTCATGTGCTTCATTGTTTATCTCAACATTTTTGGATGCCATTTTCAAACATCGCCACAAAACAAGGGTTAATTAATATATCACATATTATCCCTATACTCAATCGACCAATTAAATACCAAATAAACTTAGGTAGGTCATACTAGCGTAAGGAATTTCTGCTCTCCCTCCTAGTTCTTGTCTCACATCTCAAACCAGGATCATATCCCTAAGCTTTGATACCAACTGATGACCCCCAAAATAGGTATACATCACCCATCTTGAGTCGCCAAATACATGGTACAAAATTCAAATACAACTTAATTATACAACAGTCGTGTAAAATATGACAAAACATAATCTAAGAGTTTTAATAAGAATATTATCATCTAGACAATATCCACACTCAATGGAGTCCTCATTACATTTATTGTCACACTATTTTATAGAATAGTGAGGACTACTAATGCTATCATCCGACCATCACTCCGCTCCCCGACTAGTCCCGCCACGCTCTCATTTCCTCAAGAGAACAAAGGAAAGAAAGGGTGAGCTCAACTAGCCCAGGAAGAAATATTATGACTAAGATAATGCAGAATAAATTATCATTAGTCTTCAACAATGTTAAACTGATAAAATACAATAGACATCAAGTTTAACTGCAGCGGAATAAGCAATCCATTAGAAGAGTCAAATAGAGCATGATATCTACTATCTTCTATGATTTAAAATGTTTTCATCAATTTTTATCGCTGAGACTCAGCTTAATAAATAAACCACATCATCGAAGTCATCCCTGCACTACGGGCCAAGGATATTCATTAAATCATCAATGGTCATGACTATACCGAATAATCCCTGGTCATAATCATACCAAAAACTGTCCATCAATGCACTACAAAGCATCGAGGACTTTTACCACATCATTTATAATATTACGGTGTCATGATTATACCGAATAATCCTCGGTCATAATCATACCAAGTCCATCTACGCACGTAAGCCAAAGATGACTTTCATCACAATATAAGCATGAGGATGATGACAATGACATAATAATTCAATAAAACAAGTTCAAGAATAAATTTTAAAGATTTATAAGTTAATTTATCTTGAAATCAATTACGCCCAAATTGTCAACATGATATCGCTCGCCAGGAGTAAAATTCAAGAATGCTCGTAAGAATATTTCCATGAAAAGATACTAGATGAAGCGCAAATATCCGTGATATTCTACTAATTTCATGGAGTATAGAAGCCAAAACTTTAACCAAATGAGTATCATAGAATATATGAAATCGCAAATGGATTTTCACCGCCATGCAGTAATCCACGAGATGCATCATTTCCACAATTTAATAAGGAATGAATACTTAAAGGATCATTCACCATGCATGTGATAATCCACATAGATAATGTTATTCCAATGTAATAATAAAGAATGGAACCAGTCATGTAATCCCGCATGCATGTGATATTCCAAATGTAATAATAAAGAATGGAATAATGTAAGAATTCACCATGCATGCGATAGACCGCATCGCATATATGTTATTCCAACAAAATAATAAAGAATGGAACCAGTGTATAAAAGCGTAATCCGCGCATGTGATATTCCAAATGTAATAATAAAGAATGGAATAACAAAGAATTCACCATGCATGCGATAGATCGCATAAAAGTTATTCCAACAATATATAAAGAATGGAATGTGTCTAATGAAAGCATGTGATAGGTTATTCCAATATTCCAATGTAATAATAAAGAATGGAACCGTGTTCTAGCATAATCCGCATGCATATGATGTGATATTCCAATGTAATAATAAAGAATGGAATAATGTAAGAATTTCACCATGTATGTGGTATCAGACAGACAGTTATTCCAACATAATAATAAAGAATGGAATAACATAAGAATTTCACCATGTATGCTGTAGATCAGATGTAACAAGTTATTCCAACATAATAATAAAGAATGGAATAATGTAAGCTCTCTTCATGAATACGAAAAGAAATAATACCCCTTACCTTAGAAAGAAATCGGATATCGGAGTAGAGAGGTAGCAGACTTTTCTTCTTTTCTCTCTATAATTTCTCTCTATAATAATTGCTCTATAGCTTTAGTGAATTGGTGAGAAATGAAGGAAGAATGAGCTTCTATTTATAGGAAAATATAGTTTCGATAATTGCACGCTTTTGGGGCTCAAAATATTACAAAGACAATACCTTCAACTTTTCTTTCATTTTTAATTTAGTCCCGCAAGTATTATCAAACTTGCACCACCTCCCCTAATAGTAAATAATGTGAATCAATAGTTCAATCATGTGAATCAATAGTTATAATCATGTGAAAAATATGAATTATAAAGATAAGACCTCCATCTATACCTCCATTTTTAACTTAGTCATGCAAGTATTATCAATCTTGCACCAACTCCCCTAATAGTACATGAATGTGATTCAATAGTACACACATGTGAACAAATAGTTATATAAGCATGTGAATTAGTAGCAATTAATTGCTCATTTATCCGATTAATTACCCGATTTATCAATATAACCCTCAGACATCAATTAATATCTAATAAATGTCGATTTCCACTAACACTAATAATCCCAACACAATGGAACTATCAAATTCATCTTTAATCAACACTTAACTTATTCATCATTAATATTATAACTCACAATATTTAACAAACCGTGTCGCTCCTGTGAAAGAGGGGCTTTCCGATAAGGATTTTTTCCTTATTGGCGCACGCAATTAGATGACCAAAACTCTCCTCGATGTAACTTCTAGACATTGTAAATATTGCAATTTAATAATATAAATAACTTTGTCGCCTCAATTATTGATTTAATAATATAACATATTATGCAGATGATATTATGACAATAATTGAATCAATAATACGAGAGATATGATGCAAGAACCATCGTAGTAATAATTGAGTATAATCGAAAGTGACTTTCACGTAAAGATCAATAACCAATACCGTGTGCTACTATGCAACCACGCCAGACATCGTATTTCTTTTACTACCGGGTAGTTCAATAGTTTTAATTCAGAATACTTCCGCCATTATTTTTTATAAAAGATAATTTCGTCATTTTCTTATTACGACAATACTTCCATTGTGGGGTCCACTAATGATTGTGCCGTCGCATTTAATATTCCCCGTTAAAACTAATATTATTCCCACCAATCTAATATTATATAACCACTTGCTTACTTTGAAAAATTTGTAAATATTACCCACAACTATAACATTATATTATATCCACACCATAATATTCAAAAAAATATATTTTGAGAGAAATTAATCTTTATTCATAAAAGTTGGGGTCTTATGTCTTGGAATGCTCGGAGAGGAGCAAAGGTTCCTTCGCCACCTTTATGTTGCGTGTGACGAGGAGTGCATTATTGGTGAGAATCTATAAAGCTTACCCGACTGACGATTTTTTCGAAAGTATTCGTCACATGAAGGAGGTGGAATTCATCAAGTTGGAACAAAACAATATGACCCGCAGGTCGCAATACGAGGCTAAATTTATGAGTTATCCCGTTTGTATCCCATTTAGTCGATAATGAGGCGCGAATGACGCGAATGTTTCTAAGAGGTTTGAAACCCGATATACGTTAATATATCATTTCTCACAAACTTTTGTGAATAGGGCTCAGTTATTGGAGCGCGATAATGAGTCAGAACAACCAAAAGGCAACGACCAACAACACGATAATAATCGTACTGGTGGCAACGACCATCGGAACAATGATAACCATCATGGGGGAAATTATCATGCCAAGAATGGTAACCACTTCAGTGGTAATCATGGCCAAGATAATAGAAGTGGAAAATTCAAGAAGAGAAGATTTAACGATGATGGGAAGACGTCGGCAGCAACACCAGCAACAAATTCTAGGGAGGAGAACGACGGCCAGTTAGATGCTATAGATGTGGAGAGGAGGGACACATAAGTCCAAATTGTTCACATCCTTCCAAGGTATGTTTTAGTTGTGGAAAAGACGGTCACATAGCTCAATTTTGTCCTGTAGTGAAATCAAGTCCAGCTGGGACGGTGGCACCAAAGGCGGATATGGACAAAACAAAGTCGGTGGTTTCAGGAAGAGCGTTTTTCGTGACTTCTCAAAAAGTGAGTAACCCGAACGAAGTTAGCACGGGTTAGTTAATTATAAATTCTTGCGAAGTCTATGCCTTATTAGATACTGGTTCTACCCATTCTTTTATCTCTCTTGCTTGCGCTCAACGTTTAAATTTGACCCTAGAGAAGTTAGACTTTGACTTATTGGTTGAAACTTTGTTAGTAGAAACCTTCGTTACCTCCACTGTTTATAAATCTTGTTGATTCAAATCGACACTTTCACGTTACCTGTCAATCTTATCTCTTTGAAAAGACTTGCCCTTGATGTGATTTTAGGAATCGATTGGTTAACTACTCATCATGATTTTCATAAGGTTGTTAGCTTTTATATTCCTAACCAACCTATTATGTGAATTCAAGCAACCAAACCACTAAAGTCAATCACTGTTATATTAAGCCATAAGTAAAGAGCCCTGAGCCTTTCACTGGTGACTTCCTTGTGTGGAATTCACCGAAGCCAGGCTTTCTGTAGGGGAATCCGTGAATAACGGTGGCAAGTTAATAGGTATCAATGTGACTTACTATCCAAATCTTGGGATGAGAGTCACAGTTTTTTTTTCTAACATTAATAAATTTCCTGACGTATTCCTGAAGACTTCCTGGCCTACCCCCAGAGCGTGAAATCGAATTTTTTATTGACCCCAGTATAAAACCCATTTCTAAAACCCTCAAATATTTTTTCACTTAAAATAAACATAACATGCGCCAAAGACGTTGGCTCGAGCTGTTGAAAATTACGACCATACCATTCAATATCATCGTGGAAGAGCTAATGTGGTAGCTGATGCGTTGAGTAGAAGATCGTATGCGGTTACGAGTGTGACGTTGTTAAAACAAAAACCAATTTTGTATAACTTACAAATGATGGAGATAGAGTTAAAGATTATAGGGACCCACGTGGTGATATCAAATATACGAGTAGAATCGACTTTAATCGATAAAGTTAAAGGCCGCTCAAGCTACAGACCTAGAGCTGATAAATACGAAGAAGAAGGTTGAAGAAGGCGTTATTCTAGAAGCAAGAGTTGATGAAGAGAGGAAATCTCAACCCTTGATTTTATTAGGCCATTCGAAATCCTCGATCGAGTAGGAACTGTGGCCTATAGACTCACTTTACTGCCAAGTATGTCGCGTGTTCATAACATTTTTTTTTACGTATCGATGTTACGTAAATATGTGGATGACCCAAACCACATTATTGAATTGAAACTAGACGAGATAGCAGAAGACTTAACGTATGAGGAGATACATGTTAAAATCTTAGATAAGAAGGATATATTCTATACTCAAAGGTTATACCTCAAGTGTAAGACCCCAACTTTTTGAATAAAGATGAATTTTCTATAAATATTATTTTTAAATATTAAGGTATGAATTTGAAATAATATTATAGTTGTGGGTAGTATTTATAAATTTTGCAAAGTACGCAAGTTGTTATATAATATTCGATTGGTAGGGAATATTCGTTTTAACAGGAAATATTCATACGACGGTACAATCATTGGTGGACCCCACAACAGAATTATTGTCGAATTGAGAAAACGACAAAAATATTTTATTGAAAATAACGGCGAAAGTTTTACCGTTGATACTGTTGAACTACTCAGTAGTAAAAGTACAGTAATACGCGTGGTTGCATAGTAGATCTTCATCGAAAGGACGTGGAATTCGATATAGGAGATCATGTGCTGTTACGTGTTGCTCCATGGAAGGGAGTTACGAGATTTGGCAAGAGAGGAAAGCTCAATCCTCAATTCATTGGCCCATTTTTAATCCTCGATCGAGTAAGAACTGTGGCCTATAGACTCGCTTTACCGCCAAGTATGTCTCGTGTTCATAACGTTTTTCACATATCCGTGTTACGTAAATATGTGAAAGATCCGAACCACATTATTGAGTTGAAACCGGACGAAATAGCGGAAGACTTAACGTATGAAGAGGTACCTGTTCAAATCTTGGATAGGAAGGAACATATTTTACGCTCCAAGGTTATACCTCAAGTCAAAGTTTTGTGGAGAAACCACGATGTTGAGGAAATGACATGGGAGTTAGAATCTGAAATGAAATCAAGGTATCCTTACCTCTTCGATATACCAGGTACGTACTCTAATTTTGAGGGCGAAATTTCATAATAAGGGGAGATTGTAAGACCCCAACTTTTTGAATAAAGATGAATTTTCTATAAATATCATTTTTAAATATTAAGGTATGAATTTGAAATAAATATTATAGTTGTGGGTAGTATTTATAAATTTTGCAAAGTATGCAAGTTGTTATATAATATTCGATTGGTCGGGGAATATTCATTTTAACCGGAAATATTCGTACGACGGCACAATCATTGGTGGACCCCACAACAGAATTATTGTCGAATTGAGAAAACGACAAAAATATTTTATTGAAAATAACGGCGGAAGTTTTACCGTTGATACTGTTGAACTACTCGGTAGTAAAAGTTCAGTAATATGCGTGGTTGCATAGTAGCACACGGTATTGATTATTAATGCTTACGTGAGAAGTCACTTAGTGGTGTTCAATTATTGTCGATATTTTATATATTATTAAATCAATAATTGAAATGACAGAGTTATTAATATTATAAATTACAATATTAACGATGTCTAGAAGTTCTGCCTAGGAGAGGTTTGGTCACCTAATTGCTACCAATAGGGAGAAATCCTTTATCGAAAGCCCTCTTTCCTAGAACGAATTGGTCGATTAATATTGTGAATTATAATAAAGATGATAAATGTTGTTAAAATTATTAAGGTGATTTTTTTATAAAGTTTTGCTTATTTTATGGACCCCCATTTTACCCATTTTTCAAAATAATCAGTAGAAAGTTATTCAATATATATATTATGTGACCCACCTGTGATAATGACATGTTGGTGGGAGGGGAACACGTGGGGCCCGCATGTGGAAGAAAAAAAATGAAAGGGGTTTGGATTTTGTAATTTACGGGTGGATGATTGCTTTTTAAAACATGTGTAGTTATATATATATGTATTATAATTCCTTTCCTTGTTCTGATTGGTTGGAAGTTTGAAAATTGGCATCCTGGGTTATCAAAGTTTTCATCTGTGATTTATAAAATTCTTGCGTCCGTATTATTTTCTAAACAGTACCCCTTCTATTCTCCTATAAATAGGGTGCTTAGTTAGAATTGAAATCACACCAGAAATTAAGAGAAATTCTCTTCTATAATCTTGAGCGTATTTTCTTTCGAGTTTTAAGAAGCTTTGAGCATAGTGAAAGTTTTCTTAAAGAATATCCTCGCCCTACCAGTCGGAATATTTTTCTTTTACGGTAAGGGATATTATTCTTTTGTATTCAAGAAGAGAACTACATTATTCCATTCCTTATTATTCATTGTTGGAATAACTTGTGATAACGCATGAATACCCTATACTTGGTGACATTCTTCTATTATTTTGTCTTTAATACTCAGCTGGAACATCCTGTTTGTGCTTTCTTTAGGACGGGTTCCGATTCTTTTATTATTCTCGTCTTTATTATTCATTGGAATATCTTGTTCAGGCTTTACGTCGGACTGGTTAAAATCTTTTTTATTATTCTCGTATTTATTATTACATTGGAATAACGCATCTATCTGATACCGCATGCATGGTGATTTCGTTGTTATTCCATTCTTTATTATTCGTTGGAACATCCCGCTTGGTTGTGATTTTCACCTGACCTGGTTCCGTTATTATTATTCTGTTAGAATAACCTGTCTATGCGAAGTACCGCATGCATGGTAATTTATTTTGTTATTCCATTCGTTATTATTCTCAGTTGGTTAAAATTTTGACTTCTATACTCCATGAAATTAGTGGAATATCCTTGATATTTGCGCTTCATCCAGTATTTTTCATGGAAATATTCTTGTGAGCATTCTTGAATTTTACTCTACAAAGCAGTATCATGTTGACAATTTGGACGTTATTAGTTCCTGAATAACTTAATTCTTGAACTTGTTTTATTGAATTCTTATATCATTGTCATCATCCTCATGTTTATATTTTTTTAAAGTCATCTATGGCATATAGAGCATGGATGGAGTTGGTATGATTATGACCAGGGATTAATCGGTTTAATCATGACCGTAATGTTACAAATGATGTGGTAAAAGTCCTCATTGGCCCGTAGTGCATTGATGGACAGTTGTTGGCATGATCATGACCATTGATGAACAAAAATGTCCTTGGCCCGTAGTGCATGGAATTTGTGGTCGTGACCCTAATGAATATCCTTGGCCTTAGTGCAAGGATGATGTGGATTATTTATTGAGTTGAGTCTCAGCGATAAAAGTGATGAAAAACTTTTTAAATCATAAAAGATAGTAGATTCTATTCTCTACTTGACTCTTTTAATGGATTGCTTGATCCACTGTAGTTAAACTTGATGTCTATTGTATTTTATCAGTTTAACATTGTTAAGGACTAATGATAATTTATTCTGCATTATCTTAGTCATAATATTTCTTGTTGGGCTAGTTGAGCTCACCCTTTTTTCACCGTTTCTTGTGAAATGAGAACGAAATTGATTTATGAGTGGGGAACGGAGTAATGCTCTGGATAATAGTGTTAGCTAGTAGTCCTCACTATTCTGTTAAATAGTGTGACAATAAATGTATTGAGGACTTATTCCGAGAGTGGATATTGTCTAGTAGACAATATTTGTATTAAAACTCACAAAGATGTATTTTGTCGCATTTACTTTACAATCGTTGTATAATTAAGTTGTATTTGAATTTTGTACCATGTATTGGCGACTCAAGATGGGTGATGTATACCTATTTTGGGGGTGTCACATCAAGAGTTAGAATCTGATGAGGTATCCTTACCTCTTCGACATACCAGGTATGTACCCTAATTTCGAGGACGAAATTTCATAAGAAGGGGAGGTTGTAAGACCCCAACTTTTATGAATAAAGAATAATTTTTCTCGAAATATATTTTTGAATATTATGGTGTGGACTTGATATAATGTTATAGTTGTGGGTGATATTTATAAATTTTGCAAAGTAAGAAAGTGGTTATATAATATTCGATTAGTCAGGGAATATTCGTTTTAACAGGGAATATTAAATGACGACAAGCACAATCTTTAAGTGGACCCCACAACGGAAGTATTGTCGTAGTTAAAAAATGACAGAATTATCTTTTTATAAAAATAACGGTGAAAGTTTTATCGTTAAACTGTTGAACTACCCGGTAGTAAAAGTACAAGAAGAACGCTGTGGTTGCATAGTAAAGACACCAGTATTGATTATTGATGCTTACGTAAGAAGTCACTCAGTTATACTCAATTATTGCTACAGTAATTGCTGCATCATATCTCTCATATTATTGATTCAATTATTATCACAGTATCATTTGCATAATATTTTATATTATTAAATCAATAATTGAGACGATAAAGTTATTCATATTATTATTTGCAATATTGACAATGTCTAGAAGTTCTGTCAAGGAGAGGTTTGGTCACCTAATTGTGCGCCAATAAGGAGAAATCCTTATCGGAAAGCCCCCTCTTTCTTGGGAATGACCTGATTGTTAAATATTGTGAGTTATAATATTAATGATGAATAAGTTTGTGTTAATTAAAGATGAAATTGATAGTTCCATTGTGTTGGGATTATTAGTGTTAGTGAAAATCGATATTTATCTCGATAATAATTGATGTCTGGAAGTTATATTGACCAATCAGATAATTAATCGGATAAATGAGAAATTAATTTCTATTAATTCACATGATTATAACTATTTGTTCACATGTGTGTACTATTGATTCACATTCATATACTATTAGGGGAGGTGGTGCAAGAGTGATAATGCTTGCATGACTAAGTTAAAAATGGAGGTATAGATGGATGTACTATACTGTAATTCGTATTTTCACATGTATAGAACTATTGATTCACATGATTGTACTATTGATTCATATGATATACTATTAGGGGAGTTGGTGCAAGTTTGATAATACTTGCAGGACTAAATTAAAAATGAAGAAAAAGATGAAGGTATTATACTATAATATTTTGAGCCCCAAAACGTGCAATTATCGAAACTATATTTTTCTATAAATAGAAGCTCATTCTTCCTTCATTCTCACCAATTCACTAAGACTCACAAGAGCAATTATAGAGAGAGAAGCTATATAGAGAGAAGTTTATAGAGATAGAAGAAGAGCAGACTGCTACTTCACTACTCCAGTATCCAGTCTTCTTCTGAGGTAAGGGGTATTATTTATTTCATATTCTGAAGAGATATTATTTTTCATACTCGTATGAATATTATTTCGTTCAATATTCATAAAGAATATTATCTTCATTCAATATTCGTAGGAATATTATCTTCGTTAAATATTCGTTGGAATATTATTTTCGTTCAAGGGATGTTATTTTTCTTCAATATTCGTTTGAAATAATATTTTCTTCAATACTTTGTAGTATGTAAGTAATATTATTTCGTTTCAGATTTTGAATTCTATACTCATTTTGTTGAAGTTTTGGCTTCTATACTCCATGAAATTAGTAGAATATCCTTGATATTTGGCTTCATCCAGTATCTTTTCATGGAAATATTATTCTGAGCTTTCTTGATAATTATTGATCTTTTCATGACGGAATACTATTCATGAGTTACTATTTACGGGTTACTATTTACTCGGTTACTATTCACTCAAATATTATTCACTCGGGCATTCGGGGCACTTTTTATGCCGGAGTACCATTCACGAGTTACTATTCATAGGTTACTATTCATCCAATTACTATTCACCCAAATATTATTCACTCGGGTATTTGGGGTACTTTTCATGTCGGGGTAGTATTCCCGAAGTACTATTCACAGGGTACTATTCACGGGGTACTATTTACCCAAAAAATATATTTCTTCTCTGTCCAAATTATTTTTGGTACATGAATATTATTCTTGAATTTTACTCTACAAAGCAGTTTCATGTTGACAATTTAGATATTTTAAAACTCTGGATAAATTTAAAGTCTATAATATTTATCCTTGATTTCGTTTGATTAATGCTTATATAATTGTCATCATCCTCATGCTTATATTGTGATGAAAGTCATCTTTGGCTTACGTGCATAGATGAACTTGGTATGATTATGACCAGGGATCATTCAGTATAATCATGACCTGTAATGTTATAAATGATGTGGTAAAAGTCCTCATTTTCCCGTAGTGCATTGATGGACAGTTGTTGGTATGATTATGACCAGGGATTATTCGGTATAGTCATGACCATTGATGATTTAATGAATATCCTTGGCCCGTAGTGCAGGGATGACTTGATGATGTGGTTTATTTATTGTTTGAGTCTCAAATGATAAAAATTGATGAAAACATTTTAAATCATGAAGATGGTAGATATCATGCTCTACTGACTCTTCTAATGGATTGCTTATTCCATTGCGCAGTTGTTGATCTAAAACTTGTTGTCTATTATATTCTATCAGTTGTTATACTGTTGAAGGCTAAGGATAATTTATTCTGCATTATCTTAGTCATAATATTTCTTACTGGGCTAGTTGAGCTCACCCTTTTCTTTGATTGTTGTCTTCAGGAAATGAGAATATAGCTGTGACGAGTCAGGGAATGGAGTGATGGTCCGAGATGGTGGCTATAGTAGTCCTCACTATTTTTATAAAATAGTGTGATAATAATTGTAATGAGGAATCCATTGAATGTGGATATTGTCTAGAAGGCAATATTCGTGTTTAAACACTCAGCTATGTTTTGTCGTATTTTGCACGACAGTTGTATAATTAAGTTTATAGTTGAGTTCTGTACCATGTATATGGCGTTTCAAGATGAGTGATGTATACTTGTTTTGGGAGCGTCACACTGATGGTTATCAATGTTATTGAGTGATTACTAATTTATTTTAGTTTTGTTTGGTTATCAATTTATTTCAGTTTGGTTGTAACATTTATTGTTGGGCAATTATTAATGATAATTATAGGGAGCCATTCATAACTTTAGTGTAGTTAGGGAAATTATAGTGCAGTCATGTTTGTTATTTTTTTTTGTTGCATTTATACTCTGTTTCTAACATAACTTAGAAATTTCATACCAACTACACCAAAAGAGCAAAATGCTCTGATTTTTCCATTTCATTCATTAAAATCATAAACATTAACCACCAAACTACTTCAAAATTACAATGTTGTTTAACAATCAAACACCAAACTTTTACTTTTACAATCAAAAAATTCAAACACCAAATTTTCACAGTTACAATCAAAAACATCAATCATCCCAATGATATTTTACACCATTATTACTAATAAAAATTAAAAACATCATCCATGAAAAAATTAGAACAATCCACATCCTTGTGAGTATTTTTTTGGGCATTTTTTGTAAGACCCCAACTTATTTTAACTGAAATTAAATTTCCTCTATTTATTATTTTGAAATAATAAGGGTTAATTTGATTAATGTGGTTAGATATGGGTAAAATGCGCAAATATCTTAAATAAGCAAGTGGTTATAAAATATTCATTGTTGTCGGGGAATATTCATTTGGTCGTGGAATATTCTTACTGTCGGGGAATATTCGTACGACGGCGCAGCCTTGTGTGGGCCCCATAACGGAAAGCGATTGGATGAAGAAAACGATAAGTATAAGTTTTTTATAAATAATGGCGTAGTTTTTACCGTTAACACTGTTGAAATAATTCGATGGTTAAAAAAAAAGAATGTCTGTGTCGCATAAAGAAGACTGCAGTATTGCACCAATTATTGATTTTTACGTAAGAAGGCACTACTCAATAATTGTTACAGTAATTACTGTTTAATATTTTATTGATTCAATAATTACTACGTTGATATTTTATATTATTGTTGTTTTAATAATTGTCATTGCACAATATTTCCCATTATCAGACCAATAATTCATATTATTTGAATAATATTATTAGATAGAATTATTGGCAATGTCTAAGGAAGTTCTGTCTAAGGAGAGGTTTGGTCTCCTAATTGCGCGCCAGTAAGGAGAAATCCTTATCAGAAAGCCCCCTCTTTCCTAGAAACGACCTGGTTGTTATTATTGTGATTCTGTAATATTATTTATGAATAATTAATTATTGATTTATATGATACGAAAAATATTTATTTATGTGGATATAAATGGAGGAATTTTTAGAAAAGTGACAATTATTGAAAATTGATATTTTATCTTTTCTGATAAAATAATTCATTTAAATATATTATTATATTATAATAATATAATAATGGTGATATTTTTATAATGAATGTGTGATATATGAATAAATGAGGAGGAAGAGTATTTTTGTTACAATAAATATTAAAAACATGTTAAACAAGTTGGTGGACCCCATTTCTTGACTGAAATTTGATTATAGCCTAGAAAATCGTCCTTATGTGGATTTCGGTCAATTTCTGCTTGGAATTTGGAAAAACTTAAACTTACCAAGTTGTAGAGAATTGAATTTTCTATGGAGTGGATATAAGATTTAAAATTTTCTAATAAAATGGCTATTTATTATGAATTATTGAAGTTCCGGTATATTGGGTCTAAATTAATTTTTGGGTTATAGATATTTTTTTAATGAGAAACATTTTTTTGTGGGTGGGACCCACTTGAGTGTGCTGAGATTTTGATGTGGTGGGCTAAGGAAATTTTTTTTAAAATAATAATATTTTATTAAATTTTTTACTTTGGTGTTCTAAGCATTTTCCTATAAATAGGGTTCTTAGGTTAGAATTGAAAATCACACCAGAAACTGAAGTTTTCTCTTTCTATATTATCGAGCGTATTTTGTGAGTATTTTGATACTTTGAGTGTTGCTATACAAGTTCCCTTCAAAGACTATATCCTAGATTCCACTGTAAGTAATCATGTCTTTTGAGATAAGGGATGTTATTTTTTTTTAAATGATATTATTTCTTTCAATATCAGTATGCTAGAATATTGGTAAGATTTTTCTTGTAAAATTCTTGTCTTTTAGTGTCGGGGTTACTATTCATGTAAGACCCCAACTTATTATAAATGAAATTGAATTTTCTCTATTTATTATTTTGAAATAGTAAGGGTTGATTTAATTAATGTGGTTAGATATGGGTAAAATTTACAAATATCTTAAATAAGCAAATAGTTATAAAATATTTATTGTTGTCGGGGAATATTCGTTTGGTCGTGAAATATTCTTACTGTCGGGGAATATTAAATTTATACAAGACCTTAATGTGGGCCCCATAACGGAAAGCGATTGGATGAAGAAAACGACAAGTATAATTTTTTTATAAATAACGGCACAGTTGTTACCGTTAACACTATTGGAATACCCAGTGGTTAAAACACAGTAATACGCAGTGTTGCACAGTAACACACGGTATTGCACCAATCATTGATTCTTACGTAAGAAGGCACTACTCAATAATTGTTACAGTAATTACTGTTTAATATTTTATTGATTCAATAATTGATACGTTGATATTTTATATTATTGTTGTTTCAATAATTGTCATTACACAGTATTTCCCATTATCAGACCAATAATTCATATTATTTGAATAATATTATTAGATAGCATTATTGGCAATGTTTAAGGAAGTTCTGTCTAAGGAGATGTTTGGTCACCTAATTACGCGCCAGTAAGGAGAAATCCTTATCAGAAAGCCTCCTCTTTCCTGGGAACGACCTGGTTGTCATTATTGTGATTCTGTAATATTATTTGTGAATAATTAATTATTAATTTATATGATAAGGAAAATATTTATTTATGTGGATATAAATGGAGGAATTTTTTAAAAAGTGACAATTATTGAAAATTGATATTTTATCTTTTCTGATAAAATAAATCATTTAAATATATTATTATATTATAATAATATAATAATGGTGATATTTTTATAATGAATGTGTGATATATGAATAAATGAGGAAGAGTATTTTTGTTATAATAAATGTTAAAAACATGTTAAACATGTTGGTGGACCCCATTTCTTGACTGAAATTTGATTATAGCCTGGAAAATCGTCCGTATGTGGATTTTGGTCAATTTCTGCTTGGAATTTGGAAAAACTTAAACTTACAAAATTGTAGAGAATTGAATTTCCTATGGAATGGACATAAGATTTAAATTTTTTCTAATAAAAGAGCTATTTATTATGAATTATTAAAGTTCCGATATATTGGGTCTGAATTGATTTTTGGGTTATAAATATTTTTTTAATGAGAAACATTTTTTTTGTGGGTGGGACCTACTTGAGTGTGCTGAAATTTTGATGTGGTGGGCTAAGGAATTTTTTAAAAAAATAATAATTTTTTATTAAATTTTCTGCTTTGGTGTTCTAAGCATTTTCCTATAAATAGGGTGCTTAGGTTAAAATTCAAAATCACACCAAAACTGAAGTTTTCTCTCTCTATATTATCGAGCGTATTCTTGTGATTATTTTGATACTTTGAGTGTTGTTATACAAGTTCCCTTCAACACTATATCCGGTATTTCTGTCAGAAGTACTGTCCTTTTGAGGTAAGGGATGTTATTTTTTTTTAAATGATATTATTTCTTTCAATATCATTATGCCGAAATATTGGTAAGATTTTTCTTGTGAAATTCTTGTCTTTTAGTGTCGGGGTTACTATTCACGTATACGATACTATTCACCGAAAAATAAAATTTTCTCTTCTTTGTCCCAGATGTTTATTTTTGTTACTATCTTTGATTGTATCCATGTTTTGATATTCATTCTTGAATTTTACTCCACCATAGTATTATGGGGTATTTTTGAACATGGATAAATCGAAGTACGAATCCCTAATATTTATTCTTTTGTCTCACTGGATTCATTTTCTTTAAAATATTTTTCATCATCCTCAGTCATAAATGATGATATAACTGAATATCTTTGGCCTGTAGTGCAAAGATGAATGATTTCCTGATAAACATCTTTGGCCCATAGTTCAAAGATGAACAGGTGTTGAGATAAACATGACCAACTGATAAATATCTTTGGCCTGTAGTGCAAAGATGAATATTTGATTCAAAATGTATATTGATTGATATTACAGGGATAAAATATTGATGATGGACTTTAAAATCATAGAAGATAGTAGATTTCATTCTCTACTTAACTATTCTAAATGAATTGTTATTTCCGCTGCGAATATTGATTTAAAACCTATTGTCTATTATATTCTATCAGATTTTTCCCTGTTGAGGACTAACGATAATTTGTTCTATATTATCTTGGTCATAATATTCTTTACTGGGCTAGTTGAGCTTACCCTTTTCTTTTTTGTTCCATTTTTCTTCTCAGGAGACGAGAATGTAGCGAGTACTAGTAGAGGTATGGAATGATGGTTTTAGAAAGTTGTTTTAGTGGTCCTCACTATGTTTGTAAAATAGTGTATCAATAATTATAACGAGGACTTATTTGAGTGTGGATATTGTCTAGAAGACAATATTTGTATTTAAACTCACAGTTGATGTGTTGTCGTATTTTGCACGACAATTGTATTAATAAAGTTGTAGTTGTTTCTGTACTATGTATTTGACGACTTAGAATGGGTGATGTATACCTATTTTGGGGGCGTCAGATTTTCCCTCTTCAATTCTTTGACCACAATTGATTCATTTCCATTCTCAAAGAATTTCTGTCTTTGTATTTCTTCGTTCGTAGAACATAGTTCATCCCTCAATTTTTTATCACTTCCCTTGATCTTTCAGTGAATGGAGGGTCACATCACTTGAAAAATCGACAATACATCTTTGGCTCCTGCTCAAAAGATATAATAGAGGAAGATTTATGACTAAAAAACCCCCTTTTTTCATGCCAAAAAATTTCAAAGAAATTACAAATTCACATACCTTGTACCTGCTACAACCAACAAATCTTCTACCTGGATCTAGGGTTCCATCTTTCCATGCTTCCCAAATAGGTGAAACGATTCCGCAGCTGCAGACGATGGGATTTGTAAGTTGGCCAAAAATGCAGTGACAAAAAAAATATTTAACCCGTGATTCTAGAAGTTTTACTCTTCACATATTTATCATTTATTTATTTTATGATAAATATTTACATTTTGATTATTTCCATTGTATATTTATGAAAAACAAGACTATGTTAGGATAAGAAAACTAATTTTAGGTCTCATATGTGTTTTAAAAACAAATAATATTACTTTATGAAATTAATATTTTTATAAATAAAATTTGATATTCCTTGTATATGAGTGTGGACCATTATTTATAATTCATGTAAGAGGCAACCTTTAGAACTATCACTTTTTATTGCAATAATATCAATTTCCTTATTGTATCAGTATGTAATACTTGCTAAGATTCACTATAATTTTGTACAACCACCCTATAAAATTATCTAGCTAAAGTTGAATGAAATTTGTTGTAAGAAAACATTAGGTACCTAGATAAGGATAATGTTAGGGTTTTCGAATTTTTTGGTTTCAAATGTGTGTCAAATATATGATGTTGGTTGTTCAATATCATGTTGGGTTTTTAATATGAAAATTGATATTTTCACATTATTTTTTGATAACATAGTATCCACATATTAGCTGTTGTGTCAAATTTTTATTAACTAATATGTGAGTCATACGTGTAGAAATATCAAAAAGTAATATGGAAATATTAAAAAATAATGTAGAAATATCAGTTTCTTAACAATTATTAAAGAGGGTTGTTATATATGACTTAGACCTTACAATTTTTCTCGATCATGATAGAATTCGTCTGATCCCAACCTTAATGGAACCCAAATTTTTAAACCCTATAAGGATAGGATCGGGTATAAGATAGACACTCCCGCCCTCACCCCTGCCTTAATTATATTTATATATAATTATTTTTTCTTTTTTGTAATATATATATATATATATATATATATAATTATTTTTAAAATTAACCTTTTATGTATTGCTACTAATAGAAATATATAACATGTAGTTTGATTTTGAATTAGAAATAGTTATATAAAAGAAATATAAATTTTTTACGAAAAATCTAATTTGAAAAAAAGAAAAAAATTCCTAAAAATGGGGGAAATTCCAAAAAAGGGGAGGAAAGGAGAGGGGATGGTATGGGGTAATTGTTTTCGGGAACAAGTTAGGTTCATCCCCCCTCACCGGCGAAGTGGGTATGGGAAAGGGTTCTTCAAACCATACATGCCTTCTTGTCAGGTCTATATACGATGACAAATTAATGTTGACGTTAAGTACCAATGTACTCAATGTATGAAATAAGAGTTTGTAAAGAAAGAATTCACTTATTATTATTTTATTTTATTGTTTATATTTATATATTAGTCTTAATTCACATTTGACATCAAATTAATTGACATATATATTATTTTTTATTATTAAATTCTAATACAATAATAACATATATATTTAAGACGTACATAAAATTTTAAATTTGAATTTTTTTAGCATTATTTGAGTATACAAAAGTTATCTAGCCCATCTTAAATAAATCATTAATTGTATTGGCGCAAATTTTTGTCAATTTGTGGCAAATAGTGGGCATTGAGCGCACACAAATGATGTCATTATATACGCATAGGATGATGGTCACGGGCCAAGTGGAGAAACATCTATTGTCCTATCATAATTCCCAAATCAAGCTTTACACAACAATCACAGGAAATCATGCCTAAAGACGAATAAGAATATGACAGTTTTGGCATTTGTGATCGTGTGCCGAGCAAGGAAAAAAAAACAAATCTTTGAATTAATTATCATATCCTCTTTGGGGTTTGATTAGAAACATTTTTTTTCTTTGAGTAAAATATATTTACACCTCCCGTAAATAATTATAATGGGCTATATATACACACAATTATATATTATACAGTAGGACTATGACGGCGGATTTTTTGGACTATTGCGATGATTCATCTGTCGCTATAGCCCAGAATAACTATGACGATGAGTTATAGCTCAAAAAACCGTCGCCATAACTCTATTGTGTAATACACAGCTGTGTACATACATTTTTCTCAATTATAATAATACTTACTATTTTTTTAGTTTTTCAAGTAACAGTTACTACACATCTAATCTATAATATATAATATTTACTACCCCTGTGTGTAATTGACAAACTAATATTCAAAAATATTTTTAATATAACATTTAATATTCTCTTCAAGTTATAATGTTTAATATATCCACTAAATATAAATTTGCATGTTATAATTTTTACTTAACTCGATCTAATTAATTAAATTATGAATTTGTGCATTAATAAATAACATATTTCTCAAAAAAAAATATTTATTTTATCAAGAAAATAAAGTCATACACTTTTTGCTAATTAAATTTCTTAAAGATTAAAACTTACGTAATATACATTCAAATATATTTTTTGTAATTAAAAAAGTAAAATTTTAATAAGCATAAATGTGACGCCCCCAAAATAGGTCCACACGACCCATTCTGAGTCGCCAGATATCATACTATAAAAATCAAATACAAACTTCATTTATACAACTGTTGAATCGTAAATGCAGAATACGACCCACGATTAAAGCGTGAGTTTTAATACAAATGTATGTAACTCTCATGGTGCCTTGACCACAACCTTACAATGGTACCTTACATAAAAGTACAGTCCATAACTGTTTTTGAAATTAAAATCTTTGGAAAGTGCTCAAGGAAACCTTCGTACATGGGAGGTCATGCGTCTAGGTTATGATAGATATCATATGTCCACAGAATTATCCTTGGTTGACCCAATAGTACCCAGAGAAAAACAAAAAGATTGCTATCATCTTCTTTCCAATGGTGAGTCTTCTCTTGACATATAATTATATCCGTTGTCTCCAAGTGAGAATTATATTTCAAATAAACTCCAAGATTATATAGGTAGTGCTCGTAGATATACTCAGCAAGTGGATGTGCACAACCCTGTCATATGATAACACGAGGTTGTATGTCATTAGACATCTTGTATGATAGTGGCAAAACACCCTTCCAAAGTTGGGTTCACCTCACCCTATTCGGTTCACCAAAATTAAATATCAAATGACGTATACAATACGACACACTTATCTAAAGTTCTCAATAAAATTATTTCCATACTATTTAAGGAGAACTTCAATGACTATAGACCACCGCTCTATTCTCCTTCTCTCCGCCATCTCATTCCACCTACACTTTTATTATTACCGAAAGGAATTGTGAAGCAAAAAGGGTGAGCAACAACTAAGCTCAAAGAGAGAATATCATGACTAAAGATAATTTACATCATCAATAGCCTTTATCAAGAATAAATCGTAGATTTAGAACATATGGTAGATGATAAAACTTTTCAACCATAGTTGCAGTGGAACGAGCAATCTATTAGAAGAGTCAAATAGACCATAGGGTCTATTATCTTCTCCATGTTAAAAGTCCACCAACAATGTTTTATCCCTGTAACATCAATCAACAATTCTTGTCCACAATCATGTGAATAACTCATAATCATAATTGTGATTCTAAATTCCTCTTCGCACCCAGGACGAAGATAATTTTCATCACCTGTCTTTACCGGAAACATCAAAAATCATGGTTATACCAAATCACAATCCTTGTTCATAATCATACTAATAAATTCGTCTTTGTACTACGGGTCAAAGATATTCATTAACAATTCATCTTTGCTCTACAGGCCAAAGACATACAACTGTATTATAAAAGAGTCAAGTAGAGCATGATATCTACTATATTCTACGAATTAAAAGTGTATTATCAATATGTTATCGCTGAGACTCAACTTAATAAATAATTCACATCATCGAATCATCCCTGCACTACGACCAAGGATATTCATGTAATCATTAATGGTCATGATTATACAGAATAATCCCTGGTTATAATCATACTAATAATTGTCCATCAATTCACTACGGGCCAATGAGGACTTTTACGACATCATCTATAACATTACGGGTCATGATTATACCGATGATCCCGGGTCATAATCATACCAATAAACAGTTCATCTATGCACATAAGCCAAAGATACTCATCAATCAATAGTTCATCTTTGCACGTAAGCCAAAGATATACAATCGTAAAACCAATAATCAACAAATCCATCTTTGCACGTAAGCCAAAGATATACAACTGTAAAACTAATAATCAACAGTCCATCTTTGCACGTAAGCCAAAGATGACTTTCATCATGATATAAGCATGAGGATGATGACAATGATATAAGCATTAATCAAACGAAAATAAGGATAAATATTAAAGACTTTAAATTTATCCAAATATTATCAATCACTTAATAAACTCATAATCTAATATTATTAATATTATAACAATATTTTAATCACTTCTTAAACTTATAAATAATTTATTTCAATTGTTTACACTTTACCAAATAATGCATTTAATCATTCAAAAATACCATACTCATAAGATTTCATCACCAATGATCAAATCCCTCATCAAAAATCTGAATATACCCTATATAGGATTCTCAAGCCATAAAATCCTATTTTCCAATTTTGTTACTTCACATAACATATTTAATTCATTTACTCATAACTAGTTTATTTTTATGAAAATACCAAATCAGGGTCCCAAAAATATTTCTTTTACGTGATTTAACGTAATATAGTCCAATATTGAATATATATTTTTCTGAAATTTTAAAATTCATTTACTATTTTCATATGGCCAAAATCTTTGAATATTTAGATATTTATCATAAATTGTACTTTTGTCCAAAAATTCCAAAATTTATAGGGTATATCAAGTATATATATGTACTCCCAATAAAAATTTCACCAATTTTAGAGTTAACCACAAGGAGTTATAAGAGTTTACTTTTAAAATAGTTTTTTCCCATAAAATCCATAACTCTTAATCTATACATCTAAAAATCGCCATCTTTGGACATAATATAGAAAACACATCAAATTATCATTTCAAAATTTTCCAGAATTTTTGAGAGTTAGAAAACTTACGAAACTGCAAATGGATTTTCACCCGCCATGCGGTAATCCACGTAGACAGATCATTTCAACAATTTAATAAGAAATGAATACAAGGGATCATTCACCATGCATACGGTAATCCACGTAGACATGTTATTCCAACAGAATAATAAAGAATGGAATAACAGAAGAATTCACCATGCATGCGATAGACAAAGACGAATATAGGTTATTCCCAATGAATAATAAAAAATGGAACCAAGTCATGCCAGAATCCGCATGTAGCGAGGATATTCCAACATAATAATAAAGAATGGAACTGTGTCATGCGAATCCGCACATACATGATATTCCAACATAATAATAAAGAATGGAATAACAAATGTAATTCACCAGCATGCGATAGATCCTATGGGAAAGTTATTCCAATGTAATAATAATAAAGAATGGAACCAGTCACATACGTAATCCGTATGAGATAGGATATTCCAATAGAATAATAAAGAATGGAACCAGTCACGCGTAATCCGCACGCATGTGATATTCCAATGTAATAATAAAGAATGGAATAACAACAGAATTCACTGTGCATGCGATAGATCGCCTTACAGATAAAGTTATTCCATATAATAATAAAGAATGGAATAATGTAAGAATTTCACCATGTATGCGGTACTTGGCATGTATAAAGTTATTCAACATAATAATAAAGAATGGAATAACAACCCTTACGAGTATTGAAAGAAAATAACTCTCTTCATGAATACCAAAGAATAATACCCCTTACTTAGAAAAAACTGGATACTGGAATAGTGAGGTAGCATACTTCTCTTCTTCTTTCTCTCTATAATTTCTCTCTATAATAATTGCTCTATAGCTTTAGTGAATTGGTGAGAAATGAAGGAAGAATGAGCTTCTATTTATAGGAAAATATAGTTTCGATAATTGCACGTTTTTGGGGCTCGAAATATTACAGTATAATACCTTCAACTTTTCTTTCATTTTTAATTTAGTCCTGCAAGTATTATCAAACTTGCACCACCTCCCCTAATATTAAATAATGTGAATTAATAGTAAAATCTTGTGACTCAATAGTTATAATCATGTGAAAATACGAATTACAGTATAGTTGTGAGACCCCAGATTTTATAAATAAAGATTTAAATTTCTCGAAATATTTTTTTATATTATGGTGTGGATTTGAGATAGTGTTATAGTTGTGGGTAGTATTTGAAAATTTTGCAAAGTATAAGTTGTTATAAATATTCGTTTGGTGGGAATATTCTTTTGTTTCGGGAATATCCGCATGATCAAGACAATCATTGGTGGACCCCACAACCATTAATAATCGTTGTTGAACTACCCGGTAGTAAAAGTACGAAAGAATATGTGTGGTCGCATAATAGCTAATACTTAGACCAGATTGATTATTGATGCTTACGTAAGAAGTCACTCGCTTATACCGCATTATTACTACATTAAAGAATGTCGTGATCATATCTCTCTCATATTATCGATCCAATTATTGTCACAAAGATCATTGTGCATAATATGTTATATTATTAAATTAATAATTGAGATTTATAAAGTTATTCATATTATTAAATTGCAATATTTACAATATCTAGAAGTTCTCACAAGGAGAGGTTCGTCACCTAATTGCAGGCCCCAATAGGAGAAATCCTTATCGAAAGCCCCTCTTCCGGGAACGACTTGGTTGTTAAATATTGTGAGTTATGATATTAATGATGGATAAGTTCATATTGATTAAAGATGAATTTGATAGTTCCATTGTATTAAAATTATTTGTGTTAGTGAAAATTGACATTTATTTCGATAATAATTGATGTCCGGAGGTTATATTGTTCAATTCCAGTATTTGGGGAACTTTTCGTGTTTGAGTTACTATTCACGAAGTTATTATTCACGAGTTACTATTCACTAGTTACTATTCACGAAGTTACTATTCACGAGTTATTAATCACGAAGTTACTATTCATGAGTTTTAATAAGAATCTTGACCCTTCAATTTTCCAAGAGTTATTTGCCTCTTTCTGTTCCAAGAGTTAATTACCCCTTCGCAAATAGTAGAGTTGCCTCTTCAATATTACCAAGAGTCATTTTGACCATTCGTCAAGCACTCAAGAGCCACTCTTAGTTTTTCTATAAATAGAAGCTCATTCCTTCATTATTTCTTACTTAATTCATCAAACTCTAGAGAGAGAAATTATAGAGAGAAGTTATAGAGAGAAAATTATGGAGAGAAAGAAGAAGAGTATTCTGCTACTTCACTACTTCTATATCCAGTTTTTTTTACGGTAAGGGGTGTTATTCTTTCTTATTCATGAAGAGAACTTCTGTTATTCCATTCTTTATTATTCTGTTGGAATAACCTGTAAAAGTGGCATACCCTATACATAACCTGTATACGCGACATACCCTATACTTGGTGAAATCCTTATGTTATTCCATTCTTATTTATTCTGTTGGAATAACCTGTATACGCGGAATCCCCTATACTTGGTGATCTTCTTCTGTTATTCCATTCTTTATTATTCTGTTGGAATATCCTGTCTGTGTGTTTTACACCGGACCTGGTTCCATTGTTTATTATTCCACATTTATTATTCTGTTGGAATATCCTGTCTGTGTGTTTTACACCGGACCTGGTTCCATTGTTTATTATTCCGCATTTATTATTCTGTTGAACATCCCGCTTCATTGTGAATTTCACCGACTCGGTTCCGTTATTATTATTTCGTTGAATAACTCGCTCTACGCCAAGCTAACCGCATGCATGGTGATTTCGTTGTTATTCCATTCTTTATTATTCTCATTGGAACATCCCGCTTGTGAATTTCACCGACGGTTCCATTATTATTATTCTCGCTGGAATAACTCGCTTATTATTCACGTTGAATAACCTAACCGCATGCATGGTGATATCTTTTGTTATTCCATTCAGATTATACTCATTGATTAAAATTTTGACTTCTATACTCCATGAAATTAGTGGAATATCCTTGATATTTGCGCTTCATCCAAAGATCTTTTCATGGAAATATTCTTCCGAGCATTCTTGAATTTTACTCTACAAAGAAGTATCATGTCGACAATTTGGACGTTATTGGTTCTTGGATAAATTAATTCTTGAACTTGTTTTATTGAATTATTATGTCATTGTCATCATCCTCATGTTATATTATGTTGAAAGTCATCTTTGGCTTACGTGCATAGATGGACTTAGTATGATTATGACCAGGATCATTCAAGATAATCATGACCGTTATAAATAATGTGATAAAAGTCCTCAAAGTATTCTGTAATGCATTGATGAATAGTTTTTGGTATGATTATGACTGTGGTTTATTCAGATAGTCATGACCATTGATGATTTAATGAAAATCTTCGACCGTGGGTATGTGGATGATTAGATGTGGTGGTTTATTTATTGTCGAGTCTCAAATGATAAAAATTGATGAAAACCTTTTTAAAACCTAAAAGATAGTAGACTTTATTCTCTACTTGACTCTTTTAATGGATCAGATATTTCATCACAGCTTAAACATGATGTCTATTGTATATTATCGCTTTAACATTGTTCAAGACTAATGATAATTTATTCAGATTATCTTAGTCATAATATTTCATCGGGCTAGTTGAGCTCACCCTTTCCTTCACCGTTTCTTCGTGAAATGAGAATATAATGGGGACTAGCTCTGGGAGCGGAGTGACTGGCCCGTCAGATGATAAAGATTAGTAGTCCTCACTATTCTCGTTAAATAAGGTGACAATAAATGTAACGAGGACTGAATTTGAGTTTGTATATCGTCATGAGGATTCCATTGAGAATGGATATTGTCTGTAATGCAAGATTCTTGTTTAAACTCTCGCTTTATGTTTTGTCATATTTTACACGACAATGTGATAGTTAAATTTGTATTTATATTGTGTACCATGTATTTGGCGACTCAAGATGGGTGATTAATACCTAATTTTGGGGGCGCATTACAGTTGGTATCAAAGCTTAGGATATGATCCCCTGCTAAGATGTGAGATAAGAACTAGGAGGAGAGAGACAGAGAATTCTTCGCTAAGTATGACCTACCTAAGTTTATTTGGTATTTAATTGGCTCTGGCCAAAGGTATATGGATAATATGTGATATGTTAATTAACCCTTGTTTTGTGGCAAGATTTGAAAATGGCATCAAAATGTTGAGATAAGCAATGGAGCATGTGGAGACCGCTGAGTCTCCATGCATCAATAATCGTGGATAATGTGTGATGTGATGGCGATAATCCTCCCGTAAACAACAACACCGATCAAATGACGAACTGCTGCGCTTAGAGCTTTTTAGAATTCATGCAACATCAAAGTAAGGCGGCCCTGCTCATAATGCAGTAAAAATAATGGCAACCCACTACGGCCACCGCTAAAAGCTTCAAGGAGCTAGGACCACCGAAGTTTTTGGGAAAGCCAGAACCACTTAAGGCGGAAACGTGGTTAAAGCAGATGACTAAGATATTTAATGTCTTGGGATGCTCTGAGGAGCAAAAGGTTCCCTTTGCCACATTTATATTGCATGAAGAAGAGAAGACATTGTTGGGAATCAGAAAACGTACTCCAAATGGACGACTCAAGATGTCTTGGGATAAGTTCCAAGAGTCGTTTCAACGACAAGTACTTTTCCAAAAGTATTCTTCACATGAAGGAGGTGGAGTTCATCAAGTCGAGCAAAATAATATGATCGTGTCGCAAAGACGAGTCTAAGTTTGCCGAGTTGTCTCGGGCCAGATCCCATTTGGTCGATAATGAGGAGCCGAATGACGCTAATGTTTCTAAGAGGTTTGAAACCCAATATACGCCAATACCTCATTTCTCACAAACTTTGTTTATATTCAGATGTTATGAATAGGGCTCAGTTATTGGAGTGCGATAATGAGTCAGCACAACCAAAAGGCAACGACCAACAATACGATAATAATCATACCTATGGGCAATGGTCATCTAACAATGATAACCATCGTGGGGGAAATTATCATGCCAAGAATGGTAACCATTTCGGTGGTAATCATGGTCAAGATAATAGGAATGGGAATTTCAAGAAGAGAAAATTCAACAATGATGGAAAGACGCCAAAGACCAAACACCCATTGTTAAGGAAGGAGAATGACCACCTATCATATGTTTCAAATGCGAGGGGGGGACATCACCAAACCGCACGATGCCGCCCAAAGCATGTTATAATTGTGGAAAAGAAGGTCACTTAGCCCGATTTTATCGCTCACCAAAGACAAGTTTAGCTAGGATGGAGGCACCAAAGACCGCTCCGTAAAAGTCAAAATCAGAAAGTAAGGGAGCGTTTTTGTGACTTCTCAAAAAAACGAGTAACCCAAACGAAGTTAGCACGGGTTAGTTAATTATAAATTGTGAAGTCTATACCTTATAAGATACCGGTTCTACCCATTATTTTATCTCTCTTGCTTATGCTCAACGCTTAAATTTGACTCCGAGAAGTTAGACTTTGACTTATTGGTCAAACTTCGTTAAGTAGGAGCCTTCGTTACTTCTCTACTATTTTTAAATCTTGTTTGATTCAAATAAACACTTTCACGCTATTGTCGATCTTATCTTTTGAAAATACTTGCCTTTGATGTGATTTTAGGAATCAATTGGTTTACTACTCATCATGCTTTTCAGAAGGTTGTTAGCTTTTATATTCATAACCAACCATTGCAGCGTAATTCAAGTAACCAAACCACTAAAGTCAATCATTGTCATATTAAGCCATAAGTAAAGAGCCCCGAACCTTTCGTTGTTGACTTCCTTGTGTGGAATGCACCGGGCCGACATTTTTCAGAGGGTGACATTGTGAATAAAGATGGCAAGTTGATAGGTATCATTGTGAGGTGCTATCTAGGTTAAGGGATAGAAGTCACAGTTGGTATCAATGTGATGTACTATCCAAGTCTTGGATAAGAATCACAGTTTTGAATGATATTTCTATTATTAATAAATTTCCTGGCATATTCTTGAAGACTTCTAAGCCTACTTAGAGCGTGAAATCGAATTTTGTATTGACCCCAGTACAAAACCCATTTCTTAAACCCTCAAATATTTCTTCAACTAAAATGAACAGTTTACGTGGATTATGATGAAATTCATAATAAAAGCATTGGACTAATGAAAATCATGGGTATACGTGGTATTAGTAAGTGTTATGATGAGTTATGTTGGTTAGTATGTGAAAACATGAAAGTTTCTTAGAAATCACAAGGAGTTGAAAATCAGATTT
This sequence comes from Panax ginseng, assembly GCA_020205605.1. Taxonomy (NCBI): domain Eukaryota; kingdom Viridiplantae; phylum Streptophyta; class Magnoliopsida; order Apiales; family Araliaceae; genus Panax; species Panax ginseng. Next base: position 98,390,929 of record CM035131.1, read on the forward strand.
TTGGTGAAAAACGGAACATGAAATTCAATTGACCATATCTCCTAATATATTTTGAATTTTTCAGTATGGTCAAGTCCTAGAGTTATATCTATGAGTTTTGTAGCATCTCCAAGTGGAATCACTGGAAAAGGAGTTGTAAATTTTCGTGTGGTCTGATTTTAGCAAAGGAGTCAAAAGCTGGAAATTTCAAAAAAGCTACTGATCTTATTTTTAAAAGGGCATTTTCGGCTACTTAATTTATGAGAAAAATTCTGGCCTTTTGGGACATGAAAGTATATGATATAAAGAACATCCTGTCCAAAAATGAGCTCATTCTGACTTCAAATGAGCAAGTTATGACCATTTCAATATTTAGGTTTTTTCGACGAAAAACGCTATAACTGGAGTTCTATAACTCCGATGACCATGAAATTTAAACTGGAAGCTCACATTAACATATTTAAGATCCTTCCAAGATTTGGGAATTTTTGGAGTTAAACTTGAGGTAGCTAATTTCTTAAGGAATTAATTGGAAATTAATTTTTGAAAAATAGTAAATGATTTTTAAAAATTCCAAGAAAAATATATTTTCATTATGGGACTATATTATGCTAAATCCCAGAAAAGAAATATTTTTGGAACTGATTTAGTATTTTTCATGAAAATAATCTAGTTATGAGTAAATGAGTTAAATATGTTATGTGAAGTAACACAATTGGAAAATAGGATTTTATGGCTAGAGAATCCTATATAGAGTATATGCATATTTTTTGATGAGGGATTTGATCATTGGTGATGATATCTTATGAGTATGGCATTTTTAAATGATTAAATGCATTATATGGTAAAGCATAAACAATTGAAATAAATTGTTTATAAGTTTAAGAAGTGATTAAAATATTGTTATAATATTAATGATATTAGATTATGGGATTGTTAAGTGATTGATAGCATTGGAATATTCTTAAACCCTAGATAAATTATATTATAAATATTTAATATTTATCTTTTATCTCGTTTGATTGATTATTTATATCATTGTCATAATCCTCACGCTTATATATTGGTTGAAAGTCATCTCATGGCTTACATGCATAGATGGACTTGGTATGATTATGACCAGGATTATTCGGTATAATCATGACCGTAATGTTACAAATGATGTGGTAAAAGTCATCTTTGGTCAGAAGTATAGATGGACTTGGTATGATTATGACCAGGATTATTCGATATAATCACGATCAGATTGAAAACACGAATATCCTTGGCCCGTAGTGCATGGATAATTCGTGGTCTTGATACTATTGTCGAGTCTCAAAGATTATTGGTTTTATAAATTGTATATCTTTTGGCTCAGAAAGGCAAAAGATGAATTGTTAATTATTGGTTATACAGTTGACCTGTAGTGCAAAGATGAATAGTTAATGAATATCTTTGGTCGGATTGCAAAGATGAATTTAATGTATTCAACGATAAAGGTATTCAAGGTATCCTCACCTCTTTATCATACCAGGTACGTACGTAAATTTCGAGGGCTTAAATTCCATAAGGAGGGGAGATTGTGAGACCCCAAGATTTTATAAATAAAGATTTAAATTTCAAAAAATTTTTTATATTATGGTGTGGATTTGAGATAGTGTTATAGTTGTGGGTAGTATTTGAAAATTTTGCAAAGTATGCAAGTTGTTATAAATATTCGCGTTTGGTCGGGGAATATTATTTTTTTTGGGAATATCCATACGACGGCACAATCTTTGGTGGACCCCAATAATGTAAGTAATGTCAGTAGTTAAAAATGACAAAAAAATATTTTATGAAAATAAACTATGAGGTTTTACCATTAATACCGTTGAACTACCCGGTAGTAAAATAAGTAAAGAATACGCGGTGGTCATGACAAGAAAGACACCAGTATTGATTATCGATGCTTACGTAAGAAGTCACTCCGCTTATACCGCATTATTGCTACAAGAATTTACGATCATATCTCTCATATTATCGATCCAATTATTGTCACAAAGATCATGTGCATAATATATTATATTATTAAATTAATAATTAAGATGATAAAGTTATTCATATTATTAAATTGCAATATTTACAATGTCTAGAAGTTACATCAAGGAGAGGTTTGGTCACCCAATCATGCGCGCCAATATAGGAGAAATCTTTATCGAAAGCCCCTTTTTTCCGGGAACGACATTCGTTGTTAAATATTGTGAGTTATGATATTAATGATGGATAAGTTCATATTGATTAAAGATGAATTTGATAGTTCCATTGTGTTAAAATTATTTGTGTTAGTGAAAATTGACATTTATTTCGATAATAATTGATGTCCGGAGGTTATATTATTCAATTCGGGGAACTTTTCGTATTTGGGGAACTTTTTACGAAGTTACTATTCACGAAGTTACTATTCATGAGTTACTATTCATAAGTTACTATTCATGAGTTACTATTCATGAGTTTTATATAGTAACTTGATCCTTGCCTTTTCAAGAGTTATTTGTCTCTTCTATTGTTCCAAGAGTTAATTACCCTTCGCAAATAGTAGTTGCCTCTTCAATATTACTAAGAGTCATTTTGACCCTTCGTTAAGACCAAGAGCCACTCTTAGTTTTTCTATAAATAGAAGCTCATTCCTTCATTATTTCTTACTTAATTCATTGAAACCTAGAGAGAGAAATTATAGAGAAGCTATAGAGAGAAAATTATGGAGAGAAAGAAGAAGAGTATTTCGCTACTTCACTACTTCTATATCCAGCTTTTTTTTTACTAGTAGGGGTGTTATTCTTTCTTATTCATGAAGAGAACTTCGTTATTCCATTCTTTATTATTATTCGTTGAATAACTCGTAAAAGTGGCATACCCTATACATAACCTGTGATACGCGCAGATACCCTATACTTGGTGAAACTTATGTTATTCCATTCTTATTTATTCTGTTGAATAACTCAGACACGCTTAATCCCCTATACTTGGTGATCTTTTTTCGTTATTATTCCATTCTTTATTATTCATTGGAATATCATTCGGGTTCCACTGTGTATTTTTATTATTCCGGATCTTTCGGTTCCATTGTTTATTATTCCACATTTATTATTATTGAAACACATTGGAATATCCTGTTCCGTGTGTTTTACAGGACTGGTTCCATTGTTTATTATTCGCATTTATTATTCTTATTATTGGAACATTCCGCTTGCGTGTGAATTTCACTTGACCGGTTCCGTTATTATTATTCGTTGAATAACTTGTCTATGCCAAGCACCGCATGCATGGTGATTTTTGTTGTTATTCCATTCTTTATTATTCGTTGAACATCCCGCTTGCGGTGTGAATTTCACCGACCGGTTCCGTTATTATTATTCGTTGGAATAACTCGCCTATGCAAGCACCGCATGCATGGTGATATCTTTTGTTATTCCATTCTAGATTATACTCACTTGATTAAAATTTTGACTTCTATACTCCATGAAATTAGTGGAATATCCTCGATATTTGCGCTTCATCCAAAGATCTTTCATTGAAATATTCTTCCGAGCATTCTTGAATTTTACTCTACAAAGAAGTATCATGTTGACAATTTGGACGTTATTGGTTCTTGGATAAATTAATTCTTGAACTTGTTTTATTGAATTATTATGTCATTGTCATCATCCTCATGTTATATTATGTTGAAAGTCATCTTCGCTTACGTGCATAGATGGACTTAGTATGATTATGACCAGGATCATTCGGTATAATCATGACCGTTATAAATAATGTGATAAAAGTCCTCGGTGCTATTCTGTAATGCATTGATGAATAGTTTTTGGTATGATTATGACCGTGGTTTATTCTAGATAGTCATGACCATCGATGATTTAATGAAAATCTTCGACCGTGGTACGTGGATGATTAGATGTGGTGGTTTATTTATTGTCGAGTCTCAAATGATAAAAATTGATGAAAACCTTTAAAACCTAAAAGATAGTAGACTTTATTCTCTACTTGACTCTTTTAATGGATCAGATATTCACCGCAGCTTAAACTTGATGTCTATTGTATATTATCGGGCTTAACATTGTTGAAGACTAATGATAATTTATTCTCAGATTATCGTAGTCATAATATTTCTTCGGGCTAGTTGAGCTCACCCTTTCTTTTCACCGTTCTCTTCGTGAAATGAGAATATAGCCGGGACTTAGCTCTGGGAACGGAGTGATTTTATTCGAGATGATAAAGATTAGTAGTCCTCACTATTATTCGTTAAATAGTGTGACAATAAATGTAACGAGGACTGAATTTGAGTTTCAGATATCTGTCTATGAGGACTCCATTGAGAATGGATATTGTCTAGAAGGCAGTATTCTTGTTTAAACTCTCAGTTTATGTTTTGTCGTATTTTACATGACAGCTGTATAGTTAAATTTGTATTTGTATTGTGTACCATGTATTTGACGACTTAAGATGGGTGATTAATACCTAATTTTGGGGGCGTCATAATAGTACCTCCATCTATACCTCCATTTTTAACTTAGTCATGCAAGTATTATCAATCTTGCACCAACTCCCCTAATAGTAAATGAATGTGAATCAATAGTACACACATGTGAACAAATAGTTATAATCATGTGAATCAATAACAATTAATTGCTTATTTACCCTATTAATTACCCGATTGGTCAATATAACTTCCAGACATCAATTACTATTGAAATAAATGTCAATTTCCAGTAACACTAATAATCCCAACACAATGGAAATATTTTTCTCAACAATTTCGTTTTTGATATTTCGAAGTTTGACTTTTTCCGAAAAAGGCAACTACTGACTTTTTGGACCAAAAAGTCAACCCCGATAATTTTTGTGTTTATAGTCTATTTCTACAAATTTCATCGTTCCGGACTCAAATATCACGTCCGCGTCTCCAAATTGAACTCCGAACTCAAATTCTATTTTTAATAACATTCATCATTAATATTATAACTCACAATATTTAACAACCAGGTCGTTCCCAAGAAAGAGGGGGCTTTCCGATAAGGATTTCTCCTTATTGGCGCGCAATTAGGTGACCAAACCTCTCCTTGACAGTACTTCTATACATTGTCAATATTGCAAATAATAATATGAATAACTTTGTCGTCTCAATTATTGATTTAATAATATATATAAAATATTATGCAGATGATACTGTGATAATAATTGAATCAATAATATGAGAGATATGATACAATTACTGTAGCAATAATTAAGTATAACTGAGTGACTTCTCACGTAAGCATCAATAACCAATACCGTGTGCTACTATGCAACCACGCATATTACTGTACTTTTACTACCGGTTATTTTATGACAACTTGCTTACTTTGAAATTTTTTCAAATATGACCCTTAACTTTAAACTTTTATCAATTTAACTATTTACCAAAATAGAAAAATTGAATACTTTTATTTCATAAAATTTGGGGTCTCACAATAAATGTACAAATTAACGCAAATATAATTATTTTTCCCAAATATTAAAATTTACGTAAAATAAACGTATTATTACATAATGAATCTTATTATTCATATAAAAAATATTAAAAATTATATTAATTATTTTTCTCAAATATTAAACTTAACATAAGTAACTCTTAAGCATAATTATTTATAATAAAAATGACAAATGTTATTACAAAAAAGAAAAAATACATTAAAAATTCTTTTAATAAGATAGAGGTAGTAATAAATATTATTATATTTTTTTATTCAATATTGTATAAAAACAACACCAATTGCATATTAAAAAATGTAATTAAAATTATAAACATCCCAAATTTTGATATATACTCCGAAAATTTAACATATAAAAATCATAATATAAAACTAAGAATTCAAATAATAATTTTTGTTGTTAAACACCAAAAAACTAAACTATCAACATACTCAATCATTTTAATTAAAAACCTCCATTAATAATTTAATTTGAAATTCTTAATATTTTTATCACTTATCCAAAAATATGTATTAGTTAAATTAAATTATTTGAATGAGATAGTCTTAATTACAAATAAAACTATAATTAAAATGTATTGTGTTAAAAAAAGATAATTAAACACACACACACACACACGCATGCACACACACACACACGTGCGCGCACACACACACACACACACACACACACATATATATATATATATATATATAAATATATATATATATATATATATATATTATTCATGAATTTAACATACAAGGGTAAATATATAATTTTATTTATTTAGGCAACCCTAAAAGTTTCTAGGGATACTAACTGTTACTTAAAAATCTAAAGAGGAGATGAATGTTATTATGGTTATCTAGAGGGGGTATCACTGTGTTTTACTCATTTTCTTTTATGCACCAAAAATAAATAAATTAGAAATGAGTTCTGCTATATATTGTGAAAATTTTCATTCGAATTATAATTACGACGTATGTACATATATGAGATAAGTAGAAATTAAGAATGCTCCCACTTTAATTTATTCTATCTTATCGCATACACTTCCACGTTGGTCGCTATGTAACTTCGTCGAATATTTGTTGACATGTATATCATTTGCTATTAGAAATTTGGTTTTACTACTTTCTCTGTTCCTTTTTAATTGACATTTTAAGGTTATGCACATAGATTACGAAATGCAATTAATATTTTGTCTGATTGAATAAATTGCTAAATTGAGTATGAAATTTTAATATTAGCCTCCTAAAATTTATTGAAAAAATGAGAGACAAACAAATTAGCCTTTAAGTATAAAGGATAATATTAAATATTAAGTATTTAATATTTTCTTAAAATTTACAAACGAAAAATAAAAATGAACAAAACTCTCTCTAAAACGAAAAAATAAAGAAATTGAATTATACATCACTCCACACTTATAGGAGCTGTGGAACATGTGAAAAATATTATTACTTGGAGGATTTGTTGGTAAAAACCAAAAAAGTATGGGAGCACTGGAATAAAAATATGCCCACTTAGAAAAAAAATTATTATTCTTTATATTTGATTAACAACTATAAAAAATTTTAAATTTGAGCATGAGGCTATTATAATGACTTGTAATTTTGTTATTTGTGTTGAAGAATTGCTCGATATTTTAGGTATCCAAAATGTTCATAAATTGTTGTTACGATTAGTCATCAACCAACCTAATATTAAATTTGATGTTTATTTGTGATCCAGAACATAATTTGGAAGTTGATTTGAAATTAAAAACTGATTTCCAAGTTGAGTTGGAATATGAGTTTTCGTCAGGTAAACTTTAAACGAGCGTAACTTTGGATCTATTTGGAGTTACGATACCCATAATATATCAAATTAAAACTTTCGACAAGCTCTACAAAACTTATTCCTTCGGTCATGACATGTACTATTTCAAGTTCAAAAAAACTGTTTAAAGTGGTCTTATTGCCGGTCAAAGTTTTGATCAAACTTCAGATTATTTTTAATTTTTTGTTATTTTCTTTTCTAATTAGTCTTGGAAAGTGTTCTAGACTATAAATATGTTATTTTTGTTACAATATTGTGATTTTCTCAAAAGTCATAAGCTACAAGCTATAAGCTAAGGTCTATATCCATGAATTTGTGGATCTTGGTTTATTGTATGTTCCCCTTTTCTTTGCCTATAAAAGGCAAGCTTTTCTAATGAAAGAAGACACTAAAATAGAGAGAAAACTCTTTGAACTTCTATCTTGTAAATCTGTCTATTTCTTTAGTTCTATAACACGTTATCATCACGAAACTCTAACCAACTGAGACGGTAAATTTTAAATTTTTGCAATTAAGTTTTATACTACTGGCTTGGTTTTGCCGCCATTTATATTCTTTAATTGTCAAATTATATTCATGTTTTGTTGTCCATTTTTAAATTTTGTTATTTACAGTGGTACTATCTATCCTTGTTGATCTTACAAGATTTGGTGGGAATCATTTATTAATTTGTGAGAATAACCTGACTACGCGGACTACCACATGCTTGATGAATATCCCTTTGTATTAATTCCTTATTAGCAATTTGTGGAAATAATCTGTCTACGCGGACTACCGCATACCGGGTGAAGATCCATTTGCTGTTTTGTACATTTATTTTTTATGAAGTGTACAATAATACTTGTATATACATTAGTGATTGCATACCTTCTGACTTAAAGGAAATGCTAATAAAATAAACATTTATATATTTATATTATTTATATATTTATCATCACTTGGGGTGGTGTCTTAGCGGTGGGAAGCCAGACATAAATCACCACAAACGTGTGTTTGAGTCATGGTAAACCCCACTATGCTTAAGTGGTCTCACGCCCTGGATTTATTCGGGGGAAAACTGAGTTGTGCCGATGAAGATACCACTGAGGCCTCCAAATTTTTTCGGTTCACGAGCATTTACCTTCTCCATATCATGTATGCAATTATGTATTACATACGTTAATAAATAATGGAAATTATTATGTTTTAAATCAGAATAGATGGCAAACCTAACAAAAATAGAATTTTCAAATTTGAAAATCTTTGGAGACAACTATTTGGCTTGGGTACTTGATGCAGAATTACACCTTAGTGCAAATGAGTTAGAAAAGACCATTGAATCAGGAAACAAAGCAACTATGACACAAAATGCACAAGCCATAATCTTTCTTTGTCATCACGTTGATGAAGCATTAAAAATTGAGTATTTAATAAAGATCTTTTGACCTTATGCACACAACTAAAGGAAAGATTTGACCACCAAAAATTGGTTGTTCTCCCTAGTGCCAAATTTGAGTGGCTTAATTTAAGGCCACAAGATTATAAATCAATTACGGAGTATAGTTTTAATGTCTATAGAATAACCTATACTTTGGCCTTGTGTGGGGATCCAATTTCTAAAACTCAAATGTTAGAAAAAACGCTTTCAACTTTTCATCCCGCTAATATGATTTTGACACAGCAATATAGAAAAAGTAAGTTCACAAAATTTAGTGAATTATTGTCTATCCTTCTTATTGTGGAAAAGAATAATAAATTGTTGTTAAAAATCATCAAGTACGGCCAACAGGTTCTACTCCATTGCCAGACATTAACATCATGTTATTCCAGCAGAATAAACATGATAATGGAAGACAAAATAATAAGAGGTTTCGGGGATGGAAAAATAAACGAGGCCATCATAACAACAAATTCCACAATCGCAACAATTCTGCGCACCAGAAGTGTCAAGAGTCTGGGTCAGATAAAAATACAACACAGACAAAGAACAAACCAGATGTTTGCTTCAGGTGTGGGATGAAAGAGCATTGGTCGCGTACCTATCGTACGCCAAAACATCTGGTTAATTTATACTAGGAGTCTCAAAAGAGCAAGGAAAAGATAGCAGAAACAAACTTTGTTAACCATTAATTGAATATTGTTGATGCTCCAACAATGACCAACAATGAAGAAAAGTTTGGTGACATTGTTAGACCTTCTGAAAGCATCCTTTGGGATATCGAATAATTTCTTATTTTAATTAAGCAACATGCATGTATAATATTATTAGTTTTTATTTTTGTATGCTACATGTTATGTGTTCCTCGTGAATAATATTATGAATCAAATATACATATTTTTAATATATTTTTTTATGTGTTAGACCAACTTTAATGGATATGGAAGATATATGTTTAGCAGACAGTACAATAACTCATACAATTCTTCAAAGTGAGAGATATTTTTCACATCTAACCAAAGCTAAGGGAAACGTGGGAACTATCTCTGGCATATAAAATTTAAATAAGGGATTTGGAAAAGCTAGTTTCATGTTACCAAATGAGACACAATTCTTCATCAAAAATGCTCTATATTCTAGTAAATCAAGAAGAAATTTGATAAGTTTTAAAGATATTTGTTGCCCCTTTTATAGTTCTAATAAAAGAGCTCTAACTCATGCAAGCATACATGTGTCAACAAGTAATACAGAGTAAGTACAGTATCGATCCCACAGAGAAAGTTGTTAATTTTAAACTCTTATGCATTAATTAACTCACTATACTTATATCCTTAGACTGATGACTAAATTGTTGAATTAAACTAATTATGATTACCAACTGAAAATAAGAATACAAATGGAACAAATATAATATGGAAACAATGGGACCCTAACTTCATTTAATAGTTCATCTAATCACCACGATCATGCAAGAAGTGTTCACATATCACAGGAAAATAGCCAAGAGCACGAAGAGAGTTATAACCATTTTTTAATGAACTATAACCTACTTACACAACATCTACAGATGTTAGACTATGTAATCACAAATACAATAATAATCACCATATGTCTATGCGCAATTGCAATTCTATTGATTTTAAGCACAAACCCTTACTCTAGCTCATACGGTGAAACAGTATATGTCTATCTGGTTCACAAAATATGCAAGCCATATACGATAGCCCCATATTAGCATCTTTATCATGATTACAATCCATATTTATATGTTCATTGTCAATTCCATACAAATCATCGAGGCGAATGGTGATCAAGCATTCATACATGTAAAACAACCATGATAGATATCCCATATGATATGCAAAACAATTCTAGCATTAAGTGTACAACCAAACTACATATTAAAATTCAGTAGAATCCCATAATGGAGTTTAGTTCATGACTGAACCAAAGGCCATTATGGGATCAATGCTAAACATGATTAATAAACAAATAATTGAAGTAAGAGAGATAGAACGATTAAACCCAATCGCTGAATAGAAATCAATGATTAACTATTAAATCCTCATAGAAATCCAATAGATAATAATCAAAATCCATGATGACAGAGAATTCCAAGAAGAAGTAGAGAAGTAGACGTTATGGCTTCCGTTCTATGTTGGAATCTCTCCCAAGGTGTAAACCCTAGTTTTCTATGATGAAAAATACGTAAAAGTTATCAAGTGTGCGTCTGACACCAGTCAGAATCGTTTAAAAAAACATTACACATCATTTAATTACAAATTAAAAATAAAACAAAATTACAAGATTAAAGATCGCAGCCAGGGCAATACCCTCTTATATTTTTCTCCGTCTCGCTACGCATGAGACTTGTAGTGTGTATATCCATCCAAAGGACCTCTCACGCGCAAGCGCCAAGACTCATCCCCTCGGGCGGGCAAGATCTCTTCCTCGCGATCGCGCAACTTGCAGAAGGTTCTCATTGTTTAGCTACATGTGTTGCTTGCTTGGCGGCATGAAGTCGAAGCTTGTCCTCGCGGCTTGTCCTCCGCAGTTACGGTTACGTCCTGCTGCTGCTACTCTTTCATGCTTGATCCTCTTGCTTGCTTGGTCTCCATGCGTCATTGTCCATCCATGCCATGCACATCCTTGCCTTGTGACTAGCCTTCACGCATCCATTAGCCTCGTGCCTCTAATACCACCAAAATTAAGCCAATTCCTGCACTTATTCACCAAAAGGAGTTTTAAGTAAATGCAATGCAAAATAACGTGAATTGAAACTAAAACACAATGAAATGTACTTGAGATGGGCACAATTCGCATGAATCGGTATACAATAAGTAGGTAAAAATACCACTTATCAATATTCAACTAAATGGTTTTCATATTGAAACAACAAATGAAAATGATAATGATTATCTTCTCATCACTTCTACTATTTCTGGAAAGAAGAATATCCTAGAAAAAATTCATTCAATTTCTTCTAGGTTATATACTATGAAGATTAGAGGAATTGAGTCTCATACTGTTGTGATTCCAAAATTCATAGATCCCAAATCATTTATGCTTCAGCATGAAAGATTCGGTCATCCAGGAACGTCTATGATGCGTCACATTATTGAAAATTCTACTGGTCATCCTCTCAAGAATCAGAAGGTTTTTCCTAGTAGTGATTTTCCTTGCGCTGCATGTTCTCAAGGAAAATTAATTGTTCGACCATCACCAACAAAAACTTATAATGAAACCCCAAAATTCCTAAAGAGAATCTAAGGAGATATTTGTGGACCCATTCATCCATTGTTTGGCCCATTTCAATATTTCATGGTTTTAATAGATTCTTCAACTAGATGGTCCTATGTTTGCCAACTCTCCTTTCAAAAATTTTCCTTCTTTAAACTTCTTGCTCAAAAAATCAATTTATGAGCTCAGTTCCCAAATCATCTAATCAAGTCAATTCGACTTGATAATGTTGCTGAATTTTCATCAAAGACCTTTAATGACTTCTGTATGACTATTGGAATCACCATTGAACATTCTGTTCCTCATGTACATACGCAAAATGGTTTAGTTGAATCTTTAATAAAAAAAACTTCAACTAATTGCACATCCATTAATATTAAGGTTTAACTTACCAACCTCAGTTTGGGCTCATGCAATTCTTCATGTTGTAGTCATCATTCGAGTGAGGCCAACAACTCTTCATAATTATTTTCCTCTACAGTTAGTTCTTGGTCAGATACCTAACATCTCACACCTTAGAGTTTTTGGAAGTGCAATATATATTCCAATTGCACCTCCACAAAGGACTAAAATGGGAGCCCAACGAAAAATTGGAATTTATGTTAGTCTTGATACTTCTTCTATTATTAGATATCTTGAGCCTTTAACTAGAGATGTTTTTACTGCACGTTATGCAGATTGTCACTTTGATGAATCTGAATTTCCACCATTAGGAGGAGATAAATTTTTAAATAAAAAACCCTCTAAAATATCATGGAATGCATCAGAATTAAATTCACTTGATCCTTGCACAGGACAATGTGAAATTGAAGTTCAAAGAATTATTTATTTACAACATATTGCAAATCAAATGCCAAATGCATTTAATGATGCTAGAAAAGTGATACCCATTCCAGAAGTAATACCCGTTACAGAAGTAGCACTTATTCCAAAAGTGGGAATACCCCCAGAAAAGGTACACGATCTCAGCAAAGGGATAGAGATGAATACCAAGAGATCTCAATAAATTATGTACATGATGAGAAAATATGGGATCGAAGCAAAGTCATGATTGATGATATATTTGCTTTCTTTATAGCATCAGATATTACTATGATTTCTAACATAGATCCTGAACCACAAAACGTGGAAGAATGTCGAAAAAGTAAAGATTAGCTAAAATGGAAAAATGTTATTCAAACTAAGCTAATATCATTATTGAAAAGAGAAGTATTCGGAACAGTAATCCAAACACCTTTGGGAGTAATCCCAGTTGGAAACAAATGGGTATTTGTACGAAAGAGAAATGAGAAGAATGAAATTGTAAGATACAAAGCCCGACCTATAGCTCAAGGTTTTTCACAAAGACTTAGTATTGATTATCATGATACATACTCTCCAATAATGGATGAAGTTACGTTTCACTTTTTACTAGGTATGGCAACCATGGGAGGTTTGAAAACACGTCTGATGGATGTTGTAATAGAATAACTATATGGCTCACTTGATAGTGAGATTTACATGATAATTCCTGAAGGATTAAAAATGGCTGAATCAAAAAAGCCCCGCCACGTATATTCAATCAAGTCGCAACGCTCATTATATAGGTTGAAACAATATGGTCGTATGTGATAATCGACTTAGTGATTATTTAAAACAAGACGGGTATATAAATAATCAAGTATGCCGATGCGTTTTTATTAAGAAAACACAAAGTGGATTTACCATCATTACTGTATATGTGGATGATTTGAATCTTTTAGGTACTCCTGAAGAACTGCTACTCATTTAAAGAATGAGTTTGAAATGAAAGATCTTGGGAAGATAAAATTTTGTTTGGGAATACAAGTGGAACATTTAGGATCTGGAATTTTTATTCATCAATCGATATATACTAAAAAGATTCTCAGTCGTTTTCACATGGATAAAGCTCACCCTTTGACTACCCCGATGGTTGTTCGATCTTTAGAAGTTGATAAAGATCCATTTTGACCTTTAGAAAGTAGGGAAGAATTTCTTGGACCTGAAGTTCCATACTTAAGTGCAATAGGTGTTCTTATGCATCTTGCAAACTGTACACGACCCAATATTAATTTTATTGTCAACCTGTTGGCAAGATACAACTCTTCTCCGACTAAGAGGCATTGGGATGAGATCAAACACATTTTGAAATACCATCGTGGAAGTATAGATCTTGGATTATTTTATCCAAGAGATTCAACGTCGAGATTTATTGGATATGCTGATGCAGGATATTTATCAGATCCACACAATGGGAGATCACAAACAGGATATGTATTTATATATTGTGACATAGCTATATCCTAGAAATCAACAAAGTAAACCATGACAGCTAAATCTACAAATCATTTAGAGATTCTTGCAATACATGAAGCAAGTAGAGAATGTGTTTGGTTGAGATCAATTATTCAGCATATCCAAGAGTCCTGCGGATTACCATCAATCAAAGATATTCCTACAATTATGTATGAGGATAACGCTGCATGCATTGCTCAACTTAGAGAAGGGTAAATGAAGAGAGATAGAACAAAACTCATTTCACCTAAATTTTTCTACACACATGAGCTGCAAAAGAAGGGTGATATAGATGTTCATCAAATTCAATTATGTGATAATTTAGCCGACTTATTCACAAAGTCACTACCAAATGCAACGTTTACAAAACTTTGGGAGAAGATCGAAATGCGTCGACTGAAAGACTTATAACAACATTTCATTAAAGAATAATGAATTCCTTTTGAGAAGGAGATATGTAGTCTTTTTCCCTTCGCTGAGTTTTTTCTCACTAGGTTTTCTTAGTAAGGTTTTTAATGAGTCATAATCTTCTATCTTAGGAAATCAATGGGGAGTGTTATAATATTATGATTTCCTCAAAAGTCATAAGCTACAAGTTATAAGCTAAGGTCTATATCCATGAATTTGTGGATTTTGGTTTGATGTATGTTCTCCTTTTCTTTACCTATGAAAGGCAAGATTTTCTAATGAAAGAAGACACTAAAATAGAGAGAAAATTCTTTGAACTTCTATCTTGCAAATCTGTCTATTTCTTTAGTTCTATAACAATTTTAGGATTTTAAAAGTATTCTTTTGAAAATTATTATCAATACTATTTTGTTTTGTCTTGGAGAATTCTTTATCTTCTGTTGTGCGCAATGATTTATTTACCTTTGTGTTAGTTTAACCATTATAATTCGTTGCGCCAATTGGCATCATAGTCAGGATAACTATATCCATCGGTCATAGTTGAAGAAGTAGAAGTACAACCACGGTATGCTACACAAAAATCAGTGGATGCCCTGAAATGATAGATGGTGGATATGCAACTACAAATAGGTGGGTTGGTAAACTCCATTAACGAATTAAGGAATCTGAAGGATCGTGATGGACGTGTCCTAAATCAAGCGCCATGACACAATTTTAATGTTAATAGTTAATTAGCTGATTTTGTGAAAATTTGGTTGATGATGAACCCTAATAATTAGTCCAGAACTTTCGTAGAAGTGGAAAAGGTGGTGGACGTGGAATTGCCCACGGCACAGGTAGTGGAATGGTTGTGGAACCCTATAGGAATAACTGTGCTAATGGAAACTACGGGTAAAAGAAGAAATTCCCAATATTTATGGTTCATTAGATATCGAGGGATTTTTAGATTAGATTAATGATGTTGAAGCCTTCTTTGATTTAATGGATATCCCTAAGAATAAGCAAGTGAATCTAATTACATATAAGTTGAGAGGGGTGCGGGTGCATGGTGGAAACAATTGTTGGATGATAGATATCGAAACGCGAATGAACCTATTCATGATTGGGATTGTATGAAGACTATTTTACAAAGAAAGTTTTTACCCCCAGATCATCAACAATTTCCAACACTATCAAAATTGTTCGCAGGGAAATTGAACAGTTACTTCCTATATCGAGGAGTTTATGTTTTTTCAAGTTAAGTGTAACTTACAAGAAATCAATGATAAAAAAATATTGAGGTACATGAATGGGCTTTGATTGGCAGATTTAGGCAACGTTGGGAACCTAGATCGTGTATACAGTAGAAGAGGCACATCATTTAGATTTGAAGGCGGAGAGAATGGAAAAGCTAAAAAAGTCGCACAACAATCAGCAGTTAACCAATATTCGATCTTTTGGTGGGCAGACACGAAATGTAGTTGGTGCAGTTGGAAATAGAGACAGACACAAAATGTAGTTGGAGCAGTTGGAAATGTAATCTCTGTAATAATAGTGATATTTAATATATATATATATATATATATATAAGTAATGACAAAGTTAAGCAAAACAAAATTAAAAAACAAAATTAAAGTCAGTTTCTGGAAATATGAAATCCGAGTCCTTTGAATTCATAAAGTCTCCTTAAAGCAAATTTATTCTCTCACTGGTGCTAAATGATTAATTGAATAATTGCTTCCCAAGATAAAACGGATTTTCAGTTCTTAATTAGAAGCACTTCAAAATTAAGAACACTTCAAACACAATTCAATGTTATGTACTGAACTAAATGAATAATAATGATGCATGCATGAAGAAAAATTGGGAAAACTTACTGTACAATTTTAACACTTTGGCAGAGAACGAAAATAACTTATGTTATTTTAGCGCGCCCAGATGGATTATTTATAGAAATAATTCCGCGGTTTATCATTGGGATATTACCGTTGACGTGCAAACCGTTTGTCAATACTATGTAGTATCATGATAATAACTAAAACAAAATCTGATAATATATTAAACATATTTTGTCCAAAAAATTATATATCACGACTACTCACACCCGCTTGCTTGAGCCGGACCCGGCCCTCCCGGACAGACATGGCAATGGCATGCAAGATGAGTTCGAACCAAGCCTTGGCTAGGTCCTCTCCCTTCCACAAAAGTGGGGTGCCCCTTGGAGCCCTTCTCATTGAGCAAACATCCCACATATAAATTCTTCATTTTTCCCTCAAATGCCCTATGTGGAACTTTTACAATTTTCAACATTTTAAGTAGGTGACTTTGGAGTCAATTTTCTCATTCAATTTTTAATGGATTTGAACACATAAATATACCATGTTATACTCCTCGCGGAGGAGAACGCATTGGTGCATGGACCCGATATTTTCAGAGTGTGGGTCGCTCATTAAAGTGAGCCTCTAAATGCTTTAATATTTAATGTTTCAAACCTATTTCCAACAATCCCCCACATGAATGTAAAAATTGGCTTTATTTCATGAGAAAGAAAAAAAATATGTTATGAATATGCAGACACTAGTTCGAGTACATGAGAAAAGATATTTCATCAGGTTAAGTAGCCTAGTGGCTTTGAACTTGCCCTAGTAAAATCTATCGGATTTACTTGGCTAATCAGTAGACTTGATGTCTTTGAACTGTCAGCTTTTTCGTGTAAACCAATACAATAGAATTCACAAAATATCTCTTCAGACATAGTTGGTTATCACGTTTGTGTTCATTTTGGCCTTAAAACACCTCTTGGTTCCGTGAGTATATTAGAGAATTCAGCCTTAAAAATTCTCACAGAAGTGGCCCCCTTCTTACTCACGTAGGTGACTTCTATCAAGAGTATCATGCAATACTCCACTTGAACGTATTTCAAGATATAAAGTCATTAAAAGCGTAACTTATCCTAATTCTCGCGGCAGATGTGCACTGTTTCATTATAAGAATGGTTAGGAGTAAATATCTCCTCAGTGCTTTACTGAGTACTACATAGTTAGGTTTGCCCATTGAACCTAGATCTTGGGATCTCCAGTTAGCTAGGTTGGGTTGCCACTATGACGACTCTTATTTAAATAATAGGCTTTAAACTCTCCCTTCGATGATCTTTCCATTTACTCTCTTGTTAAACCTTTTGTAAGCGGATCCGCAATATTATCTTTTGACTTTACATAATCAATTGAGATAATTCCATTTGAGAGCAATTGTCTAACGGTATTATGTCTTCGCCGTATGTGGCATGATTTACCGTTATATAGATGACTCTGTGCTCTTCCAATTACTGATTGGCTATCACAATGTATACATATAGCTGGCACATGTCTTGACCAATTTGGAATATCCTCTAAGAAATTACGAAGCCACTCAACCTCTTATCCAGCTTTGTCTAAAGCAATGAATTCTGATTCCATTGTAGATCTTGCAATACAAGTTTGTTTTGAGGATTCCCAAGATGCCGTTGCACCTCCAAGGGTAAAGACATATCCACTTGTGGATTTCGAGTCTTTATTGTCTGATATCTAATTGGCATCACTATATCCTTCCAATACTGCTGGATATCTTGTATAGTGCAGTCCATATTTTTTGAGTACATTTTAAATATCCCAAAACTCTCAAAATAGCTTCCCAGTGATCTTTACCTGGATTACTCATATACCGACTTAATTTACTTACCGAATAAGCTATATCTGGTCTAATACAATTCATGACATACATTAAACTGCCTATTATACGAGAATATTCTAATTGAGATATGTTATCACCTTCATTTTTGGCTAGATGAAGATTTATATCAACTGGGGTCTTATTTAGAATTATATTATACTTAATAAATTTGTCAAGGATTTTTTCAATATAATGAGTTTGAGATAATATAATTCCATCAGATGTTCTAGAAATCTTGATTCCTAATATTATATCAACAACCCCCAAATCTTTCATATCAAATCTATTTGCCAACATACGTTTGGTAGAGTTGATAACTTCGTTGTTGCTACCCATGATTAACATATCATCCACATAAAGACAAACAATGACATATTCCTTTTAAGTGCTTTTGACATAAACACATTTGTCACACTCATTGATTTTAAATCCATTTGATAACATAACATTATCAAATTTCTCATGCCATTGTTTTGGTGCTTGTTTTAATCCATACAAAGATTTAACAAGTTTGCATACTTCCCTCTCTTATCCAGGAGCAATGAAACCTTCAGGTTGTTCCATATATATATATATTTCTTCATCTAATTCACCATTTAAAAATGCGGTCTTTACATCCATTTGATGTATTTCAAGTCTATTTAAAGATGCTATTGCTATTAGCATTCGAATAGATGTAATTCTTGTAACTGGTGAATAAGTGTTAAAATAATCCAATCCTTCCTTTTGTCTATAGACTTTAACAACAAGCCTTGCTTTATATTTATCAATTGAACCATCAGCTTTCATCTTCTTTTTGAAGATCCATTTATACCCTAAGGGTTTGGAACCAGGTGGAAGATCCACCAATTCCTATGTATGATTTTGCATAATGGACTCAATTTCACTATTAATTGCTTCTTTCCAATGAGAAGCATCTGGAGAGGATATTGCTTCCTTGTATGTTTGAGGATCGTTTTCTAACAAAAATGTTAGAAAATCCGAACAAAAAGACTTTGAAGTCCTTGCCCTTTTGCTACATCTAGGTTCATCCACTACAGACTCTTTGTCTATATTTTCAGGATTATTACTAGTAGCATCCAAAGGTCTTTTGTATGAATTTGAATCTTTATTTATATTATATGGAAACACATTCTCAAAGAACGATGCATCTCTTGATTCAATAAAAGTATTAACATGAATATCCGGAATTTCAGATTTTTGAACTAGAAAACGATAAACACTACTGCTATTTGCATAAGCAATGAATACACAATCAATTGTTTTTGGTCCTATCTTTACCTTTTTAGGTTTAGGAACCATTACTTTTGCTAGACACCCCCACACTCTTAAGTATTTATAGCAAGATCTATGACCTTTCCATAATTCATAAGGTGTTTTGTGAGTTTTCTTATGAGGCACTTTGTTAAGAATATAATTTGTAGAAAGCAAAGCTTCTCCACAAGTTCTCGGGTGCTCGTAAGCTGCTTAACATATAGCATTCAACATTTCTTTCAATGTTCGGTTTTTATGTCAAAGAATACCATTAGATTGAGGTGAATAAGGAGGCGGTAGTTTGGTGAATAATACCATGAGTAGAGCATATCTCTTCAAATGGTGATTCATATTCACCACCTCTATCGCTTCTTATTGCTTTAATCTTTTTGCTAAGTTGATTTTCAACTTCATTTTTATAATATTGAAACATTTCTATAGCCTCTTCTTTGATTCTCAACAAATATACATAACAATATCTTGTGCAATCATCAATAAAGGTAATGAAATATTTTTTCCCACCTCTTGTTTGCACAAACTTTAAGTCACATATATCAGTGTGAATTAAATCTAGAGGTTCAGTTTTTCTTTCAACAGAATGAAAAGGTAATCTTGTCATTTTAGATTCCACACAAATTTCAAATTTATGTTTTTGTTTAATATCAAATTTAGGCAAGAATTCTAAATTAATTAATCTACACAATGTATTATAGTTAACATGTCCTAATTTAGCATGCCATATATTTGAGGATTCTAACAAGTAAGCAGAAGAATTAATTTTATTATTATCAATAAACTTCGGTACAACTGTGACGCCCCCAAAACAGGTATACATCACCCATCTTGAGTCGCCAGATACATGGTACATAAATAAAATACAAACTTAATTATACAATTGTCGTGTACAATACGACAAAACATAGCTGAGAGTTTAAACAAGAATATTGCCTTCTAGACAATATCCACTCTCAATAGAGTCCTCATTACAATTATTATCACATTATTTCACAGAATAGTGAGGACTACTAAAACAATCATCTGGATCATCAATCCGTTCCCCGACTCATCCCAGCTATATTCTCATTTCCTGAAGAGAACAGTGAAAGAAAGGGTGAGCTCAACTAGCCCAGAAGAAATATTATGACTAAGATAATGCGTAATAAATTATCCTTAGCCTTCAACAAAGATAACAACCGATAGAATATAATAGACAACAAGTTTTAGATCAACAAATCTGCCATGAATAAGCAATCCATTAGAAGAGTCAAGTAGAGCATAAAATCTACTATCTTCTATGATTTAAAAAGTTTTTCATCAACTTTATCGCTGAGACTCAGTTTAATAAATAAAATCGAATCATCCCTACACCACGGCCAAGGATATTCATGTAATCATCAATGGTCATGATTATATCGAATAATCCCTGGTCATAATCATACCAACAAATGTCTATCAATGAACTACAGGCCAATGAGGACTTTTACCACATCATTCGTCACATTACGGTCATAATTATACCGAATAATCCCTGGTAATAATCATACCAAGTCCATCTATGCACGTAAGCCAAAGATGACTTTAATCACAATATAAGCATGATGATGATGACAATGACATAATAATTCAATAAAAACAAGTTCAAGGATAAATTTTAAAGATTTATTATTTAATTTATCCATAAATCAATAACGTCCAAATTGTCAACATAATACTGCTTTGTAGAGTAAAATTCAAGAATAATATTCATGTACCAAAAATAATTTTGACAGAAAAGAAATATATTTTTTTGGTGAATAGTACTTTGGGAATAGTACCCTGTGAATAGTACCCCGACACGAAAAGTGTCCCGAATACCCGAGTGAATGATACTAGAGTGAATAGTAATTGGGTGAATGTAACCCGTGAATAGTAACTCGTGAATAGTACTCCAGCACAAAAAATGTCCCAAATACCTAAGTGAATAATACTAGAGTGAATAATAATCGGGTGAATAGTAATCCGTGAATAGTAACTCGTGAATAGTACTCCGGCACGAAAAGTGCCCCGAATACCCGAGTGAATAATACTAGAGTGAATAGTAACCGGGTGAATAGTAACCCATGAATAGTAACTCGTAAAAAAATATCAAAGAAAATGATATTCCATGACGAGCACAAAAGAAATGATATCTCAAACGAGTATAATAGAATATACGAAAATGCAAATGGATTTTCCCCCGCCATGTGGTAATCCACGTAGACAGATCATTTCCACAATTTAATAAAGAATGAATATGAAGGATCATTTACCATGCATGCGGTAATCCACATAGACAGGTTATTCCAACAGAATAATAAAGAATGGAATAATAAAAGAATTCACCAAGCATGCGATAGACCGCACAAACAGGTTATTCTAACAGAATAATAAAGAATGGAATCAGGTCATGCGTAATCCGCACAGACAGGATATTCCAACAGAATAATAAAGAACGAAACTAGGTCATGCGTAATCTGTACATACAGGATATTCCAACAGAATAATAAAGAATGGAATAACAACAAAATTCACCAGGCATGCGATAGACCGCACAGACAGGTTATTCCAACATAATAATAAAGAATGGAATAAGAGAAGAATTTCACCATGTATGCGGTACTTCACATAGACAGGTTATTCCAACATAATAGTAAAGAATGGAATAACAACCCTTACGAGTATTGAAAGAAAATAAGTCTCTTCATGAATACGAAAGAATAATACCACTTACCTCAAAAGAAGACTGAATACTGGAATAGTAAGATAGCAGACTTCTCTTCTTCTTTCTCTCTATAATAATTGCTCTATAGCTTTAGTGAATTGGTGAGAAATGAAGGAAGAACGAGCTTCTATTTATAGGAAAATATAGTTTCAATAATTTCACATTTTGGGGCTCGAAATATTACAGTATAATACCTTCCCCTTTTTCTTCCTTTTTAATTTAGTCCTGCAAGTATTATCAAACTTGCACTACCTCCCCTAATAGTAAATAATGTGAATAAATAGTTCAATCATGTGACTCAATAGTATAATTATGTGAAAAAACTAATTATAGTATAGTGCCTCCATCTATACCTCCATTTTTAACTTAGTCATGCAAGTATTATCAATCTTGCACCAACTCCCCTAATAGTACAAGAATGTGAATCAATAATAGTACACACATGTGAACAAATAGTTATAATCATGTGAATTAATAACAATTAATTGCTCATTTACCCGATTAATTACCTGACTGGTCAGTATAACTTCCAGACATCAATTATTCTCGAAATAAATGTCGATTTTCACTAACACTAATAATTTCAACACAATAGAACTATCAATTTCATCTTTAATCAACACGAACTTATTCATTATTAATATTATAATTCACAATATTTAACAACCAGGTCGTTCCCAAGAAAGAGGGGGCTTTCCAATAAGGATTTCTCCTTATTGGCGCACAATTAGATGACCAAACCTCTCCTTGATAGAACTTCTAGACATTGTAAATATTGTAATTTAATAATATGAATAACTTTATCATCTCAATTATTGATTTAATAATATATCATATTATGAAGATGATACTGTGACAATAATCTAATCAATAATATGAGAGATATGATGATGTAATTACTGTAGCAATAATTGAGTATAACTAAGTGACTTCTCACGTAAGCATCAATAATCAATACTGGTGCTACTATGCAACCACGCCGTATTATTTCTACTTTTACTACTAGGGTAGTTCAATAGTTTTAATAAAGAATACTTTCATAGTTATTTTTAATAAAAGATAATTACATCGTTTTCTTACTACATAATACTTCCGTTCATGGGCTCCACCAATGATTGTGTCATCGCATTTAATATTCCCTATTAAAATGAATATTCCCCACCAATCGAATATTATATAACCACTTGCTTACTTTGCAAAATTTATAAATATTACCCACAACTATAACATTATATCAAATCCACACCATAATATTCAAAAAAAATATTTCAAGAAATTTAAATCTTTATTCATAAAATTTGGGGTCTCATAACAACAGTCATTACATTCATCTTAAAGAGCCCATCAGTTATATAACCCTTTCCCACAAACATATCATTTTTAGTAAGTACAAATTTATCAGACACAAACACCAACTTGAAGCCATTCTTGCTAAGTAGTGACCCAGAAACTAGATTTTTGCGGATATCTGGCACATAAAGCACTTCGTTCAAAGTCAGTTCTTTGCCAGATGTCATTTTTAGTACAATCTTTCCACGCCCTTGAACCTTTGAACTTGAGGAGTTTCCCATGAAGAGTTGATCATCATTTTCTACTGGTTTGTAGGTGAAAACATCCATTTGTTGGAACAAATGTGGCGAGTAGACCCAGTGTCCACCCACCATTCTTTAGGGTTTCCTACCAAGTTACATTCAGATACAACTGCAGAGAGATTTATATCTGAAACATTTTCAAAAAACTTTTCCAGTTCTGTCACATTTGCTTGAACCTTTTGTTCTTTCTTGAATTTCTTTGGCTTGCGACATTCATTTGATTTATGTCCTGGAATGCCACAGTTGAAGCATTTGCCTTTGAATTTTTTCTTGGCCTTGAAAGTATCTTTGCCTTCACGCTTCCTTTTGTTGTTATTATTTGGCCTTTGATCTACCACATTGGCCTTTGCTTCAATGAAAATTTTCCCAATCTTCTTCTCATATCCTCGATTGTCCTCTTCAATCCTAAGTCGCACAATCAGTTCTTTAAGATTCATCTCTTTGCGTTTATGCTTAAGATAATTCTTAAAGTCTTTCCATGATGGTGCAAGTTTTTCAATCATTGCAGCAACTTGGAATGAATCCCTTTATGACATTCCTTCAGAATGAATATCATGTAGAATTACTTGTAATTCTTGAACTTGAGTGATGACTGCTTTAGAATCTATCATTTTATAGTCAAGAAATCTACCGATAATAAATTTGTTCATGCCAGCATCTTCAGTTTTATATTTCTTATATAAAGATTCCCAAAGTTCCTTTGTAGTTTGAATTGTACAATACACATTATACAGTGTATTGTCTAATCCATTCATTACATAATTTCTGCAAAGGAAATCTGCATGTTTCCATGCATCAACTGCAACCACTTTTTCCTTGTCAGTTTCTCCTTCAACAAGAGTAGGACAATCCTCTTGTAGAAACCTTGCCAAATTCAATGTTATGAGATAGAAGAGCATCTTTTGTTGCCAATGCTTGAAATCAGTTCCATTAAACTTTTCAGGCTTTTCTCCATGAGACATACTCATAGCGGGAATGATACTAGTAGATGCCATTTCTGTTATACAAAGAAGATAACTATGAATAAATAGAAACAAATTTTCTGTTGTACAAAATTTAACAGAATTCAAACAACAAATTTTGTTTACAAAATTTCTGTTGTAGAAAATTTGTTTACAAATTTTGTTTAGCCAAAATCCAAATTCTGTTTACAAAATCAATTTACAAATTCAGTTTACAAATTTCTGTTTAACAGATTTGCATTCTATAGTTGGATAGGTTTTGATAATCATATGCTATTGCAATTTGTATTTATTGATTTATTACTCCTATAGTACACAATACTGTACTATTCATATAAATTTAAATAATAATGAGAATAACATAATTTTCAAAACCAAATAATTAACATGGAACATATATAATAGAGAATATATAAATCAGTTAATATGTAATATATATAATATTTACGTAATATATATAATAATAGAATACTTTTATATTAACATGTATTAACATGCAATGTAATAACATGCAAAGACTATGTATTAATATTCATTTAAAATACTAATTCTACAATATACTATTTATACAGAAAATTTATTTTAAAAACCCATTTTTTGTTCACATAAATAAGCGATATTAAATAATACTACAATTACAGAATGTATAAATTTGCTTTAAGATTGTAATCTCTCTCTCTCTCTCTCTCTATATATATATATATATATATATATATATATATATATATATAATGACAAAGTTAAGCAAAACAGAATTAGAAAACAAAATTAAAGTCAGTTTCTGGAAATATGAAATCCGAGTCCTTTGAATTCACAAAGTCTCCTTAAAGCAAATTTATTCCCTCACTGGTGCTAAAGGATTAATTGAATAATTGCTTTCCAAGATAAAACGGATTTCAAGTTCTTAATTAGAAGCACTTCAAAATTAAGAACACTTCGAACACAATTCAATGTTATGTACTAAACTGAATGAATAATAATGATGCATGCATGAAGAAAAACTGGGAAAACTTACTGTACAGTTTTAACACTTTGGCAGAGTATGGGAATTTGTTTTACAAAAACGGGAAATGGGAAGGAACAAAACAGAACGGGGGAAAAATAACTTCTGTTATTTTAGCGCACCCATATGGATTATTTATAGAAATAATTCCGCGGTTTATCAATTGGGATATTACCGTTAGCGTGCAAACCGTTTGTCAATACTATGTAGTATCATGATAATAACTAAAACAAAATCTGATAATATATTAAACAGATTTTGTCCAAAAAATTATATATCACGACCCACCCACCCACCCACTTGCGCTTAGAAGCGAGACTGGCAATGGCGTGATAGTGAATGACGTGATTGAACCAAGCCTTGGCAAGGTCCTCTCCTTTCCATAAAAGTGGGGTGCCCCTTGAGGCCCTTCCCATTGAGCAAACATCCCATATATAAATTCTTCATTTTCCCCTCAAATTCCCTATGTGGGACTTTTACAATTTTCAACATTTCAAGTAGGTGACTTTGGAGTCAATTTTTTCATTCAATTCTTAATGGATTTAAACACATAAATATACCACGTTATACTCCTCGCGGAGGAGAACGCATTGGTGCATGGACCCAACATTTTCAGAGTGTGGGTCCCTCATTAAAGTGATCCTCTAAATGCTCTAATATTTAATGTTTCAAACCCATTTCCAACAGGAAATAGATCCCCCACCAATAATAGTGAAGGTGTTCAGTCTTCTTATAAAACATGTAATTCCAACAATTAGAATTAAAATGGTGGGGCGAAGCAAATTATTGATCATCGATCAAAGAATCCTTATGTGAAACCTTTTGGTGGTAAGTGTAACCACTGTGGAGAATTTGGACTGTTAGTCAATTGTCCTCACCCATGTAGCCTTCCATTTTTTCTTCCGTCTAGCCCTTTGATTTTGGCCTTCACTTTTTCCTTCTCTTTCCTCAACCTTTTGATTTTTCTGCCTTCCTTATTTACTTCCCCTCCTCTCCGTTTTTGGCTATAAAAGGCGGCAAATGAAAGAGAAACATACACCAAAAATATATACTCCATCCGAGAGAGTTAGAAGAGAAGGAGGGAGAGAAAGAAAAACTTCTTCTAAAGAGCTTAGAAAAATAGAGAGAGAAAAGATAGTTCAAATAAAAGGGTGTTTTATTTGGGTTCCATCACATAGTTATTGTGGTGAAGTAATTTGAGTTTGTACTCAAATTAAGAACTCACATGTACATATATTAAATTACATGACCGGTTTGAGAAGCTCCAGAACACGCGTGTAGCTGAGATGCAGGACGCTAGGGGAGATCCCGAGACGTTAGATTCCACTATCCCTCCACCTGAGATTAGTTTATATTAGGATGAGGAGATGACCCTTTGGGTCACGTCTCAGGATCCTCCTAGTAGCACTACCGGTCGGTATCGAGTGTTGGGATTATCGAGGATACCATCCTATACACTACCTGGAGGTATAATATTTTATTATAGATTTCTCGTTCATGAATAAAGTGATTTTAATTATTATTGATATTATATTTATTTTTGCAGGCACTAGCCAGCGTCTGCGTCCAAGAGCCCCCGTGGGACCATCATATACGTGCGCTGGCTTATACGACTGTGACATCCCAGATTTTTGAGAATTAATAAATGAGAATTTAATAAATAAAATTCTTATTTTAAGATGTTTAAGTACGAGTATGTGTATATGTGTTATATATTGTGAAATATGTGAATTGGTGTGAAGAGAATTTAAATGTTAATTTAATATTTATTGAAGTAAATAAATATTTTAATCAAATTATTTATTGAGATTATGTGATTAATATGGAGTAATGTAATTAAGTGTATTATATTAATTAAATGATTATTTAATATTTAATTAATATGTAATGATTTTATGTTATAATTCTAATTTAATTGAGATAATGTAGTGATGTGGTAATTGTTACATGAAGTTATAATTAACGAGTAATTATAATGTGACAATTTTATGTGATTAATTGATGTTAAACTTTTAATTAATTAAATTAATGTTAAGATTTAATTAATTAAAGGATAACATTAAGAATATGTGTTAAAGGATCTATTAAAAGAGTTTTTAAAACCGTTTTCCCAAATAAGGCCTTACTTTTGTTTTAAACATGTTTTACCCAAACAAGACCTTAACTATTAAAATCTGATTTTAAAATAATATGGTTTTACCAAACAAGCCTTAGGGCTTTTAAAATTCTAATTTTTGTAACTTATATATTAAATTAATAATTAGTATATGTAATTATATTGGGAGTTACATATTCTATAATTATATGTGTTATATGTATATTGTATATACACTAAGTTACCTTAGTTTTCTAAACCTAAGTCTAAACTAAGAATAAAGAGAAGAAGAAGAGGAAGAAGAAGAAAACGGGAAACCTTGAGAAAACAAAAGAAAAGATTTCATCATCTCCATCTTTTCTCCTAATTCAACCTAGAAAGGTATCAAACTAATCCTTATACTAAATTAAGATGTTTTGTATTTAGTCTTTGTAAAATTAGATTTTCATGATTATGAATTTATATGTATATATGGTGTTCATATGTTTTCATATGAACTTGTATGCCATGAAAGGATTTTCACAATACAATTGTTGTAAAAACAAGTTTTAAAATCATGTTCTTCTATGTTTTCATAGTTTTAGAGTTCTATGTAAAAATCTTTTGGTGAAACTTCATAATTTTGATATGTGAATGGGATGTGTGTATAGATATATGTATATGCTTACATGAGATTTTATAGTTGTTCAAAAATTTCAATTCACAAAGATATTATGAACATGATGAAATCATGTTCATAGTGTTTGATTATGAAGTTATGTTGAAAATTGTTCTTAAATCTTTGATGTGAGCATGAGTTATGTGTAATATGGGTTATATTATGATATATTATGAGTTATATGGTTGTTCTAGCAATTCAATCCATGTAATTTTGATAAACAATAGGAATTTTGTTCATAATGATTTTCTGTGAATTAATTTCTGAAAAATGGCTTTTGAAACTATCAAATTGATGTTTAATTCATAGTATAATTGTAAAATTAGTGGTGGATTGTGTTAATATGATAAGAAACGAAAAGAACGCAAGTTGAATGAATATATTTGGTTAAGAAATGAATTTGTAGTGAATGAATTCGCTAATTATGTTAAAACATGAAAGTTTAGTATGAACTTGAGTTTTGGGTCAAGATTTAGGCTAGTTAGTGTTTCTGTAAATTGTTATGAGTCTAGTATGTTGTAGTTCTATGAATTACGAATCCATAGAGTCGAAAACGGATTGATTTGGGTGTGTATAACTCAAGTTATTAAGGTTGGAAGGAGAAAGGCACAAAAATTTGTAAAACGAAAGCGAGAGAAAAAAAACCGCATACATACATACTACTAAGGGGTTGTGCTGACATAGCCCCCAAGGCTATTTTTAGAAGTATTTAATAGTCGAATAGTTGACACCACTGGACAATTTTGACCTCTTGTAGTAAAACGGCCATAACGTTTTCATACGGACTCCGATTGAGTTGATTCAAGATGATCCAAAACGAGGAAGAATAGCCATACAACTTTAGTTCTTTAAGGTTTTCAATTTGAGGTCAAAAACAGGGGTCAAAATGGTCATTTGTGGGACTAATATGTAATAGGAGGCAATCGGAGGACGTCGGGCATGAACGTATGTAAGTGTAGTGCTCCTGACGATAAAAGATGGTGTCCTAAGTTATAAAACATGAATGTTAGTAAATATAATGATGATTAACATTAATAAATGATGTATTAGATAAGTTATGTAAGCACACTAAGCATACGCAAGAGAGACGATTCGGGCGTGTGACGAATGAACGTCGAAATGTCGTGACAAGTGTTAATGAACATTATAAGATATATAATGGGTTTAATATAAAACCCATAAGTATTCCTAGCAAGACTTAAACACTTGAATGAATTTCGAATATTACATAAGTCAAAAAGTTAATACAATCTAATTGAATATTGTGTGCTAATTAACAGGAAAGATTATGAGATGTGGAGTAGAGTTTACATTACAATTACTATGTGTTGTTATATGACTAATAGTTGATGTATATGATTATATAATTGTGTAGGGCACGTGAAGTGCAGATAGCTATAAGTTGTTAATCTGTTATTGGTAAACAACGATCAAGGCAAGTCTTTCGGTTCTTATTTTCTACGTGGACTTGATGAGCTATTTTAAATTGCATGATATGTTATATGTGTTGTAAGCGAGCATGATATGTTATACATGTTGTAATCATGAAATGTTAAAGTCAATTTATGACTACATTGTTTTGGTTAAATAATGATGATTGAGTAAGGAACTCAATCTTTATATTTGCTATGTGAATTAAAGCATGTATGTCATGTTACTTTAATTATTAGGATATGTATGTTGGGCATATTATTATGTGCTATG
The DNA here is from genome assembly GCA_020205605.1 of Panax ginseng. Taxonomy (NCBI): domain Eukaryota; kingdom Viridiplantae; phylum Streptophyta; class Magnoliopsida; order Apiales; family Araliaceae; genus Panax; species Panax ginseng. The sequence goes on from CM035131.1 coordinate 98,421,250, forward strand.
TGATGCATGAAAACTGTTCGAACTTGCTGAGCTGTCGAGCTCACTCTTGCAAATAATAATTTTTGCAAGTCAAGATTTCAAGGTAAGGATATGTGCTAAGTGAATTATAGAGATCCATATTCACGAAGATTACTTATGTTTTATGAGAAATGTATTTAATATTGTGAATGTAACATGTTGTTGAATTGTAAGTTGAGCTATCCGGTGTATATGGATATCTATTTATTATGTAAGACTTTGTATAGTCATTTTGTTGTAACGATTCATGATATAAATTTGAATCGAAGAGATGTAATGTAAAGGTTGCGATTTAGGGCAATACATAAGGAAATATATAAAAGTTTTAAATATTCTGCATTTTTAGTGATTTTAATATCGAATAATGATGTAAAGATAAATTAAAGTTGTATTGTTAACAATCGAGAAGGAAAATATTATTGTATGAATTTTGGGGTCGTTACTGTTGGTATTAAAGTTGATAGGTTATACACCTTAGGTAAGAGTACCTTAGGCTATGACCTTAGGTTAAAAGAATAAGAAGTTAAGTTTAAGTTACGTATAATGAAAAGGTGATTCTTTTCACATATGTAGATGTATAAGATGAGTTTAGTCCTAGAAATGTTATAAGAAGAATATTAGAATGGCGAGGGATAAAACTCGAATAAAATATTGAGTAACGTGAATTATATTAAATTCTTAAAGGAAGAGTTAATAAATAAACAATAAGATTCAAAGAAGAATCTTGAAGAGATATGTAAATAAGAATCAGGAGTTGCCTAACTCCAATAATCAAGATTATGAATAACAATGAATAGATAAGGTCTATAAGATTAAAAGCATAAATGAAATCATAGTATGATATGATGAAAGGTAAAGATAAGAAGTTTTTAAAACAAAATGATAATGAGATAAGAAAAGAATCATAAGGGAGATGATTATAGAATAAGATCATAGCGTGATTTCTTTTAAAGTTATAAAAGACAGATGGTCTATATTGATTGAATGGTTATAGTTTGGAACTATAACGAGAATGTACTATGATATAGTACGAGATTAACTCACGAGGAGTTATAAATGATGAGATACAGAAGTATGTATCGAGTATAGAGCGAGAAGTTATAAGTAAGATAGAGTTAGGTGGGATTTCAACTGAGGACTCATGTGGTGGCTGAGTTGTACAAACCTTTGTATGGGCAGAGATTTGGTGTATGTACTTGGTTTATCACATTGATAATCATTGGAATGTCGGTGTCGCGCTATCAATGTATATGTGGTGGAAAGGTGATTCTTTTCTCATGTGTATATTTGATAGTTAGAGGCTTTTAAGGTTAAGATAGACGATATTAAGAACAGTATAGAAAGTGGAGTTACTGGTGGAGATATAGGTTTTCCAAATCTTCTAGCTTTGCTAGATTTTCGAAATTTATTGACTTCGTGATGATGTTTACACTTCTATTTTTCTTGAAAAACATTGAATCAAATGATGGAACCAATGAGTTTTAAAAACAATACCGTTATTCGTATGTCAATGTTAATTGTTTCGGCTAGACAAAAATGACTGAAAAATATCAAAATGTATTTTGTTTCTTTTTCTGTAGTCATTAAGGCATCACTAAATATGATGTTGATTTGACAAACGAGGAAGTTATCAATGTAGTTAAACCTAGTGTTGGATGTGATTGTATGATCATCAACCCACTATGGTATGATGTAGTATGACGACGTCATGTAATGGAAAAATCCTCAATATACCATTACTACGGTACAGTATCAGGATATTATGAAAAGATTTACTTATTTATTTTTAGTTTCCTTAAACGAAACAAAATATATTTTTTTGAGTTGGTTAAAGATATATATATATATATATATTTCGATTGATGTCCGAATTTTTGCTAGAAGTCTATGTTACTTGATTCAGCTAGATAAATATTGAAAGATGCTTATGGAATTCGAGCGTTTTTGGTCAAACTATGCCAAACCAAATTGTTTTGGTGTGGATTCAGATGTTAAGAAGCTGAGGTGAACAATCCTATAAAAGGGGACATGTTATCGGAGACAATAGTTCCAAATGTAACGCATATAGTCGTTACGATGTACTACGTTTGGTTCTGACATAGGGTACGATAGTGGCCACCTAGAGTAAATCGTCGTTTTATAGTGTGAAATGACAGGGGTGAAGCACTATTAAACCTAGAAAGAAGTTCAAGGTCTTGCGACCACTCAGCATTATTGGAATATTTTAAATTTCTAAGTTATTTATATCGCTCCCCAATTATTAAGCAATTGCGGAGGATTCTTATTATTCTGATGGAGAATGTAGCGAGAAGAATAGCCCTTAGAAAGAAGTAGTTATAGAACGCTTTAATCCAATAAATAAAGATTACCGTAAAATCTATTTTGATAGATTGAATGAATGAAGATTAATAAATAAATAAAATTTTGAGAACAAAATTCTTAGAAGAAAGGGTGAATGTAATATCCCGAGTGTTTATGACAACGATCCTTAGAAAAATAAATGAATAGGTTAAAGAATATATAATATTTGATATATGATTGTGTTTAATTGAAGGTTATATAATAAAACCTAAAAGTTGTTAAAGAAATGAATGAAGTATATATATATATGTAAAACATTTTGCTAAGTTAATTTGTTGAAGTTATTCAATGATAATTGTGAAAGAGATTTTGTGAAAATCGAGTAATAGAGGTTTCGTTGATTCCGGAATAGAATCCTTATAAGGAAGGAAGGATGTGACATCCCAGATTTTTGAGAATTAATAAATGAAAATTTAATAAATAAAATTCTTATTTTAAGATGTTAAAAATGCAGTATGTATATGTGTTATATATTGTGAAATATGTGAATTGGTGTAAAGAGAATTTAAATGTTAATTTAATATTTATTGAAGTAAATAAATATTGTAATTGAATTATTTATTGAGATTATGTGATTAATACGGAGTAATGTAATTAAGTGTACTGTATTAATTAAATGATTATTTAATATTTAATTAATATGTAATGATTTTATGTTATAGTTCTAATTTAATTGAGATAATGTAGTGATGTGGTAATTGTTACATGAAGTTATAATTTGCGAGTAATTATAATGTGACAATTTTATGTGATTAATTGATGTTAAACTTTTAATTAATTAAATTAATTTTAAGATTTAATTAATTAAAGGATAACATTAAGAATATGTGTTAAAGGATCTATTAAAAGAGTTTTTAAAACCGTTTTCCCAAACAAGGCCTTACTTTTGTTTTAAACCTGTTTTACCCAAACAAGACCTTAACGATTAAAACCTGATTTTAAAATAATATGGTTTTGCCAAACAAGCCTTAGGGCTTTTAAAATTCTAATTTTTGTAACTTATATATTAAATTGATAATTAGTATATGTAATTATATTGGGAGTTACATATTCTATAATTATATGTGTTATATGTATATTGTATATACAATAAGTTACGTTAGTTTTCTAAACCTAAGTCTAAACTAAGAATAAAGAGAAGAAGAGAGAATATAGAGAAGAAGAAGAGGAAGAAGAAGAAGACGGGAAACCTTGAGAAAACAAAAGAAGATTTCATCATCTCCATCTTTTCTCCTAATTTAACCTAGAAAGGTATCAAACTAATCCTTATACTAAATTAAGATATTTTGTATTTAGTCTTTGTAAAATTAGGTTTTCATGATTATCAATTTATATGTATATATGGTGTTCATATGTTTTCATATGTGATTGTATTCCATAAAAGGATTTTCACAATACAATTGTTGTAAAAACAAGTTTTAAAATCATGATCTTCTATGTTTTCTTAGTTTTAGAGTTCTATGTAAAAATCTTTTGGTGAAACTTCATAATTTTTATATGTGAATGGGATGTGTGTGTGTGTGTATATATATATGTGTGTATACGTGTTTAGGAGCATTTTACCGACCTTCACGTGGTAAAAGGCTCGACATCGAAAGAGCTTTAGAGGGTAGTAAATTTGAAGCCCATGAAGAGGTTGGGGGTGATCGGGTCGGCATCCGAGTCCTTTTTGGGCTGGAGCCTCACCCTGATGTGTGGTGTTCGGGGTCGGATCCTCGAGTCCTTTGGGCCGAGGCCCAGACTTGATGATGGGATTATTTGGGCCTGCACAGTGGGCTCTTCTGCGTGCAGAGTTCGGAATCCTAATCATAATTGAATAAGGTGACTCCAAAGGTAGTCGTTGGATTGGATTCCACTTGCACCTTTTAAGGAGATTATGTTGGACCCAAATATTGGTAACTTACCATATTTAGGAGTCCTAATCCGACTCGGAGGAGGATTCTAAAGTGGTGAGAGCATTATAAATACAAGGTCAAGGTCACAAGTAACAGGTAATACCTACTTTTGAGCACTAAACACATAGCCTCCATTGTTAAACCTTGTGAACGGCCTGTACTCATTCTCACACCGGAGCTATCCCCCAGTGGCATAAGCCGTCAAGCTTCTGTGTGATCGGTTATTGTGCAGGTTCTAGTGCGTGGATTCTATGATTGGACGCACCGGTGAAACTTGGCGTTAACATTGGCGCTAGAAGGAGGGCTTTTAGTGTTCTTACAATCACAGTCACACTTTTCCGGTAAGAGGCTATGGCGAGCATGGAGTATGCAGTTTCTAACCACAAAAAGGCTAAGACACACCAGACCACTCAGGTGAGAGGGTCGGTGAAAGACAAACTGGGTTCCAGAATCCAGGGAGATCAGGTGGAACTGCCTGCCTCCCCTCGGTGAAGACTCTTCCATGGACGGTGCAGTATTTCAACCAAAGCTAGTCAAGGCGGGACGAGAATCACTCACGGGCACTGGAGGTGCATGGGAAAGACTGAGGTGAGGGCAGTCAAGATCAGAGAGAGTTTATCCTGCAGAAGAAGATGCAGCAGAATAAAGATGCCATGATGGCCTTGCGTCTTCAGCAGGACGAACTCGAGCGGTAGATGGCCAATATGGCTGGAGAACAGGAGGCATCCTCAAAAAGGCGTAGGCATCGGAGCCGATCCCGGTCACCCCGACAGGGAGAAGTAGATAAGGAAAGGAGTAGGCATCTAAGCCGTTCGAGGGATGGCCGAAGCCGGAGAAGGTGCCGTTCAGCAGAGTGACGATCAGAGCACCCAGGCAGGTCGGGATCGACCCCGATCGTCCCCCCGTAAGGAGGAGTCCGACCCCCTCGCTCGAAGGGTGGCAGAATTGGAAAAACTGCTATTGGTAAAGAACTCGATGGGGGTGCCTACGGCTTGCATAGGGTCGCCCTTCTTCTAAAAGAAATCAACAACGTGATGTACCGATCCCAAAAAAAGAAGATGCCCCCGATGGAGACCTATGATGGGCTGGGGGATCCGTATGACCACTCGGACGGGTACGATAGGCTGATGAAGTACTACGGACACTCGGATGCTGCCAAATGTCACATGTTCGCAACCACTCTGAAGAAGAGCGTCCGAGAATGGATGGGACCTTGGCAGTGGGGTTAATTAATTCGTGGAATGATCTTCGGGAGAAATTCCATGCTCGATTTGGGAGTAACAAAAGGCGAGGAAAGATCACAGTGTCCCTCATGTAGGTCAGACAAAAATCAGACGAAAGCTTAGGATAGTACGTCAAAAGGTTACGAGAGGTGGGAATTTCAGTAGTAGAGTTAAACTCCCCGCAAGCCACGGGATTTTTCACTCTTCGGTGCGGACATCGGGAAGTCGAAGAAGTTGATGAAGGATTTGGTGATCAACCCTCCGGCGGACTTGACAGAAGCTTTCCACCGAGCCGAGGGTCACATAGCAATAGAGGAAGCGATGGGGAACTTAAAGCCGCATCTTATGAGAAGTCCAAGGATCGAGATAAGCAGAGTTATCAGAAGCCAGATAATTAGGGGAGGTCGGATAATTACAGTAAGAAAAGATACAATGGGGGAGGGTCGGGTAGCAGGCGACCACCTTTCCTGAATAAAAATGTCAACAAAGTCTACACTGCACTCAACACTGACCGGGCAAAGATATTAGAGGAGATGCGAAACAAGCCCTTTTTTAAACCATGCCAAGCGATCCCGAAGCCTGGGAAGAGGGGTCGGGATAAATATTGTGCTTATCATCAGTGTCGGGGGCATACGACGAAAGAATGCAACAACCTGAAAGATCTAATAGAGAAGAACGTCCAGAATGGGCAGCTGGTGCAGTATATGGTCGGTCGAGAAGGTTCAAAAGTCCCCCGGGAGGAGAACAGGGATCCGTCTCGGGAAGCACATCCGCAACCACACCCACAAGCCCGAGGGGTCATTGATGTGATATCGGGCGGGTCGGTAGGGCGTGTAACCGATAGGAAGAGGAGCGGGCACCTCGAGGCCATGTTGTCGGTAGCTGGTTCATCGCCCAGAAGGGATAGGGCATATTCAGGAGTATCCATCTCTTTCTCAGATGAAGACTATCCTACCAACCATATTGAACCACATGATGGGGCGCTGGTAATAACTGCACAGGTTGGACTAATAGACATAAAAAGGATGATGATCGATAACGGGTCCTCGGTCGATATACTCTACACGCATGCCTATCAGAGGATGGATCTGGGAGGAAAGAAGATGGAATTGGGTGGAGAAGGCCCATTGTACAGTTTCAATGGTGACCCGGTGCAGTACGCGCCAGAACGATAAAGCTACCGGTCGAGTTAAACCTGACCCCTCAAAGAAGCGAAATAATGGTGAAATTTTTTATAGTACAAGTGGATTGACCTACAACGCCATCTTGGGAAGGCCGACATTAGCGAAGATTGCTTGAAAATGGACGTCTATACCTCACTTCAAAATCAAGTTTCCGACACCGAACGGGATCGGGGAGGTAAAAGGTGATCTGGACATTGCCCGAAGGTGTTATCAGAATACTTTGATCTCCTCAGGGGTCGGGGTCAGCAAACAAAAATAGACAATTGCCATCGAGATATAACCATTCACTGAGAGCAGTACGGAACCCATGGCACTGCCGGTAGAAGAGACAGAAGATGTGGAGTTGATACCGGGGAATCCGGAAAAACTGATCAAAATTGGGGCAGGATTAACAAAACCGATGCGAACAGGTCTGATGGACTTACTTCGGGTGTATGCCGATATCTTTGCGTGGGAGCCAAGTGATATGCCTGGAGTAAGCGAATCGATAACGCTACATAGACTGCATACAGACCCGAAAAGAAAACCAGTGATACAAAAAGAAGGATCTTCGCCCCAGAAAGACAGAGGATCATAGATGAAGAGATTGGTAAACTACTAGATATCCCGAATGGCTGGCGAATATTGTTTTGGTTCAGAAGAAAAATGGGAAGTGAAAGTTGTGCATCGACTACACGGATCTGAATAAGGCATGCCCAAAAGACTTCTATCCTCTACCTAACATAGACCAGCTGATTGATGCCACTTCGGGGTATGGAATGTTAAGTTTCATGGACGCTTTCTTGGGATACCACCAAATTTTGTTGTGCAAGGATGACATCCCGAAGACAAGCTTCATCACTCATCGAGCTATATATGCATATCGGAAGATGACATTCGGATTGCTGAATGCAAGGGCAACTTATCAACGGATGATGAACTTTGTATTCAGAAAGCAGCTGGACAGAAGTATGTAAGTGTACAAGGACGACATGATCGTAAAAAACATATCAGTTCGAGATCATTTGGAAGACCTAAAAGACTGCTTCGAAACAGTAAGGAAACACAAACTGAGACTAAACCCGACCAAATATACCTTCAGTTTAGGCTCAGGAAAATTCCTGGGATACTTGGTCAGCAAGAGGGGAATCGAAGCCAACCCAGAGAAAATAACAGCGATCTTAGATATGAAATCTCCAAAGACATTCAAAGATGTGCAGAGGTTGACAGGTCGGATAGCTGCCCTTCGGAGATTCATGTCAAGGTCAGCCGAAAGATGTTTTCCCTTCTTTGACACTCTCAAGGGGCTGAAGAACGAGAAAAGCTTTCAATGGACATCGGAATGCGAGGACGCATTCCAAGGGATCAAAAAATATCTTTCTTTGCCACCACTATTGATGAAACCGATCCCCTCAGAACCTTTATACATGTACTTGGCTGCAACCCAGATGGCTGTAGGGGCAGCATTGGTGAGAGACAAAGGGGGAAAATAGTTCCTGGTGTACTATGTCAGTCATGTCCTTCGAGATGCAGAAACAAGATATCTGAACCTGGAGAAATTTGCGTATGCCTTAATCATTGCAAGCAGGAAGCTTCGACATTATTTCCAAGGTCGGATAGTGGTGGTGTACACGGATCAGCCGTTAAAGAAGATATTGTATAAGCCAGATGTATTGGGATGGCTAGCAGCATGGGCGATGGAGCTAACACAATTTTCTATAGAGTATCATCCCCGAATGGCGATCAAGGGACAGGCATTGGCAGACTTCATCGTGGAGTGCTCTTTTATGGAACCAGACGTAATTACGGTTACCGAAGCTCGACAGGGACAAACTTCATGGACTTTGTATGTAGATGTCGTCAACTTCGGACATCAGTGGAGCAGGGGTCATTCTGACGAGTCCTGAAGGGTTCAAAGTTCAACAAGAAATTCAATTCCAATTCATGGCCACTAACAACGAGGCAGAGCATGAAGCCATCTTGGCCGAGATTCGATTGGCCCGAAGCCTGGAAGTGCAGAATTTGGTTATCTGCAGTGATTCGTAGTTGGTGGTTAAGCAGCTATCGGGGGAATATGAGGCTCGGGGGCAAGAATGACAAAGTATCTGGCCGAGGTGAAGGACAAGCTTGCATATTTCACATCACACAGTTGTCAAGGGGTGGACCGATCAGATAATATGGTAGCAAACGCCCTAGCCAGATTGGCAACTACCGAAGCAAGCTCCTTCAACGGGTCGGTATATCTGGAGGTTCTAGAACAACTAAGTGTTCCAAAGACAGATGTGCTAGCTTTGGATCGACTCGACTATTGTCTCACACCGTATATTACATACCTTGCTGATGGGGTTCTACCTTCAGACCGAATCCTTGCAAGAAAAATTAAGCATCGAAGCTCAAATTTCGTACTCATAGACGGACATCTGTACCGAAGGGCTTTCAGTTCTCCCCTTCTCAAATGCTTAACTCCCTCGAAAGCAAACTATACACTTAGGGAGGTACATGAAGGGATTTGTGGGGACCACATGGGGGCCAAGTCACTGGCATACAAGATTTTGAGGCAAGGGTATTACTAGCCAACTATCTACACTGAGGCCAAGGAATTCGTCAGAAGGTGTCCTAAGTGTCAGCTGAACAGCACCATTCCACATCAACCTCCTGAAGAGTTGTATTCCGTTTTATCCCCGATTCCCTTTGCTGTATGGGGAATCGACATCCTAGGGCCTCTGCCGAAGGCCAAGGTACAGGTCAGTTTCGTGATTGTGGCTATTGACTATATGACAAAATGGGTCACAGCTAAACCGCTGCAGAAGATCACCGAACAAGAATGCCTAAAATTTTTCAAAGAAGGGGTTGTTTATCATTTTAGCATCCCGATGGCGGTGGTCTCTGATAATGGCAGACAGTTTATAGGATCTAAGTTCGAGGGATTTTTGAAAGAGTTGGGAATTCAGCACCGCAAGACCTCGGTCGCTCATCCTCAATCGAATGGTCAAGTGGAAGTGACCAACTGAACCTTTCTCAACGGGATAAAATGACGGTTGGATGAATTAAAGGGTCGGTGGCCCGAAGAGCTACTAAGTGTTTTGTGGGCATATCGAACTACTCCGAGGACAATAACCGGGGACTCTCCATTCAGACTGGCATACGGGACCAATGCACTCATACCAGTTGAGATCGGATCCCCCACTCTTCGGGTCAGTCAGTACAATGAGCTATACAATGATGACGGTCTGTAAACAAATTTGGATCTGCTTGAAGAGGTTCAGGACTTTGCTATATTGAGTTTGGCTGTTTATCAGCAAAGAACAACCCGACACTACAACCAAAAGGTGAATCCGAGGAGGTTTGTAGTAGGCGATTTGGTCCTCCGGGAGTCGGAGGCATCAACCCCCCAGAACACTGGCAAGCTGATGCCTAACTGGGAGGGACCTTATAAGGTGGTAGAAGTGCCGAAGCCAGGTACATATCGGCTTCGAGCAATGGATGGTTCGGAAGTAAAGAATACATGGCATGCTGGGAGACTTAGAAAATTTTACCAGTAATAGTTATGTCATTCTTTTCTTTATCCATGTAACCTTTTAATCTTAAATGAAATAAATGAAAGTTTTCTTTAGAGATGCTTAACTTCATCTATATTCATATGACTATTAATACTCGAACGGACAAACTTCGGGCATAATCCGGTCAGAAGGTTCGGGAAGACACCACTGATCGAGATAAGTCACGAGTATAACTGATCGAGAAAACTGTAAATGTTTTGAAACAGACAAGCTTCGGGCACTACCCGATCAAGAGGTTTGGAAAGATACCACTGATTGATATAAGTCCCAAGTTTAACTGAGAACAAAAATTTATAAACAAAGATATTCTATTCATACTGGGAAATTTTTACAAATCCCGATCGCCTACGATTCGGGCAAAGTGCAAATAAAAAGTACAATATTTATTGAGGAGGAGGGTCATCCTCGGCTTCAGATTCTTCGTCGGAGGATTCAAGAATGGAGGCATCGAGCCCAGCAGCAGTCAGTTTGGCCCGAGCCTTTTCACGATAAGCCTCATACCCTTCAACAAATTGGGCCATGACTTTATCATTCAAGACTTCGGACTCTTCATACTCGGCAATCACCTGCTGTTTGGCCTCGGAGAGCTTCTCCAGTAGGGAGATGACTTTAGCGGATAAACTGGTATTCTCTCGCATAACTTGCATCATTTTTGCCATCATGTCGGAAAACTTCTCCGAAAGGGCGTCGACAGCCTTTTCCCGATCCTTAACCTCCCCAGACAGGTGATCCCTCTCCTCCAGAAGCGAGGCATATTTCTTCTCAAGCTCCTCAACACGACAGTCAGCTTGTGTCGCCTTGTTTCGGGTCTCGGCGTGGAGATCCCATTCCTTCTTTAGGTCCGCGTTTAGACCCCCAACTTCAGCTTCGAGCAGCTGCACATCCGCCCTTAATTGAATTTCTTTTTTTGTGGTTCGAGAAAGAGGAGGGATGGCTCGAGCTAGTATAGCATTGGCCTGCAATAAACATATACATCAGTTATCGAAATTAAGCTCTAAGTCTGCAAAAACAAGTTACACAGTATTAAAGTTACCTGGTACTGGGCCCGGACGTAGGCCACCAAATACTCCTTGGAAGAAAACCCCTTAAATCGTTCGTCATCGCTCGAAAGCTTAAAATGATCGAACAAAGTGAACGGGAACACTTCCAAGGGGCTTTTTGGCCAACAAGTGGTCGGCGAGCCGTGGGATGAGCTCGGTCTGAAGGTAGGAGTGGCGGTGGTGTTGGGGTCAGCAACAACAACTTGTTGTTCAGGTTGTTGTGGTGCAGGGTCTTCGGCGAGCCGTGGTTTCTTGGATCGAGGCTCAGGAGGAGCCTATAGGGTGTCCTCCGAGTCCTCGATCACTTCGGCATGAGTTGGAGGAGGGGTCAGTTTCGGGGGTGTTGGGGTAACGGATTTAGCAGGTGCTTTGGCGGAAGGCTTTTTGGTTTTCCTTAATAGTGTTGTCTTCTCCGCCCGACTCAGCTTCAGAAGATTTTTGGTGGCAGGTTTAGCGGAAGTGGGGGAAATTTGGGCAAAGTGAACCTGGTTGAAAGTTCAAATATCGGGATGGTTTCTTCCTCAGCCCTCTCATCGGTGATTGGAAGGCGGATCGGTTCGATGGTGATGGGGAAGGGAGTTAAGGATTCAGTGGCCCCTTCAGGCTTGAAAATTGTCACTGTATAAAAGAGAATGAGTTAAGACATAAAATAAGAAGGGAAGTTAATAGGGGGAAGGGAGGTACTCACAGCCGTGTTTGTATAACCAGGCTTCATTGGACAAGCGGTCAGATTCCATTAAGTTTTGCTCCACTTTTTATAGAAAGATTTGAAGGCATCGGCCCGATCCTTCGGGAACTTGGACACCTTGGCTACGGGATCCTCAAGATGGGCCCATTGAGGGAGTAGACGGAGGTCGGTTCCCCTGGCAAAGAACCACTTGTCATGCCAACCCTTGTTGCTCGAAGGGATTTTGACAAGAACGGTTCGGGAGGGCCTTTTGTTTAATTGTTTCAAGCCTGGTTCTTTCGAACTAGTTACGGTGAAGAGGGTGAAGAAGAAGTCGAGACCAGGCATGATCCCGAGTTCCTGGCACAAAGAAATGATGGTAACCAGGTGGATGTATGAGTTCGGCACGAGTTGTATGAACCCGATTCCCGCGAAAGAAAGGAAGGAAGAGATGAATTCATGAAGTGGGAACCGAACCCCATATTTCAGAAGATATAGAGGGATGGACACCCATTCACCTTCGGGCCTCCAAAACATTTTCTCATCAGGTTTTGGGGCCCGAAGCTTGTACTCTTGGGGGATGTTGAAAAGTGTTCGGATGTCGGGAATTTGAGAGGGTGTAATGGAAGAGGGGGTATTGATATAGGAGAACTTTGTTTCAGAGTGGTAGGCGTTACGGATTTTGGCCTCGGCACTGATGGGGGTAGGGAGTACCGAGGAAGAAGGGTCGTCGGAAGGAGCCATTAGTAATTCAACCGGGACCAGATCGCCGGTGGTGACGGAGGGAGGAACTGGCTCAATAGCTGGAGGTGTGCTTGAATCAGCCATTTAACGTTGAAATTGAAGGGAACAAAGTTTAAAAGTGGGCAGAGTAGACAAAATCACAGAGAAATGAAGAAAATGGACAAAAACGAAGTTTAAAAGTGGGCAGAGTAGACAAAATCACAAAGAAATGAAGAACGAGATACTCGCCGGAAATTGCCCTTGCCGAAAAAATTTGAACAGAGGTTCTGTGATGAGGAGATTCAGGAAAAGTGATAATGACGAGGAAAAGAGGGTTTTTATAGGTGTAGGTGCACGCTACCCAAGGTCAGCTATTAAATGCTCAAGGTAGGGCTAAGCGTAGAAAGGCGTGCAGCATTTCGAGAATCGAGGCCAAATCGTTTGGCTTCCCTAGGCAGCTCATCATTAGCTATCATGACCTTTTGGATACCCGACCTTTCAAGTCTCCAATTATAAGTACATTATAATCGGAGACTGGGGGGCAATGTTCGGGAGCATTTCTCGATTTTCACGTGGTAGAAGGTCTGGACATCGTGAAAAAAAAGCTTTAGAGAGGCCGAAATGGTGAAGCCCATGAAGAGGTTGGGGGTGATCGGGTCGGCATCCGAGTCCTTTTTGGGCCGGAGCCTCACCCTGATGTGTGGTGTTCGGGGTCGGGTCCTCGAGTCCTTTGGGCCGAGGCCCAGACTTGATGATGGGAATGTTTGGGCCTGCACAGTGGGCTCTTCTGCGTGCAGAGTTCAGAATCCTAATCATAATTGAATAAGGTGACTCCAAAGGTAGTCGTTGGATTGGATTCCACTTGCACCTTTTAAGGAGATTATGTTGGACTCAAATATTGGTAACTTACCATATTTAGGAGTCCTAATCCGACTCAGAGGAAGGTCACAATTAACAGTTAATACCTACTTTTGAGCACTAAACACATAGCCTCCATTGTTAAACCTTGTGAACGGCCTGTACTCATTCTCACACCGGAGCTATCCCCCGGAGGCACAAGCCGTCAAGCTTCTGTGTGATCTGTTATTGTGTAGGTTTTAGCGCGTGGATTCTGTGATTGGATGCGCCGGTGAAACTTGGCATTAACAATAAGCTTACATGAGATTTTTATAGTTGTTCAAAAGTTTCAATTCACAAAGATATGATGAACATGATGAAATCATGTTCATAGTGTTTGATTATGAAGTTATGTTGAAAATTGTTCTTAAATCTTTGATTTGAGCATGAGTTATTTGTAATATGGGTTATATTATGATATATTATGAGTTATACGGTTGTTCTAGCAATTCAATCCATGTAATTTTGATAAACAAGAGGCATTTTGTTCATAATGATTTTTTGTGAATTAATTTCTAAAAAATGGCTTTTGAAACTATCAAATTGATGTTTAATTCATAGTATAATTATAAAATTAGTGATGGATTGTGTTAATATGAAAAGAAACAAAAATAACGCAAGTTGAATGAATATATTTGGTTAAGAAATGAATTTGTAGTGACTGAATTCGCTAATTATGTTAAAACATGAAAGTTTAGTATGAACATGAGTTTTGGGTCAAAATTTAGGCTAGTTAGTGTTTCTGTAAATTTTTATGAGTCTATTATGTTGTATTTCTATGAATTACGAATCCATAGAGTCGAAAACGGACTGATTTGGGTGTGTATAACTCAAGTTATGAAGGTTGGAAGGAGAAAGGGTCAAAAATTCGTAAGAACAGTAAAATTGGAGAGAGAAAAAAATGCATACATACTGCTAAGGGGAGCTCCAGCGTGGCCCCCAAGGCTATTTGGGGTGCTTCGGCGCCAGAATAGTTGACACGGCTGGACAATTTTGATATCCTGTAGTAAAATAGCCATAACATTTTCATACGGACTCCGATTGAGGTGATTCAAGATGATCCAGAACGAGGACAAATAGCCATACAACTTTAGTTGTTGGTTTTCAATTTGAGGTCGGGAACAGGGGTCAAAATGGTCATTTGTGGGACTGATATGTATTAGGAGGTAATTGGAGGACGTCGGGCAAGCACGTATGTAAGTGTACTGCTACTGACGATAAAAGATGGTGTCCTAAGTTATAAAACATGAATGTTAGTAAATATAATGATGATTAACATTAATAAATGATGTATTAGATAAGTTATGTAAGCACACTAAGCATACGCAAGAGCGACGATTCGGGCGTGTGACGAATGAACGTCGAAACACCGTGACAAGTGTTAATGAACATTATAAGATATAGAATGGATTTAATATAAAACCCATAAGTATTCCTAGAAAGACTTAAACACTTGAATGAATTTCGAATATTACATAAGTCGAAAAGTTAACACAATATAATTGAACATTGTGTGTTAATTAACAGGAAGGATTATGAGATGTGGAGTAGATTTTACATTACCATTACTATGTGTTTTTATGTGACTACTAGTTGATGTGTATGATTATATAATTATGTAAGGCATGTGAAGTGCAGATAGCTGTAAGCTGTTAATCTGTTATTGGTAAACAACGATCAAGGCAAGTCTTTCGGTTCCTATTTTCTACGTGGAGTTGATGAACTATTTTAAATTACATGATATGTTATATATGTTGTAAGCGAGCATGATATGTTATACATGTTGTAATCATGAAATGTTAAAGTCAATTTATGACTACATTATTTTGGTTAAATTATGATGATTGAGTAAGGAACTCAATCTTTATATTTGCTATGTGAATTAAAGCATGTATGCCATGTTACTTTAATTATTATGATATGTATGTTCAGTATATTATTATGTGCTTTGTGATGCATGAAAACTGTTTGAACTTGTTGAGCTGTCGAGCTCACTCTTGCAAATAATAATTTTTGCAGGTCAAGATTTCAAGGTAAAGATATGTGCTAAGTGAATTATAGAGATCCATATTCACGAAGATTACTTATGTTTTATGAGAAATGTATTTAATATTTTGAATGTAACATGTTGTTGAATTGTAAGTTGAGTTATCCGGTGTATATGGATATCTATTTATGATGTAAGACTTTGTATAGTCATTTTGTTGTAATGATTCATGATATAAATTTGAATCAAAGAGATGTAATGTAAAGGTCATGATTTAGGCACATCTGAAGGAAATGTATAAAAGTTTTAAATATTATGCATTTTTAGTGATTTTAATATCGAATAATGATGTAAAGATAGATTAAAGTTGTATTGTTAATGACCGAGAAGGAGAATATTCTTGTATGAATTTTGGGGTAGTTATAACGACGCTATGTTCTAGAGGGTTATAGCGGCGGTGTTAGAGCGGTATGGTACGGATCCTTTATTCCGTCATCAAGACTTACCCAGCCATGGACAAACACGAAATATAGTTGGTGCAGTTGGAAATAGTGTGATGCCCCCAAATCCGGGTTCCTTCGAACCTCAGATTTGGTCCGCCACGATACTACTATCGTCAAACTATTATATCTTTTATTCATAACTTAAATGAATATACCTTTCTTATTATTATTTAGAACATTAATTCTTTCCATTTCCAGGATCTATGTATAATGACCCCAAACTATTATAAGTTTCAAATATTGGTCATTTACCATTCCTGCCTTACGTCATATTCGATGTTATAAAAATATGAGGAATAATTTAAACTTTTCAAATAGCTTAGACTTTTATCAACAATTCGGACATCAATCGAAATAATTTGGCCAATTTAATTGACCTTCTTCATAATTTACAAGAAAACTAAAAATTCTTTTATGGCGTCATGATACCATACCAGATTAGTAGTACGTTGAGGATTCCGCCATTAGGTGACTTTGTCATATTACATCATACCATAGTGGGCTGACAATCTTTCGATCACAACCAACACTAGGTTCGACTGCATTGATGACTCCATCATTTACCATTTTTACACCATATCAAATGATGCACATAGTTAGAAATACATTTTGAAAATGTTCAAATCATTTTTGTCTTAGTCAAAACAATTAGCATAGACATAAGAATAACGGTATTGTTTTTAAACATCATTGGTTCAATCACATGATCCAATGTTTTTCAAGAAAACAGAAATGCAAACATCAGCACGAAGTCAATAAATTTTGAAAATCTAGCATAGCTAGAAGATTTAGAAAATCCATGTTTCTCCATCAACTTCAATCTTTACTACACTACTTCATTCTATCAATCTTTAACACCATCAATGCTCACTATACCAAACTTCTAAATTCATAACATATATATACCCGATATAGTTCATCAAACTTATCACACTATAGAAATCCAGGAACTTGAACTATAGGACCATGAACTAGTTCTTCAACACAATCCTTCACACTGCAATCCAGAGTGTTTATCTATCACGAAGACTGTGGCCAGCCTATTGTACCACTACGTTGGGCCGCAACGTAGTGTTTTTTAATGACTACATGTGTTACACTCGGAACCATTGTCCCCGAAAGCATGTCACCTTATAGGGTTGTTCACCTCAGCTTTTCCACATCTGAATCCACACCAGAGCAATCTGGTTTGGCACAAATACTCAAGAATGCTTGAATTTCACAGATATTTTCCAACAGTCGTCGAGCCGAATCAAATAGCTTAGACTTTTATCACAATTCAGACATCAATCAAAATAATTTGGCCAATTTAATTGACCTTCTTCATAATTTACAAGAAAACTAAAAATTCTTTTATGACGTCATGATACTGTACCAGATTAGTAGTACGTTGAGGATTCCGCCATTAGGTGACTTTTGTCATATTACATCATATCACAAACAATTGACGATCTTTCGATCACAACCAACACTAGGTTCTATCTTGCATTGATGACTCCATCGTTTACCATTTTTACAACATATCAAATGATGCACATGGTTAGAAATACATTTTGAAAATTTTCAAATTATTTTTGTCTTAGCCAAAACAATTAGCATAAACATAAGAATAACGGTATTATTTTTAAACATCATTGGTTCAATCACATGATCCAATATTTTTCAAGAAAACAGAAATGCAAACATCAGCACGAAGTCAATAAATTTTAAAAATCTAGCAGAGCTAGAAGATTTAGAAAATCCATGTTTCTCCATCAACTTCAATCTTTACTACACTGCTTCATTCTATCAATCTTTAACACCATCAATGCTCACTATACCAAACTTCTAAATTCATAACATATATATACCCGATATAGTTCATCAAACTTATCACAATTTGGAAATCCAGGAACTTGCCATAATCATATGAGTTTAAGAACTTACCCTAGTTAGACCATAGGCATCCATTCGCGGAGGGGTTCAAAAATATTTTATATAATTATGAGTCACGAACGTACCATAAGTATGAGTTTTAAGAACTTGCAACTTAACCTTATATTCTCTAACTATAACCTATCTATCTGTTATACACATGAGAAAATAATCACCTTCTCAACAGGTATATAGCAAATAGTGCGACACATACATTTCAATGATTATCAGTGCCAGAAACTAAGTGGTTTTTACACCAAGTACAATTCCCTACCTATAACAAGGAATCATACAACTCAGCTGCTGACATGAGTCCTCAATTGAAATCCCACTTAACTCTATCTCAGTCTTAACTTGCTCTTTACTCGATATGAATTCTTCGTATCTCATCATATACAACTCCTCATGAGTTCATATCATACCATTTCATAGTACATTCACTTATAGCATCAAGCTATACACACTTAGTCGTTACAGACTATTTATCACTTCATAGCTCAATCCGATCACGTCGTGATCATCAATTTACCTTAGGGTTCTTTCCCTATCATCAACAAAACTCCACTCGAGTTCATTCTCATTATCTTTGTCATATTTATCTTATAGACATCATCTTAACATTTTTATTAACAAAGTTGGGAAACTCCTAAATTCTCATTCTCCAGATACTTCAAGATTCTTCTTTGAATCTTCACTTATATATTTTAATCTTTATCTTTCTCTCTCTAAGGTTATAGCCTAAGGTACACTTACCTAAAGTTTATAACCCATGACTTTGATACTAACTCAGTGACGCCCCCAAATCAAGGGTCCCTTGAACCTCAAATTTGGTCCCACGATACTACTATCGTCAAACTATTATACCTTTTATTCATAACTTAAATGAATATAACCTTGCTTATTATGATTTAGAACATAAATTATTTCCATTTCTAGGATCTATGTATAATGACCCCAAACTATTATTAGTTTCAAATATTGGGCATTTACTATTCTCGCCTTTACATCATATTTGATGTTATAAAAAAATATGGAATAATTTAAACTTTTCAATCTCCTTTGAAAAATAATCTTTTATTGATTTCTTAACTCGAATCAATTACAAATCCCTGAATCAAATTATTCTATGATTCACTTTATTCCATGTCTGTATAAATCTTTACATCTCGTTTCGAATTTTTCTATGTGTCACATAATACAACTTTGCAATGCAACATGTATTACACCTCGTAAACTACTATCTTGTATGACTCCTAGAATATAAACATGGTTCAAGAGTATATATTTAAACACATAAACCAATCTCCTTCAATTACTATTGAACTCTATCAATCAAGTAGCATGTAACCTTTACCGTGTATCCTTAACCTGCAAAAGTGGTTATTTGCAAGGGTGAGCTCGACAGCCCATCAATTCTAACAGTTCGCATGCAGCACATAGCTTATAATAGCATATTCAGTTCATGCATTCATAATCAATTATTATTTACTACGCATGTTACTTCTCACATAACAGGCATAGAGATTTACTTCACAAGCATATCATCAAAGATCAACTTTCAACTTCATCCATATCTCATATGCATTTCATATATATACATCAACATTTGCATAGCATAATATAGTTCAACTAACAGTTATAGAATTCATATATCAAATAGGAACTGAAAGACTTGCCTGATTCGTAGTTTATCAACTATAACTTAGCTGCTTATAGCTTATCTGCACTTCGTGTATTCCTACACAATTATATAATTATGGATTCACATCCATTAGTAACATATTTCATGTATTCTCAATGTAATAACAATGTTACATTGTTTCCTAACTAGGTTCGTAAAACCTATACTTCACTTTCTCATCATACGCTTGAAATAGCTAGGTATGTATAGGTATACCTTAGTCACCCGTACATGACATCAACATTCATATACATCTATCACACACTTGACTTGCTATGTGTTTGACACATTTAAAACTCATATAGGTAAGTTCAAACGTACACATAAATGTCTAACTTAGTTGTAACTTCATACCATATCACCTATTCTATATTCTTATAGCACACATCAGATGGTAATACATCACAAATTCAAACAACGTGTCATTGCTTTATATTTTAAAAACATTCCTTAACATTCGAAAGCAATAATTAACATTCATCTTTATCACATAGCATGCTTCTTAACACATTACATAGCATACTGATCATATATTACATGTTAAAGAAATCATATAAGCATGCTCCAACATCAGATCAAAAATAGAACCTATTCAGGCATCGAGAATGGGTATGATTGTGCCTCATCTGAGCTTAGGGATGGTGCAAATTGCTGTATTGTCCTTGGCGGACTCAAGGTTGAGCTTTGCACTCCTAGTTTCAATCCATACTTTAACACACTTAGACTCTTACACTTCTCTTACATGCATGTTAGGGGTCTTTACATACTTGTATGATCACTTCAAGATCAACCTTATATGTTAGGGACTTTAGTTTAGGATTTTCACAAAATTAAAACCAAATAGGGTTATGTAATCACTAGGTGTACTAATTAGCCTTATGTTCTCATAAAGAGGTCACATAATCTGTACTACACATGCTCATTCATATTCATATCTTTTACTCATAGCTAGCATTGTTTAACAGTTTAAAACATGCTTTAACCTCATGATTGGTTTACTTCCATTATGTTTAACATGTAAGACTTATGTTTAGAGACATAATGAAACATAACATGGCATCTCAAGCCTTTAAAATCTAAATACTCATATATAATGCAACTTAAGCTCGAAACATGGTTTTCCTTGAAATCATTTTTCATGAATGATTCGATATGGCACATATAAGTCATATCTAGCAGACATAACATGTCATATTAATCCTTTAGAATCTAGATATTCATGTGATGCAACTAGATTTTGAAAATATGTTCAAGTTTGCTTTTGAAACCACTTTAAACTTGACCAATGCCATTCAACATATACGAGACAACTTTAAGGCTCTATTCATATGTAGTCAAGTCATGTTAACATGCTTGCAAGATCAGAATGTATAGCAAGTACCATTTATGCACCTTTGTTCTTTTATACCATGTTTTCTTAAATCTTCTTTCACACAAGGTCTAATGAGTTTGATTATGGACAAAGGAACTATGTACACTATAGCATACTCCTTTATGTGTGAAGTCAGTCGTGTGTGTAGACAATTAAGCTCAAAATTTGCAGAACATGAACTTTAACAAAGTTTATTTTCAAAACTTAAAGTTCTTGTTAAAGATCTTCTACCAAATCATGTTAATCTTAGTAAAACATGCTCACATTAGGTTTTTATACTTATATATACATGTTACCCATGCTTACATGTTGGCTTAAGCCATAATAATTGATCACATTTAGCATATCCTTAAAACAGAAAATCCAACTGAACTTCGGTAGTTAAATTTAGCAAGGCCTAAGTGTTAATCGCTTGCAATATGCCATGTCCTGGTTCGAGCGAGAGCAGTCTGCGTCGGTAGAAAACTAGCCCAAACACAGAAATTACTCATGAATTCGATTCTAAACAGTCCTATATTAGTTTAAACATACCTATATGGTCATATAACAACTATATAACCAATACCCAACCTTATTAACATCCAATTCCACAAAATCAAGAATTTGAATTTCAAGAATTCAAAACTCATTTGACAGAAACTGAAAATGGAAAGCAAGGAATGAGGTTATACCTCTGCAATATGAATGAACTTGCCACTAATTGAACTTCCAATGTCCTTGAATACTTGTATGCTTTCAATCTTACACTTAACAATTCTCAGCAATGGCAATTAGAGAAGGAGAGTCCATATATATAGAAAAACCAATACACAGATATTGCCATCTCCCACTAAATTAAACCCGCGGATTGAAGGATTATATGAAGGTTAAGAGAGAGTTGGTAAATGGTTGTTGGATCTCATCATTATGCCCACTCCCTCCATAATCATTGTCTAGCAAAGCTTGGAAGAAAAGAAGAACATAGGCCTTAGCCTTTAAGTTCTACACGTGACTGAGAATTGAGAGCAAATGGGACACTAAATTTGGGACAATCTCAGTTACTCAGCATGCTTGCAACATTAGACCATACACTTATACACAATCCTACTCTTATGTTATATTTTATACACATATCAACCATACATTAGCTATAACTTAATGTCACAATATGATTTACATATTAATATTTCAAGGTAGTTGATATTAATCTTACATATAATTCATGTACATTAAATACACACAATAAAATAACGCAGTCAGGTATTATTTCCCGGGTAGTTCCATAATTATTTCTACTACCCACATAACCACATTATAACCTTATTTAATATTAATGTTTATTTAAACATTTAATTCCTTTCTCAGTTTCTAGAATACCGAATTATTTAATCATTTATGTATTAAAATTACATATGATTTCACTGTACCACTTGGTACCTCATAACATTAGTCCCAATTAAATGTTACACTTCATGTATTCTTAGGCCATAGATATTTTATATCACTACTGCCCACATTTTCCATATTACACATAGTAATACTATTTAATGATAATTAATATTTTAACTGGGCTAAATATCATTCAGTCGGGTACTTTCAAACCATTATCATATTTTAATATCACGACGATTAATTAATATTAATCATTTATCTTTCAAATATTAACCCTTTTAAATATTACAAAACTATGTAACATATTAAAATATTGAATGTTAATTAACATATTTCTTTCATCCTCTTATGCTAAACACATATGTTAACTCACTATCTTATACAAGTGAACTAACCCTTTTTCATTTAATTTATTATCACGCCACTGCTATACAAGGATTATAATATTCCATAATATCTCTTAATTAACCAAATTTATTCCAGGTTAATTAATTAACTCTTATTCAAATCCATTCCTGGACAACTTAATCATCATTTAAGATTTTATTATCCTTATAAGTCCTTAATACCCATTTCTTAAATTTTAAAATTCCAAAAATAGATCCTATAGACCGGCGCAGCTACGCTGGTCATAGGCTTGAAAATGGCGCAGCTACGCCATACCAAAATTAGAGGCAGACAAGTTTTGCCTTAGCAGAAATGAAACCTTACGCTTCTACATACTTTACACATCCTCCTTGAGTGTTAACTCGTCTAACATCAATCTTCTTTTTGGTTTCACATCATCAATTACTATTTTCCTTAATAATTTAAGGATCACACTTTGAGTTCTAAAACTCTATTTTCCCCAACTATACAACTCCTTTACGGTTTCATACCACCAAAATCACAAAATTTGAATATTACACATACATACATTCCTTTAATCTTCACTTCTCGTTGTGTATCAATTTACTCAATAATTCTCTAACCACTTTAAAGGTATATCGATTTCCTTCTCTCGTCAACAACGTACATATATACAAGTCTAAACCTAACACACATCGAGTCTTTAGTAGTATTCAATATAGTACACTGAGTGGTTTTCCACAAACACCTAACAAATTAGTTTCTATCTCATCTACACTATTTTCACAGTGAGTTAGATTGGTTACTAATTCGTATATACCTCCACTCTCTGAAGGAATCATTTAGCCCAGATTCTATACATCCACCATTAAAGAGTACGGTGGCACTACCTTAGACTTGATACTTACTCGTACATATACTCAAGAAATTGGTGATTATAAAAGTTATTTAATGTCACCAACTTACTATAATAAAATAATTCTATCAATTATTTAATGTCGATAGATAAATCTTATCCATCTTCATATTAATTCATCTCTACAATTTATAACAAATATATAATAATAATATATATTTATTAAACACAACATCACTTATTACATAGCTCATATTACCTTATGTAACACAATACCACATACCTCGTAACACATTTATATATTCTTGATCGAACCCATCTCATGCTTTAAGAATTTTATTTACTAAATTCTTATTTTAATATTTTCTCGATAATTGGGTTCTTACATCCCTCCCCTTATAAGGATTCCGTCCTCTGAATCAAAAACCTCCTCTACTTAAAGGCTATTTTGAATATTACATATTCTTTTGAATAATTTTATTCATTCTCTTTTTGGAAGTTTTATTATAACTTACTCACTTGCATTCTACCACATTCTCCTTTATAAGAAACATTCTACTCACTACATTCATCACAAAGAAGAATAAGAATCTTCCATAATTTTTCAATAATCGGGAAGTAGTATGAATAACTCAGATTCTAATTTATGTTGAGGGGTCACACAGGACCATGAACTAGTTCTTCAACACAATCCTTCACACTGCAATCCAGAGTGTTTATCTATCACGAAGACTGTGGCCAGCCTATTGTACCACTACGTTGGGCCGCAACGTAGGGTTTTGTAATGACTACATGTGTTACACTCGGAACCATTGTCCCCGAAAGCATGTCACCTTATAGGGTTGTTCACCTCAGCTTTTCCACATCTGAATCCACACCAGAGCAATCTGGTTTGGCACAAATACTCAAGAATACTTGAATTTCACAGATATTTTCCAACAGTCGTCGAGCCGAATCAAATAGCTTAGACTTTTATCACAATTCAGACATCAATCGAAATAATTTGGCCAATTTAATTGACCTTCTTCATAATTTACAAGAAAACTAAAAATTCTTTTATGACGTCATGATACTGTACCAGATTAGTAGTACGTTGAGGATTCCGCCATTAGGTGACTTTGTCATATTACATCATATCACAGTGGGCTGACGATCTTTCGATCACAACCAACACTAGGTTCTACTGCATTGATGACTCCATCGTTTACCATTTTTACAACATATCAAATGATGCACATGGTTAGAAATACATTTTGAAAATTTTCAAATTATTTTTGTCTTAGCCAAAACAATTAGCATAAACATAAGAATAACGGTATTATTTTTAAACATCATTGGTTCAATCACATGATCCAATATTTTTCAAGAAAACAGAAATGCAAACATCAAAGCACGAAGTCAATAAATTTTAAAAATCTAGCGAGCTAGAAAGATTTAGAAAATCCATGTTTCTCCATCACTTCAATCTTTACTACACTGCTTCATTCTATCAATCTTTAACACCATCAATGCTCACTATACCAAACTTCTAAATTCATAACATATATATACCCGATATAGTTCATCAAACTTATCACAATTTGGAAATCCAGGAACTTGCCATAATCATATGAGTTTAAGAACTTACCCTAGTTAGACCATAGGCATCCATTC
This sequence comes from Panax ginseng, assembly GCA_020205605.1. Lineage (NCBI taxonomy): Eukaryota > Viridiplantae > Streptophyta > Magnoliopsida > Apiales > Araliaceae > Panax > Panax ginseng. The sequence goes on from CM035131.1 coordinate 98,446,482, forward strand.
GCGGAGGGGTTCAAAAATATTTTATATAATTATGAGTCACGAACGTACCATAAGTATGAGTTTTAAGAACTTGCAACTTAACCTTATATTCTCTAACTATAACCTATCTATCTGTTATACACATGAGAAAATAATCACCTTCTCAACAGGTATATAGCAAATAGTGCGACACATACATTTCAATGATTATCAGTGCCAGAAACTAAGTGGTTTTTACACCAAGTACAATTCCCTACCTATAACAAGGAATCATACAACTCAGCTGCTGACATGAGTCCTCAATTGAAATCCCACTTAACTCTATCTCAGTCTTAACTTGCTCTTTACTCGATATGAATTCTTCGTATCTCATCATATACAACTCCTCATGAGTTCATATCATACCATTTCATAGTACATTCACTTATAGCATCAAGCTATACACACTTAGTCGTTACAGACTATTTATCACTTCATAGCTCAATCCGATCACGTCGTGATCATCAATTTACCTTAGGGTTCTTTCCCTATCATCAACAAAACTCCACTCGAGTTCATTCTCATTATCTTTGTCATATTTATCTTATAGACATCATCTTAACATTTTTATTAACAAAGTTGGGAAACTCCTAAATTCTCATTCTCCAGATACTTCAAGATTCTTCTTTGAATCTTCACTTATATATTTTAATCTTTATCTTTCTCTCTCTCAGGTTATAGCCTAAGGTACACTTACCTAAAGTTTATAACTCATGACTTTGATATTAACTTTGTGGCGCCCCAAATTCGGGTCCCTTCGAACCTCAAATTTGGTCCGCCACGATACTACTATCGTCAAACTATTATACCTTTTATTCATAACTTAAATGAATATAACCTTGCTTATTATGATTTAGAACATAAATTATTTCCATTTCTTGGATCTATGTATAATGACCCCAAACTAATATTAGTTTCAAATATTGGGCATTTACTATTCTTGCCTTACATCATATTTGATGTTATAAAAATATGCGGAATAATTTAAACTTTTCAATCTCCTTTGAAAAATAATCTTTTATTGATTTCTTAACTCGAATCAATTACAAATCCCTGAATCAAATTATTCTATGATTCACTTTATTCCATGTCCGTATAAATCTTTACATCTCGTTTCAAATTTTTCTATGTGTCACATAATACAACTTTGCAACGCAACATGTATTACACCTCGTAAACTACTATCTTGTACGACTCCTAGAATATAAACATGGTTCAAGAGTATATATTTAAACACATAAAACCAATCTCCTTCAATTACTATTGAACTCTATCAATCAAGTAGCATGTAACCTTTACCGTATATCCTTAACCTGCAAAAGTGGTTATTTGCAAGGGTGAGCTCGACAGCCCAGCAATTCTAACATTTTTCATGCAGCACATAGCATATAATAGCATATTCAGTTCATGCATTCATAATCAATTATTATTTACTACGCATGTTACTTCTCACATAACAGGCATAAAGATTTACTTCACAAGCATATCATCAAAGATCAACTTTCAACTTTCATCCATATCTCATATGCATTTCATATATATACATCAACATTTGCATAGCATAATATAGTTTAACTAACAGTTATAGAATTCATATATCAAATAGGAATTGAAAGACTTGCCTGATTCGTAGTTTATCAATTACGACTAAACTGCTTATAGCTTATCTGCACTTCGTGTATTCCTACACAGTTATATAATCATGGATTCACATCCATTAGTAACATATTTCATGTATTCTAAATGTAATAACAATGTTACATTATTTCCTAACTAGGTCCGTAAAACCTACACTTCACTTTCTCATCCTACGCGACGGAAGATAAATTTATCAACCTTTACCAAAACATCTTCCACAATACCTCTTGGATATGTAACTGATCTATCTGCTAACTACAAGCTGATATTTGTTAGTTTTGGTGCTTTAAGTCCGAACTAGGTGTAGACAGATAGCGGCATCAAGTTTATGATGGCCCCTAAATCACACAATACTCTTCCCAAAAATTGGTTACCAATCTCTCATGGAATAGTAAAACTACCTGGATCTTTTAACTTATGTGGTAATTTATTCTGTATAATTGTACTGCATTCTTCGGTTAAAGCCACTGTCTCAAACTCACCCAATTTCCTTTTCTTTGAGAAAACCTCTTTCATGAACTTAGCGTAACTAGGCATCTGTTCTAGGGCTTCTACAAAAGGTATGTTGATATGCAACTTTTTGAAAATATCCAAGAATCGTGAAAATTAGTTATCTTACTTTGATTTCTAAAATCTCTGCAGATATGGTATGGGGTGGCATTGTAAAACTTTGTTCAGGTGCTTTCTTCTCTACCTCCACATCCTGTCATTTTTCTGTTTCTGAGACTTCCTCCTTTTCCAAAATTACTTTGTCCATCTTGTCCTGATCCTTAACTGTCTCTTGCAGCACCTTTCCGCTTCGTAAAGTTACGGCCTTATAATGTTCATCTTTGCCTGGATTAATCCCGGTGTCACTGGGTAGTGCTCCTTGTGGACGGATGTTCAAAGCATGCGTTATGTGACCCATCTGATTCTCCAAATTCTTTATCAAAATGGCTTGACTTTTTATATTCATATCTACCTGACTTAACAATTTATCTTGCTCACTCATCCTCTTGTCGGTAGCTACAATAAATTTGGCCAATGCTTCTTCTAAATTTGTTTTCTTTTCTGGCTATTGTTGAGTCTGATTCTGAAATTCGGGTGGATTTTGCAGTCTAGGAGCTTGAGCTTGATTATTACTCCATGAAAATCCAGGATGATTCCTCCATCCCGGGTTATATGCATTCTGATTTTGATAAAGCTGTGTTGGTCTATTATAACTTCCCACGAACTGAGCCAACTCAGCACTGATGGCACATTGATCTGTAGTATGACTCCTAACACATAACTCACAAACCATTGCTACTTGTGGTACTGATGGTGGGCCCTATGTTTCAATCTTCTTAATTAACATTAAAACCTGTGTTGTCAACGCTGTCACTGCATTTAGTTCGAGCTTTCCTGGTGTTTTCAGGGGATTAGACATTTTCATTGGCCACTGATAATTGTTGTTGGCCATCGTCTCTAATAATTGATAAGCATCATCAAAACTCTTTGCCATGATCGCTCCGCCTGCTGTTGCATCAATACTGGCTCGTGTGGACCCATGCAATCCGTCACAAAATATTCCAACCTGCATCTACTGTGGAATTCCGTGATGTGGACATTTGCGGAGTATATCTTTAAATCTTTCTCATGCCTCATATAATGTTTCTGATTTGAATTATGCAAAAGTATGAATATCATTCCGTAGTTTTGCCGACTTTGCTGGTGGGAAAAACTTAGCTAGGAATTTTTGAGCTAAATCATCCTAGGCTGTGATTGAACCTGGTGGCAATGAGTGTAACCAACTTTGAGCTTTATCCCGCAATGTGAATGGAAATAACCTCAACCTTATTGTGTCTTTCGAAACATTATTGAATTTAAAGGTGTCGCATATTTCCAAGAAACTTAAGATATGCTCGTTCGGATCATTAGTCAAACTATCCCCAAACTGAACTTCATTTTGTAACATCTGAATCATTCTCGGTTTGATCTTGAAACTGTTTGCATTAATTGTTGGCCTCTGAATACTAGACTGAATGTCTGTCACTGTTGGCATAGCATAATCCCTGAGTGATTTTTATTTTTCCTCTTCCATGACTTCTAGAATTTCTTCTACTGCCAGCTCTTCTTCTAAGGGTATAACCTCATTAGTCAACCGTAATTTTTGGAACTTTCTCTCAATATCGTATGTGTAAGGCAAAAGTTCCCCTTTACCCTTTGATCTAGTGTGCATACACTAACAAAGAATTTCTGCACGCACAAGGATGAAAATAAGTAAGTAACGTTTAAATTAAAACTGAATTGATTATAACTAATATGGAATTAATATTAATAAAGAATTCCCCGCCAACGACGCCAAAAACTTGTTAATTGATTTCACAATCAGCAACTTGTGCAAGTATACACAGTCAACAAGTAATAAAGTGGTCAAGTAAAGTATCGTGCCCACAAGGAATTCCGATTAATAAACTCCAACTACTAGTACTTTATCAATTCAATTCTATTTAAACAACTGAAATTTGTGATTTTCTAATTAAGAAAACTAAAATTAATTAATTAAAATTGTCCTACTCTAAAAATTGATTCAATTAATAAAAGTTAAGACTACAATATCTCCAATTACGTAATACAAACCAATTATCCAGTTACTCTAGTTATTAATTCACCCGAATTGTTAACAGGAATTCTAACTGTTAAAAGCCCTTTTCCAAGTGGTCAAATTAACATTTATTTAATTCAATTAATTTTGCGATATCTCTATGCAAAATAATAAAATTAAACTCATTAAGTACCAATTCACAACTGTTACATGTAGTGAAGAGAGATATTCATATTCAATTCACAACCCTAATTATTTATCTTATGTAAATAATTAAGCATACATGTTATCACGTTCAGTTCTAGCCCTAGATTTCATCTCCCGAATCTATCTAGTAACACAATAATTATTGGTCAAATAATTAATCCATAAACACAAAACATGATAAACAATCCAAATTGACTTAAATAACTAGATTAAATTGAATAATCAATTCATAAACATAAAAGGTTCAATTTGTAGTCTTAATGAAAAAGTTAGTTCATACTGAAAAATAAAACCAAAAATCCCATGAAAATCATCTCAACAGAATTACAAAACTGAAATAGAGAAGAAGAATAAAACTCTAAAAATAAGTCCTTCAATATTCAATCTTCAACTTGAATTCCCCTTTACGATTCTCTGTTAATCTTTAATTAATCTTCAGCTCTAGTTAATTCTTGTTTTTCACCAGATTCCTTCCTTATATACTTCTCGCTTTTTAGACTCCTAATCATAATCAACTTCCTCCTTTTGACACGCATACGACTAGCCCTTTTCAGGTGCCCTCAAATACCTAAGACCTGGTGTAGTACTAAATGCGTCTTCCCCTTATATACTCGAGTCGACCATTTAAAATTTTGCCCTTAATGATGCAGAAATTCCCTTCTTGTCCCTGCTTACCCTCAAACTGCAAAATAACAAATAAACACATAAAAACTATCCCAAAAAGACTTGAAAACAACAATAAATCAATCCCGATCATATCCAATTCATGGGTATATTACTCATTCATCGGTAACTTATATTATTTGATATAATATTATTACAACAGTTAGCATTATTGACAATGTATAGAAGTTCTATCGAGGAAAGGGTTAGTTTATTGTGCGTCGTTTATACGAAAGACCCGCTCTTTCCTGGAAACAATCTGGTTGTCAATATTGTGAGTCTATAATATTAATTATGAATATTTATTGAAGAATAAAATGTTTTGATTAAATATAATTATTGTGTGGTGGATATTTGTCCAATTTTTGTTACAAATAGAGGGATTTAACATGAGGCGTTCGTTGTAAGTTTGACTTATTATTCTATGGACCCACCACTTGCCAAATTGGCAAACCTTCGACAGAAAATTTTATCCAGTATTTGTTTTGTTATTATTATAATAGTAATAAAGAAAAAAAAATTATAAAGTTATTTTTTTTATTAGAATATATTATATTATACATAAAGTTATTTGTTTTATTAGAATATTTTATTTGATTAAAAATCAGATGAATGAAACTTTCGCAGTTAGTGGGCAAAGTAGCGTAATTGTCAAACAAGGTGTGCTAACCATTTTCCTATAGATATGTTGCTTAGTTAAGGCATGAAACTCACACAAGAATCACAAAATTCTTCTTTTATAATATTGTGCATATTTATTTTAAGTATAACGATACTTTGAGTATAGCTTATAGTGCAAAATTTCCTCAAGATAATCTCCTTTATAATAGTCAGATCTAGTCTCTTACTAAGGTAATGGATATCATTTCTTTCATATTCGTAAAAGGGATACATTTCTTTCATGTTTTTAAGGGATATCATTTCTTTCATATTCGTAAAGGGATATCATTTCTTTCATACTTGTAAAGGATATCACATTCTTTCATACTCCTAAATTTAAACTTACTATATTTAGTATTGCTTCTATAATTCCTAAAATGATTAGAAATTCCTTGGAGGTTTGTGCTTCATTTAGTATCATTTCACTTGAACTTTTTATTAATCTGAATCTTCTTATTGAATTTTAATCATTGTCATTGAAATGTGAATTTAGAATATCATTCTTGAATTTGAATTCACATTTTTGTCATCATGTTGACAATTTGGACATTATTGGACTCTTAATAAATTAAATGTTAAACCTCGAATGTTTATTCTTTTATCTCATTATTCATACAATTTTTGTTCATACTTTATGTCGACGCCGGTAAATTCGATTTTCCTAGATTTGTTTTTACCCTTCATATTTTGCTAGGTTGATTTATTTAAAGGGTAAGTTTTAGGAAAGGATCGACATACATGTCGAAGATTTTGAAAAGATTGATTTTAATAATTGGGTCGAATTAGACAGAGCCGCCAGTTGGTATGAGTTTAAATAGTTGTACTAACTCAATCGGATTTTAAAAGTTTCCGCAATATGGCCTAATATGTGACTATGTTTAATTGATCTAGAACCTGAGATTCATAGAGTTCAGGGGTTTGCTTAAGTGAGGGAAATGTTATAGGTAACCCCGGACTTCCGTAAAACACAGTCATCGTGATTTTTTCATTCTATGTGCAACAAGTGTGTGTGTGTGTGTGTGATTTAATTTTTGAAAAGGTGCTTTAATGCTTTGAAATTAGTGTTGTGCCTTTTTGGAATTATGTAAAAAGGGTTTGATTTAAAGAAAAGTTCATTTTTTCAAATAAAGCATATGAAAGTGATGTTTTGAAAAGATTTTTTCAAACCCTTCTCCAAATAGGAATCAAGACCCTTTGATACTTCCAATTTTATTCTAGAACCAGCTTGATTTGATTTTCATTGAGATACGAAGTATCATCGAAGGCTAAATCGAAACTATTAACTACAAAGGTCGGGCTCCTTGCGGGCATGGAAGCCATCGAAGTAAGCCCAAGCACCTACAAAACACAATTTCACTATTTCGGGGCCTTAAATCCGGATACCGTTTTAAGGCCCAATATTACATGTACAATGGATGATAAGTTGATATTACAATTAAAACTAGTCTATCATTAAAATCGAGTCAAGATCTATTTGGAAGATCCTTAACCCCATAGTTCCTAGGCTCATATGATATTATAACAAAGCATGCTAAGAATATATCTTAAAATGATATATACACGCCCACTACCTCGGTTGACAAGTGATTTATCGATTAAATCCTTGCACGCGAGTACTTAAGCTTCCTGCTTCCTCTAGATACGGATCTAGGGTCGCGTGGTAGCATAAATATTTATAAAACTTGAATAAAAACTAGATGTACTTAGATCCAAGCCTATCTAGTTCAATGGGTCAAGCTATGAAACATTTGGACCGGCTAAATGCTAGATCAGGCTAGATCTAGGATAGATCTAGTCAAAAAACTACAAATACCAATTATATATGCAAAATAATCGGTAAAATTCTATATATATGCACAACCAAGCAGTATATATAACACTTATACGTATATATATATATATATATATATATATATATATATATATATTAAAGTAGTAAATGAGGACAGATCTGAGAAGATCTTACGTATTCGCATAAGATCTGCACAAAGAGGGCTAAACACCTCCAAAACGATGGAATAAACTTCGCAAAACATATATTTGAGCTATAGAACTTTGCTATAATGAGATTTATGTCATTGAACTGCTAAATTAACCTCACTTTCACTTCACGAAATAAAACAATTAGTGCAGTAGGAAGCAAGGATCGATCCCACAAAGAGTAAGTTTATCTTGAATTTATTCTACTATTTTAACAAAAAATAAAGATGGAGGATTTTGGAATTTTTTTAAACCAAGAAAATAGAATTAAATAATGGGAATAATCAAATATGTGACAACTTCAGTTCTATAGTTCAGCTTACCAGGTGACAACAATTAATTTACCAAGTTATTATTATTTACCCTTCAATGAAACTATTAGCCCTAGATAGCAATAAGCTCTGCTATTCAAAATTCTCCTTAGATATTCAATGTATGAAACAAATTCTTCACAAGATTCAACTGTTATACAACCTAGAATAAGCTCTCTAGATTTAATATGACAGAAGCATTAAGAAATAGAGAATTAGGTTAATCCTAACAACAAACACATAAGCTCGATTTTTTAACTTATTTTCTAATAATCTTAGCAATACACAAAAGCTTGTCCACAATTATTATTTCTAATTTGCTACTTGTGATGAAGACAAATATCAATTACACGTAATACCAATCTTAATCTAGCATATGTTAATGATCAAACTAACTTAATTTGCCATATCAAATCAATTAGATCAATAAGCATCCAATCAATGAAAATAAGTTATTAGAAGAAATCTCATATGAGAAGGAATAAATAATAAAACTCAATTAATCAATTACTTATAACAAGGTTCAACCTCCCTTTAGAACTGAATAAAGAAAACTAGCCTCACATGCTCGCAAGTCTTCACTCCTGGTGTATGATAGCTAATAGTAGATGATGATCTAAAACCTTACTATCATCCTTTATTTATAGTGCTAGAAAAAACCTAAATCCTATGCAAACTAGAAATCCAAATCCTAAAGGAATTACAAATTATAACAAGTTTCCATAAAAAAATCGAATCCAATTTGAAAATGAAATCTCAATCTAAAACAATCCTAAATCTGATAGCAATATCAATCCAATTCCTTGTAGACAACTCCAAACTCGCGAAAGTCAACTACTGGTCAAACCCCGCTCTGGCGCGGCCGCGCCAGAATTATGCTTTCAGGATTTTTAGATTATGCTTCAGCACAGTGGCGCTCTACTTTATACTTGCACCGACATCGTCGCACCTTCCATCCAGGGATTCTAACATTCTGCTTTGATGCTGTCGCGCCAAATTTGTATGGGAATCGTGACTGCGCCGAGCCATTACTCGCAATTGGGTCCCAGCTCACAACACAACGTTGTCACGCTTCCTCTTAGCTACCAGACAACAAGGCGCCTCGCCGCTACTAAGAAACTCAATTTCTTTTTCTCTTCAATTCAACTCCAAATCAACTTGTTTCTATTCTTTCAGCTTTAATTCACCTAAAAAAAATAAACAACCTATTAAGCTCAAATACACATGAATCGTGTAATAAAAATAATCGTAAAGGAATCAAAAATCATGAATATTGTGAACTAATCAAATTCCCCCACACTTAGTCTCTTACACGTCCTCGTGTAATCCAAAAGTTTAATTTCCAAAAAAATTCTATTCAACCATAGTGTCAAAAAATTTCAAGGTACAAATCATGATTATCACACTAACTCACAGAACTTTACTCAATGTCTCATCAATCAATTCAAGACGACAACTTTACCATTTCACCAACGAATTTCATTAAGTCAAATTATATCCACATAAGCAACTCTCCTACAATCCACAAACATACTCAACTTAGTTATCATGGAGCAAAAATTGTGCACACCACTCAAGACTCAAAACATATTTTCCCGCTTTATTATTTTTTTCACCAGAACACTTTTACATTCTCTTTGATTTTCAGGTGAATGCACTTTATGCTCCGTTTCACCTTCCTCAATCTTTCTTTTGTAAGTGAGTGCATTTTATCCTCCATCTCACTTAGGGGGGTGTATTCAATTAGGATTTTTAAAGACTTTTTTATGTGACATACTTTTGTAGAATTTGTGGGATTTTAATGACTTTCAAAGACTTTAAAGACTCTTTTAAAATGACTTTTATAGACTCTATGAGATAAGTAACAGACTTTTATAAACTTTTTATCAAGATTGTGATAGACTTTTGTATACTTCTAATATATCTTGTAACTTATATTAATTGTTAATTAGCCCATGTGTACAACATCTCTCTCTTTTTTCATGAACTAGAGTAAATCTCATTTTAGTAGGAATACCAAACTCTGTTTTTCACAAAATAATATGACAATAAAAATCTATATGATCAAAAGTTGCAAAACTTCATACATGTGAGTAAACCACTAACAAGTAACATTAGCATGCTAGTCCTCCATTCATTAGCATTCTCTCGTTACCGGTCATTGTTATTATTATGATCGACGTTTCTCCACATGTCAGAAGCTATACTAGTCCTCCATTCATTAGCATTCTCTCGTTGTTGCTCTTGAGTTTCAAAAACTTGTTCCAAATTATCTCCTTGATTGAGTGGTAACGATGAAGATAGTGAAGACTCGTTATCTAGTTCAATAGGAAATTCATCTGAATGACACTCCTTACGAAGAAAATTGTGGAGTCCTACACAAGCTAGTAAAAGCTCAGCTTGAGTTTTATAAGGAAATGGAGGTGCAGACTTGAAAATTGTGAATCTCGATTTAAATATACCAAATTTTTTCTCAATCGCGTTCCTTAAGGAAGCATGATGAAGATTGAACAACTCGATTGCATTTTCGGGGTCACGACCCTGGCCAGCAAAATCTTGAAGATGATATCGAACACCTCGAAAAGGAGCTAAAAATTGGCGCTGATTTGAAAATCCACAATCCACCAAGAAAAATTTGCCTAATTATATGCCATTTAAAAAATTACTATGAAATGTAGGATCTAAGATCAAACAAATAAAATGAAAAACAAGATAAGTACATACCTTGTGGCACTTTAAGTCTGTTCCTTCTTGTTAAAGCGTCACTTAGCACTTTTGAATCATGAGCTGAACCCTCCCACCCACTAAGCACATGTATGAATTCTAAATCAAAATTACAAGCTGCTAATACATTCTGCGATATTTTTCCATGACGATTACGATAACTGCTTACATCACATCCTTTTACCATTGCTGGAATGTGCGTACCATCAATAGCTCCAATGCAATCCTTAAATGAATTAATAGACATTTTTATTCAATATAATGTTGATGATAAACAACAACAAAAACAGTGATAATAATGAAATTTTCATTACTTACCTTAAAGTACGGAAAAATTCTTGTGCTTTCTCTTATTTTAGAAGGTATTGTGGACCCAGGTTTAGCCATTATTTGAGGTGCTAGTGTGTTCAAAGCCTTCAAGACTTTGTTAAAATTTCTACTAGTAGCAAAATGGGATCGACCAAAAGTTTCACGAGTTAAACAATATCGAGAATTTTGACCGACAGTGAGAAGAAAAGTTGCAACCATTTCTTCAATACAAATAAATCTCGTATCTTGTAAAAGTGTTTTCTCCCTAATAATATTGCATAGTTTATGTAAACACATCCGGATACATTCTATAGACTTGTCGAAAGTTTTCGTGTTCCTCATCCAATACATTATGTATGTAATTATACCCATTCGATGTAATTGGTCGTCGATTAATGGACGCCCAATATGTTCATCATGTAGTATAATCATAAGCTCGCTTAAGACATGCATCACGGTTTCAATTGCCATTAATAAGTACCGATCGCTTCATAAAATTCTTCTTCCATCGCTTCTTCCATATTTTCTTCCATAGCATCCTCTATCTCTGCCTCGTCTATTTCATTTGCGTGAGACATTATAATTGATCTTGCAAAAAATTAGAAGTAAATTACATTGTCTAATATATCATTCATTTGGTAAAAAATTAATATAATATCGTAACATGCTATAATATTGGTAGGAGCCATGAAATTGTAACACAAATTAACAAAAACAAACCACATATATTTCAACCAAATCTCATAATGTTAAACATGCTTGCACCAATTACAAAAACCAAACATCACATATCCAAACCAAATTCCAAAATGTTAGGCATGCCAACACCAATTAAAGAAGCCAACTAGAACATACATCAAAATCAAAATTCAGAATGTTAACAAGCCTACACTGAATGCAAAAATCAACTAGAGCATATTTCTTCATCCAATACATTATCTCAATAATTGCAATCATTCTAATAATTTGTATGTAATCCAACTGAAAGCTTCTTTCCGGTGACATTTTCAAGAACATATCTTTCTTTGATTTAGTATTAAGCAATTCAACCGCCTTTGTAACGATTTTGGTTGTCCAAATTTGGTATCTCCTTGATAAAGCATCCCAACAACTACTATCTCTTTCCTTTTTTCTAAGAGGCTATGGATTCCATTTAAAATCAAGAGAAATTGAGTCAATGCTAGCGTAAAGTTTTTCTAAAACATTAAATCGAGTAGTTGTCTCAATGGAGCTATTATTCCCTTCAAAATTAATTTTGCTTGCTTTTTCTCGAGCATGGTGGACAAGGAAGCCCATATTTGTTCCTTGAAACAAAGAAGGGTGGAATAGGTTGCATGGGTGATGGTTCTTGAAATGTTGCTCCAACCTCATTCTAAGACAAAACACATCATTGTCAGAATCATAATTCAAATCTTCTATCCCGAAATTTCTATTTTCTTCCACATCAAATGTTCTTGCATCGGGTTTTCATCACCAAGTGCAATTGAGTTTTTTCCAATAGCAGTTCCATTTCCAATTGCAATTTTCAAATCTTCATAGTCAAAGAAAAGTATCGTTTTTAAGTATCTATGATTTAAAAGCGATTACCAAAAAAAAAAAGAACTCCATTAATCATAAAGGTAAATAATATAAACATATAAAATAGAGTTGTTAATGATAATTATTTTAAAAATACTAGAAGCTTACCATGAAGTAATCTTCCCACACTTCATCCCTAACGGTGAACTTTTTATTGATTGGATCCCACCCAAACCCAGAGCTATTACTTAAAAAGCTCCACAAAATTGCCATAACTATTCTTAAACCATTTCAATGACTTAGGTAATCGTGAGTATGTTCTTTTGGCAACCAAGTTTTTGATTAAGAGCAGGAAGTATCTTTTTTCTCAACCTGCTTGCTTACTTAGCATTCCATTACTATCACGCCATCCCCTAATCGCAACATCAACCATGAGTCAGAAGAACTCATCGCTTTCTTCTAATGTCCACACAATTATAAGTTCCAACATTTTTTCCCTTTCCTTTGTTATTTCCTTGTTGAGAATCTCCCATTTGTAATTACTATGTCATATATACACATCTATCTTTGTATTTCCTATAGTAGTTTATTAGTCTAAACACATAATCATAATCATATATTATACATACAATGGTCAGCAAAGTGATGAAGATACAATATATTGCTTGTCCTACCACACATGACCACAAAACTCTTTTTTAAAATATATTGCTTTTTGTTTTCATGTCTTGTCTTCTCCTCAATTCTACCAAATTTAAAGCAAATATTTTATTTATAAAAGTTGGGGTCTTATAATATATTTATATAAGTCTTTTAAAAATTATTATTTTATTAAAATTATTAATTTATTCCATTAGCCCAAGCTGAGACTGAAAAAAAATATTATTTTAAAAAAATTATTTATTTATCAAATATTAATTTATAGAAGTTATACTATATTATTAAAATAATAAAATTAGTGTGCTCTGGACTTCGCTTCGCTGCTCATTCCAATGCACACCGCCCAACTTCTACTTATTTACTTGTTTTTTTTTCTTCCTTTATTCACAACTTCCCGTCAACCGATTCAAAAGTAAACATCCAATTGTCAAACTTTAACATGTAATCTTATTTTCTTTTATTTATTAAACTCTCCCATACCCTTAACAAGTAATCTTTTATATATTTTCAAAAATTAACAGTAATTTCATATATTATACATGCATAATCATATATTAACAGTAACACATACACATCATATATTTTCTATTTTCATATATTATACATACATAATCTTTACAATTGATATGAGAGTTTCAAGATTTTATCTCACCTTTGTTGAACAAATCTCTTTCCTCTTTCTATTGGAAGCTTTCGAACTACGGCTTTTTCCCTCACCAATTCAGATTAGGTCTTTTTAGTTATTTGTTTACTTATTAATATGTCTTGTTAATTTTATATTATAATAAATCTAATTATTTTTATGGCCCAAATTTTACCAAATTATTTATCCATCACATATTAATATTTATTAGCCCATATAAATAAATAATTAGTTTGACCCAATAAAACACAAAGTCCAATTAATAACTAGTTTTATAAACCTTTGTGTTTATTTGGAAGTCTTTAGAAATCTTTAGAGATGAGGCCAGACTTTGGATATGGGTTGATAGTTATAATTCTTCTTCTAAAGTCTGTCAAAGTCTATCATTTAATAGAAATCTGAAAAGTCTATGACTTTTTGAATACCAAAATACTTTTATAGACTTTGTAAAAATCTTAATTCAATACCACCTAACTTTTAAAGATATTAAAAAAGTTGTAATTGAATACCACTAAACTTTTATAAACTCTTTAAATGTCTTGATTGAATACACCCAAACTTTTAAAGTCTTTAAAAGTCTTTAAAAATCCTAATTGAATACACCTCCCTTATTCGCACGTGTTTATGGGAGAGTGCATTATACACTCCATCTCAACCCACCACATGGTTTGTCTTTTGCTTTTTTTCTCTCTTTTCTTATTCTTTTCTTTCTTTCTTTTTTCAGCAATTTCTCACTTTGATTTTCAACTTTTCAAAAAAAAAAATCTTTCTCATGGTCCTGAAAATAGCATTAACAGTTCAATAGTCCTAAATCATGAGATTGGTGCACATAGACAACTCCATGGATAACTCAGCCAAATAAGCATGTATCACATGTTCAAGTACTTATGTAACACGAATTCAATTCAAATCAATTACTATGGATCATGGCTTAGTTCTCATCAATCATCAATCAATTAAGCATCAAATAGAATCCAAAATTTAGCATTAATTTTCAATATTTCACTTTAATCTTTGAGAACGTAGCCAAAAAGAATCATGGAACCAAGGCCAAAAGTTTTTTTTTTTTTTCAAAACCATCAATTTTTTCAGAACTGCTCCCAGAATGGATTGATATTCCTAAAACCTCCCCCCCCCCCCCCCACACACTCAAACCTTACATTGTCCCCAATGTAAGAAAATCATGCAAAGAATAAAGTACTATTAAACTAATCATGCAAAGAACAAACTAAAAAGTAAAGGGATAAAAAAATTAAATCTGGAATTTTTGGGTTGCCTCCTAAGCAGCTGCTCTTGTTTAATGTCGTTAGCTAGACATCAAGACTCGCTTCTCATCTTACATAGCTTGGATCTTCTAGATCCATCATCTCAACATTTTCCACCTGATGCCCCTCATAGATGGGTTTCAATCGGTTTTCATTCACCTTGAAGATCTTTCATGTGCTCGAATTTTGAATCTCAACTTCACCATGAGGAAATACATTAGTGACAACACATGGACCCAACCATCTAGATCTTAATTTACCTGGAAATAACTTAAGTCTAGAATGATAAAGCAAAACTTTTTGTCCCTCAACAAAGGTTTTTCGCAAGATCCGCTTATCATGAAAGGCTTTAGTTCTCCTTGTAAATTTTTGAACTTTCATAGGCTTCATTCCTCAATTCTTCTAGTTCTTGCAATTGTAACTTCCTTTGTCTTCCAGTTCATGTTGCACTGCTTAATTGCCCAAAAAGCTTGGTGCTCCAACTCAATAGGTAAGTGGCATGGTTTCCCAAACACAATCATGTATGGTGATATCCCAATATGAGTTTTGAATGTATTTATATAGGCCCAAAGTGCATCACCCAATCACAGACTCCAATCCTTCTTGTTTAGGTTGACTACCTTCTCTAAAATGGACTTGATCTCCCAGTTGGATACCTCAACTTGGCTATTGCTTTGAGGATGGTAGGATGTAGAAACCTTGTGTAGAACATTGTATTTCTTGAAAACAATCACTAACACCCTATTGCAAAAATGAGTTCCGCGATCACTAATGATGGCCCGTGGTGCTCCAAACCTGACAAATATGTTAATCCTGACAAAATTTGCAACAACTTTAGAATCGTCAGTCCTAGTGGTTTTAGCTTCCACCCATTTTCAGACATAATCAACAGCCAAAATAATGTAAATATTACCAAATAAGGAAGGAAAAGGTCCCATAAAATCTATACCCCAAACATCAAAAATTTCAACAACTAAAATAGATGTTTGTGTCATTTGATTTCTTTGTGAAATATTCCCTGTCCTTTAACAATTTCCACATGTTTGACAAAACAGATGAGAGTCTTTAAAAAGAGAAGGCCAATAGAAACCACTTTCCAAAATTTTGTTAGCACTTCTTTTTGGACCAAAATGTCCTCCACAAGCATAAGAATGGCAAAAGGTAAGAATGGATTGAAATTCACTATTAGGCACACATCATCTCACTATTTAGTCGGCATAAAATTTCCATAAATAAGGATCATCCCAAACATAGTGTTTAGCATCACTTTTGATTTTTCCCTTTTGGGATTTGGAAAATTCACTATGAAAATATGCGCTTACCAAATAATTCACAATATTTGCATACTAGGGAATTTCAGCATTAATGTAAAGTAGATGTTTATCAGGAAAGTAATCATGTAGCGGTAGTGCTTCTTCTTCCTTAATCAGTCTGCTCAAATGATCCGCCACCAAATTGTTCGCTCCCCTTTTATCTTTGATCGCTAAGTCAAATTCCTATAACATCAAGATCCATCGTATAATCCTGGGTTTGGATTCCTTTTTAGTAAGCAAATACATGAGAGCAGCATAGTCAGAATAAACTATCACTTTAGTGCCAAGCAAATAAGATCAAAACTTGTCTAAAGAAAATGCAATAGATAAGAGTTCTTTTTCAGTTGTTGAATAGTTTATCTAGGTAACATTCAAGGTTCTAGAAGCATAGTAGATGGCATGAACAACTTTGTCAATTCTTTGGCCCAAGACAACCCCTACAACATAGTTGCTTGCATCACACATTATCTCGAATGGAAGGTTCCAATTTGGGGGTTAAATCACTGGTGCTGAGGTCAATAATTTCTTTAATTTATCAAAAGCCTCCTTGCACACATCATCAAACTCGAATTCCACATCCTTTTGTAGCAACTTACATAAAGGCAAAGCTATCTTCGAGAAGTCTTTGATAAACATGCGATAGAATCCTGCATGTCCAACGAAAGAACGAATCTCCCGCACGCTGACGGGGTAAGGCAAAGCAGATATAACATCTATTTTAGCTTTATTAACTTCAAGACCTTTAGATGACACTACATGACCAAGTACTATTCCTTGTTCTACCATAAAATAACATTTTTCCCAATTTAGAACAAGATTAGTTTCTATGCATCTATCCAAAACACGACTCAAATTATCAAGGCATGCATCCAAAGAATCACCATGAATCATGAAATCATCCATAAAGACCTCAATGTAATTTTCTAAAAGATCAAAAAAAAAATGCTTACCATGCATCTTTGAAAAGTACCTGGAGCATTACAGAGTCCGAAGGACATCCGAAGCTATGAAAATGTGCCAAAGGGACAAGTGAATGTGGTCTTTTCTTGGTCCTCGGGTGCAATCACAATCTGGTTATATCCTGAAAAACAATCGAGAAAGCAATAATAAGTGTGCCCAGCTAATATTTCTAGCATTTGATCGTTAAAAGGAAAGGGAAAGTGATCTTTTCTAGTAAAACATTTAATTTCTTGTAGTCAGTACACACTCTCCATCCTGTTTACATGCATATGGGCACCAATTCATTATTGTCATTCTTCATAACTGTGATTTCGGATTTCTATGGAACTACCTGCACTGTACTTAACCATCGACTGTCAAAAATGGGATAGATTATACCGGCATCAAGCAATTTGAGCACCTCCTTTTTCACTACATCCATCATATATGGATTTAATCTTCTTTGTGCATCGCTCCATTCTCCAACAATATCTAATGCATGCACATCACACGACTAATACCTTTGATATCCATTATCGTCTAACCAAAAATTATGACATGGTCCCTTAGGACTCTTAGCAACTTTTCTTCCTGCAATTTGGTTAGATTGCTAGCATTAATCATAGGCAAAGTATCATTAGTCCCCAAGTATGTATATTTCAAATGTGCAGGTAATTGTTTCAATTCTAGAGTTGGAGCTTGCACAACCGATGGTAACAACTTTTGATGAGAAACAAGTAATTTGATTGAATAAACTGTATACTTATCTGAGAATTTTGGCAATGAGTGTAGTGCAACCACGGTTTCCTTTAATTCCTAATTTTGTTCAATCTCGTTTCTCGTGTCCATGTCCAAGCTGTTGGCAATGGCAACCTCCAAATTGTCCTTATGCAATTATTCAAAAGTTTCCTGCATTAAGGGGTCAATAACATCTATTGCAAAAACATTATTAACATCACTAGGGTACCTCATGGCATCATATATGTTAAACTGAATCTTTTTTCCATCAAATTTCATTGTCAAGGTCCTATTGTGTACATCAATCATGGTTCTCACTATTTTCAAGAATGGTCTCCCTAATAAGATGTGAGAGGGGTTTGGTGATGTATCATCCTCCATGTCCACAATATAAAAATCTGCAAGAAAGAGTAGCTCGTTCACCTGCACTAAGACATCTTCAATTACCCCTCAGGGGTAAGTGTTAGTCTGATCTGCCAATTGGATAATCACACCAATACTTTTCAAAGGACCAAGATTTAACGAAGCATAAACAGATAAAGGCATCACATTAATTGAAGCACCTAAATCTAGCATGACCTTTTCAAATTTGGTGTTTCCTATCTTACATGGGATTGTGAACATTCCTAGATATTTACATTTAGGGGGCATTTTTCTTTAAAGGACAGCAGATACGTTTTCCCTAATTGTGACTCTTTCACCAATTTGTAATATTCTTTTATTAGTGCATAATTATTTTAAAAACTTTGCATACCTTGGCACCTGTTTGATTGAATTAAGTAAAAGGATGTTTACTTCTACTTTTCTGAATGTTTCCAAAATTTCCTTTTCTTATTCCTCTTTCCTTGAAGTTTTTGAATTATTGGGGGGAAAGGGAAGAGAAATATTTTTGAGATGAGTAGGAAGGTTAAGTTGTACCTTTGATATTTTTATTTCCTCCTTAGCTATTTCTTACTCGAACTCCTCAATGGTTGTTGGTGAATCCACTTGGTTTCCGCTCCGCAAAGTTATAACACTTTCATTCTCCCTTGGGTTGACAACAGCTTGAGATGGTAGCTTCCCTGAACTTTGGGAGTCCAATAGACCGACTGTAGTAGCAAGTTGACTTATATGATTCTCCAAACTGTGGATAGAAGATCTTGTCTCTTATTGAAATTGTTATGTCTGAGTCATGAATGCTTTGAACATATCTTCGAGGGATGTTCCAGAATTGGTCGGGGCTGCTGGTTAGGGTTGATATTGTGGTTGAGTAGGCTAAAAACCTTTTTATTTGTTTTGAGAGAAACCTTGTACAGGTGGCCTATTTTCATAACTCAAGTTGGGGTGGTCCCTCCATCCTGGGTTGTATGTGTTGGAATAGGGGTCATACTTCATCTGCAGTTGTCCCTGGTAATTTCCCACTATATTAGCTTGTTGTGTAGTCTCATCCTCTTGCAATGTTGGGCACGAATCCATGGTATGCCCTGCCATTAAGCATATTCTGCAAGCTTTTGCAACTGGAAAATTTCATGCAACTAGTTATTTAACCATAACAGTTAATTCAGAAATCTGCTGACCATGATCACAAGTGCTCACCGCTTACCCTTACTGGTGCATGATTCATTATAATACCATATTGTTGTGAATTTGCAGCCATGTTCGTGTTCTTTACAACCTCCGGGGTTTTGTCAACCAAAGCTCCTCCACTAGCTGCATCGATCATGCTTCTATGCATCGATACTAACCCTTCGTAGAAATACTGGATTAGGTGTTGTTCATCTATTTGATGTGATGGAAAGCTAGAACAGAGCTTTTTGAATCTTTCCTAATACTCATATAGTGTCTCTCCATTAATTTGTCTAATCCCACAGATCTCCTTACGTTGGCTACTCTTGAGGCTGGAAAGTATTTTTCCAAGAATAGTTGTTTCATATCATTCTAAGACTATATTGAACTTGAGGGCAAGTAGTACAACCAATCCTTTTGCAAATCTTCTAGGGAGAATGGGAAGGCTCTCAGCTTGATTTGCTCCTCTTTAATCTCATGTGATTTCATGGTCAATCACACTACATGGAACTCCTTCAAATGCTTGTATGGATCTTCACCTGTAAGACCACGGAAAGTAGGCAAAAAATGAATTAGTCCATATTTTAAGTTCGAATGCAGCATTTAAAATAGAATATTCAATGCACAAAGGTTGTTGAGTGAGATTAGGAGTTGCCAACTCCCTCAGAGTTCTATTGTTATTTGGAATTGCCATCTCTTCTTCTTCTCTGATTCGGTGGATGATTTGTCGGATAGTAATTCCAAAGCTATGCTGAGTCCCGGTGTTGGTACAAAAGCCTCGTCTAAATCTGCAGTAGATTGTTAAGCTTTACGACTTTGTTTCCTTAGCCTCCTTGCAGTTTTCTCAATCTCTGGATCAAAATCTAATGTAGTAGCCTGAGAAGATCGAGTCATAAACAAAAACAAAACAAATAAGAGAATAAAAAAAGCACAATTACTCCCCGACAACGGCGCCAAAATTTAAGAGCTTTCGTTGACACTCCTAAATTAACCTCACTTTCACTTCACGAATTATAACAATTAGCACATTAACAGGCAAGGATCGATCCCACAAAGAGTAAGTTTATATTGAATTTATTCTACTATTTTAACAAAAAATAAAGATGGGATTTTTTGGAATTTATTTTAAACTAAGAAACCATAAATAAAAAATGAGAATAATCAAATATGTGACAACTTCAGTTCTGCAGTTCAGTTTCACCAAGTTACAACAATTAATTAACTAAGTTATTATTATTTACCCTTCAATGAAACTATTAGCCCTAGATAACAATAAGCTCTGCTATCCGAAATTCTCCTTAGATATTCATTGTATGAAACAAGCTCTTCACAATATTCAACTGTTATACAACCTAGAATAAGCTCTCTACATTTAATATGACAGAAGCATTAAGACAGAGAATTAGGCTAATCTAAGCAACAGACACATAAGCTCAATTTGTTTAACTTATTTTCTGATAATCTTATCAATACACAAAAGCTTATCCACAATTAGTATTCCTAATTTGCTACTTGTAATGAAGACAGATATAAATTACACGTAATATCAATCTTAATCTAGCAGATGTTAATGATCAAACTAACTTAATTGGCCATATCGAATCAATTAGATTAATAAACATGCAATCAATGAAAACAAATTATCAGAAGAAATCTCATATAAGAAGGACTAAATAATAAAACTCAATTAATTAATTACGTGTAACAAGGTTCCACCTCTCTTTATAACTGAATAAAGAAAACTAGCCTGACATTTTCCCAAGTCAAATGGTGTATGATAGCTGATAGTAGATGATGATCTAAACCCTAACTATCATCCTCTATTTATAGTGCTTGACAAAACTTAAATCCTATGAAAACTAGAAATCCAAATCCTAAAAGGAATTTTAAATCATAACTAGTTTCCGTTCTAAAACAATCATAAATCTGATAACAATATCAATCCAATTCCATGCAGAAAGCTATAAACTAGCGAAATTCAACTATTGGTCAAACCCTGCTTTGGCGCGGCCGCGCCAGAACTATTCTTGAGACAGGCGTTGTCGTGCCTTCCTTCCAAGATTTTTAGATCCTACTTCAGCGTGGCCGCGCTCCACTTTATACTTGCATTGGCGCTGCCACGTCTTCCATCCAAGGATTCTAACATTTTTCTTCAGCGCTGTTGCGCCAAATTTGTATGGGGAATCGGCGCTGCCGCGCCATTATTCCAGAGTTAGGTCCTGGCTCTATCAGCACAATGTTGCCGCACTCTTCTTGCCTTTAGTCACAGCGAGGTCGCGCCTCCCTTGTTGCTCAACAACACAATTTCTTTTTCTCTTCAATTCAGCTCTAAATCAACTTGTTTCCATTCTTTCAGCTTTAATTCACCTGAAAATAATAAACAACCTATTAAGCTCAAATACACATGAATCATGCAATAAAACTAAACGCAAAGGATGAAAAATTATGAATATTGTGTAATTATCATATAAATAAGATCTATATGTATAATACTAAGCTAAGTGAGATTTATGGGTGTTTTAGAGCCTAACCCGGGCCCTTTCTCTCTCTATAATCTCACTTTCTCTCTCTAAAAGCTTCTCTTCTCCCAAATGAGCTGAAATCCGTGCATTTGAAGAGGAAAAAGGTGGAGTTGCAGATACACATTTATCGCAGCAGTACACCTACAAAGAATTTTTAAAGTGGGCCCCACTTACTCGATTTTTATCTTGCGTAGTCAGTTTTTCATGTTACGCGCTGGAACGACCATAACTCTCAATCCGGGAGGAGTTAGAAGACATGTCATATCATTTCGAAAAGCTCTTTACGATATCTTCACAATTGTATATTATTTGTCCCATTCTGAGTTCGGGAAGATAGGTAAAAAAGGGAAAAACCATCCCTAGGTAGATGTCAGCTAATCATTCGCCTTGTTGTGCGCTGGGAAGCTTGCTCCTTTCAATTCGAGAATAGTTGGGAGACGTGCCATACCATTCTAGAAAAAATTTCCCGGGGGCTATACAATGACATTGAGAGATGGGTCCATAACCAAAGTAACATCTTCACGTACCCTAAAAGTAGTCCGTGAGTCTGTCTTGCATAGTTTGCAACTCGGGATTGTTGTCGTGGCTCTTGTGACCCTATCCGTAGCCAGATGGTTGTTGTTCTGTGTTGTGTTGGCAAAATTACATCTTTTCCTTTCCGGGATTATCTCTGAGGTGAAATTTTATTTTTGCCCTCCTGTAGGGTTAATTAAAGGGAAGAGAAATTTTGAGTGTCTACACTTTATATTATTGTTATTTGTACTAATCATCAAAGAATCAAGTTATGGTGAATGTATTTGGTTTGGGTGCAAAGACAATATATTGTTTGGTGTCTTTGGTCGGCATGGCAAGGACATGTGGTGAAAGTTCCTTTTAGCCCGTAGTGCAAAGATGGACTGTTGATTGACATGATCATGATCATTGGTGCTATAATTGAATATCTTTAGCCCGTAGTGCCAAGATAAACTATTGGTTTGTATGATTATGAACTGGAACTATGTATTGGTAAAATCATGATTCTTAGTGTTATTGGCAAAAACATATAGTAAATGTTCTCTTTGGCCTAGGTGCAAAGAGGAACTGTTGATTGGTGTTACAGGGATAAAATAATGATAATAATTTTTTCAAATAGGAGAAGATAGTAGACATTATGTTCTACTTGACTCTTCTAATGAATTTTTTGTTCAGCTACAGTTATTGTTGAAAATTTACACTCTCTAATTTATTATTGTTGAAGACTAAAGATAATTTATTTTTTGTTATCTTATTAATGATATACTTTACTAGACTATTTGAGCTCACTCTTTTCCTTTTTGTTTCATTAATCTTCTCAGGAAATTAGAGTGTAGCTAATTAAGAACTAGCCGATGAATGGAGTGGTGGTCCGAAACTGTAGAAGTATAATACATTATAAAATAATGTGACAATAATTGTATTGAGAATTTAAGTTGAGTGTAAATATTATCGTACTAGACACAGTACAATATTTGTATTGAAACTCACAATATATGTTTTATCGTATTTTGCACGACAGTTTAATAGTTATAAATAGGAAAATTTGTATTTGAATTCTTTAGTATGTATTTTGGCGACTCAAAATGAGTTGTGTGGACCTATTTTGGGGGCATCACAAATCAAATCTTCACATAGTACCTAGCTTTATAATACACATAATTAAAAATCAAACTTATTATTTTATTTTAAAAATGAGAAAATATAGATTACACTTTACAAATATAAAATTACAATTACAATTAAAAGCATAATAAAAAATAACAACTAGTTATTCTAATTTTATTTGACTATGTAAAGATTATCAGAGTAGGTATTGAGTATCGATTCGAATATCTATCAGTGGATTATGTATTGAATTATGATTGAGAATTAGAGTAGCTTGAACATTAAACAAGTCATGTATAATCTCACTCAAATTTTACTCGTATTTTTATTCAAATTATTTTTTATGCTCACGTTTGGTTGTTAATAATATAAATCCGAGTTGAGTCTCATTTTTTAGAATTGAACTCGAGTCGAACCTGAATAATTTGGTTCAAGTTATGGTCTTAATTAACATCCACATATACTTTTATAATAAGGGGTTTGCCCTTCTCATTCTTGAATCTCGTTTCTTAATATTGTGACTCTTCCATGTGTCAGGAATCTCTTCAATACGTATTTCACCGAAGACAACCCCCTTTTTGATAACAAGACAGAAACCCTCGGCCCGATATTCATTAGTTTCAAATGAAGAGTGCTCCGTCTTGGCAAACACCTACTCCTTTTCAATTTTCAAATTTTATTTTGATAGTTCAACTAAGTTTTCCACCGCACATGAATAATAAATGGGCCATCACACATGAATAATAAATGGGACAAACACTTGAGTAACAGAGGACGCGGTGAAACTAAGAAAATAATTTGCGAAAATAATCATTTCCATAGCTAAATACTCCTTTGCCCAATAATAAGTTTTTGGGCAATATTTTGATTTTTATTTTTGGGTTTTAGAAAAAAAATTGATCATGTTTAAAATTAACTATTATACCATTTCTGACAAAATAGTTTTCACTTTTTTTAAGGGGGAGATAGAATTTCAAACAAAACCAAATTTACTAATCCTGATTTTTAAATTTCAAGAAATGTATTATACATTCTTAATTATTAATTCTAAAAACAATCATTTTGAAGGGGAAAAAAAAGTGAAAATTGCACAGTTAATTTGGTAGGAAGTGAGTAACTCACTTAAAATGCAACTTTCAATGCCCACTTGTGCCCAATGTAAGGTTTTAACGTTCAAATGTTAAAGCTACAATTTAATCTCACATTTGTACTCCTCCACAAGTTTTGCAAATGCAGATGACTTGTTTTTCAATAATTTTTCCGGCGAATCATATTCCTCAATAAGCCCTGCACCATGAGAGTGAAAATTAAGATGTCAAATATACCAGCACTTTCAAAACTTTTGTTGAAGGAATTTTCACTTCATTTATACAAACCCCGATTTAGCAGCAAGACCATGTCGCTATCAAGCACAGATGTAATCCTATGCGCTATGGTTATGACGGTAGAGCCAGAGAAGTGTTTTCTGAGAGTTTGCTGAATCAAAGTATCGGTAGTTGTATCAACTGATGCGGTAGCTTCATCAAGCACCAAAATCTTACTTTTTTTTAGTAGCACACGGCCGAGACACACCAATTGCCTTTGACCCATACTCCAATTCTCTCCGTTCTCCAAAACTTGTAACAATTTTAGAAAATGAAACTAAGAATGTAAGAATATGTGTGGTTATTTGTTTAAAGGTTTCTAGGAAATTTTAGGCCTGCTGATAATGCAAGATCATTTTTTATGAGCAATAGGCTCTAAACGTGAAAACTAAAAAGTGTTGTTAAATGCATATTTGCTCTGACAACATCAACATAAATAAAGGCCGATGATATTGTCAGAGTAAAAACGATGTCAGAGAAATAAGTGTCGCTTAACGTGTTTAGTATTGTTAGAATAGTTAACAAAAAATATAGCTAAATATATTTTTGTTACGACAAAATTATTTTTGCTCTGACAAATGGCCTAAATAAAACTCTGGCATTATTAACGACCAAACTTTATGATAAAAATGGTGAAGGGAGAAAACCTGTAGATTCAAGCCCGCCTTCCTTCTTCCTAACGTCTTCTCCAAGCTGGCACTTATCAAGCTCCTGAAGTTATAAAATCATTAAACTACGTAATTTGATCAAGATAACATGTATACACTTACTGTATAATCAATAATAAAAAAAACACAAACATAAAAGTGAGACTAAACCTACCTCCCAAATTTCGTCATCAGTATACTCCTCAAGAGGATCCAGATTACTTCTTACAGTCCCCTCAAACATGGTTGGATCCTGTGGAATTATGCTTAATCTAGATCGTAAATCATGCAGTCCAATCGAGGAGATATTGATGCCGTCTATTATGATTTGTCCAGCAGTCGGTTCAACAATGCGGAAGAGTGCTTGTATGAGAGTTGATTTACCGCTACCTGTCCTCCCTACAATTCCAATCTTCGTTCCTCCTTTGAAAGTGCAGGTAATGCCTTGCAATACGATTGGCGTGTCTGGGGCGTATCGAACCTATAGCCAATAGTACTCAAAAAACAAGAACCTATATATATAGCATGTAGGAGACATAGTACCCAAGCCAGAATCTCATCTCTCATAAAAATTTACTACACCATCTGTCCCATAAAATACGTCTTAAATACAATTTTTAGACAATTAAAAAAAAAAAGAGAGTAGGAGAGCATAAATAATTTCCCATTTTACCCATAATAGATCCCACGTAAGTACAATAAAGATTCTCTATACTTGAGTACTTTGGAGGGTTATAGACATTTTATAACATTTTACAATTGAATTGTGTATTTTAGACAACTTTTATGGGACAATATTTTTTTGTACTTCAGATATCTTTTATCAGACAAAGAAAGTACATTTTAACAATAATAAATGTGAAATTTTTGCTAGTCAAGTGAAAATTAATATTACCTGTAGATTGCGGATATCAACTTCTCCTTGTGATGGCCAAAGACAAGCTGGTTTATTTGATTCTATAACAAGCGGAGCCTCGTCTGGGATACAATTGTATTGAAGTATTCTTTCAAGTGATATAATTTTATTCTCCAAATTGCAAAGATTCCAGATAATTCGGAATTGCACTACGTTCAAATTAAGCCCATATGTGATTGCTAAGCCTGCAATGCCTTCAAATAAACAAATATGGAATATGGGAATCCAGAGAAACTTTCAGGTGTATATTCTTCTCTTGAAGGCCATTGTCCATGGCACTAGATAGAGCAGTAAACGAACCAGGCAACCCGCGAGCCCGGCTCAGTTCAGAGTTTGACTCAAACTTGTTAAACGAGCTGAGCTCAAACTGTGGGTGTTCGTTTCAAGCTCAGTTCATTTAGCATTTAATTAATTAATTTTTATTTTGTTTTATAATATTAAAGTCAAAAGAGTCGGCCTTAAGATCGATGAGCTTAAACTTAGCTTGAGCTCAAGCTTGACCGAGTTCACTCAATTGACGAAAAATAAACTTATTGCCTAAAAAAATGACATAGAAGACACTTACTTGGATCTATTGTTTTTTCCGGAGCAGAAATCATCAAAAGCAAGGAAAACATAAATAAAATGGAAGACAGGATATCCAAGCGAAAGCACAGCCACCCCATTGCACCGGCATTGTAAAAACTTGGACGAGAATATCCATCGATCAATTTAATAATTTTATCCCGGAATTTGCTTTCTTGATCAAAGCTCCTAATTGTAGTTGATCCTGATATTGTTTCAGAAAAATGTTGGATAACTGGAGCTTTGCACACTCCAATCAACCGTGCTAGTTCTTGAGCTGACCGTATGTAATATTGCTGTAAATTAATTTGAACACCAGATTTCCTTTTTTTAATGGATATACATTTATTAATGTGCATATAACTCTAAATATACCATCTTGCAAATATTAAGGATGTACTTTTGTTCCATATTTACTCATAGAAAATCAAATTGTCGGTTTAATAGTGATGACATGATGAGGGATTATGTTGGCAAACTTGAGGATATTGTGTTGTTTTATACTATCATCAATAAAAAGACTCTTTTTGTGGAACAGAATTTGATAAATGTGACTTTTTCAGTGGAACAGAGGGAGTAATTAGTTTCTACAAACAGAATCATGTCAAACATTCAATACATCATGTTGCATATTTTCCTAATTTAGGCTGTGAATTAAGCAGAGACTACAATTACTGGCCTGTTGATTAAAAGATTTAACAACAATTTATTTCATATGAGATGGGGATTGTTGGGATTACCTGTAACCAAATGCCAATTGCTGTTACTGGAATAAAAATAAAGAAGACCTGCCATGCAACCTGTGACATAACTGCAATAACTCCCAGTAGCTGCATAATGGAGAAGGCAAACGCACCAAGTTGGTGTGGAATATTTGAATCTATTGCACTTTGGTCTGTAGATGCCTATAAGAGAAAGAAAACTCCGTTAGTCTGTTATGCTACAAAATTCTTAACAGAATTTTTTTTTTTTCTGTCCAAGTCTATGTTACATGGACTCAGATGAAATGTTCGGTTGGATACTGTATTTTGAAGAGTCCGGTACAGGAACTCCTCAAAATTTCTAATTTTTTACACTAAAATGATGTGTTCAATCCCCATACTCTTGTCTAAGTGTCACGTGTTTAACATAGATACTTTAAGGTAAAGTCAAGTAACAAAACACAAAATGAAAGTGTTCACCTACTCTATTTAGGATTCGTCCACTTGGTGTGGCATCAAAGAATGACATTGGGGCACGGAAAATGCGCAAATGCATTTCATTGAAGAGCAGCGTGGCGGTCTTGTACCCAGCCGTCACAAGAAGCAAGGCTCTCGCAAGGATGCAAAAAGAACTTCCAATTGCCAAAGCTACAAAAACACTTATGAGAGTAGAACCTGTAACTGGCAATGCAACGCTTTTGCCCAAAGGAGATGCCCATGCCATCCAATAATTGCTTCCAATCTGAAGTAGCTGAAAAAGAACTTGTGCGAACAATATAAAAGGCACACAAGCGCCTCCATACGCTGTTGTAATATACTTCCAGTAGACTGAAAACCAACTCTACCGCTCCCTCTTTTTTTCTTCTTGAACAAGCTGTCCTTTTTTTCATTAACATTATCCATTTTACCAATTTGATCATCTTTGGTATTCTGTTTCTCGACAACCTTCTTAAAACTCACTACTTCATTGTTCTTGCTAATATTCAAATTGTCTGAGACTGAACCAGCCTCTATGGAATCAAGTGTAGATAAAGCTTTCTTATGTGCATCCACGAGTTCCATAAAGTTAGTTCCTGAAGTTAGTATGTCTAGATATTTTCCAGCTTGCGCAATCTTTCCATCTTTCATGACCTGATTACAAAGTCATGACATGAATTGGAGTGTTCAAAATACGAAAGAAAACACAACAAAGGGAAAAAACAAAAAAGGGTGCCTCACCAGGATGAGATCAGCAGCAGGTAAGAATTCAACTTGATGAGTAATATATAAGACGGTTTTTGAATTCAAAAGCCCGAATAAAGATTCCTGTCATACAAAAGATTATCATACGACACTAGGGCTATTGTGTTGACTACTATATAATTTTCTCATACAGAAGCAAAATAAGAAGAAAAAAAAAGCAGCAGACAGTAAAAAGATCAGACCATTAGGGAGTATTTTATGCCATGATTAGTTCGTTATTTAATCCTATAGACAATTTATTATCATTTCTAAGGTCATTTCCTGCCTGAAAAGGGGATTATATAATATCATCTTTCTACTTGAGATTATAATCCATCATCAAATGGCGAAATCACAAAACATAGTACATGGGATTAAATAATGGACACACCATGAGATAAAATAGTCCGTAGTAATAATAAATTTATACAAATCGTCTTAATATCATTTTTGCAAAAACCTAAGGAAATCAAAACTCAAATCATATGAATACAGCAATTATTGTTAATCATATAGTGTAGATTTTATGGATCAAACAGTTAGACTGGATTACATTAGTGGTTATTTAAAAATACATTCAGACAATTGGAGGTGCATGAATTATTACCTTGAAGAGATGTGTTCCTGTATGAGCATCCACAGCACTAAATGGATCATCAAAAATATAAATATCAGCATCTTGATAAATAGCACGCGCAATTTGTATCCTCTGCTTCTGTCCACCACTCAAATTGATTCCCCGCTCACCTATAATTGTCTGATCACCAGAGGGGAGGATTTCCAGGTCCTTGTTCAGCGAACACGCATCAAGAACCTTCTCATACCGTTCTCTCTCCATCTCTTTACCGAACAATATATTCTCTTCTATCTTTCCGCTCTGTATCCAGGGGGACTGAGCAACATAAGCCTTTGTGCCGCTGAGCTTAATAGTTCCTGACATTTTTTGTAGTTCTCCTAGTATACACGAGACTAAGCTCGATTTACCCGAGCCAACGGTGCCACAAACAGCAACCCGCATGCCAGGCATCACTCTTAAATTAATATCTTTCACTATTGGATTAGCAGAGGAAACATCTAAAGCAAAATTCCCGTTAACTATCTCAATCGCTGTGTCACAACTACCCCGTGGAATCTTTTCAATTACGTTAGACTGTAAGTCATCAAGACAAAGGAATGAGGATATTCGATCCAGTGAAACTTTTGACTGAGCTATCATTGAAATTGTCTCGGGAAGATTACGAATAGGTTCTTGAAGTATTCTAAAAGTTGCAAGCACGGAAAATATGTTCCCTGATTCAAATGGGATTCCCATAAGCATACATGCACCAAAAGTAACAACAGACAAAAATGTAGGCGAACCCCAAAAGAAGAAAGTGCTGATGGCTGAAGTGTAAACATTCCTTCTCAACCATCTCGTCTCAATATTCCTAAGGTGAAATATTTTAGACAAAAACTTCATCTCCCAGCCCTGAAGCTTGAGAATTTTCATGTTCCGCAAGGTTTCAGACATTGCCTTCATCCTTCTGTCTTTAGATTCCATCAACTTACCATGATACTTCTCTTGCAAAGTCCACAACGGAATATTTGCCAACATTACAATTACAATAGCAAGAAACGCAGCAACACAAGAAAGCCCGAGATTTTTGTATATTATCAACAATGCCAAAGCAACTTGGACGAGCACTAACCAAGGATCGTGCATGTACCAACTAAAGAGCCCAATCCTCTCGGTATCAATTGTCATTAAATTGATAATCTGCCCACTAGTGTATACATGCTTCGACTGGCTGGAAAGTGTCAAACTTTTGTTATATATCATAGCAATCAAGACTGCCTTGGTCCTAATTCCAACCTGCTTCAACTTAAAAAACCAGTGCCTCTGCGTCAAACACTCTACAAGCTTTGCAAAAAAGAATGCAAAAACCAAAAGATAGCCCTCATTCCTTGATTCTCGGTGTCCATTCAAGTATTGAACAAAACTATCAATGAGGTATGGACCGATTTAAAGAAACAAACGAGTATATAAGCGCCAAGAACGCCGTTAACATAATTTCCTTCCATGTGGTTAAAATCAGCGCCTTAACCAACATACTTGTAGTCACTTTCCTACCGCCACCATCACACTCTAGCTTACTTTTTAAAACTTCAAAAGCCTCTTTGACACTATCAACACTAGCAAGCTGAGGAACATCCTCAAGATCCAATCTTTTCGTGTACCCGAGGGAAATTAAAGGACTCATCCAAGAGAAAGTAAGGATACTAAATAGACTAGCATTGGAATAAGGGGTCACCCTTTCACCCCCATTGGACTTATTTAACTCCTTACCAGTCAAAAGGGGTTCCCCAAAACGGCCATCTTCAGCCTCATTTTTACCAGAAATCCCCACATTACACAAGAACAACCCCAACAAGGTAGAGATAACCTTAGACACCAATAATGGAATAGGAAAAATATTGTGGTTTTCGTAATATAAATTTTCTAAAACTAGGGAATAACAAGAAATTGAGAAGAAAAACCCCCACCAAATTCTTAATACCAATGGGTACTTGGTTTCACTTGAATTACAGAACAGGGCATTCAAATAAACATAGATAGCTAACCAAGCAAGTGTTCTAAGTAACAAATCAAAGAAATATACAATTTTTTCATCTGACCAACTATTTGAATACCAATAAAAAATTTCCCATAAACACAGAACAAGATTAAATATTGACATACCCAAACAACAAAGTAGGGTGTTTTTGAAGTAAAAGGGCCTAATTTTTTTCCCAAATTGTTTTTGACCCTCATTTTGTTTATTGTTCCTGAATTTCTTGAAGAACCATGAGATTAATAGAATGAGCAACAAAACTAGGTGAATTGAAACTGAAAACCCATGTAAGAAAATGAGTTTGAGGAGTAAATTAGCTTCCATTTGTGAGTTAGAGAAGAGAATCAGCATACCCTTCTTTGATGCTTCAAGAACTATTAAGAACTCTGTAAGAAACTAGTAGTCCTTTTGTCTCAAACTATAATCTATTTGCTCAAATTATGTGAAGTTATGTTAGTTCCATCGGTCCATCCACACAATCCATGTGAAGTTATTATATGAAGATGGGTTTCAACAACTCGTCAGTATCTTTGACACAAATTTAATAGTTGTAATTAAGACCAATATCTTATTTTATTCAGCAAGTAGACCGACTGAACTTACATGGAAAATTAAGGGGAGCAAAATACATATTTTTTTTATACGAAGGATATGAAATGGGACCATTATATATTATAATTTTTGTTATTTCAATTGGTTGTAGAATCGAAATCGCATGGTTTAAAATCACACCGCACGAATCACAAACGATTTCATGTACGATTTTGAATTTGTCAAACCGCACCTAAGCGATTTCGTGTACAGTTTAAACTTCAAATCGCATCAAACCTCATCATGTTTACCCTTAAATTTTATCAACATTTCGTTTTTTTTCATCACACTTTTTTGTTCTGGGCTATGGACTGCCCAAATCGCCTTTGACGACAGTATCGTCATCATACCGATTCGGATTCAATGAACTAATCCGTTGGAGACCCAATCTATATATATATATATATATATATATATATATATATATATATATATATATATATATATATTAAAAATATCTTAATTTCGAGATGCAAGGCTGATTAGGAGTTATTAATCAAGAATATATTGTTTTTATATCCACCCATGCTCAAACCCCAACCATGAAACAAAATTTCTTTGTGAATATTTTATTAAAATAAAGCCCCATTATTGATTTTTTATAAACAATAAAAGAATACATCCAACCTCAACACTAATACATAATACTATGTCCATTTGGCGAATTACACCCACAATAATACATCTTTATTTAAAAGAGTTACAGTCAATACTTATCTTCATAACATGCAACACAAAGTCAATATCGCAAAGATATATCATATTTTCTAGAAAAATTATTTATATTGAAAATATTTATATCAATTTTTTGATTACGAATAAATATTGATGATAATTCTTTTAAGAAAATGTATAATAAATAAGACTCATTTATAATTCTATTTAATCATATATATTAATATATTTCGTAATAATAATTTAACACATTTCTCACAATACATATCAAAACTCTTTTTCATATTCCATATGAGAATGATTAAAGGCAATAGGAATAACATGAAGATCTTCTTTTCTACCGTCAGGCCAAAAGTCTCAATCATGTCTAACTCTTCACTTTAACGCCTCAGGAAGTTTCCAATCAAAATGGTACAACAATTGTGCAAGAGGCAGCTCAATATTAGGAAGAGCAAACAATATTCCTGGACAAATCCTTCTCCCAGCACCAAATGGTATATATTCAAAATCTACCCCTTTGAAATCAACTGAACTATCTCAAAATCTTTCTGATTTAAAGCTCTGGATGGTAAGATCCTGATCAGGGTCACATTAAATGATAATAATTCAATTCGAATCTCAGCGTTCATTAAGTGATTTTAAATAATTAGATTGAAAATTATCCAAGAAAAATCAATAAAAAATTATTCTTCAATTAATCAGCAAGACCCAAGCATTAGTGGTTCAAGATAATTTCAAGCCCAATTCTAATTCATCCTAGCAGCCCACAAATATTATTTGGTTTTATTTCATAGCAATTCAGCCTTCTAATGTACATGAATCAAGAAAGTCATTTAATACTATTATTTAAGAATTAATATTTATATAAAATTCCATTACTACCACTTTATGAAAAATTGAAAACTATTAATATAAAGAAGAAATTTTTTTAAGACAATAAGAGAAGTTAGAGGTAATATTCATTCTTAGCATATTTACCAAGCTAAATATTACTCCCTCGGTTACATAATAACAGTCTTTTTAGAAGAAAAAAATTATTTTAATTTATTTATCGTTTACAATTTTTTAAAAAAATAAATTATTTATTTTTTTATATTATCCTCAATTTTTTTCATTCTCTCAATAAATTTTCTTTCTTGTATTAATAATTTCTAACTTTTCGTAAAGAGGTACCGATGGAATTTCATACCTGTCAAATCATGTGAGCAATAAATGCGCGGATTTCTAGATAGCCAATTCACAAGGATTTTTAGATTTAGCATATTCAGCAATCTTTGATTTGAAATTAAGGTGGGCCACGGATTAACATAATCAACAAACATCCACACGTTTAAGATATTCATGCAATTTAATGGTATATTCATGCATGCAATTCATGGTATATTATTCAATTCAGTCATTCATGCAAGGAAGATTATATATCATGTGGGCCACGCGGATTACATGGATTTCTATTACTCCCTCCGTCCGTTAATATAAGATGTTTTAAAAAAAAAATTGTCCCTTAATATATGACATTTTAGAATTCTAAGTAAGCATTAATTACTTAGTT
Source organism: Panax ginseng (assembly GCA_020205605.1). Taxonomy (NCBI): domain Eukaryota; kingdom Viridiplantae; phylum Streptophyta; class Magnoliopsida; order Apiales; family Araliaceae; genus Panax; species Panax ginseng. The sequence goes on from CM035131.1 coordinate 98,481,143, forward strand.
TTTAATATTACTCTAAGAGTTAAATACAATCTCTATTTTTTGCCCAATAAATAACAATCTCTTTTTTCAATACAAAGGCAATATAAACATTTGATATTATATTTAATGCTATATAATCATTTTCTTAATACTTATGCACAACTAGATCTAAAAAGTCTTATATTAAAGGACGGAGGGAGTACACAGATTATTAGCACTTTCTTGCTGATCATGGCTTTCTAGCAATTTATTTCTTAATTTACACGGAATTACTCTCTCCGTTCCTTAATATAAGTTGTTTTAGATTTGTGCATAAGTATTAAAGAAACGATTGTATATCATTAAATATAATATTAATTGTCTATATTGTACTTGTATTGGAAAAATAGTGTTATTTATTGGGCAAAAAATAGTAAGAGAAACAAAGTTATATTTATTACTTGGGGTGATATTAGAAACTAAGCAATTAATACTTACTTGAAATTCTCAAATGACTTATATTAAGGAACAAAAATAATTCTCTAAAACGATTTATATTAAGGAACGGAGGAAGTACAACTTAGTTTCACGCAGCAAAAAGGATTCCGGATGCGAGAAGGATTAGATTTAATACTAATATAATTAATATTTCAATTTCAATTTTAAATTTAATTGTTATGTAATTTATTTCTTTGTTGTTAGATTTAGGATTATTTTTAAATAATATAAATAGAGGTCAAAATTGATGTAATTCATACACTTCATTCAATTAATAAAATTTACTTGAGAGATTATTTTCTCTTTTGGTTCATTGAGAGAATTTTCATAGTATGTTGTGAGGTTCAACCTGACTTATCATACAATAATTTATAGTTGAGTGTGACATCTTCTACCGCATCAATCATCGATTGTTTCGAAGTTCCTGCTTTTTATAAGTATGAGGTTTAGGTGTCGCTGATATTCCATTCAACGCAGACTTCCTTGCACAAGCAATTGTACCATGGTTCTCGTCTCAATATAGACGAAGAGTTGATGTGTCATGAGCATTCCACCTTACGACTTTGCTAGAAACGATCTGGACGACGATCGCCTCACGCAAGCGTGTTGTGGAGTCTATCATTTGGTATCAAATCTAAGTTTTTCTAGCGAGTTATCTATAATTTTCGTGTTTGAATTGTATGGCAATATATATATATATATATATATATATATATATATATATATATATATATATATTCGGTTTATTTCAATTGTTTGCTAATAAAATTAGCGGCGATCATTTGATCATCCAACCATCAATTTTCAACGAAGCACACAATAAGTTTTCGGAAAAGCCTACAAGCAAAAATTAAAGGCATACAAGGAGTATCCTCAG